>OX458317.1:32996936-34299711 GCA_949768715.1 Dascillus cervinus | reverse complement strand
CGGAAATGGCTTTATTTAATGAACGCAAATTAGTAAAATTATTTCAATTACACTAAATTGTGTGAAAATATTTTACTGTTCGTACATAAAAAAGAACTAATAAATTGAGCAATTAGTAATTGAAAGAAAGCCAAAATTTTACCTGATTAAATAAAAAAGATGTTTTCTTGGTTTCTATGTACCTTAATAATATAAAATTACTCATGCAATTTATGAGAATTGACAAATTATTTTTAAGGCCTATTTTGCCACGGGCGGTAAAACTTAACTCACCCTGTAAAATACACGAACACGAAAGTATAAAATCAAAGTTTACAACGACAAAGCCACAAAGCGAAAAACTGCACGTAACGACGTCCGAAATTTGAAACAGAATTGCGTGAAATGCAGTACATAAAGAGCATTAAACTAGCGAAAGAGTTTGGGAATGTGCAGGACGCTAGGGGGATAGAGGGGTTATCTGAAGAAGTTCTGTGCACTGCCTCGAATGGCCCAGTATAAAAACAATGGTCCGCTCCGCTGAAACCACGACAAAACTTAACTGGTTTGTTGGAATGTTGGATTCTCGATTGCATGGAGACATGGAGTTACTCGGTGCGAGTTGTTGCGATTAAGAAAATAAAATTTTGTGACGGAATTCAATTTTTTCAATATTACGTTTTATAAATTAAATACAAACGAAGTTAATTTTTTGGCAGTTCTGCAGCCCTTATGTACGAGCCGCCACTGGCTACACTATATCGAATTGAACGTCACATCGAATTAAGTCGAATTTATTATTTTCTTTACAATTTATTCCACTCTAATATCTAAATCAGGATTGAGTTCCTGCAACATTAAACAGGTCAATTCAAATTCCTTAGATCTATAAATTTCATCGACGTACAGAATTTTTAAACTTTTCATGCGACACAAAGCACCGACTCCTCTCTCGGTTATTTCAGGACAGTTTCTTATGTCTAAATAAAGCAAAGATTCACTGAAAATGTTACTTAGTCGATCGACACTCCAATCGTCCATGTGCTCGCAACCGTTAATACTGAACCATTCGACTTGATGAAGATCTCTCATATTCACCAACCCCTCGTAATACAGCTCCATGTCGGTGCAATCGATAGCTTGCAGCAGCTTATCAGCCTGATAACGAGTCGGCAAGCTGTAATTATCCGAAGCGTCCGCTTTAATCCACCTGTCTTCGCCATAAAATTTGACGGCCCCTCCGCGGTACACAACGAAATGGGCCGCGGCCAACTCATTGCCCAGAATCTGGTTGCGTTCCGGGATGTAAGACTGCATAATGATGGCCTTCTTTTCCTTCTTCTTGGCCCACCAATTCTTGATCGCCGAAGGGGTGAAGTTGATGTCGCTCTGGAACAGCTTGAGGACGTTCACGTTGTTTTCCTCGCTGTAAAAGGCCCTCAAAGTGCTGTAGTAAGGGCCCTCCTTTTGGTGCCAAGGGGTTCTCCACTGCAAATTACCTTTATCGACGATTTTCGTCAGCTCGTCTTTCGAGGTTACGTCCGTTTTTTTGGTCAGATCTGTCGGCATTTTCGATTTTTCGCTCGAAATCGAGCTGCACGGGCGTTTCGGCGCATTTCGAACCAGTTTAATAGGATGGAATTTAAATATTTTGTCCATAACCAAACTGACAGGTGGAACTGTCAAAATTGAATGATGCAATGAAACAGGCGGGAATTTTTAAAAATTCGAATTTTGCGTTGCAAGCGTGGTGGGAGTATTATATGGTGTGCCAACGCGCATATATACAGATCTGTCCTTGTTACAGTGACGTCACCGTCGGAACAAATTCAAATCCCTTCACATGAAATGAAATTGTTGAATTTTTTTAAGAAAAGATGTTATTCCGCTAATCAAAAAAGATTTACCATTTTTATACTATTGGTGAGTATGTTCGTGTTTGATTAATTAAAATACACTTGTGCATTAATAGTTTATTTTATACTATTTTTAAGTAAGTAAATAAAAAACAATTAAAAAGTTACTTACTTTTTGTTCATTAATTCTCCATAACTTCTTCAAGCTAAGTCTATAACTGAAAGAAGGTATGAAAAATTAAGGAACAAAAAAATAAAAATGAAAATGTGGATTCTAACATAAGTCAAAAAAAAAAAAAAAACGTTTTTTTCTTTCTTGCTTAGAGCGTCATATAAAAATGAAAACTTATGTATTTTTTTGCGAGGAACACGATGGTGCAATTAAAAATCGATTTGCTCTAAGATTGACAGATATTAAACCTAACCAAACTGGGTTTATCTTTTCGTGTTTCTCTTTCGGGGATATTTTAGAATTTTTACACTGTTGAGGTTATGTTGTGATTATTTACCTGTTCTAAATAAACAATTGCACTGTTAAAAAAGAAAAAAAAAATTGACTTGAGATAAAACAGGCAAGAATTTTTTTAAATTTGTATTTTACATTATAAATAAACCATAAGAAAATTTAATAGGTAATTTGTCCATTGTTACTTACAATTATTGTTACTTATTTTCCATAACCAAATTTTGAAACTTTTCACTAATATTTTAAAAGTTCGTCATTAATACATATTACAATTTAACAAATACACAATACATCTTAAAACACATTATGTTATTTTATGTTATCGTTAAGCAAATGTACCTATTTTACACATTGTATTATAATCCATTATTTTACAATAAAAACCACTTTTTAAAACCTGTCAATTTACTTTAAAATGTTAGTGGAAAGTTTTAAAAATTTTGTTATGGAAAATAATGAACAAAAATTGTAAGTAACAATATGAATTACATAACAAGGAAAACTCGATTTAAATTTAATTTGTCCATAATTAAACTGACAGGTGGAACTGTCAAAATTGAAAGATGCAATAAAACAGGCGGGAATCTTTAAAAATTTGTATTTTACATTGCAAATAAACGATAAGAAAATTTAAGTAGGTAATTTGTCCATAATTAAACTGATAGGTGAAATTGTCAAAATTGAATGATGCAATAAAACAGGCGGAAATTTTTTAAAGTTTGTATTTTACATTGCAAATAAACGATAAGAAAATTTAAGTAGGAAATTTGTCCATTGGTACTTACCATTTTTGTTCCTTATTTTCTATAACAAAATTTTTAGAACTTTTCACTAACATTTTAAAAGTTCGTCATTAATACATATTATAATTTAACAAATACACAATAAGTACATCTTAAAACACATTTTAAAACACTGTCCATTTACTTTAAAATATTAGTGCAAAGTTTTCAAAATTTTGTTATGGAAAATAAGGAACAAAAATTGTAAGTAACAATATTAATTACATAACAAGGAAAACTCGATATAAATTTAATTTGTCCATAATTAAACTGAGGAATTGTTGTCAAATTGAATGATGCAATAAAACCGGCGGAAATTTTTAAAAATTTGTATTTTACATTGCCAATAAACAATAAGAAAATTTAAGTATGTAATTTGTTCATAATTAAACTGACTGGAGGAATTGTCAAAATTGAATAATGCAATATAACCGGCGGAAATTTTTAAAAATTTGTATTTCACATTGCAAATAAACGATAAGAAAATTTAAGTAGGTAATTTATCCATAACCAAACTGACAGGTGCAATTGTCAAAATTGAATGATGCAATAAAACCGGCGGGAATTTTTAAAAATTTGTATTTTACATTGTTAAATAAACAATAAGAAAATTTAAGTATGTAATTTATCCATAACCAAACTGACAGGTGGAATTGTCAAAATTGAATGATGCAATAAAACAGGCGGCAATTTTTAATAATTTGTATTTTACATTACAAATAAACGATAAGAAAATAAATTAACAATTCTGGAAGGATTCGAAAATTTTTCTTTGCGTTTCCTGGAATTTAAAAAATTACTTTTTTATCTAAATCAGTGAGTCAGTTTACCGTTACTAGCTGGCGCCGCCGTGACCGGAAGTTCCTCGACATATTCTGAAAACTCAAATCAACAAAATTTTCACCCGAATTCGCCGAATTACCGTCAGAATCCACTTGCGTTTGCGGGGATGGTTCGACGAACTTCATTTTCTCCGACTTGGAGTCGCTCGCGAACGGCGGGCCTTCAGTGTTGACCTCGCATCTGTACTCCCCGGCCGATTTGGGGCTCAATCCGGTGATTACCAAAGAGCACGAACCCAGTCTGATCGACCCCACCTGGAGCTCAATCACCCCCTCGACCGGATACTTCTGCGTGTCGGCCCCTGGCAGGCACCGGAAAAACTGTTGGTCATCTTTGTACCACTTGACGTCATACAGTTCGACGCCTCCCAGATCGTACCGGCAGTCGAGCGACGCCTCGTGCGACGCCCTCCGCGGGACGTACAGGCGCGTGATTCGCACGCACCCGGCATGGCGCAGCGCTGCAACAGCGGTCTTAAGAAAATAATGGACAGGAAGGGCGTTAAAGGGGCACAATACACAAAAAATAAGTCCGTTTAATTTAAAAGTACGTTTAATTCTAAGAAAAATGGCATATGTATTTTGTTTCTACTCAGATTATTTAATGAGTTATAATTAATTTAAAATCGGCGCGTGACGTCACTGGGCCGGGCTATCTTATACATGGAAAAATTGCTCGCTTCACACGATCATTTACCTACCTTTAAACAATGTTTTCGAAATTTTGTTACGAGTATTTAGACTGTTTTTTTTGTACTGAAGACGATAGTGCAACCAAAATTTTAATATAATGTCGAGTTTTTTTTAAAATATAATAAATGCGATGACACGACGCGGTCATTTGTACCATTTTTACGCGCTTCTAAAGGTTATTTCTACCGCCCAGACAGAGCTCATAAAGCAATTATTTTGAAGACGCCTGACCATTGTGGAGTTTTGAATGTTTTGAATGTTTAGGTCGCAATAGTATTCTAGTAGAAAACACGATGATAGCAGTTAATCCGTATCAGTCAGTATTTACTGTTAAATTGGTTGGTTGCACTTATAAATTTAATTTTTAATTATGACAACTCCTTATTTATTTGAACCTGAATACACAGATGATGAAGAAGTTGATGCTTTTTTTGAACCTAGTAGTGTAAACATAAATTACGAAAATCGAAGTGGAATTTGTAATTGGTGTAAATGTGGAAACCCAACTTCCTGTAGCTTTCGAAAAATGTGACCCAATTCATAGGTTTTTTTTTTGAGCCAATAGGTTAATATGCACTTTTTTTAAACAAGGTTCTTTTGAATTTGGTAGAAAATTTTTTATTAGAACAAACGATTAGTCTAAATCACTTTCTAAAAAATGTTTATTGCAAATTCTTGCATTTTGTCCTGGTTGAAATGATTGCCTTTTACAAAATTCTGACCAAAATGCAAATCGTTTCGGCGATTTTTCTCTATTAGGAAAACGATGTCCCGTTGGTTCACTGCATCCAAAAACTGATCGGCGATGTTCTTGTGGCTACTGTTGCAAACAACTCTGAGTTATTCTGCATTTACGACTTTAAATCGCAATCAATTTTTACTGATAATAATGACGGTTCACTGCAGAGTGCAACAAACCTCGTTGCTTTTATGGACGGATCACCTATAGTATTGTAAAAGGCACAGTCATAAATTTAGAATATCTTTAGCCGAACTTGACGCACAATTAGATAAAATAGGAACGGAACGCACAGTCGGGGCGCTGTTCTTATTTAATATTTTTTAAAAAAACTAAACACCATATTGAAATTCTGATTCTTTTATCGTCTTTGGCAAAACCATTCACACAGTCTCATATAAATTAAGCATTAAAAATATAATTTTTAGGTAGATGGATCGTTGTGCGAAGTGAGTAACTTTTCCACGTGAGAGATACGGAGCTTCGGTGAGCTCGGCCCAGTGACGTCACAAGCAATTCTAAATGTCTTACTATCTTCTAAAACAATTTTTTTTACATTGGAGTTTTACCAAATAGTTTTTAATAGTTCTGACTACAATAATTTAACATTAAATAATAATTTTTAAAAAAAATTCTTTTGTGTAATGTGCTCCTTTAACACATTCATTGCCCATGACTCGCACCTGCGCGTCAAGAGCCGTCGGTCCTCTACGTCCCATGACGCGCACGTGAGAGTCAAGTAGTGTATTTGTTTTTAGAATATTTTTATTGAATGAGCTTGGTTGGTATGGTACTGACAAAGACTTATCCCAACTTGGGACAATCTATGTCGTGTCCGTAGAGGACCGACGCGACGGCTCTTGACGCGCAGGTGCGAGTCATGGGCAATGAATGTGTTAATAATTGGTTACGTTCATAATTAAACTGACAGGTAGAATTCTCAAAATTGAATGATGCAATAAAACAGGCGGGATTTTTTTTAAATTTGTATTTTACATTGCAAATAAACAATAAGAAAATGTAAGTAGTTAATTTGTTCATAATTAAACTGACAGGTGGAATTTTCAAAATTGAATGATGCAATAAAACAGACGGGAATTTTTTAAAATTTGTATTTTACATTGCAAATAAACAATAAGAAAATGTAAGTAGGTAATTTGTTCATAATTAAACTGACAGGTGGAATTTTCAAAATTGAATGATGCAATAAAACAGGCGGGATTTTTTTAAATTTGTATTTTATATTGCAAATAAACAATAAGAAAATGTAAGTAGGTAATTTGTTCATAATTAAACTGACAGGTGGAATTTTCAAAATTGAATGATGCAATAAAATAGGCGGGATTTTTTTAAAATTTGTATTTTATATTGCAAATAAACAATAAGAAAATGTAAGTAGTTAATTTGTTCATAATTAAACTGACAGGTGGAATTTTCAAAATTGAATGATGCAATAAAACAGACGGGAATTTTTTAAAATTTGTATTTTACATTGCAAATAAACAATAAGAAAATGTAAGTAGGTAATTTGTTCATAATTAAACTGACAGGTGGAATTTTCAAAATTGAATGATGCAATAAAACAGACAGGAATTTTTTTAAATTTGTATTTTACATTGCAAATAAACAATAAGAAAATGTAAGTAGGTAATTTGTTCATAATTAAACTGACAGGTGGAATTTTCAAAATTGAATGATGCAATAAAACAGGCGGGATTTTTTTAAATTTGTATTTTATATTGCAAATAAACAATAAGAAAATGTAAGTAGGTAATTTGTTCATAATTAAACTGACAGGTGGAATTTTCAAAATTGAATGATGCAATAAAATAGGCGGGATTTTTTTAAAATTTGTATTTTATATTGCAAATAAACAATAAGAAAATGTAAGTAGGTAATTTGTTCATAATTAACCTGACAGGTGGAACTGTCAACATTGAATGATGCAATAAAACCGGCGGGAGTTTTTAAAAATTTGTATTTTACATTGCAAATAAACCATAAGAAAATGTAAGTAGGTAATTTGTTCATAATTAAACTGACAGGTGGAATTTTCAAAATTGAATGATGCAATAAAACAGGCGGGATTTTTTTAAATTTGTATTTTACATTGCAAATAAACAATAAGAAAATGTAAGTAGGTAATTTGTTCATAATTAAACTGACAGGTGGAATTTTCAAAATTGAATGATGCAATAAAACAGGCGGGATTTTTTTAAATTTGTATTTTATATTGCAAATAAACAATAAGAAAATGTAAGTAGGTAATTTGTTCATAATTAAACTGACAGGTGGAATTTTCAAAATTGAATGATGCAATAAAACAGGCGGGATTTTTTTAAATTTGTATTTTACATTGCAAATAAACAATAAGAAAATGTAAGTAGGTAATTTGTTCATAATTAAACTGACAGGTGGAATTTTCAAAATTGAATGATGCAATAAAACAGGCGGGATTTTTTTAAATTTGTATTTTACATTGCAAATAAACAATAAGAAAATGTAAGTAGGTAATTTGTTCATAATTAAACTGACAGGTGGAATTTTCAAAATTGAATGATGCAATAAAACAGACAGGAATTTTTTTAAATTTGTATTTTACATTGCAAATAAACAATAAGAAAATGTAAGTAGGTAATTTGTTCATAATTAAACTGACAGGTGGAATTTTCAAAATTGAATGATGCAATAAAACAGGCGGGATTTTTTTAAATTTGTATTTTATATTGCAAATAAACAATAAGAAAATGTAAGTAGGTAATTTGTTCATAATTAAACTGACAGGTGGAACTTTCAAAATTGAATGATGCAATAAAATAGGCGGGATTTTTTTAAAATTTGTATTTTATATTGCAAATAAACAATAAGAAAATGTAAGTAGTTAATTTGTTCATAATTAAACTGACAGGTGGAATTTTCAAAATTGAATGATGCAATAAAACAGGCGGGATTTTTTTAAATTTGTATTTTATATTGCAAATAAACAATAAGAAAATGTAAGTAGGTAATTTGTTCATAATTAACCTGACAGGTGGAATTTTCAAAATTGAATGATGCAATAAAACAGGCGGGATTTTTTTAAATTTGTATTTTATATTGCAAATAAACAATAAGAAAATGTAAGTAGGTAATTTGTTCATAATTAAACTGACAGGTGGAATTTTCAAAATTGAATGATGCAATAAAATAGGCGGGATTTTTTTAAAATTTGTATTTTATATTGCAAATAAACAATAAGAAAATGTAAGTAGGTAATTTGTTCATAATTAACCTGACAGGTGGAACTGTCAACATTGAATGATGCAATAAAACCGGCGGGAGTTTTTAAAAATTTGTATTTTACATTGCAAATAAACCATAAGAAAATGTAAGTAGGTAATTTGTTCATAATTAAACTGACAGGTGGAATTTTCAAAATTGAATGATGCAATAAAACAGGCGGGATTTTTTTAAATTTGTATTTTACATTGCAAATAAACAATAAGAAAATGTAAGTAGGTAATTTGTTCATAATTAAACTGACAGGTGGAATTTTCAAAATTGAATGATGCAATAAAACAGGCGGGATTTTTTTAAATTTGTATTTTATATTGCAAATAAACAATAAGAAAATGTAAGTAGGTAATTTGTTCATAATTAAACTGACAGGTGGAATTTTCAAAATTGAATGATGCAATAAAACAGGCGGGATTTTTTTAAATTTGTATTTTACATTGCAAATAAACAATAAGAAAATGTAAGTAGGTAATTTGTTCATAATTAAACTGACAGGTGGAATTTTCAAAATTGAATGATGCAATAAAACAGGCGGGATTTTTTTAAATTTGTATTTTACATTGCAAATAAACAATAAGAAAATGTAAGTAGGTAATTTGTTCATAATTAAACTGACAGGTGGAATTTTCAAAATTGAATGATGCAATAAAACAGACAGGAATTTTTTTAAATTTGTATTTTACATTGCAAATAAACAATAAGAAAATGTAAGTAGGTAATTTGTTCATAATTAACCTGACAGGTGGAATTTTCAAAATTGAATGATGCAATAAAACAGGCGGGATTTTTTTAAATTTGTATTTTATATTGCAAATAAACAATAAGAAAATGTAAGTAGGTAATTTGTTCATAATTAACCTGACAGGTGGAATTTTCAAAATTGAATGATGCAATAAAACAGGCGGGATTTTTTTAAATTTGTATTTTATATTGCAAATAAACAATAAGAAAATGTAAGTAGGTAATTTGTTCATAATTAACCTGACAGGTGGAATTTTCAAAATTGAATGATGCAATAAAACAGGCGGGATTTTTTTAAATTTGTATTTTATATTGCAAATAAACAATAAGAAAATGTAAGTAGGTAATTTGTTCATAATTAACCTGACAGGTGGAATTTTCAAAATTGAATGATGCAATAAAACAGGCGGGATTTTTTTAAATTTGTATTTTATATTGCAAATAAACAATAAGAAAATGTAAGTAGTTAATTTGTTCATAATTAACCTGACAGGTGGAATTTTCAAAATTGAATGATGCAATAAAACAGGCGGGATTTTTTTAAATTTGTATTTTATATTGCAAATAAACAATAAGAAAATGTAAGTAGGTAATTTGTTCATAATTAAACTGACAGGTGGAATTTTCAAAATTGAATGATGCAATAAAATAGGCGGGATTTTTTTAAAATTTGTATTTTATATTGCAAATAAACAATAAGAAAATGTAAGTAGGTAATTTGTTCATAATTAACCTGACAGGTGGAACTGTCAACATTGAATGATGCAATAAAACCGGCGGGAGTTTTTAAAAATTTGTATTTTACATTGCAAATAAACCATAAGAAAATGTAAGTAGGTAATTTGTTCATAATTAAACTGACAGGTGGAATTTTCAAAATTGAATGATGCAATAAAACAGGCGGGATTTTTTTAAATTTGTATTTTACATTGCAAATAAACAATAAGAAAATGTAAGTAGGTAATTTGTTCATAATTAAACTGACAGGTGGAATTTTCAAAATTGAATGATGCAATAAAACAGGCGGGATTTTTTTAAATTTGTATTTTATATTGCAAATAAACAATAAGAAAATGTAAGTAGGTAATTTGTTCATAATTAAACTGACAGGTGGAATTTTCAAAATTGAATGATGCAATAAAACAGGCGGGATTTTTTTAAATTTGTATTTTACATTGCAAATAAACAATAAGAAAATGTAAGTAGGTAATTTGTTCATAATTAAACTGACAGGTGGAATTTTCAAAATTGAATGATGCAATAAAACAGGCGGGATTTTTTTAAATTTGTATTTTACATTGCAAATAAACAATAAGAAAATGTAAGTAGGTAATTTGTTCATAATTAAACTGACAGGTGGAATTTTCAAAATTGAATGATGCAATAAAACAGACAGGAATTTTTTTAAATTTGTATTTTACATTGCAAATAAACAATAAGAAAATGTAAGTAGGTAATTTGTTCATAATTAAACTGACAGGTGGAATTTTCAAAATTGAATGATGCAATAAAACAGGCGGGATTTTTTTAAATTTGTATTTTATATTGCAAATAAACAATAAGAAAATGTAAGTAGGTAATTTGTTCATAATTAAACTGACAGGTGGAATTTTCAAAATTGAATGATGCAATAAAACAGGCGGGATTTTTTTAAATTTGTATTTTATATTGCAAATAAACAATAAGAAAATGTAAGTAGGTAATTTGTTCATAATTAAACTGACAGGTGGAATTTTCAAAATTGAATGATGCAATAAAACAGACAGGAATTTTTTTAAATTTGTATTTTACATTGCAAATAAACAATAAGAAAATGTAAGTAGGTAATTTGTTCATAATTAAACTGACAGGTGGAATTTTCAAAATTGAATGATGCAATAAAACAGGCGGGATTTTTTTAAATTTGTATTTTATATTGCAAATAAACAATAAGAAAATGTAAGTAGGTAATTTGTTCATAATTAAACTGACAGGTGGAATTTTCAAAATTGAATGATGCAATAAAATAGGCGGGATTTTTTTAAAATTTGTATTTTATATTGCAAATAAACAATAAGAAAATGTAAGTAGGTAATTTGTTCATAATTAACCTGACAGGTGGAACTGTCAACATTGAATGATGCAATAAAACCGGCGGGAGTTTTTAAAAATTTGTATTTTACATTGCAAATAAACCATAAGAAAATGTAAGTAGGTAATTTGTTCATAATTAAACTGACAGGTGGAATTTTCAAAATTGAATGATGCAATAAAACAGGCGGGATTTTTTTAAATTTGTATTTTATATTGCAAATAAACAATAAGAAAATGTAAGTAGGTAATTTGTTCATAATTAACCTGACAGGTGGAACTGTCAACATTGAATGATGCAATAAAACCGGCGGGAGTTTTTAAAAATTTGTATTTTACATTGCAAATAAACCATAAGAAAATGTAAGTAGGTAATTTGTTCATAATTAAACTGACAGGTGAATTCTCAAAATTGAATGATGCAATAAAACAGGCGGGAATTTTTAAAAATTTGTATTTTATATTGCAAATAAACGATAAGAAAATTTAAAATTTACGTGGGACGTACAGGCGCGTGATTCGCACGCACCCGGCGTGGCGCGGCGCTGCAACAGCGGTCTTAAGAAAAATAATGGACAGGAAGGGCGTTAATAATTGGCCGCGTTATCGGCGGCCGGAATGCATTAGCTAAATTAAAGATAATTTTTCTGGCGCGTTAAGAAAGCAAGCTCTGAAAGCGGCGGTGGCGTGACGCAGGGTGCGGCTGGAAAAATCGCCCCCGGCGCTAGCATGATGGACTTGACAATGTATTTGTTGTAATTGATTATTATCCCCGTCTGTTAATGGCCGCATTACGCTGTAAATCAATTGGGATAAATCACCGGTGTCAATGGGAGATGCCGTGTTTACACAAAACCGCACATAAATTTTCTATTGTTGAGTGGCCGCGTATGTGTTTGCGGCCTAATTTATTACTAATTGCCCAATTTTCAACTTTTTTGTAATTAAAAACTGCACATAAAAGTTTCCACCCTGTATTTTTTATTTTTTACCATTTTCAAGCTTAACATTTGTTGCAAAAATTTATTCAAACCTTGGCCACATTGGCCACATTATACAGTCTGTTCTGAAAGTTCGTAAAACTAAAATTACCTTTTTGTTTATTAAGAAAACTACGGTTCATTTTTGAATTCAAAAATTTCGCGCCAAAAGATGGATCTATGATTGGCTACCAGCAAGCTGGTTTTACACTGCTAAATTATGGACACACACAATCACCACATTGTCGAAATAGATGATTTGCTTATCACAGTTGCTAACTAACGTAAATAATAAAAACAGTCAATTATTGTACGCCTGCGCAGCTTTATTCCGTTGTATTACTTTTATATAAGTAATAAAAATACACACAAACCTTAAAAATACTAAAATTCAAATCTGCCGCCTATAACTACTTGCTATAGTTCATTTTTTAATTCGAGAACTAAAATAAAAAGAACAAATTTCACTGGAATATTTCTGGCAATTTTTTGCGGCAAATTTCAATTTTAGTATTTTTAATTCACAAAATTATATTACATTGTAGATAATATTAAAACGATTTTTGTATTTCAAATATAACACATGTTGTTAAAAAAAACAGGAAAATTACATATAAATAATTCATATTTATTGTGTTATACTTAAATTATCATTAATTTTTTTGACATTCTTCTTCGTAAGGTCGTGTACCTTAATTCATGACGTTGCCGTTTCTCGCCAATGCCTGTACTGCATGCATTTAAATGATTTACAGGCATCGAGGACCCACTGTTTTACATGGATAAGAACTAATTTAATTAATAATATATAGATGATACACAACGAATAAAGACATACAACTGACACTACGGGGTTCTAATCTAATTAGCTGTTTCGACAATATGGCGACTGCATATTTTCCATAATTTCATCAGCGTAAAAACGGCTTTCGCGCAGCCAATCATAGATCTACCTTTTGGCGCGATCTGTTTGAATCTTCTTCTTAAATTAAAAAATACGGTATAGAAACAATCCAGTGTAATTTGTTCTTTCAATTTCACTCCTCCTAATTGAAAGATAAACTATATCGGGTCTTTTTTTGAGGTTGAACGTACGATGCAAATATATGCAACTAATCGTACTCTCACGTCAACTTATTTTAGGTCAAGTGTTGTTAAATTGTAATGACAAAAACGATTTATTTCAAAGAAACTTTACAATAGGCTTTTGAATTGTTCCCCGTCACATTCTAAACAACGCGCTAAACGATTAAAAACTCCCTGCACGGCATTTCTTAAATAAATGGGATTTAATTCATTACCGTTACTGTCTTATCTGAAGCTATTGTTATTTTTATGCGAATTCGCAATTTTAATTTATTCTTCTTTTGAATACATTTTAATAACTAAATTCCAAACTTAAACTTCAACAGCTAAATTTTTTATTTTTGCATCGTTAAATCATTTGTATTATCAAGGATTGCTGGGATGTATATTATTGATTGACTTTTTTTTAATTTCATGTTAAAAATAGACGGTTGAATGTAACATCATTTAAAGGAAGAAAATCCAATAAATCAGTGTTAATTTCAGAAACTAAGCATTTGTGGCAAGAAAAACCTGGAGCGAAAATGACATCGGTATTATGTCAAAAAATATATATTGTTTTTTTTACGGAATGCTTATAAAAATTATGGCATATGTCTGTAAAATTAGACACTTTTTAAATTTGATAATAGTCTGATATACAATGAAAATTTTTAACGTTCACCGACTGTATGCTTTTAAAACTTTTTAGATTATTTTGGCAGGTATGATACAGTTAATATGGGACACCCGTATAACTTTATTTCGTATAGTAATTCTCATTTTTGCATGTGGCGTGATTTTCGGACCACTTTTTTTTTAAAAAAAAACATGAAAAATTCTAATTTTATCCAATTTTCAACATGTAAAAAATATAAGTAACCCGAAATTACTGAAATTAACTGTTATTTATTTGAATGATTTTTCTGAATACAAAATACATCTTTAAAAATAAACTAAATACCCTCTTGATATGTAAATCTCTTTCATTTGGTGAGTGTAAAGTTATCTATCAATTCATTGAATAAATTTTAGTGCTGCAGTTATTAGGAAATTGTAAACATTTCATGAAGACATAACATAAACAGTGATTGAGTCCAATTAAACCGGCCACAACGACAAAATTGTTTGTATAATTTCAAAACATTACCAAAAAAGTTAAATGTTAAAATGAAAAACGAAGTTATTAAACTGAAAAAGATAAAATTTCAAATTAAATTCCTGAAATCTTATTTAATAAAAATTTTAAAAAAGTTTTTATGAACGCTCTCTGTACACTAATTGCACTAATTGATCAACAATGACTTACCAACAAGTAAAAAGGCCACAACAAAAAGATAATTCATTTTTCGAACAGCCAAAAAAAAAATCGTTTCAATTAACATTTAAGGAGACCCTGTATTTGTTGAGAAAATTTCCCTTTTCCGAGTTTATTCCTTCCATTAAAGAAATTATTTTCACTATTGCTTTTAATTGGAGACTTAAATTAAACTGTTTACACTGACACCGTCCGAGGAGGTTAATAAGTCGTTTAAAACAACTTATTTAGAATTATTGAGGATAAGTTACACACACGAGCAGCGTTTTCGTAAAGCATTAGATTAATTGAAGTAAATTAAAGTGCTTTTCGCAGTTTAAACCTCTCCCTACACGCGCGAGAATAGAACTGATGCGTTCACAGCCTGTAATTTAAACGCTTCTTAAAAGTTGCTCTAATGCCTCAGCAAAAGACAAAGTTTTAAATTGCAATTAAAATTAATTTTATGCCCGACACGTGACGCGGCCTCGTTACCCGCTTAACTGGCAATAGAAAAGGTCATCGCAACGGCCAAAAAATTTAAATGCACGCATTGACCTTATTGTAAATTCTTAAAAACGAACAAAAATACAATTGTTGAATTTTCTAATTTAAAAATTTACGCGCGCAAAACAATTGCGCGAATTGTCACGACCAACGCCATCTTTATTTACGAGCCATGAAGCCATGCTTGGCAACACCGCATTATTAAATTATTAAAAAAATAACTAACATGACTGATTTTCAATTAATGATCCATACTACACCATTATTCTGATAGTATTAAGAAATAAAACAAAAGTTAGTAAGGGCTGGAAATTTTATTTTATGTGGTATTTATTCAACATTAAAAAACATTATTTACAAATAACATATTTTTAACGTTTATTTTTCTCTTTTGTTAGTGTAGCTAATTTCCTCTTTTTCTCTAAATTTTTAGTGCCATTTGTTTCTTTTGAATATTTTGTGTAGTTATTCAACAGAATATTTGCAAAAACAGAATACAATGTTTTAAACAATCTGGAAACATTCTTACCATACAGACAATTCAATTCAAATTGTTGAAAAAAGTTATTGGAATTTAAGCTTAACTGTGTCAGTTGAATTAAAATGC
This sequence comes from Dascillus cervinus, assembly GCA_949768715.1. NCBI lineage: Eukaryota > Metazoa > Arthropoda > Insecta > Coleoptera > Dascillidae > Dascillus > Dascillus cervinus. Next base: position 34,283,811 of record OX458317.1, on the reverse strand, counting down.
CTTTTTGACAGGAAGATTGCAAAAATTTTGTATATTGTATATTGTTGTATATTCTAACAAAGCATACATATGAAAGAAAACAAACTTAACATGGTAACTAGGTACACTTAAGCCACCTCGCTGTAAAAAGTCAAAATATTCGTTGCAAACATTACTACCGCGCCCTTCCTCAAATAAAAAAACACAGGCAGTACATTCCAGTTTTTTGCAAACAGATCGTGATCCACAGCAACAAACATATATGCCGCTTGATTCCTCGATTTCACATGATTCAAGGTAATTTGAATTTATAATGGGGCGAAATTGATCAATGTCAACATTATATAAATTTGATTCAGTACTTTCATTAGCAAAGTTGCTAAAGCAAGATTCTTTTTTATTGATCATTTTCAGAATATGTCTTATCCGTAATTTGTTTTCTGATTCAATTATTTGCCTAACTGATACGTTATAGTTTGATCCAGATAGTCGTCTGTACATTCCAAACCGTTTCTTTAACTTGTCTGTTTGAAATTTCCCCAAGAGTACATAGGAAACATTAAATTTTGTTAAAGCATCGTTAGCAATTTTACATAATACGAGTATCTTTAACTGTTGTGTTATTCACAGGAACTAGTCGAATAACTTCACTAAAATTACCAAAAGCAGAAGAGATCATAAAAGTTTGAATAATTTTTGCCAGGTCCTTAGCATTATTTTCTGAACTGCCAACAATTCCATTGGCTTTAAAATCTAACTTAGATTTTACATAAATTTCATCGAATTGTAATATTGTATATTTTTCTCAAACAGTCAAGTTTTTGGAAATTTGTTTCAAATAGTGACTTGTACTTGAAAGATTTTTGTCTGGTTTTACATTAAATGCAGAAGATATTTGTTGTAAATATCGTTTACTAGGCAGCAGCAAATCATCTTGTAAGAGCACGCAACATGACGATGAATATGAATAAGCCATAAATGCAAACAAAATAGTTGCTAGGGAATATTTTCGTCTTTTTAACAATATCATGTTTAACTGATCAATTAAAAGTTTCAATTGTTTTTTATATTGATAGTCTTCCATTTTTCAGCTTTTTCCTTACACATAACTAAATTTTCATACAACTTTTGCAAGAAAAATTCAAAAGATTGAGTCCTTAAATTGTGTTGACTTACATTGGCATACCTAACTAATATATTTTCAAGTTGCGACCATCGAGATAATTTTAAATCCCAAGGGAGCATCCAGTTCAAATCGTAAGCAGAAATTTCTTCTTTTCCAATAAAGAGTTTTAATGTGAAATCACTTTTCACAAGAGCACTACATAAAATTTCGGCGGCACTTAACTCAGTTTCACTTTCATAAGAACTATTAGAACACTCAATATCTGATCTAATATAACATCATTTTCGTTAAAATGTTTTATACAAACAGATGAATACTTCGTAGGCTGCCAATTTTTCCTCGGGATAGCTTGAAGCCATTTTTTTTAGCTTTCTTCATCTTTTGGAAATGAAAACGTAGTAACTGAAGGTTGCCCCTTTACGCATACACTTTCGTAATTTGATTTGCAGCTTGGGACACAACATTTTCGAGTCATCTAAAAAGTTTTCATGTGAAAAGCATGAAACAAACGGGGTTAAGTGTACTTACATTGTATTGCTTTTAAATAGTTTCTTTGTATATTGTCGAATATCAAATTATTGAGTTAAATATTCTGATAAATACAGGTTTGGAAATACCACAACTATCTAACGTTAACTGTACTTTATAACAATAATTATTGCAACTCAATGATGAACAGCTGAACTGAAGAACGCAAAATGTGCGCCTGCACACACTGTTGCCAAATTTCTTAGTTCACGGCTTGTAAAGTAAAGGTGGCGTTGACATGACTGTCACTGTTTTGAGTTTGTTGGTTAATTTGTTTATTGAAAATGTCAAAGGAAGAAGTGTGCAGGATTTGCTTGAACTCCCACGAACAATTTAACGATATTTTTTTAACCACAGAAAATGACCAGGTCATTTCGAACATCATCGAGTCGTTCGCGCCAGTCCAGGTTAGAAAGTTAACCCATTTCCCAGATTTCACAACTTGTTCTTGCAGATTTTCAAAGGTGACGGCCTGCCTTCGAATATTTGCGATTTGTGCCTGGTAAAATTGAACACTGCCTACAATTTTCAACAGCAGATAATACAGTCGGATCTACACTTACGAGTCGGCCTGCAACCGTTAGTGGGACCGGAAGAAGTCGCAAAAAGTGCCAATGAAGGCTTCTCCGACCGCGACAGTGAAGACGATCACAAACGAAAACGCCCTAAAGGTAAAAGGATCCAAAAAGGAACCAAAAACCAGCATTTCTGCGCAGAGTGCAATAAATACTTCAGGAATCGATATTATTTCGAAGTTCACAACAGTAAGCACACCGGTTATAAGCCTTACGTTTGTGAGACCTGCAATAAGAGTTTCACGATGAGGTGGGTCCTAAAGTTGCACATGCGAGTTCACACGGGCCTCAAGCCTTACTCGTGTGAAGTTTGTGGAAAGACGTTTCGGTTCGCCAGTGCTTTGCCTAGTCATTTAAGAATCCACACCGGCGATCGGCCTTATAAATGCGACATTTGCGGGAAATGCTTCACACAAATTGGAGGCCTAAGAGTTCACCAACGAACCCACACCGGCGAGAAACCGTTCGTTTGTGAAATCTGCAGTAAAGGTTTCAGTGAGTTTGCGAGCTTGAATCGCCATGTGAAGACTCACAGAGGGGAAAAAAATTATCCCTGCCCCACTTGTGGGAAATGTTTCGGGGATCCGTCGCACGTGCACAGACATTTGAAGACTCACACCGGCGAAAAGCCGTATTCTTGTGAATTGTGCGACAAACGGTTCACGGCTCGGGGCAGTTTGAAGGTTCACATGAGGATCCACGAAGGGGTTAAGCCTCATTCTTGCAAGATTTGTGGGAAAAGTTTCACTCAAGCTAATTGCGTGGTTAGGCACATGCGCATCCATTCGGGTGAAACGCCTTATCCTTGCACGTTGTGTCCTCGAAGGTTTGCTTACTCGCATCACTTGCTTAATCACATGAAGGTTCATCAGCAAGCTTGAACATTGTGAATAAATCAGCTTCACAATTAAAAGAATTCCAATTATGTTTTATTTATAGAAATGTATAAAAGTGTTAAATATACAATTTTATTTACTAAAATTTTACAAAAATATTGCATCATTTAAAACTTTTAATAACTTAATTTGAAATTTGCCGCTTCTATATCATCAAAAATAGTTATTTTGGCAATTCTCAAAGTTTAAGTTGGTTGCATTGCCTTAAAAATTTAACAATTTGTGAGAGGCGGCAAACCTACGAAAACGTAGTTAGAACATGCAAAAAATAAAAGTTGAAATTTCAACTTTTCTCTTGCAATTTCACGTTTTTAAAAAAGTTGAAATTTCACCTTTTTTAAAAACTTGAAATTTCAAGTCTTTTTTCATCGTTTAACCTCGGGAAGTCATTGTGGAAAACTGTAGAAAAAATGTCACACTATACGGTGAAACGACGAAACCAAAAAGTTGAAATTTCAAATTTTTTAAAAGATGAAATTTCAACTTTCATTTTTATTTTTTGGAGGCCCTAACTACGCCTTCGTAGTTGATAAAATTTCAATAACTTGATTGTTTTTCTATTTATCAGAATGACACAAATGAAACAATTTGAAATTTGCCGCCTCTATATCAACAGAAATAGTTATTTTGGCAATTCTGAAAGTTTAAGTTGGTTGCATTGACTTAAAAATGTGACAATTTATGAGAGGCGGTAAACCTATGAAAGCGTAGTTAGAACATGTAGAAATAAAAGTTGAAATTTCACCTTTTTTAAAAACCTAAAATTTCAAGTCTTTTTTTCATCGTTTAACCTTGGGAAGTCACTGTGAAAAACTGGAAAAAATCTCACACTATAAGGTGAACCGATGAAACCAAAAAGTTGAAATTTCAAATTTTTAAAAAAAGCTGAAATCTCAACTTTTTTACAAAAGATGAAATTTAAACTTTTATTTTTTGCATGCCCTACCAAAGCTTTCGTAGTTGATAAACTTTCAACAACTCAATTTTTTAATTATTCAAACTGCCATTTATCAGAATGCACACAAATGAAGGTGAGATTTGACATTTGCCGCGTCAATATCAACAAAAATAGTTATTTTGACAATTCTCAAAGTTTAAGTTGGTTGTATTGCCTTAAAAATTTAACAATTTATGAGAGACGGCAAACGAACATTAATTTGTGTGCACTCTGTATAAAAAAATTTGAGACAATTTTTTTAAAATAAATTTTTTCAAATAAACAATAACTAATTTCGCCACTTCAAACACAATTTTATAATAAACAATTTAATACTGACAAATTATACAATTTCCCAGTTGTAAACAAAAACAAACAAATTAATTCACAGCCAATTCGTCATCGTCCACTTGCAACTCTTTTCTCGTTTGAATTCTGGGACACCTGGGGCAAACATTTTTCTTCCTAGTAAAACAGCTCTTGTGCAGAACCGAATTGCACTTCTCACAAATAACGGCGCAAGCATCGAACGGGAACACAACCTCATCGTTGGAACAGATCTCACAGATGTGGCCGCGGCCCTTGCAGACCTCGCACTTAATCTTGATGTGTTCCATGAACAGATAAACCAGCGAATGCAATTTCGACGGCAGTTCCGCCGACTGGGTGTCCACCAGGTCCTGCAGACTGTACAGATCGGGGCTCTCGATCAGATGGGGCACCGCCAGGCTCTTCCAGATGAAATGGTCTTCGGTGGCGTTTCTGCACACTAGCAAATATCTTCGCATGCCGCTCAACTCGTAGCGCAGTCTTCTCACCAGGTTGAGCTCGTGCACGAGACCGAAGAGGCGGGAATTAATTTTCTCTAGATTTATGAACGGCCGGTTGGCGGTTATGCGCAACAGCTGGAGACTCGCCTGACTCACCGGCTGGGGGGTAAAGTCCCAATTGTGCAAGACCCGGGCTGGAATCACGGCCGAACTGCCCCAATGGCAGGCGGAACAGTAATACAGACCGGTATAATCACATTTTCTTGCTTCGTTCCAACTGGAATCTAAGTCGGCAAAACCAATATTTAAAATTATGAACCCTTAAGTATTTGCACTATTTTTACGTACATAAGTACTCGCGTGGGGTCGCGCAGTCCAGTTACGGTTAGTTTCTGTACGAAAAACATGACTCTTTTTACAGATTATCTTTAATACATTTTATTTAAAATATTGTTGACGATTTAGAAACTTTAATTAAATATCAATTCGGCATAAGTCTGAATAAAATCAGGAAGTTCTTATATACAGGATGAGTTAAGTTTTACCGCCCCGGGCATAATACCTATTAAAGATTGAGGGGAAAGTATGCAATTTACATGTTACATCAGTTGAAGTTTACACTTTCGATTAGTGCTACAAGTTTTCCAAATCATTTTTATTTGAAGCCAAAAAAGTAAAACAAAGAGTTTCGGATAAAATTTCCATGTTTGGTTTTTTATTTCAAAATTTGTCAAATTATTCGCAGCATTGTTAATTGCAATTTGATTCGTTAAAAAATTATTACTTTTTGAGTTAAATCAAATTTAACATAAAGCACGAAAAATACTTTTATTTACGACTTTCCAACAATGGATAATACGGTCTACCACGTAACAATACCTGATGATCGACCCATAAAACTGAAGGGACGGCGTTTTAGTTGTTGCCAGACCCGTATTCTGGAATTTGTAAGAAAAATAAAATAAATATTTAATAGATAAATATTAAGTTTATTTTATAAAAGATGCTCAAAGTGATGCCCCATTACCCATAAATTAAAAGGATTTCAAGCTTCTCCTCGACTGAGTATTGAAATGGCATGATTATACCTGAACTAAACACAAATGTTCATTATTCCACAAAACAAAGTTTTAATTTTCACTTTTTACCAACGATGTTTAAGTGTTGGAAGATTTGTTGCGAATGTGAATGCTTCTTTATTCACAAAGTGACCTAGGGTTGTGACCAGGGTTTTTAAACTTTGGGTGAATTAAGCAATTTATTTTATGGGAAGGTTCAATAACCGATAGGTATATTGACTTTGCAGACGGCAAAATTAAAACACAAAATTCTAGACAGATATACTAACGAAAATTAGAAGCTGGTAAGTGATTTTCTTATCAAGTTTAAAATCTAATATTGCAAAAATTATTTTTTATTATGATTATAATTCCGGTGTAGCTGTTAGTTACGATGTTATGAACTTTTAAAGAAATAGCGGAGACCTTTATTCTGGTCCTGTAAACTGTAACGTAGTACTTTTTAACTTAACTTTATGACTGTCATAAATAATCAATCAAGTACCCAAAACCAATACCATTGTTAGGTGAATTGGTCAGCTTATGTCGTAAATCATTTAAAAAAATACCCTCTAATACGGAAATGGCTTTATTTAATGAACCCAAATTAGTAAAATTATTTCAATTACACTAAATTGTGTGAAAATATTTTACTGTTCGTACATAAAAAAAACTAATAAATTGAGCAGTTAGTAATTGAAAGAAAGCCAAAATTTTACCTGATTAAAAAAAATTTTTTTTTCTTGGTTTCTATATACTTTAATAATATAAAATTACTCATGCAATTTATGAGAATTGACAAATTATTTTAAAGGCCTATTTTGTCACGGGCGGTAAAACTTAACTCACCCTGTACTATACAAAGTGATTCCTAAAAAACGTCCCACGCTCTAACTCTGTTATTTATTGCCCAATTTGAGAAAAAAATAATATCAATGATTAGTCGGGTAAATACTACAAGAACGTATTAATTTGGATTTTGTTCAACATTAACTTCAATGTGAAGCGACAGTCAACTTTTTTAAATTTATTGTGGTTGAAGATTTTTATCTAAATCCAATGATATCTAATAACTTGGCCTTGAAGTAATATTAAGGAGAAACAAAATAACTTTTTTATCAAAATAAATTGAGCTTCCAATTAAAACAATAAAATCATCACGTGATAAATGTCATTTAGGTGTCAATAAGAATCGCAATCGAGCCAAATGGAATAAATTCATTATCTCAATTATTGTGCACATTGAGAAAAAATCCCGAAGCATGACATTTTTAGTCTATCACATGACATCTTGTAAAATGAAAATTTCATCCCTAACCTCAATCCCCTTCGAGTGACAGTTGCAACCCCCAAATTTTTAAATGGGAATGGGGGCTTGTGATACCTCATTTCAAAGGTCTCTTCATGCTCTATTCAAAAATGCTATGGTTTAAAAATTTATTGCAAAAATGAAGAGTAAAAAAAATTAATGTTTAACGAAATTCGCTACAACACATTAAAAAATCAAAAATTAATAGCATTTCGTTCTTAGTAATGTAATACAATAAAAAGCGCTTTCAACTAAACTAACACTGTGGACTAACGAAAAATGTTGATAAGTTTTTATGTCACTTTCTGAACATTTTAATTGTTTTTGCTTGCCTTCTCAGTAACAAGAACCAAATTTTTAAACCCCACGCGTGTACTTAGGTTTAAAAAATTCAACCAAACAAAACTGTCAAAATCAAATCAAATAAAATCAGTCTAAAGTCACATTTTACCTAAGAAGAGGCGTCCCAAACAGGACAATCCTTTAGGAATAGCTAGCATACACAAATATTTACATTACATTACGAATTAAATTTAAAAAAAAAAACACTTACTGACTGGGAGAGCAACGCTACACTCTGCACAACGATATCTTTGCGCCGACAAGCCCTTCTCGGGGCATATTTCCAATTCATAACCGCCTTTTTCACTTGCAGTGACATGGGCGCACTCCCTAACAATCCCTTCTAAACATTTATAATGGCAACAATATCCACAATCTTGGCACTGATACCAAGCTTGAATTAAATTCCAAATTGTGCCAGTGCAATGATCGCAGTAAGGAGACGACTTGGTCTTCAATAACGGTTGCAATAAAAGATGATGACCCCTTATCGTACGCTGCGAAACCCCACTGCTCTTATTTCGAGGATGGCTAAAATTCAATGAATCACCCAACTATTAAAATTGGAGGAGGACTTACTGGGGATCTTGCAAGGCTTCCCGGCATTCTTGCAGTCTCAACCTGAGTTCGATTAGATGCCTCACAAGCCATTTTCTTTCCGGTGAGCAATTATCTGTTTCTAATACTAATTCCTTGCATCTTGACACCGCCGTTTGTAATTCATTTTCTCCGGCTTCCTTGTTCAGCGCTAATTGGAGTTCTTCGGCTGCCAAACTTGACGGAAGCAGTCTCTCTTCTGACATTTCGTCGCCTGAATGACATCCTGACGTGCTGGAGGAGGGCGTCGATGTTAACGCTCTGGTTGTTGCATCGTTTTCGTTCAACATCGTTTACATTTTTTCGAACAAATTTAAAAGTGAGGTTAGGGTCGGGTAAAGTCCGACCTTCAAAAATTCAAAGATGGTGGCACGTGATCAGGATTATTGCCAATTAGAGCGCTGAAACCACAGGGTCATTCCTAAAAAATGTCCCACGCTCTAACTCAGTTATTTATTGCCCGATTTTGGAAAAAAATATATAATTAATTAGTCGAGTTTAGAAGGACATTTTTTTATTTTGGTTTTTGTTATTTGATTAAAATATTTCAGTCAATTCATTATTATTCATGATCACTGTTATTTCACATAAAAATTATAAATTCGAATCATAAAATAGCTGAACATTTGAATGAAACTCTTATATTGACACTTCAATGACATTTATCATGTGATGATCTTATTGTTTTCCAAGGCATTCTAAATTTTTTTATTAGAACCCCGACTTATTTTGATAAAATGTTTTTTTCCCCCTTAATATTACTTCAAGGTCAAGTTATTAGATATCATTGGATTTAAATAAAAATCTTCAACCACAATAAATAAATAAATAAATGTATACATTGTCATTTGAAAAAAAGTTGACTGTCGCTTCGCATTGAAGTTAATGTGGGAAAAATACAAATTAATACCTTCTTGTAGTACAGGTAGCCCTTAATTTACGCCGATTCACAATAACGCCGCTGTGGAATTCACTGTTTCGCCGTGTACATAATTGGGTAATTCACCCCGATTCTTCCTATGTTAGACTGATTTTCGTTTCAGTGTTGAGCCGCGACGTTGTGAATTCTTTTTTCCAAAAAATGTAAGAGATCCGAAACTTTGAAATTTCATTTGTTTTTGTTAATATTTTTTAATAAAAACATTTCACTTCATTTTATCTTAAAATACATTTTAAAAATTAAATTTATAATACATCTATGCTCCGATTTACACGATACTTTTTACACGATTTCGCTTTTACACGGATTTTAAAATAACGAATTCAAAATAAAATGGTAAAAATGAATATTTCTACAATCATTTTTAAACTTCGTTCACTTGGTTATACATATTGGTGATTCCCCGTTTTGTATGCACAATAAAATTTCCTACGTATTCACGTAAATTACTGCAATAAATTTGTGCCAGTAGAAAAGTGTACATCATTGTTTTTTTACTAATCAGAATTTTTTAAACTTCATATTTACTGGTTAGCGATAAACAATTATTTTTTGTAGCATTTTTACAATTTTTTTCGCAATAAAATTTTAAACCATAGCAGTTTTTAATGGAGAATGAAGAGACCTTTCAAATGAGGTATCACAAGCCCCTACTTCTTATTTAAAAATTTGGGGGTTGAAAGTGTCACTCGAAGGGAGTTGAGGTTAGGGATGAAATTTTTACTTTGCAGGATATCATGTCATAAACGGTTTTTTTTATAAATTTGCACAGTAATTGAGATACTGAATTTATTCCATTTGACTGGTTCGCACTGTATATTTGTTATTTTATGAATGAACTGTTATTTTAATTTTTCAAAATATTTTATTAAAAAAAATTACGTTAAATAAATGACGTTGTTTTCGATTTACACGGTTTTGCCTATAAAAAGCAATCTTCCGTATAAATCGGGGAATAGGTGGATATGTATTTTGCATTATATTATTAATAAATAAAATGATTTGCTTCTTTTTCACTTATGTAGAACCTAATCCTATACATCACTGTAAATATGGGTTCTTTTTACGCCGATTCGGTTTGCGTCGGCTTTTGTAAGAACGGAACTGCGGCGTAAACCGAGGGCTACCTGTACTTACACGACTAATTAACTGCATTATTTTTTTTCTGAAATCGGGCAATAAATAACAGATCAGAAATTTTGAAATTTCATTTGTTTTTCTTAATATTTTTTAATGAAAAAATCTCACTTCATTTTATTATAAAATACAGTTTAAAAATTAAATTTATAATATATGTATTTTGCATTCTTGTTCACTTATGTAGAACCTAACCTTATACATCACTATAAATATGGGTTCGCTTTGCGACGATTCGATTTTCGCCGGCATTTGTAAGAACGCAACTGCGACGTAAACCGAGGGCTACCTGTATTCATTTTTTGGCGTATTTTTCTCTCAATATCAAGTGTCGCCATCTCTAGTTGAATTGATCACGTGATTAATTACATTAATGGCGTCGAACAAAAACAGGTGAATTTGCAAATTAATCTTTGTCAAATATGAAATGCAAGAAAAGTAGATTGCCTTGCTACGGTTCCGTAGTATTAAGTGTCAAAAACAAAAACCTTTGGAAATTTTCAAAATCAGTAAGTGACAGTTTCACATTCCCCTCATAAAAAAGCTGTGTGTATCAAAAACTCTAATGGTAATCTCGGGAAAACCTTAAACAAACCATGAATTCAGACGATGAAAACTATTTTGACGACTCTGGGAACGAAACTAGCGGCGATGACGTCGACTTTGCCATCGAGGCTGAACCATCGTCAACCAGGGAAATTCAAATCATAGACGAAGATTACCCTTTCGAAGTGTTGTCCACCGATGACATTGTTCAGCACATGATCGACTCCATCAAGGAAGTCAACACGGTGGTCCAAATTCCAGCCACCACGACTCGAATACTCCTCAACTACTTCAACTGGGACAAGGAGAAGCTAATGGAGCGATTTTACGATGGAAACCAAGACGACCTATTCAAGGAGGCCCACGTCATCAACCCCTACAAAAAATTGTGCGTTGCTCCAAAGGCGAAAATGAGCAGGAAGGTTTTAGGGACTGAGGAATGCGAAATTTGCTTCATGATTTTGCCCCCTTCGCAACTAACCGGGCTGGAATGCGGCCATCGATTCTGTTTCCAATGCTGGAACGAATATCTAACAACGAAAGTGATGGAAGAAGGAGTCGGACAGACCATCGAGTGTGCAGCGCACGGCTGCTCGATCATCGCCGATGATCAGAGCGTAATGCGCCTGGTGAAGGATTTGCGGGTGCGACATAAATACCAACATTTGATCACAAACAGTTTCGTGGAGTGCAATCGGCTGTTGCGTTGGTGCCCCAGCCCCGATTGCACGTACGCGGTCAAAGTAAGTTACGTGGACGCGCGGCCGGTCGGTTGCAAGTGCGGCCACAGCTTCTGCTTTGCTTGTGGGGAGAACTGGCACGATCCGGTCAAATGCGCGCTGCTCAGAAGGTGGATCAAAAAATGCGACGATGACTCGGAGACCTCCAATTGGATAGCGGCCAATACGAAAGAGTGCCCCAAGTGCAACGCGACCATCGAGAAGGACGGGGGCTGCAACCACATGGTCTGCAAGAATCAGAACTGCAAGGCCGATTTTTGTTGGGTCTGTTTGGGGCCTTGGGAGCCTCACGGCAGTTCTTGGTACAACTGCAACCGGTACGATGAAGATGAGGCTAAAGCGGCGCGGGACGCGCAAGAAAGGTCCCGGGCTGCTTTGCAGCGCTATCTGTTTTACTGCAATCGCTACATGAATCACATGCAGTCGCTGAAATTCGAGCATAAGTTGTACGCGGCTGTTAAGGATAAGATGGAAGAGATGCAGCAGCACAATATGAGCTGGATTGAGGTTCAGTTCTTAAAGAAGGCTGTCGATATATTGTGTCAGTGCAGGCAAACTCTCATGTATACGTACGTGTTTGCTTATTATTTAAAGAAGAACAACCAATCTGTGATATTTGAGGATAACCAAAAGGATTTGGAACGCGCCACCGAGCTGCTAAGCGAATATCTCGAGCGTGATATCACCCAGGAGAATCTCGTCGACATTAAACAGAAGGTGCAGGATAAGTATCGCTACTGCGAAGGCAGGAGGAGGGCTTTGTTAGCGCACGTGCATGAAGGTTACGAGAAGGAGTGGTGGGACTACACCGCCTAATTGTCCAGTTTTAGATATTGTAAAGTATTTGTTCCATCGTTATCTGGATTCTGTAACTTTATCCGCTAAATACATGCTCACTGCTGTTATCTTACATAAATTTTTTTTTTGTGGTCGTCGGAAGGGAGCCAGCTATGAAATGCACAGCGAATTTTTTTCAAAAAAATTTCATATCTATTTTTCAAATGTAAGAAAATATTTTTGAATAAAAACTAAACTGCAATCAAAAGAATTATTTCGGAAACTGGCGATAATAAATGCTAACCGCTAATTAAATTAATATTAGTAAAACTGTATTAATGCAACGCATGAAACTGATTTTAAAAAAATAGTAAAATAAATTCTACAAAATGAAAATTTAACTTTCCTTTATTTTCAAACTAGTGTGTTTTTTAATTCCAGAAACTGATAGAAGGCTGAAATTATTTTTTTTACTATATGTTGATAGTAATGGCATTTTACTGTCAATTGAAGGTTATATTAATATTAATACAAAACGGTTCTGTCAAATGAAGCAATTTGTTGAAGTTGAAATTTGCACTTTCGATTAGAACTATAAATTTTCCAAATTATTTTTATTTGAAACCAAAAAAAGTAAAACAATTTTGTGTAAAATTTTCATTTCAAAATTTGTCAATTTCAGTCTTCTATACCACCTTTTTTAATTCCAGAGCAAATTAGAAGGTTGAAAAAATATTTTTTTAACTTTATGTTGATAGTAATTGCATTTTACATCCGCCACTGTAAGGTTATATTAGTAATGTAGCTTCAAATTAGAAAATTAGCACAAAACGGTTCTGTCAAAGGATGCAATATTACTGTTTTCAAAGGAAAACTTATCTGCAATGTTCTGTACTACCAAGATAAAGTAAAAGAAATATTTTTCGAACCGTTTCTGGATTTAAAAAACACCATAGTGGAATTTGGAAATTAAAAAATGTTATTGATTTATTCCAAATTAACTTTTTCATATTTGACTGAATATTTTCACGTTTTGTATGAATAATAATAATTTAAAATTTTTATATCTGTAAAGTGCTAAATAACGTATAATAATTAAATTCTAATTGATATTTCATTTATTGGTTGTATGTTTTGAAGAATTTGAGATCAGAAACATTTTATCAGTTCCATCCATCCTTAAATATCCGTGCACTCTACATTTTAGACGATTTAAGTGACATCTTTCGCTAAGGAAAAGCGACGCACTCGGCCCTTAGAATTTCGCTACTTGAAAAATAAATGTTTAAAGATTGAAAATTAAAATTCAGTTTAAACTTCCAATTTTTTTACCGCTCTGATCCTCCTTGAAAATTTTTATCTACACTGAAGATATTCCCTAAACAAACTTATCGTTTACATTTAAAAATGCCATCACTGCCAACATAAAGTAAAAAAAATATTTTTTCAACGTTCATACTTGTGCTGGAATTAAAAAACACACTATAACCGTTTCTGGAATTATAATTACTTATAAAATACAACAAACAATTAAAATACGCAACATTTGTTGAATATCTACATTTTAATCTAAAAACAATAAATAAAAACATAGTCACAATTCAACATTGCCATTTAATTGGGTTTTGATTTTTTGGCACTGGAAGCACCTTCCTCTGTACTTTCCAGAACTGCAGTCGGTTGAGTTTTCGAATAGGCCGGCGTAATCCAATACGGATTTTCGGCAGCCTCTTTCGCATATTTCAAAATGGCCTCCCTCGGATCCTGATCGTCATCCACCCTCTTGCTCAGCCCCAAATTGCGAATCACATAACTGCTCAACGTGCCTCCACTGGAAGCCAAGCGGCCCCCTTGCCCCGAAGTGATCGGCAAATCCGGCCTTCGAGATTTAATCGGATCCAGCCTGTCCTTCTCCATCTGTTTCCGACTGGTCTTGCGCCTCTCCTGCCGAAACAGTGGCAAAGCATGCGGCGTGATAATCTGCTGGGAGCTCACAACTTCGGCGTGCTTGACCCGCCGGTGGACTTTAACCGCACACAAGGTGACGCCCCGAAGACTGCGTTTCTCATCGTAATAAGCCTTGATGACCCCATTTCCGGTCCCCAGGAATATCTGATTCAATTTCGTGTGCCACAAAACCTTGATGGCGTGCGTATTCGCGACTTCTATATCGTGCAACAGATTAAAATTCGTGTCGTAAAACAACAGCTTGCCCGATTCTTCCTCCCGTTTCGTTGAGGTCACCGTCGCTATGACTCGATCGTCGGGACTGAAAATGGCGTCAGTTGTGTCGTATCGCGAGTAGAGATTGTCGATTTTATTGAGGCAGTTCTTCAAGCTCCTGGTGTCCCACAGTTTCATTGTGTCGTCGCAGCTGCGCGACAGTAAATTGTGTCCAATGTGAGAGAAGGCGACTGAACTTACTTCCGTGGGCTCGTGGGCTTTTCTGACGAGGCTGACGGGCGAAACGACGCTCTTCCGCAAATCCCACAACTGCAGGGAGCCATCGGCACAGCCGCAAGCGACCACTTTGCCGTCCTTGCTGTACGTGCAGGCGGTAGGGGAAGTTTTAAGTCCGTTTGCAGCTCTGCACTTAACTATCGATTTGTGCGCTTTGCTGTTTGTGAGTTCCCAAAATCTCACAGTCCCATCAGCGCTCGTGGTGATGAATTCTTCCCTTGTGGAAGGGTTCCAACAGCCGCTTAACAACCCCGCAGTGTGGCCCTTCGTTTGAGCCTGATCAGTGATGTACATGTCACCTTTTACGGTCTCCAGCTGTTCGAAGCCGTCCCTGTCTAGGACTTTAGCTTGAGCCGCCCCTGAAATCACCAGGAGCATATCGCCGGTCCCCGAATAGTGCAAGCCTCTAATCGGGTGGTTCTCGCAAGGTTGGAGCGTCCTAAAGCTCCGCATGGACGAATCCATACCGGCAAAATCCCAAAAACTCACATCGTAATCAACTGAACCTAAAAAAAAACAATTTTAGAATTTCTTTTTTTAAATTAATGAAGAAGAAAAAACCTGAAGCAAGTCTCGCCCCACTTGGGTCCGCACTCAGTGCCGTGATTGCCTTATTCCCATGAGTCATAACCGCCTCGTGCGTGATCGGTATGAATATCTTCTTTTCACCTTCCTCCTCCTCCGATTCGCTGTCGGATCCCCGTTCGATCGGGTCTTCGACCGCCGCAGGGAAGCCTTTCGGAATCGGAGGGCCAATGAAATCGTCGTCTTCGTCGTCTTCCGAGTCGCTGCTGTCTTCTTCTGGAGTTTCCGGCTGTTTCGTTATTTCTCTGGCGGTTTTCGTGACTTGTGCCATCATTTCCTGAAAATACCACATGAGCTTGGAACAGGAATTCGCGCGGGCATACTTGGATGTCGAAGGTTTTGGCCTTTTTTCCGAACGTTGTAATGCCCATTATTTCTTTGATTTGTCGCTGTTCTGCGTCGTCGGTGTCGAGGGCTTCTATTTGCACCGGGGCCTTCGGGGTGGCTAGCGTTCCTATTTTGCCTGTTACTTCCACAGGGGTGCTGTTTTGTCCGAAATTGGCGCTTATTTTGCCGAATGTGATCTTCTTTGGCCCGCTCATTTTTAACGTTTAAAATTTGATACGGGATAGCATTTCAAATTAACCTTACTTATTATGACAGTTGTCGTTGCGCCATCTATGCTAGGTTCACGACAATTCTGTATTTTCAATTTCCCGATTTTTCAAGGTTTTTCGTGACCCTTTTCCAGTATTCTTCCTGGCTTTTTTCTAGTAATTTGTGCCTTTAACTAAATCAGCCAAAATTTTCTAGTGATGTACAAAATATAGTAGACATACATATACAGGATGAGTCAAGTTTTACCGCCGCGGCCATATTAGTTATAAAAAATTGAAGAGAAAGTATTCAATTTACATATATTCTTCCGGTATTATTTTGTGTTATTTTATCATGTCCTGCTGCTCTGCTGTTTTTCAGTTTTTTAATGGCTTTCTCCTGTCCTTCAATTTTTATTTCTGTTCAGTCTTCTTGCTCTTTTTCGTTTTGTTCTATTTCCTGCGTATTTTTATTGCTGTTTATACCACGTTTTCTAATTCCAGAACAAGTTGGAAAGCTAAAACATGTTTTTTTTAACTTTATGTTGGTAGTAATGGCATTTTACATCTGCTGGCTCAAGGTTATATTAGTAACGTCGCTTTAAAATTAGAAAATATAGCACAGAACGATCCTGTCGAAGGAAGCAATTTTGAAAAATACTTCCGACGGGGAAAACTTTATCTTCAATATTCTGGAACAGTTAAGTGATTCTATCAAAATTGTATAAGTTACGATATTAAGCACTGATTATACTATAAAGAAAAAACAACATTTTTTCACAACCTTCTAACTTGTTCTGGAATTAAAAAAAAAAAATTGACCTGAGCACACTTTATGTAAATATGCACTGCAATTTGCATGGTTTTACCAAGGAAAACCGACTCTTAAGATTCAACCATTGTTGTAATCATTTGAAAACAAGAAAATGGAGAACTTCATCAATCAAGAATAGAAATGATTATTTTTTTTATAATTAATTAATGTTTTAGATGATTTAATGAAATGGTTGGCCTGCAGAAAGCCAGTTGGGGGATTTAAAAAAAAAATTAAAAGTTAGAAAATACAGTACAATTCGGTTATAACGGCTTGTTATAGCGAACCACCGGTTATATCGAATTTTATTCCAAGTCCCGACATTTTCCCCTGTTATAACAAACCGATTTTGACGATCCCTTGAGATTCGTTATAACCGGATTATACTGTAGCTGATTTAAATTAATGTTTTAATTATTCAAATATGCTGAAGGGCAAAAGACCGAATTACTTGCAGATATTGCGCTATTTCATCAAGTTTGAAATATTTCCTTCCCTTAGAAATTCATCAAAAAATAAAAACTCAAATAAATATGATAAATATATTCGCCTAACTTAGCAGAAACAGTACCAGATACAGTTTTAAAAATATTTACAGGAAGAAAATTTATTAACAATCAAGATAAAGAGGGGATTTTTAACTATTTACACTTCAGTCGATCGGAACCTTCATTATCTCTGCCTGTTGAAAATAAAAATTCAATTAGTAAAGTGAAAATTCAAAAGAAAAGATGGCTCACAAAATAAAACCAAATTTTTCGTTAATAACTTTAATATTTTTGAACTTTTAAATTTCAAAGACATCAATTTCAATAGAATAAGGTATACATTTACAACGAACTATCGAAGGTGATCACAGCATAATACAGATACACAGTTTAAAAATAAAATAGAAGAAAATGTATTTTAAAACAATACAATAACACATTCTCAAAAAATGAGCTTGTTCGCGTCGCTGTAAAATAATCAATTAGCTAACAAACAAGCACTGCTCACATTATTTAATGAACACCGTTACTCTATTAATCAATACAGTCTGTGTACGTCTTCGAATTGAGGAGATCATTTTCGCAAGAAGCCAAAACGATCTTCACAATTCGGGACTTGTTATGTTCAAGTTTACTTAAGCTACGTTAGAGGCAGGTTAACCACTAATAATTAAGAAACCTTACGCCGGATTAAGTTGTCTCAGTTCTGCTAATTTTTCTCTGGAATTCCAAAGGGTGTACAGAGCTGATAATCCTAATCCTACAGCTCCTCCCAAACCGCACTTTCTTAGTCCAGCTAAAAACTTAAATTGGAGCACAGAAAAACCAAAATAGGCCAAGCAATCGAGCAAAATAAATGTCACAATTTAACATAAATTCTGCATAATTTCCAACTCGAGAATCAAAAATCGCGTTTTTTTTTAGTTTTTTTGCTTGTAAAATGGAAACTAATGAAGCAATCTTAACGATGTCAATAGAATACAGTAGAATCCGCTTTTAACGAATACCGGATATAACGAGACACTGCTTATAACGAGCAATACACATAGAAAAATTTACTATGCAAACGTGGTTAAAAATGTCCGCATATTACGAGATCGGTTATAACGTCGGTTGTATTTAAATTTTATATCAAAAAATCCTGATATAGCGAGATCTAAATATATACCTTTGACTAATATTGATAATGGTTAACATAGAAATGTGCCGATTCCAACTAATCAGGCTTCAGGCGGTAAAGAATCAGTTTCACTTAGGTTACCGAAGAATTATCATGTCAACCTCCGGTAAATTAAACGTAAAAAATAGCAAGTTGGCATTTCTACCTCTCAACACGACTTCAATACTGCAACCTATGGACCAAGGAATTATAAACTTCATTAAATTTCATTTTCGAAAAGTGCTTGTGTGTAGCATTTGATAGATGGCATTGAAATGGAAAAAGAGGATCGGGTAACACTTCTTGACGCCATTCGATTTGTAAACCGAGCTTGGAAAAGTATTATGCAAACCACAATAAAAAATTGTTTCAAACATGCTGGATTTATAGGAGTAGTTGGCCCAGCTGAAAATTGGCAAAGTAAACTTTGTATCGCATTAAAGGCTGAAAAAGTCATTTGTCTACGGAAGCTAGAAAGTGCATGGCAAAATTTAAGAGTTTTTTTGAAGCCGAAACTACTCTAAATGGTGCGGAACATTTTTTTCATTTTTTGACAAATTTGGAAAATTTAATTAACGAAACAGACTATTACAGACTATTTCTGTTAATAAGTACGCCTAAATTTATATATGAAACAACTGTAACGTACACGCATTTTACTAATTTCTGTCAACAAATAATATTTTCAATAAAAAATGTCTGTACATAATAATCCGCTTTTAACGAAATTCTCTTATAACGAGCTAATTTCAAACTCCCGTGCATCCTTGCTATAAGCGGATGCTACTGTAGTTTTTAATAGTTCTGACTACAATAATTTAACATTAAATAACAATTTAAAAAGACTTTTTTGTGTATCGTGCTTCTTTAAGATTGCTTGATTAGTTTCCATTTTACAAGCAAAAAACTAAAAAAACCCGATTTTTTGTTGAAAATTGTTTATAACAAATTAAAAATTACGATTCTCGAGTTGGAAATTATGCAGATTTCATCTTTGATATAATCGCGCAGTCGGTTTCCAGGTAGTATTTATGTTATGAAAAAATGCTTTATTGCTTGGCCTAAAAGTGAGAACAAACCTGTCGATTTGTAAAGACAACCGGTCGCGGTGGCTGCTACAATCGTGTTCAAATCGTCCTCCGTTCCTCGTAAATACGAGATAATCACCCCAAAAGCAGAGTATATCACAGCTACGGAACCCAGGGTGTTCGCAGTTGCGCTACCTTTTTTCATAACGTGATTTAACATTCTAAAAATTCACTGTAAGATTCACAAATATAATTTGCAGAATAATGTACTGTGTTCTCCTCAATTTCCCCGTTTCTCCAGCCAATGTCGTAGCCTTAAGTCCGTTATAGAACCCAGTCATTCCACCTATGCCGGCACCAATCATGCAGGATCCTCCGATTTGCCCGAAAGCGAGCTCGAACCTTCCTCGCTGCTTGTTGCTGCCCTCGAGGAATATGAATTCCGGCTGGCTGGAGGGGATGTACCCAGGGTCGAAGTTTAGGTACGGGGAGGAGAACGGTCGATATTCTCCTGAATAAAAAAGTGAGGTTAAGACCCATGCGGGGAAATGTCACAATTTACCTGGAAAACCTTTGGCGTCGCCGCTGCCATAATTTTGGCCGTAGAGATCGGAATCGTTCAATGCAGACATTTTATCTAAATTTAGAGAAACAATTTAAACACTACAAGGAAATCAACTAACGCAATCTTTAAAGGTCGTCGAAGCGCAGGATCAACAGTCATGCGACGCGCTGGGAAAACTGCAGAAACAAAAGAAACCAACCAATTATAACCAATTATATGGTCTGTGATTATAACAACAAATTTGAAATGGCTATGATGTCGTCGAATCTGCAGCCCCATCAGGAGGAAATGCTGAAACTGGCCGAATTGGCCGGAATTAACGCGGACCCCGCCGTCGTGATGTGAGTCGACGTTTTTAATTTAATTTGTGATTATTGTTTTTTTGCAGGGCTTTAGTGGAATTGTTGAATTTGGAAATCGAGCCCGAAGCTATTTTCAAGGTTTTGAAGCTCTTGATGAAGAGGGCGAGGAATGCGGAGCACAAGAGCCGCGCGTCGCGCAGGCTAAAATCGAAAAGGGACGTCTCGCCTTAAGTGCAATTAATTTTTGTAATATGGAAATTTATAGGTTATATTTATTTAAACGGCTGCATTAATTTATTTGTGAGAAATGTTATTTTTATGAAGACCTTTTTATTCTTGGTTGTCTTATTTTCGATGCAGCAATTCCTCCATTCATTTATAAATTGATTCATTCTCTTTACTTTCTTCAAATCTATGTAAAATTAATCCTCATATTAGTTTATTTTTACTCAGACATTGTTTTTGGATTCTTAATTTCACTTATAATCTTGTCCGTTTTGGAAATTTAAAAATGAGTGTCTTGAATTGGAGAATATTATTTCTTCTTTGGAAAAAATTTTGAATATTAAATTTACAATAAGATCTCAAGCCAAATTACCAATCCGTTTTGGTGGATTAGGTATAAGGTTTATAATTGATATTTCCTCGCCTGCCTTTTTGTCTTCTATATTTTCTAATTCTGAACTTATTATGTCCATTCTACCTTCTAGTTTTTCTAATTTTGAAATTAAATCCCTCAACGAGGCTGTTGATTATTGAAAGGAAATTTTTAATTCGTCTTTACTTCCAAAAGAGCTTTCTATTCAAAGAAATTGGGACTTCCGATCTGTGAGAAAATATTTCAAAATTTATTATCTTCCTCAAATATCACACAAAAAGCTATCTTATTAGCTGGATCTGAACTTGAAATATAAGGCAATTTCTGATGATTATTTTTTCGTCGCCTTCGCTGTGGAAACTTTGGGCGTATTGAGGCGTATTGTTCAAACAACGGGAATTCCTCAAGTCAAAACATATTTGAAGCAACGAATAAGTTTGGCTATACAGAGAGGTAACGTTGCTAGTGTTCTTGGTACAGCCCCGTTTTCTTCTTCTTTTAATGAGTTATTTTAATTTGTTGTTATATACATGTTACTTTTTATTAAAATCATTATTATTAAAACATGAAGGTTTGTGTGGTCGTTTTTAAATACCTTTGTGTGCCTCCTAGTGATTACATTTTTGGAAGTTTGAAGCCACTGAGTTCACCAATTTAAATGCAAATATTCACTTGTAAATAATTTTGTTTACAAAACAAGATAACTTGTTTAAAAAAATTGATATTTTGACATAACCTAAAAATGTCAGATTTTGGAATTAAAATAAACCCCTCAAAATGACTAAATAAAAAGAAAGTTACCGATTTATTATCAAACAAGAATATCACAAAAGTAATTTGTCATAAAATCTACAATTTTCAAAAAGGAGTTAACGTTATGCTGTTATCGTTATGTCTCCTTTCATAATGTTCGTCGAGATAATGTTTCCTTAGGAAATATTTTGGACATTTCTTGCATCTACAATGTCCCCCCGTGAAATGGAGCTTATGAATATGTTCGTAAACAACCGTGTCATTTAGAAAATAATCTCCACAAATGTAACAACTCGATAGCTCCTCACGTTGCATCTTCTTGTGACTATCAAGAGCTGCTTTCCGCCTAAAAGCAGTGTTGCATCTGTTACATTTATACTGTCTTTGACCACAATCAACTTCAGAACTTGAGGACGAGTGGTTTAGATCTGTCCAAGGTCGATTTGCATCGCATTCTTCAGAGTCATGTTGTTGCTTAAAATCAGGTTTGGATGGGTTACAGTCTGTAAATTAAAATGGTATACTTTGTTCGATAAGTACAACAGGAAGATTACCCAAAGGTCTATATCGCTCAAGCCACTGATAAGTTCCTCCCATAATGATATATACTCCACTCACCAGTGTTTTAGATCTGGAACTAAAATAGCACAGAAATTTTACTATTACATTTTAATTTATCTTTTTTTCTGAATTATTGCAATGGAACAGATCGAGTTCATGGATTGTCCCAATGCGTGTTTCAAAAACGTTGTTGGAAGTGTTTGTTCTATACTAATGGTTACCTCAGTGGTTGAAAATGTAATAATCGATCTGCTATAATTCTGAAAATGTAGCATGTAATCTATGTTTTAAGTGTCACTTATAGCAGATTCAAATAGATCCCGCCAAAAGGTACATGTGTGATTGGCTCTTGGAAAGCTTTTTTTACACTGATGAAATTATGGAAAATGGGCAGTCGCCATATTGCCGAAACAGCTGATATTGTGTTTCATTAAATTAAAGAAGTTCTTATCAGAACTGAGTGACTTCAGTTGTGTGCTTTTATTTCGTTTGGCTTCATTTATATTTTTTTCCATTTTTGGTTTAATTACAAACATATTATTGTTGGCACGTGTTGTGTCCACTTTACGAAAGTTTGTGCTGTCATTGCAATCGCGCCAGATGACGACACAAGCACAACAAAAAGTGACTGTGACGACAATGAATTTTAATTATTTGATTAATAATGCAGTGGTGTAAAGTGTGAAATTACTGAATATTGTGTGCCACACTCTTTTTGTATTCGTTCTCCTTTATTGTTTTTCAAAAAAATCACAAAAACTAACAATACAATGAATTATTGGTATGCAATTTTCATAACTTTTTACCAACATGTGTTATATTTGAAACACAAATGTTGTTTTAATATAATCTACAATGTAATATAATTTTGTGAATTAAAAATACTAAAATTCAAATTTGTCCCCAAAAAATATTTACCAGAAATGTTCCAGTGTAATTTGTTCTTTTTATTTCAATTCTCCAATTAATAAATGAACTATAGAATATTTTAAAAAAAATACCATTTTTCTAGTATTATTCTTCAATGTTGGCAATACTAGTAGTACTAACAAAGTTGTGAGTGGGATATTTTTTTTGCTATTTGGGAACCCTTTTGCTTTAAGGAAAACCACGTGTTTTTCAAGTTGTAATTACACGAAAACAATTAAGTACATTATATTGTCTTTTTGTTAATTAAAAATGTTTGATTTCAATTTACCTTGGACTCAGAATTTACTATAAAAACAACGTTCAAATCTTAATAAAACCTAATTTTAAGCAATGGCTCTATTTTAATGACCACCGTTGTATGTGTGTGTCAATTAAAGAAATATTTAATTGATCAGTTTTTAATTGTATAATACCTGTTTAAGTAAAAAAGTATGAATAAAATTAATTTTAAATAACTCGCTGTTTAATTTTAGTTTTAACGGATGTCGGTGATGTCAAATTATCTTAAAAAAATCATAGAACAAAATATTAAATCCTATTTTAGGAACAGCTTGGACAAGATTATCGAAAACCTTTACCCAAAAGTCATCTTTTCCTTTAGTTTCTTATATCACTTTCATGTTTGATTTTAATCTGCCCTAACGGAATCGTATTATTAAAAATGGAATGTATTAAACACTCACCTAAAGTTTTGAATTTAATTTAATTTAATTTAATTTTAATTTAAATTAAGTTTGGACGAACGAGTAGTTCAGAGCACTCTAAAGTAAACAGTAAAAGACCACGTGCTGGCAGCAACAGGAAAGGGGACCTTCACAGAACTGCGTCGTGTCACCGGCGACAGTTGGTTGGCCAATCAGAACACGAACTCAATTTCAAAATCTACCATCGCCAGAACTTTTGTGGCGACATTCAATCATTCATTTTCTTACTGACTGGTGTCTTGTGAATGACAGAAGAAATTGCAGTAAATTTCTGAGCTGTCGCCGGCGACGCAATTTTGTGAATGCACCTGAACGAAATTATATTTTGACATAACCTAAAAATGTCGGTTGAAGATGATACGGAATTGCGAGATTTGCTCACACAAACGTTGGAAACGAACGGCTGTCTGGCCAAAATAAGAGTAAGCCACAATCCCAACATTTACAGCTTAATCACAACAATTTTTAGGCGCAACTTCGAGCCAGTGTCTTCCTGGCGTTGGACGAAGACGAAGGGGTACGTTTTGTGCACAAACAGTCACCAAATTTACATTGAAATTTGCAGATTCAAAAGAAGGAACCTCTGCTGAACCCAAAATTAAAACAACAACTAGAATCGAGCGAAGGAAGAACAATGTTTTGCATTGTCAGGGAATTTTTAGAATTTTTTAACTTGGATTTCACCATATCCGTTTACGAGCCCGAATCCTACTTGGGCAACGGCTACAAGTACGAAGGCCGGTATAAGGTGATCGAAGATTTAGGTATTTTACAAATCGAGGAAAATTCTCCGCGACCCGTCCTTCTGCAGCTGATGCAGTTTGCTCAAAATCAGAATAAGAAACTCGACATTAATTTAAGGCAGTTGAACGACACCAATCTATCGGAAAGTGAGCACAACAGCTCGGACAATAACGAGGCGACCTCGAAATCAACCGGCGAAGACACAGACGAATTTGAGAAATCAGAAACATCTCAATCCTCAAAATTGGAATTGGAGATTCAGGTCAAACAAAATAAATTAAATGAAACCTTCAATGTCGCTTTACCTACTGTAAAATTAGAGCGAAATGGCACAAAACGGTCAGAAAATAACTCTCCCGTCAAAGAAATTGAGAGGATTTTGAGCCCCCATTCGATGGCTTCCACGAAAAGCAGCGAAACCTCCGACATGAATGAGCTGAATTCGTCGAACGAAGGAAGCTCGAAGGAGGACTTGCTGATCGATTTGGACAAGAGCCTCAAGTCGCACAAGTCGAGCGACCACTCGAGCGAGGCTGTGATCCTGTCGCCTCTGGTGGTGAAAGACGCGAAGAAGTTCGACATTTCGATGGAGAAGTTGAAATCGAAAAACGACAAATTGAAGTGCAAGAACAATTTGACTTCTTTGGTCGATCTGCCTCCGCTGCACATGAACAAGTCTCGGGGGCTGCTGCCTTCACTTTACATGAAGGAATTTAAGGAGAAGAATTCTCCGAAGGAGGTCAATGCGCTTCCGGACCCTTTGGATAGCTACGAGGAGGATTTCATGACCGGCAGTGAGGCCGACTTGAGCGGCGATTTGCTCAATGCCGGTTGTTCGAAAGTCAATTTGCTGGAGGATTTTTCTAAATCTGAGGGCAGCGAAAGGAGCGGTTTGTTGAATGCGAATTTGATGAATTACAAAATTTCTAAAGAGGACAGTTCGGGGTCGAGTAAGACAAAACTTGATGTTTCTAACGGCAAAATTGAAAGTGGTAAGCCGTCGGTGGCGCGTGAACGTGCAGATAGTGTCGCCAGTAGTGTGACCAGTGAGGACTTTGAAGTAAACTCGAACGTGGATGATATTTTAAATTCGAGTTAGTCGATTCAAAATTTTTGCCTTAAAATTCATTTAATTTAGATGATTTCAATACAAAGCGATTACATTTAATTAATTTTAAACGTTTTTAACAAACTATAGTGTGTTTTTAATTCCAGAAACGGTTAGAAAACAAAAAATATATTTTTTTTACTTTATGTTGGTAGTAATCTTAATATCGTAGCTTATATACAATTTTGACAGAATCACTGAAATGTTGCCGAATATTGAAGATAAAGTTTTTTTCATTGGAAGTTTCTTTGAAAATGGCCATATTGCTTTCTTCAAAAACAGTTTTGTGCTATATTTTCTTATTTTAAAACAACATTTCTATTATAACCTTTAACTGACAGATGTAAAACGCCATTACTATCAACATATCAAAAAGGTGTTCAGAATTTCTTTGTTGGCAAATGCCACAAATGTTTCGAATAATTTCCATTGCAATACAAAAACGCAATTATTTAACAGTCCATGTGCACTAACAAAAAATTAAAAAAAATTAATTGTGTATTCTATCACTATCTAAAACGCGTGCACCAAATTTGGTTGATTTTGTTCAATTAAAGTCGCGATTTTGAAGATGACCGTAAAACTTGCTCCACCCTGTATAACCTCTGACAGAAGAAAAATGCCATTACACTTAAATAAAAAAATTTATTTTTTTCATAGCCTAAGGTTTCAGGAATTAAAAAACTCACTATAGATGATCACACATGGAATTTTTTATACTTTAAATTTTTTGTATCGGTAGTTTTAATTTATATTGTAGTTTAGTTGCATTTTTGAAAGTATTCTTTAGATTTTAAATTAATAGTTTTAATTAAATTAATTTACAATAATAAACCGTAACTGAAAGTGTTCAATTAATCCGTCTATTTTAAGGTTTAAAACAGTTTTACATTCCATTTTATGTACTTAACAGTTGTATTTGTTCCGTAAGTGTCTTAACTTAATAACACGATTAATAGTCTTAGTTGAATCGACTTAAGTTGCTTACTTAATCGTTTGTTAAATCTTTTAAAACTTGTGCCTTTTGTATTGCTGTGTAATAAAATAAATAACAAACTATTCTTAATTCGGCGTTTACAATTTGGCCGACTGGATGAATGAATGAAATGTAATTCGATTTAACAATGTTTATTAACAAAACTATAAATGACACTAGCAAAATGGTAAAAATGCCCTTTGTGTTGCTTCAATTGTATACTATAAAATTTCATTATTGTGATTAATAAATAAAAGTCACAATAACATGTGCCTAATCTCGATGGAACGCACATAACACCGGCACTCGTTATTTTCACTATTAAGAGCGACTTCGTTCCTTTTGTATCCTAGTGCTGTACGTTCTCGAGACGAGATTCCAAGCATCCATATATCGATCCATGCACATGGCCACGCATTTCTAAAAATTTCTCACTCAAACAACAAATAACGCCACTGATACCACAAACCTGTTCCGAACTGTCTAAAGACGTGCCTGGTTTTCCTATGCACTTTTTGAAGCATTTTTCTGTCATTTTCTGAAATTTAAAAATAAATCTCAGTGAGCCCAATCAAGTTACATTTTTGAAATTTGAATAAAATTCGTCGTTTTACATAACCAAAAAAAATGGGGAAAATACCGTTAATAATTCTTGAGCGTTTGCAACTGCAATTTGTTGTTTAACTTGATCCATGAGTTCGTCTTTTTGGCTGCTGGAAAGCCCTTGCGGCAGTGAGTCCATTATTATTTGAATTTGCTATCAATTAAATAACCAGTCAATTTTTAGGTTAGGTGCACAAGACGTTAGTGCTTTTTCGCTATTAATTTGGTCCGGGTGGCGGCGCTGTAATTTAAACCCATCAAATAGTTTCCAAAAAGTGAATATTAACTTTTTTTGTAAAGAATTGTTATAATTAGGACAAAATGGGTAAGGTTTTATAAATTTTTGTGGACAAAATGATTATCAATTATTGTTTGCAGCAACAACGATAATGGACATTGATTCAATTAATTCGAATCAGGAAATTGAAACGTTTCCTTACAAAATATTAATTAAATTCCTTCAGGTGATTGAAAAGTTGGTCAATTCTAATCACATCTCTCTGACCGACACAAAAGAAAGCTTTACAGAGAATATCCAGCTCGAAGCAGAAATAAGTGTTGATGGTACGATAAAGGAACTGTTTTGCAAGTTTCACAAAGACGATGGTTCTAAAATAATCGTTAAAAGAGAAGTTATTATAAAACTGAGAGCAGTGGAAATTAATTTCTTTGTGCAACAGAGCTTCAAAAGAGTTCTTGACTTTCTAATGTTCAAAATCAAGTATTACAGAGATCAAGGAGACGGATTTCAAATACAGGAGCTGGTTAAAAACATAATTCAGCTTACGAAAGGATTTTCGAGCTGCCAGATCGTCAATAAGAATGAACTGATGTCGAACATACGTAATTTTATTCAGGACATAATTCACAAATTGGGATTTAAAGATATTTGCAACAATATGGAGAAGGTATACTATTATTTAAGAGTAAGAATTTAAACGTATTGTTTTGTCACATACAGTGAAACCCCGTTTTTGCGTTTTTGAAAGGGTCGACAAAAAAAAAACGTAAATTAAGGGCAATGAAAATTTTCTTTAAAAAATCTTATAAATTACTTTCGTATAAATTTATTTCTTGTGTTTATAGGTTTCTTGCAATACTATAATTTCTTCGTACTTTGAAATTCTTTTGTACATGCGTTTTTTGCCATAGGACCGCATTATATGGCACTTGTTTTAGTTGATTCACGATTTTTTATTA
The DNA here is from genome assembly GCA_949768715.1 of Dascillus cervinus. Classification (NCBI taxonomy): domain Eukaryota; kingdom Metazoa; phylum Arthropoda; class Insecta; order Coleoptera; family Dascillidae; genus Dascillus; species Dascillus cervinus. Next base: position 34,255,440 of record OX458317.1, on the reverse strand, counting down.
TTGTAGCCAAAGTGGTGTATCAAAATTACGCGCGAGCGAAACGCATGAGCTCACTTGTTCTTTCACTTTTTCTAGAATCAATCCCGAATGAAATAAAACATTGCCCACCTAATTACGATCGCGAAACTTTCCAAAGTGCAGACGTGTCTAAAAACTGCTAACATAGGAATTCTTAATTTTAATAATTTCAATAACTGCATTTTAAATATTTTCAACGTAAATTGCAGGAAAAATAAACGTAAAACCTCATTAAAATGGAACGGGATTGCAAAAATTAGACGCAAATAACGGGAAAACGTGAATGCGGGGACGTAAAAACGGGGTTCTACTGTAATTGGGCTCCATAGATAACTTTTATTAAATTTATTATTTATTTGTGATTAAATAGGGCTGCTCTACAAATCTGATAACGCATTGTGTGCAGTGCCTTGCTGAAATACCGGATTTGAATAATTTTATTACCAAAGAGCTCATCAAGGGTCTGGCCAAATTTCTAAAGTACATTTTGCAACACAAGCATAAGAAATTCAAAATCGATTGCATATACTTTGAGAATGCTGTGTTGTTTTTGCAAATTTTATATCATTGTATATTAAAAACAAAGGAACAGGAACTAAAACTTCAGAACTGTGATAAGATTATTGAGCTTTTGAAGGCTGTATCGGTAGATGCAAAGGAATTGTTGCCTACTTTTGTGGTATTTCTTGCCAAAGATTGCTTAAATTGTATTGGCTATAAATGTATAACATAAGTGAAGTTGTGCAATTGTTAAAATTTGTACATTAATTAATCGAGAAAATGTAAATTTAAGATTATTTTCTGTTAATTCATTTTAAGTTGGTATAATGTATAGATTTACAGGAATCCAGTTTCCAATAATTATCTTGTTGTTATATTTAAATTAAGAGTTAGTTATCTAATTATGAATTTAGTACAGTTGATATGATTTTTAAATAATTAATTGTAGGTATGATGTATACTGAGTCTTTTTTTCCATTGATTGTAGAATGTAAAAAAAGAGACTGTGGATTAACAAGAATTCAGTTTCCAATAATTCTCTTGTTGTTATACTTAAATTAAAAGTTAATTATCTAATTGTGCCCATTATTATGAAAGTAGTCTAAGTCAAGAAAAAAACAAAAAATGAATTTATTAGTTATTTCACGTAACACATGTAATGTAAGGTGAAATAATTAATAATTTTTTTAAAATTATTTCTGACTTTGTTAGACCATTTTCATAATAATGGGTACAATTATGAATTAGTGCAGTTAATATGATTTTCAACTAATTAATTGTAGGTATGAGGTATACCGGGTCTTTTTTTTCATTGATCATAGGATGTAAAAAAAGGGACGATGGATTAATAGAAATTCAGTTTCCAATTAATTCTTGTTGTTATACTTAAATTAAAAATTAATTATCTAATTGTGCCCATTATTATGAAAGTGGTCTAAGTAAAAAAAAAAAACAAAAAATGAGTTTATCAGTTATTTCACATGACATATGTAATGTGACGTGAAATAATTAAAAATTTTCCTTTTATTATTCTTGACTTTGTTAGACCACTTTCATAATAATGGGCACAATTATGAATTAGTGCAGTTAATATGATTTTCAACTAATTAATTGTAGGTATGATGTATATCGGGTCTTTTTTGCATTGATCATAGGATGTAAAAAAAGGGACGGTGGATTAACAGGAATTCAGTTTCCAATAATTTTCTTGTTGTTATACTTAAATTAAAAATTAATTATCTAATTGTGCCCATTATTATGAAAGTGTCTAAGTAAAAAAACAACAAACAAAAAATGAGTTTATCAGTTATTTCACATGACACATGTAATGTGAAGTGAAATAATTAAAAAATTTCTTTTTATTATTCTTGACTTTGTTAGACCACTTTGATAATAATGGGCACAATTATGAATTAGTGCAGTTGATTTGATTTTCAAATAATTAATTGTAGGTATGATGTATACTGGGTCTTTTTTTTTCATTGATCGTAGGATGTAAAAAAGAGGGACGGTGGATTAACAAGAATTCAGTTTCCAATAATTCTTTGTTGTTATACTTAAATTAAAAGTTAATTATCTAATTGTGTCCATTATTATGAAAGTGGTCTAAGTCAAAAAAAAAAACAAAAAATGAGTTTATAAGTTATTTCACCTAACACATGTAATGTAAGGTGAAATAATTAATTTTTTTTTTTTATTATTTCTGACTTTGTTAGACCACTTTCATAATAATGGGTACAATTATGAATTAGTGCAGTTAATATGATTTTAAGTAAGTATTTTTTTGTTGTTGCAATATTGGTAAATGTATAAGGCTAATTTGTAATCAAAAATTTAATTAAAAATTTGTTATTGTTGATGCAATTTAATAGAAAAAAAAATTCTGCTAACTAATTGTATCATCTGTAGTTATAAAATTAATTTCAATAAATTTGTCGTTACACCATTTGTACATTAATTGACCGAATTTAATTGAAAGAAGATTAAAATATTCTGAAACTTGAATTGGGCATTTCTACACAACCCTTTGATTCAAAGGCGACATCGGTGCCGGATCGAACCCATTAAAACAAGCGTTAATGCGTCAGAATTTTTTGCAGAACCGTCGATCAATTCCTCAAATATGATTCAGAATTTCTAAAAAACAGTCCCGCAATAAACGGTGTACAGAACCTCATTCCGAAGATAAGATTACCAGTGACCCCAAGGTAAAATCGGTAGTAGCGATTCTTTTGTTTGATTTGGGTCCCCGAAAACTCCGCGTTATCTTATCGAACCCGATAACGATATTGCTGTAATAAAAACCTTGCAGGCGTCCGTGGCGAAAGTGCAATAAATTCAGTGATCACGATGAACACCACCGACGGCGTGATGAAGAAACCCCCTCAAAACCTGGTAGTTCCAACCAGGGAACGAAGATATTCGGTGCCACCGCTGGACCCCAACGACGAGGAAATCGAGGTGAAACCGTCCACGGAACTAATCGCCGACGAGTACTCGCACGACGACAACAAAAAGGCGTTAGTGTTAATATTTCACAGTCAAATCAAGGACTACATCGACAGTACCGAAGTTTTGATAAACACTTTCGAGGATTTAAATTACGAAGTGCTGGATGAGAACGTTACGATTACGACCACAAACGAGGAAGTGCTGAACGTTTTGAGGAGAGGTAATTTTTTTGCATTTAATTAAAATGTGTTATCATAAATAATACAACGGGTGGAATCGTGACTGATCGCATGAGTTAATTCCATGAGTCTGAAAGACGAGTGCATAGTCAAATTCCCCGGTTCTGATTATCATTTATTAGGCGGTCGTTAGGATAGGGAAAAAAGCACTCTGAGTCAGTGGCGGCTCGTGGTACAGGGTGAGTTAAGTTTTACCGCCCCGGCCATAATACTTATTAAAGATTGAGGGGAAAGTATGCAATTTACATGTTACATCAGTTGAAGTTTACACTTTCGATTAGTGCTACAAGTTTTCCAAATCATTTTTATTTAAAGCCAAAAAATTAAAACAAAGAGTTTCAGGTAAAATTTCCATGTTTGGTTTTCTATTTCAAAATTTGTCAAATTATTCGTAGCATTGTTAATTGCAATTTGATTCGTTAAAAAATTATTACTTTTTGAGTTAAATCCAATTTAACATACAGCACGAAAAATACTTTTATTTATGACTTTCCAACAATGGATAATACGGTCTACCACGTAACAATACCTGATGATCGACCCATAAAACTGAAGGGAACGGCGTTTTAATTGTTGCCAGACCCGTATTCTGGAATTTGTGAGAAAAATAAAATAAGTTTTTAATAGGTAAATATTAAGTTTATTTTATAAACGATGCTCAAAGTGATGTCCCATTACTCATAAATTAAAAGCATTTCAAGCTTCTCCTCGACTGAGCATTGAAATGGCATGATTATACCTGAACTAAACACAAATCTTCACTATTCCACAAAACAAAGTTTTAATTTTCACTTTTTACCAACGGTGTTTAAGTATTGGAAGATTTGTTGCGAATGAGAATGTTTCTTTATTCACAAAGTGACCTAGGGTTGTGATCAGAGTTTTTAAACTTTGGGTGAATTAAGCAATTTATTTTATGGGACGGTTCAATAACCGATAGGTATATTGACTTTGCAGACGGCAAAATTAAAACACAAAATTGTAAACAGATATACTAACGAAAATTAGAAGCTGGTAAGCGATTTTCTTATCAAGTTTAAAATCTAGTATTGCAAAAATTATTTTTTATTATGATTATAATTACCGTGCAGCTGTTAGTTACGATGTTGTGAACTTTTAAAGAAATAGCGAAGACCCTTATTCCGGTCCTGTAAAAAGTAACGTTGTACTTTTTAACTTAACTTTACGACTGTCATAAATAATCAGTCAAGTACCCAAAACCCAAAACCAATACCATTGTTAGGTGAATTGGTCAGCTTATGTCGTAAATCATTTAAAGAAATACCCTCTAATACGGAAATGGCTTTATATAATGAACGCAAATTAGTAAAATTATTTCAATTACACTAATTTGTGTGAAAATATTTTACTGTTCGTACATAAAAAAACTAATAAATTGAGCAATTAGTAATTGAAAGAAATCCAAAATTATACCTGATTAAAAAAAAAGAATTTTTCTTGGTTTCTATGTACCTTAATAATATAAAATTACTCATTCAATTTATGAGAATTGACAAATTATTTTAAAGGCCACGGGCGATAAAACTTAACTCACTCTGTATGTATTGCTAATATACCGAATTTAACTGAGATTGGATGTTGATTGTTCCTGATATTGCAAACTCTATTGAATTGTGAAGATGACTTTTGGAGTTTTCATGCTTTTTTATTTTTTCACTCGAGTATACTAAATCAGTCACTCCTACCTGGGTCCATGCTTTATCTCTACCAAAAAGCAAACATGGAAAGCAAAAAAAGCATTTTCTTGTTGCAGCCACAAATCCAGTTATTCCTTGCATAAATTTCTTTGTTGAACTGACGTTTATATGGTCTTCCACGACTAATACCGCTTGTTTCAATAATAATGTCCGGCAGCGGTCGACCTTTATTTTTCAAATCTATTTTTTCTTCGTAACTATACTTCACAAATCGCTTAAAGTTAATCAAATTGTCCACAACATCCATTGTCAAAAAAACACTAATGCAATACACGAACACGAAAGTATAAAATCAAAGTTTACAACGACAAAGCCACAAAGCGAAAAACGGCACATAACGTCCGAAATCTGGAACAGAACTGTGTGAAATGCAGCACATAAAGAGCATTAAATTAGCGAAAGAGTTTGGCTATGCGCAGGACGCGAGGGGGATAATGGGGGGTCTGAAGTAGTTCTGTGCACTGCCTCGGATGGCCCAGTATAAAAACAATAGTGCGCTCCGCTGAAACCACGACAAAACTTAACTGATTTGTTGGAATGTTGGATACTCGATTGCATTGAGACTTGCGATTAAGAAAATAAAATTCTGTAACGAAGTTAATTTTTTTGGCGTTAATTTTTTGGCAGTTCTGCACCTCTGCAGCACTTATGTACGAGCCGTCACTGCTCTGAGTGATATAATCAGTTGAATCGTTCGAGGAAAGTGATAAAAATCGGCCTTGAAAATCGATAAAATCAATTTCGTTTCAGTCTCTCAACAAAACCACGAAGATAAAAGCAGCTTGATCATAATATACTTGGCGAGGTGTCGAGAAGACAACAGATTCATTGCCGATGAAGGCTCCAAATGGGCAAGTATTTCGACCAAGGACATTTGGTCCTGTTTCACCAGCGACAACTGCCCATCCTTGAAAAACAAGCCGAAAATCTTTATCTTTCAGGTACTCGACGAATGAGAATTTATTTATTTTTAACCCAATCATTTCAGGCGTCGAAATTTGAGGAAAACACTGGAGTTGATAGCAGGAACATGTCGTCACTTCCTCCTCGAGGTGCTTACGACATCCCAGCCGAAGCGGATATGATGATAGTCTACAAACGGACGAATGGTTAGTTAATTTCAGGAACTGAAAAAATTTTAAAATTAATTTTTAGAAGAGAAAAAATTCATTGAGGACATTTGCGACAACATCAAGAAATTCGGCCGTAACGAAGATTTGATTGGAATGGTGACTCACACCGATCACACCGACGACAGGCGTCCTATCATAATTTCGACGCTGACTAGGAAATTTTATTTGACTGAGAGTAAATACAGGGGCATGCATTTGCACCTGCTGGACCACCACGACGAAATCAAGAAGGGGATTACTGATATCCATCAAAAATTTGATTTGATCCGGCGCAGTCAGAGCAGTTCTGAGATTGAGCAGTTGGATCGTCCCAAAACCATCAAATCGAGTGCATCAGTAGGGTCCAGCACTTCAACTGCTAGTAGTAAAAAAATGAAACCAAACCATGGAATTGAAAAACCGAAGTGGCGCTATTAAGTTACTACAGTCCGTTTTTGAGCCACGAGGAGGTTAGAAGGTTGTGAAATAGTTTAGTTTTTAGTTTATGTTGGCACCAATGCGTTTTTCATCTGACAGTTTATGGTCACTTAAAAGTTAGGAAATGTAGCTCAAAATGTTTCTGTGGAAGGAAGCTTTTGCCTTCTGTCAAAATTGTGTAGTCAATGTTATGAAGTAGTTATTACTGACAACATAAATAAAACAATAATTTGCTTTCCTTCTAACGCTCCTCCGGATTTAAAAATGTATGAATTGTAAAATTAAAGTTAAAAAACATTAATTAAGATTAATTTATTATTGTCTCGCAATGTAAAGTTTGGTAATAAAGGCCTTGTTATCTGCAAATTTTTGTAATTTTTTTATTTAAACCTTCAGTGATCTCATTTTTCTGATATCAGATAAGATTAAATCAGGTTTACTATGTTCTGGAAATTTGTAGAATAAGTAGGTAGCCGCAATTAACAACAATTTGTCGATTTTCACTTTTTTTCACATTTGATATCTTGGGTGTGATTTACATGATTTAGTAAACTCAAATTATTTTTTATTTTTTGTTTTATTATAAAAAAAATCAATTTTTATCTCATTGTATCTGCGATAACGTACTTACCGACAGATAAAACATGGTAAAGAATTTTACTGAAATTTAATGCCTGACCTAAAAATTGTAACATACTTTACCGTTCCAAGAACTAACAAATTTACTTAAATAAAATTGTACTAAAGCTTAAAATGTCGTTGCCGGAATAATACATTCTTGTACGCTCTTTCATAGGAATGTTAATGATTCTTACAATGTTATTCTTCGGATTCCTTTAAGATTTATTGACTTACAATGTTCTTGCACCAATGGTTATCGGACTAAACGACGACTACGCACACTTACAATGTTGTTTCCCGCTTAAAATTCGGTAACATTGAAACACGGTAGTTTGATTTTATTTGTATTTTGTGAATACGAGTGAATTATATCGTTAGTAAAACAATATTGTCATGTCTTCACGTGGAAGGAAAATTTTTGAGTTGCTACAAAATCAACGCGGTAAGTAAGACTTGTTAATTATTGCATTGGTTCAACCTAACCTCGTTATTTTAACTCAGACAACCGCCTAAGGCACCATCTTGGCGCTCGGAAAAATGAGTATAAATATAATTTTTTTTTGACGCAACTATTAAAATCATAAAAGTCCTATGCTACATTTTAGATAATATAAAGAATACGTGGTATAAGTTTTATCAAAATCGGTTGAGTAAATTTCCATATATCTTGAACACCAGTTGGAACAAAGTACACGAGATGCGGCCGTACTTTGCTGTGCTCACTTCAAATTGCTAGAACTCCGAAAATAATTTGAACCTTCAAATGGTTAAACGCTTAAAATATCCTGCAAAGTATAAACAATAAATCTAGCCAAAAAGGAAAATTTGATTTTCTGAAAATCTCATGGTGGTGTAACTAATAAGATTTTGTTGTTTTTCAGATATTTCCAAATATTCGAATATTAATAAAAATGATTCCCCGTTATCAGTAATACTACTACAATATTATGTCGTATTTTATTATAATTATTCTTATAGGCAGTCTAAAAAGTTGCAATGTATTGGAGCTTACAATATTATTACAACAAATTTCAAAAAGTAAATGAGTTGTAAAACACTTTATAATCTTATTCGATAAAAATTCTGGATGCAAAATAATTGTAAGCGAAGTTACAATGGTATAACTGCAAACATTACTTCTATGAACAATGGTAAACGCTGGTAAATCCGTTAAATCAATAATTTTCTCAAAATAAATTATACAGTGATGTTATATGAGTTAAAATAAATGAGTATCCATCAATTTCAAACCCAAAAAAAAAATTATCTCCTCAAGAAAAAGGAAAAGAAAAGATGTAGAATCTTTAAAACGCTCTCCTGAAAAATTACGTTTTGCTAGTTACAATGTTGTTCATTGCGGTTACCGAAGTTCTAAATAAATTCTTTTAATTTTGCAACTTTAATTTTAATTCAATTATTTAAGAAAATTACAATAAATAGGACGGAAATAAATAATTTTATATCACATACTTGAAAATTGATTCATACTCCTTCTCACAATTTATATTAAACTTCAGAAATCATTTAAGTACAAAATGAGTAGGTACAAGAAATTGTTAATTTTAATCAACATTGCTTTACAAAAATTAATAATACAAGAAAGGAGTATGCTCACTTTTATTACAATAAAATTAATAATTTAAATTAAAATTAAATTAAATTGGTCCTAATTTCGTTCTCAAATTGGTTTTTTCCGCTCCAGATAATCCGCATAAAGCACATCCACTTTACTTCTGAGCTCATTAATATTCTTCGCCATTTCTTTATGACTTTCCAGAACGTTCAGCACAAAACTTCTTTCTTTACTCTTCATCAAGTAAAACCTCTTTCTGAGAGTCGACACAAACAAAGGCATCTGCTTTTGTATGTCCACATTATCCTGCGTCTCGCTGTGATAATAATTATTGGCGACGCATTTGGTCGTCCTAATTAAAATTGAGGTCACGTCATCCCTCCTCCCATAGGCGGTAAAATTCCTGCAGAGCTCCTGAATGAACCAACTGCCGTTCTGCTTGTGCCGAAACGAAACGTTGCCTAAAAAAATCGATTAACATCAAATTTAAACAAAATTGACAAGTACCTTCAACGGCGCTGTACGCAATCAGCATATCAGCTTCCAAAGGGGTTGTAAAAGTGGTTTCGGGAATGATCTTTGAACATTCGATTTTGGTCGAATCTACGGCCGATCTGTTTTCACCCTTACAAGCCTGCAATTTAAGATTTAAAAATCGTCGATTAAAGAGAGGCGATAATTACTTGAAATATAAAAAATTTAGGCTTGTCCTTCAGCGTGGGGCATTTGGCCGTCGTGAAGTACTCCCAGACATCATGAGTGTACAGCCACCCTTCCTTGGCGAAGAGGATGCTATTTTCCCCACCATGGGTCAGAAACACCACGATGAGGCAATTATAATCGGAAAGGTCCTGTTGCGCCACTGAAACAACCCAAACAGTTAAAGCTGCGCCACCCTAAATTGACAAATGAAATTTGCTTTTATTGCTTTAGCGTACGCCTTAATGCAGGCAACACGTCAGACTTTTTTATAATCCAGGTGTCACTATAATTACGGTAAAGTGCAGTGGATAATAGGTTTATGTGTAACAATGAAAACGGCTTTCGAGGGGTTGCATTCCAATATACCTGTTCAAACGATGCGAAATTTTTTGTATCTTCAATAAATTTAGAACGATATAATTTAAAGTAAAATAATAATATGCAAGAAGAATTTGTTAAATTTAACAATTTTATTTACTTATTGTTAGTAAAGAAGTTTTGTTATTATTGCCTGTTACTCTCCAATGCCTTAATTTTCACCAAAAATGGGTTAGTATGTTGATCCCGGGTATTTTTTTTAACGTAATTTATACTTATATCGTAAATCGTTTTAAAAATTGATTTTTAGCCGTTTCAAATTCTACTAGTGACATCCGGAATATTATCTATCTCCATATCACCATAATCAGAATCTTTATTTTGAAATGTACGCGTTCTTTTAATAATTTTGCGGTTACTGTATTTTTTGTCAATTTGTTACAATATGGGAACAAACAGATAATGGAATGTAGCTGACTGTTTGAGGAAAGGTTGTATTGTCAAACGTCATAAAATTTTACTTATTCTAGAAAATTCTGTTCAGAACTCGGAACAGATGGTGAATTTCGTATTCGAAAGGACTAATGTTTATTAAAAAATTAAAATACAATAAGAATAAGATTAACCCTTTAAGGTACAGTTTTTGTTTACAGAAAATTGGACCGCATTATGCACGACTTAACCAAGTGCCAATTTGATATTTTGGAAATTAGCTTTCCATCTAACGTATAATGATGCTATCTACCTACAAAAAATCAATTTGGCGTAAAAATCTATTTCTTACTAAAAAGCCAAAAATTAGATTAGAAAATTAGAACATTATAAGTCGTTAACCCTACAGCTTACTTAATTAAAAAATTACAATTTAAGCTTAATTTTTAAATTCAATTTCATATTTTTTTGATATAACCCCTTAACGCGCAGTGTTTTTTAACAGAAAATTGTAGTTTCAGCTTATTATAAGTCATTACCACTACAGCTTATTATTTTTAATTAATGTGGGATAAAAAAGCCAAACAATTTTTTTGGAAAGAAATTATAATTTAACTTATTCTCATTCATTTATTTTAAGGGGCCTTCACGAGCGATTTTTAAAATTAATATGACCTTAGAGTTGAATTTATATCGTATTAAGTTAATGTAGATAATAAAGATTAAAATTGTCCAAGATTAAAAAATAATTTATAGTAGAAAAACTTTTTCAATAAAACAACCTTTTATTAAAATGTACGCCTTTATTTTTAATCACGTAGGTCAATATCAAAATTAGTTTTAAATTTTTACTACGTCTTAATAAAAGCTTGTTTTTTAAAAAAAGTCTTTTTACTATAAATTATTTCAAATATACTGTTTGAAAACGAAACCTGGCTTTAAAAGTATTTCGGATATTATTGCTGTTAAAGTATCCCTGCTGGGAAACGATAAGCGCCTACTGCGAGTTGTAAATCTTTTTGACGTAGCTCGGAAATCGACAAAAATTAGCTACTTCAATTTCGATTCTTGATCCAAAGAACATTGAACAAATCAAAAACTATTGCGTTGCTTAAAACAGCTAGACGTCAGCTCAAAATAAAAAAGTCTAATCAATGAGTCCAAAAAATTTTAAAACAAAATTTTGATAACTCAAGGCATAAACAGGAATTTCGGAATTTGATGTTTTAATTAAGTAGATTGGTGTTCTCTGTAAGATGAAGTATCGACCTTTTTTTCAAAATTAGAAATAAAAGTATAGAAAGGAATTGCGTTTTACATGTATTGAAAATCTTAGGTAAAAAACAGGAAAAAACTCACAGTTATCTAATTCTGTCAAAATTTCCTGCCTCTTAAAATCGGTGTGGATGTGTTCAGGGTAGATGTTGAAGCCAAGCCGACCCAAACTTTGAATCAATTCATTCACGTCTCTGTTGGTGCCAGAACGGAATTCCTTCACGTCTTCAAAATGTTTTTGGTTGAAGATAACCACCAAGCCTGGATCGGAACCCTTTCGGTCGTATTCGAAATCATCGACCGTCAAACTCCGATTCTCGACAAAGCGTTGCTTGTGATAAATCATATCGATCGATTCTCCTTGTAAAAATCGGAATTAATTCAATTCAAAATAAATAAAATTCTTACTGCTGCTGTAAACATCTTCTTTGATCGGCTGCAACTTATTCTCATCGTTGAAGGGCTGGATTTCCTCCTTTGGGGTTCCGACTGCGTCAGATTGAGTCTGCCACATTTTCTAAACTGGTCTTGGGTACTTAATTGCGCGAAAATTTATTACTGACGAAATTTAAGATAATTCAAGGTATCCTTATCGGCTCGTTCGGCGATAAAGGTATTGATATGCAAACATTCGATAAATGTTAAGCTGATTCCTGGAAATTGAGTTGAAACACCGAGTTTGCAAAGTCAATAAAAGGGATCAGTAATTTTTGTTATGCAAGTGGATTTATTTAGAGGAAATTTTTGTGGAAAAGAGTTGAAGTTGAAAAAATTTGCAAAAAAATCTGATGATATCTGTTGATATGACACTTATTAAGGGGGGCCCCTTGTTGGTTTAGGGTTTTTTACGTTTCGTTTTCGTGGAATTGGATCTTTTGAATACTTGATTTTAGAGATTATATTTGAAAACCTGAAAAAAACCGTATATTTTCCTCAAAAAATAATTGATGGAATTGTTAATTGTTTTTTTTTCTTATTCTCGATTTGCAGTAGATAATAAATGTAAGATCTTTACAGATTATGATGACAAATTATTATACAGATTTCCCCCTATTGTTTCAAAACAAGAAATTACCATTTTAGTAATTTTATTTCCGTCACATTGAATCATCTGTTAAGATAAGATTATGAAGCTTACAAATAAGTGCATCTGGAGTTAAAATCTGATAAGTTTAATAAGTGGGGGTTTCGCAATTTTTTTCCAACCAATACAAATTAATTTTCGATTATTTAAAACTATTTTACAAAATTCCTAAATTGATATCGAGTTGTGAGAATCATTCCTGAATATTAATTTGTTTGTGGAGCTTTTCAGTCAGTTTAATTTGGTAATTGAAAAATATTAGTTTAAATTATTTTACATTGAAATTTAATGAGTAAAAAAATTGCGAAATTTAATGAAGGCTACCTTTCACCATGCACTGATTACTAATCAATTAATGGTGATTCATTGCAACAATAATGATTAGGGCCTGTTCATATTGCTAAAAGTCCCTGTTTATGTTTATTGTTTATTGTTTATCTACTTACTGTAAAGGTCAGCCATAAAAATTGGTTTCAAAAATAGATATTACTTACTGTTTTTGTCTTAAATATCTCGTACATGTGTCACTTAAACAAAGAAAATTTTGTGCAACTATAGATTAATAAATTGAAATTATCTCTTATCGTACCGACATGCGCAATGCCAATTGGTTTAATGTGTTTAATTGATTTTGAAGATAAGAAACATTTTTCAAAATGGTAATTTGCTTTTCAGTAAATAATTAGTAAAGTATACTCTTCGATAATTTCGTTTAATAACGTTTTGGTAAGAATTATTTTCTGTTCAATTTTTAAAACATTTGTTCCAGAATTTTCGAGACAGATTATCATCTTATTCCAGAGGCTGTATGATATGTAGCTCCGACCTGATGAAACCACATAATCTCCAACTCCATGACTCTAGAACAGGGGTGGCCAACCCAAATGATCTTGCGGGCCACTTTGGAAATGCATCATAACTCCGCGGGCCACATTATATATTATTATAAAATTATATATCCCCATATTAGATTTAGACCTACTATTTTTTAATACATTAGTTTTCACTACTTTGGCCATTATAAAATAAATATATTTTGTAAAAGTGTGATAAAAAAAAAAAAAACAATTAACCTGAGTACTTTATGAATATGTGCACTGCAGTTTGCATGGTTTTACCGAGGAAAACCCACTCTTAAGATTCAACCCTTGTTATAATCATTTGAAAACAAAAATTTTACCTGAAAATGTGGATTCTAACATAAACAAAAAAAAAAAAAACATTGACTTGAGCACACAAGGTCTACGTTTGGTCAACTTATAATATCGTAATCTTGATCTGTACGACTTTGACGCCACACGGTACCACAAAAAATTATTAGCTTTTATAAATTATTTGTAGCAGGTAAGCGATTACTATAACGAACTCGAACGAAATTCACCAGGTGGCGAATCGAGCGTGGGGACATTAGAGCAAGGCGCGAAATTTTTATCTATAAGACTAAATGTAAAACACGGTTATATTCAATTTAAAATCACAAAGTTACAAAAGCCTTAAGCGTTTCAAAAAAAAAAAAAAATATAAAGAAAAGCCCAACAAAATAAGTATATTTTCTTAGGAAATAAGGTTTTTTATCAATATGTATGTATGTATGTAAAAACTGCAGGTAATATTTGTTAAGACTCATTCGAAAGTCAATAGTTTCCATGAGGTTTCTGAAAATGAAGTTCCTGGTGCTGCACTAAAACAATCAAGATTGGAGGATCATACCGTAAATTTAAAAAGGTTTAAAGATTTTAAAAGATGCAGAAATTTTCCAGTTGGTGGATTAAAAAAAAATTTGATAAAAAGGCAGTTTATTTTATAGTTGCTATTTGTGCAAACAATTAATATTGTTCAAATCAAATTTTCAATCCAAGCACTAAATCAATCCATAGTTTTGGAAATCGCATAAAAAATACGTCTTGTCCAGAATACCTGCTGTCGGATTTACACAAAGCATAGCTGCAGTGTTTAGGCATTATCTGAATCTACTTTAAAATTATTTTGTCGACAACTGTTCACTTAAATACAACAAAATACTTTATTTTAATGAAACAAACTAACCTCAACCAGAGCCTCAATCGTAATGATTGAGTTGCCTATATCCTGCAATAAGTTACTTGGTTAATTTATTAAATGCATCAAAAATTTTATGTTTATCAACGCTGCGATACACTATCACCTATGAATTTATGTGTAAATAAACTGTAACTTTAAATTTCAAGTATGCATGTTTACATGTTACTGAATAATTCACACCGAGGCAATGTTTAATTTAATTTTTAGGTCTTGAAGAGTTGCAAATTATCAAAGAAAATTTTGGTAACAAATTTCGCCACATTATAACTTTTTAGAAGAAATGAATTGCCCTCATTAACATTTCATGCACCTAAGAACCTATTTGGCTTTTGGTAGTTAGAAAGAATGCTGTAAAGTTATGTTCACAATTTAATTTTCAAACAAAGAAGGTGCACCCAAACCATTGTTAAATCCGGTGTTTCTGAGCATAGAATTAAAATTTTGATATTGTCAATTTTAATTGGAAAAAGGGGCTTAGAATATTTTTATTTAATTATGTCCAGTAAATTTTCATTAATTTTAAATAAGTAAATTTCCAATATAAGTGATTGCATCCAAAATGCAAATGTTGCATAAAAAAACAACAACAAGCAATATTTACATGATAAATTTTCAGAGAACATGTAAGTATTACGCAAAGAAAACACATCAATTAAAATTGTCTGCAATTACATAAAATTCACTTTAACGTCGTATTGGAATTTTTCTTGCAGAATTGTCGACCTAAGTCACGTCGTTTTATTTAATCAGCACTACTCCCGACTACTTAAATGGCATTAATTATTATTGCGTGGGTAAAAAATATAAAATACAGAAAATGGAGGAAGAGAAGGTGATGTTAGAGACACAGGCGCTTTAAAAAGTTGCTTTGAGAACCTTAAATTTAAAACCGAGACCTACACAGATTTCACAAAGCAAGTAATCTTTGCGAAATTGGAGTACTGTAAGGCGTACAATTTTTAGTAAATCTCACTAATAAATCAATTTTCAGTGGCCCGTACAGATAACTCCAATTATAAATGTTTCATTTTGGTAATTATAAATAAGTAAAAGTTACCTGGAATATAAAATATTTTGGTTTGGATTTCAAAGTCGGGCAATTTTTCCCCGTGAAGTTCTCCCATACTTCATAATCTTTGAACCGATTATCAGAAGCGAGAGGAACGTCATCTCTGCCACCGTGGGTCATAATTACCAAAATGAAACATTTATAATTGGAGTGATTTGTCCCGGCCACTAAAAATTAGTTTGCTAGTGAAATTTATCAAAAATTGTACGCCTTACATTTCTTCACTTTCGCAAAGATTTGTTTTTTTAAAATTTATGTGGGTGTAGGTTTTAAAATTAAGGTTCTCGAAGCAATCTTTTAAAGTGCCCGCCTCTACAACGGAGCCTTCACGGTTCTCATATTTTGAATCTTCAAAATTTATTTGATTAACAATAACCACCAGTCCAGTATATTGGAAATTGGCCTTGTATTTTTCCTTGTCGAAACTGATGTTGACTGAATTCCCTGTTACTAACGGTTATCAAATTCAAATCTTATTTATTAATTAATTAATCTTGCTGTGCAGTCCCATTACTTCTGGAGACGCTAATTTGTCGGTAGCAATTAGTTTGCTTATTTGTGATTTGATTTCTTCAGTAAATGTGGCTTCTTTTGTTGATTTCTATTCGGACATTTTGCTGCTTATTCAATGTACTTTTCAATTTCGAGACTTGACGCTTAGATAATTTTATTAGGTACAAAAAAATACTGCAAATCTTTCCTCCCATTGTTTACTAAGATAAAACACAAAGCTTTTCAATAAGTGCATCTAAACCCAAAATCTATTGTTATACCAAAAATGTGCAATCATTTTATTATCACGTGTTATGTTGCAATATTTGAGTGGTTCAAAGCTGAAGTGGACCAAGTCCAAAATCACGATTTTTTAGTTGAACCGTCCAAAAGATTGCCTAAAACCGATACTTTTTAGTGCTGTAATGGACCAAGTCCATAACCCTTTTTTGTACTAATAGGTAGAGGTAATGTATTTTAGCTGTGAATTATTTCTCAAAACGTTCAGTGTTAAAGTGAACCAACTCCAAGTATTGTCATTACAGGACCGAAAAAGTAACATTGTGTTCGAATTATATTTTATCTTAGTATGGAAAACGGTAAGCTAAGGTAGCAAACGTTGTAAATCAATTATTATTTGATTTCACATATGAATTATTATGACAAAAGCAGATTCCGAGGATGATGTACCTCTTAACAATTTAATAATTTAATTATTCTATTTTTTTTATTTCTTAGGTCATTACGTTCAAAATACAGTGGAGTACCTCGGATTACGAACTTAATTCGTTCTTTGACTTCGTTCGCAAATCGAAATGTTCTTAAACCGAAACAATTTTTCCCGTTGAAGTTAATGTAAATCCAATTAATCCGCTCCCTCGCCCAGAAACATATTATTTTTTGACTTTGTATGGATTTATGTGTGGCATTTAACGATTCTGAAAATTCAGTATTTAACGGATTTGTGATTTTATGGCTCTCAACAATAAAAATTAGTAGTCTTATGATTATCTAAAATTATTTTTATTTTAATATTTAATTGAAACTAATTGTAAGTTGCATGAAATTATTAATCCGCTTACTTAAATAAATCCAACTTTAAGCTGCCCTGCAATCTTGTTAGGTTTTGTTTCGGAATACAATGAGATTAATCTGAGAGATGTACGAAGATGTGTAATCCCAATTGCGTTTATATCGAAGACGAAATTAATCTAATCGCCTTGGTCAAGTCCAGTCGCACTTATTCGTAAGATTAAATTTCATCACGTAAGCCGATTTATTGTAATCCGCATTTTTTTATATCGAGATGGTAAGATAGATAAGGTAACCAACTTTTTTAAAATGAAAAGAACGACACAACTAAATTGAAGAAAAACAAAACCTTAAATACAGTAGAATCCGCTTATAGCGATGACGCACGGGAGTTTGAAGTTAGTTCGTTATAAGAGGATTTCGTTAAAAGCGGATTATTATGTAAAGACATTTCTTATTGAAAATATTATTTGTTGACATAAATTAGTAAAATGCGTGTACGTTACAGTTGTTTCATATATAAATTTAGGCGTACTTATTAACCGAAATAGTCTGTAATAGTCTGTTTCGTCAATTCAATTTTCCAAATTTGCCAAAAAATAAAAAAAATGTTCCGTACCATTTAGAATAGTTTCGGCTTCAAAAAAACTCTTCAATTTTGCCAGGCACTTTCTAGCTTCCGTAGGCGAAATCTTTTCTAGTAAAAGGGCCGGTTCATCATCAGCAGATTTAGCAATTTCAGTTTGAGTTTGATTGTATTTTTGGTACGCATTCTCAACGATGTCATCCTCGGTTGGGGTTTCACTAGTACATACAAAATTGTCAACCGTCACATACTTCTGAAAGTTGACTTTTTCCGCCTTTAATGCGATACAAAGTTCACTTTGACAATTTTCAGCTGGGCCAACTTCTCCTATAAATCCAACATGTTTGAAACAATTTTTTATTGTGGTTTGCGTAATACTTTTCCAAGCTCGGTCTACAAATCGAATGGCATCTAGAAGTGTTACCCGATCCTCTTTTTCCATTTCACTGCCATCTATCAAATGCAACACAAGCACTTTTCGAAAATGAAACTTAAGGAAGTTTATAATTCCTTGGTCCATAGGCTGCAGTATTGAAGTCGTGTTGGGAGGTAGAAATACCAATTTAATATTTTTTTATGTTTAATTTATCGGAGGTTTGCATGATAATTCTTCGGTAACCTAAGTGAAACTCATTATTTACGGCCTGAAGCCTGATTAGTTGGAATCAGCACATTTCTAAGTAAACCATTATGAATATTAGTCAAAGGTATATATTTAGATCTCGCTATATCAGGATTTTTTGATATAAAATTTCAATACAACCGACGTTATAAGCGGAGTCTCGTTATAACCGATCTCGTAATATGCGGGCATTTTTAACCGCGTTTGCATAGTAAATGAAATTTCTCTATGTGTATTGCTCGTTATAAGCGGTGTCTCGTTATATCCGGTATTCGTTACAAGCGGATTCTACTGTAAAGAAATATCCTTCATATTGTCTCAACATTCAATCTCGATTTCTCACTTGCCGAAAAATCATTAGCATCGTTCGAATACGGAGATTTACAGATTAGTCTTCAAATACTGAAGGAAGGACAGAACTTGCAAAAGAAGGACTGTCCTCCCTAAAGGAGGACGATTGGTCACCTTGCAAAGGTTAAAATCGCAAAAACAGGTTCAAAAATCGGTATTACTCTTTGAAGTATTACTGCATTCGAAAGATAATTTTTGGCAATTACTAATAATCTTATCGTGGCAATCAATTAACTTGCGACGGTTCAGTATTGGATTAATTTTTAAGAAAAGATATATTTTTAAAACAGTAATTTTCTTGTCGCCAGCCAAATAAATTATAGGACCTTTTCTTTTAATACAATTTTCAATGAAACAAACTTTTGCAAGAACTATCACATTTTTGGACACTTGCTTCAGAACTTTTAAAACAGACTATCTTGCAGATTCAGTGGTCATTTGACGGATATTGTCTTTCAGGTATAATTGTAAGTCATCAAGCTTTTTACATAAGTGTATAAAGTAACCTGAATTTATTTAAATTAGTTTGCATTTTATCACAAGAATGATCATTAGGTCCCTATCATCTGGCAATAAGCAAAGTAAAAATTTTAATGAGCAAGATTTGATACAAATTATAGTGAAAGTGAAGAAACTAAATATTTCTGACACACAAGTGAGCGAAATATTTTCGCCCATCGGTTGAGTGAACTAAACAAAAAGTTTCAAATTTTATCGTTTTCCAATAGGAGGATTGAATAAGCATACATTTTTCAATTACAATAGGAGGGGGGGTAGTAAATCTTGAAGCCCAGTTATGGGTCCAGTTGCAGTCTTTCTCAGAATAATCAATTTCTCGTTTTCTTATCACATAAGCTAATTATCAAATTGAATACAATGGTTATTAGAGAGATTATGATCAAGATGATGTTTATAAATATTCTCCTTGCTGTCAGCATTTTAGTGTAATTCCAACCGCCATGTCTTCTCCGGTAGTATTAATTATCGCTGGTGAGGCTGACCTAACTCAGCTAAAAACCGCTTTTGATGGATTAGGAATTCCCACAGAGGGAATGAGTATTGGACAAGAAACTACAGTAGCAATTGTTGAAAAATTCTTGCGTGACAGTAATATTTTCAGGTAACCAAAATTAGCAGTAATGCTTTATTTTTTATAGAGTCCCCACATCAGGAGAATGGATTAGTAGTGATATATTCGGGAAACTGCATCGATGAATCCACGTTTTTGTTAAGTGACGGGAAACTTACAGATAGGGATATTTGGAATATTTGCAAAAAGGGCTATCCAGGTGTTTTCTTTCTTCATGTATAAAATTGAGGGCTTTATTTCTGTTGTACTCAAATAACATTATTTTAGGGAATTGAAGAAAATGTACAGGCTGATGGTGCCGCCGCTGTTGCTGTTCGTGAAGATCCGCGTGACTTACACTTGGTGTATATTTTCGATAAGAATATAGATAAAACAGATAAAACAGTAGAAAGAGGAAGATTTATCGACGACTTCTGTGTTCTTTTGGATACACATAGAGCAGTAGAAATGAGGGATTTTGTAATAGCTCTTCAGAAGACACGGGCGGTTCTTTCCCCAATGAAAGATATTTATTTTATATATCCCCAAAATTTTTCGAATTAATTACTTTAAATATTTTTGGTTATGGGCTTTCTTCTTTGTAACATAAAAACGATAAAGTATTGGTAGATATATCTGTGGCTTGGAACAAGAAGGACTAATGTCAATTTCAGTATTTGTGTAGGTGCTTCATAATTTAATAGCGATTGTAGTTAAAAATGCTATAAAAATACCTGAAATTGTTTCTGTTACAACCAACTTTTCACCATTTCTTTAAATTTCACAAATTTGAATCCATTCAAAGCAAACAAATCTTATTTAATGCTTTCTACAAAAATTGATGACATTGACCTCTTTTTTTCCCGGCCACAGATTTAATTGAATCTGTAATTTCAAAAATAACACAAGTCAACAAAATTTCAAAATTACTTTTTTGCGTAAATCGTGTATTTGGAGGTCGTTACACGTTTGGTGTTAAAACCATAGATTTCATCCGAATTCCTAAATAAAAAGCAAGCGCGGATTTAGGACGTTCACTGTTAAAACAACTTTAGGCAGTTCATTTTGTTTAGTTTTTTTCGCCCCCTGAAAGGTTTTCTTGACTTAATTTGTTTTTCAAATGACCGCTTCAATTTCAAAATAATGTAATATTTTTGGGTTTTAAAGTTTTTATTTTTTCATTAAGTTATGGTTACAAGTATGATTGCATATTTGTTTTGATTCATTATTATAAAAACAAAAACGAAATATATCATGCAGAGATATCATAATAGGTTAGTATAAAGAATATAATATTATAGAAATTAAAAAGTTGTATTAAAATAATAAAAGCACCATAAGCTGTTATTCAATTTGTTCCTTATTTTGATTATTTTATTTATTATTTGTTCTTTTCAAAAATATCTTAAATTCGGTGGTTCTTCTTTGCCTTCTATTAAGTAAAACTTTTTATTTAAAGTCGAACTGACAACAGGTATTGTGCAATCTTTATTTTTGTGATTAAACACACATGCTACCGTTTTCATTAGAATTGTCAATACGTCTTCTGTTGCTCCGCAGTTATTAATATTCTTACACAAGGCTTGTATAAAAACACTTCCGACTAGCGCTTCGTCACATGATACATCGCCTAAAGCAATCATTAAGAAAGAGAATATGAGAAGCGGGAAAGTTACCTTCCATGGTACTATAAGCGACCAACATATCCTTTTCTAAAAGATTTGTACTCGAACTTTTGGAAACAATATCTGAACCTGCAATTCTACGTGGTTCATCTGGGAATCTTTTAGACGCCTAAAACCAATAGATAAAAATTTGTTCATAATAAATACATAAGTAATAATTACCTGGAAAATAAAAAATTTTGGTTTGTATTTCAAAGTCGGGCAATTTTGCCCCGTGAAGTTCTCCCAAATTTCATAATCTTTGAACTGATCATTAGAAGCGAGAAGAACGCCATCTCTACCACCGTGGGTCATAATTACCAAAATGAAACATTTATAATTGGAGTGATTTGTAGCGGCCACTGAAAATAGGTTTACTAGTGAGATTTATTAAAAATTCTACGCCTTACATTTCTTCAATTCCTCAAAGATTTGTTTCTTTTTTAAATTTATGTGGGTGTATATTTTAAAATTAAGTTTCTCCAAGCAATCTTTTAATGCACTCGTGTCTAAAACAGCGCTTTTACGTTCCTCATATTTTGGATCTTCAAAATGAATTTGATTAAAAATAACCACTAGTCCAGTATACTGGATATTATCCTTGTATTCTTCCTCGTCCAAACTGATGTTGACTGAATTCCCTAAAAGTTATCAAATTCAAATGTTATTTATTAATTAATTAATCTTACTGTTCAGTTCCTTTACTTCTGGAGAAGCTAATTTGTCGGTAGCAATTAGTTTGCTTATTTGTGGTTTGATTTCTTCAGTTGATGTGGCCTCTTTTGTTGATTTCAATTCGGACATTTTGCTGCTTATTCAATGTACTTTTCAATTTCAAGACTTGAACCTTCACTGTTCCAGACAACTTAAGAAATCAGTTTTTATACCTCTCCAGAAAATGTATTATCACGATATCACAATTCAAACATTAGTTGCATAATTTATTTACTTTATTGATAAAGTGCATTCAAAATATTCTGTAGCCACGAAATAATAATTAGTCGATTAAATAAAACAACGTTAAAGAGTATTTTATTTAATTACAGATGATTGTAACTGATACAGTTTTTTATTTGCGTAATACTTAAAAGTTTTCTGAAAATTTATCAAGTAAATATTTACTTGTTGTTTTCTTTTCATTCAACATTAGCAATTTGGGTGCAGTTTAGTATTTGTTTAATGCGACCTATTCTTATATTAAAACTTTTCTTATGCACAGGTATTGATACTGATTTTGGAATTTTTGGAATTAATTACTTTAAATATTTTCGATTATGGGATTTCTTCTTTGTAACATAAAAACGATAAAGTATTGGTAGATTTATATGTGGCTTGGAACAAGAAGGACCAACGTCAATTTTATTATTTGCCTAGGTCCTTCATAATTCAAAAGCGATAGTACTTAAAAATGCTATAAAAATACAGAAATTATTCCCTTTCTTAAGCCAACAAATCTTATTTAATGCGTTCCACAAAAATTTATCACATTGGCCTTTTTTCCCAGTCACAGATTTAATTTCAAAATAATGTAATATTTTTGGGTTTTGAATTTTTTATTATTTTATTCATTTGTGGTTACAAGTGCATATTACATATTTGGTTTGGATTCATTATTATGAAAACAAAAACGATAGATATCATGCAGAGATATCATAAGAGGTTAGCTAACATAAGGATAAATAATATAATATTGTAGAGATAAAAAATATGTAACTTGTACATCTTGTTCAAGAAATTAAATATATATCTACATTACTTTTTTTTATTGAATTTCTAAATAAGCAAGTTGCTCTGCCCTACCCTGTATTAAAATAATATAAATATCGTAAACTGTTATGTAATTTGTTACCTTTTTTGATTATTTTATTTATTATTTGATCTTTTCAAAAATATCTTAAATTCGGTGGTTCTTCTTTGCCTTCTATTAAGTAAAACTTTTTATTTAAAGTCGAAATGCCAGCAGCTACTTGGGAGTACTTTTTATCGTGATTATTCACGTGATTATTCGTGTTCGTTAGAATTGTCAATACGTCTGCGGTTTTTCCGTTACTATTAATATTCTTACACAAGTGTTGTATAAAAAAACTTCCATTATCCTTGTTTCTCCACGATTTATTGCCTAAAAGCAATCATTAAAAAAAAGAATATGAGGAGTGGGAAAATTACCTTCGATGGTACTATTAGAGACCAGCATATCCTGTTCTGAAACTCTTTTAGTCGACTCTTTAGAAACAATATCGTAACCTGCAGGACGTGATATATTTTGAATATTTTTGCACGCCTACAACCAATACAGTAAAATCTTGTTCATATTCAATAAATAAGTAAAAGTTACCTGAAATATAAACCATTTTGGTTTGGATTTCAAAGTCGGGCATTTTTTTCCCGTGAAGTTCTCCCATACTTCATAATCTTTGAAAGCGACATCAGAAGCGAGAAGAACGCCATCTCTGCCACCGTGGGTCATAATTACCGAAATGAAACACTTATAATTGGAGTGATTTATATCGGCCACTAAAAATTTCTTTACTAGTGAGATTTACCAAAAATTGTACCCCTTACATTTCTTCAATTCCCCAAGGATTTGTTCCCTTTTTAAATTTGTGTGGGTGTAGGTTTTAAAATGAAGGTTCTCGAAGCTTTTTTTTAAAGCGTTCGCGTCTTTAATGGCACCGTCACGGTTCTCTTCATATTTAAAATTTATTTGATTAAAAATAACCACTAGTCCAGTATATTGGAAACTGTCCCTGTAATTTTCCTTGTCGAAAGTGATGTTGATTGAATGCCCTGTTACTAACGGTTATCAAATTCAAATGTTATTCATTAATTAATTAATCTTACCGTCCAGTTCCTTGACTGCTGAATAAACTAAGTTGTCAGTAGCAATTTGGTTGCCTGCTTGTGGTTCGATGTCATCAGTAGATGCGGCTTCTTCCATTGATTGCAATTCGGACATTTTGCTGCTTATTCAATGTACTTTTCAATTTCGAGACTTGGAACTTCACTGTTCCAGACAACTTAAGAACTTAGTTTTTATACCTCCAGAAAATATATTATCGTGGTAAAAATTACAAATTATTTGTTAGAATTTATCACAATTCAAATATCAGGCATAATTTATTTACTTTATTAATAAAGTGAATTCAAAATATTGTTTATCCACTCAATAATAAATAAAAAATGTGGTGCTAATTAAATAAAACGACGTGACTTAGGTCAACAAAAAATTGCAATACGACGTTAAAAAGCATTTTATCCAATTACAGAAAATTTTGATTGATATAATTTGTTATTTGCGTAATACTTATGTTTTCTGAAAATTTATCAAGTAAACATTTACTTGTTGCTTTTTTTGCAAACATAGAATTTTAGGTGCAATTCAATATTTGTTTAATGCGATTAATTATTATATTAGAACTTTTCTTATTACAAATTAAAGAAAATGAATTGAACATAATTAAATAAAAATATTTCAAACCCCATTTTTCCTACTAAAAACTGACTATCAAAATTTTAACTCCATTTAGCGGCTTATTTTAATTCCCCGGTCAGAAACAGGCGTCTTCAAGTATTATTTGCACCGGATTTAACAATGATTTGGATGCACCTTTGTTGTCCAAAAATTAAATTTTGAACATAACTCTACAGCAATCTTTCCGACTACCAAAAGCCAAATATGTTCTTAAGTATTGAAAAAGTGCATAAAATTTTAATGAGCGCAATAATACAAATCATTTCTTCAAAAAAGTTATAATTGTGGTGAAATTTGTTACTAAAATTATCTTTGATAATTTGCAACTCTTCAAGACCTTAAAATTAAATTAAACATCGCCTCGGTTTGAATTTTTCAGTAACATGTACAAAATATTGAAGAAAGGGGTATAAGTAAGACGTGCGACCACAGTCAATGTGTGTAATGGCGAAAGAGTGTTTTTGCTATATTTCTATTTTAAATGGGAACGAAAATTATTTTTTGAAACAACATTAGATTTTAAGACGATATAAATTAAAAAAGAAATGATAAATAAATACTCTTAATAAATTTGATAGCTTTACTAAGTTGCTGCTGTTAAATTTTTTATACATTATTCATTGTTGGGCGTTCATATTTTGGGAATATAAGTGTTGCATGATCATAAATTATGATTTGCTTATTATCTTATTTACTCGATAGTGATAACATTTCGGTTTAATTTTTTTCTCAATGATACGAAAAATAGTGTAATGGGTAGGTATAACATTTAAAATATTTTAGCCGGTAAGTGTAGGTAAAAATTGTTTTTATTCTTGCAGATGAAGATAACGAAAAAAAGTTCTCGTGCTCATCTTCCACAGCAAGTCGAATCATTATCACGTCAAAAATTTTTTCACATTAAAAGCCATATTTGATGGGTTGGGCTATAACGTTCGGGACAAAAATTTTACTGACAGGAAAGAAAAAGTAACACAATTTTTGGAAAAAGGTATATTTTTTATGATTTGTACAATGAATAAATTATGTAGATTTCTTTTACTTTTTTATATATCGAGCCATATTCGTTTTAAATTTTACTACAAAGTTGTATTTTATTTAATTTATAAACGCAATGTAAAAACAATTGTCCTGTTTTGTTATTAGTCAATTCTTAATTTCAGTTTCTGAGGAAACCCACAATGAGACCAGATCTCTTATGGTAATTTGGTTGGGCCACTCTAAGAAGAGTAACGAATTATTATTTGATAATGATAGATAATATTTTAGGTCGTTACACGTTTGGTGTTAAAACCACAGATGTCATTGCAACTGGCTTATTTAGAAATTCAATTAAAAAAAAGTAATGTAGATATACTGTATATATCTTACTGTTAAGGAAGCGTTCGTAAGAAACGCATTCGCTCGACCGTTTTTTCGTCGATTTTCGTTGCAAAATTGGTCTCCACGAAAGACCCTTTTATTTTACCGGAATATACAGGGTATGTCTATCCTGAAAGTCCATCGGTAATTATAGTTTGTTAAGCCACTACCAGGTAGATACTTTAAATATGGTGCAAACGTTTTTTTCCATTGAAGTATACGGTAAACGTGCATACTTGAAATTTAAAGTTGCAGTTTATTTACACACAAATTCATAGGTGATAGTGTATCGCAGCGTTGATAAACAAAATTTTTGATACATTTCATAAATTAACCAAGTAACTTATTGCAGGATATAGGCAACTCAATCATTACGATTGAGGCTCTGGGTTGAGGTTAGTTCGTTTCAATAAAATAAAGTATATTGTTGTATTAAAGTGAACAGTTGTCGACAAAATAATTTTAAAGTAGATTCAGATAATGCCTAAACACTGCAGCTATGCTTTGTGTAAATCCGACAGCAGGTAAGTATTCTGGACAAGACGAATTTTTTATGCGATTTCCAAAACCATGGATTGATTTAGTGCTTGGATTGAAAATTTGATTTGAACAATATTAATTGTTTGCACAAATAACAACTATAAAATAAACTGCCTTTTTATCAATTTTTCTTTAATCCACCAACTGGAAAATTTCTGCATCTTTAAAAGTTAAGGTGACCAAAAAAAAAAAAAATTAAAAATTAAAAAAACATGGACCTGAGCACACTTTATGAAAATATGCGCTTCAATTTGCATAGTTTTACCTAGGAAAACCAACTTTTACGATTCAACCCTTGTTGCAATCATTTGAAAACAAGAAAACGGAAAAAAATTATTTATGTAATTTGTTACCTTTTTTCAATATTTTATTATTTGCTCTTTTCAAAAATATCTTAGAGTCGGTGGGTTTTCTTTGCTTTCTGTTAAGTAAAATTTCTTCCTTAAAGTCGAACTGTGAACAGGTATTTGGCGGAGGTTATCTTCGTGATTATAAACAAGCGATCCCGTTTTCACTAGAATTGTGACTGCGTGTTCTGCTTCTCCGTATTTTTTAATATTTTCACACAAGGCTTGTATAAAAGTACCCCTGACCGGGTATATCCAGATTTTCGAAATATAAGTGTTTCATTTTAAGATTCGCTTATTATCTTATTTACTCGATAGTGATAACATTTCAGTATTAATTTTTTCCTCAATGATACGAAAAATAGTAATGGCGGGTATAACACTTAAAATGTTCTAGCCGGTAAATATAAGTAAAAATTGTTTTTATTCATGCAGATGAAGATAACGAAAAAAAAGTTCTTGTGCTCATCTTCCATAGCAAGAAGAATGATTATCACGTCCAAAATTTTCACACATTAACAGCCATCTTTGATGGGTTGGGCTATAACGTTCGGGACAAAAATTTTACTGACAGGAAAGAAAAAGTAACACAATTTTTGGAAAAAGGTATATTTTTTATAATTTGTACAATGAGTAAATTATGTAGATTGTTTTTACTTTTATATATATCGGGCCATATTCGTTTTAAATTTTACTACAAAGTCGTTTTATTGTATTTATAAAAGCAATGTAAAAAATTGCCCTGTTTTGTTATTACTCAATTCTTAATTTCAGTGTCCGAGGAAACTCACAATAATACAAAATCTCTTATGGTAATTTGGTTGGGCCGCTCTAAGGAGAACAACGAATTATTATTTGATAATGATAAAGAAGTAATATCGCCCGAAGAAGTCTCGAGCTATTTTGTCGAATGTGAAGGACTTTGTAACAAATTCAAATTATTTTTATTTCATGTACAATTTTATTTAGGGCATATTCACAGTAAATCATTGAAATATTTTAGGTCACACAAATTCAAAGGGATGGCTTTAATCGAAACGATTTTTCAGACTTTCAACGACCTCAGCACTCTGATATTTCACTCATTGCTCAAAATGTTTATAGTAAATAAAATATATTAGCAAAATACCCTAATAATAAAAACGTTAATAATAATATTTGTAGAAGAAAATCAGATCAAATTTTTGGAACAATTCTCCAATGACTTACTGGACGGCAAAGCTCTTATTGATTTTATAACTGGAATTATGTCTAATGATGACAATGATTGCAAACGCCCGTACATTTTTTCTGCGATAACAATAACAGAAGAACGCCGGGAGATAGAAGTAGTCAATAGTTCGCAAAATAGCGATTTTATACAAGATGCGTCACCAACTATGCCTTTGGATTTGGCAGATTTTATCGTCCCGTCAGTGAGACCATATATATATTCATTTGGTACACATTTCTTCGGATTTCTGCGGCGTTTATTTTACTCAACCGAAGGTTAAAGAAGACAAGATGCGACTCGGAGCGATCTTCCCATGTATTTTTATGAACACGGTTTTGCATGTGCATGTTTCTTTAAATTATCTCATGGCGAGTTTATACGTGCACTGAGTTGATGGCGCCAGTAGCAATATCTCCAATTATTGTAACATAAGTAACCATGGTAATAATTGGAGATATTGCTACTGGCGCCACCAACTCAGTGCACGTATAAACTCGCCATCAGGCCAATAAGATTCAAAATTTGAAAATTTTTGGGCGCTTGAGAGATCCCTGGATCCAATGGATCAGAGATGCATTGGGCAGGCTTCGGCGTTGTTTACGAAAACAGGTCTCGTGTCGCATCTTTTTAATCTTCGCTAAGATCATAAAACGTCTGCGTTCAATTACTTCCAATTTTCGTTAATAGTTTTAAAAATTTCAGAAAATAATTATGTTGCTTTATTCAGATGCATTTTCATTCTTAACAGCGCTTTTTGCATTTTGTTTTTAAATTTATGTAATTTTCATCTTGATTTTCAAGTAAAATCTACTCACTCAAAATCGTTCAATTATGTACTTACATTTTTTTTAAATTACAGTAGAACTCCTGTAAAGTGACCAATCGTGGTTTTCTTAAAAAAATGGTCTCTTGGAGGAGTGGTTGCTTTAGAGAACTTTTTCTTAAATTAATATAAAATAAACTCCATATTAACTTTAAAACGTTTTATTGCCAATAATGAAGACACGCGAAGGCTCCAATGTTTTCATAAAAATACAAAGCGTCAATTTAGACGCACACAAGACAAATTAATAATATTAAATAATAGAATGTTTAAAAATTAATGCAAATAAAACAAATTCACGATATAAAAAATAGTCAAGATCAAGAAATAAAGATATACGTGCTTAAGGCTTACTTCCAAATTATTGTTCTAAAACAGCTTGCTTACAATTTAAAAAATTTTTAATTAGAGACAATTTATTTTTCGCGTTTT
Organism: Dascillus cervinus; assembly: GCA_949768715.1. Lineage (NCBI taxonomy): Eukaryota > Metazoa > Arthropoda > Insecta > Coleoptera > Dascillidae > Dascillus > Dascillus cervinus. The sequence continues at coordinate 34,225,823 of OX458317.1, read as the reverse complement.
TTAAAATCTCCTGAATTTGGGTTTTGCTACATTTGCATTTAGAAGCTAGCTTTCGTTGCGATAAACCTCTTTCACTGTCTTTAATAACATTTATGCGAGCTTCCAAATTTAAAATCTCGTGATGGTAACCCCGTTTAGCCATCGTTTTCTAAGCTATTCCAGAAGCACAGTGACAACGATTTCTCAACGCCTGGCATACAACTGATACGAATTTTTTGCCTTCATAGTATGTACCATTTTAAATATCCACACCAACCCACAAATATCGCATAAAAAAGTTGGAACCGAAGTTGAAGAACTGATTTATAACCGTAACAAATTTATTACCGAAAGATAGGGCATGTGTCAATCACTTGACGGAGAAAGGTTCTTAATAAATTCTACAGCGTATAATTGACATTTTAAGTTTGACAAACCCGATCTCATCGCAAGACCACTCATAAATCAACAAAGACAAAAATTAAAAAGATTTTTACAAAGTGAGAAGTTGCGTTAGGGGAGGGTCGTTTTAAAGGAGTAACAATGTATTACTGATACCGTATAAAACTTTCGTTCCTAGAAATTATGGTCGGATACAGGAGTGGTCGGTTGGAGGAGTTTTACTGTATTTCGAACCTCCCATTACATTACATTATCCATTCTAATTTAATTTAATATTTTACGTACTTCTAAGAATTTTACACAAGTTTATTACAATAAAATACCGCAGATATTTCCGCCTATTGTTTCGTTGCCATTCTAAGTTCGATTATGTTTAATTTAATCATCTACTGAGATAAGACACAAAGCCTATCAATAAGTGCATCTGATAAGTTCCGGTTACTTAAATTGTTTTACCAAAAATGTGCAAACAGTTAATTATCAAGTTTCATGCTGCAATATTTATGTAAAACCATCTTTTACTTAAAAAAAATAATGAAAACAATTCAATTTAAAAAGTAATATTTTTCCAATGTAAATTATGGTTATGATAGTAAAGTGATTTACAAAGTCATAAATAAATTCAAATATAATAGAAGTAAAAAAATTAATGGAACAGATGGAATAAATAATATCGGTAACCAATGGGTTAAATTTAACTACATTGGACCTGAGACTTATAGACTTGCAAAGATTTTTCAGAAAGAAAATATTAAGGTTGCATATGAAACAAATAATAAAATAGAAACGGCCCTAAAAACTAGCTTAGAGCAAAAAGATGTATACAATTTCAATGGTATTTACTCATTAAAATGTGATACATGCAAACGGAAATACGTGGGACAAACTGGCAGAAGCTTTCATACAAGGTATAAAGAACATATAAACAAGAGGAACGAAACATCTAATTATACTAAACATCTAATTACGGAAGGACATATGCATGGTCCTATACAAAACGTTATAAAAGTTGACAAAGTAATACCAAAAAGAACCAAAATGAATATCGCTGAAACACTATATACAGGGTGTTCACGAAAAAACGCCCCAGCTCCTAGCGCTATTATTACGAGTCCAATTGTAACAAACGATACGTCAAATTAAATGGTTCAAAAAGTACTACAATGTGTAGCTCTAACATAATTTTTACCTGTTTCTCCATTCAAAGGTCAAAGGTCAACTTCATTTTTTCAAATTACAACCTTATATTTTTCTTTTACAATTTGATAGAGATTTTTTTTCTGAATTCAACGATGTATCACAATCAATATTTCTGATTTATTTTAGGGTAATAAAGAAATTAAAATAATAATTAATATTATTAGCAGTAGGCTTTGAAAAATAACTGAGACGTAGCGGTGGCTATGGAAACGATGTGTCAGTACGGAAACAACGTATTTTAAAGAATTAATTTATGAACAACAACAGATAACATTTAATAACTAAACAATTAAATAAAGAAATGGCAAATTAACAAAAATGTTCAAATTGGGCATCGTTTCTTTCCAGACATTTTCGTCGACATCTAGATCCTACACTTTGTGTAGCATTAATTAAAATTTCTGCTGGTGTCTCCCGACAAGCGTTGACTATTCTCTCTCTCAAAATTTCCTCTGTTTCCGGGCACGTAGCATAAACAATATCTTGGATGTATCCCCAAAAGAAAAACTCTAGAGGTCACAAGACCGGGCGGGCCATGGTATAGGTCCATATGTTCCAATCCATTTGTCTTCATTATTCTATATTTAAATAGTTCCTAATCATAAGAGCCTTTTGTGTGGTGCAGCGCCATCTTGTTGAAATACTAGTTCATTCCATTCAATGGCAACGGCAAGTCTTCTAAAATTTCTTCTAAGTCTTCAGGCAAAATTTGAAGATATTTTTTTTGGTTGAGATTTCCATCAATGAAAATTGGTCCTATTAGGTATCCTGGCGCCTAATATTCCGCACCAAACGTTCACCGAAAATTTTATCTGAGGATTTTGTTCGATGGTAATATGTGGGTTTTCTACACTCCAATAGCGGTGATTGAAACGATTAAAATGTCTGTTGTTTGTAAATTGACACTCATCAGACCACAAATTTTTTGTATAAAATGATGGATTTCGCCTTAACTCGCTTAAAAAGAAATTACACAAATTTATTCTACGCCAGTGGATCGTTTAGTTCACTATTTCACTAGTTCACTATTATTCATTTTTATTACAAAAAATAGATAAACAAACTAATAGCCAGTTTCTGACGGCGATGTTAACGTATTTCTCCAGTTAAATGTCCCGGTTACCATGGTTATTACCATTGTTGCAACAATAGTAATAGTAATTTTTATTTGTGAGACGTCGTTTCCATAGCCACCGCTATGTCTCAGTTATTTTTCAAAGCCTACTGCTAATAATATTAGTTATTATTTTAATTTCTTTATTACCCTAAAATAAATCAGAAATATTGATTGTGATACATTGCTGAATTCAGAAAAAAAATCTCTATCAAATTGTAAAAGAAAAATATAAGGTTGTAATTTGAAAAAATGAAGTTGACCTTTGACCTTTGAATGGAGAAACAGGTAAAAATTATGTTAGAGCTACACATTGTAGTACTTTTTGAACCATTTAATTTGACGTATCGTTTGTTACAATTGGACTTCTAATAATAGCGCTATGAGCTGGGGCGTTTTTTCGTGAACACCCTGTATATATATATATACATAAAACCAAAAAGAATGAGGAAATATTAAATGAACAAATTTATACAAATAATGATGCGATATTCAAGTTGATATATAAGTAAAAAACGGTTTCCATAAAAGTTTGGGACAGTGAGATTTAAATTAGTATGCAATGAAAATAAATGTTTCAGTTTAATCATTGTGTTGACTTTTTAAAAATGTGTTTTTTAAGATGTAATTGTGTATTTGACGTTGTTTTAAAAAGTGTATTTTTTAAAATGTTGTGATTTGTAAAAAGTGAAAAAATAATTTTAAAATATTGTTATGGAAAAAATGAAACGAATTTGTAAGTAAAGTAAATTAAAGCGTTGGCTCATATTTTGTTCCCCGCGCCAAATATTCCCGCCATCTGAATTCAAAAGCAAGCCTAATCCAAATTGAGCTGTTATCATGGTGCAGAATCCTGTAGCGTGACTGTGTTGGTCGCAGCCGGCAATCCTACGTCGAATATAGAGTGTGCTCCAAGCCGGCTAAATTTTGAGCGGGGTCTCAATGATTCGACGCGGCGGCGTGCGCACAGCTGAGCTCTGGCTGGGTCGCGCTCGTCGCTCCATCTTGAGTAGAATATAGCTTGTGAACGGTGAGTGTATAATTGTGCGACAAAAATCCGATGTTTATAGTTTAAAGTGTACAGAATTATTTCAAGAAATGTCTTCGAATAACCAGAAGCTATCGACCACGCAACGTATGATACAAGGTCAGTGCTGCGTCCGAATTTATTTAGATTTTTCGGCCGCTCGCGCATTTCGTGTGCAGGATTGATTTTCTAGGCGCCATGACTATTGATTTCACAAATATTGTGACAGTTTCACTCTGAAAACTCCACGTTCGTCGCCGCTCGCACGCCTAAAAGGTTGCCGCTCTGGGTCCGCACAAGGAAGCCGCCTTCCTGCTGGTGGATGGGACAATTGCGACGGTCCTGCTGCGGCCCAGCCGCCTAGGTTGGCTTCCCATGCTGCAGTGTTCCTGATTTGGCTGCGTCTATTTAAATGTTTACATCACCTCGCCTCGCCGCGAATCCGATGGGAATCCGATAGGATTTTGGCCCAACGGGCCCTCTTTTCGGCAACTCTCTCCGAGTGTTTACATTTCTGCCCCTATCCTTGGGCGATTTTTTCCCAAGGCGAATTTCGGCTTCGCCCAGATTTTCACGTTCCTTAATTTGTCATGTGATATTTCCACTTGTAAAAACTGTAAATATTTAATCAGCTATTTGCGTTTTTGCTGCAAAATTAATTTGGCCAATTTTGCCCACAATAAAAATTGGCAGGAAATTCACTTTCCTGCGTTGATTTTGGTTGTCCAGTTTCTTCAGCGCAAGGCCAAAAATAATATTACCAAATTATGAATTCGTGTGCGAATTGTTAAAAATAAAAATTCGAGCGAGTGACACATTTCGCATTTGGAGCGACTATTCCCAACGAGCCAGGTTCCATCAGAAGTGCAGGACAAGTGCATTTGTCCACATTTTGCAGGATTTATTTTAAATTGCTTTTCTCACATTTTTTCATACGACAAAAATGCAGCTGGAATTTATCTAATCGCCATTCCCGACGTTCCAATAATTTCCAACGCGATTTTTGCTTATTGAAAATATTTTAATGTAATCTGCTTGGAAGATAAAAATTGTTGAAACCTTTGTGTGCTGGGCAAAATGTTGTGAGAGCGGAGCTGAAAGATTTAAATTTCAAAGTACGTCCGTAAGGTCGTCGGAATTACAAATTAAAATGAGCTTGCTTTAATCTTCGCTGTTTATTCCGTCCAGAGCGGATGCATATTACAATGCAAATTAAATTAAACGCTTCGATTTATCTATCGGATGTGGTCTTTGATAAATGATTCCTGATAAAGCTGGACCTCCCTAATTACCTCTGTTAATTTTTCATGACGTCAAACCGTAAATCCAATCTTCGGGGAGTATCAGAAAATTCAGGCTGAAGGAAAATGCAAAAAATAAACATTTATTACCTAATTACAATTTCGTGTAGGAACGACTTTTTTAATATAACATTGACAAAACGAACAAAAATTTGAAGGGTACCAATTGAAGATATTACTATAAAAATTTGGCCATGTATCTAGTTATTAATAAACTACGATCTGTGTTAATTTCATTTTTAGTTTAGTTCATTTATGCCATTTTTCCGGATTTTGTTTTATAATTCTTTTGCTTATAATTTTTTTAGTATAAAAATATCAAAATCTTATCAGATTTTTATTGAAATTGATTAGGAATTCTGTGATGTCAGTAAGAAATGTTATTCACAACTTTCAAATCACAACCAATTAATCTGGCAAGTGTTGTAAAATTACAAAAAATGTACAAATAATCACTGAAACACAGGTTGCTGTTCGTTTTAAATAACTCAACACAACTAATATGAAAACAGCCTAATGAGGAAATGAAGTTATAATATGCAGAAAGTGTTTATTTTTAGTTCGGACCTGATAACCCCAGGTTAAATTCAACCAAAATGTCTTTCTCAAAAATGCTTTTTTGCTTTTTTACAACGTCTGGATTATCATAAAAGAATACATCCAGTTTGTGGTCGTTGTGGTCCATGAAATAAACTAAATTTTGAGACCAATTTTGGTGGTGATCATTAATGTTGAAGGACCCTGTATAAGTAATTAAAATCCCTTCTCCAGAAGTTTCGATAATGCACATTTAGCTCACTGAAGTGCCAACTCGATTCATACTAACAGTTTCAAAAAACGAAAAAACTGTACAATTACTTTAGTAAATGTTTATTTATAAATTTTCTATATACAGGTTGATTCATATTAAGTGTTCACCTTCGGTAACTTTGTTAGCATTGAACCTACAAAGTCAGCTAAATTAGCAAATGATTGTTGTTTTTTCCACCGATTACTGTGGAGAAAACAAAAAAACAATCCAACGTCAACTTTTTGAGATTTACGAAAATAGCTATTTTTTAATACACTTTTTGGACATTTCGAAGGAATATTTAATTCTGAATTAAAAAGCCTTAATGCAATAAATTCAATATTTAAAAGTTACAGGCAATTTCAATTTTTATTACAATTATTACAATGAAACAGTTCAATATTATAGTTATTAAATGTGACAGTTAAAATCCCCAATGTGACATTAATGCGCAAAAACGTCGAAATCGCCATTAAAATTATTGGCAGGATATTAAAATTGTCAACTTGGTCCATAGTAACAGTTTTAAGATCAGATAGTGGAAAAAGGAATGTAAAACTAAAATATCCTCAAAGTATAAACAGAAACAAAACCTACACTTTCCACTACAGACGAAGCTATTTTTAGTTTACTTTTCTCGCGCTTTGCAGCTCTTAACCTTTAAAACCCATAATCTTCCAATGGCCAATTTGCGATTGGCGTTAATTGGGCCCAGTTATCGTCCGCTCGTCAGCTCCATTATTGATTATTGATAATTGTGACACGAGGTCGGCCGGATATCGGTAATTATTGTTAGGGTTGGTCAGCGAGTTTTCTCCGTTTTTAATCGCCGATCGATAAATTTTAATCAACCGGCAAATTAGCGCCGAAAATAGTTCAAAAATGCGTTACATTTTAGTGTCGCGTTCGTCGACAGGAACGACGAGTTTGGCACGTGCTTTTGATGAATGCCAGCGCGAATTTGCAACGTTACTGTAACTCCAAAATTGCCCAATTTTTTTAGAAGTTTAATCTGTGAAGTTTTGGCCGCGAGGCGCCAATAAAAGGATTTAGGTTTTATTTTAGTGCTTTTCACGCGAATTTATTTGGCCGCGTCCGAATGTGACTAATCACATGAACAACCGCCTTTATGATTTAGTGTGGGCATTTTAATTACAAAAGGTGAAGTTCGAAATTCGGGAAGTGATCCAATAACTTGATAATGGGCGAAATTTAAATTTAAACGTTTTGCCTCCTTCTATTGTGTGTTTTTTAATTCCAGGAACGATTAGAAGGCTGTACAAGAATATTGTTTTTATTTTATGTTGGTAGTAATCAGTCGGCAATACAATTTTGACAGAAACACTTAAATGTTACAGAATATTAAAAACAAAGTTTTCAGTATTGGAAGTTTTTTCGACATAACCGTTTTGTGCTATTTTTTCTAATTAGCTACATTACTAATGTAGCCTTAAACTGACAAATGGAAAATGCCTTTACTATCAACATAAAGCAATATTGACATGAAGTTAAAAAAAATATTTTTTACGGCCTTCCCGTGTCTGGAATTAAAAAACACAGTATAGTGTAGAAGTATAAATCTTGTTAAACTCATATATGAATTTCCTGTTTTGAAATAAACAGGTTCAGACGATGATGGATGGTTGACAAGGCCTGAGATGGTGACGTTCTATTGCCGTTTTTTTGTTGGGACGATTCGGTTGTCGTTAATGAAAGTTGTCTTATTCGATTCGCCGGAATTGTCGTTTTTGATGAGTTAGTGTGGGCTGATGAAACAAGTTTCTGTGGCCTTTGCACCAGAACTTCCTTCAACACGAAATTCCTTGTTTATTGACGTTTTTTAATAAGTCGTAATTAAATGTTTGTGTTGAAATTTATTTTTCGTTGAATAAAATTAATGGTCGAAGATTCTTGCCCAAAATTGATGAAGTTTTTTCAAGCGAAAATAAAAACTTTTTGCGACATTTTATTTTTTGTATTCAAAATGAGCAGACTGGTTTGTTTTTTAATTTTCTACACTTATTTGAATTGCAATGCTTTGTTGGGAGTATTTTTTTGCAACATTTGAATTGGCAGTTTAAAAAAAAAATTAAAGCAATCAAAAGTTGAAACTTGGTAAATCATGCATGAATTAGGTCAAAAACTAACTGAAAGTTGTGGAACCAGTCTGAAAACAACGTATGAACAACAAGTACGACCTAACAGTGTGTTGACTTTTTATAGAACGAATTAAAAGATTTTCATTTTGAATTCTGATGGTGTCAGGTAAACGGTGAACGTGGAAAGTGCCATCTACAAAGCGAAACCAGAGCTAAAAGGCTTTCAGCTGTGTTTTATTTTACAAAACTGTAACGGTGGTGTTTTATAATAGTTTGATTGTTTTGTATTCTGCAAATTACATGGCGCAACGACGGTTTTGTCTTAAAATAAAAATATATAAGTTTGAAACACAAAAGATTTGGTGTCATCTAGTGACATACTCCTAAAGAGAGGAAAATCGTTTCATACTTCTACATTTCGGTTGGTGTATTGACTATGATTTTTGACTTTAAGAGCATTTAAAAGAAGGAAAAAAATTTGTAGTTGAAATTAGAAATTAAAAAATGTTATTGCAAAGAAAATGAACTCTTTCATATGTCACTTTTTCACTTTTTTATGACGAATTAAAATTTTTATATTTGTAAAGTTGCAAAACAACGTATCACAAGGAAATTCTAATTGATATTTAATTTATTGGTTGTATATTTTGAAGAGGCCACTTTAAGTAGATCCTACTTAAGGCTGGCCTCAAAAAACCGTGCACTCTACATTTAGACAATTTTTGGCGCTTAGAATTTCGTTACTTGCAAAAGAATTTTTTGAAGATTTAAAATTAAAATTTCCTGTTTAAACTTTCAAATTTTTTGCCGAAAGCGAATGGAAGCGAGCTGAAAGAAAAAATCAGCTTCGATTTTAAAATCCCTTTTTGATTACATGCAAATTATGCGAATTCTCGCTCTGATCCTCCTCTTAATTTGAAATTTTTACCTGCACCGAAGATATCTCCCAAAGAAGCTTATCGTTCACACCCAAAAATTCGGGGAAAAATTTCCGCTCAAAAATTCGTATTTGTATGCAAATGAAAATTCTATTAATTAAAATCGGGGAGGTAATTGGATGTTAATTACCCATTGTGGAAAGTGCGTGACGCAAACGGAACGTCGTGTCAGAAACGCGCGGTCCCCCCTTAATTGCGCAATTTCCAAAAGGGCCTTTTCCAATAAAAAATGTTCCAAACGTGTCGGTTTTTATCTGCGGGATTAGTGAACGCGTTTTATGGGCATTCAGGTCGCGTCTTCGGCACTGAAATCATGAAACGACTTTAATATCTGCATCAGCGGCGCGTCAAAATGATAAAAGATCGGCCATAATTCACTGCGCTACTGTCAGTCTGTGTGTAACGTTGAGAAATTAATTAATAACTCGTTTTGTAATTGCCGGACGCAAATCGCCGTCGTTGTTATTATTTAGGTTCTGTCGAGCAAAAAGTTGATAACGAGATTTCCCAACCCGAAGACGCATTCAACAAAGTAACGCACGAATTTAACGCAATAACAGTTTTTTGAGCGATTCAGCCCAATGTCGAATTATTGATCGAAAACCAGTCGTTTTTCGTGTCAGGTGTGACTGCGGTTGCTCATTAAGTATTAATTAGGTCGGTGTTTTTTAGGAACTTTTTGATCCGAGCTCTTTAAATTTCACGGTTGAGCAAAACTTGTTTACGTTATTTGCTGTAAACAGGAAATTTTCTAACAGATAAACTTATTGAACAATTTTTTTTCGTGATTGATGATGTTGGTTGGGAAATTTTTTTACTCGGTAAAATTATTACCTGTCTATTTTTTTTCTTCAGACACTTCACTGAGGTTTGGTTAACCCTAGAGTGGGCGCGTGGATTACATATGTAATCCGGTGCTCTTATTTTTACTATTTTTGTTTTGTTTATGACACATCAACAATCTTTTCAGTACCTTCCTAAAAAAGACTATTCTACAGAATTAATTCATCAAGCAATTTTTTTCTTATCACCCAGGTGGCGGAAAAAATATTTTATCCAACTGGATTACAATATGTAATCGACGCGCCTAACCGCGTGATTATTTTAGTTTGTTTGAGATTTCATTGAAATAACACTATTGACATTGTAATGACCCAAACTTGCCGCCGAAATAATTTAAATATTCGAAATATCCCGAACGCTCGAAAAATAAACCGCGAAATTCAAATTGGCCAACAAAATTGTGATCGTCTAGAATGTCGGTAGGACTCCTCGTTGCGTTTACACAATGCGGCAAGCGTTCTGGATGCAACGGTGAGACTTTTAGGGGAAGAGGTGTCTTCAATAAAACAATATCATAGTGGAGGATGCCTTTTTAATTAAATCAAAATAGTAAGAGCGGAGAGCTCATGCAATAAACTGGAATCGGTGAAACCTCCCCAAACCGATTCCTCAGGCATGTAAAAAAAACAAAAGCATACACAAACAAAGAAAGCAATTAATACCACCGACATACACAACATAAGAAATCGTCCCTTTTTATAAATAAACAACATACAAAATAAAAACATAAACGAGATGTGGTATGTGATAAAAAAACACATGTTAAATAATTAGGTTGTAATGTCGAATCATCTGAAACATATCGGAGATCACACCGAAGACCTGGATAAATTTTGATTGGCAAGGCAGTACGAATGATGGACATGATTTCATCATTATTATCACTTGAAGCATGAAATAACAGAACTATTTGTTATGATAAATTAACCGGGCTACGAACTGTTGCCTTTCCAGGCCCACGATCCAGCACTACAGTGCGCCGTAGAGGGCGGTCCGTAACTCTGCCTTAATGCCTTTTTCGAACGGAGGAGAGAACGGCACAGCAATTAGACACACATAAAAACAACAATCTCGGCCTATAAATGATGTCCCGCCTGTTATTGGCTAGGTTCCCCACCACCGAGTACAAAAACAACAACAATTATAAATAGCACATACATAGCATAATAGACAAACAAAACCTTTCGATCATACTCACAACCGAGGAAATGGAACACAAATTCCAGCTCGCCGCCACTGGTAAGAGCTGCAACCAGTTCCCGGGGGTGATAACTAAATGTCCACATTACGCGCAGGTGGTAATTTAAATTAATCAAGGGACGATTTCTCATGTTTACAATTAGAACATACAATATCTAACCAAGGAACACGCATGCGACGAACCGGCCTATAATTACGTTCGACCGGTCGTTCCCATCGAGGTCTTCGTGTAGAATTGGGCGCCTCCGCATAACCCTTTAAACCTTGCGTCGGCCCAAATCTGGTTTAAGCGCTCCCGAGTGCGCGCTTAAGTAACGGGCCCTCCCGATACTCCGGCACTGGAAGGCACGCCCTAACGGAGCGGCTACATGACGCCACGCGGAGATTTTGACCCTTAACGACACGTAACCCGCGTCCCCTTTACAAACAACGGAAAAACCCCGCGTTTCTTCGCCCCCGCGATAAAAAACGCATGCTAACCCTTGCCGTTCCCGTACTTAACCAAAACTAACGCGCGATTAGGCCGATTCGTTATCTAACTACAGTTTCATACTACTAAATCTAACATGCTAACTAACCTACCCCACGCGCTGTAGCCGTCAACAAAAACTACCAGATACGATACCCGGATTAAGAGATCCTGCACAAATTGCTCCACTAATTAAAAACCCACCCCCAAAACAACAAGACACTTTAAAATAAAATTAAAACAACCACTTTTTCTCGAAGCGTCTTCTTCGGTTCAGGGCCCGCTAGCTTCTCTCCCACAACCCTTCGCGGCTCCTAAACCGGTCCCGCCCTCTACTCTACTCAACTTGGCTTAAGACTCTCGCTACTTAACTCGGTGCGTGTGTCGGGTTGCCGACGGTGCAGGCGTAAATTAGAATTTTTAAATTCAGTTCACTACAGACGCCCCCAAGTGTCTTCGTCGTGGCGAGCATCATAGCGACGGACGGCACTTCTTGGTTGGTAGGTGAATTTAAACTTCTCCTCGAGCCGTATGCACCCCTTGCTTACAACCGTCGGCCGAGTTCTGACTGCTGTGTCCCGAATTGCGTCGCGGTCGATATCCGCCAATGGAAGGCCCCGGATCCACAACTCTGGGACTATCTCCTGGGACTGGATCAGGAGGGTTCACTCAACCGGCATGGTCCCACTGCCCCGACTCTGGTTCTCGGGTTTGCTCCAGTCTGGCCACCTCTGCAATTGGTTTTGCTCCCTCACGTCCGCTCACAAGGTGGGCGAGTAACTCCTCGCTCCGCTATTCTCTTCCTTCCTGCCTCTACCTATGGCAATGGTGCGCTAGAGTTACCGTTGGCAGTCCTGCGTCCTCGTCCACGTCCTTCCAGGCTACCTGCTACAAAACGGCAACCAGTATACGCACATAAAGCCAAGGAAGACGGAAGGAATTAGCTAAACCTACTAAACTACGCCCCCGTAGACACCCCTTACAAAAAGCTCACTCAATTGCATCCTGGTCACGGCACCAAATCTGTAATGACCCAAACTTGCCGCCGAAATAATTTAAATATTCGAAATATCCCGAACGCTCGAAAAATAAACCGCGAAATTCAAATTGGCCAACAAAATTGTGATCGTCTAGAATGTCGGTAGGACTCCTCGTTGCGTTTACACAATGCGGCAAGCGTTCTGGATGCAACGGTGAGACTTTTAGGGGAAGAGGTGTCTTCAATAAAACAATATCATAGTGGAGGATGCCTTTTTAATTAAATCAAAATAGTAAGAGCGGAGAGCTCATGCAATAAACTGGAATCGGTGAAACCTCCCCAAACCGATTCCTCAGGCATGTAAAAAAAACAAAAGCATACACAAACAAAGAAAGCAATTAATACCACCGACATACACAACATAAGAAATCGTCCCTTTTTATAAATAAACAACATACAAAATAAAAACATAAACGAGATGTGGTATGTGATAAAAAAACACATGTTAAATAATTAGGTTGTAATGTCGAATCATCTGAAACATATCGGAGATCACACCGAAGACCTGGATAAATTTTGATTGGCAAGGCAGTACGAATGATGGACATGATTTCATCATTATTATCACTTGAAGCATGAAATAACAGAACTATTTGTTATGATAAATTAACCGGGCTACGAACTGTTGCCTTTCCAGGCCCACGATCCAGCACTACAGTGCGCCGTAGAGGGCGGTCCGTAACTCTGCCTTAATGCCTTTTTCGAACGGAGGAGAGAACGGCACAGCAATTAGACACACATAAAAACAACAATCTCGGCCTATAAATGATGTCCCGCCTGTTATTGGCTAGGTTCCCCACCACCGAGTACAAAAACAACAACAATTATAAATAGCACATACATAGCATAATAGACAAACAAAACCTTTCGATCATACTCACAACCGAGGAAATGGAACACAAATTCCAGCTCGCCGCCACTGGTAAGAGCTGCAACCAGTTCCCGGGGGTGATAACTAAATGTCCACATTACGCGCAGGTGGTAATTTAAATTAATCAAGGGACGATTTCTCATGTTTACAATTAGAACATACAATATCTAACCAAGGAACACGCATGCGACGAACCGGCCTATAATTACGTTCGACCGGTCGTTCCCATCGAGGTCTTCGTGTAGAATTGGGCGCCTCCGCATAACCCTTTAAACCTTGCGTCGGCCCAAATCTGGTTTAAGCGCTCCCGAGTGCGCGCTTAAGTAACGGGCCCTCCCGATACTCCGGCACTGGAAGGCACGCCCTAACGGAGCGGCTACATGACGCCACGCGGAGATTTTGACCCTTAACGACACGTAACCCGCGTCCCCTTTACAAACAACGGAAAAACCCCGCGTTTCTTCGCCCCCGCGATAAAAAACGCATGCTAACCCTTGCCGTTCCCGTACTTAACCAAAACTAACGCGCGATTAGGCCGATTCGTTATCTAACTACAGTTTCATACTACTAAATCTAACATGCTAACTAACCTACCCCACGCGCTGTAGCCGTCAACAAAAACTACCAGATACGATACCCGGATTAAGAGATCCTGCACAAATTGCTCCACTAATTAAAAACCCACCCCCAAAACAACAAGACACTTTAAAATAAAATTAAAACAACCACTTTTTCTCGAAGCGTCTTCTTCGGTTCAGGGCCCGCTAGCTTCTCTCCCACAACCCTTCGCGGCTCCTAAACCGGTCCCGCCCTCTACTCTACTCAACTTGGCTTAAGACTCTCGCTACTTAACTCGGTGCGTGTGTCGGTTTGCCGACGGTGCAGGCGTAAATTAGAATTTTTAAATTCAGTTCACTACAACATCTACACAGTTATTTTAAGTTTAGCAAAAATATAAGTCAGATAAGGAGGTATATTTTCCTTCGATTGTGTTGATTCACTAATAACAGAAATATCCATATGTCGATAGTTGTTTGTCTACTTGGCTATAAATTTTAATGTATTGATAGTCTGCGCAATATTTTATTACAATACAGTGAAACCTTGATAATCCGGACTAATTAAAAACGCGGTGATCCAAATAAATAAATAATTCGGATTACTAAAGGGAGACAGTTTTTTGTTGAAAAGAGAAATATTTAATACAAAATAACTAAAAAGTAGTACATAAACAAAAATTATTTAAAACAGAAGAATACTTATTAAATTTTATATTATTTTGTGAAGTACTTTGTAATTGTTGTTTGCTTGATTCTTTCCTGGTTCATTTTCGTTTCTTGCAATCTTTATCTTCAAGAACATCCAGTAGGGCTCGTTCAGGCAAATTAAGACTTCTTAAATGACGGAGATGTCTAAAAACCAGGTCAGAATTACCGAGTACTATTAAATCCGGATTGAAACTTGGCTGGATTATCGAGGTCGCACTGTATTATACTATTCAGCATAAGTTTTAATTATTCATCTCGAGCCTAACAAAAATAAACGTAGATCAAATGGTGGTACCATATATTTCGACATTGATACACTACACCAGAATCGTCGACAAGTTTAGTACGTTGCACACGAGATTGGGATTGTTGATTTTTGGCTGTAAAATTCGTGATCGAGTGAAATCAGTTCAGAAAAAAAACTTTCTGAACTGTATGAAGAAGAATATCAATTGAAAGAAAATAGGTATTATAACAACAAGTGATCACGATTTGGTAGGTGAACAAGAAAATAATGAAGTAGAAAAAAGTGCTGAAAGATCAATAGATAATTTTTTTATTGGAAAGAAGTGAAATTCTGCAATTACCAGTCGAATTTCAAAGACGTGCAAAGATTCTGTTAGGTCAACCATCAAGATCAATGGCAGTGCCTCAAGAACGACGAGGACTTTTAGGACGTTGTTATGAATGTGGTCGAGTTAGGAATAAATCTACAAGAAGATGGTGTAAAATATGTAATAATTGGATGTGTAAAGACCATTTGTTAGACATTTGTGTGAGTTGTGTCGAAAATACAGGTTGAAATGTTACTGTAACTTCATCCATTTTTTTAATAGTAGGGGTATTTTGTTCTTTAATTTTGGTACGAAAACTTATTTGTAATAGTTATAGGAATCTTTTTCATAAATAGAGTGATCATGTATTTTTTGTAAGTATGCTATTATTTATATTTTCCATCGCTGCTACGTAAGCGTTGCCATTTTGAGAGTTCTAATTTTATTTATGTTAAACGGTTATAAATTTTCTTCAAGGCAAAAATATTTTTTTTACATGTTTAAAAAGTATTAAAGTATCATAACTTTAAAAGAAATATTAACAAAATATTTTATTAACACAATAATAAATAATGTAACAAAATAACAGGCGCTTACTGAAGGGTTAAAATCGGTTAAAATCAGTTAAAGTCGGTTAAAATCGGGTACAACTTCCAGTCATTTTGACCCTTGCATTATTTTTGGCACTTTGCTAATCCGACCTAGGGGAAAACTTCATCTGTCCGAATGAGCGAAGTTGTGCTGTATTTTAAAAATTCTCCGAAATTAAAAAAGTATGAATTATTAATAAGTCTGTCATATTGTGCCTATGAATAGCCGCTTGTTGACTTTCCGGTGGAGCTCGAAATAAATTTTTAATTTCGGAATTATTTTTATTTCCCTTTGACCGAATATCGTTTCGTCCTTTGAAGCGCCGTGCCGGAAATTTCTTCTTTAAAATTAATCTCTGGCCCAGCGAAGACGAATTCGCCAGTTCGCCAGAATTTTAACTTCGCAATTAAATTCGAATTAAATTTTGCCGATCGATTGCCAATTTCGGCGTGCAGTTTTTTCATTAAATTCAGTGTGCACCTGATTCGTCGCTAGTTTGTTTCATATTGTTGAAATCAAATATTTGTTGAGAGTCTTTGATTACTTGCGGCTTGTATTAAGTAAACACGTCAACGCTTGCTTTGAATAAGTACGTTTTATAATCTGCCTCATGTTTGTACGGTTTTTCTTCTTTGTGGCAATTTTTATGAAATGGGTTTCTCGCACGAGCCAATAGATTCAAAATCGTTTCATGATTTAATTAAATTTTTTTCGAGTGGTTGATAAAACGGATACACAGTGGCAGTATTATCACATACCTGTGGGAGTGTAAAACAAATTATTATTATTCTGTTGGTATAAGATTTAGATAGGAGATTTAAATAAAATTGTATAACCGTCTAAATACATTGAATACAAGAAATAATTATCGATTGCCTCTTAACTGCGTTTTTTTTTTCTGAATTTCTAGTTAGATCAGGTGGGGCACTTGTAAACAGTTTTGATATGTTTCAAATAGTATTTCATAAATGATTGTTTATGAAAAAATTAACTGTTTTACATTTTTTACAATATTTGCTTATGTGTTCTTAATTGGCCAGGAACTCTATCTACAATTACCCCACTGTATTTACATTTACCCCATCAAAACGAGGCAAATGTAACTGATCTTTTTATCTTATCTTTTTATTGATTTAAAATTCTCTGGTAATGTGTGTGTTTTCTAATGTAAATTGTGGACAATGGTTGAAATTTAAAACAGGTTTACACTTACCCCGTCTTCTTGGTTGTAGCTTGATTGATTGGTTCTTCAGTTTACTTTGAGACATCCTACATTTCAAAAATTCTAAAAATAGTGGGTCCTAGTTTATACAGGTTACACTAATTTACAATTACCAATTACAATTACTCGAGCGGTAGTATGACTGTTTTGTAAGGTTGTTTCTTCTGTAAAAAGCACATCTTGCCTTGAAAATTTAAAGTGCATTGTAATGTGAAAACAAGTCACTTAACTTACGTTTATTGTTTCTTTGTTGACACTTTAGAAAAGTGGAAAAGGACCTGTCACAGGCGAATAAAAATTCTTTCACAGTTGAATATCAACCGAAAATGTTCTTATCCTCCTTTTCTGTTTGTCGCATCTGTCGATAACCGCCATACTTCCAAACTGTTCTGGTAGCAGCACCTTTAATATTTACTCGAAATAAAACACCACAAAAATACAGTATTGTTCGCAAACCAAATGTGATAAATATATATTTTTTAAGCTGATATTTTTTGATGTAACTATCGGTTTAAAAATTTTAATAAATAAAATTACCTAAAATCGATAAAGGTCGTATCTGCGTTGCACATAATTATGATATTATTGTTATGTTATTAAATCAATTGACTAATATTACATTAAGGGCGAATTTTTTTTTCCGAATTGAATTTTATCTAATTCGCACGTGCAGGTTTTTATTATTTTTTTCTGAGCTTATTTCTTGCCTGACAGTTCGGATAAGATAAAAAAAAAACAGAGGGTAACGCATGAATTATAAACGTTGTAATAGCACGCACCTCTTACACAGAAATAAAGCTGACGGGGGAGAAGTTGTCCCCGGATTAAAATATGTGCGCGATTTTTTACGAGCAGAAAAGTGGCGATAATAACGCCATTGTGCCATCGAGAGGTGCAATAAAACCGCCGTCGATAGGTCGCACTGCCCCCGGCGATTTCGTCGGCACCGACAATGTTGTCATCGATTTTATTTCGTTTGAATTTTTCGCGCGCGATTTTCCAGGCCCCATTGTCCGGAAATAGACCGGGTGTTGCGTTGCAGCGAATATTGACCTGCACTAAAAATAAGCAAAGCGCGAAAAAAAATCGTCGCTAAATGCCATTGAGATAGGTCAGTTCGATTTTATTTTTCGTTTGGAAATCGCTTTTCTCGGCGTCGGTTTTTCCGGAGGGTAAACGTCTCTATGCATAATCCGGGGTTTCTCGTTATTTACAGCGCAATTTTCGGGCGAGTTTGCCTTATCGAATATTTTGTCGCTTGGATTGCTTCATTTTCCGGGATGAAAAGGATTCTTGCTGCAAATTAGGTTTTATTTTTCTGAACCGCGAAAATTGAAGTTTCAGATCAAAATGACTTAATCTAAATAATAATTATGAGTCGCAAAAATATAAATTTGTTGTTGAATTCCATGAAATTATTTTCAGGACCCTTTCAACCCCTTTTCAGGTAATGAAGTAGAACGTGATAAATTCAGTTTGTTGAACTTGTTTCCGTGTATGATTACAATTTCACGCCATATGGATTTTCATTGTGTGACTTTAATCATAATTCCAGGCGAAGGATTAAATTTTATCTTCAGACACTGTAAGTAAATACAGCGGCATTGCATCGGGAAAATGCTCGCAATTTTGCTCATAAAGAAAATGAGCTGTAACGCTCCACCCTGTATACAATTCGATTCCCAAGATTAATGTTGTCATTCGATACTTTCTCCGGTGATTTATGGGCCTTAACCTCAAATTAAACTTTGATCATTGAAGTTACAGATTGCCTGCATTAATAACGATTTCTTAAAAAACCCACCGGACCTTATGACATAAATACCGAGTTATTGGTGGGCGGTTCGAGTTCGAGTTTCTGAGCTCTGTGCGCACAATTCAACTTGTTCATTTGCTACAAGTTTTACTGCCGAAATCATAATACTTGATAAGAATTGAGGGGAAAGTATGCAATTTAGATGTTACATCAGTTGAAATGAGTGCAAAAAAAATTACAAAATATTTTCATTTTACTTCACAAGTGACTAAAAGTGTGAGAACTTCACAGAAGTTGTTCTGGCGTTATGATTTCGATTTTCTCTCCCACAAATTAGCTTGAGCCAATCCTTTGATCCCAAATTTTATAAAATCAATGTCGCAGGAGTTGCGAAATTTAATTAAATCGAGAAAAAATGTTGCTGGAGGTTTGTCGAGCCTAATGTCGTCGAAAGTGAGTCAATTAGTTGTCGTGAAAGGGTAGTTTGATTGACGGTACAAAAGGCCCGGGCTCTATATTTCATTACAGTTTAATATTGTTTACAAAGTCACGAAGAATTGAATGGGTTAATTTTTGTTTGGGGAAAGTTATTAAATCGATCTGATTTGCGTCGGGAATTTAAAGGAACATTTTCCGAATAGAAAAGAGGTTGGATATTTAGTAATAAAAGTAAGAAACGATCGGCGTTTTACAGCTGCATGAATCGAATGTGATTGGTCGTAGGATGTAAAAAATGAAATTCTGTAAGCAGTAAATCGAAATTGGATATTTGCCGTAAAATCGTGACTTGATCAACGATTTCCATTTATATATCGAGCTTTTCCCCCATCTGGACTGTACAGGATGCAATTTTAGAATTTATGATTTCTTTCCCCCAAGAGAATCGACTCTAAACAAGGTGTTGCTCAAAAATGAACTTCTGGTTAAATATGAACTTGTTGCGCCATTGGTATTTGCTGAAAATTTAGTTAAGTAGAAGTAATAGATGGCAACGCTGCATTTTTGTTTGTTCTCAGATAATCCCCAAAAAGACAACAAACACACTTTACAAATTCAAGGCAACAATCACTTCCCTTTCTATTTTTCTAATGTAGTTTAACTTCGAACTTAAGCCCCGGTCTTCCGTCAAAGAATTTTAACACTTTAAGTTGGTGTAATTGAATATGATTATGACATTATTTTATGATTTTAGGGAAAACTTGAAATTTAAGTTTAATTGGTGCATTCGGGTGTTACACTTTTTCTTAAGAAGTTGATGCGACGCTGTAAGTGGCACTTACCATTTTATGGAAAACTTAAAATTGCAATTTCATAGGTGCAATCGGGTGTTACAGTATTAAAGTTTCCCTCAACGATTTTGGGCATGCTTAAAATTTAAGTGTAAGTAGTGCAAGCGGGTGTTCGAAGATTAAAGTTTCCCTTAAGAAGTATGTTATTTACGGTTTTACAATACGAAAGTTTCCTCTAAGCAGTTGGTGCAACGGGATGTGATACTTACGATTTAGGGCATACTTTTAAATTTAGTGTAATTAGTGCAAGCGGGTGTTAGAATGTTAAAGTTTCCCTTAAGAAGTTGGTGCAAGGAAGTATGCTTTATTTATGATTTTAGGGGAAACTTAAAATTGAAGTTTAATTTGTGCAATTGGGTGTTACAATACAAAAGTTTTCTCTAAGCAGTTGGTGCAACGGAATGTGACACTTACGATTTAGGGCTTACTTAAAATTTAAGTGTAAGTAGTGCAAACGGGTGTTAGAATATTAAAGTTTCGTTTAAGAAGTTGGTGCAAGGAAGTATGTTTTATTTACTATTTAAGGGCAAACTTAAAATTGAAGTTTAATTGGTGCAATCGGGTGTTACAATAAAAAGTTTCCTCTAATTAGTTGACACTTACGATTTAGGGCTTACTTAAAATTTAAGTTTAATTGCTGCAATTGGGTGTTAGAATATTAAAGTTTCCTTTAAGAAGTTGGTACAGGGAAGTATGTTTTATTTACAATTTTAGGGGAAACTTAAAATTGAAGTTTAATTGGTGCAATTGGGTGTTACAATACAAAAGTTCCCTCTAAGCAGTTGGTGCAACGAAATGTGACACTTAAGATTTAGGGCCTACTTAAAATTTAAGTGTAAGTAGTGCAAGCGGGTGTTAGAATATTAAAGTTTCTTTAAAATTGAAGTTTAATTGGTGCAATCGGGCGTTACAATCAAAAGTTTTCTCTAAGCAGTTGACACTTACAATTTAGGGCATACTTAAAATTTAAGTGTCAATAGTGCAAGCGGGTGTTAGATTATTAAACTTTTCATTAAGAAGTGTGCAATGGATTGCTACACTTGATCTTAGTGGAAACTTAAAATTTAAGTTTAAGTGGTACAATGAAAGTTCCTCTTAAAAAGTTAGTGCAACAGATTATGTGCCACTTACGACTTTAGGACAAACTTACAATATTAAAATTGCCTTGGAGAA
The DNA here is from genome assembly GCA_949768715.1 of Dascillus cervinus. Lineage (NCBI taxonomy): Eukaryota > Metazoa > Arthropoda > Insecta > Coleoptera > Dascillidae > Dascillus > Dascillus cervinus. The sequence goes on along the minus strand of OX458317.1, from coordinate 34,204,698 downwards.
GTTTGTGACACTTTTGAATGTAGGGGAAGCTTAAAATTTAAGTTAAAGCTTAAGTTTTCTACTTTTTTTAAAACTTTTATTTTATTGTATTCTTGAATTTTAATGAATGTTTGTAGAACGCCAAAAAACTAATTGAAACTGTCAATTTGCAACAAAGACTTGCTTTAGGTGGGAAAATTGCAGCGCTACAAATCCGTCCCTTGTTCCGGCGCATCTCCATTTACAATCGTTTTTGTGCTACTGTCGCGGTTGGTTACATAGCAATCACGATTTCCGGCTGCAGCGTCCCATTTTCCGTTCATTCGCAATTCCTTCCCATCAAAAATCGTTAGCCGTTATGTGTTGGCATATTGAGCCAGATAAATGTCGCAAATTATGCAGCTGACAGTGATTAAATAAGTGCAGCGGATTTGCAAACTCGCCGGTCGCAAACAAGTCGAAAGTTGTGCAAGTTGGCAACTTCCTTTCTAGAGCGACCCGGATTGATGTTAGCGGGAGGCTGATGCACTTTATGGGTTACATAATGTTCCCGGTTTTACTACCAGCGAACTACGTTTTCCCCACATCCATCAAGTAAATGGATATTTTACTTTTACGACGCTGCAGGCACGGCGGCTAATCCGACCAGTATTTTACAGCCGGATTTGTTCGCGTCTCCGCCGATAAGTAAATAATTCGAGTTCGAACCCCGCGTGGGCGCAGTACAGTGGGTCGTTCATCACGCTTTATTAGCGCGGCCCCTTTCTGCCGCGGATGTATATCGCAGCCTCGCGTTTATTTTTCAAAATCGACCCAAATGGACGATGGGATACTTTCCCTGTTTATCCTTTTCCCTTTGACGCACATCCGCCTGATAACATGTGCGGAAGCAAATTACGCCAATTTCGAATCTCGCAGCGGTTCGCTTAATTGTCCGGCATTAAAGTATTCGGATTATCGGGACGCGCCGTTTTTCATTCGTTTGCGAATTTTTCAGCCGCATTTGATAAATGAGGTTTCGTTTGGGGAGACGGAATGAATCCGTTTAAGTGGAAACATTAATTAAACGCTGCGACAAGATGTAAACAGTCTGCTTTTTCTGATTTGGGTTTTTTGCAGCTCTCGAAAGTAATTTTCTTAAATAAAAACCTGGGTGATTATTTTTGATGATTTTTTTGTAGCAGAAAATCGTTTTTTTAATTGAAAAATTTTAAATGCGCTGAAAAGCACTTGTTTTTAATTTAAAACTTGATGTAAGTACTGTAAACGTTTCTGTAATATACAAATTAATAATTTTGTTTATTGTATTCGTCAAAAAAAAAAAAACGATGGGACGGAGTGACTGAAACAATGCCGCAAGGTTCGAGCTGTTTCAGTTGATAATTAAAAAATAGGTATAAATACAAAAAATCAAATTCCGTTGGTGGCAAATAATTTTCGTAAGTAATTGTACAATTTTTTGTTATCAAAATTAGTCATTTCTTTAATGTAATTTTTTTACTATTAGAAAAATAATGTTTCAATAAAAAAAGTGGAAAATACAAAATGTAAACAGTCTGCTTTTTTCTGATTTGGATTTTTTGCAGCTCTCGAAAGTAATTTTCTTAAATAAAAACCTGGCGATTGACAAAAGAATGGGTGATTATTTTTGATGATTTTTTTTGTAGCAGAAAATCGTTTTTTTAATTGAAAAATTTTAAATGCGCTGAAAAGTACTTGTTTTTAATTCAAAACTTGATATAAGTACTGTAAACGTTTCTGTAATGTACAAATGAATAATTTTGCTTATTGTATTCCTCAAAAAAAAAAAAACGATGGGACGGAGTGACTGAAACAATGCCGCAAGGTTCAAGCTGTTTTAGTAGATAATTAAAAAAATAAATACAACAAAAAATCAAATTCCGTTGGTGGAAAATAATTTTAGTAAGTACTTGTACAATTTTTTTGTTATCAGAATTAGTAATTTCTTTAATGTAATTTTTTTACTATTAGAAAAATAATGTTTCAATAGAAAAAGTGGAAAATACAAGATGTAAACAGTTCGCTTTTTTCTGATTTGGATTTTTTGCAGCTCTCGAAAGTAATTTTCTTAAATAAAAACCTGGCGATTGACAAAAGAATGGGTGATTATTTTTAATGATTTTTTTGTAGCAGAAAATCGTTTTTTTAATTGAAAAATTTTCAATGCGCTGAAAAGCACTTGTTTTCAATTTAAAACTTGATGTACGTACTGTAAACGTTTCTGTAATATACAAATGAATAATTTTGCTTATTGTAATCCTCAAAAAAAAATAAATGATGGGACGGAGTGACTGGAACAATGTCACCAGGTTCGGCTGTTTCAGTAGATAATTAAAGAATAGGTATAAATACAAAAAATCAAATTTCGTTGGTGGAAAATAATTTTAATTAGTAATTGTACAATTTTTTGTTATTAAAATTAGTAATTTCTTTATTGTAATTTTTTTACTATTAGAAAAATAACCTTTCAATTGAAAAAGTGGGAAATACAAGATGTAAACAGTCTGCTTTTTTCTGATTTGGATTTTTTGCAGTTCTCGAAAGTAATTTTCTTAAATAAAAATCTGGCGACTGACAAAAGAATGGGTGATTATTTTTAATGATTTTTTTGTAGCAGAAAATCGTTTTTTTAATTGAAAAATTTTCAATGCGCTAAAAAGCACTTGTTTTTAATTTAAAACTTGATGTAAGTACTGTAAACGTTTCTGTAATGTACAAATGAATAATTTTGCTTATTGTAATCCTCAAAAAAAAACAACGATGGGACGGAGTGACTGAAACAATGCCGCCAATTTTGAGCTGTTTCAGTAGATAATTAAAAAAATAGGTATAAATACAAAAAATCAAGTTCCGTTGGTGGAAAATAATTTTAGTAAGTAATTGTACAATTTTTTCTTATCAAAATTAGTAATTTCTTTAATGTAATTTTTTTACTATTAGAAAAATAATGTTTCAATAGAAAAAGTGGAAAATACAAGATGTAAACAGTCCGCTTTTTTCTGATTTGGATTTTTTGCAGCTCCCGAAAGTAATTTTCTTAAATAAAAACCTGGCGACTGACAAAAGATTATTATTGATTATTTTTGATGATTTTTTTGTAGCAGAAAATCGTTTTTTTAATTGAAAAATTTTAAATGCGCTGAAAAGTACTTGTTTTTAATTCAAAACTTGATATAAGTACTGTAAACGTTTCTGTAATGTACAAATGAATAATTTTGCTTATTGTATTCTTAAAAAAAAACAACAATGCCGCCAGGTTCGAGCTGTTTCAGTAGATAATTAAAAAAATAAAAATCAAGTTCCGTTGGTGGAAAATAATTTTAGTAAGTAATTGTACAATGTTTTGTTATCAAAATTAGTAATTTCTTTAATGTAATTTTTTACTATTAGAAAAATAATGTTTCAATAGAAAAAGTGGAAAATAAAATTTCTATTATTATATCTGCTTTGTCACGAACAATATTTTCCATACCATCGTTTTTGTAAAATAAAAATTCCATTCGTGAAGGCAACGGCAGTAATTATTAATTAGCTCATTGTAAAACTAGTTTGTACAGTGCACGTTTTAAATTCGATTGAACCATAAACGCTCAGTCTCAATCCGAATCGTTTTCCACTTTGAACATACCAATTCCCAATCGACTGAATGGCTCGAATGAATCGATAAAGACGTGTGTGCAACCTCATTTAAATAACCCAATTAGTCTAATTACCGATATCTGTAGCTGTGGCACGAATCCAATTGCGCCTTCAGGCCCGTCTGTCTGAGCCTTATCTGATTTACGTTGCGTGTAAAACACATGTGTACTTATCTGCGGTACCGCGATTAGCTATTTCCAGCCAAATTACCCAAATCATTTTCCAAATTACTTGCAATCAAGTCTAACCGGTTCACAATCACGGATATTAAAATAATGTGCGAAATCTCGAAAAAATCGATTTCGAAAGGGGCCCGTTTTTAATTTAAACGGTCTCACCTATTGTTCTACTTACATTGGGCGAAATTTGCACACAATGGAACTCGTGCTGAATTAATCTGGGATTGGCGATTTAGGTTTTAAATTAGTTTCTTGCAGCAATAAATTATTGGTGTATTTGTTATGTTAACAAGCAGTGTCGTTAGTTGGCTCGTCTCGACGCTTACCGATGCAAATTGTAACGGGTTGAGCTTTTATTGTGCTTAATTTTGCAATTGTAAAAAATTGCGAAATAGTATGTACGTTGGTGAAACGTGGATTAACGTTTTAATAACATAAAATGTTTCGTAAACATTACTGTCACTTTCGATCTCGACTGCAGTTTAATTCACTGCTGTACCGTTGATTTAATGCAAAACATGGTTTTATGTTAATTTTGGATGTAAGGGAACATACATGTAAATTACTCAAATCAATGTTGTGATTTGTTAAAATTTTAAGATACAAGATGACTTCGACAGGCTGAATATTTGGGAATCCGTTATTGTAAACGATTAATTTTTTTTGTAGTTAATTGGGATACCTTAATTTATTACTGTTTTAAATTGCAAGTAGATATCTTAATGGCAAAATTTAAAAAAATATGTAAAATTTAGGAATCGATTATTGTAAACGATTCGGATTTTTTGTAGGCACTTAGGATATCCTAGTTTATTACCATTTTAAATTGCAAGTCGATATTTTATTGGGAACATCTTTAAAAAAATATATATTGGATTTATTACACATAAGGTATAAGATAACTTCGACAGGCTGAACATTTAGGAATCCGTAATTGTAAACGATTCAAATTTTTTGTAGACAATTAGGGCACTTTAGTTTATTACTGTTTTCAATTTCAAGTCGATATCTTAATGGGAACATTTAAAAAAATATGCACTTTTATTTTATGACATATAAAGTAATAAGGTAACTTCGACAGGCTGAACATTTAGGAATCCGTTATTGTAAACGATTCAAATTTTTTGTAGACAATTAGGACCATTAGTTTATTACTGTTTTAAATTGTTTTAAATGGGAACATTGAAAAAAATATGTACTTTGATTTTATTACATATAAGGTAATAAGGTAACTTCGACAGGCTGAACATTTAAGAATCCGTTATTGTAAACGATACAAATTTTTTGTAGACAATTAGGATACTTTAGTTTATTACTGTTTTAAATTTTAAGTTGATATCGTAACGGAAACATTAAAAAAATATGTTCTTTGATTTTATGACATATAAGGTAATAAGGTAACTTCGACAGGCTGAACATTTAGGAATCCGTTATTGTAAACGATTAAAATTTTTTGTAGACAATTAGGGCGCTTTAGTTTACTACTGTTTTAAATTGCAAGTCGATATCTTAATGGAAACATTTAAAAAAACATGTACTTTGAGTTTATGACTTTTAAGGTAATAAGGTAACTTCGACAGGCTAAACATTTAGGAATCCGTTATTGCAAACGATTCAAATTTTTTGTAGACAATTAGGACACTTTAGTTTATTACTGTTTTAAATTGCAAGTCGATATCTTAATAGGAACATTTAAAAAAATATGCACTTTTATTTTATGACATATAAAGTAATAAGGTAACTTCGACAGGCTGAACATGTAGGAACCCGTTATTGTAAACGATTCAAATTTTTTGTAGACAATTAGGGCACTTTAGTTTATTACTGTTTTCAATTGCAAGTCGATATCTTAATAGGAACATTTAAAAAAATATGCACTTTTATTTTATGACATATAAAGTAATAAGGTAACTTCGACAGGCTGAACATTTAGGAATCCGTTATTGTAAACGATTCAAATTTTTTGTAGACAATTAGGACACTTTAGTTTATTACTGTTTTAAATTGCAAGTCGATATCTTAATAGGAACATTTAAAAAAATATGCACTTTTATTTTATGACATATAAAGTAATAAGGTAACTTCGACAGGCTGAACATGTAGGAACCCGTTATTGTAAACGATTCAAATTTTTTGTAGACAATTAGGGCACTTTAGTTTATTACTGTTTTCAATTGCAAGTCGATATCTTAATAGGAACATTTAAAAAAATATGCACTTTTATTTTATGACATATAAAGTAATAAGGTAACTTCGACAGGCTGAACATGTAGGAACCCGTTATTGTAAACGATTCAAATTTTTTGTAGACAATTAGGGCACTTTAGTTTATTACTGTTTTCAATTGCAAGTCGATATCTTAATAGGAACATTTAAAAAAATATGCACTTTTATTTTATGACATATAAAGTAATAAGGTAACTTCGACAGGCTGAACATGTAGGAACCCGTTATTGTAAACGATTCAAATTTTTTGTAGACAATTAGGGCACTTTAGTTTATTACTGTTTTCAATTGCAAGTCGATATCTTAATAGGAACATTTAAAAAAATATGCACTTTTATTTTATGACATATAAAGTAATAAGGTAACTTCGACAGGCTGAACATTTAGGAATCCGTTATTGTAAACGATTCAAATTTTTTGTAGACAATTAGGACACTTTAGTTTATTACTGTTTTAAATTGCAAGTCGATATCTTAATAGGAACATTTAAAAAAATATGCACTTTTATTTTATGACATATAAAGTAATAAGGTAACTTCGACAGGCTGAACATGTAGGAACCCGTTATTGTAAACGATTCAAATTTTTTGTAGACAATTAGGGCACTTTAGTTTATTACTGTTTTCAATTGCAAGTCGATATCTTAATAGGAACATTTAAAAAAATATGCACTTTTATTTTATGACATATAAAGTAATAAGGTAACTTCGACAGGCTGAACATGTAGGAACCCGTTATTGTAAACGATTCAAATTTTTTGTAGACAATTAGGGCACTTTAGTTTATTACTGTTTTCAATTGCAAGTCGATATCTTAATAGGAACATTTAAAACAATATGCACTTTTATTTTATGACATATAAAGTAATAAGGTAACTTCGACAGGCTGAACATTTAGGAATCCGTTATTGTAAACGATACAAATTTTTTGTAGACAATTAGGGATACTTTAGTTTATTACTGTTTTAAATTTTAAGTTGATATCGTAACGGAAACATTAAAAAAATATGTTCTTTGATTTTATGACATATAAGGTAATAAGGTAACTTCGACAGGCTGAACATTTAAGAATCCGTTATTGTAAACGATACAAATTTTTTGTAGACAATTAGGACACTTTAGTTTATTACTGTTTTAAATTTTAAGTTGATATCGTAACGGAAACATTAAAAAAAGAACGTTATTTTGTGGCTTGTGTTTACTTTTCATTTTGCCGTACTTCAACCGATGATTTACAATGTAACTTTAAAATTGGATTGTAAATTCAAACGCGCACACATATACGCCTTGGCGCATTCAAATCAGCCTCAGGTTGTGTGTGTGTATTCAACGTCAAATCCCCAAGGGCACCGCAAACATTATTTTTTACCGCTTTTAAGTAATTGCTTCCAAAATTCGTTCTCAGATCACGTTTTTTGTGCCACATTCGTAATTGCCGTATAATCGCCATTATTTCCACCTTGTTTCTCAAACTGTCCAGGACTCGGTTATTAAAATCGATAAATCCACGCACAACTTTACACGTCAATTAATCCGGAACGTTATCAATCGTCTCAATATTTATTCGCAAGTCGCATTTATGCAATTTGCAGTTAGAGTCATTGCAGCCATTAATATTACTTGGGCCGTGTCGTGTCAGTTGTCGGCGTTTCTTCCTCGTCCCGCCTCGAATTATGACGGTCTCCTTTGTAAACCCAATCAGCCTAACTCGGTTAGGCTAACAATCAGCCCGACGTTTGCATTCCCTGCGAAGGCACCGCTGCAAACATTGATCTTTGGATTCTCATCAAAGCGGCAAATATGTGCTGGCTTGATAGTTTCCGGAAGTTTTTTCGGATTTTGATGGAATTTCTCAATTTCGATTAGTTTTCAGAAAAAACTGAATTATTTTTGGTTACTGAACATTTTTTAAATTTGTTAATACAGTAAAACTCCTGTAAAAAATAGTCTCTTGGAGGAGTGGTCGTTTTAGAGAACTTTTTCTTAAATTAATATAAAATAAACACCATATTAACTTAAAACGTTTTATTGCCAATAATGAAGGCACGCGAAGGCTCCCACATTTTCATAAAAATACAAAGCGTCAATTAAATAAATTATTAAATAATAGAATGTTTAAAAACTAATGCAAATAAAAAAAATTCACGATATAAAATATAGCCAAGACCAAGAAATAAAGATATACAGGGTGAGTTAAGTTTTACCGCCCCGGCCATAATACCTATTAAAGATTGAGGGGAAAGTATGCAATTTACATGTTACATCAGTTGAAGTTTACACTTTCGATTAGTGCTACAAGTTTTCCAAATCATTTTTATTTTAAGCCAAAAAAGTAAAACAAAGAGTTTCGGGTAAAATTTCCATGTTTGGTTTTTTATTTCAAAATTTGTCAAATTATTCGTAGCATTGTAAATTGCAATTTGATTCGTCAAAAAATTATTACTTTTTGAGTTAAATCAAATTTAACATAAAGCACGAAAAATACTTTTATTTATGACTTTCCAACAATGGATAATACGGTCTACCACGTAACAATACCCGATGATCGATCCATAAAACTGAAGGAAACGGCGTTTTAGTTGTTGCCAGACCCGTATTCTGGAATTTGTGAGAAAAATAAAATAAGTTTTTAATAGGTAAATATTAAGCTTATTTTATAAAAGATGCTCAAAGTGATGCCCCATTACCCATAAATTAAAAGCATTTCAAGCTTCTCCTCGACTGAGTATTGAAATGGCATGATTATACCTGAACTAAACACAAATGTTCACTATTCCACAAAACAAAGTTTTAATTTTCACTTTTTACCAACGATGTTTAAGTGTTGGAAGATTTGTTGCGAATGTGAATGTTTCTTTATTCACAAAGTGACCTAGGGTTGTGACCAGGGTTTTTAAACTTTGGGTGAATTAACCAATTTATTTTATGGGAAGGTTCAATAACCGATAGGTATATTAACTTTGCAGACGGCAAAATTAAAACACAAAATTGTAGACAAATATACTAACGAAAATTAGAAGCTGGTAAGCAATTTTCTTATCAAGTTTAAAATCTAATATTGCAAAAATTATTTTTTATTATGATTATAATTACCGTGTAGCTGTTAATTACGATGTTGTGAACTTTTAAAGAAATAGCGACCCTTATTCCGGTCCTGTAAAATGTAACGTTGCACTTTTTAACTTAACTTTATGACTGTCATAAATAATCAGCCAAGTACCCAAAACCAATACCATTGTTAGATGAATTGGTCAGCTTATGTCGTAAATCATTTAAAAAAATACCCTCTAATACGGAAATGGCTTTATTTAATGAACCCAAATTAGTAAAATTATTTCAATTACACTAAATTGTGTGAAAATATTTTACTGTTCGTACATAAAAAAAAGAAAGCCAAAATTTTACCTGATTAAAAAAAAAAGATTTTTTCTTGGTTTCTATGTACCTTAATAATATAAAATTACTCATGTAATTTATGAGAATTGACAAATTATTTTTAAGGCCTATTTTGCCACGGGCGGTAAAACTTAACTCACCCTGTACATGCTTAAGACATACTACCAAAATATTGTTCTAAAACAGTTTGATTACAATTTTTAATTTTTTAATTCGAGAAAATTTCTTTTTCGCGTTTTTTAAAATCTCCTCAATTTGGGTTTTGCCAGATTTACATTTAAAAGCTAGCTTTCGTTGCGATAAACCTCTTTCGCTGTCTTTAATAACATTTATGGGAGCTTCCAAATTTAAAATCTCGTGATGGTAACCCCGTTTAGCCATCATTTTCTAAGCTACTCAAGAAGCTCAGTGACAACGATTTCTCAACGACTGGCATACAACTGATACGAATTTTTTGCCTTCATAGTATGTACCATTTTAAATATCCACACGAGCCCACAAATATCGCATAAAAAAGTTGGAACCGAAGTTGAAGAACTGATTTATAACCGTAACAAATTTATTACCGAAAGATAGGGCACTTGACGGAGAAAGGTTCTTAATAAATTCTACAGTGACATTTTATTCCTGGTAAAGTCACAATTATTAAACTCCAATTTAATTGAAGCCAATAAATTGCCAGAAGAAACAGCTCGTCCTGCCGGGCTCCACCTAGTGAACAATCAAATTTTTTTCTGACCAGCATTTTTACAGCTAATTAAGTTACGTCGTTGCGTAATCGTCACGTTGGGGCATTATAATTTCACAAAGTAGAATTCTATGGAAGTGGTGATATCATTAAGATACGGCCGGAGGGCCGCATTGTTTCGGGGGTAGCCAAAGAACAATGCGGCTGAATGGAATAAAGCGAAGTGGAGCAGGTGCTGTGACGGTCTCCGTGAAGGCTGCCGAGCACGCACACTTGGCTGCGCGTGCATGGCTTATTATCGATTCTGAAACCAAAAGCGATAAACATTGTATTATTGGCCAAATTACATTTACTCATGGCAACGTATAAACTAAATCTTCATTATTAGACGCGCGTTTCCGAAACTTCTCACGTTAGAACTTAGCAGCGAGCAGGTTCGTGTTTTTCATTCTAATGCCGAACGTTTTAATTCAGCCTCGGGTTCGACAAGAAACGTAATGAAAATTATTAGTACTGCGCTGAGTGATGGATTTCGACTTATTACAAGTGACTTACAATAATTATTGCAGTTTCGGTCTATCTCTATTTTCCAGCAATTTGAATAGGAAATTTAGAACCGCTTTAGGGTGTTATTCCTATGTAATTTGTGGTAGAATTTCTCCCAAGTTAATCGAAAGATAAGGTTCAAATATAAGATCAAATTGGAAGCATGACAATGATTACAATTACAAAATCACCTCAATCGATACTTATTTCAGAACAAGATATTTTTACAGAATATCTGACACTTGTGTCTGACATTGGCTGTATTTAACAATGCTTCTGTATCATTTATTGTTTAATTGTACATTTTAACCTTTTTTGAGACAAATTATTTATTTATTTAATGATTACAATTACAAAATCACCCCAATCGATACTTATTTGAGAACAGGACATTTTTACATAAATATCTGACATTGGCTGTATTTAAAAATGCTTCTGTATCATTTATTGTTTAATTGTACATTTTTGCCCTTTTTGAGAGAAGTCATTTATTAATGACAATGATTACAATTACAAAATCACCCCAATCGATACTTGTTTGAGAACAGAATTTTACAGAAATATCTTACACTTGTGTCTGACATTGGCTGTATTTAAAAATGCTTCTGTATCATTTATTGTTTAATTGTACATTTTAGCCTTTTTTGAGAGAAGTTATTTATTAATGACAATGATTATAAGTACAAAATCACCTCAATCGATACTTATTTGAGAACTGGACATTTTTACAGAAATATCTGACACTTGTGTCTGAAATTGGCTGTATTTAAAAATGCTTCTGTATCATTTACTGTTTAATTGTACATTTTAGCCTTTTTCGAGAAAAGTTATTTATTAATGACAACGATTACAGTTACAAAATCACCCAATCGATACTTATTTGAGAACAGGACAATTTTACAGAAATATCTGACACTTGTGTCTGACATTGCCTGTATTTGAAAATGCTTCTGTATTGTTTATTGTTTAATTGTACATTTTAGCCTTTTTTGAGAGAAGTTATTTATTAATGACAATGATTACAATTACAAAATCGCCCCAATCGATACTTATTTGAGAACAGGACATTTTTACAGAAATATCTTACACTTCTGTCTGACATTGGCTGTATTTGAAAATGCTTCTGTATCATTTATTGTTTAATTGTACATTTTAGCCTTTTTTGAGAGAATTTGTTTATTAATAGGGGATAGTTTAATTCGAATTTTGCATTTTATTTTTTTAAGCAAATAACTGCCTGTAACTGGGTTTTAAGTGTAACACGTTTAAAAAATGTAAGATTAAATTTATTTAAGAAATCTTAATTTTTTCCGATAAAATTTGGTTGCCACAACATCAAAACAAAATAGTGGCGTTGGACGCTCTCGGTATGTAATATACTATTACAGACTATGCCATTTTACACACCTTCCTCTACTTAATCTAAAATCGCATGTATGTGATAATTTAAATGAAAAATTTCCCCTAGGAGAAGAATAAAATATTTTTCTAATCGTTTTTAAATGTAAATTTTCATTTTATACATTAACTTTGATTAAAATTCTTACTTTTATTGCAAAAATTTTAGTATATCATGTCGTATGAGCCAACATGTGTGTAACGCCACACCTTCGCTAATAAATTTAACTGCGTCAAGTCGTTGTAAATACACATTCGAGCGAATAATTTTTGTTTCAAATCGCCATTCCGAGAATTTCGATTCGTTCCGTTAGGCCCTTGAGCCAAACCACGAGCACGAACTGTTTTTTACTTTTACTTTCCAACCTGGTTAAGGTTTTGTTGTGTCCACCTGTTAATTACCTAATATTCGAGCTTTAATTACACCATTCGTGGAAACAAAGAATAAAAAAATACCTGTTACGTTTGCTCGCCTGAAATGGAATTGTATCGCGTGCGTTTTACCTTACCGGGCTTATCTAAGGCAAGCAGCACTTGTTATGGAATATGAGAAAAAATTTTTATTAATGTTAATGCAGGTCGAGCTTATTTATGATTTATAATTTATAATTTAATCCGTGCGATTGAAAAATATCGTTCAATGCTAATTTATTCCTTTCCTTTCCTTCGATTTTTTCAAATAAATTTTTACCGTTTAATCAACATGTTCATCGTTGGATAAAATCACTTGAAAGTTCACGCGAGTTCCGAGAAGGTGAATTTGTTCAACGCAAAAAATATTTACAATGTGATTAATTTGCAACTTGTTTGGCACGAAAACAATTTGTAATTCTGTTTATTATAAACAAGCTTTTGAAGCCCCGATAATTGCGTTGAGATTATGCGATCGTGTCGATTGTTTGTGTTGCTCGATTAAAAACTGGCTGGATTGCGTCAAATTTATTTCCCATTGTGGGACTTTGAATTGGCTTCACTGCAAATGTTATTAAAACGTAAATGCAAACAATCCAACAAAAGCGGCGCAAGTTTGCATAATGGGAATTTTCAGTTTGAACCGTTTGTAAAACGCGAACCAAATTATTCAACGCAAATGTTTGCGCTGGCTTAAACTCATTATAAAAATGTTAAATTGAAAACAATTATGAATCACGTTGATTCAAGTTCAATTATGTCATATCCGATTGTTATTTTTGTGTGCTTTATTAGGCAAATTCAGGACGGTCCATTGTGTAGCATTTTTGAGACAAAACCTTTTTTCAGTAGCCTCTGAAAATTGGAAGCAATATTCTTTAATAATTGACAAACTACAAATTAATGTTGAATTGAAATTAAATCAGCGATTTATTAGCAAATTTTGCAGATTTTGCACAAAATGGGTCTCATAGATAAGCAACAATATGCAGAGCCGCGTGAAATTTCAAACCAAGTAACTTCCAACAGTCTGACCAATACGATTCAGTGATTTTCTTGGCTGGAAACATTTTTCAAGTTGATAATCGTAGCTTCAAGTTTTAGAATTTGTTGTAATTATTTTTAAACTCATTATAAAAATGTTAAATTAAAAACAATTATGAATCACGTTGATTCAAGTTCAATTATGTCATATCCGATTGTTATTTTGTGTGCTTTGTTAGGCAAATTCAGGACGGTCCATTGTGTGGCATTTTTTAGACAAAACCTTTTTTCAGTAGCCGAAGAGCTCTGAAAATTGGAAGCGATATTCCTTAATAATTGCCAAACTACAAATTAATGTTGAATTGAAATTAAATCAGCGATTTATTAGCAAATTTTGCACATTTGGCACAAAATGGGTTTCATCGATAAGCAAGAATATGCAGAGCCGCGTGAAATTTCAAACCAAGTAACTTCCAACGGTCTGACCAATACGATTCAGTGATTTTCTTGTCTGGAAACATTTTTCAAGTTGATAATCGTAGCTTCAAGTTTTAGAATTTGTTTTAATAATTTTTAAACTCATTATAGAAATGTTAAATTGAAAACAATTATGAATCACGTTGATTCAAGTTCAATTATGTCATATCCAATTGTTGTTTTTGTGTGTTTTATTAAGGAAATTCAGGATGGTCCATTGTGTAGCATTTTTGAGACAAAACCTTTTTTCAGTAGCCGAAGACCTCTGAAAATTGGAAGCAATATTCTTTAATAATTGCCAAACTACAAATTAATGTTGAATTGAAATTTAATCAGCGATCTATTAGCAAATTTTGCAGATTTTGCACAAAATGGGTCTCATCGATAAGCAACAATATGCAGAACCGCGTGAAATTTCAAACCAAGTAACTCCCAACAGTCTGACCAATACGATTCAGTGATTTTCTTGGCTGGAAACATTTTTCAAGTTGATAATCGTAGCTTCAAATTTTATAACTTGTTTTAATTATTTTTAAACTCGTTATAAAAATGTTAAATTGAAAACAATTATGAATCACGTTGATTCAAGTTCAATTATGTCATATCCGATTGTTATTTTTGTGTGCTTTATTAAGCAAATTCAGGATGGTCCAATGTGTAGCATTTTTGAGACAAAACCTTTTTTCAGTAGCCAAAAACCAGTGAAAATTGGAAGCAATATTCTTTAATAATTTCCAAATTACAAATTAATGTTGAATTGAAATTTAATCAGCGATTTATTGGCAAATTTTGCAGATTTGGCACAAAATGGGTCTCATCGATAAGCAACAATATGCAGAGCAGTGAAATTTCAAACCAAGTAACTTCCAACAGTCTGATCAATACGGATCAGTGATTTTCTTGGCTGGAAACATTTTTCAAGTTGATAGCTTTAAGTTTTAGAATTTGTTTTAATTACTGGAATAATAAAAGCACTCAAATTTGATTTTCTTCCAGTTGAGTAAACAGAATTTCGTGTTTGTATTATTCCACCTGCCGAACTAATTACAACTTATCATTTGCACAACAAATATTGACTTTAGTTAAATTACAAGTCACATTCGCAATTACCCCAACGCTGATGGCCATTATTTCGCCTGGGGCGCACAAACAGTTCAAGTGTAGTGCAAATTTGAAGAACAATGCGAACCGTCAACAGCCAGGATGTTTTCATTCAAGCGTTGTTTCGCCAATTTCGCTTTTTCGTCGGGCGCTGGGCAAAAATCAGCAATAGACTTGTCTATTTCCGTCGTTATGTGGCGGGAATCCAAAAGAATGACTCTTCCCCTACCAACTGTTGACAAATGTCACTGCCATGTGCGGGCGTTCGATCCCGGTGACTGTAAAACGATGGCACCTTTTTTTCAGATCGATTTTTCAGTGCACCGTGCAGTGCGCATAATTTATAAGCAACAGTTGCGACGGGGAAAATGTTGCAGACCCACACCTACATCAAGCGATTACACACACCCACAAGACCATTATGATCCAAGTCGCGCTATTTTTAGTTGTTTGCTGAAATATTTTCAGGACGACAGTAATTTAGCGGCCGATCGTTGCATCTGATCGAATCGTTGTCAAAGCTGAGAGGCCCGGGCTGTGAGCACAACGGTTGCCAAAATTTTTGATGAATTGGCCGCAAAAATCGATCAGGAAATAAAATTTTTGAGACCGGTCCCGCACAACTGAAGATACATTTTTAAAATTTTCTTTGAAAGTAGGGACATATATTTTTTAGGTATATTTAGGTATAGGGTGAGTTAAGTTTTACCGCCCCGGCCATAATACCTATTAAAGATTGAGGGGAAAGTATGCAATTTACATGTTACATCAGTTGAAGTTTACACTTTCGATTAGTGCTACAAGTTTCCAAATCATTTTTATTTGAAGCCAAAAAAGTAGAACAAAGAGTTTCGGGTAAAATTTCCATGTTTGGTTTTTTATTTCAAAATTTGTCAAATTATTCGTAGCATTGTTAAGTGCAATTTGATTCGTTAAAAAATTATTACTTTTTGAGTTAAATCAAATTTAACATAAAGCACGAAAAATACTTTTATTTATGACTTTCCAACAATGGATAATACGGTCTACCACGTAACAATACCTGATGATCGACCCATAAAACTGAAGGGAACGGCGTTTTAGTTGTTGCCAGACCCGTATTCTGGAATTTGTGAGAAAAATAAAATAAGTTTTTAATAGGTAAATATTAAGTTTATTTTATAAAAGATGCTCAAAGTGATGCCCCATTACCCATAAATTAAAAGCATTTCAAGTTTCTCCTCGACTGAGTATTGAAATGGCATGATTATACCTGACCTAAACACAAATGTTCACTATTCCACAAAACAAGGTTTTAATTTTCACTTTTTACCAACGATGTTTAAGTGTTGGAAGATTTGTTGCGAATGTGAATGTTTCTTTATTCACAAAGTGACCTAGGGTTGTGACCAGGGTTTTTAAACTTTGGGTGAATTAAGCAATTTATTTTATGGGAAGGTTCAATAACCGATAGGTATATTGACTTTGCAGACGGCAAAATTAAAACACAAAATTGTAGACAGATATACTAACGAAAATTAGAAGCTGGTAAGCAATTTTCTTATCAAGTTTAAAATTTAATATTGCAAAAATTATTTTTTATTATGATTATAATTACCGTGTAGCTGTTAGTTACGATGTTGTGAACTTTTAAAGAAATAGCGAAGACCCTTATTCCGGTCCTGTAAACTGTAACGTTGTACTTTTTAACTTAACTTTATGACTGTCATAAATAATCAGCCAAGTACCCAAAACCAATACCATTGTTAGGTGAATTGGTCAGCTTATGTCGTAAATCATTTAAAAAAATAACCTTTAATTCGGAAATGGCTTTATTTAATGAACCCAAATTAGTAAAATTATTTCATTTATACTACATTGTGTGAAAATATTTTACTGTTCGTACATAAAAAAAACTAATAAATTGTGCAATTAGTAATTGAAAGAAAGCCAAAATTTTACCTGATTAAAAAAAAAGATTTTTTCTTGGTTTGCTATGTACCTTAATAATATAAAATTACTCATGCAATTTATAAGAATTGACAAATTATTTTAAAGGCCTATTTTGCCACGGGCGGTAAAACTTAACTGACCCTGTACATAAAATGCCAACGTTAAATTTCACAACTTAAGTGGAGATATTGGCAGTACCGTATGAGACTTGCTCAGTGGTAAGAGGTTTCTCTTGTCTGCCGTTAGTCACAGTTTCGCCTGTGCATTCCTGATTGAATTTTTTCTTTCCGTTGGCCGAATTTCGCCATGATAAATCTTGAGAGTACAAAGAGGCTGAAAATTAGCTGTGGCGGTAATTTATGCGTTTCGAAACAGTTTCTCACGTGCGGATTTTTGGGGCGTTTTATTCACCTGCGTTGCCAATTATTTCAAAAGGATTACGCCGCTGGCACGGTCGTTTTAGAAGTTGGAGCTTGAAAATTTATTGTTGATGTTGGTCGTTCTGCCGACACAGCTGATCGGCACTATGATAAAGGTCAATTTTTTCTAATTTTATGAGCTATGGTTCTTTATGTTAATGGCCCCTTTTATCCGCTCTCTTTTTCGCATAAATTTCGTTTTAAGGTTTGTAAAAGTTTTTTGCGTTTTATGATCCCCTGTTGACTTGCATAATTTCATTTCGAAGTTGTTTGGAAATTCCCAACTTGTTGATTATTTTTCGCGTTGGAAAAATGGCCTTGCCCCACTTTGAAAATTAAAGGAAAAATGACCAAGTGTTTTTATTAACTGAATAAATTGATTGTGGTATTTGCAGATGGTTTGTTTTTATGTTTATTCGTTATTTTTTTTTGTGTATATAGCAGCGGCAACAATTCGATATATCTGAAACTGTTGAGTTTTGATCAAAATCCAAAAACAAGTTCATTTTTAAATTTAATTTCACATCTTCCAAAATAATGACATCTTTTTTTTGAAATAGCAACTTATATTTTTTTGTCATGACTTTGAGAGGTTTTTTAATTGTCCAAATGATAGTATAAAAATTTTAACTCGTTACTAGCAATAATTATGCTGACTAAACAATCATTTTCTGTTGAATTTATTCACAACAATAGTTTATATATTTATTTCTTTTAGCTTTGCTCCCTGTAAAATGATTTTTAATTATTTCTAATCTTTTGATGAATAAATAGACAATTTTTGGTAATTATGAATTGTCAAAAGAATTGTTTTTATTTAAATTTTTGATGAAAGAATTAATATATGTTTCGATTAAATAAATTAATTACTGTATCAACTCTTGGTGTTCATTTATATTATTTTAGTTGCCAATCAGTAAAAATAAACCATAAAACTGCAGCCTTTGACGGTTTACAGTTGGGCACTACAAATGTAGTACCCTTCGAAGCAAAATCAATGTGAGTAACAAATCGGTTACTTATTCAATTTTATGTTACATAAAAATTACCATACACTTAGTAAAATATAAACAAATTATAATTAGATGTACTAAAATCGTGGTAACTCGAAAATGTATGAATCGCCTTATTTACATTACATACCCCAAGTATAATAATTACTATAATGAATGACTTTGATATTATTTTCTTTACTGGAAGGCCTAATTTCGCGAACATCCCAGGTCTTTTTTTATGCGGTGGGTTCTTATGCAATTTTTATTTATTTTTTAATTTGTTGCTTTGGTTTTATGCGGTTTTAGGAAAGTATGGAACCTATCCCTAGTTTTACCAATGTCCTTTTTTATGCAAATTTTTTGTATGCGGTTTTCTGTGGAACTTATCTACCGCATAAAAAAAGACCTTGGGTAATCGAATATAAAACATAAACAAAAGATAAGTTTAGTGTCAAAAACACCACATTCGGAGATTTAAATAGGTGAAATCACCTTAACATAATTTTCTATTTTATTAAATTGTTACCTTCGCCAATAAAACATTTACCTTGAATCATATCTCAACCTGAAAAGATTCATCTTCCGGAAGAACTTTTCAGACCGTTGAAACCCATAAGATAAGAGCTTGTTTTATTGCATTTCACAAAAGTTGCTTCGCTCTATTGTCATCGAGAGTTCCCCAGTGCTCTCCAATTATTATTTCATTTAAAAAACTTTCGAATTATAAAAATATTTTCTTGTTAAAAAAGTTCACCGAAATCGGAAAACGTCAAATTATGCTCGGCGAATAAAGGCATTCTGATAAATTCAGCCTGACCCTTGAGGCTCCTCAAGCTGCGTCTCAATGCTCAAGAAATAAAGGGGAGCATCCGCCACAAACCGTTCAAACTTTAATAACCGATTAGATAACGGAAAAAAATTAGGCCGGCTGTAAAATCTATTTTTGGCCAATAAGGGCTTTCCGCTCATTGCCACAATAAAACGCAGACCAATCTCGATTTTTTTTTAATATTGCCGACCATTAGTTCTTCGCTTAATGTCTTAATAAATTGACAGCTGCTGTGCTTAATTTCGCTATTAGCTGTTAATAAATTACCCGGTGACATATGACGTGCGAAAATAAATCACGGACGCCATAAACATGGATCGGCGGGGTTATCTTCTTTCACCTGAATTTAGTTTTTTTTCCCATCTTCCGATATAATTTCTCGTGCTAAAAATAACGGCGCGAAGTAGTCTGAAAGTAAATACGTCTCTAATTAGTTTACGATCTGATTATTACAGGATGGATTTGCTGTGCAAATTTGCGCTATTACGTGTAATCAAATATTTGGAGGGATTTGTTTTTTGTGCGACAAAAGCGTTTCCTGTGATGGTTTTATTAATTTTTTTTGTGTCCTTTTCCTTTCAGGTTACAGGTTATTTTATAAAACTGAAAAAGGTGTTGTTTACTTCTTATTTTGCCTGTGGCACGTGATTTGGGTTTTAGTGGCAGATTGTTCTGTTTTTGGGAGACAAGGTTATTGATTTTTTTACTTCCATCTGGTTGTGGATGTAGTATGCTTCTTTGGGTTTGCTACCTCCAATGTTGGATGTGCCTTCAAATTATTGGACCATCGTTCATGGTTTCCAATGCTGAATTTTCTTGTTCCATCTTTCATCTATCTGCCTTATAATATGCTCAGTCTATCTCAATGTGCTCCATCGCTTTTGGTGTTGTAGTGAGTGAGGGCTCAAGTCATCATGTTCTTGTCCATTGATATATTCCTAGTAAATTCCAGCTTTAAACCATGTATCATAGTTTGCAGCTCTTTCAACCTCTCGGACATTAAAACTACTTCATCTGCGAATCTTCCATATTTTCCATTAATGTTTATTGCTCTTTTGCTCAATTTTAACTTCTTAAATACTTCAAATTTGTTCTCAACAGTTTTGGATTCATGCAATCATTTTTTTTTTCACTCTTTTAGTGGAATAGGCTGCATTTTATCATGTAATTGAACTATCATTTCAGCTTGTTGGTAAATGGAACTGATTAGTTGCCCATAACTTATCTAATCAGCTTGTACAGATAACAGCGATATGGGTTGATAATTTTCGACTCTAATGTCGTCCCCTTTTTTGTTCTCCGTCTTCTTTTATTAATTCAGCTACGAGTTCATTTTTTGCAATATTTTTTAAAGCTTTTTTCATATCTTGTTGGTTTATTGCATTCTCAGAATTAGTATAGCATATCTCAATTTAGTTAAATTTCACTCCTTTTAATGGTTGAGGCATAAAACAACTGAAACTGACCTACACGCACCGGCTTTCATATAAATGACAGCGGTGGTTTTAAAATAAACAGGTAGTAATCTTAAAAATTCACCACAACAGCAGCTTTATTCCCAGAAATGATTCTGCATTAAGCAATATACAAATTGATTTGGTTGTTACACCTTGATTCAAGTAAGCGGCTGTTTCAAGTAAACAGTGAACCACATAACCGACTTCTACTGTATTTTAATTAAAATTTGTACAAGGAAACAATTTTTATTATTTAGTTGCAAGTACCAGTCATAATTAATTAACCTTTCATGTGCTGTAATGTAAAAGTGCGGTTTTACAATTTCTGAAAGTAATTCAATTGAGAAGTTTCCCACACAAAGTTAAGGTTCCAAAAATAGTTTAAAAAAATCAGATGAAATTCATTTAAAAAATTGAAGCTTTTAATTTTTCGATGGAGTTTGAAATTGTTTATTCAGAACTTCGTAGTATTAATTCAGGAAAATTAACAATTGAAAATTTATTAACCAAATACCGAAAACAATTTAGCAACAATAAAATATGAATTGTTAGTGATCTGCAGATAAGTTTTATTAATATTTACCAATATAAAAAATTAATCCTGAATTGCTGTGAAAATACTCTTATCTAAATTGCATTCGAGTAGTCGACACTTGCAGAAAACATAAAAAATTGATCTGATTACACCGACCGAGTATTGTTAATTAATTACAAAAATAATCTTGATATCAAAATTAAAAAATTTAAATAGACACAAAAAAATCGAACGAATTGGCAACATATTTCAGTAACGGCTCAACTTCAACCCCTCACCATCAAATTCCCATTCTCCACTTCGGCCACTTCCTTGTTCCAGCACCCAAATTCCTGCATTCGCTTCATTCCCCCATAAAATCGCACGGCTTATTTAATAAAAGTATTGTAATAAAAGTATTGTAAGGCCGCAATTTTTCGAGGCCCCCAGATGCGCTTTGATCGCATTCGCTCAATCGTAATTAGTTTATTTATAATAAAATTGACTCGTCAAATTCGCGATTGGTCGTTACTTTTTTATTGCGTTTTTATGCACACAAATATTTTTCCTGCAATTTTTTTCGGATACGAATTTTATCGCGCGAATAAAAAGCGAGTCGGTCATTATCGCTAATTCATCTGGCTTTTATCTAATTGGCAGTCGACATGACGGTAATTATTTGTTTCTACGTACACCCATTAAAGATGTAATTAATGCTTTAACTGCAAACACTTAGATATAATCGCCGAATCATTGCACTATTTATTCGTGTAATTATCTCGTGTCTTTAATTGGAGTACATCACGTGCCAATAAGGCGATGACGATTTTATGGCGATTAATTTGTAATTGAATTTCGTTGCTCAAGCGGTTTTTTTTCATTCGTAAATTATGTGTTTTCGTTTAACTGGTTTCGAGCTAATTGCAGGGTAAGAAAATGATCTCGAATTTGGAGCACTTTCGAAATCGTGATTTATAAATAATAAATTGACTGACTTTGAATGTGTGCTTTATCTGCATCTGTTGCTATAGGTTGTTTTTTAATTAAGAGGAGTGAAATTAAAAGAACTAATTACAGTAGAATATTTCTAGCAAGTAGTTTGTAGCAACAATTTGAATTTTAGTATTTTTTTTTTTGTGAAAATAGCATCCTGTATTTTTTTTATGAAGAGAACATCATGTTTTTTTTTTATGAAAAAAACATCCTGTATTTTTTTATGAAAAGAATATCCTGTATTTTTTTATGAAAAGAACATCATGTATTTTTTTATGAAAAGAACTTCATGTATCTTTTTTTATGAAAAGAACATCATGTATCTTTTTTTTATGAAAAGAACATCATGTATTTTTTTTAATGAAAAGAACATCATGTATTTTTTTTACGAAAAGAACACCTGTATTTTTTTTTATAAAAAGACAACTTGTATTTTTTTAATGAAAAGAACATCATGTATCTTTTTTTTAATGACAAGAACATCATGTATTTTTTTTATGAAAAGAAAACCTGTATTTATGAAACCTTCAAAACTGTTTACAATTTAAATAATGTGAACCATCGCAAATTTTGGTGCGGTCTGAATTGTTTCTTGCAACTAAATTTAACGATCGGATTGCAAAGTCCGATTATTTGGGCCATCGGATATGCTTCGGTCGACTTGCTTTGATAAAGACGGGGCAGATTCGATTTTGTAACGGTAGACTTGCACCATTTGGCATATAAATTACGTACGGTATATTATCTTAATTGGTAATGCACATTTCAGATATGGCGCTAGCAAATTCGTCGCCCTCTTTAAAATGTTAATTCGCTGCTACGACCAGCCGAGTTTGTAATTAAATTGCCAACTTGCTAATGAAAATAATCGTTGTCAAGTCGCGTCGCGCAGACATTGCGCGGCACTTTTATAATTAATTTTCTAATTTACTATAACTATATTTTTTTGGAGATTTAACGAATTGGTTTGAAATAGGGTAGGCACCACTTTTTTTTTAGTTTGTATAAGGTTTGCAGTAAGTAAATAAGTAAGAATGTGCTTGATTAGTTTTTTCAATATGTCACCAAAACATTTTTTTATAATAAAAACTGTTGATTCAAATGTTAAAAAAAAATACTGCCAACAGAGTACAGTAGAATCCGCTTATAGCGAGGACGCACGGGAGTTTGAAATTAGCTCGTTATAAGAGGATTTCGTTAAAAGCGGATTATTATGTAAAGACATTTTTTATTGAAAATATTATTTGTTGACATAAATTAGTAAAATGCGTGTACGTTACAGTTGTTTTATGTATACATTTAGGCGTACTTATTAACCGAAATAGTTTGTAATAGTCTATTTCGTCAATTAAATTTTCCAAATTTGTCAAGAAATGAAAAAAATGTTCCGTATCATTAAGAGTAGTTTCGGCTTCAAAAAAACTCTTCAATTTTGCCAGGCACTTTCCAGCTTCCGTAGGCGAAATCTTTTCTGGCAAAAGGGCCGGTTCATCATCATCAGATTTAGCAATTTCAGTTTGAGTTTGATTGTATTTTTAGTACGCATTCTCAACGATGTCATCCTCGGTTGGGATTTCACTAGTACATACAAAATTGTCAACAGTCACATACTCCTGAAAGTTGACTTTTTCAGCCTTTAATGCGATACAAAGTTCACCTTGCCAATTTTCAGCTGGGCCAACTTCTCCTATAAATCCAGCATGTTTGAAACATTTTTTTATTGTGGTTTGCGTAATACTTTTCCAAGCTCGGTCTACAAATCGAATGGCGTCTAGAAGTGTTACCCGATCCTCTTTTTCCATTTCAATGCCATCTATCAAATGCAACACAAGTACTTTTCGAAAATAAAAATTAAGGAAGTTTATAATTCCTTGGTCCATGGACTGCAGTATTGGAGTCGTGTTGGGAGGTAGAAATACCAATTTGATATTTTTTTACGTTTAATTTACCGGAGGTTGACATGATAATTCTTCGGTAACCTAAGTGAAACTGATTTTTTACCGCCTGAAGCCTGATTAGTTGGAATCAGCACATTTCTAAGTAAACCATTATCAATATTAGTCAAAGGTATATATTTAGATCTCGCTATATCAGGATTTTTTGATGTAAAATTTCAATACAACCGACGTTATAACCGGAGTCTCGTTATAACCGATCTCGTAATATGCGGACATTTTTAACCGCGTTTGCATAGTAAATCAAATTTCTCTATGTGTATTGCTCGTTATAAGCGGTGTCTCGTTATATCCGGTATTCGTTAAAAGTGGATTCTACTGTATTACAATTCAAATGTTGGCAATTTCAACAGGTCTTTTAATAATACAATAAAAATTATGGTCGCGGTAAGAGACGATTTTTTTCAAGTTGAGAGAAAAATTACTTTTGCCAAGACTTTGTTTCAAGAAATTTACTGGACTTGAAAAAACGACGGCCATTAAAACTGAGAATTTATTAACGTTTAGAAATACTTTTTGCAGGAAGTTATTAAAGCGAATTTATTAAAAATTAAAATAGACTTAGAATAATTGGCAATGTTGCCCGGATTTTTCCGAACCGACACAGAAATTATTTGCCTGAAAAATAGCCATCATTCCAGGCAAATTTTAATAGGTCGCATTAAATTGCCCAAATCGAGTGACACCTCCCGACAGAACTGTTACGACCTCTTCTCCGACAGCAACAAGAATGAATTGATAACCCCAGACAGCAATGATTGATCGATAGAAATTATTTCCATGATAAAGTTCGCAGATGGGAAAAGTTTGTGCAACTTCGACGTTCCATTACCTCATAGTGCTTTCATGTCTAAATTATTCCGAGGAAAATTGAATCAATCGTGTGTGAGATAAGCGAACAAACGGACCCAAAAATTAATTGATACAACGCCTCCAACTGGCAGATGCGGGGCCAACGACCAACGACATTTTTGTGGGACCCATTTTCGGATCGATCGCAAAAATCCGATTCGGAACCGGGTCGCGTTTCGCGAGTCAATATTGTGAATTATGCGAAAAGTTGCTCCGGAGAAGCTCGCCCCACGTGAAATGCCAGACGCGTCGATTTATGCCGGATTCGGCACACAGAATGGGAAATCGATGGCGCAAGGACGTCGCTCGTGTGTTTGTACGTCGCAACCGAGTCGCTTAATTAAATGAAGTGCTTGCAAAAAGTGCGAAACAGACAGTAAATTCAGTCGACTTGAGCGTTACCGCGGAACGGATAAGGGCAGCAAGGCGGTAAATTTAGTGGCTGCGGCTTTATTAAATTTTGCGACAGGACTGCGGCAGTGTCTGATGTATCCTTAGTTGTGTTTGTAGTTTATTTTTTAAAAACCCACTTCTTACATTAAGAACAATATTAAATCAAGCAACGAAAAAAAATCTTCAACTGTGGCCAATGAGACTGATCCAACAATATTATCGATTAAGGGCTGTTAGAATTACAGAGGCATCAATTTTTTAAGCCGCTGTTCACATTAACGAGTGGTTCTGAATACTGAAACATTATATAATCCGATTGAAACAAAGTAAAAATTGCAATTGTAAGCCGATTCAACACAATTAACGATAAAAAAACTGTTAGAATTACAGAGGCATCAATTTTTTAAGCCGCTGTTCACATTAACGAGTGGTTCTGAATACTAAAACATTATATAATCCGATTGAAACAAAGTAAAAATTGCAATTGTAAGCCGATTCAACACAATTAACGATAAAAAAACTGTTAGAATTACAGAGGCATCAATTTTTCAAGCCACTGTTCGTATTAACGGGTGGTTCCGATTACTAGAAACTTATACAATGCGATTTAAACGAAAAGAAATCTTCAACTGTGGCCAATGAGACTGATCCAACAATATTATCGATTAAGGGTTGTTCGAATTACAGAGGCATCAATTTTTTAAGCCGCTGTTTACATTAACGAGTGGTTCTGAATACTGAAACATTATATAATCCGATTGAAACGAAGTAAAAATTGCAATTGTAAGCCGATTCAACACAATTAACGATAAAAAAACTGTTAGAATTACAGAGGCATCAATTTTTCAAGCCAGTGTTCGTATTAACGGGTGGTTCCGATTACTAGAAACTTATACAATGCGATTTAAACGAAAAGGAATCTTCAACTGTGGCCAATGAGACTGATCCAACAATATTATCGATTAAGGGTTGTTCGAATTACAGAGGCATCACTTTTTTAAGCCGCTGTTCACATTAACGAGTGGTTCTGAATACTGAAACATTATATAATCCGATTGAAACGAAGTAAAAATTGTAATTGTAAACCGATTCAACACAATTAACGATAAAAACCTGTTCGAATTACAGAGGCATCAATTTTTCAAGCCACTGTTCGTATTAACGAGTGATTCCGATTACTAGAAACTTATACAATGCGATCTAAACGAAAAGAAATCTTCAACTGTGGCCAATGAGACTGATCCAACAATATTATCGATTAAGGGTTGTTCGAATTACAGAGGCATCACTTTTTTAAGCCGCTGTTCACATTAACGAGTGGTTCTGAATACTGAAACATTATATAATCCGATTGAAACAAAGTAAAAATTGCAATTGTAAGCCGATTCAACACAATTAACGATAAAAAAACTGTTCGAATTACAGAGGCATTAAATTTTCATGCCACTGTTTCTATTAACGGGTGGTTCCGATTACTAGAAACTTATACAATGCGATTTAAACGAAAAGGAATCTTCAACTGTGGCCAATGAGACTGATCCAACAATATTATCGATTAAGGGTTGTTCGAATTACAGAGGCATCACTTTTTTAAGCCGCTGTTCACATTAACGAGTGGTTCTGAATACTGAAACATTATATAATCCGATTGAAACAAAGTAAAAATTGCAATTGTAAGCCGATTCAACACAATTAACGATAAAAAAACTGTTCGAATTACAGAGGCATTAAATTTTCATGCCACTGTTTCTATTAACGGGTGGTTCCGATTACTAGAAACTTATACAATGCGATTTAAACGAAAAGGAATCTTCAACTGTGGCCAATGAGACTGATCCAACAATATTATCGATTAAGGGTTGTTCGAATTACAGAGGCATACATTTTTTAAGCCGCTGTTCACATTAACGAGTGGTTCTGAATACTGAAACATTATATAATCCGATTGAAACGAAGTAAAAATTGTAATTGTAAACCGATTCAACACAATTAACGATAAAAACCTGTTCGAATTACAGAGGCATCAATTTTTCAAGCCACTGTTCGTATTAACGAGTGATTCCGATTACTAGAAACTTATACAATGCGATTTAAACGAAAAGGAATCTTCAACTGTGGCCAATGAGACTGATCCAACAATATTATCGATTAAGGGTTGTTCGAATTACAGAGGCATCACTTTTTTAAGCCGCTGTTCACATTAACGAGTGGTTCTGAATACTGAAACATTATATAATCCGATTGAAACAAAGTAAAAATTGCAATTGTAAGCCGATTCAACACAATTAACGATAAAAAAACTGTTCGAATTACAGAGGCATTAAATTTTCATGCCACTGTTTCTATTAACGGGTGGTTCCGATTACTAGAAACTTATACAATGCGATTTAAACGAAAAGGAATCTTCAACTGTGGCCAATGAGACTGATCCAACAATATTATCGATTAAGGGTTGTTCGAATTACAGAGGCATACATTTTTTAAGCCGCTGTTCACATTAACGAGTGGTTCTGAATACTGAAACATTATATAATCCGATTGAAACGAAGTAAAAATTGTAATTGTAAACCGATTCAACACAATTAACGATAAAAACCTGTTCGAATTACAGAGGCATCAATTTTTCAAGCCACTGTTCGTATTAACGAGTGATTCCGATTACTAGAAACTTATACAATGCGATTTAAACGAAAAGGAATCTTCAACTGTGGCCAATGAGACTGATCCAACAATATTATCGATTAAGGGTTGTTCGAATTACAGAGGCATACATTTTTTAAGCCGCTGTTCACATTAACGAGTGGTTCTGAATACTGAAACATTATATAATCCGATTGAAACGAAGTAAAAATTGTAATTGTAAACCGATTCAACACAATTAACGATAAAAACCTGTTCGAATTACAGAGGCATCAATTTTTCAAGCCACTGTTCGTATTAACGAGTGATTCCGATTACTAGAAACTTATACAATGCGATCTAAACGAAAAGAAATCTTCAACTGTGGCCAATGAGACTGATCCAACAATATTATCGATTAAGGGTTGTTCGAATTACAGAGGCATCACTTTTTTAAGCCGCTGTTCACATTAACGAGTGGTTCTGAATACTGAAACATTATATAATCCGATTGAAACAAAGTAAAAATTGCAATTGTAAGCCGATTCAACACAATTAACGATAAAAAAACTGTTCGAATTACAGAGGCATTAAATTTTCATGCCACTGTTTCTATTAACGGGTGGTTCCGATTACTAGAAACTTATACAATGCGATTTAAACGAAAAGGAATCTTCAACTGTGGCCAATGAGACTGATCCAACAATATTATCGATTAAGGGTTGTTCGAATTACAGAGGCATACATTTTTTAAGCCGCTGTTCACATTAACGAGTGGTTCTGAATACTGAAACATTATATAATCCGATTGAAACGAAGTAAAAATTGTAATTGTAAACCGATTCAACACAATTAACGATAAAAACCTGTTCGAATTACAGAGGCATTAATTTTTCAAGCCACTGTTCGTATTAACGAGTGATTCCGATTACTAGAAACTTATACAATGCGATTTAAACGAAAAGGAATCTTCAACTGTGGCCAATGAGACTGATCCAACAATATTATCGATTAAGGGTTGTTCGAATTACAGAGGCATACATTTTTTAAGCCGCTGTTCACATTAACGTGTGGTTCTGAATACTGAAACATTATATAATCCGATTGAAACAAAGTAAAAATTGCAATTGTAAGCCGATTCAACACAATTAACGATAAAAAAACTGTTCGAATTACAGAGGCATTAAATTTTCAAGCCACTGTTCGTATTAACGGGTGGTTCCGATTACTAGAAACTTATACAATGCGATTTAAACGAAAAGGAATCTTCAACTGTGGCCAATGAGACTGATCCAACAATATTATCGATTAAGGGTTGTTCGAATTACAGAGGTATCACTTTTTTAAGCCGCTGTTCACATTAACGAGTGGTTCTGAATACTGAAACATTATATAATCCGATTGAAACGAAGTAAAAATTGTAATTGTAAACCGATTCGACACAATTAACTATAAAAACCTGTTCGAATTACAGAGGCATCAATTTTTCAAGCCACTGTTCGTATTAACGAGTGATTCCGATTACTAGAAACTTATACAATGCGATCTAAACGAAAAGAAATCTTCAACTGTGGCCAATGAGACTGATCCAACAATATTATCGATTAAGGGTTGTTCGAATTACAGAGGCATCACTTTTTTAAGCCGCTGTTCACATTAACGAGTGGTTCTGAATACTCAAACATTATATAATCCGATTGAAACAAAGTAAAAATTGTAATTGTAAACCGATTCAACACAATTAACGCTAAAAACCTGTTCGAATTACAGAGGCATCAATTTTTCAAGCCACTGTTCGTATTAACGAGTGATTCCGATTACTAGAAACTTATACAATGCGATCTAAACGAAAAGAAATCTTCAACTGTGGCCAATGAGACTGATCCAACAATGTTATCGATTAAGGGTTGTTCGAATTACAGAGGCATCACTTTTTTAAGCCGCTGTTCACATTAACGAGTGGTTCTGAATACTGAAACATTATATAATCCGATTGAAACAAAGTAAAAATTGCAATTGTAAGCCGATTCAACACAATTAACGATAAAAAAACTGTTCGAATTACTGAGGCATCAATTTTTCAAGCCACCGTTCGTACTAACGAGTGGTTCCGATTACTAGAAACTTATACAATGCGATTCAAACGAAAAGAAATCTTCAACTTTGGCCAATGAGACTGAAATATATATAGTGGACCCTGTGATGTCGATAATAAAACTAAAAACAAGAACCTTATAATCACAAAAAAAAATTTTATACAAAATAAAATTACTTACATAGACGCGTTTCGGTGGCTGTGCCACCATCTTCAGTACAAAAGAAAATTCTATATTATTTTGAAATTTTAATTTAAAATTGGTAATAAATTATAGCTTTTCCAGGTGTATTATTAAGTTGTTATGCCATAAACATTAAAAAAAAGCAGAACAATTTTCAAAAAACTTTAATGAATACTACCTACAACACAAAATTTTAATAATTTTACTAGATATTGTACAAAATAAATACTAAAAACTACCGAATTCTACAATCCGCCTGCGACATCTATAACCCAATATCCCCAAAAAGTGAATATTGGACAAACAAATATTAACTTGACGATTTGTCAAACAACTTGCAAATTTACAATAAATTAATGTTTTTTTAATATGAAAAAACACACACTGTCATTTTGTGCAGCTTTTCCACACATCTTGGCTTCGTGCTTGAAACAAACAACCACACACTTTGAAAATTATTGGACAGTGCACTTTTATCGAAAATGATTATTACAGATTTACCTTGGGCTGTTGTAAAACGAAAATGTCAAAATGTATACAAAGATTCGCCTAAGACGTCAGTAGTCGCTGCGGAGTCTCACTCCGCAATATGCAAAAAAAGCAAAAATAATGTATCTGCATCTCTGATATTGCTCCACTAACATTTAGACAATAAATTAGGAAGGTACTGAAAATTGCCGTTTGAGAGAATGGGAAATTCCTTGGAAAATCAAAAAAACCTAGTCGCGCGGAGCAAGACTCCGCATGCGACTACTGGAAGGTCAAAGCATGCGGCATAATCTGTTTAAGTGCTCTTGCGACGCATTGTGTTTCCTACTAAACACAGCCAGCCCGAGGACGCAATTCTACATAACCGGCGAACTAATAAAAGTTTCAAACAAGCATTCGATTTCGCCATCGCAACCAGTTTGCAAGAGGAATTTAATTTAACGAATGTTACTCTTGCCGACTTTATTATGCCGTTCGGGCGGAAATTTAGGGAGATAAGAAAGAACATAAACTCCACCGCCAAATGAACACTTCAAAACTGTCGGAGCGAGGGACTCGAAACGTTAATTACGCCACTAGGTTTCCAATAAAATCGAAAACGTTTTTTCGGTTTAAATTGCGATCCGCTGGAAACGATACAAGTCCCTAAATAATTCCCAGGTCGGCTATTAAAGTCGACGGGTTACTTAGGTCTGTCTTTTTTAGGGCGAGCTGCGTTTATATAGGAATAGAACCGCGCTGCGTTTCCCCTCAGCGGCTGGTTTTCCCCCACTACTTTACCATTTTTGCATGCTCGACCGTTTTTACTTATATTCGCGACCGTTTTTCACCTACTTCGCTGCATTTTATGGAAAAACGAAAATAAACGTTTTGTTGCAGTGTACGTCAAGTTTCCAATTCTGTTTTTAAAATTTAAATTGGACAACTACAGGACCATCCAACCCTCCGCGAAAATATCGCAAAAAAAGAATTGAAATGGTGATTGTGCAAAAACCGTTAGTGCGACAGAATCGGGGTTTTGCACACATAAAGTACATATAATTAGCTACCTTTATGCAAGGTTTCAGTTTTTAAAATTAAAAAATGGCGGAGTTGTGAATTGTTTAAAAAAACACTGAATTTTCCGGGTTTTCTCCCGTTTTGATTATCCGATCGGGTCATTCGACCTCTCATTCTCTTCGTAATTTAATTCTCTACAAAAAGAGATGAAGATTATTTACCTGTTCTAAATAAACAATTGAAAAAAAAAGTTTTTTTCTTTCTTGCTTAGAGCGTCATATAAAAGTGAAAATTTATGTATTTTTTGCGAGGAACACGATGGTGCAATTAAAAATCGATTTGCTCTAAGACTGACAGTTGACAAACAGTTTAGAATTGATGGGAAAGGTTCGTTTTCAAACGGATTTATTTAAACCGTCTTTCGTGCAAATTCTTCAGAAGTCAATTAAAACAATGCAATTTAAAAAGGAACACCTTACTGTTTCAGAACAGGCAACACACCTTGCATCCTAAGTATCACCAACTGCCGGTTGTTGAGTGAAGACTTAACCTCGAGCTTTACTAAACCCAGAAAAAAAAAAATCTAAAAAATTGTGTTGGCAATGCTGAAAATTTGAATACTTCACTCAATAATTCCAAGTTTCTTTATTGTTTACTTTCGATACAACGGGATGATTTAAAATGGATCTTCATCTAGTTCGACCTTGAAAAGTGTATGAACTCTTATAGCTGTTACAAACTTCATATATCAGTAAAAAAATTAGCAGGGTTGATCGGTTCATCATACAGTAATAATAAAATAAATTAAAATAATAAAATAATAGCCTGTTGTAAATCTTCCATCGCTATTCTCATCTTCGCTATTCTCTTTCGGGGATATTTTAGAATTTTTACACTGTTGAGGTTATGTTGTGATTATTTACCTGTTCTAAATAAACAATTGCACTGTTAAAAAAGAAATAAGAAAAAAAAAGAAAAAAGCCAAACCAAGAAAAAAACTTTTTTTTCTTTCTTGCTTAGAGCGTCATATAAACATGAAAACTTATGTATTTGTTTGCGAGGAACACGATGGTGCAATTAAAAGTCGATTTACTCTAAGATTGACAGAGATAGAAAACTATAAATCGAGAAAATGGCCGTAGCTCCGTTAATACTGGAGCAACTCAATTAATTCTTATTCCATCGTTTTCGACAGGAAAATTTATCCTAGTAAAAAAAAGTTTTTTTTTCGGAATTCCACGTTTTGGTTGGCGTATTGACTATGACTTTTGATTGGCTTTTATTTTAATTTCGGTCGCGCTTCTACACAAAAGAACGTTCTGTAAGAACAAAAAAGATCTTCAGTTACAAATTCATTTTTTATTGTTTGGAATCCCCAAAAACCGAATTGAGCGCAGCGAAAGGGCGTCGTGACGGCATCATAAACACCGTCTCGTCCGGATGCGTCTCGATTTTCTCGCCTCTCCGGAATCTCGCATTTCTGCCCGGAAAATCGATGCGCACCTGATGTGCTAACAACACAGCTGTTCCTTTATTTACCCGTATCGCCACTCGCGGCGGAAAAAACGGCCAATTTCGCGATAAAACTTTCTAATTCTGATAAGCCGGCGCTCAGAATCGCATTTCAAACAAGGTCGGGGGGGGGGGGGGGGGTCGCGTGACGCAACGAGGCAATAAAATATTTTAATTAGACCGGTGATATCAGAAGGGTGCAACAGTTGCACCTGTTTTCGACGCGAAAATTCAGCCGCTGAAATTAGGCGCGGGCGTTTTAATTCAGCCAATTTTGTGTTGCTTGTTAATGTTTCTTTTGCTGCGCGAATTTGGCGGAACGCGTTTTCGGATATTAGGTTTTAATGTGTGATTATGTGACGTCCGACTTTTATGTTCGTTTTATCATTTCGAAACAATAAATTTGGACGTCACTGGAAATGATGTGGGTGCTAGGGGCGCTTTCGCTAAATTAAATTACCTTACCTTTTACTGTCCTGCGTTTCATTTTTACTGTTTTAAATTCTTGGGAAATTTCATGGCGCTCGTCTCGGTTTATTACTGTCGTTTTCCTTAACTAGTATCCAATAAAAAAAATTGTCAGTCGATCCTTGAACTGGATTAATAAATGCGCGATATTCTGAAGGGTTTTTATTATATCACGAAAACGTATTCCTTTTGTTTGATTTAAATATATTCAGAGGAACGATTCAAAAACCGCGCCAAAAGGTCGATATATGATTGGCGGCTGAAATTATGGGAAATAGATAGTCGCCATATTGTCGAAACAGCTGATTAGTTAATTAATAAATGTGTGATATTCTGAAGGGTTTTTATTATTTCACAAATACGTATTATTTATTTATTTATTAAACCATTACAATGCCTCAAAAAGGGATCCTATAGAGGCAAATGCAATCTAAACTAAAACTACAACTCAAAGTTATATTACAAATCAAAATTATATTATAAATTATAAATTATATAAGAGATCATTTCATAAAACACTTAAAATCTAAACTAAAACTACAACTCAAATTACCTGTTAATTACAATAATCTAAACGTACTTTGTTTGACATCACATTTTATATTATATAAATAGACCATTAATAGACAAAACATGACAGCAAATATTTTATCAATTCCAACTTAATCGTTGTGTAAATTGACATATGTTTTAAAATGTGTTTGTTAAAAATGTGTTTCAAGATGTATTTTGTAATTGTATTCTTTTGTTTGATTTAAATATATTTAGGGGAATGATTCAAAATCCGCGCCAAAAGGTAGATCTATGATCTATGATCTGAAATTATGCGAAATAGATAGTCGCCATATTGTAGAAACAGCTGATTAGATTTGCGTGTCGCAGTAGTTAATTCATAAATGCGCGATATTCTGAAGGGTTTTTATTATTTCACGAAAACTTATTCATTTTGTTTGATTTAAATATATTTAGAAGAATGATTCAAAAATCGCGCCAAAAGGTAGATCTATGATTGGAGGCAAATTGGCCGGTTTCACACTGCTAAAATTATGAGAAATAGATAGTCGCTATATTGTAGAAACAGCTGATTTGATTTGCGTGTCGTAGTAGCTAATTAATAAATGCGCGATATTCTGAATGGTTTTTATTATTTCACGAAAACTTATTCTTTTTGTTTGATTTAAATATATTTAGAAGAATGATTCAAAAATCGCGCCAAAAGGTAGATCTATGATTGGAGGCAAATTGGCCGGTTTCACACTGCTGAAATTATGAGAAATAGATAGTCGCTATATTGTAGAAATAGCTGATTTGATTTGCGTGTCGTAGTAGCTAATTAATAAATGCGCGATATTCTGAATGGTTTTTATTATTTCACGAAAACTTATTCTTTCTGTTCGATTTAAATATATTTAGAAGAATGATTCAAAAATCGCGCCAAAAGGTAGATCTATGATTGTAGGCCAATTGGCCGGTTTCACACTGCTGAAATTATGGGAAATAGATAGTCGCCATATTGTAGAAACAGCTGATTAGATTTGCGTGTCGTAGTAGCTAATTAATAAATGCGCGATATTCTGAAGGGTTTTTATTATTTCACGAAAACTTATTCTTTCTGTTTGATTTAAATATATTTAGAAGAATGATTCAAAATCCGCGCCAAAAGGTAGATCTATGATTGGCGGCCAATTGGCCGGTTTCACACTGCTGAAATTATGGGAAATAGATAGTCGCCATATTGTAGAAACAGCTGATTAGATTTGCGTGTCGTAGTAGCTAATTAATAAATGCGCGATATTCTGAAGGGTTTTTATTATTTCACGAAAGCGCATTCTTTTTGTTTGATTTAAATATATTCAGATGAACGATTCAAAACTCGCGCCAAAATGTAGATCTATGATTGGCGGTCAATTGGCCGGTTTCAGACTGCTGAAATTATGAGAAATAGATAGTCGCTATATTGTAGAAACAGCTGATTTGATTTGCGTGTCGTAGTAGCTAATTAATAAATGCGCGATATTCTGAAGGGTTTTTATTATTTCACGAAAACTTATTCTTTCTGTTTGATTTAAATATATTTAGAAGAATGATTCAAAAATCGCGCCAAAAGGTAGATCTATAATTGTAGGCCAATTGGCCGGTTTCACACTGCTGAAATTATGGGAAATAGATAGTCGCCATATTGTAGAAACAGCTGATTAGATTTGCGTGTCGTAGTAGCTAATTAATAAATGCGCGATATTCTGAAGGGTTTTTATTATTTCACGAAAGCGTATTCTTTTTGTTTGATTTAAATATATTCAGATGAACGATTCAAAAATCGCGCCAAAATGTAGATCTATGATTGGCGGTCAATTGGCCGGTTTCAGACTGCTGAAATTATGGGAAATTATGGAAAATAGATAGTCGCCATATTGTCGAAACAGCTGATTAGATTTTCGTGTCATAGTAGCTAATTAATAAATGCGCGATATTCTGAAGGGTTTTTATTATTTCACGAAAACTTATTCTATTGTTTGATTTAAATATATTCAGAGGAACGATTCAAAAATTGCGCCAAAAGGTAGATCTATGATTGGCGGCCAATTGGCCGGTTTCACACTGCTGAAATTATGGGAAATGGGTAGTCGCCATATTGTCGAAACACCTGATTAGATTTTCGTGTCATAGTAGCTAATTTTCGTAAATTACATTTACATAAATGACGAAAACAGTTCTCCGTGATTTCAAGTTATTCCGTTGTTACATTTTCATAAGTAATAAATGCAGTTTTTATCAGGTTTTTGTGTTTTGTTATTGTTCATCAGCGCATTTTACTTTGTAATTCTATTAGCTCTTGTTCTCGCAATTGCACAAACATTAAAAACGCTTTTAATTTCACTCTTCCTAATTAAAAAATGAGCTATTTGTAAAATTTTGAGAATTATTTTCGGGTGGAGAAATGTCCCCGATTTTTTTGCGACGTGTCTCATTTTTTGCGATGCTCTTCCGGCGTCGTCATTCCCGTTTTACGCCGAAACCGACATATTTCTCGCGTTCTGATCCGTCACTGTGACATCTAATTCGCATTGATTTATCACCTGATTATTCCCGCCGCTCTTTCGCTACGTTCCTTACTTTACATTTATTCCTTTTTCGACAGGTTCAGTACGCCACCGGAATTTTATTCACTGCCATATTCGCCTCACTCAACACATCGCCGTATTTTTGGCCGTGGACCACATGTCGCGCCGATCGGTTCTTCATTCTTACTTTTCCTGTCATTTTCTTTTTTGGAAAGTACGTTCATTCATCTATAAATTTTGCTTGAATTTTATGCCGAGGCCGAATTTTTAATTGCGAAATTGAATTCCTTTTTCATGGAACCGCAAAAAATAGACAAACAATTTGTCTGGCGGTATATATATTTGTAAACAGTGTTTACATGTTTCAAGTAAATAGCGTTTCATCATCTCTTTTGTTTACCAGTAGACAGACAATGCGAATATTCGTGTACAGTTTAAAAAAAATTGTATACAATTGATTTGACATTTATATCAATTTAGGAATAAAGTGGAAGTTTAAGTTCGAAATTTAGTTATTAAAACGTATTCCAAAGAAAAAAATTACTATTATGAATTGGTATAAAAATAACAATAGGTTCAGCATGTCAGATATTTATTTTCCATCAATTATCCCGACAGATCGATACCATCTGTAGGAACATTAACAGTATAATTTAAAATAAGTTAACGTGGAGTACGTTTGGTTGCATGGCTTCGGTGATATAGATTATTATTTTTTAATTTAAAAAAGACCCGGTATGTGCGTAATTAATAACCCAAAATTACATTAAATAATGCATCAATTCATCAATAATGCATGTTTGACTTAGGTTTCGGTTAATGGGATTAGCTGAAAAAAAAGGTTAACTTAGGTTTTATATAATAAAATAAAGTTAGATTTTGGTTAATGTAATTAGGTTAGGTTTAAGTTCAATTCAATTAGCTTAGGTTTTGGTACAATGAAGTGAGGTTACGTGTTGCTTACTATGATTAGGTTAGGCTTTTTAATAATATGTTTGACTTACGCTTTGCTTGATGTGATTAGCTTAGGGTTCGGTACAATTCTATTAAGTTAGGTTAACTTAGATTTTGATATAATATAATTAAGTTAGATTTTGGTTAATGTAATTAGGTTAGATTTAAATTCAATGCGATTAGCTTAGGTTTTGGTACAATGCAGTGAGGTTACGTGTTGGTTACTATGATTAGGTTAGGCTTTTTAACAATATATTTGACTTAGGTTTTGGTTAATGTGATTAGCTTAGTGGTTCTTAACATTCTATTAAGTTAGGTTAACTTAGGTTTTGGTATAATATAATTAAGTTAGATTTTGGTTAATGTAATTAGGTTAGGTTTAAGTTCAATTCAATTAGCTTAGGTTTTGGTACAATGCAGTGAGGTTACGTGTTGGTTACTATGATTAGGTTAGGCTTTTTAACAATATGTTTGACTTAGGTTTTGATTAATGTGATTAGCTTAGGGGTTCTTACAATTCTATTAAGTTAGGCTAATATAATTAAGTTAGATTTTGGTTAATTTTATTAGGGTAGGTTTAAGTTCAATGTGATTAGCTTAGGTTTTGGTACAATTCAGTTAGGTTACGTGTTGGTTACCATGATTAGGTTTTTTAACAATATGTTTGACTTAGGTTTTGGTTAATGTAATTAGCTTAGGGTTTCTTACAATTCTATTAAGTTAGGTTGACTTTGGTTTTGGTATAATATAATTAATAAGATTTTAGTTAATTTTATTAGGTTAGGTTTAAGTTCAATGCGATTAACTTAGGTATTGGTACAATGCAGTTAGGTTACATGTTGCTTACTATGATTAGGTTAGGCTTTTTAACGATATGTTTGACTTAGGTTTTGGTTATTATTTTTTAATTTAAAAAAGACCCGGTATATGCGTTATTAATAACCCAAAATTACATTAAATAATGCATCAAACACAAAATCATGAATCTAATTACGTTTTGTATGGCCTTTCACACAATTTGTTACAGAACGTTAATTTGCATAAAATCGCGGCTGAAAATTAACCGGAAATAGATTTGTGCTATGTTTACAATGCCCAAATAGATTGCCACTGGCGGGAATTTTAAATATTCATTCATTTTACAATTATTCTGATCGGGTTTTTTAAACAACCAATATTATTTTTGGTACCAGCGAACTGAAGTGAAAAATTTGAACCCCTTTGTTATGCAATTTTGAGAAGGCTGTGCCGAAAATTCATTTTTATTAGAATTAAAGAAGGCCGCCTTAACTCAAAGTCAAAGTTTAATCAAAGTGACTTCAATCGCCCGACCTGTCAGTTTTTGACACCCGAAATGGGGAAATTTCTGTAACGATGAAAAAATCGCCCGAAAGCAACTATGCTTCTTTTCCGGTTGTGGATTATGTACTGCGGGTTCGAAGGCGTTCACTTCGAGTCGCAACAGGACTACTGGAAACACCGCCTTGCTTATCTAAGAAGCAGTTAGGCGTAATTATTTAACCCTATTTGTTGAAATGAAATCCTTTTTTGTGAGTTTGCGTTAATGTGTGTTTTTTCTTGTTTCAGCCGTACCGTTTCCACCGAGTCATAAGCTAACAGTGACTGAAGTGTTCGATCCGCGAACGGGAAAACCTCGGCCGGACGTGTTGAAGCAACATTTTATATTAGAAGGTCGTATCGATGAGTCTGCGGCGCTTCGCATCATCAATGAAGGTGCCGCGTTGCTGCGCGCCGAAAAAACAATGATAGACATAGAAGCACCTGTCACAGGTCAGACACAATTATTTTTAACTTCTTCAACGGACGAGTTTCGCAATGTGCTGTGTGATGAAGGACTTGGTCCTTGCCGTGTCACGTACAATTTTCGTTTAATTTGCATTTTACGTTTCGCGTTTTTTTTTTTTCTTGGCTGCTCCATTCAGAAATTCGGATAACGTTTTAATTAAAACTGTAATGCCCGTAGGGCATGCGGTTTTGAGTGCTAACAGCTTTTAGTTCGCTCATATTTATAATTTAATCCCCCGTTCGTTCAAGTTCTAGTTTATCGATTGGGGAGTATTGAATTACTGCGAGGGATGACGGTTTAAACGGGGGTTTTAAACTGTAGGTGTTCGGAATTTTTGAGGGGCTTCGCGGATTTTCCAAGTCTTAACGATTTGTGATTTTTTAAATTCAATTTAAATTATTTCATGGAGAATTTTTCATTCCTTAATTGCATTGTTTTGGTACAGAAAACTTTGATTGAAATGAGTGTTTGGCTATTTTGAAATTTTCTTTGTTAAGTGGAATTATGTTTGTAAAGTTTCAAGAGACGTTTTGAAATTTATGTTGGGCTGAATAAGATTTATTATGTTGTTAAATAAATAAATCAATTAGTCTGTGGACTTGGTTGGTTTTATAAAGTTGCAGTTAAATTATTTTCAATCTTTTTGGCAACAGTTGAAATTCAGAATTTTGTTCCATTCTTTTAATAGATTTGTAATAATAAAACGATTGTGTTGTGCATTCGAAACACTAATATTTTGATGGAAACTTAAAAGTTTCAAAGAATTTACTGAAATTGAAATAAAATCTAATTGCAAGTGAAGTGGAGTGTAAAATCGTTTATTAAAAGTTTTGAGTACATTTATATAATAAATCAGTAATCTGTTTGATGAAATATTAATATTCTTGATGACTTAACTTAAAAGTTTCAAAAGATTTACTGAAATTGAATTAAAATTGAATTTGAAGTGTTCCAAAGTTTTTGCCGTTTAAAATCGTTTATTGACAGTTTGTGAAGATCAAAATTCCAAGTAAAGTATCTTGAATTGTTTTTTGGAAACGTGGTAACAGTTGAAATTGTTCTGCTCCTTTAAAAGTTGGAAATTTATTGGACTTTTTAATAATAAAATAATTGTGTTGTGCAACAAAATTTTTAAGTGCCACATTTGGTAGATGCAAAGTTGTTGGTGGCTTCAAAAGATTTACTGAAATGGAATTAATAAATTGAATTTGAGTGTACCAAAGTTTTTGCTATTTGAAATCGTTTATTGACAGTTTGTGGAGATCAAAATTCCAAGTAAAGTATCTTGAATTGTTTTTTGGAAACTTGGTAACAGTTGAAATTGTTCTGCCCCTTTAAAAGTTGGAAATTTATTGGACTTTTTAATAATAAAATAATTGTGTTGTGCAACAAGATGACTTAACTTAATGGCTTCAAAAGATTTATTGAAACGGAAATAAAATTGAGTTACAAGTGAATCAAAGTTTTTCCTAATTAAAATCGTTTATCAAAAGCTTGAAGTTCATAAAATAAATTAGTTTGTTGAGTTTAAAATTCCAAAAATTCGCACTGAAATTATTTTCAATTTGTTTTCGGTAACAGTTGAAATATAGAATTTTGTTCTGTTATTTTGAAAGTGGGAATTTTAATCGAATTAATAATGAAATAATTGTGTCGTGCAACAAAATTTTAAAGCGACACATTTCTCAGATGAATATTAATATTCCCGAGAACTTGACTTAAAAGTTTCAGAAGATCTGCTGAAATGAAAATAAAATTGGATTACCAGTGCCATTGAAAATTGTTTAGTGGAAGTTTTAACTTGACTTAATAAGGATTTTATGTAGAGATTCAAATTCCACTGCGTTGCAATTATTATTTTGTAGTTTTTTTGTGATAAAAGTTTTAACATCCCTGACAATTCTCAATTAATTAATTAATTCTTTTTTTTAAATAGGCCCTCTTTTTGCTAACGACTTCATGTTTAGCAATTTCGTCTTGATGACATTCGAAAACGCGTTTATAATTAATTTTATTCAGTCCTTCGCGCAAATTATTTATCCGTAGAAGTTAATTGCTGTTATTGCAAGACTACAAATGCGGATTCGGGTCGGTTTGCGTTTCTTCCATTCCACTGGCTCGATAAATTCCCGTCCCGACTGTCGTTTTTGCACCATTTGTATACAAAAAGCTCTGTAGTAATTTCTTATGCTCACTTTTTTTTGGCCACAATCATCTAAAAGGATTCTAAGGTCAAACGGTCGCGAACCAGTGTTTACACGATTTGCATACATTTTTTTTCTTTGTTGTTAATTGGGGCTTAATTTATGCGGCGCTGAAAGTTTCCGAATGCTGGGGGTGAAAGGTTTTTCTGTTAAGTGTTTTCTCGGTAGCATCGTAACATTTTTAGTTAAGGCAGGGAAAAGCACTGCTGTATTTTGTCACGAGTCCTCCGGGAGTTTTGCCGGGGCTCAGAAGAGAGAGCCAATATGACATTAGGTTTGTCAATGCTGACTAATGGAAAAATTTTATTCCTTATGGACTCGCCGTTCGCTTTTTACCTTTTTTACGGCGGATCTGGATTTGTGGGGGACAACGATAGCGAATAATAAGGATTTTTTTTTTGGGAGTCGGCAGAAGCTCCGCTGGATTAAAACAAGAGCTTTCTAAATTGGTGGTCGTGTTCAAAGGACTTGGAAGATTATCAAAGTTTAGAAGCACCAATTTAGCCACTTTTTTATTTTATTTTATAATTATGTGTTATACAGGGTGAGTCAAGCTTTACCGCCCCGGCCATAATACCTATTAAAGATTGAGGGGAAAGTATGCAATTTATATGTTACATCAGTTGAAGTTTACACTTTCGATTAGTGCTACAAGTTTTCCAAATCATTTTTATTTCAAGCCAAAAAAGTAAAAGAAAGAGTTTCGGGTAAAATTTCCATGTTTGGTTTTTTGTTTCAAAATTTGTCAAATTATTCGTAGCATTGTTAATTGCAATTTGATTCGTTAAAAAATTATTACTTTTTGAGTTAAATCAAATTTAACATAAAGCACGAAAAATACTTTTATTTATGACTTTCCAACAATGGATAATACGGTCTACCACGTAACAATACCTGATGATCGACTCATAAAACTGAAGGGAACGGCGTTTTAGTTGTTGCCAGACCCGTATTCTAGAATTTGTGAGAAAAGTAAAATAAGTTTTTAATAGGTAAATATTAAGTTTCTTTTATAAAAGATGCTCAAAGTGATGCCCCATTACCCACAAATTAAAAGCATTTCAAGCTTCTCCTCGACTGAGTATTGAAATGTCATGATTATACCTGAACTAAACACAAATGTTCACTATTCCACAAAACAAAGTTTTAATTTTCACTTTTTACCAACGATGTTTAAGTGTTGGAAGATTTGTTGCGAATGTGAATGTATCTTTATTCGCAAAGTGACCTAGGGTTGTGACCAGGGTTTTTAAACTTTGAGTGAGTTAAGCAATTTATTTTATGGGAAGGTTCAATAACCGATAGGTATATTGACTTTGCAGACGGAAAAATTAAAACACAAAATTGTAGACAGATATACTAACGAAAATTAGAAGCTGGTAAGCGATTTTCTTATCAAGTGTAAAATCTAATATTGCAAAAATTATTTTTTATTATGATTATAATTACCGTGTAGCTGTTAGTTACGATGTTGTGAACTTTTAAAGAAATAGCGAAGACCCTTATTCCGGTCCTGTAAAATGTAACGTTGCAATTTTTAACGTAACATTATGACTGCCATAAATAATCAGCCAAGTACCCAAAACCAATACCATTGTTAGGTGAATTGGTCGGCTTATGTCGTAAATCATTTAAAAAAATACCCTCTAATACGGAAATTGCTTTATTTAATGAATGCAAATTAGTAACATTATTTCAATTACACTAAATTGTGTGAAAATATTTTACTGTTTATACATAAAAAAAACTAATAAATTGAGCAATTACTAATTGAAAGAAAGCCAAAATTTTACCTGATTAAAAAAACAAGATTTTTTCTTGGCTTCTATGTACCTTAATAATATAGAATTACTCATGCAATTTATGAGAATTGACAAATTATTTTTAAGGCCTATTTCGCCACGGGCGGTAAGTTGAACTCACCCTGTACAGTGACCGCCACATTGTTCGCACCATATGGGGAAAATTTTAATTTTCGATTTCTTTAAAAATCTAAATCTGGCGAAAGTTTGTGCATGTTTAAAAACGCAAAACGGACTACTCGGATTTTGGTTTCAGAGAAAATTGAGTTTATCGAAACTTCAAAAACTGAAAAAAAATCATAATTTTATATTAAAATTATTTTTGATGAAATTTCGGTAACATTAGTTAGATATTCAGTAGATGCGTTGCCAATTATGAAATCAGATGAGATTCTTCAACCGATGTCCAAAAGAATTGTTATTTTTCAAATTTCAACTTTCTCTTGAATGTATTTTGAGTAAATTAAAAAACAAGACG
Source organism: Dascillus cervinus (assembly GCA_949768715.1). Classification (NCBI taxonomy): domain Eukaryota; kingdom Metazoa; phylum Arthropoda; class Insecta; order Coleoptera; family Dascillidae; genus Dascillus; species Dascillus cervinus. The sequence continues at coordinate 34,160,642 of OX458317.1, read as the reverse complement.
AAACTTAAAATGTGTTTTTTTCGTGATAAAAAAGCTTTGCACCAAAAATGCAAAATTAAAAATTTCATTTGTAATATTAGATTGTACCAGTTTAGTTCATTCTTTTAAGAGAAAAATAAACAAATCAACTATACTTAGATTTGAAATAATTAAAATTCAAAATTACACGTGCAAATTGCAAGAAAAAGTTGAAATTTGAAAAATAACATTTTTTTTGGACATCGGTTGAAGAAACTCATCTGATTTCATAATTGGCAACGCATCTATTGACTATCTAACTAATGTTACCCAAATTTCATCAAAAATAATTTTCATTTTAAAATTATCATTTATTCTCAGTTGTTGAAGTTTCGATAAATTCCATTTTGAGTTTTTAAACATGCACAGACTTTTGGAAGATTTAGATTTTTAAAGAAATCGAAGATGAAAGTTTTTCCCATATGGTGCAAACAATATGCGTTTTTATCCTTTGATTTTCACAAGCAGAAAAAAATGTTGAAAATGTAGCCCGGGTCGCTCTGGTGGCGTAATCGCTTGTTCCCTTTTCCCTTTATTTTGGTTTGGTGTTTTGCGATTTGTTTCGCCTGATTATTAGTTGTGTGACGCGCCCGAAAAAACAAATTAAACGTGTCCGTCGATGTATCGACCGGGCTGAGCTGATGCTCAAAATGTCGACCTATCTATTTACGCATGGCATGATCATTCTCAACAATAAGACTTTCTATATTTAATGCCGGATCGATCGCCAGACACACTTGAATGGAAATTTTCGGGTAGGTGCGTTTGATTGATACATTTTAGCCCGTTGGCAAACCGACCGTAATAAAATACTTCTCTCATATTATACCGTAAATGTTTTCTTTTGTAACATCGTCGGTCCGACTTGCGAGATCATTAATCTCGAAGTGAATGCATTTGTAGTCACTAATGATGCAGCATCCAACGTTGCGCGTTGTTTTTTGCCGCTGCCATTTTGGCCGCGTTTATTTTTGTTTCCATCAAATGCGCTTATCTGTAAATCCCTAATGACTACACCACTAACAGTTTGCTTGCGGAGTTAATTCAGATGGGTTGAAGCGCACACTGGCTGAGAAAGATGATTTCATAATTTTTGTTTTCGAAAATTTCTTTTTAGCTGTTTTTATATTTCTAAGCTAAGTTTCCAATTGGTTTTTTCTTTATAGTTAATTTTTGAGTTCGAAAGAGTGATTGGCTGCCAGCAGGCCGGTTTTACACTGTTCAAATATGGAAAATATCTTAGACTATGGAATGAAGGGTACCAAAAGTTAGACCCATTCTAAGAAACATGCAAAGACGCTCAGTGGCGTATCATAAATTTTTTAATAATTAAAATAAAAAATTTAAAATGATATAGAATATGAAATTTTTTATATTTAACACCAAAAACACTTTGAACATTAAATTGATATGTATTTACTAGTATGTTCACAGTATATCAATAATCACAAAAATATTTTTTGTTGCAAGAAAACACAAACAGTAGAAAAATTAAACCGACAGCATTCTGATATACAGAATATTTTCCCTTCTTTCCACATTTTTGGTGTTGCAATTGCTTTGCAATTTTAGGCACATTCTCAAATAAAAGAGAATTTTCCAGTGACAATAAATTTTTGTGTTTAAATTCCTTGAGAATTTGGTTCAAGCTGACAATTTTTTTTGTACCATTTGAACTTTTGACTGAAAACTCTTATCTTCTGCCTTTTTTATAATTTTTTATCTTCTCTTGGAAGAGCTGCCGTTGCAAACGTTTCTTCCCAAGCAATTCTTCTGTTGCTCGACTCCCTTCAGGAATTGTCGGTGTTGCACTTCTTTTTGTTCTCTACACATAAAAAACCAACAAATTAAAAACATCTGCGCAGAATATCCTGTAAAGATCAACAAACTAAGATTGAAAGAAAAACATAAAGCCATTTTTAAAATTCGTTGTTTTATATCTTACAAATCAAAATCACATCACCATTGTTACCTAATAAAATTTTTACACTGTTCAATGTTTTAGGTGTGACTTAAGAAATCAGGGGAAACTTAAATTTTTGCCCGAAAGTCGATCCGATTTTTAATTTCGAAAGTGGTCGTGGCTGGCGAAAATCAAACACGATTTCCCCCCGGCTATATCAATATTAATTGAGTTCGGATCCTCTAAAATAACTCAGTTTAATTACGGTTGCGTTCATTAAACGAGTTCGCCGGTGTGCAACCCGAACGTTGATTTAAACATTTACCCTTCTTGTTCTTAAATATTTCTGCGCTCGATTTAACATCAGGGGAAATATTCCGCTTCCGGTGTTAAATTTCGCATTAATGGCCGGGGCATCCCGCCCCTCCGCCGAGAGAATAATTTCATTAACGGGGCTTTAATTGCGATTTCGGGGTTAGGAGGATGCCGATTTAATATTAACCGGATAAGGCGGCGAGAGCTTTTTACGATTCCGGGACGTTTTGCAGCGCAATTTAATTGACGCGAGGAGGGGGGCGGATTTTTTATTTCTCGCCGCCGACGACCGAGCGTGCCCTTATTGCCTCATTAGCGACACAATGGCCCGTCCTCGACCTTACCGCCGCCCCCACTTTTTAATTGCCTCACCTGTAGCTCCCGGTTGTGATAAGTGACCTATTTGTGCATCGTAAATGTCAGGAGATTACAATTTGTACAATGCATCGCTTATAGATTGGCATTAAAGTGCTAATCACTTTGGTGCAGTGATCAATAATCGAGCGATGGAATTTTAATAGGTAGAAAAGTGTATTTTTATAAGCTGTGATTGTAATATGAATAATTTTCTACCGTGGTATACAGTTAAACTTCTCCAACCGAATTTATTAATAATTTTTCTCCATCAAGTGCTTGACACATGCCCTATCTTTCGGTAATAAATTTGTTACGGTTATAAATCAGTTCTTCAACTTTGGTTCCAACTTTTTTATGCGATATTTGTGGACTCGTGTGGATATTTAAAATGGTACATACTATGAAGGAAAAAAATTCGTATCGGTTGTGTGCCAGTCGTTGAAAAATCGTTGTCACTGTGCTTCTGGAATAGCTTAGAAAATGATGGCTAAACGGGATTACCATCACGAGATTTTAAATTTGGAAGCTCGCATAAATGTTATTAAAGACAGCGAAAAAGGTTTATCGCAACGAAAGCTAACTTCTAAATACGAATGTGGCAAAACCCAAATTCAGGAGATTTTAAAAAACGCAAAAAAGAAATTGTCTCGAATTAAAAAATTTAAAAATTGTAAGCAAACTGTTTTAGAACAATATTGTGGTAGTAAGCCTTAATCATGTATATCTTTATTTCTTGGTCTTGGCTATTTTTTATATCGTGAATTTTTTTATTTGCATTAATTTTTAAACATTCTATTATTTAATATTATTAATTTGTCTTGTGTGCCTCTAAATTGACGCTTTGTATTTTTATGAAAAAATAGGAGCTTTGGCGTGTCTTTTTAGTAAAACGTTTTAAAGTTTTTTTAAGGAAACCACGAGTGGTCGCTTTACAGAAGTTTTGCTGTATATACATTTTTTTCTGCTGTTGATAATATTTGAATTTAAAATGTAATTTCTTACAAATTATTTGCACAAGTTTTTTGAAGCTGCTTTCCAAAAATGATGAGTGAAGTAACGTGACGATAACTAAAATGAGATTTGCTGCGAAGGTGAAATACCTGCAGATGGTGTATCGTATGATTAAACATGTAAAATTTTACCTTTTGTACTTTTGGCATTTAAGAGATGCTGTTGTATGGCCAGTAGTGGAAAACGCAATTTTTCTGCGGTTATTTCGCGCAAAGTTTAATGAAACAATTTATCATCCACATCTGCTGCGTTGACAATTTACAATGCAGCCAGAAACGAGCGCAGTAATTGCATCCACGCTGTATTTTTTTGTCCTCCGGGTGCTTCCAACGGTTCGATCTTAATGAAAAAATTAAAAAGCGATGCGGGTTCGCTTATTGGGAAAATCCACGTCGGCGGCGGCGTAATTTTTCAAATTAAATTCGCGATTAACCGTTTTCATTATGACCGCGCAGATTTATGACTGCGAGCGATCTGTGGCGTTTCCGTTATTTTCGCAGTTCCTTATTCGACGAATCAAATGAGGGAAGAAGCGTTGTGCAAAAGTCGGAAAATAAATTGTCGACTTTGCGTTGCGCTGGGTTGTCACGTGATCTCACTGCAGAAAACCGAACGTTTCGGAGATTCGAAATTAAAAAAATTTTCGACGCAATTTGTCACAAGGTTTACTTAAGGATGTATCACCTATATGTATAAAATGATGTTAAAAATATGAAATTTATACCAGTTGAAGTTAAACCCCTTCTGAACGCACTTAGTAAATTTCAGAATTTTTGGGAGTTTCATTAAAGAGCAATTCAATTTTAAATTTGACATGGGTTCTTATGGAGATTTATCTCTGCTAGGCAAATATTCAGTTAATTAGGTAAGAATAAATGATGACATACGTTTACAAATTGTTTATAAATTATAATAAATTATAACTTATAGACGCGGAAAAACGTGTTTCTATGATATATTTCGGTTTCATCTACAATATAAATAAGTATATACATACTTAAACTGAAAAAATAAATGGATATGCAATGGTTTGCACTTTTGTGGCACTTTTGGCTATGACTGTATAGGTGATACATCCTTAACGAATACTGCAAAAAAAAAAAAAAAAATAAATAAAAAAAAAAATGCATCGAGTGATCTGCAAGGGCGAATTAATTTCCCGGAAAATGAAAAAAAAGTTAAAAAACGCTTCTTTCGAGCCACCAGAGAGATGTTCGGTAAATAAATAAAGGGAGGAAAGTTTTTCGCGTCCCCCCCCGCACCAGAACAGATGGATTGAAATTTTTCGACATCATTAACGTCAAAACTTTTCTTTTATTCACGACCCATTCCAACACATATCATTTACCGATATTATCATTATCGATTCGCGCGGCTGGGGTGGCTGGCGGTACTTGTTGAACATTAGCGCTGAAAAATAAAAAAAAAAACTTGCGCGGGTTGTCTGTGTCAGTTGGGGCCCTCATTGGACGACGCCGTCTCACTTACTGACCCATCGATATTTTTTATGGGGTCGCACACGCCCACGCGACCCGTGACTGCGAAAATTGATCCTGCGCGAGTTCAGGACTCTGTACAGCACCGAACGATTGAGATAAATCTGCGATTTAAGGCCATTTTGACCGTTTTCAGTTTTCTGTATTGTGGATTTTTTTAAAATTTTTTTTGTGGGAGCAATAAAGGGAGTTATTGATCCTCCGTGTTTCCGTTTTTGCAGTTGATTGTTCGGCCTTTCTTGTGCCTCCTCCGTGCGGGTTAATGCTGCATTATTTATTTAGGAAACGGTTGATCTTGCATCCGCAATGCCTGAGGTCGATACCTAAATAAACAACTGCACCGAACCGAACCAATTTTCTCCGAGCCATAAAATATTGATTACCATTTAATTCGGCTCGCCAATTCTGCCGGTTCTCGATTTCGTTCTGAATAGTGCGTTTCGTTAAGGGAATGTGTTCAATTTCGAATTGAATTTGGTCGAATGCCAATTTTTGGAGTTGTGATACTTTCCCTGAAATTCTGAAAATTCCCAAAGTCGATTATGTTCTAAGATGTCCTAAAATGTCCTAAAATTCGACTAAAAGTTTGTTCAGTTTTCGAAAATTGTTCTTAGAGAGGTTGCTGAAAGCTAAATACACCTATCCCTCGATTTACACGGTACTTTTTTACACGATTTCGCTTTTACACTGTTTTCAAAATAACGAATTCCCCGTTTTAAACTTCATATTTACTGGTTAGTAATAAAAAATTATTTTTTGTAGCATTTTTATAATTTAATTAGAATTTTAGGATTTTATCATGCCAAAAAATTTGAAAAAAGGAAATGTAAAGAAAAGTTGTTTCTTTAGAAACGAAAATTAACATTTTACATCGTCTACGTAATGGAGAAGGAGTAACAGATGTAGTTTTTTATTTTTCAGTGTACTGGTAAACATTATTTTTTTTTACTGTTAATTTTCACAATAAATTAAAAACCATAGCACTTTTTAAATAGAGCATGAATATACCTTTCAAATGAGATATTACAAGCCCCTACTTCCTATTTAAAAATTTGGGGGTTGAAACTGTCACTTGAAGGGGGTTGAGGTTAGGAATGCAATTTTTACTTTGCAGGATATCATGTCATAAATTAAAAATGACGTGTTTTAGGATTTTTGATAAATATGCACAATAATTGAGATACTGAATTTATTCCATTTGGCTGATTCGCACTGTATATTTGTTATTTTATGAATGAACTGTTATTTTTATTTTTTAAAATTTATTAATAAAAACAAGTTACGTTAAATAAATGACTGAATTATGCACATTTTGAGTTGTTTTTGATTTACACGGTTTTGCCTATAAAAATATATAAAATTTCGTTTTACACGGTTTTCTGAGGAACCGATCTTCCGTGTAAATCGGGGGATTGGTGTACTTCAAAGAAACTTGGAAAATTATTGAAGAACCCTGCCATTATTTTAGTTTAATTGTATTATTGATAGTGCGATTAGACAAGTTGAGGGAAGCAAGAATGATAAGCACAGAGTTAATTAAATATATCAAGAATTCTAATTTAAGATGTCCGAAGTAGCGAAGTTGTACTGTACTATTATTAAATCATCCACATCTGCTGCATTGACAATGCACAGCGAATACGGTCCTGCGACGTCACAAACCTTGCGTTTGTTAGAAAATGATTTTTGTGATCGTCTCAAGCTGAGTATAATTAAAAATATTGGCTCAAAGTGAACAAACTTTTTTATTAGGTAATAAACATAATTTTTTATTTATGGCCGACTTGGCGCGGCACTAATTTCAAACAAATAAAATAAATATTTGCCCGTGTGACCGCCTGGCCGTTGCCGTTGTCCTTAATAAATCTCTTAGTTTCGAGATAACGACTTCGGCGCACGGAATACGTTATTTTTGTCCGAATTCGCAAATATAAATCGAGCCACTGGGTGCGGACAGCGAACCCACCCGAGCTTACTTTTTTTTGTTTATAAAGTATCCTCTCATTTGATGGGGAAGTAATGGACCGTGCGCGCAAATAGCGAAACATTATTTATCCGCACGTTATTTTCTTCCCTTTCATGGAACTTTTCGGAATAAGTACAGGGTGTCCCATCGCTTGCGGCCACCCCCAAAATTGAGCTTCAATTGAAAGTTATTTATTTGAAATGTGGTGCGCACGTATGACTCTGGTATAAGGCCAGAAATTTCCAGTTTTACATATTAATTGTCGGCGTTAGTTTTCGAGAAAAAAAATAAAAACTGATTTTTTATAACAGTACTATTTCGCAATTTCGTCAACTTTCACTTTTCAGGAACACTATGATTAAGACGAAGATATCCAAAGTGAAAAAAATAAATTCAAAAGCTGTAATTAGTCTAAAATTCCCTTATATTGGAATCGCAAGAGTAAAAGTAATAATTTATGACTGTAAATAGTCGTTAGTAGTTTCCGCAGAGGTAAGTGCGATTTAAATTTATGACGTTGTAAAAATTTGTCACTGTCGAGTGGAAGTCGGTCGATGTGAACAACAGGAGCGTACCTAAGTCGAGCCTTTTTACTTTCTTGTTGATTTCTAAAATTTACGTAAATTGCAAGTCCTCTAATAAATTACGATTACGAGCACGAAGATACTTTAAAGTGTGAATGTTGAATTATTTTTTTTCAACTCGAAGACGACTTATTACATTTTTCGTTTGAAATATTTTCGGTGCGGTTATGGAAAAGGGACAGACCATTCGAGGTACCAGTTACCTACTTCCAGTTTCGGAGAAAATTTTACAATGCCATACATTTAAATCGTACTTAACTTTGCGGATATATACTAAGGACTGTTTATAGTAATAAAGTATTACTTATACTCTTAATATTCCAATATAAGGGAATTTTAGACTAATTACAGCGTTTGATTTTTTTTTTTGCTTTGAATATCTTTGCCTTAATAATACTGATTTTGAAAAGTGAAATTTAACAAAATTGGAAGATATTATTTTTATAAAAAATCAGTTTTTATTTTTTTTTTTGTCGAAAACACGCCGACAATAACATTTAAAACTGGAAATTTCTAGCCTTATACCAGGGGTATACGTGCATCAAATTTCAAATAAACAACTTTCAATTAAAGCTCAATTTTGGGGGACACCCTGTACATTCGAAACTTATGCGAAACGTAATTTTTGAAATTGAGTTACTGGTACTATGTACTACACACAATAACACCCATAAGGAGCAAGTTAACGGTTCAGATGGATGATAGTCATTAGGGTTCGTGGCTTTCTCTATGTAATACATTTAGCTTGTGATCTTGTGCGGGAATGATGAACTTTCGCGAGTAGTTTGCGTGATAAAGTTGCTACATTACATTCATGCACTTCCTCCAGCAAAGGAATTCACAAAACCGTTATTTCTTCTATCGAGAATTTTATTTTATTTTTGAATCACCTTGCTGGTATTTTTGTTGTACATTTTCGCCGAACTCTCAAAATCAGCATACCAATCTCGAAATTCAATTGTGCACATAAAAAAATATTGAGCAATTAACCTCCGATTTATTAGAAAGTAGATACTGTCATTAAATATACCATCCACATCTGCTGCATTGACAATTTACAGTAACCCAATAAATAATTTGTTTGGTGCTAAAGAAGTTGATTTAAAATAAATTTTTACTAGTCGACCACTCCAGAATAATAATAAAATATTCAATAATTTCTCATCCACATCTGCTGCATTGACAACTTGCAATAAATTAAGCGGCTGAATTTTCCGAATTGGCCTTCTAACACAGAATAGAAATCCTTACAGAAGGGACACTTCTGTCGGTTCCTTTGATGTCTAGGCTTAACTTTTCGTGACCTTGAAATTTCAGTCCCTTTAATTCCGTGTAGCGGATGCGCAGATGTTCAATTTTATCGCACAATGTGTAATATTAATCACAAGATAGTATTTAAAAGCATGAAACGGTTAAAGAAAACCTTATTATTAATTTAGTTAAAAAATGAAACAAACTGATTCTAACAAGATGAATTTTATTATGTATTGGAGTTTTTTAATTTTTCGAAAACAATTAAGAAGACGAATAGAAAAACAATTTGTTTTTAGAGTTTTTATAACTGCAAACCATACAAGCTTGTCGTTTCTTTAATTCACAACTCATTTTAATTTAACTCACTTAAACAACACTAAAATACAAAATATAACTTGTAAAACGAATATACACATAGGCCAAGCAACAGAGCAAAAAAAATGTCATAATTTGCCATAAATACTACTCGGAAACCAACTGTGCGATTACATAAACGACAGTTAGTAGATCAATTTGGCATAATTTTAGACTCGAAGACCATAATTTTTAATTAGTTATGAACAATTTAGAAGAAAAACTCGTTTTTTTTTTAGTTTTTTGCTTGTAAAATGGAAACTAATGAAGCAATCTTAATGTTGTCAATAGACGAATTGTAGAGAATTAAGTTACGAAGAGAATGAGATGTCGAATGTCCCGATCGAATAATTAGAACCGGAGAAAACCCGGAAAACCCGGAAATTTCAGTGTTTTTTAAAAAAATTCACAATTCCGACATTTTTGAATTTTAAGAACTGAAACCTTGCACACAGATAGCCATTTATATGTATTTTATGTGTGCAAAACCCAGATTCTGTTAGACAAACGCTTATTGCACAATCACCATTTCAATTTTTTTCTGCGATATTTTCCAGGAGGGCTTCTTGCTCCTGTGGTTATCCGATGTAAATTTTAAAATCAGAATTGGAAACTAGACGTACAGGGCAACAAAACGTTCATCTTCGATTTTCCATAAAATGTAGCGAAATAGGTGAAAAACGGTCGTGAATATGAGTAAAAACGGTCGAATTGTAGAGAAATAAATTACAAAGAGTGGTCGAGTAGTGGGGGAAGACCGGCCGCTGAGAGGAAGTTTTTTACATAGGAATGGAATCAGGCTGCGCTTCCCCTAACGGGCTGTCACCCGCCACTTTCACGGGGTCGGCCGTTTTTACTCATATTCACGACCGTTTTTCACCTATTTCGCTGCATTTTATGGAAAATCGAAAATGAACGTTTTGTTGCTGTGTACGTCTAGTTTCCAATTCACTTTCTAAAATTTACATCGGATAACCACAGGAGCAAGAAGCCCCCCTCCTGGAAAATTACGCAGAAAAAAATTGAAATGGTGATTGTGCAATAACCGTTAGTCCGACAGAAACTGGGTTTTGCACACATAAAATACATATAAATAGCTATCTGTGTGCAAGGTTTCAGTTCTTAAAATTCAAAAATGTCGGAATTGTGAATTTATTTAAAAAACACTGAAATTTCCGGGTTTTCCGGATTTTCTCCGGTTCTAATTCTTCGATCGAGACATTCGACCTTCTCATTCTCTTCGTAATTTAATTCTCTACAATTCGTCTATTGACAACATTAAGATTGCTTCATTAGTTTCCATTTTACAAGCAAAAAACTAAAAAAAACGAGTTTTTCTTCTAAATTGTTCATAACCAATTAAAAATTATGGTCCTCGAGTCTAAAATTATGCCAAATTGATCTACTAACTGTCGTTTATGTAATCGCACAATTGGTTTCCGAGTAGTATTTATGGCATGAAAAAATGCTTTATTGCTTGGCCTAACAGTGCACGTGTTATAATAGCAGGTTGCAGTGAGATAGCAGGTGCACGAGAGCGTGCATCGCATAGGCCAAATTGAAAGGGCCGCAATTTTGAAGTAGCAAATAGAATTAATAGTTTCACGGGCCTTTTAAATCAGATTAGTTTCTATCGCTGTCTAAATTTAGTTTCTCCTTCTGAGTGCCCCCTCTTTGTGAACTTTCTACTCTTTTGCTTCTAATCTGGAAAATAAATTCCGGGCACAAAACGATAAAACCGACGCGACCAAAAAAAAAAAAACAGAAATATTCCTTATTTATTATCGCCGAGATAGCAAATTCTGGCGCCTCCGCCAAAAATCGTCCCCGAGCTTGCGGCGCGGCCGGCTTGGCCTGTGAACGACCGTGACCGAATCCGCAACGATGCCGCCGCCTCTACAAGGCCGCGCTCCACTCAGCGACGGGGGTAAAGCGCGCAATCGATCGGATCGTCCCGGCGATGGGGTTAGGTGTGTGTATGTGTGTGTGCCGGATTGGCCCCGAAAAATCGGCGGCCCCGTGCAAAATTCATAATCTTGCGCCGATCAGTCCGAGCAAGTCTGCCGTGCGTTCAGGTGATACTGCATTAGTCGCACACATCCATGAGCCCCCCCCCCCGCCCCGAACGCGGAATTATCCGGAAAAATGTCGCCGCTTAATCTGGTTTTCTTTATTAAACCGAGGGAAGGGTCGACATTTTTATTTGCGCCCCATTTATCATCGCATTAACGCAAAAACGTAATCGCGCGTCAAGTGCGCAAATATTGTCCGTTTTGTTTTCTCTCGTCCGCCGTTATCTAATCTAATCCGGCGCTTGTTTGTTTCAGGCACTCGACACGAGAGTCTGCTAATTAATTAAAAAGTCCAAATAATCGTCGGATTAAGTTTTATTAATCGGGCCTCCTCAAAAAAAAAAAAAAACGATTTGTTCCGACGTAACGTTTGAGGTTGGGTATCAACACGTCGCCGTCATATTGATATCGTGAATAAACAATATTTCAATAAAAATGTGCAAAAAATAAATATTCATTCATCTCCCCAACGAAATTTTGTCAGGTAATGCGGACAAACAGTTTAGAATTTATGGGAAAGGTGCATTTTCGAACGGATTTATTTAAACTGTTTTTCGTGCAAACTCTTCAGAAGTCGATTAAAACAATGCAATTTAAAAAAGAACGCCTTGCTGTTTCAGAACAAGCAACACACCTTGCATCCTAAGTATCACCAACTGCCGGTTGTTGAGTGAAGACTTGACCTCGAGCTTTACTAAACCCAGGAAAAAAAATAAAAAAACTAAAAAATTGTGTTGGCAATGCTGAAAATTTGAATACTTCACTCAATAATTCCAAGTTTCTTTATTGTTTACTTGCGATACAACAGGATGATTTAAGATGGATCCTCATCTAGCTCTACCTTGAGAATTTTATGAACTCTTATAGCTGTTACAAACTTCATCTATCAGTAAAAAATTCGCAGGGTGAGACCGTTTCATCATAAAATAATAATAAAATAAAATAAAATAATAAAATAATAGCCTGTTGTAAATATTTTATCGCTATTCTCATCTGAAGGAAAAAATAGTTCTGCCATTATAATTCTAATATTTATTGAAATTTTTCGATATCTTTTAAGTTATAGCAATAAAAATGTAATATCTACATTTCGGTTTAAACAAAAATCGGGATTATTTACAAAATTTTTCCTTTTTTCCATAGCAACATTTAAACCTTATCACAATAATATAAACTTAACTCCACAAACATTTTAAAAAACATTTGAAAACATTGTCAATATACATTAATTAAAAAACATTTTAAAAAACATTTAAAAAAAGTAAATTTATAATGATTTAATGTTTTTAAAACATTGTCAATACACATTAACTAAAAAACATTTTATAATACATTTAAAAAAAGTCAATTTACAATGATTTCATCATTTTAAAACATTTTCAATACGCATTAATTAAAAAACATTTTAAAATACATTTAAAAAAGTCAATTTACAATGATTTAATCATTTTAAAACATTGTCAATACACATTAATTAAAAAACATTTTAAAATACATTTAAAAAAGTCAATTTACAATGATTTAATCATTTTAAAACATTGTCAATACACATTAATTAAAAAACATTTTAAAATACATTTAAAAAAAGTCAATTTACAATGATTTAATCATTTTAAAACATTGTCAATACACATTAATTAAAAAACATTTTAAAATACATTTAAAAAAGTCAATTTACAATGATTTAATCATTTTAAAACATTGTCAATACACATTAATTAAAAAACATTTTAAAATACATTTAAAAGAAGTCAATTTACAATGATTTAATCATTTTAAAACATTGGCAATACACATTAATTAAAAAACATTTTATAATACATTTAAAAAAGTCAATTTACAATGATTTAATCATTTTAAAACATTGTCAATACACATTAATTAAAAAACATTTTAAAATACATTTAAAAGAAGTCAATTTACAATGATTTAATCATTTTAAAACATTGGCAATACACATTAATTAAAAAACATTTTATAATACATTTAAAAAAGTCAATTTACAATGATTTAATCATTTTAAAACATTGTCAATACACATTAATTAAAAAACATTTTAAAATACATTTAAAAAAGTCAATTTACAATGATTTAATCATTTTAAAACATTGCCAATACACATTAATTAAAAAACATTTTAAAATACATTTAAAAGAAGTCAATTTACAACGATTTAATCATTTTAAAACATTGGCAATACACATTAATTAAAAAACATTTTATAATACATTTAAAAAAGTCAATTTACAATGATTTAATCATTTTAAAACATTGTCAATACACATTAATTAAAAAACATTTTATAATACATTTAAAAAAGTCAATTTACAATGATTTAATCATTTTAAAACATTGTCAATATACATTAATTAAAAAACATTTTAAAATACATTTAAAAGAAGTCAATTTACAATGATTTAATCATTTTAAAACATTGTCAATACACATTAATTAAAAAACATTTTATAATACATTTAAAAAAGTCAATTTACAATGATTTAATCATTTTAAAACATTGTCAATATACATTAATTAAAAAACATTTTAAAATACATTTAAAAGAAGTCAATTTACAATGATTTAATCATTTTAAAACATTGGCAATACACATTAATTAAAAAACATTTTATAATACATTTAAAAAATTCAATTTACAATGATTTAATCATTTTAAAACATTGTCAATACACATTAATTAAAAAACATTTTATAATACATTTAAAAAGGTCAATTTACAATGATTTTATCATTTTAAAACATTGTCAATACACATTAATTAAAAAACATTTTAAAATACATTTAAAAAAATCAATTTACAATGATTTAACTGTTGTTATATGTTATATTTGAGGATGCATGACATTGGCATTGCAGTGCAAAACTAATTGTTCCATTTTTCTTATTATCAAATAGAAAGTTGCAACTTTGACTAATCCGTTAAGTAGAAAATTGAATGCAGATTCAGATGATAACGCACTTTTTATGATATTTGTTTTTTACTCGAAGCTACAGTGGCAGGCAAATGTATTCAGTTTTCCATAAGAAATTTGTGTGAGGATCCCTCTTAATAGCATCTGCAATAAAAAGATTTGGGGCACAAAGTAACAAAGCAACAATATCCAGACCCAATCAGCTTATCTCCCAAAAATGGTGTTAAAAATGAGGTGTTTTAAGAGGGCTGAAGGAAAAAGTATTAATCCCTTTAAATTATTTTGCACAATTAAAAATTCCTTCTCCATTTCTAAGATATCAACCATCAAATCATTTTGCTGCCACGCCGAATGCGAACACACGAACGCCCTTCACCGAGTTTAAATCGATACCGGCGCCACGACCTCGTGTGAGAACACTTTTCTTCCTTTCGAGCAAAAATTACGGCGGATTTTAAATATCGAGAACAATCTGCAAACGGACGTTTTATTAAAACATCCACCGCAACGCGTGCGAACCCTCGTTTTAACGAGATGGGTTCATCTCGAATTTTATTTTCGAGACGAAATTTATGTAAACGCGCGACAGTCGGATGCCTTATTTATCCTTCTCAAACAGGTAGTAACAGATGTAAATATGAAATCGAAAAATCGGGAAATAAGCGTCACACAAACGGATCGTTGATTTTTTTTTTTTTTTTATATTAAATTTCAAGCCGGATTTGGGAATGTTCGCAATTTAAACGGAGCGAACTTGCATGACGTTATTTAAATTAATGCAGTAAAACGGATGGAACGGTTTTTTGTTTTCCGGACTTTTTTTTCTCTATTTGACGCGCGCGCTGTAATTGGTGCTGGATGTGTCGCCTGAAAGCGTCGAGCGAACGCAGCTTTCCGGATAATGGGGTTACAGTTTCGTTTGATGGCAACTATTTTTCCGAGTGTGTACTTTCGCAATCTTGTTATTTTTTCTTTCAGTCGTCGCGCACTTTACGATCGCGGTTTATGCCGGATAATTTCCATTGTCCACGTCGGTTTATGCGCTCGTTTTATGTGCAGTCACGCGCAAATATTTTATTGTTCCTGTAATATATTTGTGTTGATGTTGCTTATAAAACCGAGGCGATAATACTGATGGGTCTATTATAATAAATTTTGTGTGTCGTTTTCACTCCGAATTGTAAAAACGTTGCACGAGTTTTAGCGTCAAAGGTGGATTTTTATTGATTCCGTCTGAATTGTTCGAAATTTGGCGTTTAATTGGTTTTAATCACAATAATAGTTTGTCAGATTTCTTTTATGATTTGCTTGAGTCTGAATTTAGTTTCAAAGTACAGTAGAATCCACTTTTAACGAATACCGGATATAACGAGACACCGCTTATAACGAGCAATACACATAGAGAAATTTGATTTACTATCCAAACGCGGTTAAAAATGTCCGCATATTACGAGATCGGTTATAACGAGACTCCGGTTATAACGTCGGTTGTATTGAAATTTTATATCAAATAATCCTGATATAGCGAGATCTAAATATATACCTTTGACTAATATTGATAATGGTTTACTTAGATTCCAACTAATCAGGTTTCAGGCGGTAAAAAATCAGTTTCACTTAGGTTACCAAAGAATTATCATGTCAACCTCCGGTAAATTAAACGTAAAAAATATCAAATTGGTATTTCTACCTCCCAACACGACTTCAATACTGCAACCCATGGACCAAGGAATTATAAACTTCCTTAATTTTCATTTTCGAAAAGTACTTGTGTTGCATTTGATAGATGGCATTGAAATGGAAAAAGAGGATCGGGTAACACTTCTAGACGCCATTCGATTTGTAGACCGAGCTTGGAAAAGTATTACGCAAACCACAATAAAAAATTGTTTCAAACATGCTGGATTTATAGGAGAAGTTGACCCAGCTGAAAATTGGCAAAGTGAACTTTGTATCGCATTAAAGGCTAAAAAAGTTAACTTTCAGGAGTATGTGACAGTTGACAATTTTGTATGCACTAGTGAAATCCCAACCGAGGATGACATCGTTGAGAATGCATACTAAAAATACAATTAAACTCAAACTGAAATTGCTAAATCTGATTTCGCCTACGGAAGCTAGAAAGTGCCTGGCAAAATTGAAGAGTTTTTTTGAAGCCGAAACTAGTCTAAATGGTGCGGAACATTTTTTTAATTTTTTGGCAAATTTGGAAAATGTAATTGACGAAACAGACCATTACAGACTATTTCGGTTAATAAGTACGCCTAAATTTATATATGAAACAACTGTAACGTACGCGCATTTTACTAATTTATGTCAACAAATAATATTTTCAATAAAAAATGTCTAGATAATAATCCGCTTTTAACGAAATCCTCTTATAGCGAGCTAATTTCAAACTCCCTTGCGTCCTCGCTATAAGCGGATTCTACTGTATTCGTTTTTTTGTGGAAAAAAATAAAAAGTGGATAACTTGATTAGGCATTTTTCTGTATGTCCAAATTTCATTAAAAGTCCAATTGAAGTGGTCGACTAGTAAAAAATTATTTTTCAGCACCAAACAAATTATTTATTGGGTTATTGTAAATTGTCAATGCAGCAGATGTCGATGATATATTTAATGACGGTATCTACTTTCTAATAAATCGGAGGCTAAATAGTCAATATTTTTTTATGTCCACATTTGAATTTCGAGTTTGGTGTGCTGATTTTGAGAGTTGAGCGTTTAATTCGGCGAAAATGTACAGAGAATTTTTCTTTGGGGGATCCTTTTTGATGCCGGTAATCTCTTAATAATTGCGGAGAGATCTCTTTGTGCTGGTATTCAAAATTCAAAGTCGATGATGCGTGTGCGGGTTCACGTCGTTCCTTGCCGCATTCGTTACTGTCGGCTGTTGCCTTTAAACCTTTCCTCATGTCGTGTTGAGCTTTTGTGCTTTCATCCATAATTTATTGTGCATTGAGGTAATAATTACTCGCGTTCTAATTTATTACGGCACAACCGTACGGAGATGCGTGCTATTTACTCTCTGTCTTGTTTGCGATTCGCGCAATTTGCTTTGAATTTGTTTGTAAAAATATGTATGGAAACGTTGATTGTTAGGTTTACTCGTTACAATTTATTTATTATTTGTTCAAAGGCCGTTTTTCCATTTTATAATTTTTTTTTTGTTTTTTAAATAATTCACCTGTCGTTGCTCCTTTTATAAGAAAAATTTGTAGTAAAACATTAAGTTTTTGATTTGTTTAAGAAACCCAAAATATCTTTTAATTTTGGGCAACTCTTTCTTTAATTTTTTAATATTGTTCAGATAAGTAATTTGTTTTATTTTTGATATTTGAAACAGTAATTTTTAGTGGAACTGTTTGTATTTTCTACAAAAGGTACCCAAAACTCCTTCATGGTAAATTTTAAGTTTTCTCAAATAATTTAAATTTGGTTAATGGAATATTTTATTAGAAAAATTTGTAATGGAAGGAACCCAAAATATTTTCTTACTTTGTTATTTATGTTCTTTGGACAAGTTTTTCTAATAGTTGCAATGTTAATTTTTTGTGGAAATGTTTTTATTTTTTTTATCACAACAATTTGCTGTAAAAGGTACCCCAAATTTTATAAGAAAGTATAACCCAACATTTTGGGCAACTCTTGTTATTTTTTTAATATTTTTAGGCAAATTTTTCTAATAATTGAAACGTTGATTTTTCATTGAACTGTCTTGAAATATAAAAGGTACCCAAAATAAGCATTCCTAATAATTTAAATATTTTAATACGCTTTTTGATTATATTTTGAGAAAAAATTGTCTTAAAAGGAACCTAAAATATTTTCTAATTTTATTTATATTTTTTTTAGACTGGTTGGTTGTTTCATAATTGAAACTTTGATTTTTGGTGAAAATGGTTTTATAATTTGTTTTAATCACAACAACTTGTTATAAAAGGTACCCAAAAATTCTTCAATGATAAATTTTAATTACTTTCTCAATTTCAATTTTTTTAATAATTTTTACATCAATAAGAATAAATTGTCACAAGTGGAACCGAAATTATTTTAAAATTTTGAGTAAGTCTTTCATTAAAATTTTAAAATTCTTCAGACGAGTAATAATCCGAAACATTATTTTGGGTCCTTTTTATGAGAAAATTTGATATAAAAAATCAATTCGGAAATATACTCACACTTTGTTTACAACAGAATAACAACCAAACTCTCGATTGGCATTTAAAGTCTACAATAAAAAATTAACATAAAAACTCCGGAGACTCCAATAAATAAAATCGACGCCACAATTTACTTAATTCCGTTTTATTCCGATACAAATCCGGCGAATTTTTTATTAACCCAATTTCGAGACGATCCGCGGATCTTAATCTAAATGAATTATTCAGAGGAAAAATGTTTGCGAAAATGCGGGGGAAAAAAAACTGCAACAATAAAATTTGTCCGGTGTTATCCGAGAAGTTAAAAAAACTTTGAACAAAGTCAAACGGGCCGCCGCAAAAAGCCCCAGAGAATAAGAGGTAGTAGATCCAATTTCCCCCGAAATAACTTCAATTTCCAAACGAAACGCGGAGTCTTTTCTTCTCGTGCGCCATTCTATCACAATTGAACCTTTCGTTTTTTTTGCGCCCCCATTGTCTCCGAATTGATGCGATTTGTGTCGTGTTTTATTTCGTCGCGGCGGCGGCGAGCGAACCGAGCCGGTTTCCCCGGACCCCCGTTCCGGAATCGATCTCTTCAACGGGTTTTATCTCGCAGTCGGAATTGGCTGCAGTCCTGGGCGTGTGCTTGAAACCCTGACCTGCCTTGTTTACAGTCTGTGCTTGCGCAGTTAATCTTCGCCCACGCGGGCACTTGTGTAAATGCAACGAGGACGTTCGGCCACTTTCCTGTCCCACTTTAAACGGGGGGACTAATTGGCATTTTACACTCGTTGCCGGCACATACGCGCGGTCGGAACGCGATTCATCACCACTTCAACTGGTGTGTGCTTGCGTGCGGCCGATGTGCAGTTGGGGGTCGGCACGTGCATCGTCGACGGGACGTCGCCGTCCCAATACACAGTCGCACGTCAATTAAAATGAGCCAATTAAGGTCCGGGAACTGCTAAGTAATGCACAATTCTTCCGCTCAGGGGGCACCAATTTTGTCCTTTAAAATAAAAAATGTTTAGGCAACCAAAGAGGTATCCTAACTAATAAGGTTTCAAACTTAAGTATTGAACAGAGAAAGAACAAAAAAAAAGAGTTGCGCGTTTTTCATACGTTCGTAACTTGATAAATATTATTTATATTATGGTCTGCGGCGATAACGACGGTAAACTCAGTCGGAAATAAAATTAGTCTATAATTTTTTGCCAATTCTTTGCCAATTTTGTGTTTTCATAGATGTACCTGCTATAATTAATCCCGTAACAGGCTGCAAACACATTTTCAATTATGCAAAGAGTAATCTTGATCCCCATTTTTATACGCTCATAATTTGATAAATATTATTTATATTATTGTCTGCGGCGATAACGGAGGTAAAATCAGTCAATGCGATTGCTGCATTATTTACTGTTTTTTTGTTGCAATTTTTGGTGAATAGATGCTCCAAACAATTTTTCATACGATGCTATTCGAAACTAATATAATATTGTACAATTTAGTAGACTCGAAAATGTTTCATATCCTTACGCGTGCGAACATGGATATTTTGCATTATCAAGTGTGTATTTTTATAAATTTTTAGAGATATTGTTATATCCTAACAGTTTGCGCTATATCAAGTGTACATTTTAATAGAAATTATTCTATCCATGCCGTCAATCAAAAAGGTACAGATTTGACAGGACATCTGTTAGTAAAAGGACGAACTATTTGACTAAAATCTTATGGGAAAACAACTTTTCCCCGAAAATGTAAAATTTAGACATTTATCCAATTTGGTTTACGGAAACTATTTCTTAGGTGCTAAAAGAACATTTTTATGTAATTTGTTGACGATGTTGTGTTCGGAAAGCAATTAAAAGCGCGATCAAATAATACTGTATTTCGTACCACAACTTTTAGATGTTTTTTCAAAGATATTCACCATGTTATCATTAAAAAAACATGTCATATTATACTACTATATGTTTAGTACAAGTACCCCGAAGGAATTTCTACAATATAACTTACTTCTTGAGCTATACTGTTTTTACTGGCACACTACATTAGAGAAAATATTGTTGCCAATTTTTTTCTTCTTAAGTTATCAACTTTCTCGCAATAAAAAAAATATTTCCTTACAAGGCAATATATTCTCTATAAGTGTTGTAAAGTGCATTGCAAAATATTTCGTAACTCTAAAGATTTCAGTAAAAAACCGTCACTACTACATTTTTGCGAGAATTGCACTTTCGGAGGTTAATTTTTGAAAACTAGGCACTTCTTCACCAAAGCAAATATATCATTAGATGCGGTAACATTATGTTTACAACTGTTGCTTCGCAAATTATATATTGATGAGTACTTTCTAAGCGATACTGAGTTTCTTAAAACTCTGCATTTTTTGAGGTTGGGTTCCCCAGCCTTAAAACGCGGCAATAATGCCAGTTACACGCGCAAGCAATGAGCCAATTAATAGGGTCGGTCGACAACAGGTTGAATTTTTTTTTTCCTTTTTCGAGGGGAAAATTTTGAGGGCCTCGGTTGGGTATTCGAGTGGGCATTGTCGAGTGGCCCTTCATAGCGAATCTCTGCGAGAGGCATTGTGCCGCCGCTCTCTCGTTCGACTTCTTGTGGTCGCCCTGTCAATATTGGAGGAGGTGGGATTTTTCTTTGAATATCGTTTTTTTCCGGCTGGGATGAAGTTTTGGAGTTGACGCAAGTGGGTTTTGTTGGGTCGTTCTTAATCGAAGAGAAAAGGCTGTTTTTTAAAATTCAAGTGATTTTGAGTCATTCATATTTTTATGAGATTAGTTTTTTTTCTTCACGTCAGTTCAAATCGTTCAGATTCAAATCAAGTTTCATAAAATGAGTCTCATTCTTACTGTGGCTCTGGATATTGTTGCTTGTGGATAAGATCCACTTTGTTCCGGGTGTCCTTCTGTAGAAGTTTTTATTATCAAGTTTTACCACAAGCTATACGAGGGTGTCATTTAAGGTTTCTTACCATAAATAATAGATTTTTAAACAAACAGCTTATCGATTGTCCACAATCATTTCGTAGATAATTTTTGGTAGCATTTTACAATTTTTCAGGCGCAATTAAGGTTCTTTCAGCCGAATCCCAACCAGCACTAATTTACAGCACTTTAAGAGCGGATGTTGTTACCTAAACGGTCTTATGCAGCCACGGCGGCTGCTTGACTGAGCACGGACGTTGTAGCTGGCCATGTTTTACTGTTGCCACGGGCAAATAAAATAAATAGAAACGTCACCTTTTTTTACAAAGGGAATGACCAGACGTGTTTTACATTTTATTCCGTATTTTATTTGTGTTTACATGTGAGTTATTATTTAATGTTTCAATGAGTTTGTAACATTTGACGGCCCAACGTGGGGCACAAGGAAAAGGGCTTTTCCACCGAACTTTCACCAACGACCCCGATGCCGCGATGCCGCGACGCCCTTCTGGAGGGGGATCAAATCCTAACATCAGGAACCTCCAGTGGCGCCCGCAACCGATGATCGCTACACGATTCAGCGGTAACAGCTGCAACAGGCGACTCCACTTCCCGGAGCTCCGACGCACAGCGTCGAACTACAAGGGGATCGTCAGCGACCGAACAGCGCCGCGAAGAGCTGCATTCCGCCGCCTTCCCCGCTTTCGGCATGACACGAAAGATGCCTGCGTACTAGACCCGCGTCACTCCATGGGACTATGGATGCCTGCAGCAAAGTATGAACAAGTAGCAAGCAACCACGCAACCGACCACCGCTGTACCGACCCGGTAACAGAGTGCAACTACGCACCACTGCAAGAACCATTATGTTGAGTAGAAACCGGAAATTACGAATATAGGTTGATTTTGCGATGTCGCCAGGTCGCCAGGTCGCCAAGACCCGCTTTGAGAAACTACGTTCTGACGTTTTGGTCAAACTGGAATTAGTACTCGAAAACAAACACGTGCAATCTTTCGGTGGGCATTTATCCAAATTGATAAAAGGCCTCGCAGAATTGCACAAAAACACTCTTGGACTACTGTCAGTACCTCCGCTATTTCCGATAGAAGTCGATTTGTCAAACAGTGCTTTGCAGTACAAATCGACAACTCCAGTGGTTCAAGATAATGATGAAGAGCATGAAATAGAAAATGGGGAAGTGCAAGAAGTGCCTGAACCGAATTTAATTTGTAACCTGGATGTTTTGGATGACGCCGAACCAGTTGAACTGAGTCATCGATGCCCGATTTCGGAACTATCCAATTAGAATCTGATTATAGTGTTATGGATAATCTTACTCTTTTGATGACCCTGCTTCCCGGAGTCCCAACGCACAGCGTCGAACTACAACGGGATCGTCAGCGACCGAACAGCGCCGCGAAGAGCCGCATTTCGCCGCCTTCCCCGCTTTCGGCATGACATGAAAGATGCCGGCGTACGAGACCCGCGTCACTTCGAGGAACCTGCAGCTAATAGCTAACCATAAACTATTTTCTTTATAATATAAATAATCCAAGGCAACAGCTACTTCCAACACCGTGCTCATCCTTTAGGGAGGGGCGTGTTACCTAAACGGTCTTATGCAGCCACGGCGGCTGCTTGACTGAGCACGGACGTTGTAGCTGGCCATGTTTTACTGTTGCCACGGGCAAATAAAATAAATAGAAACGTCACCTTTTTTTACAAAGGGAATGACCAGACGTGTTTTACATTTTATTCCGTATTTTATTTGTGTTTACATGTGAGTTATTATTTAATGTTTCAATGAGTTTGTAACATTTGACGGCCCAACGTGGGGCACAAGGAAAAGGGCTTTTCCACCGAACTTTCACCAACGACCCCGATGCCGCGATGCCGCGACGCCCTTCTGGAGGGGGATCAAATCCTAACATCAGGAACCTCCAGTGGCGCCCGCAACCGATGATCGCTACACGATTCAGCGGTAACAGCTGCAACAGGCGACTCCACTTCCCGGAGCTCCGACGCACAGCGTCGAACTACAAGGGGATCGTCAGCGACCGAACAGCGCCGCGAAGAGCTGCATTCCGCCGCCTTCCCCGCTTTCGGCATGACACGAAAGATGCCTGCGTACTAGACCCGCGTCACTCCATGGGACTATGGATGCCTGCAGCAAAGTATGAACAAGTAGCAAGCAACCACGCAACCGACCACCGCTGTACCGACCCGGTAACAGAGTGCAACTACGCACCACTGCAAGAACCATTATGTTGAGTAGAAACCGGAAATTACGAATATAGGTTGATTTTGCGATGTCGCCAGGTCGCCAGGTCGCCAAGACCCGCTTTGAGAAACTACGTTCTGACGTTTTGGTCAAACTGGAATTAGTACTCGAAAACAAACACGTGCAATCTTTCGGTGGGCATTTATCCAAATTGATAAAAGGCCTCGCAGAATTGCACAAAAACACTCTTGGACTACTGTCAGTACCTCCGCTATTTCCGATAGAAGTCGATTTGTCAAACAGTGCTTTGCAGTACAAATCGACAACTCCAGTGGTTCAAGATAATGATGAAGAGCATGAAATAGAAAATGGGGAAGTGCAAGAAGTGCCTGAACCGAATTTAATTTGTAACCTGGATGTTTTGGATGACGCCGAACCAGTTGAACTGAGTCATCGATGCCCGATTTCGGAACTATCCAATTAGAATCTGATTATAGTGTTATGGATAATCTTACTCTTTTGATGACCCTGCTTCCCGGAGTCCCAACGCACAGCGTCGAACTACAACGGGATCGTCAGCGACCGAACAGCGCCGCGAAGAGCCGCATTTCGCCGCCTTCCCCGCTTTCGGCATGACATGAAAGATGCCGGCGTACGAGACCCGCGTCACTTCGAGGAACCTGCAGCTAATAGCTAACCATAAACTATTTTCTTTATAATATAAATAATCCAAGGCAACAGCTACTTCCAACACCGTGCTCATCCTTTAGGGAGGGGCGTGTTACCTAAACGGTCTTATGCAGCCACGGCGGCTGCTTGACTGAGCACGGACGTTGTAGCTGGCCATGTTTTACTGTTGCCACGGGCAAATAAAATAAATAGAAACGTCACCTTTTTTTACAAAGGGAATGACCAGACGTGTTTTACATTTTATTCCGTATTTTATTTGTGTTTACATGTGAGTTATTATTTAATGTTTCAATGAGTTTGTAACAATGTGTGCAGCAAATTGGAAAGTCTCTTCGAATGAATTTTTAACTCATTCGCAGAGCTTTAACGCCACGTTTGCGATTGAAAAGCAGCCCCATGGTTTTCCCCTGATTTAAAAAAAAATCTGCCTTGTTTTTAATGTAAGAGGCGTTTGCTGAAATCGAAAATGGTGGCTCTTTCCGGCAGTTATTTGTTCTGACCGAGTTCGTCGCTGTTCAAGATGCTTTCATCAGACTGTGTTTACTTCGTGTATTTTGCCTGGCCCCGGGATCGGTCGGAAAGGTGCAGCGCGTTAACTGGGGAGAGACGTCATTGAAACTTCGTTTTAATAAACATATTTCAAGTGATTGACGCGGGACTAAACCGCGCCGGATTTTGCGGATTTGTCGATCAGAAATGCGTTTGGAATTGAAAATGTTTCGGGGGAGAATTTCGATGATTTATCGTGACACTGTTTTCGGGCGTTTGCGTTACAAATACCTTGTTTGAGACGTGTCGAAGTTTCTCGCCGAATTTTTTGTCGTAGGTATATTCAAATCGCTCTTTTTCACGAGGAGATGTTTTTTTTTCTGTTCAACAAACATGCGCGTTTTCAGGTCTCCTGAATTATCGTTGTTTGTGCGAGTTTTTCCTTTTTTTTTTGCTGTCATAATTGATAGAGCAGGGTCGAAACACCTTTTGTAGCCACTTTGAACCATTTTTTAATTGAGAAAATTAACAAATGGTTAAGATTAACCGTAAACGACATTACTGTGTTTATGTATCTTGAATTGAGCCTTTATATTTTTCAGTTATGCTACGGTTTTTAAGCTGAAATGTTGTAAGTCTTGGTAATTTAATTACAGTAGAATCCGGTTATAACGAACCTCAAGGAACCGTCAAAATTGGTTCTTTATATCCGAAGTTCGTTATAAGCGTTATTGAAAGAATAAATGCAAGAATGTTTTATGAGACCTTCATTGTCTAATATAAATATGCACATTTATAAAACCATTAAGAATATAAGGACTAAACTTAAGTGAAACAAAGCAAAATGCAACAAGTAATTTTATTTGAATTTTTTAATTTATTTTCGACAAGTATAAATTGTCCACACACGTTTCAACGTCACTAAGATTTTCAATAATTGAGTTCGGCGCACCGTAAAACTGTAAAAAATCACGAATGTTGTTAATACTTTTCACAGCTTCCTGTGTAGATAAAATCTGTAATGCTGGTGCTTCCGGCTCATCCTCATTCCTCATTGGCTTCTTTTTGGCCACTTTTGTCTACCACAAATACTCAAATATTCTGTTGTAACTAATAAATTGTCTACATTAAATTCATGTTTAAGTTTTCGAAAAAATTTGAATTTTTGAATTGAAGGGCTCTATGTAAGAAGTATCTAAGTCACATTTCATATTCTGCAATATTTGAAATTTATATTTCTGTTTGATCTGGAAATCACATTATTTTGATTTTGACTAATCTTTTTTCACTAAAGAAGACTTACTTTAGTAAAAAAAAGATTATTCACAGTCAAAACAATGTGATTTACAGGTCACATTGACACGTCAAATCTCAAATTTCACAGAATATGAAAGTGACTTAGGTACTTCTTGCATAGAGCTCTTCAATTGCTGAAATTCAGGTTCCGTTTGTTTCTATTTTTGTAACCACTCATTTAATGACAAGTCATCATCAGATTCAAAGGTTATTACGCGTTATATACAATGGAAAGTTCGTTATAGACGATTGAAATTTGATTAATTTCAGCTTTTTCAGGTTTGCTATATCCGATAGTTCGTTATATCCGAGTTCGTTATAACCGACTAATTTTTACATTGTTGAATAGGGGAAAATGTCGGGACTTGGAATAAAGTTCGTTATAACCGGTGGTTCGCTATAACCGAAGCCGTTATAACCGGATTCTACTGTATTTAAAATGTCAATCCTTATTTCAAATTGAAATCGAAACCACCCAAACACTAAAATGTCGCGAGAGAATAAATTTCAATTTTATAAACCTTAAAACTTCATCCTTAAGTCCCCCCCAAAAAATAATACGTAACATAAAACGTCTGCGAAATTTATTGCTTCATTTAGAAACGTACCTGCCGTTCAATAATACGTCGTCTCGTCCAAAAAACCGAACGCTTAGCGAAACAGAACGGCGAATAAATCTCGCGTCAACCCATTAAACGTTTGATGTGACCAAGAAATCCATTTATTTGCACACGCACCCAACTAACCCCATTAATTTGGGCGGTAAAACGAACGGAAAAAATGCCAAAACGAACGAACGGACGGCGCGCGTCCACGTCACCGCTTTCCATTTTCTCGACCGGCGGCGCGTCGATACGCATCCATTTTTAATTCGATTTTCGACTGGGAATACGCGCATCCGTCTTTGCGGGTGCTCCGGAACTTCGTAAACAGAACGCGTGGTTAATTACAGAGAGCGAGCGGGTCACGAAGCCAAAAACTCTCAAGGGCGGACAAAAAATTAGCGAAGCCTTAACGGGAAGTTAATTGGCGAACGTTGGTTGCATCGCTGAGAACAACAAGAGGGGCCCGGAATTAGAATTGGCAAAAACGGTAATCTCGGCTATAAATACCGATTCAAATCGTAACTGTAAAACGCCTAATTAAACAATGCAATGCCGTTTGGGACAGTTCCCGAAACATCAAAACATCAACGCAAAGTTTTGACTGTGAACAATTTTTTTTTTGTAATGCCAAAAAATAGTGACTTTAGTGACTTACCAGAAGAAAAAAAGTGACTAAATAGTAACTGTTTTCCGTTTATTATTTTGAAATATAGAAAATAAATTTAACACATTTTTATTAGTAAAAACATTTACATTAACAAATAATTGATAATAAACTCCAAAATAAAATAAAGTATTCTTAACAAAGTTATCTAATATGACAGTCATTATTTTAAGAATATCTTTATTTAATAACTTCTTTGGTTTTCTCTTCTTCTTTTTTTCTCCTCATCACCAACCCTTCAAGTAAGACTTGAGCAACACCTGCTTCGTAATATCATTCTTTTCTAGTGCATGTTTCAATTTTCTATGGCTTTTATCCAGTAGCTTCGCTACCACTAGTTGTTCATATGACTTCTCTTTCGTTTTGTCTTCCAACTGTTTTTCCAAACCATCAAATTTTTTTTATGTTTTCCAAACTCTTCCATTTTCTGTTTCTCTTGTTCTCTTGCTTTCTTTGATATTCTTCAACTTCTGATTGTTGTTTTTTCGATTTTTCAAGCTCTAAATAACATTTATATGAATTATAAAGCTCCACTACCCACATTTAGAACTTCCTGTGTTATTGGAACCAATTCTATTAGATTATTATATTTTTTTAAACCACTACGAATATGTAACTTGTTATTTAATGTTCGTAGACTCATGTTTGACTTGTTTGGAGTTGAAATTTGCCCCAAAAGGGAAAATCCACTTTCAACTGATGTACTTCCTTGTGCCAAAGATAGACACATTTTAACGACTTGAAATAATTCTTTATAGTGTTTGAAAGATAACCAGAATTTGTATACTCTTAGGTTTCCATCAAAATTTCTCTTCTCCTCTAATAAGACCAACTGCAGTAATTTGAATTCATCACATACTTTATCCACAGCAATGTATATGGGAAACTTATTTATTAATGATGAACAGTTTCCATATAAAAATGTTGACAACGTTTTAAAAAAATTAATTGTTTCTTGTCACGTTGCTTCCCAAGTTCTTGTTGAGTTTTTATTCCACAATTTAATGCCTTTAATGGCAAAAAGAATTCGTGACGATACAAACATCTTTAGTATTCGCAAGCACATTATCAAATTCAACAGCTGCTTCATTTTTAAAAAAAATTGAGTATATAGTCTTAGTTAACTCTTTTAATTCTGAATATAATACTTGAATTAACGGTTCATCCGTTTGAAGAAATTCAGTAAATTTAGTAAAAATGTGCGAAACATATTCTTTAAAATAAAGATCCACTATAGAAATATTTTCTAAAAATATAATAATATCTTTATAAGATTTAGTTTTGATTAAAGAACTTCTGTACGTTGGAATAAACTCCAGAAAATATTTCTTTATTGCTGAATACTGTTCTAAAACACGGCTGATAGCTGGACACAATGTTAACCACCTGGCAACAACATGTTTTATAAATTTGTGTGAAGATAACTTTAGATCACTCTGAATTTTCTCAGTCTTCTAATCGTAATGGCCAACCATCAAGGAAATGATACAGAGCAATGATAGAATCACTTACTTCACTTGAAAACTTTTGCGAACAATGTGAATATTGCAGGATTTTATTTCGAGACGAAAAAAAAAAAATTTCACGCCAAAATAGTGAAACAGGTGACTTTGTTAACCAATTTTTAGATATAGTGACCTAAAAGCTAAAATAGTGACAAATCACTAAATAGTGACCTCACTATGATCCCTGAATTTGTGTAAAACTGAAAAACTGAAACGAAAACCGTGAATCACCGAACGGCCTGAAATTTATTTATGTCAGGCCACCGTCGGAACGCCGGCGAGTTCCAAACTTCGTAATGAGACGACCTGTTGGAATGTTGCCATTGTTTTTCATGCGTTTAAAGTGTTCAGCCCGCGGCGCGCGTTCGCCACCTTCCTGTAATAATCGAGCTATTTTCTCGCTGGCCAAAAATACGGGTCGAACGGGATCGTCCCAATTCCGGAACTTGCACTTTTCCAGCTTTAAAAATGCGCTCAGACTTTTGATAAAGACGCCCACTTTCAAACGACCCGAATATCGAGTGCTGTACGGCGCTCGAGTGGGAAAAATTCTTCAATGAAAGAAAAAAAAATGGATGATTCAAGTGCGTCTGGATTCATAAGGAGATCTTTAAAATTGACTTTAATTACGCAATTTTGCGTCTGCATCTTTATTAATTACGGTGGTATGTTGTCAACTCCAGTGGCCTTTCTGTTCTTGAGACACGTGACTGCTGTTTTATATTTCCGCATCAAAATGGCATCATCTTGTCCTCTATCATTACCGCCTTGGAACTGAACCAAATGCTCTTCCGTTTCATCGATGTACAGCTCCTCTAAGTAGTGTTTCCAGACTTCAGTTAGTTTTTCTGGATCGAGGATTGCCGTCCCATGCTCATTTCTCAAAGCCTGCTCCTTTTTGTTTCCTTAAAGAAAGTTCTAACGACTTTGTATGCAAGGTCGTACTGTCCGTTTACAAGTTGAGACTCCACGTTCTCACATCTTCTAAATACCTTTCTTTCGCTTTCTGACAGTCTCTGTTTATCCTATCTCTGTATCTTCTTCGCCCCAATTCACTTGTGGCATTTTTGAGCAGCCCCCTCCTTCATTAAATCCATAATTTCTTTAGTTAACCATGGTTTAACATTTTCTCGGCTCTGCTTCTCCAGCACGTCATCCGCAGATTCCTCTACTGCTGTCTAACTTTTGCCACGGTTTTAAATACTTTTTTCATCACAATAATAATAAGAGCTGTTGATTTTGAAAGTGGAGCAAGTACATTTTATGTTATGTAGTTTGCAATAAGAATTAGCTTTAACTGTTTTTGTGACAAAATAGATTTGCCCCACTTTCAAAATAAATGGCTCATATTATTAATTTAATAATCACATCCTTGCAAAATGTTATATACAGTAGAATCCGGTTATAACGGCTTCGGTTATAGCGAACCACCGGTTATAACGAACTTTATTCCAAGTCCCGACATTTTCCCCTATGCAACAATGTAAAAATTAGTCGGTTATAACGAACTCGGATATAACGAACTATCGGATATAGCGAGCCTGAAAAAGCTGAAATTAATAAAATTTCAATCGTCTATAACGAACTTTCCATTGTATATAACGCGTAATAACTTTTGAATCCGATGATGACTTGTCATTAAATGAGTGGTTACAAAAATAGAAACAAAGGGAACGTGAATTTCAGCAATTGAAGGGCTCTATGCAAGAAGTATCTAAGTCACTTTTCAAATTCTGTGATATTTGAGATTTGATGTTTCAATGTGACCTGTAAATCACATTGTTTTGACCTTGAATAATCTTTTTTTTGCTAAAGTAAGTCTTCTTTAGTGAAAAAAGATTGGTCAAAATCAAAACAATGTGATTTCCAGATCAAACAGAAATATAAATCTCAAATATCGCAGAATATGACAAGTGACTTAGATACTTCTTACATTGAGCCCTTCAATTGGAAAATTAATTTTTTTTCAAAAACTTAAACGTCAATGACTATTAATGTAGACAATTTATTGGTACAACAGAATATTTGGGTATTTGTGGTAGGCAAAAGTGGCCAAAAAGTAGCCAATGAGGAATGAGGATGAGCCGGAAGCACCAGCATTGCAGATTTTATCTACACAGGAAGCTGTGAGAAGTATTAACAACATTCGTGATTTTTTACAGTTTTACGGTGTGCCGAACTCAATTATTGAAAATCCTAGTGACGTTGAAACGTGTGTGGACAATTTATACTTCAGTCGAAATAACAAAAGAATCTGAAATAAAATTTCTTTGTTGCATTTTGCTTTGTTTCACTTAAGTTTAGTCCTTATATTCTTAATGGTTTTATAAATGTGCATATTTATATTAGACAATGAAGGTCTCATAAAATACTCTTGCATTTATTCTTTCAATAACGCTTATAACAAACTTCGGATATAACGAATCGATTTTGACGGTTTCTTGAGGTTCTACTGTATTCTGAATTACCTAATTGTAAAATGACATTTCTGATGTGCACACTGGCTTAACGGCGCATGCGTAATGACGAATTGAGTGAATCCAATAAACGTAAACAAAATATGTTGATCCTTTGAGGGAGTATTATTGTGATGGGTGAATAAAACTGAAATGATCGAATTCTCCAATTAAAAAAATTCCCATCCCCTTCAACAGTCGCGGGGGGATCGGCTGCAGCTCCGATTTTCGAGAGATGAGAAGCCGGGAAAGTAACGAGCCAAACTTCTGTATTAACTTCGTCAAATAATGAACGGCCTTAGAGCCATTGTATCGTGACGTGATTCGGAGCAGTTCTTTGGGGGAACACACCACCGCCGTACGAATTAATCACAATACTACACGGACCTCACGGTCATTATTTCCCTCAAGATTGCCATTATTAAAACTCGACGGAACTGCCATTGTGTTATTTCGGGTTACTGCCGAGAAAATTACCTCGAAACTCTGCGGCGGCATTTCCTGGATCTCCCCGATTTTTAATTTCGTAATGGCGACATTGTTTACTTTTATAAATAGTTAACGATCCGGCTATAAATAAGCCATTTTAAAATAGCCGCGGTCAATTAGAACCGCTCGTTTTTTTTTTTTTTTTGTTTTTACTTGAAGTTAATTGCGCCAGTCAATAACAATTTTTTTCGTCGTCAGATTATGGAAAATAAAAATAGCCGAGGAAGGGGGGAAGATTGATGGCATTTTTCGATTTTTCTGTATATGTAATAAACAGGAAGAAAAACACGGGGTTCCACGGGCCCCCAAAAAGTGTTGCGCTCCAAGAACGCGCGAGCGACCCAGCTTTGGGGGGGGGGGGGGGGATTGGCCGCGAATAAAACAAAAAGTTGAGGTTGGCTGTTAATTTTTTATGACGTCCTTGTGTGGGCGATCATTACGTATATTATGGTTAGATATAGGACTGAATTTATGGGTTTTTCAAGTGGCAATCACGAGGAACTGTATCGTCACTTTTTACCCGGGTTTTAACTTGTTTTCACTCAAATATTAAAGGGTCATTTGTAACGGAAGCTAATGGAAACTTGATTGGGAAACGGCGGCGTTTTAATAAACTGAATTTGATTTGGTTTGAAAATTTTTTGATCGAATATTTCTCTTGTGGAAGTTCTTTGACACTGCAAGAAAATTGTCTCCGTTTCCGTTGAGAAATTTATTTTTTAAGTCGTTTCGTTCGAGCTAGCAAGGTTCAAACGTCAAGTTACCTCAGCTGAAAAGGAGAGAACGCATTTAATTTACCAACTTTTGCTGAATTAATTGAAGTGAATTCAGGTACGGCCAAAGTCAATTATAAACGCATTTAATATTTTGAAATTTACCTTTTTGAAAGTATGCGTTTAAATTAATATTTCGATCGTTTTTGAATGAAAAGAGAGATACATTCAATGAAAATTTCAACAAGTTGATAATTTTGGTTTTTGATGGTGGGTCAATTATGGTATGGAGTGGTACGAAATTGAACCTAGTCGAGATATTCAATGATCATGTTAAGCCGTTTGTCAAGTGTAATGTTTTTTTTTTTAATGTAAGTCGTTGCAAGACTGCGCCTGGGAACATATTTTTTTTAAATGCGAATATTTCTCTACTAAACTGGCCTGCACAACGCCTCATTCAAAATGTATGGGATGAAACGAAAAGAAACTGTAGGTTGTCCCCTTAATCTTGTGATAACCTCTTGTAATATACCTCAAGAATTAATTTCCAATTTGATTGAGCTGTAATTGTAATTGTAATTGAGTTGAATTTTCCAACCTAACATTTTTAGTGCTCTTTTATTTTTAGTTTCTGTAATTGACCAACCCAGTTTTCTTGAACCAATTTAAATGTGCATTAATTTTATTTTCGGATCAAAAATGTATTATACTTTCTGGAGTTATTTTAAGATATATAATTAAGGAAACAAATACAGTAAAACTCCCTCAACCGACGCCACTAGCCCTAAACGACCACTCCTGTATCCGACCATAATTTCTACGAACGAAAGATTTATACGGTATCAGTAATATATTGTTGCTCCTTCAATGCAACCACTTTTCACTTTGTGAAAATCCTTTTAATTTTTGTTTTGTTGATTTATGAGTTGTCTCACTATGAGATCGGGTTTGTAAAACTTAAAATATCAATTATATATTGTAGAATTGTACAAGTGCTTGACACATGCCCTATCTTTCGGTAATAAATTTGTTACGGTTATAAATTAGTTCTTCAACTTCGGTTCCAAATTTTTTATACGATATTTGCGGGCTCGTGTGGATATTTAAAACGGTACATACTATGAAGGCAAAAAATTCGTATCAGTTGTATGCCAGTCGTTGAGAAATCGTTGTCACTTCGCTTCTGGAGTAGCTTTGAAAATGATGGCTAAACGGGGTTACCCTCACGAGATTTTAAATTTGGAAGCTCGCATAAATGTTATTAAAGACAGCGAAAGAGTTTGATCGCAACGAAAGCTAGCTTCTAAATACAAATGTGGCAAAACCCAAATTCAGGAGATTTTAAGAAACGCGAAAAAGAAATTGTTTCTAATTAAAAAATTAAAAAATTGCAAACAAACTGTTTTAGAACAATATTTTGGTAGTAAGCCTTAAACATGTATATCTTTATTTTTTGGTCTTGGCTATATTTTATATCGTGAATTTTTTTAATTTGCATTAATTTTTAAACATTCTATTATTTAATATTATTAATTTGTCTTGTGTGCGTCTAAATTGACGCTTTGTATTTTTATGAAAATATAGGGACCTTCGCGTTCTTAATTATTGATAATAAAACGTTTTAAAGTTAATATGGTGTTTATTAATTTAAGAAAAAGTTCTCTAAAGCAACCACTCCTCCAAGAGACCATTTTTTAAGGGAACCACGAGTGGTCGCTTTACAGAAGTTTTACTGTACGTTTTAAAAAAGCCCAAAACGAATAAATGTAGCTTGGAAAAACGCTGATGGTAACTGTTTTTTTCTGTTTCAGTATGTGGCGATATACACGGTCAATTTTACGACCTCATGAAACTATTCGAAGTAGGAGGACCACCTGCTAGTACAAAGTATCTTTTTCTCGGAGATTATGTCGATAGGGGTTATTTTAGTATAGAGGTAAGTGGTAATTTGTATGCTCTCACTGTATCGCAACCAGTGGCGTACGTGCTGCAACCGTCCTTCCCATTACTTCCGTTCTAATGAGACTTTATGTGCCGTTCGTGTTTTAAATTCCTCTTAAAACCAACCAAGTCTTCACACGCCCGCACCGAATTGTGGATTTTAAAAATCGAAATTAAAAAAAAAATTCAGTAAGTAATCAGCAATCGTCGCCGCTTCAGGATTTTCGCTCAATTTCAAGGGACGTACCGGGTGTTTCATAAAACATACGTTAGCATGTGACTATCATCGTCGAGCTATGTGTGTGTTGGTTTACAGTGTGGTGTGGTTCTGTTGGCAGTGCGTACTGTACCTGTGGGCCCTAAAGCTGTGCTATCCGACTACGCTGTATCTTCTGCGTGGCAACCACGAGTGCCGTCATCTAACAGAGTACTTCACTTTCAAACAAGAATGTAAGTAGCAATTTTCGTTCTTTATTATTTCATTACGAGCCTGCACTTGTTGAACACGCCTTAATAATTCGCGTTTTTTTTTTTGTATCCAACCCTTATCGCCCAATTAATTAATAACGAAGTGCAATTAATTAAATTTTCCAATAGGCGCAGTTAGTTAGTTTTGGAAACTTATCGCTTAAATTGTGTTGACTGAATCTAATTTAATCGAGCACTGCTGCATTCGATTAGCGTTAAACTCGCGATTTTGATTTAATGCAGCATAAACTGCGTGGGTACACACTATTTATTTTATTGTGTTTGCAATAACGGAAATTTATAGCGCATGTTCAATATCTAATCGCGTTCGCCAGAAAGAAATCACGTAACGATCTCTCCAGCGAAATACAAGTAATATTAAAAGCATTAGTGTCTCGTAAAATGCGCCAGTTATCGAACTGGTAACTGTAAAATTTGTTTTCTTGTTTTATCGATTCCCATCCGCCAGTTTATAATCGCGAGTGATCCATAAATTCTTCAAATGCGAATCTTTGTTTCGCGCCGGTCGCTCCGAATAAATTTATTTGTTGTATCGCATTTAATTACTTTAAAATCAGGTTGAACGCTTGTAAAGTTTTTATGTGTTGGTGTTATGAAGATAAGGTTGTGTGTGGTCTTGCGTCGATCCTGGACAAACAAAAAACTATTGCTGGTATAGGTTTCAAACGACTTGTTTTATCAGTGATAATGAGCCTAAATATTTGTAGGATGCAACCCATAATACATAGTGTAGGTAACGTGGTGTTTGTACGAACGCCCTTTGGAGGATTTTGCCTAATTGATGGATAGGAAAGGGTTCAATAAATCCTTGGCCACTGAGAAGTCCAGATTTTACACTTTTAGAGTTTTATATGGGGGGAGGGGGGGTGATAAAAGACCAAGTGTATTGAGGCGCCTGTTGTCAGTTTTGTTAACAATTTTATCATAACACTTACATCAACAATTACAAGACTGCAGTTTAATATGTTTCATGATTTTGTAAATTACTGGTGAAACGAGCATAAGGTTCCATTTCATATCACCATTGGGCCAATTGGGTCTTGTACTGAAATTCTACGCCATACCATACCATAATTGAGCCTCCACTAAAATTATCAACTTCTTTAAAGTTGCGATGACTGTATCTCTTTCCAACACATCTATATGCTCTGTCATGTCAATCACAAAAAGTTGGACAGAATCTGTTCTCATTAAAACATAGCACAGGACCCAATGCATGGCCTTAAGGTGGAAGGTACATTGGTTCAAAAATTCCTAAATGCAAAAAAACCGAAAAAATACGACATGTTGCAAGTGACAATTACAATACATAATTCCTAAATAAAAAAAATCCGTCGAAAACAAAAATAATTCAAAACTTTTTTGCATCAGTTTATTTTTTTTTTTAAATTTTCTACATTTATTTGAATTGCATTGCTCTGTTGGCTGTATTTTTCTTTTGTAACATTTGAATGAACAGCGTTTAAAATAAATAAATAAAACAACCAAAAGCTAAAACTTGATAAATCATGCATGAATTAGGTCAAAAACTAACTGAACGTTATGGAACCAGTCTGAAAAGAACGTATGAACAAGTACAACCTAACAATTTATTGACTTTTTAAAGAACGAATTAAATGATATTCGTTTTGAATTCTGATGGTGTCAGGTGAACGGTGGATTTTTCGGTAACTGGAAAGTGTCATCTGAAACCTGAGCTAAAAGTCTTTCAGCTGTGTTTCATTTTAAAAAAGTGTAACGTTGGTGAAATGGAGTTCACAATTTTCAAATTTGTTTCGTATTGATTTGTTTTCCAAAAATGATATGGTGCAATGATGGTTTTGTCTCCCAAATTGAAACATGTTAGTTGGAAAGTGAAAAGATTTAGTGTCACCTAGTGGCAGAGAGAAATGGCAATGATTGATGATAAATCCTAAAGAGAGACAAATCTTTTCGTACTTGCATGTTTTGGTTGGCATATTGACTATGATTTTTGACTGCACTTTTACCTTAAGTTACCTTCTGAAAGCAGTTTGAATTGTCTGCATGTAAATAACCACATTTTTTGTATCAGAACCCCCTCCTTTTTAAATTACAAATCGTCTCAAAAGTGATCTTGTGCTTTTGAGCAATTTTCCTTTTTATTTTGACAAACTTAGAAAATCACAGTTTCGTTATGAAATTCGTTGTTTTTTTGTTAAAAAACTTCCTATCAAAATTGTTCACAACTTAATAGGAAGAAAACAAGACATCGAGGTCGTTTGATATACTAAACTAATACATTACTGCAAACAAACAAGTCTAAATTTGAGTTGGAAATTAATTGAAGAAATTCGGCAAATTACATTATGCGTTAATGTTTGTGCGCAGTATATTCCTAGAGCACAAATTTCTGCTTAATATATACGATGTAACTTTTCGATTGAATTTCATTCTCAGATTGAACATTAAGATATACCGAAAAATAGAAAAACAACTGTTAATTTTTAATAATTCTTGTCATTAAAAAACAATTAACTAATCGAAATTGAATTACTTGTTAAAACCGTTCCTGTTAATTATATCTACGTAGCAAGTATT
This sequence comes from Dascillus cervinus, assembly GCA_949768715.1. NCBI lineage: Eukaryota > Metazoa > Arthropoda > Insecta > Coleoptera > Dascillidae > Dascillus > Dascillus cervinus. The sequence continues at coordinate 34,123,170 of OX458317.1, read as the reverse complement.
TTTTTAATATACAGTCGAACTCCTCTATAGTGATGTTCGAAAAGCCATGAAAAACATCACTATAGAGAAACTTCACTATATAGAATTCAAGTATAATTTTACAATTTTGGCAGTCACTTTAATAACCAATTGATCTTCAAAACCAAAAATTAAAATTTATTATATTTGAAAAAATATTTGTTTAAGTATATAGAAATACACACAGTTATTAAAAAACAATACAAATTTTCATCTGAATACTTACATAACATGTACTTATTGATGTTAAAATCTGTCCAAAGTTGATTGCATAAGTAAGGATTTTGCAAAAAATTCTTTTAAGGATTTTTCAGGTTTTCTATTACCGAAAATTCCCTTCCTCGAGAATTTTGGTAAACCTTTCGTAAAGAATAATCACTATATAGAGGCTTAATATCATAATATAGAGGTATTTTTATATGGAAAGCGTTTAAAAATGAACGTTCCTGACAACAACATTACTATAGAGAAAAAATCATTATAGAGGAGGTCACTATAGAGGAGTTCGACTGTATTTTATTTTCCGCATTTCTTCAGCGTGCAGCCTGCGTCCGAGCAGTGAACACGAGCCTTAACACAGTTCAAAAAATTTTTATGGCAAATGAACATTGTCTTCATAACATTAAATTTATTTTTACGCTTCCCTCGAATCAATCGTCAATTTAATACCTCCAGTCCGATCAACGTAATAATCTCCGAATCGTTGTAATTAATTTCGTTTCGATCACCTCCCCCCCCCCGGACTTTTTTTTCTCACATCGCACCGACACGTCCCGGTCTCGACGATAAATTTATTAGTTGCGACGTTCGTTCAAGTTTTTACCGTTTCCAGAAATTCCCAGTCATATTGGCTGATATACGGCGCGCCAGTCCCCGGCGATAAATAATTTAAATTCGTCGAGTTTAACTCGCGCGAAGCTCATCGGTTTGTGCAGCGCGGAATTAATCAAAAGAACGTGCAATCCGGGGACGAATGTTTCTGACGAGGGGTTTATAATAAGGCAGCACGTTTCTGACACGTCGACGTGTGTGTGTGCGCGCTGCCATTAATCTACTTCGGTTTTTGCGCCGAAGATTTTTGTAGCAGGTGGTTGCCGATCGCGCGTAATTTGTTTTTAATTTCGCCGAAACGTAAATGGATGTCGCTTGGGAAGTTTTAAGTCAATTATTGCTGAATTCCGAGCGAGAAACGAAACAGACGCAAGCTAAAACAAATACTGTAGGTTTGTCGATAATTGTGTGTGTATTCCGGCGTTAATGGAAATAAGTGAAAACTTTGGGAATTGCAGGTTTATTTACAATATTGGATAAAGTTTCGTATGTGACTTGTATGTTAATTGCATAAGTCTCTTGTACACTCTGCCGCAAATTAAATGTCACACGACGTTCGGGCGCTTGCAGGCTGTCTACAAATTATCAGGTCCGTATGCTAGATTTTATATTGAGGATCAGTGTTATGAAGTCGAAAATCAAAATAAGTAAGTGAATCGAGAGAAACAACGAATAAAATACGTTCGTGTAACAGTCGAACAGTTTCTAGAAAACAAGCTCAAATTTGTTACTAAACCGTATTTATTATTAATGAAAGTAATAAATCAGTAATTTGTTGTTATTAAATAGATAAGAAATATACACGCATTTAATAAAATATTATTGTAGCTCATCAAAAACCTTAATTGATGTTCTTGGTGCTTCGTTTATGAGAATTGCTTTTTTTTACCAGCGTTAATCGATACTTAAGGCGAATCGGGACGACCAAGTGTGCAAGAGAGACTCAAACATCGGAAAAGTATTGAGCGATTTCTGAAGAAACGGCGCAATCGATTTTCAAATTCTAAAGTGTATATGTCTTAAAATGTTGTTTGAATTTGCGCCAACGTTTTAGTTTTTTAATTTTTGTTTTGGTAAAAAAGATATTGTTCTTTATTTTGTTATTAACAAAATTACAAAAAATCGGCTCAACGGCAAATGTTGGAACCGATTTCTAAATGGCAAATTTTTTTTTATTTTTGAATTTCGTTGGATAATAACGGCCGTAGCGGTAAAATGCATTTTCTTTTGACAATCGCATACCGACAGTCCATTGGGCGTTATTATTTACAAAAGAGTGGTGGGACGTGCGGTACGACAAAAATGATTCAGTTTCGCTGCGACAGTTATAAATAGAAAAAAAAGATTTTATTTTTTTAACTTTGTAAAACATGAATTTTCAGTGTGGATAAGAACAGTTTTGGAACTCCGCGCCTCTACTATTTTAATTCTTCAATATTTTCCTGTGGCTCTCTAATCTTCATGCTTCTACATTTTCGGGGGTCTACAATTTCTGGTAAGACCGCTTTTTCGAAACAAAATTTCAACTTTGGGAGCAATGCTTGGTTCCAAAAGTCGTAATCAGGCAAAATCCTTTCGATGTAAATGTCCCGGGGAGTCCACACTACGAAATCACAATATTGCCTACCGGTGATATGTAATTGCTCTTGCACCTGATAATAATAGTTGTGCGATCTCTTCAATCTAGAACTTTTGTCCAAACAAAAACCCTTAACAGTTTGAATTGCCTCGACAATTGTTAAATTTTCTGCTTTTTTGGGGCATTTCACTTCAATAATTCCTCCACTGTTGGTTAGTCCATCTGGAGAAGCGCCTAAGTAGCCATACTGTAGATGAACAAACAAACCACAATTGGTAACTGTTTCGCCTGTTTGTTCCATATAGTCATGTAAGGTAAATGTACCAAATGCGGACACAGTACTAAATTCGGACACTTTTCAATTTAATGCAAAAATTAAGAATTCTGCTCCGATTACAAAAACTTTAATATATGTGGAGCCATCTGTAATTATACTGAAATGTACAGATTCAAATATCCTGGCTACAAACCTTACAACAAAATTTCTGTTGTTTAACAAAACCTAAATCGTGGGAGTGTGCGATGGTCAGCTGTCTGTGCTAATAAGGAACGCGTTGGTAACGTCACTTCCAGGTAAGTTTTTTACTCGATTTTAGTTACAAAAACATATTTTCTAATTGTAATAAGTTATTGTTGTGTTGTTTCTGTCTTATACCTAAATATAATCGACGTCTAATTATTACAACCTAAAATTATTACGGTGTCAGAATTATGGTCCACCGAGATAGGCATTTTCTAATTCTGACACCCCATGTCACCGGGTGTCTTAATTGGATCCATAAGTGTCCGTTTTATGATCAGTGACGGTTCATGAGACATTCTCTTTGTAGAATGTCTGCAAAGAAAAATCGCAACTATTCATTGGATACGTTAAATTTTGCTTTAAAAGCCATAAAAAATGGAGTGACCATAAAGTCCGCAAGCAGGGAATATAATATTCCTAAAACCTAAAATTAGATAGAGACTTTGCGATTGGTGCCTATGTTATTGTCAATTATGTTGACATGAAGTTTCCGGGCATAATAGAAGACATTAAAGAAGATGAGGCTTTTGTAAATGCTATGACTCCGAGTGGAAATAACTGGAAATGGCCTTCCAAAAAGGATGTACTCTGGTATAAATTTGAAGACATACATCAGAAAATTAAAGAACCAGTACTACTAAATAATAACAAAAGAGGCATATTTATAGTTCCTGAAACGAAAAAATTTATAAATTTTGAATAATTTTAATCTTTTAACTTAATATTTCTATAAATAAAAAAAATTGGCAGTTATTGGGGACTGCCGACAGAAGTGAAGACTTAAAACTATGAAATAACAGTGGAATAATATTTTGATAAGGAAAATTTTGAGTATTTAGTTCATAATTTGTTATTATTGGCTCATGTAATTGTGGAACATAATTAATTTGAACTTGTGAAGGAATATCATTGTGAATTTCGTCATCATAATCTGAATGTGACTCTGGAATGTATGGTTCATTCCGTGTTGATAGGCCCCCAGTACGAGTATGGGCCTCCAATTTGTAAATTATGAAAATTCTGACATTTAGAAACATGCTTTACAATTGAAGGGATGAGTGGATAAAGGTGTCATGTACGTAAACCTAAGTTACCAGATATAAGCATTTGAATATAATTTTTTGGTACCTTTTCCCTATAACATAACAACTTTAGCATTTGATAATTCTATACCTAACTGAAACTGAGCTTCCAAAAATGTATCAATGAAAGAATACTGTAAAAGGAATTGTTTTAAATGAAAAAATCGATTTTCATAAAAATGTTACATGACACCTTTATCCACTCACCCCTTCAATTGTTTTTGAGGATTGATCTGTCGATAAATTAATCAAATTAGTGGCTCCGTGACGCGGTAACTGCGTGACGTAACTAGGGGCGAACTCGTAAGATTTACCCCATCCAAAAATCGTCTAACGCGCCTAAAGAAGTTTTCACTTCAAAAAAATTGCTTGTGTGTCACAAGTAGGTTAAGCTCCTGTCCGAATTATAGACTGTGTCCGTTATGTGTACCAGTGGGTGTCCCTTTTATGTACATTTATTGGAAGCCTGTGTCCGAATTAGGTTCATAGTACATAAGCCTAAATTTATATTTTTTTAAAAAACCTTGTGCTTGTTATTGCGTTTTTCGTTGTAAAGCCAACAAAAATAAAGACTGTTCGATTCAGATCTTTTTTTTTCCATGTAGATATCACGAAACTGATGTATATCACAAAACAAATAAGTCAAAATCTCTCTTAACGTGTCCGAATTCGGTACATTTACCTTATAGCGTTTTTTTCGTTCACCTTGCCATATTGAACGGCGGCATTTGTAAATGGCCTTCCATACAAAAAGGTTTCAACCAGTTTACACCATTTGGTACTTTTTCTTCGTTTCGCTATTTGTCCAAACATTGATGATGTTAAACGGGTTTTCCTTTCCGTGAACCAACTTTCATTATCACTCTGTCCTCTGGTCTTTCTTTCAATCAGATCTCTTTCTTCGACAGATACATGGAGACTTTTTAGAAATTCATTTCCTTCATTTGCGAGTTCTTCGGACTCCCTTTCGTGGAGTGTCTGTAATCCATTTTAATTATGCAGGTACTAAACACAACTGAACTCACCAACGTTAAAAGGTTCAAGTAACGAAATCTATTGAATACAAAACATCGGTCTGTTGCAGATGGTGAGAGTAAATTTCTCGAAATTGCAAGTTTATGTTTATGTTTTGTCGGTGTTTTATAAATATATTCTTATCTTAATAGTTTCGTTAGTAGTTCCGCCAAAGTTTACTAAAATGCTCCGCATTTACGGGGCGGCGCGGCGGAATCAAAGGAGAAAACGTATTTTACCGTTTCGGACGCTATTTTCTATGGAAAAAATAAAAGAAAAATTGCTTAAATAGTAGAAAATGTAGCTTAAACGTCGCCCTTGGCTACTTTTTAATTTTTCTTTTTTATTAAAAAGTTACATAAAAAAAAAATGTAAGAAAAAAAAAATTTGAGAAAATAAAACGTTGGCGCAATTTCAATTATTGTTTTCGAAACATTTTTCTTTTTAAATTAAAAATATTTTGCTTGGTTTGTGTAGAAACAGCTAAATAGTTTCAGCGCCCTCTATTTTATCAGAAACACATTAAATAATCGTCCCGATTGGCCTTAACATTCAACCCTTGGTGTAATCATTTGAAAACAAAATTTTTTACCTGAGTACACTTTATGAAAATGTGAATTCTAACATAAGTCGAAAAAAAAAAGAAAAAAAATTTACCCGAGCACACTTTATGAATATGTGCACTGCAATTTGCATGGTTATACCTAGGAAAACCGACTCTTAAGATTCAACCCTTGGTGTAATCGTTTGAAAACAAATTTTTTTACCTGAGTACACTTTATGAAAATGTGGATTCTAACATAAGTAAAAAAAAAAGATTGACAGAGATAGAAATCTTAAACCTAACCTAACCTAACCGGTTTTATCTTTTCGTGTTTCTCTTTCGGGGATATTTTAAAATTTTTACACTGTTGCGGTTATGTTGTGATTATTTACCTGTTCTAAATAAACAATTGCACTGTTTAAAAAAAAAAAAAACGTGAGCACCCTTTATGAATATGTGCGCTGCAATTTGCATGGTTTTACCTAGGTAAACCGACTCTTAAGATTCAACCCGTGGTGTAATCATTTGAAAACAAGAAATGGAAAGCTGCATCAACCGAGAATAGAAGTGATTATTTTTCTTTGAAATACTTTTTATTTCAATCTTCTATCATTAACAGTTTTTAAACAAACACACTGCCTTCACCTAGGCAAACCGACTCTTAAATATTTAATCTGATACGAAACAAATGCAATGAATTAAATAATATATGAACAGTATAATGCTTAACTACAGTACAAAAAATAACATAACTTCATAACACTGATCCTCAATATCAAATCTAGCATACGGACCTGATAATTTGTATACAACCATGCAAACCTTCTTGTAACATGGCCTGCAAGCGCCCGAACGTCGTGTGACATTTAATTTGCGACAGATTGTACAATACGCTACACGATTGTAAAATCGCTGCACAGAATTTCTTAAATAAATGAGGTTTAATTCATTACTGTTCCGACAGATGGTGTCGGATCTACCGCGATAATTGATGGGAAATAAATCGATGACATCTAAAATTATTGTTATTTTTATACCAATTCACAATATTTATTTTTTCTTTTATTCCAAACTTAAACTTCAACAATCCAACCCAAAATACCAATATCATCAATAACTTGTTTCTTTCGCTTTAAAAAATAAAACATGTAATCTACAAAATCTACAGAAATTTTTTTAAGTCAAAAAATTTCTGTCAGGCAAATCAATCGTATATGGGGATATTTACATTGTATGCTCAGTGTTAAAAAAGTAAACAGTAGATTCGTAACAATTGGACACGCCCCGTGTTTAATATTTATTAAATACTGTAATGTTGGTTGCATAATCATATGACATGGTGTTTATTTTTATGGCCCATTTTTCATGTGTTCGAGGCAATTCAGTGGCCTAAAACGCTAACAAATATAGTATAAAATAATCTGAAAGGAAGAAGGAAGAAATCAAAATCCAAATTTCCTCCAATAGAATTTTTAACTTTTTTGCCTCAAAAATAAAAGTAACCAGACGCCCGGCAATCGCAGGAGGATCGCGAAAAGCACAGGCCGGGAGGCAGAGGAGGGCGAAATAAATCAATGTTAACAACCGAGTGGCAACATCAATCTAAATAAAACACCGATGAACAATAAAACGACAAATCCAGAACGCGCGCGGATAAGATGGGACGGCGCGGGAGACGCATTTTCAGTCAATGCTGAAAGTCCAATACGTGTTCGGCGATATTCAACAGTCCTCGAACATAATCCGCGTCGCATTTTATTCCTCGCCGTTTGAATATCGAATGTACACTCTCGACGGAAACTCCCTCGCTCGCTCGGTTTTAAATTTCACACTCTGTGCGAAAAAAATAAAAATTCACCGAACAATACGCGCAACGTATAAAATTCATTATTTGAAAATTTCTGCGCTTTCAGTGTGATTGTGCATAGGCTGGGAATCCATCGGGGGGCGTAGTATAAAGCTGAAAGCTAATGCGAAACCAGAAACGGGTTCAATACAAATCGCGACGCTACCAACAAAACGATGCACAACACGTTTTATCGGCGAAATTGGAATAAATTGCGTCTGCTAAATGACAACAAAACTGACCATAAAAATAAAAAATCCCAAATACAAAAAATCTGAAGAAGGTACCATATGTAACAAATGGCGTATAATATACAGGGCGATGAAAAAAAGGCGCATGTGGTTGAAAATCGCCACAAAAGTAGATTCTGTTTAAAATTGAGATTTTTTACATTTTTTAAAAAAAAAACATTAACTCCATCAAATTTAGACTAACAATGAAATTAGTACAAAACTGTTAATCGTATAGATTTTTATTGTCTGAATAGAAAGAGACAACAAATTCCATTTTGGCTTTCGAATTCGTCTATTTTCATCACCCTGTATAATACATAAATTAACAAAAAAATCTGTTATGGAGTTTTTGAAACAAATATAATATTAAAATAAAATTTCTACACTTATTTGTATTGCAATTTACTTACAAATTCGTTTCCTTTTTTCATAACAATATTTTAAAATGATTTTTTTCCACTTTTTTACAAATCACATCATTTTAAAAAACACACTCTTTAAAACAACGTCAAATACACAATTACATTATAAAAAACACATTTTTTAAAAAGTCGACACAATGATTATTGTAATGTTCTGGTTGGCAGTATTTTTTTTTGTAACATTTATATAAGAAAATAAAAGCAAAAGCTGAAATTAGGTCAAAAATTAATTGAACGTTATGGAACCCGTTTAGACACAGCCTATAAACAACAAGTGCATTTTAACAGTGTGTCGACTTTTTAAAAAACTAATTATAAGATTTTTATTTTGAATTCTGATGGTATCGTCAGGTGAACGATGGCAGACAGAAATTGCAATGATTGATGATAAATCAGTAGCAATGGCGCAACTCCTAAAGAAAGGAACAATCCTTTTCGTACTTCCACGTTTTGGTTGGCGTGTTGACTATGATTTTCGACTGTACTTTTTCCTTAAGTAACTTTGTCGAGACGAATTTATGAGACAACTCGACCCAGCTTCAGCAAATCATATTAGTTACTGGATTGAAACAAATTTCACTCCTTCTAATTAAAAAATGAACTACAGTAGAATCCGGTTATAACGAACCTCAAGGAACCATCAAAATCGGTTCGTTATATCCGAAGTTCGTTATAAGCGTTATTGAAAGAATAAATGCAAGAGTATTTTATGAGACCTTCATTGTCTAATATAAATATGCATATTTATAAAACCATTAAGAATATAAAGACTAAACTTAAGTGAAACAAAGCAAAATGCAACAAGTAATTTTATTTGATTTTTTTATATTTTCGACTGAAGTATAAATTGTCCACACACGTTTCAACGACACTAAGATTTTCAATAATTGAGTTCGGCGCACCATAAAACTGTAAAAAATCACGAATGTTGTTAATACTTCTCACAGCTTCCTGTGTAGATAAAATCTGTAATGCTGGTGTGCTTCCGGCTCATCCTAATTCCTCATTGGTTTCTTTTTGTCCACTTTTGTCTACCACAAATACCCAAATATTCTGTTGTAACTAATAAATTGTCTATATTAATAGTCATTCATGTTTAAGTTTTCGAAAAAATTTTAATTTTCTAATTGAAGGGCTCTATGTAAGAAGTATCTAAGTCACTTTTCATATTCTGTGATATTTGAGATTTATATTTCTGTTTGATCTGGAAATCACATTGTTTTGATTTTGTCTAATCTTTTTTCACTACTTACTTTAGTAAAAAAAGATTATTCAATTACAGGTCACATTGAAACATCAAATCTCAAATATTACAGAATATGAAAAGTGACTTAGGTACTTCTTGCATAGAGCCCTTCAATTGCTGAAATTCACGTTCCCTTTGTTTTCATTTTTGTAACCTCTGATTTAATGACAAGTCATCATCAGATTCAAAGGTTATTACGTGTTATATACAATGGAAAGTTCGTTATAGACGATTGAAATTTTATTAATTTCAGCTTTTTCGGGTTCGCTATATCCGATAGTTCGTTATATCCGAGTTCGTTATAACCGATTAATTTTTACATTGTTGCATAGGGGAAAATGTCGGGACTTGGAATAAAGTTCGTTATAACCGGTGGTTCGCTATAACCGAAGCCGTTATAACCGGATTCTACTGTATAATCTTCCGGCGAATTTCGAAAAACGCGATAACGATTTCAGACCGCCAACGAAAACCGGAAAATAATTAAAAAGAACGCCCAGCGGACTCAGAAATAATTTCGTTTTCAATTTCCACATCGGTCCACATCGCGCAGACGGATTCCTTTTCGAATTTTCCGCCCGGTTAATCGCGCGAAACTTGTAAATTCTCAGATTCATAATTGGATAACGAGAAAATGCTCATTGTTCGCGACTGATTCGATGAAGAGGTGTAATTTATCCGCCGTGAAAAACCGTTTTTCTAGATTACAAGTTAGATCCCAAAAGGAACGCAAATGCTTGGGAAGGAGTAGATTAACGTTCCCCCTGAGCGATGCCAGTTGTCTGAGGAAAACGGTCCGAAGAGATTAAACAAAAGTAAAAAAAAAAACGCGAATCCAGTTCGATATTTGTGTTTATTGCGAGCGTACAAAGGAGACACGTACGCGAAAGTAACGGGATCCAGAAAAAACGCGCGCCATTTGTGTAACGCAATTTGTCGCAGACACTACGCCGTAGCGACAGTGGCAAGCGAATTGGATCTGCAATGCGATCGGATATAATGCGAGGATCGGGAGCTCCGGGAATATTAGATTACCGCATTGAATGCGTGGCGGGTATAGGGTGCCTACAACCCGGTTCACTCGCAGTCGGAGCCTGGAATCACAATCGATAATGATGACACGGTGAAGGAAAATGCAAAATTTATCGAGTCTCGCCGACGAAATTGGCTGCTCGGTCGCGTAACTTGCACTAATCCTCGGCAAAAAAGTCAATAGATAACATTTAGTCAGACATTTGATAATCGGGGAAGGAAAAATTCGATCACATAATCAAATTGGTACGGTTTGTGATTAGTTTTTGTTCAAATTTTGAATAAACTTCAATCACCCTGACAAATTTTACCATAAGCTTTACGAGCGTGTCATTTAAGGCTTCCGCCATAAATAATGACATTTGAATACGATTTATTCAAAATGCCAATTTGCCTGTTTTTGATATCTGTATTGCAACGAAGTTTGGTAATAAATCCCTATCAAATTCTGTTTTTACACTGATTTAATTTAAAAGAAACATTTTTAGAATTTAAAAATGCTATACAATTGACCTGCATTATAAAAATGTGAACCATATCCGCTGTCCCCTATGCATTTTTTAATGGCTAAATAAAATAGAAAACTAAATGCTACAGACAGAAAAAAATCGGTTATTTTTTTTTGAAGTTCAGTGGGTCTTATCCGACACTGAAAACATTTAATAAAGCAATTATCAGTTTGATTTTCTGATTCTTATTTTATTAATTTATTGATATGGGGAAACTTTATGAAACTTCCAAGAGTTTAATGAAATAAAGCAATAAGTTGGTGGGAGAAGAAGGAATTTTTTTATTGCTTTTGTAACTTCAATGGCTCTTAATTCAATTACTTGATAGATAATAGAACATTGTTGGACGTGCTGCAAACTTCAATTCGATTGTTTGCAAGTTATTTTATCGATTTATTTATTTGTGAAAAATAAATTACAAAAATAATTGGTCTCTTTTGATTCTGCTCCTTATTATTCTAAACATTAGCTAATTGAGTTTCATCGTAGGTCAGATTTCTTGAATTGTACCCTTTTGAATTAAGGAAAACGCCAATGAATTTTTTTGGGAGACTATAGTTCATTTTTTAATTCAGGAAATTTCGCGCTAAAAGGTAGATCTATGATTGGCTGCCCGCAGGCCGGTTTTACACTGATTAAATCATGGGAAATTGGGCAGTCACCATATTGTCAAAACAGCTGCTTAGATAGTAGCTAATTTCCTAAATCACATTTATATAAATGATAAAAACAGTTCTTATCAGATCTCTGTTATTTCAGTTGTGCACCTGAGCAGCTGTATTCTGCAATATAAGCAATATCAACTGATTTTAACAAAAGTTTTGTGTTTTGCACCTTTTTTTGGTTCTATTACAAACAGTTTTTATCAGATCGTGTTTTTCCCATTGTACAAACGTTAAGAAAATACTAAAATTCAAATTTGGCGCCGAAAACAACTTGCTAGAAATATGTCAGTGTAATTTGTTCTTTCAACTTCACTCCTTCTAATTAAAAAATGTACGTAAAAACAAAACATACATTGTAAAAGTTGCTACAATAAAAACACCTGATGAACCAAATCGCTCGATTAATTAAAAAAAATAGCCATTTATGGTAACGTATGAATATTTTTTTAAGTCCGACACCTTTTCACTTCTTCTTTGAAAAGACTCGACAAAAAATATGCCGGCGCTGATAACCCAAGTTTTTTTTTCCCCTCGACATTTTCAGCACAAATTGTACTGCCATTTAAGTTGCTATACCTATTGTCGGTGGAAGTTGACTCCGTTTAAGCCGAGATTTTTTTTCCATCTTTTTAAATTGCGGACGAAACGTCAACGTCGAAATGGAGTCTTCTTCAAACATTCAAATCTGGCAGGATTATGTATTTAACCGCTTTGCGGTTTGATTGATCGATTAGGTGCGTTAAATCGAGCAATTAATGTTGGAATTTGTTTAATTTAAAAATTTCAGTTCGGAATATAATATAAACTTAGGCAAAGACAATAACCAGTGCGATTATGTTGGCAATGCCGAAAATTTTAAATATGGCCAACTTCGTTTCATAACCCCATTTGTTCAGGTGTCAATTTAAAACATGAGAAACAATACATACTTTTACACATGAAGTGAAGTTGGCAATATTTAAAATTTTCGGCATTGCCAACATAATTTCATTGTTTTTTTTCTCAATAAGTATTATATTCTGAAAGTTACCACCAGGCCTTTAAACGTTGTTTATCTTTTTTGTGCAGATTTTGATAATAAACAAATTTTGTAATAACCAAAATGCAAATGAAACAATACTCTTCACGGGATATTTGAGAAAAACTGATTTTTGACCTTCAACAATTTCTTTGGCGGACGCGAAATTTCAATGGACTTTTTATACAGTGTTGCTTATATCGATACAAAGAAAATCACGAAGAGAAATCTTGACTTGAAATTTTTTAGATTGGATGTTTTTTCCTCTAAAATGACTGCATTAATTGTTCAAATGTTAAAAATACTAAAATTCAAATTTGCCGCTAAAAACTACTTGTTGGAAATATTCCAGTGTAATTGGTTTTCGATTTCGCTCCTCTTAATTAAAAAATGTGCTACAGAAAATTATTGTCGATGTATTTAAGATAAGGAAAGAATAACTTGCTGTTTTTTTTTTTTTTTAAGAAAAGCTGAAGTTATTTCATAAAATAATTGAGTCTGAAGGAACCGAAAGTATTTGCCTTGAAGTACCCGTGGGCAGTTTTTAATTACGAAATCTTGTAAACTACCAGCGCTAATTGCCGAAAGTATGACACAAATCAAAACATTCTTTCTAAAGAATCCGAAACGAAATTTCTCCGTAACAAGCGAAAAAGCAAAAAAAATTCCTCCAGGTCCAGCAGTATTAATCGTCGATTTTTATTGCAGCGGTTCTCATTAAAATTCTGCGGCGAGTTAATTCCAGAATTTCAATTAAACGCGATAATTAAAAACCGCGCGTGCCGAATCGATGGCATCATTTTCGCAAAATTTCTCGGCGATCAACTCGGGAACGCGCGAGCTTTCCGGTTTCCTCCGGAGGTCGGACGCGGCCCTTCGATTTCACGCCTGTTTGTAACGCCATTTTCCGTTTTCCGTTTCAGGTAAAATAAAATATTCGGAAAGAGTGTACGATGCTTGCATGGAAGCGTTCGACTGCCTGCCTCTCGCGGCGCTGATGAACCAACAGTTCCTCTGCGTCCACGGGGGTCTATCGCCGGAAATTCACAATTTAGACGATATACGAAAGGTGAGTGGCACAATTTTCTTGTTAAACCTACAGCAATCGGCGGTTAAGAGGGATCCTCACACGAATTTCTTATGGGAAACTCAATACAAACAAACAACAAACAAATATCGTAAAAAGTGCATTATCATCTGAATCTGTATTCAAATTAATTTTAGTACGTTGATATATTACGTTAATAAGATTTTAAAAATAAAAGTATTGTCATTTACTTATATAAATTCAAAATATGATTTTTGCTATAATTAATTGCTATAATTAATGACTTGTTGGTTAAATTCTCTATTCAAAAATTCAACTCGTGCTATGAACAATGCCGGATTATTATTCTTCCGAATTTTAAGAAATAAAGGTAAATTTGTAAATTTGATATAAATTAACCCCTTAACGCACTGTGACGTGTAAGTATGTAAAGTCTAACGTTTTCGTATGGAAATTTAATTCTAATGTTATATTAATTAAAAAATTGCCCGTGAAGGGGTTATTAACCTGTAAAAATATTGTTTTGAACTAAATAAACGATAAGCTTCAATTGTAATTTTTTTTTTGGAAAAAAAATTGTTTGATTTTGTTATCACATATTAATAAAGAAAATCGTTCATTAGGAGGTGATTTTGTGTAAATAAATGACACAATCAGCTAAAATTACTATAATCTTATTTAAAAAAAGGGTTTGTTAAGGGGTTAATATCGGGTTTAATTAATTAATTTTAAAAAAGAGGAAGGTTTTGAGGGATGTAGATGTATTTTCTACGTAACGGTTTAATCAAAGTTGCAAATTTCTATTTGATAATAGGAAAAATGGAACAATCAGTTTTGCACTGCAATGCCAATATCATGCAACTTCAATTATAACATATAATAACAGTTAAATCTCGATTTTTGTTTAAGGGGTTAGGGGTAGTCAGAAGCGTGAAAAATGAGTATTTTAAATAATTTTTTTTTGACAGTAATTAAATTTTATTAATAAAACGTTGTTACTATACTGTGTTTGAACTTTAATTGACCAAAATTTCAAAAAAAAAAATCGCTTGTAGACGAAGTTATCGCCATCTCTGTTGACCTCGTTCCACAAATAGTACGGTGACAATCAGAACATTTCACTGGTTCATCTAAAATCAATCAAACAAAAAAAATCATTAGTTTAATAGTTAATCTAGTCTTTAATCGGAGCTTTTTGTTTTTTTTTGAAAATTTACTCGCGGATTTTCGAGGGAAAACGTACTACTTTATTGTTAAAAAAAAATTGAAGTTTTAAAAAAAAAAATCCTGCGATTAAGGGCAAATTTTTTATGTTTTCAATAAGCTGTATAAATTTCATTCAAATCAAATTGAGTGATTTTTGAATTACAGTGGTCACCGACTTTAAAAACGTAGTTTCGAGAAAAACGCATTCAAAGTTTTAGTCTAGGCGTATAATTTTGAAGTCAGTGCATGAAGAAAAGCTTATTTTATGTATTTTGATCCGCTTAATCCGAATATCGCATTTAGTTTTTCCGAAAATCCGGACATTCAATTGTTTAAAGACAATTGCTTAAACGATTATTAAAAAAATATTTTTTTGGGGATAAATTATTTTTAAAAAAAATATCTTGGACAATTTTAAAATGAAAGTTGTTCTTATGAAATTTAGCTTAAGTTCATAGTTTTTGAATTATAAATGTTTGAAATTATAGTTTTTCAATTTTCAAAAATTTATAACTAAAAAACTATTAACTTAACCTAAATTTAAGAATAACTTGCGTTTTAAAATTACTCAAAATATTTAAAAACAATTCATTCCCAAAAAAATATTTTTTAAATAATTGTTCAAACAATGGCCTTCAAACAATTAAATGTCTGGATGTTGGGAAAAACTAATGTAATATTCGGATTCAGCGAATCGAAAAATACATAAAATAAGCTTTTTTCATCCACCGACCTCGTACACTATTTTCCACTCGATTTATGTACAGAAATAGTAATTATTCAATTACTTACACTGGGCCATATAAAAATTCTTCTATCGATTTGGAAGCTTCCTGAATTATTTCTAAGCAATATTGTAGGTAATAAAATTTGTGAAAATACATTTTAATAAATGCATAACAATAGATTTCAAAGAATCCACTATGCACTTTCAAAGGTCAATAAATGTAGTATATCTCGAAAACTATTCTTTGAATTGACTTGAAATTTTCAGGTAATATTTTTGAAACATCATACTTTAAGAAAATGCGAAAAAAAATTGATTTTTTGAAAATTCTGGATGCCTACCCCTAACCCCTTAAACTGAAATGAAGATATTATATTTTTATTCCTATAACTTAAAAGATTTCGAAAAAATTTCAACAAATATGAGAATTATAATGGCAGAACTATTTTTTCCTTGAGATTAGAATATCGATGAAAGATTTGCAACAGGCTATTATTTTATTATTTTATTTTGTATTATTACTATTTTATGATGAAACGATCAACCCTGCTAATTTTTTTATTGATAGATGAAGCTTGCAACAGCTATAAGAGTTTATAAAATTCCCAAGGTCGAACTGGGTGAGGATCCCTTTTAAGCGTAAGATAAAAAAAAACATACCGGGGCGTAAATCTCCGGTCCCGGTTTTATTTTTCAGTAGTTAAACGAGAAAATAAATAATGGAACAGCAGACGCGAGGACGGACCGTGAATTATGGCCCTAAATCAAACGGCATAAATTCCTTTTGAAATGCAAAAATATCAGAGTTCGAGTGCTGTTATTATTTAAATGCAAATAAAGAGCTAGCTAATGACCGACGCGATTTCGCAGCTCCTGAAAGGGCCGGCTTTCCGTGTGTGCAACATATTCGTTATCTTTTTTCCTGTCGTCTCGGGGAAGTCGGTGAATGCCTTGTTGTGTGTCGTTTTTTTGTTTGTTGCGAACGAAATTTCCGGGGAAAGGTGAATAGGTGTCTGGGTCGACGTTGCTTCTGGGCGAATTGTGAAAATGAAAAACGTGAAAGGGAACAATCGGCATTGTGTTTTGTTGTCGAGTCAATTTGTAAAAGAGTTACAAAGGGACAATATTTAATAATGAGTTCAGCTTTCGTTCCGATTGTAGTCTGGTGGGTTGAGAAAATGTCTGAAAACCTTAATTTAAGTTTATTTAAATTAAAAAAACTCATTTAGAAAATATACCATGTTTTATTCGGATTAGAAGTTATTGTTTTTTTACTTGCAATTTTGTATTCACTCGGCTTCGCAACGCCCCGCCTCGCAAACATAAAAGGCGACACTTAATACAACAGTATGGCATCGTATTTTAATTAAATTACTTGATCATATTTATTGTGTGGCGTAAAAATCGCCTGTGGCGCGCACCGCAACCGATCCATTATTCACGCAGTACTCAATATTTATTTGCAACTGCAAACAACCGTCATCTGTTTATGCAAACGATGCGGTGAACAATAGTCACCGTCCACTCTCTCCTACAAGAGCGATCGATTATTATTTTCGACGGCGTGTCTGCACTTGAATTTTTTCCACCCGGCCATTGTGCGCTTCCAGGAAAAAGAACAATCGTGATTTATTTTAATTAAATCAATGTACCGGCGGCGACCGAAACGCATTTGCGGTCGTTGTTGTGTCTTGCCGGTGACAGGGGACGGCGTTGCGCGGTCGGGGACGCTTTTCACAGCCGCATGTCACTGCTTCATGGACCGTCGCCTGATACGATTGCCACGTGTCGCTCTGATGCTGGCCCAGATTTGCCATTATTTCTGCCGAAAAACTTGATTTCGAATAGTTTAATTTGTGATCTAGTTCCAATTGGTTGTATGTCATCTTTATCTACACTTTTTCCAATTTTGCGTTTCAAATAGTGTGGATTGTAATTTGGAAATCAACAACAATTCAGAAAATGTAAATTGTAATTCATATTAGTCAGTTATATTTCAGAAAAATCAATTGTGTTTTGGAAAGAATCAATTGTAATTCAGAAAACATGAATTGTATTTTGGAAAGCACCAATTGTTATTCGGAAAGCATCAATTTGTATTTTGGAAAACTTTAATTGCTATTCAGAAGACATCAATTGTATTTCAGTAAGGATCAATTGTAATTCAGCAAGCATCAGTTGCAAATCAGGGAACATCAATAATTGTAGTTCAGAAAGCATCAATTACATTGCAGAAAACTTCAATTTATTGTATTTTAGAAAATATTCAGTTGTTCAGTAGGCATCAATTTTATTTCAGCAAGCATCAATTGCAAATCAGGGAACATCAATAATTGTAATTCAGAAAGCATCAATTGCATTTCAGAAAACATCAATTTATGGTATTTTAGAAAATATTAAGTTATTCGGTTGGCATGAATTGTATTTTAGAAAATATTAAGTTATTCAGTTGGCATGAATTGTATTTTAGCAAGCATCAATTGTAAATCAGAGAGCCTCAATAATAATTGCAATTCAGTAAACGTAAAGTGTATTTTAGGAGGCATAAATTGTATTTCATCAAGCATCAATTGCAAATCAGGGAGCATCAATAATAGCATCAATTGCATTTCAGAAAACATCAATTTATTGTATTTTAGAAAATATTAAGTTATTCAGTAGGCATCAATTGTATTTTAGCAAACATCAATTGTAAATCAGAGAGCCTCAATAATAATTGCAATTCAGTAAACGTAAAGTGTATTTTAGGAGGCATAAATTGTATTTCATCAAGCATCAATTGCAAATCAGGGAGCATCAATAATTGTAGTTCAGAAAGCATCAATTGCATTTCAGAAAACATCAATTTATTGTATTTTAGAAAATATTAAGTTATTCAGTAGGCATCAATTGTATTTTAGCAAACATCAATTGTAAATCAGAGAGCCTCAATAATAATTGCAATTCAGTAAATGTAAAGTGTATTTTAGGAGGCATAAATTGTATTTCATCAAGCATCAATTGCAAATCAGGGAGCATCAATAATTGTAGTTCAGAAAGCATCAATTGCATTTCAGAAAACATCAATTTATTGAATTTTAGAAAATATTAAGTTATTCAGTAGGCATCAATTGTATTTCAGCAAGCATCAATTGTAAATCAGAGAGCATCAATAATAATTGCAATTCACTAAACGTAAAGTGTATTTTAGGAAGCATAAATTGTATTTCAGCAAGCATCAATTGCAAATCACGGAACATCAATAATTGTAGTTCAGAAAGCATCAATTGCATTTCAGAAAACATCAATTTATTGAATTTTATAAAATATTAAGTTATTCAGTAGGCATCAATTGTATTGCAGCAAGCATCAATTGTAAATCAGAGAGCATCAATTATTATTGCCATTCAGTAAACGTAAAGTGTATTTTAGGAGGCATAAATTGTATTTCATCAAGCATCAATTGCAAATCAGGGAGCATCAATAATTGTAGTTCAGAAAGCATCAATTGCATTTCAGAAAACATCAATTTATTGTACTTTAGAAAATATTAAGTTATTCAGTAGGCATCAATTGTATTTCAGCAAGCATCAATTGTAAATCAGAGAGCATCAATAATAATTGCAATTCACTAAACGTAAAGTGTATTTTAGAAAGCATAACTTGTTATTCAGAAAGCATCAATGGCATTTCAGCAAAAACATCAATTGTATTTTAGAAGGGCATCAATTGTATTTCCAGCAAAGTAGGTCAACATTTCCAGCGGCTGTACAATCCCGCAATTGAATATCTCGCGGCCATTTTTCTTTCACGCTCCGTTGGATTTGTCCCGCGGACTTGTCAGATCCAAGACATCTTTTCCTCGCTGTTCGTGACGGTCCCGATTTCCCCCCAACCCTCCGATTACCTAAAAGGGAAAAATAATGAAGCCCGAGCGGGTTAAGCTGCACCAGATCGAATTTAATAAATTCGGTCCGGTTTTCCTTTTTCCTGATCCACAAAAGATATCGCGGGCTTCTCATTGTGCGGACCGCCTTTTAAAAGAAAATCATATTAACTACGAAAATATGAAGGGAAAGCTTGCGGCGCGCAAGTTGAGAGGAGTCGATTTTATCATTCGGCGAGTAATTTTCGTTTCGTTTAAATTTAGTTTCCTGTTTGGGATTGTCTTGTTTCCAGTTGAGCAGTGTCGGATAAACCGACTCCATCGGGAACAGTAGGAACAGTAAATGGGGATTTTGAGACGATTTTTGGTCTTAAATTTTCTCTCGAAAAATTGCCGAGACATTCAATTTGAGAAAGTGCATCAAACTGAAATTTATTTAGAAGTACAAAAAAGAAAAACGCGATTTGAGTTCACAAATTGGATTAATTTGAAATTGTACTTTGAATTGCTGTAAATTCTGCAGTAAACAAAAAACAAGATTATTAAATTGTTTTTCCGGGTGAATTAATTTTCGAAATAAAAGCATTTTTGTTTGGAGGATTTTTCAATTGCTGGAGCTAATTTTTGTATTTTGCTTCTTTGTAATTTTCGTTCATTGCAAATAATTTTTTTAAATTGATTGCATAATTTTGAGTTAAGTTGAGTTCAGAAAGGATTTATTTCATTTTTTATTACAAAAATTCTTTAGGGAAACTAAAAACTCACCGAAATCAAGAAAAAAAATGTAAGGTTGCCATTTGAATTTATTGTTTGGACCGTCATAAATTATTCATTAAAAGCAAACAAGCTGTTTTTGTTTTTATTTTTTAATTTAAGGAACCCAACCTCAAAAAATGCAGAGTTTTAAGAAACTCAGTATCGCTTAGAAAGTACTTATCAATATATAATTTGCGAAGCAACAGTTGTAAACGTAATGTTACCGCATCTAATGATATATTTGCTTTGGCGAAGAAGTGCCTAGTTTTCAAAAATTAACCTCCGAAAGTGCAATTAACGAAAAAATGTAGTAGTGAGGGTTTTTTACTGAAATCTTTAGAGTTACGAAATATTTTGCAATGCACTTTACAGCACTTATAGAGAATATATTGCCTTGTAAGAAAATATTTTTTCTATTGCGAGAAAGTTGATAACTTAAGAAGAAAAAAATTGGCAACAATATTTTTTTGAAAATTTAGTGTGCCAGTAAACTCAGTTCAGCTCAGGAAGTAAGTTATATTGTAGAAATTCCTTCGAGGTACTTATACTAAACGTATAGTAGTATAATATGACATGTTTTTTTTATGATAACATGGTGAATATCTTTGAAAAAAAATCTAAAAGTTCTGGTACGAAATACAGTATTATTTGATCGCGTTTTTTATTGTTTTTCGAACACAACATCGTCAACAAATTACATAAAAATGTTCCTTTACACCTAAGAAATAGTTTCCGTAAACCAAATTGGATAAATGTCTAAATTTTACACTTTCGGGGAAAAGTTGTTTTCCCATAAGATTTTAGTCAAATAGTTCGTCCTTTTACTCACAGACGTCCTGTTAAATCTGTACCTTTTTGATTGACGGCATGGATAGAATAATTTGTATTAAAATGCACACTTGATATAGTGTAAATTGTTAGGATATAACCATATTCGCACACGTAAGGATATAAAACTCTAAAAATTTATAAAAATACACACTTGATAATGCAAAATATCCATGTTCGCACGCGTAAGGATATGAAACATTTTCGAGCCTACTAAATTGTACAATATATATTAGTTTCGAATAGCATCGTAGGAAAAATTGTTCGAAGCATCTATTCACAAAAAATTACAAAAAAAACCCGTAAATAATGCAGCAATCGCATTGACTGATTTTACCGCCGTTATCGCCGCATACAATAATATAAATAATATTTATCAAATTATGAGAGTATAAAAATGGGGATAAAGATTACTCTTTGCATAATTGAAAATGTGTTTGCAGCCTGTTACGGGATTAATTATAGCAGGTACATCTATGAAAACACAAAATTGGCGAAGAATTAGCAAAAAATTATAGACTAATTTTTTTTCCGACTGAATTTACCGTCGTTATCGCCGCAGACCATAATATAAATAATATTTATCAAGTTACGAGCGTATGAAAAACGCGCAACTCGTTTTTTTTGTTCTTTGTTCAATACTTAAGTTTCAAACATTATTAGTTAGGATACCTCTTTGGTTGCCTAAACATTTTTTATTTTAAGGTGTAAAATTGGTGCCCCCTGAGCGGAAGAATTGTGCATTACTTAGCAGTTCCCGGACCTTAATAGTAGAAACATTTTAATTTATGATTTTTTTCAAATTGGCAAATTCACAATCCGATTCGGTCAGATGTGCAGTAACACAGTTGTCTTTTCTGTGTCTCCACACTTCGTGAGTTTTTATTTCATTTGACGCTTGTAAGCCGGCTCGTACATCACTGTCTGGCGTTTTGACGGTCCTGGGCCGCCCCGAGCTGCATAATTTCACATGTACAACTCGTTCGTTAGCAAATCTGGCTGTTTTACGTTAATGGCTTAACATAATTTACTTTGAAGATGATGCTCGAACGGACGTCGCGTCGGCAGGGAACCCGGACGTTATGAATAATTCAGCTTCTGTGCTAACTCCAGGGCGCGGCGGCGCTCGAGCTCACTAAACGACGTCCCCGGAGACTCCCACTGTATGTCTTTGAAGGAGCTCATAATTTATTTAAAACTACGGAAACATTGCCTGAAATTGTGCAAATTTCGTCCCCGATATCCTCCGTTGGAAATTTAAATTTTTCCTCGAGGAGGATGTGTGCGAGGGTTATTTGTCTTGATACAACACACCAGCTGGAGTGTACGGCGGCCACTTTTGTGGAATTACCGTTTGCTTTCAGGTGGAAAAAGTGCACGGCGTGTTTTAGGCGGCTGTTACTAATAATGGCTTTTTGTGTGTATTATGTATGAGAGACTCACTTGCAGACGCTCTTCCTAAATGTAAACTATTTTATCTCGCTCGCTAAAATGGAGAGGTGTTTTTTTTGTTGTTTTCTCGTGGCTAGCATACAAATTGTTTACTAGCTTTGTTCGTAATAGACTGAATATTTTGTAGCGAAATTAATTTTTCAGCATAACAAAATGTTGCAGATTCCTGGGTTTTAAATAAGGCAGATTAGTTTGTAGTTTGAAACGGTGTTTCAAACTTGCGCTAAATTAATTGGAAAAACTTTAATGGCGAGATTTTGTTCCGGGTTTTATAAGATTTAAAAACAACAAACTTTAATGCAAAACAAAGTTAGTTGTTGGAAGCGCTTCTTCAATTTTCTCTTAATTGGATAAATTCATTTTGTGATAAAATCTAACTTGAGTTTCATAGTAGAAATATTGCGGAATTAATAAAGAATATTGGTGGTGGCGCAAGGTATTGTATACACTTCTAAACGAAATGTATGAAACAAGAATTGTATTGAAAGATTTCAACAGCAATAAGGCAAAAGGGGACAAGTGCCAAGATTACAGAACAATAAGTCTTACATCTCACGCAGTGAAAATACTCAGTAAAATAATATATGGATGAAAGATGAAAGATGGAAGAGTACTTGTTGGAAGACCAATTTGGGTTCCGTAAGCAATCAGGTTCCCGAGAGGCACTATGTCTATTGATTGGAAAAAGGATAAGGAAAGGAATGGAGACATATCTTGCGTTTCTGGACATGTAAAGGGTCTTTGATAATGTGAGATGGTCCACGCTCTTCGAAGTGCTATCCAAAATTGTAGCAAATGAGAAAGATATGAGAATAATATATGCTTTCTATAAAGAACAATCTGCCATAATCTATAATGGGAATATACAAAAGGAAGCAAATTTTTTTTAAGGGAGTTAGACACGGCTGTGGCTTATAGCCATCGCTATTTAATGTTTACATAAAGTTCAGAAGTAAGATAAGCACAGGAATAAATGTACAAGGAACAATGATAGATATGCTGAGATATGCAGATGACGTGGTGGTATTAACAGGGAGTGAAAAAGAATTAAAATATGCAATTAACGAAAAAGTATAACATGAGAATAAATAAAGCCAAAACTAAAATGTGAAAGTGTGAAAGAACTTAGCAAAATGTGACAGTATGTCTGGAAGGGCAGAAACTTCCAGAAGTGGAAGCGTTCGGCTACCTGGGAAACGTTGAACAGCATTTGGTAGGAAAAAAAGTCTACTAACGTCAAGGAAACTATCGCCCAAGACTAGAAAGAAGTTCCTAAAATTATGTCTAGCGCTGTATGGTTGTGAAACATGGATGATATCTCAAAGAAAGTAGAAGAATTCAGAAGCTTTTGAACTATGGTGCTATCGATGGATGTTAAAAATTAGTTGGACGAACAAGGTCACCAATGAATACGTATTGGAAAGAATTCAAGAACGAAGATCTCTATGGAGGAATATCAAGAAAAGACGGGATTCTTAAAACAATATTGGAGGGGACGGTAGAAGGGAAAAATCCACGAGGAAGACCAAGGTTACAGTATACCTCTTAAATAATTCAAGATCTCAATTGCCAAAGTTACAAAGATTCGAAGAGATTGTTGACTAAGAGAGAGATAGTTGGAAAACCGCTGTAAGTGACTAGCATTTTCAAAATGAAGAATTTGAGCTCTGAAAATAAAAGCAAAAAGTTTAAAAAAAAGCATTTAGACGCACAGAAAGTTGGAGATTCCTGGGTTTAAACGAGACAAATTAGTTAGAAGCTTGAAAAGGTGTATAAACTTGCACTCAAATAATTAAAAACTTTGTAAAGGAAAAACTTTAAATGTGAGATTTTGTGTTGGATTTTATACGATTTAAAAAACATTAATTAAAAAATATACAGTTAAATGTTGGAAACGGTTCTTGAATTTTCTGTTAATTGGACAAGTTGGTTGTCTCTATTTTGTGAAAAAACGTAAGTTGGTAAATTTTTTTTTGTAGATGTATTGGTACATTTTTCTTGTCCTCCATTCTCTTCATAATTAGTTAGTTATCCGTAATCCAATATAACGTTAAGTGTCTGCCTCTTCATATTTAAAAGAATTTTCTGTTTGTAAATAAGGTTGTTTGTTCATCGGGCGACGAAAATGTTTCTCCATCAGTCGTTTGTATTATCTATTTTACATGTTGTGCTGTTGTTCTCTTTTTTTCCCCTAACCATTGTTGGTTTTACCACGATCTGCATTGTTTCTGGTATTCTTTTGGTTCCTGACGTTTAAGATCCCATTTCTTTAATTATTCGGTTAACAGAAAACTTTTTGACTATTATGAGGGTTTTCCACCACTACCATTTCTTTATCCTGTTAGCTGTTTTTGGTTTACATGATATTTTCACAGAATGACAATGTTCCTTTATGGCAGAATTTAGGCTTTTAAAAATTTTGCCCGAAGGAGTTCTTTTACCTGGAAAATATTCTCAATCCAAGGGAGCAGAAGCAGAAGATTGTTTTCAACACTAATCGTACATCAAAATCAGTTTGTTTTCTTCGTTTGATTTTATTTTGAAAACTCAATTTTGACCATGGAGTAATGGCATAACAACATGAAGGTATCCAACTAAATTGTTAATAGTAAATAGCAACAAATTAATAAATTCCTAACCCAACTGAAACTCGTTCAACCAGTTTTTTCTTTAAACCTTTTCAGCGTTAAAAAAATTGTTGTTGAAAATAAGCAACCTACCTCTTCAGGCCGCAAATAAATTAAATTCAGCAGCATTTTCGCGCCCGCAATTTGCATCGCAATTTATGCGCCATCGTTTATTCAAAAATAGGCACCACCGATCGATCGATCGGCGAATCGAAAAAATGCTCACTCGGCCAGAAAAATTCAGCGAGCGCACCTTCACAAAACCGCAACGAGCGAGCCCCCGGCGAAAAACGAACGCCAAAGGCGACCTTTCGCGTTTTTTCTGCGCGGCCAGTCTCGCAATTTAAACAAACATGAATAATAAAATAATCTTGCGGCCAAGAACGAAATTTCATTAACTGGAAAATATTAATTTCGACGCCGATCTCGGGGGGGCGAACCCTTTTTGGAGCCCTAATTCGGTAGCAGCAATGACAACATTGTAACTAGCAAAACGTAATTTTTCAGGAGAGCGTTTTAAAGATTCTACATCTTTTCTTTTTCTTTCTCTTGAAGAGATAATTCTTTTTTGGGTTTGAAATTGATGGATACTCATTTATTTTAACTCATATAACATCACTGTATGATTTATTTTGAGAAAATTATTGATTTAACGGATTTACCAGCGTTTACCATTGTTCATAGAATTAATGTTTGCAGTTATACCATTGTAACTTCGCTTACAATTATTTTGCACCCAGAATTTTTATCGAATAAGATTATAAAGTGTTTTACAACTCATTTACTTTTTGAAATTTGTTGTAATAATATTGTAGTAGTATTACTGATAACGGGGAATCATTTTTATTAATATTCGAATCTTCGGAAATATCTGAAGAACAACAAAGTCTTATTAGTTACACCACCTTGAGATTTTCAGAAAATCAATTTTTCCTTTTCGGCTCGATTTATTGTTTATAATTTGCAGGATATTTTAAACGTTTAACCATTTGAAAGTTCAAATTATTTTCGGAGTTCTAGCAATTTGAAGTGAGCGCAGCAAAGTACGGCCGCATCTCGGATACTTTGTTCAAACTGGTGTTCAAGATATCTGGAAATTTACTCAACCGATTTTGATAAAACTTATACCACGTATTCTTTATATTATCTAAAATGTAGCATAGGACTTTTATGATTTTAATAGCTGCGTCAAGAAAAATTATATTTATAATCATTTTTCCGAGCGCCAAGATGGTGCCGTAGGCGGTTGTCTGAGTTAAAATAACAAGGTTAGGTTGAACCAATGCAATAATTAACAAGTCTTACTTACCGTGTTGATTTTGTACCAACTCCAAAATTTTCCTTTCACGTGAATACATGACAATATTGTTTTACTAACAATATAATTCACTCGTATTCACAAAATACTAATAAAATCAAACTAGTGTGTTTCGATTTTACCGAATTTTAAGTGGGAAACAACGTTGTAAGTGTGCGTAGTCGTCGTTTAGTCCGATAACCATTGATGCAAGAACATTGTAAGTCAATAAATCTTAAAGGAATCCGAAGAATAACATTGTAAGAATCATTAACATTCCTATGAAAGAGCGTAAAAAACTGTATTATACCGGCAACGACATTGTAAGCTTTGGTACAATTTTATTTAAGGCGCCGGTTTACCATTGAAAAATAAGTCATTTCAGGCCGTCAGTAACTGTCAATTGATTCGGTTAATTATAAGAGCAACGTTATAAAATATTTTCTGCACAAAGAAAAAAGACTAGAGAATAGGGGTATGGATTCATTTTTGTAACTTTATTTGCTTAAATAGGCATAAAAAATTCTTGAAAATGACCGAAAACGACCTATTTTAAATAATTTATATCTCAAGAACGGCATACATAATTAAAAATTGAATTCCGCCCCCCGTTGACCATAGATGTTACCAGTAACATTTGAAAAAACGCTTAATACCGTTTAAAAAATTACGCTAATTTTTGCAATTTTGTATCACGACGCAAAGTTTATAAAATCGCTCGAATTTATTCTACCTTCAAACAGATGAAGTGAGGAACGACGTGTGGGGAACTGGAAATTTTTCCCCTGCCATTTTCTGTGTATTCGTTACACATGCAGATCGAATATTTTATTTTCGGTACGGTTGCAGTTTATTGTTTACGATAGATACGTTCAACAGGAAACCGCTGAGATAAATTGGTTCTAAAATCGGAATTAAATTTATATAAAACTTAAATCGGCTCGT
Organism: Dascillus cervinus; assembly: GCA_949768715.1. NCBI lineage: Eukaryota > Metazoa > Arthropoda > Insecta > Coleoptera > Dascillidae > Dascillus > Dascillus cervinus. The sequence continues at coordinate 34,095,857 of OX458317.1, read as the reverse complement.
AGAATTAAAAACCCCAATTACATTCGTGAATTTATGGTTAGTGTTTAAAATAAAGATGAATTGTTTCCCGAAAAAGGGACAATTGTGTGAAAGAAGACTCAGTACAAGGAAACGAGCCAGAAATGCCGCCCGTAGTAGGTAAATAAATAGCCGGGTTATACAGAGTGATGAAAAGAAGGCGCCCAGGATTGATATTAGAACAGTGCTTTCTGTTGAAGCATTGTGGAAACCGCAACAAAAGTGGTCCAAGTCGATTCTGTTTAACCCTTCATTAGGTGCATGGTTGATACCTGTCACCCATCGTTTTGTTTTCACTCTTAATTTCTTTTCAGCTACACTTATGCTTGTGAAAATTTTAATAGCTTCCGTTTAAAGCATTTCAAACAGTATTGTACAATTATTTGCTTGTGTTGAAAAAATGGTTAAAAGTTTAAATCAAACCAAAGGAACAATTTTAAAAATGTATAAATTCGTTACATCAATGAATTCATGAAATAACTATGTAATTATGTAACTATTAGAAACATGTTGTGAAGTAAATAGTTTTTGTAAAACGTAGTATTGGATTGGGTGACCACTGTCACCCATGCGTCTAAACGCGTGATAAATTATAATGCGCCTGCTGTAGGGTTAAAATTTAAACAGTTTGTCTAAGAACACAACGTGGCAATACTGCACATCTTTCTTTTTCTAAAAAATTACATTCAGGTAGGCCTACTTCTTGTATCTAAGCAACCAACACTGACAGATACTGTTTCGTAAGATAAACAACTGTAACGTTGACATAACTTTTTTCATTTCAAAAGAGTTTAATGTAATTAAACAATAATATATAACAAACAGGTATTTGAAGCGCTCTTTGCAAAAAGTCCCTAAGTGACGTTATAGAGATTTTGTACTATTTGCGCTATTTCTGATAAGAATAATGGATGAACTTTCGATCGCATTTACTGATTTCCGTTTAAAAAGCCCCTAACCATATTATTTAGTAAAAACAGATCAATCAAAATCAAAACAATGTGATTTTCAGATCAAATTGAAACAAAATTTCAAATATCTCAGTATAGTTTACCGAAAGTTGAGGTGAACTAGTTCTCGAGACACAGGAATGGTACTTTTGCCGAGGTCTGTATACTATTTTATTCGCAATCAATAAAAACAAAAAATAAATAAAAACCTACCTCTATAATATTATCGTTTATTTCGGCAAAATATTAACACTTCGTAAGCGCTGCACGTTTGACATTTTATTAAATTGCTTAACAAAACTCACACCAAATTTGTATTTGCTGTTTCTTTAACAAACAAAATGTCTGATAGTGAAATAGAGTGTACCCCCCCGAATTGCGGGAATCCGCACAAAACTTAAAACTCAATCTCTTACCTGAGAAAAGCAAACTACGATACGATACGATTTGCGAGACTGGTGCTCTAAAAAGAAGGTCCAAAAGTATATTTCTGAGAGCGTTATACTCACTTATTTTGGCAACGTGGCTAAGACTAAAAAACGATCCTCCATGTGGTCTCATTGTTCTATGTTAAAGAGTATTGTCAACTTTAACGACAATGTTTATAGTTTAAAATATTGAAAACTTTTTAAAAAACGCATCATTTGATTTCCTTCCACATAAGGTATGAATCGTAGGTATCAATTTTTTGCAAACTCTGGATAGTAACGCCCTCACAGGTTGGAAATGGTTTTATTTCTGACCGATTACGCCTTATTACTGACTCCTTTTTTATTATTTCTGACCGGCTGAAGTGTATTCATGAAATCGCTCACTTTCCAACTTTTAAGGGGTTAGAAAAGAAGAAAAGAATTGATTGCGAATAAACACCTTAATTCGCATTAAATGCGTTTTAGAACGGGTTCGCCAACAACATAAATTTAAAATTTTACAAAAACGTGACATTTTTGTTTGAGTTAATGGGTCTAAAACTCTTGTTGCATCGTATTGTTCAAAACATGTGGGTGCAATATGTCAACTTTTAGTAGGATGGAATCAGTTAAGTTTAAATTTCACCTTTGACGAGGTACATAGTTGAAATTAGTGCCCCGTTTAAAAATATCGAAAAAAAATGGAAGAAAAATAACGTTGTGCGTGGAATGACAATGAGGTTGCTTGCGTGATAGGAATAATTGGTGAAAATTTTTTTTAGTGATGCTAGACGGAAAGCGATATCGCAACTTAGATATTTTTAAAAGGGAATTTCTAAAACAATGCTACAGATCCGGACAAAGTGGAAATTATTAAAATGTGCGCATTATAAGTACCACCGAAACAATTTGGTTAGTGGAACAATAAGAAAGGAGTGCCAGTTCTATAATGAACTTGGGTATAGTGTGACCATACATATAAGATTTTTACAACTACACGCTTTAAATAGTTTACAACGGGCTCTTAGTACACAATGAAAATTCAAGGAGCGGCGTTTGCCTGTAAATCGTAAATTTGCTTACCCTTAGATCTTTGTGTAAACCTACACAGGGTTGGTATTAGGGAAATTTTCACATTTAAACAATTATTTTAAAAATTTTACCAAAATTTGAAGCAGTTAAGAGCTTTCTACGTTCTTCAACTTTGGCTATTCATATTTTAAATTACAAATTGATCGGAAACTTTAGACCACTTGTTATATTATGTACGAAAAATATTGTAATACGCCCCTTAACGAAGTTGTCTAGCCTCGGCACGTGCAGTCCATTACACTAACCTAATCCATTTAGGTCCGGTTGTAAACTATTTAAAGCGTGTAGTTGTAAAAATCTTATATGTATGGTCCAACTATACCTGTGTTTACTCAGTAGTAAATTCCGCACTACGTTTTACCGGAGGACGGATAATTTAAAGATAAAAAGGTTAGCCGAGGTTAGCCGGGGGGGGGGTACCATTAACTCAAATGTAAACTTGACCATTTTGTGTAATTTGTATGTCACGAAATTCTTTCAATAAAAAAAATTCATAATTATTTTATAAACGTTTTTATAAATTTTATGAAATTTAATTAATTGAATACAAATTGTGTAAGACCGGCGCTTTGCGATTTTTACACCGTCCGGATAATTACCGGTTATTTACTCTAAAAACTAAATAAATTGTTGGGTTGGCACACCTAAAAACTGGATTTACTTAAATCGCATTAGAACGAAATGTATAAACAGGCCCAAGTCGCTTTAGCTTAATTGGGGTGTTACTATAGCGAATTACCCAATATAATAGTATAAATTGATATGTAGCTAATGATGAACACCTTTTTTCATCACCCTGTATTACATTTCGTCTAACAGATTAATTCTTTTAATGTTAATTTTTGCAATAAATTTGGCTACATAGATGAGGAGTCGGGATGATAATAATCCTTCTACATCTAAACTTAATCAAGTTCCACCCGAAAATAACAGCGAGTTACAGTTTCTCGATAATGCATTCGATACACAAACAAGTAAATTATCTGCTGTCGAAAGCATAACAAATGAAGAACCTTTTCTGAAAGGTAAATAAATAAATAAATTAAAAATTTGTCATCAACATATTAACACGAACTCAACCGAACATGTATACTCTCTCCTCGACGGAATAACTAAAAGATTCCACTCCCTTTAGAGATTGTTTCCCCCCTTTAGAATGTTGGGTTGCATAAGTCCCAAATATGGTTAACGACTTCAGTAAACTGGCGTCTTAAGTAAATTTGTTAGTTCTTGAAAAGGAAAGTAAGTTACAATTTTTAGATCACGCATTAAATTTCAGTAAAATTCTTTACCAGGTTTTATCTGTTGGTAAGTACGTTATTGCAGATACAATGAGATGAAAATTGATTTTTTTTATAATAAAACAAAAAATAATTTGAGTTTACTAAATCATGTAAATCACACCCAAGATATCAAATGTGGAAAAAGTAAAAATCGACAATTTGTCAGTTACAATGTTGTTAATTGCGGCTACCGAATTATTGATGGCGACGCCAGTTTTCGGGGTGGAAGCGCCGCTTTAATTGTCCGAGTCGATTTGGACGCCGTTTTTGGATCGTTCGAACGCGCGCGCCCCATTAACAACGGCGATTTTTTTTTTTTAGAACGGCCGGGTAGTTATGCAAAGGTCAATTTTGTGATTACCCTGCTGGTATTTTTAATCCTCGCGAACGGAACAATGGCAAAGAACGACGGGCCTTGTTCGTTCGTAATTGCCCCCCGAAGATATATACACAGTGTGTCGAATTTGCTGCGCCGGGGCGCCGACCATCGATCGGATTATCTTTCGATTTTAATTTGTTGTGTGTTTGTGTGTGTGTGTGTTTTTCTGCGCCGAATAAATCGTGCAGATAAAGCGGCCGCCGTCCGTGCAAATATGCAAATGGTTCTGGCAATAATGAAAACCCAGTTTCCTTGAAGTATTTAATTGTATTCAGGCACGTTTAGTCGTTCGTGACTTCTATCTGAGCTTATTGGTTCGGCTTATGATAATTGGAGGCTCGCTGAGGTGTCAGGCGTTATTGGGAGCGTTCTGAAGTCGCCACTTCACACAGCGCTGCGGCCGCGGCAATCGAATTATTGATTGGGAATCGTTATGTAACTGATATACCTGCCGTACGAACTTGCGACGTTAAATATGATTACGATTGGACACGTACGTTGTTTTCCAACTATCGTTCTCGGCGTGTGAGCTTTCAGGACTTTTCGCTTTTCAGGAACGTGCCCCCGACGATTATTGATTTAATCTCGACTTTGCTGAAAATATTTTTGTAATTTTTAATGTTGATTTAATCTCCTGCTCAAACGACCGTTTTCTATCTGATAAGAGAACGCGTTTTTTAGAATTGAATTAAATTGAAGTAGTTTAATTTAATAATTTAAAAGCTGCTGAAAACTGTAATTCAATTTTCTGCAGCCGCTTCTACTGATTTATTGATGTAGGAAAACATTAAAAATGTGATTATAAAAATGCCAATAAGAAATTGTGGATTGCGTTGAAAAATCTAGCCCAATTTGTTACAGTTCATTCATGGAAATAATTTAGGGGGAACTTGGTACGGTTTGTGATTATTTTTTGTTCAAATTCTGAATAAACTTTTAAATCACCCTGACAAGTTTTACCATACGCTTTACGAGCGTGTCGTTTAAGGCTTTTGCCATAAATAATGACATTTGAATAAGATTTATTCACAATGCCAATTTGCCTGTTATTATTATCTGTATTGTAACGAAGTTTGGTAATAAATCCCTATCAAATTCAGTTTTTACACTGATTTAATTTAAAAGAATAAAATAAATTTTTGAATTTTTTGACAGCTCGATCTTAAAAATGCTATACAATGGACCTGCGTTATAAAAATGCGAACCATATCCGCTGTCTACTATGCATTTTTTAATGGCTAAATAAAATGGAAAAATAAATGCTACAAACAGAAATAATTCGGTTATTTTTTTTGAAGTTCAGCGGGTCTTATCCGACACTGATTGATTTTCTGATTCTTATTTTATTAATTTATTGATATGGGGAAACTTTATGAAACTTCCAAGAGTTTAATGAAATAAAGCAATAAGTTGGTGGGAGAAGAAGAATTTTTTTATTGCTTTTGTAACTTCAATGGCTTTTAATTCAATTACTTGATATATAATAGAACATTGTTGGACGTGCTGCAAACTTCGATTCGATTGTTTGCAAGTTATTTTGTCGATTTATTTGTTTGAGAAAAATAAATTGCAAAAATAATTGGTCTCTTTTGATTCTACCCCTTATTATTCTAAACGTTAACTAATTGAGTTTCATCGTAGGTCAGATTTCTTGAATTGTGCCCATTTAAATTAACGAAAACGCCAATGAAATTTTTAGGGAGACTATAGTTTATTTTTTAATTCAGGAAATTTCGCGCTAAAAGGTAGATCTATGATTGGCTGCCCGCAGGCCGGTTTTACACTAATTAAATCATGGGAAATGAGCAGTCACCACGTTGTCTAAACAGCTGATTAGATAGTAGCTAATTTCCTAAATTACATTTATATAAATGATAAAAACAGTTCTTATCAGAACTCCGTTATTTCAAGAGTGCAACTGATCAACTGATCTTAACAAAATTTTTGTGTTTTGCACCTTTTTTGGTTCTATTACAAACAGTTTTTATCAGATCGTGTTTTTCCTATTGTACAAACGTTAAGAAAATACTAAAATTCAAATTTGGCGCCAAAAACAACTTGCTAGAAATATGTCAGGGTAATTTGTTCTTTTAACTTCACTCCTCCTAATTGAAAAATTAACGTAAAAACAAAACTTTCCAAAAATTTTTACAATAAAAAACACCTGATGTACCAAATCGCTCGATTAATTAAAAAAAGTTAGCCATTTATGGTAAAGTATGAATATTTTTTGAAGTCCGACATTTTTTCACTTCTTCTTTGAAAAGATTCGACAAAAAAATATGCCGGCGCTGATAACACAAGTTTTTTTCCCCTCGACATTTTCAGCACAAATTGTCCTGCCATTTAATTCGCTGTACCTATTGTCGGTGGAAGTCGACTCCGTTTAAGCCGAGACTTTTTCTTCTTTTTAAATTCTGGACGAGACGTCAACGTCGAAATGGCGTTTTATTCAAACATTCAAATCTGACAGGATTATGTATTTAACCGCTTCGCGGTTTGATTGATCGATTAGGTGCGTTAAATCCAGCAATTAATGTTGGAATTTGTTTAATTTAAAAATTTCAGTTCGGAATATAATATAAACTTAGGCAAAGCAGTGCAATTATGTTGGCAATGCCAAAAATTTTAAATATGGCCAACTTCGTTTCATAACCCCATTTGTTCATGTAACAATTTAAAACATGAGAAACAATACATACTTTGACACATGAAGTGAAGTTGGCAATATTTAAAATTTTCGGCATTGCCAACATAATTTCATTGTTTTTTTTTCTCAATAAGTATTATATTCTGAAAGTTACCAACAGGCCTTTAAACGTTGTTTATCCTTTTTGTGCAGATTTTGATAATAAACAAATTTTGTAATAACCAAAATGCAAATAAAACAATACTCTTCACGAGATATTTGAGAAAAACTGATTTTTGATCTTCAACAATTTCTTTGGCGGACGCGAATTTTCAATGGACTTTTTATACAGTGTTGCCTATAACGATACAAAGAAAATCCCGAAGGAAAATCTTCACTTGGAATTTTTTAGATTGGGTGTTTTTTCCTCTAAAACGACTGGACTAATTGTGCAAATGTTAAAATTACGAAAATTCAAATTTGCCGCTAAAAACTACTTGTTGGAAATATTTCAGTGTAATTGGTTCTTTCGATTTCAGTTCGGAATATAATATAAACTTAGGCAAAGCGAATAACCAGTGCAATTATGTTGGCAATGCCGAAAATTTTAAATATGGCCAACTTCGTTTTATAACCCCACTTGTGCATGTGTCAATTTAAAACATGAAAAACAATACAAAGGCACATGAAGTGAAGTTGGCAATATTTCAAATTTTCGGCATTGCCAAAATAATTTCATTGGTTATTTTTTTTTTTCAGTAAGTTTGTATTATATTGTGAAAGTTAACAACAGGCCTTTAGAAACGTTGTTTATTTTATTAACAAAGAAATGTGATTTAGTGAATAAATGAAACGACCAAACTAGTTAAAGTTCAATCCTGTAATTTTATTTTGTTGTTATTGCGGGCCGTCATGCGATCAAATTGGGTTCAACGTTTCTAAAAATTTTGCGCCGAGCATTAGAATTGAAACAATTTATGCAAATCGTCGGTCCGGAGTCGGCGAGTGCGAGCAAACAAGCCCTGCATTCCCCTTTTTGTTTGTGCTGGCGTTTAATGAAGACCGCCGCGACTGCGTCAAGTTTTTATTAAAATGTGCGGCGCGCATTCTTCGCACATTGTTCGAAGTTTGCGAAAGTCGCGAAATCCAATGCAAAGCTCAATTTGATAAGAAAATATTTGCCCGGATTTTATATAATCGCCATCATTGCAATTAATTACGAGCGAGCTCCGTCCGCGATTAATAATTAGAGATAAATTTTTGCAGACAAGCAGAGATTTCTTTTGATTTAGGATTTCCCCCCGGTTTTCGAGCGTGACTCTTTCAAAACGTAATTGCCCGCCGTTACGACTGTTCCTCACGGAACCCGAACCTTATTATCCCGTAACGCGCGCGCGGCGTTTTGCCTATAATTCATTACCCCGTAGTTTTTTTTTTCGTTTTGCGCGAAATAACAATTAAAAGTGTAATCGCGTCCCGTAAAAGGTTGTTTAACATGAAAAACCGCATTAATTACGTTTTTGCCGAGTTTCTGAATTCACAGACAGATTAATTGTTTTATTCAACGTCCGCGGGCTTTGTTTCCGCAACTAAGTCCGGCTTACTGCTGTTCCACTCCGGGATTAGAGACGCGAACGGGGCTAATTTATAATTCGGTGCAGTTTTGTTGTTTATTAATCTGGGACGTTTCGTTGCAGTTAGACAGATTTAAGGAACCGCCCGCTTTCGGGCCGATGTGCGACCTGCTCTGGTCTGATCCGTTAGAAGACTTCGGCAATGAAAATAATGCAGAACACTTTTCACATAACTCCGTAAGGGGTTGCTCATATTTTTACAGGTCAGTATCGATTGTAACAAGGACCCCCGCTTGTTTGGTCCTTTTTATTTATGATGTGAAGCTGATTTTATTTCTTGTTTTCAGCTATGCTGCCTGTTGCGACTTCCTAACAAATAATAACTTACTTTCAATAATTAGAGCACATGAAGCACAAGATGCGGGGTAAGTAACTTTTCATGTAAAATGATTTTAATTGTTTATATTTTTTTAAACCTGCGAACAAGTCGGTTTTACACTGTCATGTGTTCTTTCAATTTCACTCCTCCTAATTAAAAAAATAAATTATAGCAATTGCGATTTCCCTTAGTCCTTGTTCTTTTGGCAACTGAATTTTTTTTTAGTTGGGCATTTTTATTTTAAACTTCAAATCTAACAAAATCAGAAACTACAAGTTTTTGAAACCAAAGCTCAAGTTGTTGCTACAGTAAACCCTCGTTAACACAGACTTGGTTAACCCGAATTTTCGAACAGTATTTAAGAACCGAATGACCGATTTCCGTTGAAAACTTTTCGGTTAACACGAACAGCTGCACCTGCAATGAACTTAGTTCGAGCGCTTTTTAATGATTGCTTTCTAAGAATTTCTGGTAATAAAATGCTGTTTTGCTTATTCAGTATTCAGTCGAACGATAAGCAATTCAGACATAAAGTCAGAGACAAATCAGAAAAGAAAACGTAACCAAAAATCAATTGGTATTAAAGCAAAAAGTTCTGAGTGAAATCGACAGGGGTAAATTAAACAGAAGTGCAATAGTAAAAAAAATACAATATTCCGAAATCAACAATATTAAAAAATCGTAACTCAATTGAAAGGAATGTAGCTCCGGGAACATTTTCGTTAAAATGTAAATGTATGCGCAGTGCAAAATTCGAAGATGTGGAAGACGAATTAATGGAGTGGTTTAACCCCATAAAGGCATCAAATACACCTGTTTCTGGATCAATTCTACAGGAAGCTAAACAGATTGCTCTAAGTTATGGATTTGAGATTTTGAATGTTCCTGTGGCTGGTTCTGGAGATTTCAAAAACGACACAATATTGTTTCAATGGAAATGTGTTGAGAAGCAGCTAAAGTAAGTGAAACTTCGATCACCGATTGGTTAACAACGTTTGAAGCCACCAAACAAGCCTATGCACTTAGGGATATTTTTAATGTGGACGAAACGGGTCTTTTTTACAATTTATTGCCGAATAGAATTTTGGATTTCAAAGGAAATCGGTGTCATGGAGGAAGCAAGAATAAAAACGAGCAACTGCTGCAATTTTGGTTCCGAAAAGCAGAAAGTATGGGTTATAGGAAAATCCCAAAATCCAAGATGTTTCAAAAATATTAACAAGTTACATTTGCCCTGTCAATACAGTTGTCAGAAGTGTTCCTGGATCGATGCGAAAGCTTTTAAAGAATGGTTAGTGAACTTTAATCTTCAACACAGGAAAATTTTACTAACTCTTGATAATTGTGGGACTCACATTGTTGATCTGATTTTGTCAAATATAAAGCTATATTTTTTCCCTGCAAACACGACAAGCAGGCTTCAACCTCTTGATCAAGGAATAATTGCTTCCTTGAAGTCTCATTATAAAACTAGATTTCTAAGGGAGGTTACTAGAAGATTTGAAAGTGGAGAAGACTTAGCAATAAAATGGAATGTGTTGCAAGCTATTCGTGCTATCGTTGCTGCATGGAATGGAGTATCAGCGGAACCAATAAAAAAATGCTTTGAAAAAGCATGGTCTGCATCAACTAAACCACCTGAAAGTGAAACAGAAGTAGCTCTCCCAGAGGATTGGAATATCTTTACTTCTCTTCAACCTCTAAGCATTTTCAAGATTTCTTAGATATTGGTTCCAATTTATCAGTTTGTGCAGAACCGTTACCATCAGAAAAATCTTTGGATCAACCGTCTACTTCTAGTACCCATCATGAATTATCAGATGAAAGTGATGAAGAAGAAACGATTAAACCTTCTAAAGAAGAAGTAATGCCTGTCCTATCTATTTTACATAGATATGCTACCACTAAAGTGAGTGAGAAATTTGATTTCTTCCTTGATTTAATTTCAAGTGAATGTGCGAATAAAATGAGACCTGTATTGATTCAGAAAAATTTCATGATTTTTTTAAATAGAAAAATAGAAGAGTTTGTTTGCTGGTTTTTAATTTATTTATATTTCTTTAATCAATTTTGTTCGAAATACAGTAGAATTCGCTTTTAACGAATACCGGATATAACGAGACACCGCTTATAACGAGCAATACACGTAGAGAAATTTGATTTATTATACAAACGCGGTTAAAAATGTCCGCATATTACGAGATCGGTTATAACGTCGGTTGTATTGAAATTTTATATCACAAAATCCTGATATAGCGAAATCTAAATATATACCTTTGACTAATATTCATAATGGTTTACTTAGAAATGTGCTGATTCCAACTAATCAGGATTCAGGCGGTAAAGAATCAGTTTCACTTAGGTTACCGAAGAATTATCATGTCAACCTCCGGTGAATTAAACGTAAAAAATATCAAATTGGCATTTCTACCTCCCAACACGACTTCAATACTGCAGCCCATGGACCAAGGAATTATAAACTTCCTTAATTTTCATTTTTGAAAAGTACTTGTTTTGCATTTGATAGATGGCATTGAAATGGAAAAAGAGGATCGGGTAACACTTCTAGACGCCATTCGATTTGTAGACCGAGCTTGGAAAAGTATTACGCGAACCACAATAAAAAATTGTTTCAAACATGCTGGATTTATAGAAGAAGTTGGCCCAGCTGAAAATTGGCAAAGTGAACTTTGTATCGCATTAAAGGCTGAAAAAGTCAACTTTCAGGAGTATGTGACGGTTGACAATTTTGTATGTACTAGTGAAATCCCAACCGAGGATGACATCGTTGAGAATGCGTACCAAAAATACAATCAAACTCAAACTGAAATTGCTTAATCTGATGATGAACCGGCCCTTTTACTAGAAAAGATTTCGCCTACGGAAGCTAGAAAGTGCCTGGTAAAATTGAAGAGTTTTTTTGAAGCCGAAACTACTTTAAATGGCGCGGAACGTTTTTTTCATTTTTTGGCAAATTTTGAAAATTTAATTGATGAAATAGACTAACTATTTCCGTTAATAAGTACGCCTAAATTTATATATGAAACAACTGTAACGTACACGCATTTTACTAATTTATGTCAACAAATAATATTTTCAATAAAAAATGTCTAGATAATAATCCGCTTTTAACGAAATCCTCTTATAACGAGCTAATTTCAAACCCCCGTGCGTCCTCGCTATAAGCGGATTCTACTGTATTTTAAAAAAATTGAAAATTCAGTTGACACTAACTTTTGATATAACGGTCCCTTCAAGTTCGTGTTAACGAGGGTTTACTGTAATACGAACCACTTCAGAAAACAGTGGTCAACTTGAGTGCACAAAGTTAGTTACATCGCTCCTTTTACACTCCACAACCGCATACCACCGCGCCACGCGTTATTGACAAGTCGCCGGCAAGTTCGAAATTGTTTGCAGTTAAACCACCGGAACGTAAATCATGTATCTTACGAAAGTAAATATTTACGTTCATTTGTAATGCGTCACTTTGACGTGCGCGGGACATTTAACAAAATTGGCGAGGGAACCCGGCGAAAAAGCCCAATAAAAAACGATCGAAACGTTTCACAAAGGCCAAAACTGATGAGTTTATATTTCTCTGTGAGCGGCTTTTCGACGGGGTCGCATTAAATCTTCCGGGGGCCGCCTTTTCACGGCGAATAAATTCGCTGCACTTTTTCTGAAATTAAAGTTTCCTGCCCCCCGATCGATAGCATTAAACGAATCCGGAGTGTGCGGCAATTTCTTTGCGTGATTCAGTTAGATCTCGATGGAAGCGATCGTCCTCCGGCGATAACGATGTCCTGTTTTGGGGACTGTGACAATTGTATCGCGTCAGGAAGAGTGTCGGCGTCTCGTTTGCGGATGTGTCGGTTCGCACGTCGATGCGCCGCTGTGTTATCGGACGAGTGCGAAAATCGGTTTGAAAAAAATCGCCGGAATTAATGTCGGCGCACGGGGTTCGTAATGAAATTAATAAATTTCGCGAATTAGTCGCTGTCGAAGGAAATTATCGCTTTCATTGAACCGGAGCTGTATAATTGCTTCCGTTATTAATGATTCTGTTTCTTGGGCAGTTATTCGGCTGTAATGCAAATTGGTTGTTTTTTTTTTCTGTAAACTGAAATTTGAATTTATAATTTTCGGTAGCAATCTGCTCGATCTTAATGGGACATGTGTTTTAGTGCGTGTCTAAAAATTCATAATTTACTATCGGCTGAAGATAATTGCCTCAGATTTATGTAATATTTTCAACATTTTTTTTTGCATTGTTCTGAAATTTTTAGTTTGATAGCTGTGTTTTTTGAAAAATAAAAAATCAGTGAATTTTAATTTGTGTTATGACACAACATAATTATAATATAATAATGTGGGTACATGTTTAAAAATTGATAACTTCACAACGGTTGACTGTAGGAAGAATGTGCAAGGAGACCAATTATAGAGCTCTCTATTATCTACCACTTTTGTTATAAGTATTTTTATCCAAGTCAAGACATCACTAGAAATGTCTGTTAATTAAACTTTTTGGCGATTTAACCTCTTCTGTCGTGAGTGCATGTTTAAAAATTTATATTTTGAGAACGGTTAGAGATAGGAAAAATTGTTTCGGGCGTAAATTACAAACATTTGTACTATCTCCAACTTTTGTTATAAACATTTTTTTGTAACGTGGAAAATAATGCATTGTTTACTCTCCTGAAATTTTGCCGACTTATTTTTTAGTTACTCTCGGAACGAATACTTATTATTTGGTTTCTGTTTGATGACTGTGATGATTAAGAAATGATTGAATTTAAATTTGCCTGAATCTGCATTTTTTAAGCCATTTAAACACTTTTGATGCCTATTGAGACACAGGCTAGAGACACCACTTTAAGTCAATTTGTAATTGAAAAAATTAACAAATCATATTACTCTAATTATATTTTGAACTGAATCTTTTAAGCTGAAGTACAGTAAATTTTGGCAATTTAATTATTTAGGAGATATAAATAATAGAATAAATATTGGAAATGTCTGTTGATTATAATTTTTTTGGTGATTTAACCTTTTCTATAATATTTGGAAAATCTTTGGACATATAAGTGTACGAAATCATAATTATTATGGCGGATTTTTGTAATTTCAAAAATAACTTAAGTTAGGATTTTTTCAAATGTTTTATCAATGTCAAAATAAAAAATAGTTTTTTTATTTTGCACTGGAGTTGCATGGCTTCCCATTCCAAACAAGAAACGACTTTAAAGGCACCGAAAGAGATGATTTTTTGTGATTTGTATCGATTTTATCAATGAAACAGCTTGAGACTGATGTTTTTTTGTAATTGATTTTATGATTAAGTCTGTCGTCGCAAGCAACAAATAAACGATCAGCTTTTTGATTTCGTTGCTTTAATTTATTAATTCGATAGGTCGATCCGAGTATTTTGTAACGTCGCATAAAAATCAGAACTTACCGACCCCACTTTTTTTTAGTACTTGCGTGTAGAAACCATTGTCAGAATTAACTTATCGGTAGAAATCTATATAATAATTAAGCGAGATTAGCTTTTGAAAAGATTCTTTTGTGCGGAAAAAAATATCGACTCATTTTGTTCCGGTTCAGCAATAAGTAAAATAATTGTTTGCCGATGAGATATTTATTGTTTTTCTCGTTTTTTGTATCGAGTCGGTGAAAGTTTGCGCAGTTCAGTTTTGAAATTAGTAAATAAATGGGTTTCAAAGTTTCATGCCTGTGTGGGGAAAGCTGCAGTAAAAATGTAATTCTCCTGGAAAAATTAACTGGCGATTTTTAAGCCGGTCGATGGCGCGGAGTCCAATTTCGCATGATCCATTTTCAGGGCGTAAATGAAAACACGTTTCAAATGAAACGCCAAGTTATAAAAAAGACGCGATAAAATGCTAATAAGGAAAACAGTCGCGGAGCAGGTGCAGTTCTGCATATTAATCAGGGTAGATTGTGTGTTAATGATAAAAACACACTTTTTTGCATAGATATTACATTTAAATAAGCTTCTTTCGATTGCGAACCCGTAATTTACGTGTTCGCGTTTAATTTAAAAATTCCGCCCCTAATCTGATATAAAAATGAGCCAAGTTGTTGTTAGTGTCGTTCGGGATAATTCAATAACAGGAAAAAATTGTCGCATTTCCCACAAGGACACCTGTCATCGTAGGGCGCACACCACGTGAATAAGTAACAGCCCGCCCCCTCCCCCGACTTAACTGAAATGACGACAATGAAGTGCACCCGCAGGAATTTCCGGAAAATTGCTGTTGGTGATGCATCGCTCGAGTTTCGCTTCGTCCCACTTTCAGGCGTCTAATTTTATTTTTCTACGACCACTGCTGAAAATGATCAAGCAACAAACAATAAACTAAGTAAGCGTGTGCTTACGCACGCCGTGCGTTATAAAGTAAAGTCGTACAGTTAGGGACTTTTATCAACATTGTGTTGGCAGCGTAATTGACTATTTTAATCACTATTTTAATCTCTCTTTCTGTTTTTCAGGTACCGCATGTATAGGAAAAGTCAAACGACCGGCTTCCCATCCCTTATCACAATCTTTTCGGCGCCCAATTACCTGGACGTCTATAATAATAAGGTGAGCACTTCGAGATTGATTTAGGACACTTTTATGTGGCGGTGTGAAAATTGTGATTTATTTGTGGATCTCTGTTGCGTGCGAAATTTATTGGAAATCCGTGTTTCGTTGCACTGATTTGTGCTTTGTCATGTGGTGTCAGTAAGTAAAATTGATGGTACGGTTACACGGCGGTAATTAACAGTCTAGACGTTAAATAATGGCATCGCAGTAAATTGTAATTATGCTAGTCGACATTGGTCATTTCGTAATTCTGAATTAATTAAGAGATCCTCGACTCCGTGTGGTGGTTGCATTTTTTATGGATTGTCCTTCCGAAAGTTCAATTTAGCCATTAATAATGTTGTGTCGACGGTGTTTGGAATTTTTAAATTAAATTTCGCTTTGAACGGCGAATAAATGAATTCGAAATTAGTGGAATACTTTTTGCATTTTAATAATTCATTGTGGGGAATCTAACTATTTACTGTAGTTCATTTTTAAATCAGGAGGAGCGTTAGATTGCGTCGAAATTGTTGTTTTATTTAATTTCTGTTGGCAGCAATGAGTGCTTAATAATCTAACCTATACAATTTTGACGCAATCACTTAACTGTTACAGAATATTTAATATTGAAGACATTTCCTCGTCGAAAGTTTCTTTCAAAATGTTCTTCGTAGAGAAGCATTACGCGCTGTCAGATGCAAAATGCCAATATCAGCGCATTGCTATCAACGTAAACTAAGGAAACATTATTTCACAGCCTGCTAACGCTCTTCCTATTTTAAAAACTGACTAATTATTTTCAGATTTTATTAATTGTAAAAAATGCAATTTAAAATTGCCAACTTTTGTTATCCTTGGTTTTGTAGATATTGAGTCTCTACATTTTGTTGACGATTACATCGGAAAGTAGTAGTAGTAGTGGTAGTTGTTTTTGACCAATTAAAGAGCACAAGTTCAGTTCCTGTAAGTTTGAAATAGTATTCCATACGTTCATGAAAAAAGTTATTTGTTTTTCATTTTTAGCATTTTACACTATTTCTTTCTCTAATATAATATATTCAATTAATGAATTTTCCAAAATTACAACTTGTTAGGCAGAGAAACTCGATTTACAGTTACCCCATACTATTCACACTTACCCCATTTTTGGTTATCTTGGATGTACTTATTAATTCAAAATTATGTGGTAATGTAAATAATAATGTTCAATGTGAATTGTGTTTGAGGCATTGTACAAGGTAGTAGAAATTCAAGATATGCTGAATCGTAGTGTTTTATATACAGTTTACACTGATTTTCAATCAGGAATATCGTTTACATTTACCATAACGCATCTTTAAGCGGGGCAATTGTAATAATTGTAAATTACTGAAACATATAAGCAAAATTTAAGGTTATCATAAATATTTATCATAATCAGACGATAAAAATACATACAATACAAAATCATGAATGTAATCAGGTGTTGCAGTGCACACAATTTGGTGAAAATTTCTCAAAACGAACACTTTATTTTAACAATGTATCTCAGAACGTTCTTTTGTGTAGAAGCGCGCCTGTAAATTGGCGGGAATTTTAAATATATTTTAAATTATCGTTTACCTCACTTTTTGGCTTGAAAATGGAAAGAGTTTCGTGTTTCGTGGATGGCAGTTTGTCGTTCGATAATAATTTTTTTTTGAAATTTTTCACATAAAAAGATTGTAAAACCGGTTCTTTCGGTGAACAGGTTTTAATCAAATCTGCAACTTTTAACGTTTGTTTTATTAACGTTATATAATATTTATTGCGATAAAAAATCGGCTAGCTCCCCCGGAGAAAGTTCCGTTTTAGTGTTTTCGAGCACATTAAAAGGTGAAGTGCAAACGAAAGGCTTCACGTTGTACAGGAAATTACTCTTTGAAGTCATAAATTTCGCGTTTAACGCAAACTTGGAAACTTTTGCATAAATTACGAAACACACCTCCGCATTGTGCGGGGGGATGGTCCCATAAAATATTATTACACGGCGAAAATGTGCGTTTAAATGAAAAGTAGTAACTCCTGAAAACTTTTTTTTTTTTTAGTGCAGAGATACATTACCGGATGCGGTTGTTTTATCGCGCGCGCCCTAGTGCATGCACTTTATCAGGATTATGATGCAGTTTGCAGTTGGTTTGTCAGCGCGGCCGAGGCAATTATCCGGATTAATTCGCGGCGTCAGCCGACGAAACGACAATTGCGCCGGTTTTCAGTACAGAAAGAATTAAGGGTCGTTTGCGTCCCGCCACATTTTTATTTCTGCGACCAATAAAACTGTCGTCTCGGCGACAAAAAAATCTGCACGAACTGGGTCAGCGGTGCTTTTTGTAGTTTTTCGCCTTTGTGCGAATTTTTTCCGCCCCCCGAATTTTACGAGCTGGAACGGGCGGCGAATTTTTTTTTGTTGTTGCTTGCCGTCCCGCTACACAGAAAAAAAATTAATAGTTCAGAAAATTCGGGCTTAAATTTAAAATTCGTAATTTTGGCTCAAGAATTGGTCATTCTTAAGTTTTAAGAATGTTCATTCTTGTTGTCCAATTTAAGAGCGGGTCATGCTTGATTTCAAGAACGGGTCATTCTTATTTTCTAGAAAGTTGATTCTTCGTGACAAATTCAAGAATGGGTCGCTCTAATTTTAAGAACCTTTATAAGTTTTACATTTAAAAATAGGTCATGTTGATTTCAAGAACTTTTATTTAATTACTTAAGAATGTTCTTAAGAATGTGTTTTTTGATTTAACAATTGAAGATGGCTTTATTATATTAAATAAGCACTTGTAAATACAATACGTTTTATCTAATTTTTATGAATTAAAGAATGGAATGCTTGAATTGAAGGAATTTTAGAATATAAAGTTATTTCTCATACATATTTTTATTAGTAGGTGAAAATTTAACATCACATCACATCCTGTTTAAAAATACATTTTCAGTTTAAGAACCACATTATCATTTGGTAACAGTTGTACGTATATGAAATGGAAGTTCGTCGAAGTCATTACCCTTCTCAATGAATTTTGGGCGTCACACAAATAAATTGTTTTTCTCTCAAGAAATAATTGGCCAAAATCTACATCAATTTAAAAACAAAGAAACAAAATGCTTACATTGAACCATGTATTATTATAAAAATTTACCAATATAGACCAATTTGAATGCTTCAATAATGACCATTTCACTTTATGCAGATTTCCTTTTCGCAAATCCGCGTACTTCAGTCACACTTGTGTTTTGTTAAATTATTACAAAGAGCTCCACATTCGCTAAAAAGTAAAATTTGTGATAAGAGATAAATAACACTAAATGTATAAACGAAAATCAAAATTATTTCTTTACCTTCGTCGTTACTATTAATTCTGTTATAGAAGCAATTGGTTTCTTTTTATCTCTTCTTACTTTTCGTTCCGACGGAAATAAACTAAAAAACAATTTGTTTAATAGCTGTTACATTGTGAAAACTTGTAGAACTTTTACAAAATTCATTCGGTAAACTAAAAGTGTGGGAAAAATTATAATTACATCAAATTTACTTACATGCGAATTTATCACACACAGAATCAGAAAATCCCCATAATTTCAGTACCATTTTTAGAAATGGTTTTTGAAGCTGATCATTCTGTTGATCGACATTTATTAACATTTTCATCCTGGCACATTAAACCACTTGTAATATTTCCCATTTCTTCACAATTAAACATTCACTAATTATGTAAGTTACTAAAAATTCACTTTACAATAAAAATACAGAAAATGCACACCGTAATATGTATTTTCTTACTACAAGTCGAGTTTAGTGTAACCTTTTTCAACTAAATTTGTAAGAAATTTTAAACTAATTTATCTATTGGCAGTAAACAGTCCTTTGCAGAAAAAATGTCGGTCATAAAGCAATTTACACCATTCCGTACAATTGTATCCGCCCAGCTGGACCCAGTTCTTAATGTAAGAACTGGGTTTGGAAAAAAAATCTTAGGTAGTATTTTTTTCAGTGTAATTAAATTCTGTTTTGTCCAGGCTGCAGTACTGAAATATGAAAATAACGTTATGAACATCCGTCAGTTTAACTGCTCTCCGCATCCGTATTGGTTACCTAATTTCATGGACGTTTTCACGTGGTCCTTACCCTTCGTAGGCGAAAAAGTCACGGAGATGCTCGTCAACGTGCTGAACATCTGCTCCGATGATGAGCTGGTCTCCGACGGTGATGAAGGGCTCGAAGAAGGTATGTACCCGGTCCTTTTCCTGAATTTAATCGGCGGCCGGGTAAAACGGCCCGATTAGTTTTTGGTTCCGGCTAATTTCGGCGCTGTATATAAGTCCCGAAGCTCGAATATTTCCAAGCTCCCCCGGTCCTGGTTTGTGGCATGTTGCTCACCTTGTTCAATTACGTTTGGGACACATTTCGAACTGGAAAATTGAGCCAGACTATAGTTCGTTTTTTAATTCAGAGGAGTGATTCAAAAGATTCGCGCCAAATGGTAGATCTATAGTTGGTTGCCTACAGGCCCGGTTTACACTGATTAAATTATGGAAAATGGGCAGTGTTTTCCTCATTGTACACAATTCAAAACTTGTCGTTTCAATTTCACTCCTCTTAATTAAAAAATGAGCTTTAATACACCGTGTAAAGACGATTTTTGAGTGTACACATTTTTGGCATGGATATTTGTGTAATTAATCTTGATGTTTGAGTACCGGGTAAGTAAGTTTTGGGAGCGAACGTTCCAGGTCAACCCAGTTCCAGCGATTTTCTCTATCAAATATCGACCATTTAATGCGTTCAAGTCTACCGTATCAGTTCAGTGTAACTTTTAGTTACCGATCGTCCCCGTTGACAATGGAAACTGAAAATGGGATTTGAACATTCAACTATTGACCCAAAATGGAAATTTTAATATATTTATGAAATTTATTGGCCATAAAAATGAATTTTTTTTATCAAGACGTTGCTTTGTTATTAATTGGCTGAAACTGTTTTCTGGAGTCGAAACGCGAAGCCTTCGTCGAATTGAAAATTAAAGTCGAAAGCCTCCGTTATTTATCTTAAAAGCCATTAAGAATGGAAACAGTTTTGATTTATTCGAGGGAGAATTTAATTTTTTGATTCGAGCCAACTTTCATTTGAAATGTTTCAGTATGTAGGGCAGAGGCGCCACTCCTAGCCGCTATAAGCAAGTACAGGTAACCCCCGCTTAACGCGAAGGATACGTTCTGGACCTGATAGCGTTAAGCGAAATTTCGCGTTCAACGGGAGAATTATAAAAAATCATATTAAAATTCTGAGAAAAAAAAACACTTAATAAAATAAATACATATTATTAATATAAAAAAATCTCATGCATAACAAAATAAAAGAAATAAATGTCATACAAAACATAATTATTTATAATTCATTCATTCTGTTCTACGTTGCAAAAATGAATCAAGATGCCCTTGTTTTTCCTCTACGTTTATTATACAAAATTTGCAACCATTTTTTATAGCACTCACTCTCTCGTAATTTTCGTCGTTTTCTTAGAACAACTCCAGCAGATTTTTTAATTTTGTATTTTTGTTGGACAATTTGTCGGGCAATTTGAAATTTCTTCCTACAGCTGTAAATTTACCACCACTTTCTACACTTTCTATCATTTTTAGTATCTTATCTACATTGCGAATTTTCTTACTCGAATTTTCATGAAGGGATAAAAAATATGTAGTCATTTTAATTTGCATGCATTTGACACTGCAGCTAAGATTACATGCACTGACGAAGACAGTATTTTTTAGGGGATGGATTTTGGGTTTAAAATCTGTTTATTATCACAAGGAGCAGTGCGTACCTGTAAATTCTAAATTTATTGTGTAGCTTTAATTAAAGATCTGCAGGTAAGCAAATTTTCATTGTGTACACTGCTGAAAGCGTGAAGTCATAAATGAAACGCACTAAATGTCTGGGCGAGGAATACTGTAAGAAAAGTGAAACTGTAGGAAGGTCGTTTAATAAAAACCTACCGATTCTAGAACTACCAACCGTTAAAATGTATCAGCCTTTTACACAAATTTAAAAAAATAACAATTCGCGGTATAACGAATTTGCGTTGAGCGGGGGTCACCTGTAATTGCAAAAAATTGGCAAATGCACGGACTGAAAAAATGTGGCCGAAAGTGGTGTCTCTACCCTACACCGAAATTTAGCGAAAAATGAAAGCAATAATATTTTTGATGTTTTCCATTGTCGACATCGTTGGCAAAATTCGCAGCAAAATTGTTCTCGAAAGGTCTGCAACATGTCGCCTGAGGGCAAAATCGTTCGAAACCATTGGTGGCTAATTGGCAATATTTGAGCTGAACTTCGCGACCGAAAAGAAGAAGAAAAAAAATAATTCTTTTCGGTCGCTTATGTGTACGTGTAATAACGTATGTGTCGTAAGATGTAGCATAAACGCACATTTTTTTACATAATACAAACAAACACAAAAATTGGAAGTAAATACGTTTATTTTTCAATGCTACTTGGAATATCAGATGGTAAGAATCCAATTTTTCACTTTAAATTCGCTTTTAAGTTGTAGAGATGAAGTTCTGGTTTGCTTGAATAGTTACATGTATTATTTTTTGATTAGTATTTATTTTGGGCTAAGATATATTTTAGAAACCCTTCATTTTTGATTTAATAGAGACGGGTTGGAAACTAGTTGCTTCCTGTTTGAATGACTTGTGGGCGACCGCGTCGAACCATTCTCATTTGTGTAATTAATTCGTTGGTGTTTGTGTGCACCCACAGGTAGTCAAACAGGAGGCCGGAGCGCATACCTGTTGTCATGTAGCTATTATAAGTATAACGAGCGGTGCCAGTATAAAATGCATTAGTGAGACTCGCCGCAGATTTGTGTCTAGCCAATTTGAAATTGTTCCGGTTTTCCTGTTTAATTTAAGTAACGAAAATGTGTCGGTGTCTGGAAAATTTTTGCTCAAATATATTTTGACCCAAGTAGCATCTTTTTCGATCTTTGTCTGTTGAAATCTCTGTTTTTTACCTATTGACCGCACTTGCATTATTCTCCGGCACCCGTTTCTAAATTGTTGAAAGTATAGTTATCACTGAATCAATCCATGCACACTTATTGCTTATGTTTTTCTTCTATTCTGACACTCTATTTTTCACTATTTATCTATATTCGCCTTGGAATCGCGCCCCACACAGCGAAACAGGCAAAAATAGTTATTAAAAGACCTGGTAAGTTTTCACAGAATATGCAGCTTGACAAAGGAGTTACAATAACACCGCATTAATGATCATTTTTATTCAGATTTGTCGCGTTTTTAATGACTGCCTTTCATGTGCCTATTCACTCTTCTTTCAATTAAATTTTTTTCACAATTAAACACTTCATTTTAAAAACGAACGCCTTGTTCAGTCAAAATAGGCAACACAACTTGCATCCAAAAATCATTAAGTTCAGTTGATTTAAAAAATACTTAGCATTGTCCCTGAAAATGATCAATACAAACAATAAACTAAGTACAAGTATCCTTTTGTAGAGTAAAATCGCATAGTTAGGGACTTTTATCAACAATACGTTGGTAACGTAATTTGCAGTGACAGTAACATTGACAGTTTGGTTGAATTATGGGTTATAGTATGAAGTACTGATTACTACCAACATAAAGTAAAAAAAAAATTTTTTCACTTGTAACCGTTTCTAAAATTAAAAAACAAACTATAAATGAATTAAACTTGGGATGCAAGATGTGTTGCCTATTGGTTAATTTTTAAAATGACCCCTGCAATATAATAATACCAAACTATTTAAACCTTAAAAAAAATTCCAAAATATGCAAATACAATATAAATAATTTTAAAAAAATTCTCAAGTTATTTGCTGCTTTTTATCAATTAAACTTGGGATGTAAGATGTGTTGTCTATTGATTAATTTTTAAAATGACTCCCTTGTAATATAATAATATTAAACTATTTAAGCTTTAAAAAAAAAAATTCCAAAATATGCAAATAAAATATTGTGGAACGTTGAATTTCAGTACCAATTTTTTCTCAAGTTGTTTGCTGCTTTATAATTTTTGCTTGGGTTGTTTTATTTTCTCGAAATCGGGGTGAATAAGCACAGGCACAGTCAAGATCTCTAAAAATTCACCAGTCACAAATTAACCTCCGTTTTATTTGGTTTTGTTGATACACTAACCACGTTGCTTACATTTTCGCTCCGTTTTGTTGGAATTTTTGGATCAGTTTCCTTTTGAACCGTTAGCTCCTTAACTCGAATTTCAGAATTTTGTTTTTGGCTCGCTTCTGTACGTTCCATCGTTTTGCACTAATTGTTAGAAAGTTGTTGTTTTTTCGTTGAGATATATATATTGAGAAAAAAAACTACTTTCCCTATAATGAACAGATTTTCGAGAGTTTGTAGTTTTTCTTATACATGCATTTTTTCTGCTCCGAATGTGAGTTTTTAAACAAAGGTTTTAATTTTTTTTTTATATAGCTGCTGTTTTATCGCTTCTCAATTTTTGAATTGCGACGTTTTTTAACAGGCTGGAAACTTGTTTTTGGGCTTTACTTTTCTTGTGTTTTGTGTATAACATTGCATTTAATTCTCGTTCATATTTTAGGTATAATACGCTTAATTTTAAGCACAAAGTTAATTTTTTATTGTGGATCGACTTGAGAAATCGCTTTTGTAAAAGTCCTCGGGTCTTAAGTTCACTTTGATTTTTTCCGAAAACGAATTTTCTCAAGTCTGTCCGCATGCGAACGCTTTTACTCGACAGTGTTTTGGTAAAAGTAAGACGAGCAGATTACTTAATTGTACTTTTGTTACTCGTTTCTATTGTGTGGTGCCATAATTTTTCTACATGCACCGTTGTTTTGTTTTTTTTCTATACCTCTTCGCTCGCTACACTTTGTGCCACTGCCCGTTTGCTGTCGATTCTTCGTCTTCGCTGCGGCTGAACTTCTGCATCTATTCGGTAAGTTGCAGTTGCTGTATTCATTATCGGGCCAGTCCCAGTGTTGCCAGTGTTGCATATGCGAGCTGAATTGAAAGCCGCAACTGGTCTTTTCAAATTTAAATCTTAAACAGCCGGCGGGCAGTCTTTAATTGCATTACCTGTTAAGCAAACTGCGATTAATTTTGCATGCGCTCTAACAATAAGAAGATAATTGTGGTAAGATTTTCCCAGAAAGGAATTTTTAAATATAAAAAATTGCAAGGTAAGTTATTCACTAAAAAATGTGCACCTGATTTTATTTATTAATAAACAACTTTAACAATTATTTCAGTGTGTTTTTCATGATTTAAAAATTAACATTAGGAAACTTCGGTTTTATAACTTAAATTTTGTTACTATTTGTTTGATTTAAGAAATAAAGTTTAGATGATTTTTTAATGAATAAAACAGTGATAAATATACAGGGTTATTTACGAATGATAATGAAACCTGTGCAACCAACAATACACGCCTACTTTGCCTAGTATCGTTGCTTGTGTGTATTGTTGGTTGCGTTATGGAACTTGCTGGTCTCATAAATAATCCTGTAGATATTTTTTTTGTATCGCATTTAACAATTTCTGACAGTCTTCAATATTTTTCTGACAGTTATCCCAATTTGCTGACGGTTTGTCAGTCTTTTTTTGCAAACATTAGATTATTACAAAATTGCAATTGATTGATTTGTGGAAACGGTTAATTTTTATCCACAACTTGTGAAATCAGTGGAAAGCTTCATTTTTTTTAAAATAGTATGAAATTTGAGCATTTGCCTACATTTGGCAGAAGTCGGTGTCGCCTTAAATCCTCTTACTGTCAAGTAGGTGATTATGTTGGCACGTTTATGAAGTGCCATCTCACTAAAAGTTAATGCCTCGACACTTTGGTCTTAATGTCTTGTTTAATACAGATTGCACTAAAAGGAATGTGGGTCAAGTGAGCTTTGCAACTTGCCGCCTCTTCTGCATCACAAAAGTAATATTAAAAAGCGTCATACAATATGCCTTTCCGTTGTTTCAGTTTTCTTGTCTAATTCTGTTATTTATATTAAGAAATCTGTATTTTTGAGTTTTTTCTTATTACATTTCGAAGGTCGTCTGGCACATATTCTTTTGTGTGCAATCTGTATAATTTATTTTGTTAAGGGGGCCACTTGAGAAGCAAGATTCACAAGATGGCGCCACCGTAGAAAAAGGTGTCAATTTTGTAAAATGCTTTTTTCATTAATAAACTTTTTTATATAAAAAACTAGTGGCGGATATAAAATATAAAAAAATTATCTAGGTATAGACATAAATTTGCCATGGAAAAAGTTGAGAAAAGTATTTATTCAAAAATGTCAAACTTTCAATAATATTTGAATTTTTTGTTAAAAGTAAAGAAAATCTTGCTGATCACACCCTGGAAGCATTAATCACAAGTATACTTGTAGATTCTCTAATCACATTTGTCAATATTTAAGTCAAAAAGCATCGGAAAGTGTGACATTTTTGAATAAATACTTTTTTCAAGTTTTTCCATGGCAAATTTATGTCTATACCTAGATCATTTTTTAATCTTTTATATCCGCCACTAGTTTTTTATATAAAAAAGCTTGTTAATGAAAAGAGCTTTTACAAAATTGACACTTTTACTACGGTGGCGCCATCTTGTGAATCTTGGTTCTCAAGTGGTCCCCTTAACACCGTTTTATAAAACTGAAGAGGAACGGCCAATTTAAATGTTTGTAAAAAAATCTAAAACCAGAAAATTTCGCTTTTCAAATTCGTTGTCTGTCTGAAGGTGTTATTGCGCTACAAAATTTTCGCTGCAGTACAAATTGACAGTCGATCGATTACAGAGTATTTTGCACGAAACCAGGCTGCCCGCTTTTTGAATGAAATTTTAAAAGCTTTCCGAGCGAGCTTACCGCTGCTTTTCCAAAGCAAACATTTACCCGGAGCATTTTTACAATTCCGGGAGATGTACCGCGAGGTCGGAAACTCCGCCAGGGGCGGAGTGCGGCTTCCGCCACAAATCACCCGTCGGGGAATAACATGCAGATACGACAAATTAGTCAATAAAAGTGCTTGACCCGTCCGGCCACACCTCGCACGAGTTTTCCTCTTTTTTTTTTATTTTCGATTCGCAATTCGCGTTACAGGTCCGGAAACGCACCATATGCGCATGCAAATGTCAAATCTTGTTATTCAAGAATTTCACTTGGTAATCCGACGATTTATCTGCCCCGGACAAAATATGAAATCCAAAGAGCAGGCTGTTTAAGATTCAATTTGAATATAAAACAGTAAGATAATGCAATAAAGATTTTCAAAATGTGATAGGTCCCGATAACTCACTGTCGCGCGCCACTGTGTGTGCTGTGCGCTGCATGCTTCACTTCTTTTTGCGTTGTGGCCGTTTTATTTTAATATTATGAGACCCCCGATCACATAATATTACACTAAAAAGACAGTATTTTTAATTTGCCGTTTGTTGTTTACAGAAGACATTTTTTTTTTTAATGATTCGCATTGTTTTTTACCCGGTAAATCAACGATTTTTTTTGCAGGAACTCAAGCTAATCTACGGAAGGAAGTTATTCGCAATAAAATTAGGGCAATTGGTAAAATGGCACGAGTATTCTCCGTATTAAGGTAATTGACATTTAATTAACTCTTCTGTCCAATTTAAACAATTAACATGACCTTATTGTGTGAGTTAGACCACAGTTCAGCTGTTGATTTTGAACGTGTTATTGCTAAATGTTTAATGGTTTGCATTTGAATGGGTTCAGAAATATTGGTAGGCAGTAATATTACTTATTTTATGGATGCACATTTATTTTTAATAGTTAGACAATTTTCAAATATCTACAATGTTGCTAACCGGTTAATTTTGGTAGCCAACTGGTTAATTTTTAACCGGTTTGAAAATTTTAAGGTTAGTATAGTTGTCCTACTACCGAAGTGCAGGGCAGTCCTCAGGAATAAAAAATTATTTCTAAGCAATATTGTGAACAAAACATTTACCAAATTTATTAATGTAAGAAATTTGTAATGAAAGTACAGTAAAACTCCTGTCAAGCGACCACTTGAGGTTCCCTTAAAAAATTGTCTCTTGGAGGAGAGGTCGCTTTAGAGAACTTTTTCTTAAATTAATATAAATGAAACACTTACCTTTAAAACGTTTTATTATCAATAATGAAGACACGCGAAGACTCCTATATTTTCATAAAAATACAAAGCGTCAATTTAGACACACACAAGACAAATTAAATAATATTAAATAATAGAATGTTTAAAAATTAATGCAAATAAAAAAAATCACGATATAAAAAAAGACCAAGACCAAGAAATAAAGATATACATGCTTAAGGCGTATCACCAAAACATTGTTCTAAAACAGTTTGCTTACAATTTTTTAATTTTTTAATTAGATACAATTTTTTTTCGCGTTTTTTAAAATCTCCTGAATTTGGGTTTTGCCACATTTGTATTTAGAAGCTAGCTTTCGTTGCGATAAACCTCTTTAGATGTCTTTAATAACATTTATGCGAGCTTCCAAATTTAAAATCTCGTGATGGTAACTCCGTTTAGCCATCATTTTCTAAGCTATTACAGAAGCACAGTGACAACGATTTCTCAACGACTGGCATACAACTGATACGATTTTTTTGCCTTCATAGCATGTACTATTTTAAATATCCACACGAGCCCACAAATATCGCATAAAAAAAATTGGAACCGAAGTTGAAGAACTGATTTATAACCGTAACAAATTTATTACCGAAAGATAGAGCATGTGTCAAACACTTGACGGAGAAAGGTTCTTAATAAAATCGGCAGTGTATAATTGACATTTTAAGTTTTACAAACCCGATCTCGTAGTGAGACAACTCATAAATCAACAAAACAAAAATTAAAAGGATTTTCACAAAGTGAGAAATGGTCGCTTTAAAGGAATAACAATGTATTACTGATACCGTATAAATCTTTCGTTCCTAGAAATTATGGTCGGATATAGAAGTGATCGGTTGAAAGAGTTTTACTGTATATTTAACTACGTTGAGTTGATTTTTAGTATAAATAAAATAAAAAACTGTAATTTTAATTATTTATTACAAAAATTGTGGCTTGTACCCTTTTTGATAAAAAAATAACACTATATTTTTTTTACAAATTAGCTTTCATCTTCACTATTGTCTGCAAAATTGTTGTCCAAATTTTCGGGTTCATTATCTGTTACCTCCTCAGTGGTATTTCCTGACACAGCTATAGCAGTCCCTATTTCTTGATAATAATTGAAGGGGTGAGTGGATAAAGGTGTCATGTACATAAACCTTAGTTACGAGATATAAGCATTTGAATATAATTTTTTGGTACCTTTTCCCTATAACATAACAACTTTAGCGTTTGATAATTCGATACCTAATCGAAACTGAGCTTCCAAAAATTTATCAATGAAAGAATACTGCAGAAGGAATTATTTTAAATGAAAAAATCGATTTTCATAAAAATGCTACATGACACCTTTATCCACTCACCCCTTCAATTGTGATACACTGAAGGAATGTAGGGGAATCAGTTGTGCTAGATTTTCTAATTTTTTTAGTAAAATCGGATAATTATACTTACACATTCAATGATGGTAGAGATATGCAATAGGAGCGATGAAATTCACAATAAAATATTTTGAGAAAAAGGATACATGCTACATAAAAAGTTTAAGTTACCTATTCAGACTCATCTGATTAATGTTCTTCGCTGCTTTCGGATTGCACATAATTTTTGTCTAACAAACAATCATCAAAGTCTAAATTATTGCTGTTTTCAATATTAAAATATAAATTTCTCTTGTCAGAAACATGTGAACACAATGCCGCCATGATGAATCTACTTGTGGCTTGTGCTGTTATTACACAAATATTTTTGCATATTTTGTAAAAATATCACAAAAATGGGAGACCTGTAGAACATCACACAGTGATGTGTAACTCAAATTTTCTAAAAATGTGGCATGTAGCCTTGTTGCTCCAAGTCAAGAAACTTTCAAAATCAACGGCTCATTCGATGAATTAATTACAAAGAGGTTCTAACATGGAGTTTTGATTTTTAGAGAGGAAAGTGAATCAGTGCTTCAGCTTAAAGGTCTCACTCCAACTGGTGCTTTACCCTTGGGGGCGCTATCTGGCGGCAAGACGAGTCTTAAAAATGGTAAGTTCGGTCGCAGGTCGGCGCTTGTTCGAATGTGGTTTGTTTCCAGCGTTGCAAGGTTTCTCACCGAACCACAAAATCACGAGTTTCGCAGAGGCGAAGGGCCTGGACGCGATCAACGAACGCATGCCACCAAGAAAAGACGCTCCGCCGTCGCCCGCCGAAGAGACGCCCCAGGATCACAATCATACTCAGTCCAACGCGCACTCGTGAGCTACATGTAATTAGCGCATCACAATGCCTAACCACAGGTAATTCGAAAAAAAGTATTCTAAATAAGTAATGTTTTTTTTTTTGTATCGAAAAATTGTTAATAAATTTTTTTTTACGGAGAACTATTTTCAATCGCGTGTTTGCAGGTGTGTGTAACCAAAATGATCGGTGATGCACTTGTGACGGCGTTTCACCCAACTACATGTTACATTTTTCTTAGCTTTTAGCGACATTTATTACCATTGGGACGACAGGCTCGTTCGCAATTTCTTGAACAAGTAGCTGGTCTGCTTCCCCATTAAAGTACCTTCTGCTGTGCAGATCTTTCTCTCACATGCTGCTCTCGCGTTTAGAACCACCATTTTTATGAGGCTACATTCCATGTCTGCTGGGTTTACCTCGGTTCCAACGTTTCTGAATTTTTAATTTTTTATTTAGGCTCTCTTTTATACTAAGCATAGTTACTGTTGTATTACATGTTGTTAGATGGCGTGTGGTATAATCCAGTGGAGTAGTAGTTTAAATGAATTGTACTTAGCAGTGTGTCGGCGAAAGGTTTGTGCCGCTTGGCCGCACGTGTTGAGTGATATAAGCGTGCCATATACCACCTGTCGTATCACCATTGTGAATCATCCTTATCATCCATTTGTGTGTTAATTTAATAAATGAAGATATTGCTATTTAACTCATATGCAAAGTTAAGAAATTTCATCGTTGAGTCATTTATATCTCTCTATTATATAAAAAAAATGTTTGATTTCGAATTAACACAAAAAAAACACATCTTTGCTACGAGCTGTACTTATTTTTTGATTGTACAAATTGTGTTATACTATTAAATGGTTAATATTAATTCGCTCTGTGCCCGAGCGGAACTTGTCCACATGTTGGCATTGGCAACTTGTACATACTTGTACAAAATAGACGTTTATCCAGCTGTTGGTAGAAAGGCACGACCAAGCAATTTCTGCGCATGTAGGATACCAAAAAATCCCCTCAGGCACAGAGCCCGTATGAATGTTAGGACTTCTAATGTGTGCAAGTGTGTTAAATTATATCTATTAATCTTATAATTCTGTAAATTTATTCGATATAATATACATATAATATTATAATAAAGTTAAACTTCGATAGGAAATATCTCAACCCAACTATCTTAGACATATATCAAAAATTTCATATGACGTCCCTTAACTTTTATACAACTATTGCTACACAGTCGCTTGTATCCAATTTACTTGAATCGTGCAATTTTCGAGCGAATTTCCGCTCCTCATTACATTATATCTTTTAATAAATCAAATATACATAATTATATAATACACCTATTTAGGTTACGATATAGGAATTAAGTGTATCAAAGTTTGGGACATCTTTAAATTTTTTTCATTCTTAAAAATATGTTTAGTGATTGCTGCCCTAATCACTTGGTTGTTATTAAGTACGCTAGTCACGAAATTATCCAACATAAATGCAACGTCATCGATGGGCGTGGCCTAATCCGTGACGTATGTGTCGATCTCAAATAATTTCATTTCTACCTGTGTAAATATCGTTGCTGTTCTCATCAATTCGTTTTCCCTTGTTTCTGGGCAGAAGTGGTATGACTAAGCAATAAAACGACACTAATCGGTGCAGAGGTGATTAGTCCACATATCCTAAATATATTTTTAAAACCGATGGGACTTTGTAGATTGTGACCTTAGTTGAGTTGCGACTGAATACCTACTTTTTATTGGCTCAGATTTCAATATGCAGTACAGTATAAAAAAAATGGATTCAAAAATGAAACATATCGAAATCTGAACTGCGTATCTGTTGCTAATGCCAGTCATTATAAATGTTGAGCATCCTCCAGTGGCGTGGTCGCGGTACCAGGCAGTGGAAGTACGCTGAGTTATTTGTGATAGCTATTCTTGATTTTTAATAGCTTTTGCGTCCCGCTTGACGGCTTGCGCCGATTAGGCGGCATAGCTTAATTAACTTTTAAGAGGAACGTAAAAAATCGTCGGCGCAAGTGTCATGCGCGGAGGCATCTTTTGAAGAAAAAATAAATTTTAAAAATTGTATAAATATAAAACTATCTTATATGCCTTCATACTTCCTAACTTAATATATTATATAATAATGCACTGAAGTATTGGGATGTTAGACTTTTAATACTTTAGTACTATCACTGTGTGACAAGCAGTGGCCATTTTAATATTAATCTCAGTACTGGAAGACGCTTCAGACAAATATTACCCGTTTGCTTCGTTTTTTTTTTTGTTGGCAACGATCAATTTTTGAAAGTCTAGATTGTAAGGTGAAATCAAATGTTTTAGCCGTCATCAAGTCATAAATAATTATTTTCTTATGAACACAAATTGCATGGGGGGCAAATGTAATGTTTTAGAATACGTGGGCATTTTCCAGTACAACTAGATTTAGCTGAATGTTTTTAAATATTGAATTTACATTATTATACAACTTATAATCCGTTGATATAATTCATATCAATCGAAATGTGCAATTTGCAGTGGACAAACTTCTAAAAATTCTGCATGTCTACATTTGGCAGTTGTTTATCTGTGATCGCATTGCGTTACTGAACTTGAGTTACTGTGTTACTTCTGTCGAGCTGATGGTTCTTTTATTATGATGTTATCATTCTATATTTCAATTGTACTGGATATTTTGATTTGTGTTCTTATTAAATATACATCATTAATTGAAACCTCGTTTTATTTTACAAGCTGCATTCCTCATCTGCAAATCAGTCGAGTTAATTTTTCAAAAATTTCGCACGAAACGGAAAAATATTTTTCTCTTGTTCAGTCCACAATGTAAAATTTTCAAGTTTGAATTTTATCGGAGTTTCTGCTTGTCCAACAATTAAGTGATATATGTGAATTAAATTATTTAAGAAGTTTAGTGACGAAATATTTTATTTTTGTATTAATTGCTAAACTTAAAAAAGAATCAAAAATATTTTTTTCTGTCCATTCTACCATATACTAATTAAAACTGTTTATTGTAAGGTATTTTATGCTGTGCAAATAATATACGATGGTTTTGGAAAATAAATTATCGAAGTTTTTTCTTACCCCACGAATTTTAAGGGGCTTTTTGTCGTTTCCCAATTTTGTATCTCCGCCAATCTTAGAGCAAATCGATTTTTGATGACTGCATCGTGTTCCCCGTACCAAAATTGATCTACAAGATACTTTTTGTAATTTCCCGTTTCATGACGTTTTCAGGAACCTTGAAATGTTCTTTTTTGGCTTTCCATGACGTTTCTCGGCATTTTCTTACCATGTAGGGGTAACTTTTCCTTGCGAAAAATGTTATTTTACAAAGTTGTTCCTTAAGGCTGTCGATCAGTCCCAAAAAAAATATAGCCATTTTTTCCATGTAAATAACATCTTCAATTTTCAATTCTACAGGGAGATCGATATTTCTACAGGATAACAAAGTTGTTTTCTAGGGGACACTGATCTTATTATTTCTAAATTTTGATCCAAACACCTTAAAAAAACTTAAAACTTTATACCGGTTTTTCTCCGAGACTATACATCTGGTAATCTCCAGACTTCCACCATAATGACGAGTATGTTACGAGCTGTCATTTTGATGGTTTTATTTACGAATACTTCAACTGGGTATGAAATCTTACATAATCGCAGGTACGTTTGTCCGTTTTGAATGAACAAGCCCCCAAGTTATTACAGTTTTAGGTAAAATCTTGTATTTCTCATAGTTTTGTCACTAAATAAACATTCAATATTAGTGATAATCGATAAACAATGCATTTAGCACAGCAGCAAATATCATTTGAATGCAGTTTATATAATTCGCAAATACTTAAAAAGTACGAAATTCCAAATTTATCACTAACTATGGATCTTCGAAAGGTTTCTCACAGACTTGGCTTATTTCACATATTTTTGAAATATTGAAAGTTCGGAAATGAATTTATTGCAGGCAGTTTCGTCGGTACAATTATTAAATGACTTAGGAAGGTTCGAAGCCCTATTGACTTGTGAAATTCCACTGTTTCGTGTTCGCACCAGATGTTCTACCATTGTATAATTTAAATTTCACCAAAAAGTTAGTCAGGCGATATCAGCGATACAAGTGAGCTAGTTGATTTTAAAAATGAAAAGTAACCTTAGAAAAAAGTTATTGCGATTTGTTCGCAAAAGGAGATCATTGTGAAATTATTTATAACCAAAAATTCGAATGAAAACACTTGTTAAATTAAAGTGACTGGTATTTAATCGAAACTAAACAAAACACAAATGAAAATCATATATAATATGTCTTCAAATTGCCTGCTAGTAGTAAGTGGTACGCGAGAAAGATCTTTTTAACCATCTTGCACTTACTGCGACATTTATTTGTTGTGCGGCTTCATTGAATTGGCCAAGAGATGACATTGACGTTTGGAACATTCTGTATACAACAAATTAGAGTGATCTCGCGATTAATAAAAAAGTTTCAAAAAGGTTAACATTGCACATTTCACATATTTACTTAAAATTGATAAATCCTTTTGGAATACATGAGCAACATTTGCAAAAGTTAATTTTCTGACAGTAAAGTAAGATACTGAAAAAAGTGTTGAATAAACTAACAAAATCTAGTAATTGTAATTGTTCGATAATATTAATTGTGATGCTATAAAATGCAGAATAACTGTTGCTTGTGTATTTTACTTTTATGATGTAAATTGTTATTTTTTTTTAAATTAAAATTGTTTGTTTCTGTATTTTTTGGAATATTTCTTTATTATACATTATACATTTTATTAAAATTGTTTGTGAATTATAATAATTATTACTCTTGTTAGATACCTTTATTTTTATGTAACTCTTTTTATTATGTATTTTATTCACATTATTTGTGCATTTAATAAATAAAATATTTAAAATTTGATAATTGTTTTCTTTTTTCTCACTCTTCGTATCTATGAAACAAATTTTATTCAAGTTATTAATTTATACGGATAATTCATTTTTATTTCCAATGATACTCAAAAAGTGATTTTGTTTGTGGATTTAGTGTAAATAAACAATTACCTTATTTATAAAAAATAAAAAATGCTGTAAAATCACTACTATTTATCAATAATTATTAGCGTTGTACTTATATCTTCGCATCGGGTACCAGATAACAAATATTTTTCATTTTATAAAGAAATTCTTAGGCTGAATCCATATATATTGAATCAACGTTTCTTGAAATTTCAACCCGTTAGGTTTGTTGAGGTCAAACTATTTATAAAATTTTTCAGAATAGTTCAAAACTTATTTAGTTGAAATAAAATCGATACTGTTTCTGGGGATTTCGAAGCTTGGGCGATTTTTAAGCTTCATTGTGACTCGAATTTCAGAGAATATTAAAATTTTAAATGCAGGCTTGAGAGACCCTCTACAAATTCAGCGGGAGGTACTCTTAATCGCTGCGTACAGGTATACAATTCTAAGAGTGTATGGTTGGTTGTATAATTGCGAAATAGATATTTTTTTTTGGTGACTGGCAGCCTTAATGTAACAAAAGCTTAAATACAAATAACAAAAATACATTTACACTTAAAATGATATTTTATATTTCAGTTTACTGTTTACAATCATAGCTTTACAAGTAGAAGTTATATACTATAAAAATATTTTATTTTATACAAATAATAGGCAACAAGTATCCACATCGACGTTCCCCAAACATTTTCGGAAAGTGCTAAAAAATGGGTGTACAACAGTTTTTCTGTTACTGGCACCCATCGAATCGGGAACATATTTTCAGTCATCGAATGGCCCACGTATATAATTATGGCGTTCATGCCGGCGAATAAAAATGGCTTTCCAGACCACCATCGTTTAACATCCACCAAATAATAACACAACGACAACAGGACAAAGGCAAAACATGTAGTCACAAGCACAAAAGAAATTGACCTGAAAAAACAACTAATTATTCAATTTTAAAATTGACCCTTTTACCAAAGGTTTTTATTGACGGGAATGATTCCATCTTCTTTTGAAAAGCCGCATAATGCGCCTCCGATAAGCCCTGTTAACGCAGCCCAACACAACCATCTCGATAACCGTTCAAAATGGTTTTTGTATGTTAGTAATATCACACCACCTTGCACCCCTAAGAACACGTGGACTATGGAAGTCAGGCAACCTAAATCTTAATCAGTTAGATTGTTTTTTCACTTGTGATCTTACCACCTAATATTCCTTCAGGATCAAATGGTCCTGTTTGGTAAACCGGCCCAATGGTGGGCCATTGGTAAACGTGGTCCTGCAAAATTAGGTTATCAATGCGGCCAGTGGCTCCTCCAGTGCAGCCTTTATATTTGCCATTTTCGTGGTTGCCACCAGGACCTAAGTAACCCCTAAAATTGTTGATTAATTTCAGATTTTGGTAAGTGAAATCCAATACCTGGGGCAATTTGGCCCTGCCACTAGGAACGTCAGCAAGCAGTGGCAAATAAACACAATTCCAATGACCAACCAATGAAGCTTGAGGACTATTATGTCCCTAAATAAATTTAAAGTTTTGTTCTGGAACGATTTTATTTATAATTTGGTAATAATATTATTTTTAAGTTACGTTAAGAGTTGGGGTGGTTGGTTTTGATAATAGTAAGCAAATTGTGGCCACCACGAAATAACAGATCCCAAATCGTTGCAAAACCCCGAAAATTCTCAGCCTGTCCAAATACTTGCCGCCCCCAAGAAATATTCCCAACGCAAATAAAATGCAGGATCTCTGCAATTTTTAAATTAATTATGGGTTGATTTGATAGTTTCCACTACCCTGAGGATGTTCAAAAATACGCCCTTTGTTGGCTCGTTTCTTTTCAAAACTGAAGATATGGAAATGGGAATGCAAACCCCCATGATCCACATGAAGCAAGGGAAAACCAAATCGGCCACGTTTAACCCGTTCCAAATGGCGTGCTCCAAAAATTCGTACCCCCCAGCTCCGTAGTTTACAAACACCATCAGCACTATGCTAATCCTGAAAAGAAAACAGTTCACAAAATTTAAAAAATCGCCGAACTCACCCTCGAAAAGTGTCCAAAGATCTCACCCTCGCTTTTTTCGGGGTGAGTTCGTCTTTGTTCGACAGTGCATCGCTCACTTTTCGACTGCGTCGATTTAAAAAAAAAGTGACTCCATAAACAGCCAAATACAAGGCGATGTAAATCAGGACGACGGTTAGCATGGCTGAAACGATTCGATACAATTCGATTGGAAAAATTTAAGCTTCGCTTACGAAAGAAGATATTCATGGGTTGCTTCAGCGTTTCAGTGGAACAGTCGCCGTCGATGGTAAGTCTGTAAACACCAAATTCTCCAAATTGCTGGTCGATTTCGCACTGAACGTAATCGGTCGAATTGGTTGGAGATATTTCCACATCTTCTGTTAAAATTCGATACGTTTTCTCGTAGTATGTGCTGATTTTTTGGGTCGCGTTGTAAAAGGGCGGAATTTGAAATTCTTTCACGAAAGGGCACTTGAAGTGAAAAGACGAATTAAATATTTAAATGCATCACACCCAACTATGTGAAGAGTAAAAAAAAACTAGTGTTTGTGGCGACCGATTGACTGGCATGAACCACAAATCCTCAGGGAATCTGCCCTCGCCTTAGAACTGTATCGGCCGATTTTATGCAACGTGTTTTTGTATCAAATTATATAGTTAGTTTAAATAAAAGTCTAGTCAAATCGGTGTGGAATTGACCCCCCCCCCCCACCAAATGTTAAAAAGAAACTTGAAAAGTTGTCGAAATTTGCTGTGCTTACCTGAAAGCATTCCTTGTACAGACTGTATAAATATAAATCTTTGTCGTTGTTATTAACAATGTTTACGTATGCATCGTCTCTTCGTAACTTGGACATGTCGAAACCCATGAAGTCGTCGTCTCCATAATCTTCGGTCCAGGACACAATCGACATTTTGAGCTTTTTTGAAAATAATCAAATTTAGTTCAAATAATAAAATTGAAGGCTTTCAAAGCAACGATTTTGGTATGAAATTGATCTACACAGTGAAAGAACATTGCACGGTTTTCTTCTTGATAAGTGGATTCAACGTCAAATAGTTTTCCACATGACCTGCATTGCCCCAACAGCCCCAAAAATGCTCCAAACAATGGAAAGTGAAAAACTGTAATGCAATGTCCTTTCTATAGTTTATTTTGATATTTTTCAGCAGTTAGGTACATGTCGGAATGGTAATATCACGATTATTAAGCGACCT
Organism: Dascillus cervinus; assembly: GCA_949768715.1. Taxonomy (NCBI): domain Eukaryota; kingdom Metazoa; phylum Arthropoda; class Insecta; order Coleoptera; family Dascillidae; genus Dascillus; species Dascillus cervinus. The sequence continues at coordinate 34,057,873 of OX458317.1, read as the reverse complement.
GCATTACCCCACCATTTCTAAATATGCTGTAAACAACATGAAAGTGGAAAACTATTATGTAATGCACTTTCAACAGCTCATTTTGATATTTTTCAGCATTAATTACCTGTCGCAATGGTAATATAAAGATTCTTAAGCGACCCGCATTACCCCATCATTTCTAAATATGCTGCAAACAATGTGACAGTAGAAAACTATGATATAATGCACTTTCAACAGCTTATTTTGATATTTTTCAGCAGTAACTACCTGTCGCAATGGTAATACGAAGTTTCTTAAGCGACCCGCATTACTCCACCGTTTCTAAATATGCTGTAAACAACGTGAAAGTGGAAAACTATTATGTAATGCACTTTCAACAACAGCTTATTTTGATATTTTTCAGCAGTAATTATCTATCGGAACGGCATGACAGACTTGTTACGTCTAAAATAAAATTTTTGGAGGATTTTGTGTAGCACATGGTGTCTGCCATCAAATAGTCTGCACAGTTTTAAAATAATACTTGGAGTCTGTTATCAAGAAGGAAACCGTACAATGTTCTTTACATTTAGGAAGGTACTTAATTACTTCAAGTACACTACATAACTGTAAATGTGGCAACTGAAAATGGCAAAATATTGTGCTTGTAACAAGCATAAAGTAAATCACAAGATTTACATCATAATGAAATTCTGTTGATTAATGAAATATTAGAAATTGTGCTTACCTTGTGATAAAAAAATAAAATCACTGATAATAAATTCCAGATATATCAGAAGCAATCGACAACTTGCTGTAAACACACTACACAAACAAATTCACTAACAATTATAAACATCTGGGTATTACCACTTTGGGAATGACTTAACTTGTTTTTAAAGAGAACGTCACTTTCCTCGCCTCTTTCCCGTAACACTTAAATTTCACGTTTTTATGAACAAACAATGCGTCTGTGCACTTACAAAAACTGAATCAAAATGTGTTATCAGCAGCTTCAAATTGATTGCCATTATGATGTTTGGACAAGGAGATAATTTCTTCGTTTTAGTAGTATTTAGGTGACACTGGGTTATCGTGTCAAGGCAACTGTGCAGTAAAATATTCAAATTGATCTGCACCGGAGTTCTTAATCGTCAAATTTGCATTATGGAAATTTTCAAACTTTTGGATAATTCTCACGGCGGCGATAAGCCGAAATGTATAGCACGGACGAGATTAAAGAATAATTAGAAATTTGGGGGAAGAGCCGGAAAATTGATGCGTAAAAAATAAATAAGGGCGTTTCTTGAAAACAACTTATCAAATATTAAAGTTGAAGATATGAAGCGTTTTGTGTAGGTTTGTAACCTACTTTCTCTTGAGCAACTTTGTTGAATCAAAAACAGGCCAATTACTGTCTGAACGACCTCTTGCTACACCAGCGCGAAAATGTTGCTGATTAGTTGTTTTATGAAATTATAATTCAGTTTCTTGCCCCTCTATTTTAATATTTGAGCCGTTGATTTTTTAAAGTGGGATAAAGTGCAAAGTACATTTTTTGAAAAAAATAAATAGTTAAAGCTAATTCTTATTACAAATTAACATAAAATTTAGGTTTAATTTTTATTTCGAAAACGATTTTTATTTATGTTCAGCAACTACCACCTAATCTAGAAGTAATGTGACTACCACTATGGGACTATATCAGTAATAATGAATTTTAAAATTACAGAGTTATTTATACTGAGCTATTTGCTAATGTTACATTATCAGCGTTATGTAAAAACTTTGAACTTGGCTCTTTAAACGTTAGTGCTGACGGTGAGGTTCAATGTTCTTACTTCCTTGTCACAAGTTTTACATATTAAGCATAAGCAATACATTTATTATAGTGCACATCCTGACTCTAACTTGCGTTGCAAAATAGTTGCTATTATCACAATTTACAAATTAAGTTCATTTGCACAAGGAATTAAAATAAAAATCCATGTTTGAAATTTCAAACAATTTTCGAAGAGGACCATCTCATCTGCTTCGGCACTACCCATATTTTATGTAATTGTATTATGGAGGGTATCTTTTCAAATAGTACTAGGGTAAGAAGGTCACAGCCTTGTAGTAGAAGAAAAAATATTTTTGTAGCAGTATTATTTATATTATGCTGCTTATAACCATGTTGACCACCCCCCACCTATCACCACTCTTCACCTCAGTCATGCAAAAGTGAATATAAGCAACATAAGTTAAAAATACCAATCTTGATCAAACGTTAATTCAATAAAACAAAATATTTTTCAGTCCTTGAAGACTTTATTGTCTTGTGCGAAAAACGCCCATGTTACATTTGGAAAACCATTATCCTTTAATGGAGAATATTCCATAAACTTTTCATTTGGATGTAATCAACTTGGTAGTTGGTAACTGGAGCGCTTATTTTATTTGACCTTGGTTATTTTTTGACGGAGTGTGTTGCATATAAAAAACCATTTAATCTGCTCAAATACCATTCTCGTGTAAACACTCTAGCCATCAATTGAAATTCCGATTTGTTCTCACAGTTACCTGCAAAATTGAACCATTAGTTTTTGCAAAACACAATTCAATCGAATTACATTGTTTCAAAACGCGTTTCGTATCCTCCACTGCAACAAATTTTCTCCAATCATGAGTTCCTCGAGGAATCACATTCAAAACGTACTCAGCTAGAACCACTCCTGCAAACCAAGCCAGAAACGACCTGTGCGGTGCGATCACAAATATGGAACCTCCTGGTTTCAGGCATTTAACGCAACCTTCCAAATATTACTCGTACTTGGTGACGTGTTCCAAAACTCCACAAGACACAATTGCATCGAATTTTGCTTCGTTTTGTTCGGCGAAAGTTTCAACGTCGCTTAAGATGTATTTTAAGTTGGTTAAATCTTCATTTAAAGTCGCATGTGCTTTTGCTGCTTTAATCATATTCTCACAGGGATCCAAACCTGTTATATCACAGTCGAATTTTGCTAAAGCTTCAGTCATAAATCCAGCTGGAAAAAAACGCTTTTTACTTGATAAAATTATTAATTTGGCCTACCTCCGCAACCAGCGTCCAAAATTGATAGGCCCTTCAGAGGCGTTGAGGTATTCACATGGTCTTGGTGACAAATTCCAGATTCGATTAAGTTTGTTCTTATAAGAGGCACCATGAACTCGTTTAAAGTATGAAGTTGTTTTAGTGGACCGTTTGGTTCCCACCAAACTGGAGATAACTTTTCGAACAGGATCATTTCGTCTTTTTCAACACTGGTCATATTTTATGTAATTGCTATAAGTTGGAAATTAACTTATTGAGGTTCCTTTTTACTTTTACTTTTTAAATCGTAGCACGATAAGAAGTTCACTTAGATAATAATTCTTATGTAACTAAAGTTCAAAGCAACATTTCTAGAATACAGTCAATATATACAAAAAAATCGGCCAAGAGCGAGTCAGGCCCGCATAATTAGGGTTCCGTACTAAAACAACCATTTTTCAGCAGTAATTACCTGTCACAATGATAATATGAAGACGCGACCCGTATTGCCCCACTATTTCTAAAAATACTTTAAACAACGTGAAAGTGGAAAACTATTATGTAATGCACTTTCAACAGCTTATTTTGATATTTTTCAGCAACGGAACGGTGGGACAGGCTTGTTACGCCACTGTAAGCGGTAATCCTAGAATAACATGTTTGGAGGATTTTTTGTAGCCTGCATGAAAATAATACTTGGAGCCTCCGAAGGAAACCGTACAATGTTCTTTACATTAATTTAGGAAGGTACTTTCCTAATGACTTTAAGTACACTACATAATTGTAAGGCTGGCTTATATTAATTTACTACTGAAAATGGTATAATTACAAAGAGATATTATGTTTCTAACAATTCCACTTTCAAGCACAAAAAAATCACAACAAAAAAAAATTCTGTTGATTAATAAATAGAAGAAATTGTGCTTACCTTGTGATGAGAAAATAAAATCACTGGTAATAAATTCCAGATATTTCAGAAGCAATCGTCGACTTGATCTAAACGCACTACAGAAACAAATTCACTAATAACTAGAATTACCACTATGAGAATTCGTTAACTTGATTATTTTTTCGCCGTTTGGCCGTGGACACTTAACCCTTTGAACTCCGTAGGCGCAGATATTGCTATCAGTGCCCAAACTTCTTAGGCACCGCTATGACGCCACTGATTATTTTGAGTAGTGTAGTTTGCGTTCAATGACTAGCAGATTCTGTGTTCAAAGTTGCTGTGCACTTTTAGTGAATTTTGTTTTATATTAGATACATTTACCCTTGATAAAACATGGAAGAAAGGGAATATTGGGAAAGTTTTGAGATCCGTGAGGACGAAAGTGAAAATGAAATTGATATTGAATTTTTTGAAGACAATTTAGTTGGAAACAATATCCAACAAAGTGAATATACTGATACTGATACCAGTGATGATAGCGACGTAATACTGCAAAAAAAACGGAAAACATGTGTTATTGAGAGTGATACTGATGACATTGGTAGTTCTTCTGTAGAAATAGATGAAGATGATGACAATTGGCAAGATATTATAGAGAGTGATGAAGTTCCAGCAGGAAGAATAGATTTTACAGTAGCACCGAATGTTGTGGGACCACAAGTTTCTTCAAATGTTGTAAAACCTTTACAGTTTTTCAAATTATTTTTCACAGACGAGTTCGTTGATGAAATCATAAAAGAAACCAATAGCAGTAGTATAGCTGTGGGAGGTCACAGCCTTGTAGAAGAAAAAAATATTTTTGTTGCAGTATTATTTATATTATGCTGCTTATAACCATGTTGACCACCTTCCACCTACCACCACCCTTCACCACAGTCATGCAAAAACAAATATAAGTAACATAAGTTAAGAATACCAATCTTGGCCAAAAGTTAATTCAATAAAACAAAATAAATTCAGTCCTTGAAGACTTTATTGCCGTATGCGAAAAACGCAAATGTTATATTTGGAAAACCATTATCCTTTAAGGGAGAATATTCCATAAACTATTCATTTGAATGTAATCAACTTGGTAGCTGGAAACTGGAGCGCTTATTTTGTTTAACTGAAACTAAATAAAAACTACTTGAGGGGTCGGACAGGCTTGGTTATTTTTTGACGGAGTGTGTTGCATATAAAATACCATTTAATCTGCTCAAATACCATTCTTGTGTAAACACTCTAGCCATCAATTGAAAATCCGATTTGTTCTCACATTTATCTGAAAATTGAACCATTAATTTTTGCAAAACACAATTCAATCGAATTACATTGTTTCAAAACGCGTTTCGTATCCGACAATGCAATGAATTTTCTCCAATCATGAGTTCCTCGAGGAGCCATATTGAAAACGTACTCAGCCAGGAACACTCCTGCAAACCAAGCCAGAAACGACCTGTGAAAGGTGATCACAAATATGGAACCTCCTGGTTTCAGGCATTTAATGCAACCTTCTAAATATTGCTGGTACTTGGTGACATGTTCTAAAACTCCACAAGACACAATCGCATCGAATTTCGGTTCGTTTTGTTCGGCGAAAGTTTCAACGTCGCTTAAGATGTATTTTATGTTGGTTAAATCTTCACTTAAAGTCGCATGGTCTTTTGCTACTTTAATCATATTCTCACAGGGATCCAAACCTGTTATATCGCAGTCTAATTTTGCCAAAGCTTCAGTCATAAATCCAGCTAGAAAAAACGCTTTTTATTTGATAAAATTATTAATTTGGCCTACCTCCGCAACCAGCGTCCATGATTGATAGGCCCTTCAGAGGTGTTGAGGTATTCACATGGTCTTGGTGACAAATTCCAGATTCGATTAAGCTTGTTCTTATAAGAGGCACTAGGAACTCGTTTAAAGCGTGAAGGTGTTTTAGTGGACCATTTGGTTCCCACCAAAGTCGAGATAACTTTTCGAACAGGACCATTTCGTCTTCTTCAACACTGGTCATATTTTATGTAATTGCTATAAATTGGAAATTAACTTATTGAGGTTCCTTTTCTGTCAGTAGATATTCGTACTTTTTAAATCGTTGCATGATAAGAAGTTCACTTAGATAAGAAGTTCACTTAGATAAGAATTCTTATGTAACTGAAGTTCAAAGCAACAGTTTTAGAATGCAGTCAATTTATACACACAAAAAAAATCGGTCAAGAGCGAATCAGGTCCGCCTAATTAGGGTTTCGTACTAAAACAACAATTTTGCAGCAGTAATTACCTGTCGCAATGGTAATATGAAGATTTTTACGCGACCCGTATTGCCCCACCATTTCTGAAAATACTTTAAACAACGTGAAAGTGGAAAACTATCATATAATGTCCTTTCTACAGCTTATTTTGATAGTTTTCAGTAGTAATTACCTGTTGCAATGGTAATATGAAGAATCTTACGCGATCCGTATTACCCCACCATTTCTAAAAATACTTTAAACAACGTGAAAGTGGAAAACTATCATATAATGTCCTTTCTACAGCTTATTTTGATAGTTTTCAGTAGTAATTACCTGTTGCAATGGTAATATGAAGAATCTTACGCGATCCGTATTACCCCACCATTTCTAAAAATACTTTAAACAACGTGAAAGTGGAAAACTATCATATAATGTCCTTTCTACAGCTTATTTTGATAGTTTTCAGTAGTAATTACCTGTTGCAATGGTAATATGAAGAATCTTACGCGATCCGTATTACCCCACCATTTCTAAAAATACTTTAAACAACGTGAAAGTGGAAAACTATCATATAATGTCCTTTCTACAGCTTATTTTCATATTTTTCAGCAGCAATTATCTGTCGGAACGGTAGGCTTGTTATGCCACTGTAAACGGTAATCCTAGAATAACATGTTTGAAGGATTTTTTGTAGCCTGCATAGTTTGAATATAATACTTGGAGCCTCCGATCGAAATGGAAACCGTACAATGTTCTTTACATTAATTTAGGAAGGTACTTTTCTAATGACTTAAAGTACACTACATAATTGTCAGGTTGGCTTATATTAAGTTACGTGAAACTAAAAATGGTATAATTACAAAGAGATATTATGCTTCTAAGAATTCCACTTTCAAGAACAAATCAAATCACAAAATTTATTTCATATTTATTATCTAAGAAATTCTGTTGTAATGAATAGTAGAAATTGTGCTTACCTTGTTATTAGAAAATAAAACCACTGATAATAAATTCCAGATATTTCAGAAGCAACCGACGACTTGCTGTAAACGCGCTACAGATACAAATTCACAAATAACTGGAATTACCACTCTGAGAATTCGTTAACTTGTTTGTTTTTCTCGCCTATTGGCCGTGAATACTTTTTTTTCATGTTTTTACAAACAGGAAGTCTGGTCAATGTTACATTTTGAAGGTAGCTACTTTTTTCATGTAATGTAATAGGTGGCGGTTGGTCTGAATTTCGAAGCCACATGAAGAAATTTGAAGTAGGTTGCTGTCCCGACCGTCACACTCATACAAACGACCATTTCACACAGTTCAGAGCATAAAAATGTATTTTTTTGTATATAAGCGTTAGAACTATTTTATCTGGTCTAAACTTTATATATTAATTTTGAAAAATTCGATTTTTATAATAGAAATATACCCAAAACATTGTCAGAAAATGTGTTACAATGTCCCGATCGTCACTATGGAATGTCCCAGATGCAAAATGCCATTACTGTCAACATAAAGTACAAAAATATTTTTCTGCAGCCTTTTTTCCGTTTTTGGAATTAAAAAACACCCTATAGGAATACATAAAATGGACTTGTCCCACTTTCAAAATCAACTGCTCGTTTATTTAATTATGTTGTTTAAAACAGTTTTCTTAGTACTGAAATCGAACACCTTATCTTAAAATGCTTTATTTGAAACATTTATCACAAATGTGCATATTTACATTTCTACCAATGTGTTTTACATAATTTATAACACTTTCCTACTCTGTTTAAGACACAAAGTCGTGGACAGGACGGAAAATCAACAACTTCCTGTCGAAAACAATCTAAACGGATCTTAATCTAACAGTTTTCTTATTAACATTAATATTGAAGAGAGCACGAAAACTTAATTTGAGTGTTCGTCATAATCGGATAGAGAGTGCTGTCGATTAATGCGGCGCTGCAGTTCCATAGGCAGTATAATGCTGTCCCTCTGAAATTTCCGAAAATTAAATTTCAAAAGCTGTTTTGAATGAGGCGCCGTTTGGGCCACAATGTGAAATTTGCGTTCATACCTGGAAACTCTTTTAATACAAAAGTTTCGGTCCCAATAAAAGAGTCCGCAGAAATAAAAAAGTTTACTGCCCAAAATAAAAATCTGCAGAAATAAAAGAGTATCGGACTCTTTTATTCGTGCGGATTCTTTTATTTTGAACAGAAACTTTGTTTTGTACTCTTTTATTCGCGCGGACTCTTTTATTTGGGACAGAAAGAGAGTTTTTAATACATTACTTTGTCCAGAGATATAAAAATTGGCTTTATCAATTAATTTTTCTTATTATAGAGTTGTAAGTGAAAGAACAATAGAAGAAAATATTTTAAAGAAGGCAAGTTTTTTCTTCTTTTATTTCTGTTGACTTTTTTATTCGCGCGGACTCTTTTATTTCGGGCAGAAAGAGACTTTTTAATACATCACCTTTTGCAGAGATATAAAAATTGAATGTATTACTTAATTTTTCTTATTTCAGACTTATAAGTGAAAGAACAATAAAAGAAAATATTTTAAAAAAGGCAAATTTTATACTCTTTTGTTTCTGCGGATTTTTAAATTTTTTAATACATCACCTTTTGCAAAGATATAAAAATTGGGTGTAATATTTAATTTCTCTTATTGTAGACTTGTAAGTTAAAGAACAATAAAAGAAAATATTTAAAAAAAGACAAATTTTCAACTCTTTTATTTCTGTGAACTCTTTTATTCGTGCGGATTCTTTTATTATGGACAGAAACTTTGTTTTGTACTCTTTTATTTCTGTGGTCTCTTTTATTCACGCGGACTCTTTTATTTCGGACAGAAAGAGAGTTTTTAATACATTACTTTGTCCAGAGATATAAAAATTGGCCGTATTAATTAATTTTTCTTATTGTAGAGTTGTAAGTGAAAGAACAATAGAAGAAAATATTTTAAAGAAGGCAAATTGTGTACTCTTTTATTTCTGCTGACTTTTTTATTCGCGCGGACTCTTATATTTCGGACAGAAAGAAAGTTTTTAATACATCACCTTTCGCAGAGATATAAAAATTGAAAGCATTATTTAATTTTTCTTATTGCAAACTTGTAAGTGAAAGAACAATAAACGAAAATATTTTAAAAAAGGCAAATTTTATACTTCCTTGTTTATACGGATTTTTTTATTCGCGTGGACTTTCATTTCGGACAGAAAGAGAGTTTTTAATACATCACCTTTTGCAAAGATATATAAATTGGGTGTATTATTTAATTTTTCTTATTGCAGACTTGTAAGTGAAAGAACAATAGAAGAAAATATTTTAAAGAAGGCAAATTTTGTACTCTTTTATTTCTGTGGTCTCTTTTATTCGCGCGGACTCTTTTATTTCGGACAGACAGAGAGTTTTTAATACACGACTTTTTCCAGAGATATAAAAATTGGTGTATTAACTAATTTTTCCTATTGTAAAGTTGTAAGTGAAATAACAATAAAAGAAAATATTTTAAAAAAGGCAAGTTTTGTACTCTTTTATTTCTGCTGACTTTTTTATTCGTGCGGATTCTTTTATTTTGGACAGAAAGAGAGTTTTTAATGTATTACCTTTCGCAGAGATATAAAAATTGAGTGTATTATTTAATGTTTCTTATTGCATACTTGTAAGTAAAGGAGCAATAAAAGAAAATATTTTAAAAAAGGCAAATTTTGTAATCCTTTGTTTCTGCGGATTTTTTTATTCGCGCGGACTTTCAATTTGGGCAGAAACAGAGTTTTTAATGCATTACCTTTTGCAAAAATATAAATAATTTGGTGTAATATTTAATTTCTCGTATTGTAGACTTATAAGTGAAAGAACAATAGAAGAAAATATTTTAAGGAAGGTAAATTTTGTACTCTTTTATTTCTTCGAACTCTTCTATTCGTGCGGATTCTTTTATTCTGGACAGAAACTTTGTTCTGTACTCTTTTATTTCTGTGGTCTCTATTATTCGCGTTGACTTTTTTATTTCGGACAGAAAGAGAGTTTTTAATACATCACCTTTTGAGTGTATTATATAATTTTTCTTATTGCAGACTTATAAGTGAAAGAACAATAAAAGAAAATATTTTAAAGAAGGCAAATTTTGTACTCTCTTATTTCTGCGAACTTTTTTATTCGCGCGGACTCTTTTATTTTGGACAGAAAGAGAGTTTTTAATACATCACCTTTTGCAAAGATATAAAAATTGGGTGTATTATTTAATTTCTCTTATTGCAGACTTGTAAGTGAAAGAACAATAGAAGAAAATATTTTAAAGAAGACAAATTTTGTACTCTTTTATTTCTGTGGTCTCTTTTATTCGCGCGGACTCTTTTATTTTGGACAGAAAGAGAGTTTTTAATACATCACCTTTTGCAAAGATATAAAAATTGGGTGTATTATTTAATTTCCCTTATTGCAGACTTGTAAGTGAAAGAACAATAGAAGAAAATATTTTAAAGAAGACAAATTTTGTACTCTTTTATTTCTGTGGTCTCTTTTATTCGCGCGGACTCTTTTATTTCGGACAGAAAGAGAGTTTTTAATACATCACCTTTTGCAAAGATATAAAAAGTGGGTGTATTATTTAATTTCTCTTATTGCAGACTTGTAAGTGAAAGAACAATAGAAGAAAATATTTTAAAAAAGGCAAATTTTGTACTCTTTTATTTCTGTGGTCTCTTTTATTCGCGCAGACTCTTTTATTTCGGACAGAAAAAGAGTTTTTAATACATTACTTTTTCCAGAGATATAAAAATTGGGTGTTTTAATTAATTTTTCTTATTGCAGACTTGTAAGTGAAAGAACAATAGAAGAAAATATTTTAAAGAAGTCAAATTTTGTACTCTTTTATTGGGCTCAAAACTTCTGCATTAAAAAAACTTCCAGTTATAAAAACAAATTTCACATCGTGGCCCAAATTGCGCTCAAAATTTTGCTGTTCTCTTACCAGGTCTTCCATGCAGACGTGCGGGCGCGTGCCATTGCTCGGCGGCGTTCGCGCCGGGGGTTGCGGCGGATGCGGCGGAATATCGAGTATCGACGGTATGTAAGTCGCTCCGGGTAAACACTTGGAACATTGCCTTTTCAGCGCGGGCCTTTGGCGCGACGCTCTGCACCGCACTGCGAAGCACAACTCGCTCCCCATTTCCGCACAGAGCGACTGCTGCGGACCACTTGTTGAACGCTGCAAATCATCGAATTACGTTTGAACCCCTTTCTCGAACCAATTTACCTTCTCCGTTAGCGCGCTCTTCTTCGAGTTGTAACAAAACTCGATTATCGCCACGATGACGGCGAACGCGAGTCCGCACAGCAAAACGACAAACACCCCTCCGATATTGTCGACTCCTAGTGAGTTCGCTTTCGACTCCTTTCCCTTCTCGGTGCGGGTGCAAGTGTCGCCTGAGTTCTTCCACCACTTGTCGTACAGCATCTGAATTTCCCCCTTCTCTTGGAGTTCTAAGATGGCTAGAGATATCTTGTCGCGCCAGGGGCTTCCCATAGGGGTGGCTATCCCGTAACCTTTCGTGTCCAACAGCCCTCCGATTTGCGTCAGATTGCAGTCACGTTGCACAATGTAATCCAGCATCGTTGACTCCATTAAAAAAGCGTAGTTGCCCTCGAGGACTCGCTGGATTCCCTCTTCGTACGTGGAGACGAATACGGAGGGCTTTCTGTTCTCCATGAATCTCCACATTTTTTTGTACGTTTCGATCATCGAGTCCTAAAGAATTAATTATTTTTATCTACGATCATTATATAATATAGCCATTATTGATGTGAAACCGCTACTCCAAATTGCCATTTTATCCACTCAAATAATTACATGCACTCGCCTTCGGTTCGTGCAGCAAACTTCATTTTTTTGGATAAAAACCTTTACTTGCTCATGTAATAATATACTATTATCTACGATCATTATATAATATAACATTATTGATGTGAAACCTCTACTCTAAATTGTCATTTTATCCATCGATAAATTAAAGAGAGCTTCTTATTGGCAGAATTTTTATCCATCGAAACTTCGACCAATGAAAATTAAAAATATTGGGATTTTTATTTTACAACATTGCCACGTTTGTAACAGTTTGCATTAATTGCAACAACATAACCAAACAAAACTAAAGCAATTGGCAGCGAAACGTACCAAAGTATATAAATAGTGAAATTCGTGATTTGTGAAGCAGTTTTTCGTGGCCGAAAAATTTAAAATGTTGGAAGAAGAAAATGAAATATCGCAACGACTGCAATAGAAATACTTCTACCACAAAAATCACGGCACAAATATGAATGTATTTATGAAACTTTTTTTAAAATGGCGACCAGAAAAAAATACTACTTCCTTTTCTGAAAATATTGTACATATTAAGTTATTGCGTGATGCTTGCAGAAAAATATTCATCTTCTTCTCTTTGGATAATGTAAACTAACTGTCGTAGTGTCATGTTCAAAAATTAAAAATATTGAATTAAGAATTTGTTTTATTATTTTGTATGGATGATCGTAGATAAAGTATAGTATTATACTTGCAAGTAAATTTTACTTGCTCATGTAATGATATACTATTATTTCTTTCTTCCTTCCAGATAGGAATTTTAAATTACTGGCTTTTGAAAAATCGGCAATTTATTTCATGCAAAGTTAGATCTCAAATTAATTCAATAAAATTGCAACCTCAAGTACTTCCAGTTCGTGAAAGTGCCCAATAAATATCTTGAGTTCTAAATTCTTCATAAAATATGAAACGGGGAAGCATGAAATGCACCAGGAAGTTTTTAATTTGGCCAACTAGACAGGTTGTATTATACAGGGTGATTCCTAAAAAACGTTCCAAGCTCTAACTCAGTTATTTAAAGCCCGATTTCAGAAAAAAAAATATAACTGATTAGTCGAATAAGTACTACAAAAAGGTATTACAGTAAATCCTCGATAAGATGAACTCGAAGGGACGAGAATATTGCATGTTCGTAGTAACGAAGTTCGTCATATCCGATTTATTAAAAAATATTTAAAAGCATTCCAATTCTTTCATGAAAGTAATACAACACTGAACAGGGTGTGCCATCATTTGTGGCCACCCCCAAAATTGAGCTTTAATTGAAAGCTATGTATTTGGAATTTGGTGCACGTTTGACTCTGGTGTAAGGCTAGAAATTTCAGGTTTTAAATGTTAATTGTCGGCGTTAGTTTTCGAGAAAAAAAAATAAAAACTGATTTTTTATAAAAATACTATCTCCCAATTTTGTCAAATTTTACTTTTCAGGATCAGTATTATTGAGACAAAGATGTCCAAAGTAAAAAAAAAATCCAAAAGCTGTAATTACCCTAAAATTCCCTTATATTTGAATCTTAACAGTAAATGTAATGATTTTTGACTGTAAGGATCGTCAGGATCTGTCTCCAAAGTTAAGTACGATTTAAATTTATGGCATTGTAAAAATTTGTCACTCTCGAGTGGAATCCAGTCTAAGTAAACATCAGGAGCGTACCTAAATCCAACCTTTTTACATTCTTGTAGATTTCTAACATTTTTGTAAGTCGTCTAATAAGTTACGATTATGAGAACGAACCTGACCTGAGCATACTTTATGAAAATGTGCACTGCAATTTGCATGGTTTTACCTAGGAAAACCGACTCTTAAGATTTAACCCTGAGCACACCTTATGAAGATGTGGATTCTAACATACTTGAACACACTTTATGAAAATGTGGATTTTTAACATAAGTCGGGAAAAAAAAAATTTGACCTGAGCAAAAAATGTGCACTGCAATTTGCATGGTTTTACCTAGGAAAACCGACTCTTCAGATGGAATCCTGAGCACACCTTATGAAAATAAGATTGAAATAAAAAGTATTTCAAAGAAAAATAATCACTTCTATTCTTGCTTGATGCGGTTTCCAATTTTTTGTTTTCAAATGATTACAACAAGGGTTGACTCTTAACAGTCGGTTTGCCTAGATGAAAGCATGCAACTTTCAGTGTGTTTGTTTGAACTGATTTTTGAATTGAAGTAAAATTGGGTTTTTTGAAATAGCGCACGTATGTTCAAGGGGTTTATGCGTGTCCGATAGGATCAATTGTAAAAAGACTTAAGGATAATTTGGAGAGCATGACATCCGGCCAAGTGTGATTTTATGTTCAAATGTATTGTATTTAAAGAGTGCAGTAATAAAATTGTCAGAATTAATGGTGGCTCTATAACAATGTCAAAAAAACAATTTACATTTGCAGCGGAATGCACAAACAATTGATAATAATTCTATTGAAGACGAGAATATTGCATGTTCGTAGTAACGAAGTTCGTTATATCCGAATTATTAAAAAATATTTAAAAGCATTCCAGTTTTTTCATGAAAGTAATACAACAATGTGTCCCATCACTTGTGGCCACCACCCCCAAAAAATGTATTTGAAATTTGGTGCATGTATGACTCTGGTATAAGGCTAGAAATTTCCGGTTTTAAATGTTAATTGTCGGCGTCAGTTTTCGAGAAAAAAAATAAAAACTGAATTTTTATAAAAATACTATCTCCCAATTTCGTCAAATTTCACTTTTCAGGATCAGTATTATTGAGACAAAGATGTCCAAAGTAAAAAAAATCCAAAAGCTGTACTTAGCCTAAAATGTATATTTTAACATAAGTCAGAAAAAAAAATTGATCTAAGCACACTTTATGAAAATGTGCTCTGCAATTCGCATGGTTTTACCTAGAAAAACCAACTCTTCAAATTCAACCCTGAGCAAACCTTATGAAAATGTGGATTCTATCATACGTGAACACACTTTATGAAAATGTGCACTGCAATTCGCATGGTTTTACCTAGAAAAACCGACTCTTAAGATTCAACCCTGAGCACGCTTTATGAAAATGTGGATTCAAACATAAGATTGAAATAAAAAGTATTTCAAAGAAAAATAATCACTTCTATTCTTGGTTGATGCGGTTTTTCAATTTTTTGTTTTCAAATGGTTACAACAAGGGTTGACTCGTAAGAGTCGGTTTGCCTAGATGAAAGCATGCAACTTTCAGTATGTTTGTTTGAACTGATTTTTGAATTGAACTAAAACCGGGTTTTTTGAAATAGCGCACGTGTGTTCAAGGTGTTTATGCGTGTCCGATAGGATCAATTGTAAAAAAATCTTAAGGATAATTTGGAAAGCATGACATCCGGCCAAGTGTGATTTTGTGTTGAAATGCATTGTATTTAAAGAGTGCAGTAATAAAATTGTCAATTAATGGTGGCTCTATAACAATGTCAAAAAAACAAGCTACATTTGCAGCGGAATGCACAAACAATTGATAATAATTCTATTGAAGCTGTGAAAGCTGTGAAAAAAGGGACACTTTCAGATAGCTTCCCACTGTCTCGGATGTGCAGGTCCAAACGTTAAACACTGTGTAGTTAAAGCGTTACTGACGACTGGAAATAAATATTATGTCTCTCCCCAACACCGATTTGTTCGTCTTAAAAGAGATTTTTAACTTCAAGGTTCTAAAATTCAGTTCGTAGTTCATGTTAACGAGAATTAGTCGTTAACCGAGCGACATTCCATAAGAAACGATAAAAAACCAGCCGGGACCACAGTGTCTGTTCGCGCTAACAAGGTGTTCGCCTTAAGCGAGTTCGTCTTATCGAGGATTTACTGTAATTTTATTGTTTTCCCACATTAACTTCTATGCAAAAAAAGATAGGGCATCCCATTTAAAAAAAATTTATTTTGTGAATATCTGGAACAGTTGTCTTTGGATTGTTTTTCTGTTTTCATTATGGTAATCAGCGAGAAAAACACTAATTCTTTGCTAATTTAACCGACGTCGTAACTCCAATAATAACAAAGTTACCAATGGTGGACACTTAATATAGTACAACCTGTAGGTCATTTTTTAATTACAAGGAGTGAAATTGAAAGAACAACTTAAATTTGTTTTACTTACCCGAAAGAAGGTCATCGTGGATCCACTTTCCAAAGTCCCGTAGGTTATTTCGGTCTGCCCGGCCAAATCCTCGGCGTTCTCGATAGGCGTAATCATCCTCTCAACGGTCAAAAAGGCCGCCAGGTTAGCCGTATACGAGGAGATGATGATCAAAGTGAAAAACCACCAAATGCCCCCAACGATCCTCGTCGAAGTCGCCTACACAACAGTCAAGTCGGTCACAAAATCCGAGCGCAACCAATATTTATCAGAACAAAACCCAACACTATCTTCCTTGGTACCACGTCCTCGGAAAATAAACACCCAGTGTAATTCTGTGCAAGTTGGAAGAGCATGCTTGGAATAAGAAACTGTGGGTGTTTACCGATCATGCAGGTACCAAAAGAGGGTTCAGTTCTGTGATAAATATCGGTTCGTGTGTGGATTCTGAGTGCTTATTTTCGCAACATGGTACCTTCGGATTGAGATCGGATCCCTGCTGCATCAAGGTGCCGATGGTGAACCAGAACGAGTTCGGCAGCGAGAACTGGTTCTCGACCATTTCGTTCTCGATGTCGCAGGGGTGCGGGTTGTGCCATTCGTACGGCGAGAATCTTGCAACTACAAACATCGTGATGGAAACTAATATGTACGCGGAAAGTACGTACAGCCAAATGTCCATAGCCAGAGGGTTCATGAAAGAAAACAACCGAGTCTGTTGACTCGTCGGTACCTGTGCGATAAAACGGAATTTTAAAAATAGCCATCACAACTGTCGGGGCGCGATTTTCGACTTTATGGGGATGGTAGTGTTGGGGATTGTTCCTGCCGTGCAAATTTACAAAGTTACGCTACCTGCGGGTTAACGCCGGACGCTTGGCGAAGAAGCGTCCCGGTTATGAACCAGAAACTGTTAGACATGTTAAACTGGTTGACCAGGCATTCAGCGCGTTTTACGGGTCTCGGTTTGATCCATTCGTAGGGGCTGAATCTGGCCAGCGTAAACAACGTAAAGCATGACATGAAAAAGGCGCCGACCACGAAAATCCATATATCGAACCCTAGGGGGTCGAGGAAGGTGAAAAACGCCGATTCCTTGTCTGTAGGCACCTGAGTTTGAAAATTGTTGAATTAGGATTCAAATAGCCAATTTTTGTGTTTGCGAGGCGGAGCGTCGCCAAGCCGAGTGAATACAAAATTGCGAGTCAAAAAAAGTAACTTTTAATCCAAATAAAACAAGGTAAACTAATAAGATCTGTCTGAATTGCGAAGAAGACTTACTTCCAAATGTGGCAACAATTTTGTGCGTTTAACTTTAATTATTAATAAAATGGAAGACTATTTTTTAAGTTTAGAATTAAAAAAGTTTAAGCCTAGGATTAATGTTGTTTTAATGATGAAACACTTTTTTTTTAGCTACAAAAACAACCAAAAATAATAAAAATGAGGTGTTTTAAGGCGGCTGGCGAAAAAATGTATTTCATGGCAGCTTCTTAAGGTTGTATTGAATTTCTATCCAATTGAAGTTACAGACTGCTGTTATTTGAGTAATTTTTGGTGTAAAGAGAAATGATATTATGTTTCACTTTGTGCGAAGGTTTCTATATCAACAATTTTCTTAATTCTTGTACAATTTTAAATATTTTTTAGCAGTAAAATGCAGACTGTAATGGGCGGTTCAGACGATCAATATATATTGACAATATTCCAGTTTCTTCAATATTATTCAACGTATGACTTAAAAGATTGAGGTATTGCCGACATTTAAACTATTGATCTCGGCGGTATTGACAATATTTTGTATTGACAATATACCGGGTGCTTCAATGAGGATGGACACCGGCTGTATATCGGAAACCGCTGACTCTAAAGTTTTGAAAAAAAAACTTTTATTACAAAAGTGGACTAAAGAAGTTTATTAAAAATATTTTTAGATTCGAATTTCTTCCCAAGGGGACGTAGAAGAAAAATAAAAATCGAAAACTCAATTTTATTTTTAAATTCAAATGGAACGATAGGTATCCGAGAACATTTTCTTTATCTACGAAAAATTCTCTACTGTTTTTGTTAGTAACATTTTTCTCTATCTCTTCAATTGAGGGGTGGGGGAAGACACATTTCCGTAGCTCAGTAAAGTACCACAAATTAGGTAATACTTACCTGATTTTGATAAATTTTGTCTCATTTGAAAGATACTGAATGGCTTCATTCAAGTAGATAAAGAAAATGTTGTTGGATATCTATCGCTCCATTTGAATTTAAGAAGAACATTGAGTTTTTGATGTTTTTCTTTCTACTATGCCCCCTTGCGGCGAAATTCAAAGCTAAAAATATTTTTCATGAACTTCTTTAGTCCACTTTTGTAATAAAAGTTTTTTTTTTCAAAAGTTTAGAACCGATGGTTTTCGATATACAGCCGGTGTCCATCGTTATTGAGACACCCGGTATATTGATCATCTGAACCGCCCATAACAACGCGGAAACAGTAAATATATTTTTTTAATAACGAAACACGAGGGATATTGTGATGACAAACATTATCATACATCCCATCTTGAAAGGGCTGTCTCTTTTTATAAAAATAACTCATAAAAAGTAATTGCATAAAATCAGCACCCTTTTAATCCTCTTACACGTTGCATTGTGTTGTACGTAAGCAAGAATTTTTGATTAAATTCAACAGTCGATATTAAATCAAATTCATTTTTCCAGACACAAAGGGAAATTTTTATGTAATCTAAAAAGTCATTAAAAAAACGCAGAAACTTGAAGAATAAATTGCAGCGTTAAAAAATGAATTTGTCCCAAATTATATCCTTTTGGAAATTTTTCAGCATTTATGTCTCACAATTACTACCCGAGACTAAACATAATTTTATGTATTTTCATTTATTTATTTATTATTTTGTTATTATTATATCAAATTAGTAGTTATATTTTCCCAATTTAATTAGTAATTTCACAATTTTCGAATTTATACAGGGTCCTCCAATGTTAATAGTCATCCCCAAAATTGGTCTCAAATATTAAATTATTATCTTCAAATTTTGTTTAACCAAACTGTCACTGTCACAATGTTGATAAAACTGAACGATTTTATTTTATAACACACGGCGTGCGTAATAATAAGCTTACTTAATTTATTGTTTTTACAATATGGTTCATTTTCAGTAGTGGTTGTAGATGAATAATATTTCTTACAGCATCACAGGATTTCTAATCGAAATAACAGCAAATTTTAATAAAAACTGATAAAGTTTTGCTGCTTTTACATTAAAAAAATTATAAATAAAAGTTCATGACATAAATGAGCGCCGTGCCGCTCGATGATGAAAACTAAAACCGGAATTAATAATAATAATTAATAACTGATACAGTCAAATGTTCCTTCAAATTTGAGATTTTATTTAGGGGTGGCCCTTAATATTGGAAGATCCTATAGGGAGGGATAGCAAAATTTTATTTTCAAGGTTGCAACTAAAACATTGTGTATTGAAAATTTTGTGTCCATATTTTATTACCAATTATAGTTAATTTTTAATTGAGAAGTGAAATTAAAAGAACAAATTACACTGGAATATTTCTAGCAAGTAGTTTTCGGCGGCAAATTTGAATTTTAGTATTTTTAATAACGACTGTTTGTAATAGAACCAAAAAAATGCGCTGGTGCCTAATGTAAAATACAAAAAATCTGATAAGAAATGCTTTTATCATTGATATAAATGTAATTTACGACAATATGGCCTATTTTCCATAATTTAATCAGTGTAAAACCGGCCTGCTGGCAGCCAATCGTAGATCTACCTTTTGGCGCGATATTTTTGAATCACTCCTCGCAATTAAAAAATGAATTTTTGCTATATTTTATCGCCCACGGATTTACAGCACGCCGACAAGTAACAGGAACACATACCCTACTTTTTAAACGACTACAACCCCCTCACCTTGAACAGAATACTGATGCCCAGGTTCATGAAGGGTTTCGTGAAGTCGATGACGCTCTCCCTCGCATAGTTTATGGTCATCGAACCGACCGCCAGGTCCGCCTTCTGTTAAAAAAAACAATAGTGAACTTAATAAAAATCGAGCCGGCACATAAGAATTAAACTGCCGGCGAATTTGCATGTAAAATCCAACATATAAATCTATTTTATTAGACCCGGCTGAAATATGGCCCACAATGAATGTTCATTGGCATAATAAAACGTCTAATGCGGCCATTAAGTGCCACACCGGCATATATTAATTAAATCGTTATTTCGCCGGTTCTTGCGAAATTCACGTGTGTCATAAAGTGCGACAGGATTTGACTGCGCGCGTATTCAGGGATTACCGCCCAAATTATTACGGTTCGCCGAAAGCGCGCGTTTCTACGCACGAAAGTACGAAAGCGTAATTAGGACATGCAAAAATTTAAAAAAAAATTGAAATTTCAACATTTTTCTTGAAATTTCACGTTTTTAAAAAACTTCAAAATTCACTTTATTTAAAAAAAGGTGAAATTTCAACTTTATTAAAAAACGTGAAATTTCACCTTATTTTAAATAAAGTGAAATTTAGGGTTTTTTAAAAAGGTGAAATTTCATCTTTTTTGAAAAAATTTGAAATTCCACCTTTTTTAAAAAAAGTTGACATATCACCATTTTAAAAAAAAGTTAACATATCACGTTTTTTAAAAAACGAAATTTCACCTTTCTAAAAACTTCAAATTCCACTTAATTTAAAAAAGGTGAAATGTCACCTTTTTTAAAAAACTTCAAATTTCATCTTTTTGAAAAAACTTAAAATTTTACCTTTTTTAAATTAAGTGGAATTTCATTACTTTAAAAAACTTGATTTTTCACCCTATTTAAAAAAAGGTAAAATTTCACCTTTTTTAAAAACTTGAAATTACAGCGTTCTTAAAAAAATAAAAATTTTATTTTTTTTTTAAATAGTTAAAATTTCATCTTTTTTGAAAAAATTTGAAATTTTACCGTGGAATTTCACATTTTTTAAAAAACGAAATTTCACCTTTTTAAAAAACTTGAAATTTGACTTTATTTAAAAAAAGATGAAATTTCAACTTTACTAAAAAACTTGAAATTTGAGCATTTTTAAAAAAATTTAAATTTGACTTCTTTTTAAATAGTTGAAATTTCGTCTTTTTGAAAAAATTTGAAATTTCACCTTTTTTGAAAAAATTTGAAATTCCACCTTTTTTAAAAAAAGTTGACAAATGTAACCTAAACGGTCTTCTACAGCCAAGCCGCCTGCCTGACTTTGAGTTGCCTTCGGGAAGATAAAATAAATAAACAACACCTTTTTTACAAAGGCCAGAAAGAAGTGGTTCTATTTACAAGATCCAGTATTTTTATTTGTGTTTGTGTTATGAGTTTAGTTTAATTGTTCCTACCCGGTAACACATATCACCTTTTTTTAAATAAAGTTGACATCACCTTTTTTAAAAAACGAAATTTCACCTTTCTAAAGAACTTCAAATTCCACTTAATTTAAAAAAGGTGAAATTTCATCTTTTTTGAAAAAATTTGAAATTCCACCTTTTTTAAAAAAAGTTGACATATCACCATTTTAAAAAAAAGTTAACATATCACGTTTTTTAAAAAACGAAATTTCACCTTTCTAAAAACTTCAAATTCCACTTAATTTAAAAAAGGTGAAATGTCACCTTTTTTAAAAAACTTCAAATTTCATCTTTTTGAAAAAACTTGAAATTTTACCTTTTTTAAATTAAGTGGAATTTCATTACTTTAAAAAACTTGATTTTTCACCCTATTTAAAAAAAGGTAAAATTTCACCTTTTTTAAAAAGCTTGAAATTACAGCGTTCTTAAAAAAATAAAAATTTTACTTTTTTTTTTAAATAGTTAAAATTTCATCTTTTTTGAAAAAATTTGAAATTTTACCGTGGAATTTCACATTTTTTAAAAAACGAAATTTCACCTTTTTAAAAAACTTGAAATTTGACTTTATTTAAAAAAAGGTGAAATTTCAACTTTACTAAAAAACTTGAAATTTGAGCATTTTTAAAAAAATTTAAATTTTACGTTTTTTTAAATAGTTGAAATTTCGTCTTTTTTGAAAAAATTTGAAATTTCACCTTTTTTGAAAAAATTTGAAATTCCACCTTTTTTAAAAAAAGTTGACAAATGTAACCTAAACGGTCTTCTACAGCCAAGCCGCCTGCCTGACTTTGAGTTGCCTTCGGGAAGATAAAATAAATAAACGACACCTTTTTTACAAAGGCCAGAAAGAAGTGGTTCTATTTACAAGATCCAGTATTTTTATTTGTGTTTGTGTTATGAGTTTAGTTTAATTGTTCCTACCCGGTAACACATATCACCTTTTTTTAAATAAAGTTGACATCACCTTTTTTAAAAAACGAAATTTCACCTTTCTAAAGAACTTCAAATTCCACTTAATTTAAAAAAGGTGAAATTTCGCCTTTTTTTAAAAACTTGAAATTTCATCTTTTTTGAAAAAACTTGAAATTTCACGTTTTTTAAAATTAAGTGGAATTTCACCTTCTTTAAAAAACGAAATTTCACCTTTTTAAAGAACTTGAAATTTTACTTTATTTAAAAAAAGGTGAAATTTCAGCTTTTTAAAAAACTTGAAATTTCAGTTTTTTTAAAAAACTTCAAATTCCTAAAAAAGGTGAAATTTCAAGTTTTTTAAAAAAACTGAAATTTCAAGTTTTTTAAAATGGTGAAATTTCACCTTTTTTAAATATAGTGGAATTTGAAGTTTTTTAAAAAAACTGAAATTTCAAGTTTTTTAAAAAGGTGAAATTTCACCTTTTTTTAAATAAAGTGAAATTTCAAGTTTTTTTGTAAAAAGGTGAAATGTTGTTTTTTAAAGAAGGTGAAATTTCATCTTTTTTGAAAAACTTTGAAATTCCACCTTTTTTAAAAAAAGTTGACATATCACCTTTTTTAGAAAAAGTTAACATATCACTTTTTTAAAAAACGAAATTTAACCTTTCTAAAAAACTTCAAATTCCACTTAATTTCAAAAATTTCATCTTTTTTGAAAAAACTTGAAATTTCACCTTTTTTAATTGGACTTCTTTAAAAAACGAAATTTCACTTTCTTAAAAAACTTGAAATTTCAATTTATTTAAAAAAGGTAAAATTTCATCTTTTTTAAAAAACAAAATTTCACCTTTTAAAAAATCTTGAAATTTCATCTTGTTTAAAAAAACTTGAAATTTCACCCTTTTCTAAAAAAAGTTGAAATTTCAAGATTTTTAAAACGATGAAATTTCAAGAAAATGTTGAAATTTCAAGTTCTTTTAAAAAAATTTCAATGTCCTAACTACGCTTTCGTACGTTTCCCCCCGACCGATGGCGAGAAATTCTTAGCATTAAAAATTATCTCGATGGGAATTCAGCTGCGAAATTAATTGATTACAGTCGGCAGCTCATTAGCACTCGAAGCCGTTCCGACCTTCGAAATAAAAAATCCAACTTCCGATCGAATCGAGCTTGTTTCAGATTAATCACGGCTCGAGTTTGGATAAATCGGCCGGAAATTAATGTTGCGTAATGCAAATTATCGAATGTAATTTCGGAGGTGGAAACTCCATCTGCGGATCCGTAAATAAATTAGTGACTTTTGATCCGAATCCAAACGCCGATATTACATTCGAAATTAATCTGCAAACTTGAGCCATAAATTATTATTAATGGGCGAATTTTTTGATTCGTTGGGGGCGCGGGGTTGGGGCGAAAATTTAATCAAGCCTCGCACTTAATAAAGCGCAATATTCTTAATTTCGCGCCCGGCTCAAAGGGAACGTCATTGGAGGATCGTGCGTTAGTTGCTAATTCGGCCCTTGTGATTATCATCGGTAACTCTTCTTGCACGAATGCATCTAAATTGCCGGGGTAGTTTGGTTCGCCCGGACCGGACTAGAATTTATAATCGGGCGGTCGGCCAATCGACATTTAATTTGCGATACGTTCTTGCGAATATTAAGCGCTAATGAGCTTGACCACTGTTTTGCAAAATGTTTGGTAATGATTGTAGGGTTGCCTCAATAAATTTAACAGCCCACTGAACTATGCGGCCTCTGAAAGGGATTAGAAGTTGAAATTTCAGTTTCTGTTTAAAAAATTTGATTTAAAATATTATTTTCTGTTTATTTGTTAGCATCTAAACAGTTTGGAATATTTCCAATCTTTGTGAAATTAATTTGTTTGAATTTTTTTAATGTTATTTAGTTATTATTAAATTTTGGTTATAAGGTTCACTAATATTTAATCAACAATAAATTTGTTTGGGCAATTTCAAGCAATTGAAAGCTTCACCAAATTTTTAAAAGACTAAAAGCTCAGTCAGAAATATAAGGAAATTTTTAGTTCATGCAAGTAAAAGGTTCACCAAATTTTTAAAAGACTAAAAGCTCAGTCAGAAATATAAGGAAATTTTTAGTTCATGCAAGTAAAAGGTTCACCAAATTTTTAAAAGACTAAAAACTCAGTCAGAAATATAATGAAAGTTTTAGTTAAACAAATTTGACCCTGAAAACGGAATCTGTGACTTCTGTAGATTGCCACATTACTAATTATGATGCTTTTAAATGATAATTTTAATTTCCGTATAAATCTACAGTTGTTTTACATATAAAATATTACGTCCTCTGTCCGAAAATATGGTATGCATTTTAATTTTATTTTTGTAACAGGTATACCATATTTTCGGACGGAGGGAGTACTTTTTACCCAGTAAATATTTGAATGAACCATTCATGTCAGTCTATAACTAACATGAAATCAATTTGTCATGGCAGACCTCTTTTTTTGAAATATTTACTTTTGGTAACATCCGCATACAGTACAACGTTTTATTTAATTCCTTTATTCAACTGGTATTAATTAAAATAAGGATTTTGGCTTAAAATATCACATGGAAGAACAGTCGAAAGAATATGAAAATTGTGATGATGGATATTATTGATAAACACCCTCATCATAGTCAAGGCATGATCTCCAGAACAACTGGCGATAGAAAATCAGTAAAGATTTATGATTGTAAGCAGCCGAAAGTGGTAAATTTACCCGACTGGAAATGATGACCGAGTAATAAATACGGGGGTTTTAAAATATTTACTTTTGGTAACATCCGCATACAGAACAACGTTTTATTTCACTCCTTTATTCAACTGGTATTAATTAAAATAAGGATTTTGGATTAAAATATCACATGGAAGAACAGTCGAAAGAATATGAAAATTGTGATGATGGATATTATTGATAAACACCCTCATCATAGTCAAGGCATGATTTCCAGAACAACTGGCGATAGAAAATCAGTAAAGATTTATGATTGTAAGCAGCCGAAAGTGGTAAATTTACCCGACTGGAAATGATGACCGAGTAATAAATACGGGGGTTTTAAAATATTTACTTTTGGTAACATCCGCATACAGAACAACGTTTTGTTTCACTCCTTTATTCAACTGGTATTAATTAAAATAAGGATTTTGGCTTAAAATATCACATGGAAGAACAGTCGAAAGAATATGAAAATTGTGATGATGGATATTATTGATAAACACCCTCATCATAGTCAAGGCATGATTTCCAGAACAACTGGCGATAGAAAATCAGTAAAGATTTATGATTGTAAGCAGCCGAAAGTGGTAAATTTACCCGACTGGAAATGATGACCGAGTAATAAATACGGGGGTTTTAAAATATTTACTTTTGGTAACATCCGCATACAGAACAACGTTTTATTTCACTCCTTTATTCAACTGGTATTAATTAAAATAAGGATTTTGGATTAAAATATCACATGGAAGAACAGTCGAAAGAATATGAAAATTGTGATGATGGATATTATTGATAAACACCCTCATCATAGTCAAGGCATGATTTCCAGAACAACTGGCGATAGAAAATCAGTAAAGATTTATGATTGTAAGCAGCCGAAAGTGGTAAATTTACCCGACTGGAAATGATGACCGAGTAATAAATACGGGGGTTTTAAAATATTTACTTTTGGTAACATCCGCATACAGAACAACGTTTTATTTCACTCCTTTATTCAACTGGTATTAATTAAAATAAGGATTTTGGATTAAAATATCACATGGAAGAACAGTCGAAAGAATATGAAAATTGTGATGATGGATATTATTGATAAACACCCTCATCATAGTCAAGGCATGATTTCCAGAACAACTGGCGATAGAAAATCAGTAAAGATTTATGATTGTAAGCAGCCGAAAGTGGTAAATTTACCCGACTGGAAATGATGACCGAGTAATAAATACGGGGGTTTTAAAATATTTACTTTTGGTAACATCCGCATACAGAACAACGTTTTGTTTCACTCCTTTATTCAACTGGTATTAATTAAAATAAGGATTTTGGATTAAAATATCACATGGAAGAACAGTCGAAAGAATATGAAAATTGTGATGATGGATATTATTGATAAACACCCTCATCATAGTCAAGGCATGATTTCCAGAACAACTGGCGATAGAAAATCAGTAAAGATTTATGATTGTAAGCAGCCGAAAGTGGTAAATTTACCCGACTGGAAATGATGTACGAGTAATAAATACGGGGGTTTTAAAATATTTACTTTTGGTAACATCCGCATACAGAACAACGTTTTATTTCACTCCTTTATTCAACTGGTATTAATTAAAATAAGGATTTTGGATTAAAATATCACATGGAAGAACAGTCGAAAGAATATGAAAATTGTGATGATGGATATTATTGATAAACACCCTCATCATAGTCAAGGCATGATTTCCAGAACAACTGGCGATAGAAAATCAGTAAAGATTTATGATTGTAAGCAGCCGAAAGTGGTAAATTTACCCGACTGGAAATGATGTACGAGTAATAAATACGGGGGTTTTAAAATATTTACTTTTGGTAACATCCGCATACAGAACAACGTTTTACTTCACTCCTTTATTCAACTGGTATTAATTAAAATAAGGATTTTGGCTTAAAATATCACATGGAAGAACAGTCGGAAGAATGTGGAAATTGTGGTGATGGATATTATTGATAAACACCCTCATCATAGTCAAGGCATGATCTCCAGAACAACTGGTCAGAGAAAATCAATAAAGATTTATGATTTTAAGCAGTCGAAAGTGGTAAATTTACCTGAGTGCAAATGACCGAGTAATAAATATGGGAGTTTTGAAATATTTATTTTTGGTAACATCCGCATACAGTACAAGGTTTTATTTCACTCCTTTATTCAACTGGTATTAATTAAAATAAGGATTTTGGCTTAAAATATCACGTGGTAGAACAGTCGGAAGAATATGGAAATTGTGATGGTAAATATTATTGATAAACACCCCCATCATAGTCAAAGCATGATCTCCAGAACAACTGGTGTTAGAAAGTGTTGTGTTTATAGATTAATTAAAGAAATCAAGTTCCACAGTTGAAATGAGACGTGAAACATCAAGAACCAAAAGAATGCCAGAAACAACGCAGATGGAAATAGAACGCCATATCGAGGCAAAACCAGTAATGGTTCGGGAAAGAAGCGAGAACGTTAGAAGAACACGTAAAATGGATAATACAAACGACTGGTGGAGAAACATTTGCGCTTCTCATGTCTTCCCAATCTAGCAAACAACCTTACTTACCAGAAAATTCCTTTAAATATGAAGAGACAGACACTTGACGGTATACTGGGTTGTGGATAACTATAAAGAGAATCGAGAACACAAGGAAGCTGTACCAATACATCCCACAGACCTACAAGAAAATTTTTATCTAGATATCAACAAGTGGTTGACCAACTTGATGGATGAAGCAGCTTAAGAACTGTAATTTTCTTCATTCTTGGATAGATTTCGTTGCAGATGTAATTTACAAGTTTCAGTAAAAAATATATTATTTTTGTCATAAAGTGGACTGGATTTTCGACAACTTAAGTTCAATTTGAAAACGAGCCAACTTTTTAAGAGAAAAACAGTTTTCCTGGAAACCCAAAACGGCTAACTTTAAGCGAGGCTTATTTGCGAGCATCACTCCCTTTAAATGAAAAAAAAAAACTTGAGTTTTCAAATAATTATAAGGAAAATTTGAATAACTGGAGTTGTCTTATTTTCAAAATTGCATTAAACCTTGCTAAGAGAATTATTTTATTCACATTGTGAAGATCATAATTAATTTTGATATGACAAATCAAATCTCGTAAGACGCAAAGTATAATCATGACATGAATTGGTTTGCTTTCCGTGCTTTAAAAATTTTCTTTTAATTTTTTTCTGAAACTCTTCATTTTCAAATTAAAGTCAAAATTTTCTACTCCCACTATAAAATTCAATTTATGTTTTGTAACAAAATAGAAAAAACCAACTTGTCCAATTATCACAAAATTCAAGAAGCGTTTCCAACATTTAACTTTATGTTTGTTAAGTCTTACAAAATCCAGAACAAAATCTCAAACTTAAAATGTTTCTTTTACACAGTTTTTAATTGTTTTAGTGCAAGTTTTGATACAGTTTCAAACTTCTGACTAATCCGTCCATTCTAAACCCAGCAATCTGCATCCTAACTTAATTCCCAAGTTGTACCAGTAAAATATTTTATAGCAGGATTTCGATTTTTATTTATTCAATTTATTATTCAAAAGCTAAAATATTTTCTTAATGAAAACTGTTTAACTTCACATTAAGGCTAGGGAACCCAACCTCAAAAAATGCAGAGTTTTAAGAAACTCAGTATCGCTCAGAAAGTACTTATCAATATATAATTTGCGAAGCAACAGTTGTAAACATAATGTTACCTCATCTAATGATATATTTGCTTTGGTGAAGAAGTGCCTAGTTTTCAAAAATTAACCTCCGAAAGTGCAATTCTCGCAAAAATTTAGTAGTGAGGGTTTTTTGCTGAAATCTTTAGAGTTACGAAATATTTTGCAATGCACTTTACAGCACTTATAGAGAATATATTGCACTGTAAGAAAATATCTTTTCTATTGCGAGAAAGTTGATAACTTAAGAAGAAAAAAATTGGCAACAATTATTTTTTTTAAATGTAGTGTGCCTGTAAAAACAGGATCGCTCAAGAATTAAGTTATATTGTAGAAATTCCTTGGGGGTACTTATACTAAACATATAATAGTATAAAATGACATGGTTTTTTATGATAACATGGTGAATATCTTTGAAAAAAAATCTAAAAGTTGTAGTACGAAATACAGTATTATTTAATCGCGTTTTTTATTGCTTTCCGAACACAACGTCGTCAACAAATTACATAAAAATGTTCCTTTAGCACATAAGAAATAGTTTCCGTAAACCAAATTGGATAAATGTCTAAATTTTACATTTTCGGGGAAAAGTTGTTTTCCCATAAGATTTTAGTCAAATAGTTTGTCCTTTACTCACAGATGTCCTGTCAAATCTGTACCTTTTTGATTGGCGGCATGGATAGAATCATTTGTATTAAAATGCACACTTGATATAGTGCAAATTGTTAGGATATAACCATATTCGCACACGTAAGGATATAAAACTCTAAAAATTTATAAAAATACACACTTAATAATGCAAAATATCCATGTTCACACGCGTAAGGATATGAAACATTTTCGAGCCTACTAAATTGTACAATATTTATATTAGTTTCGAACAGCATCGTAGAAAAAATTGTTTGAAACATCTATTCACAAAAAATTACAAAACAAAACAGTAAATAATGCAGCAATCGCATTTACTGATTTTACCGCCGTTATCGCCGCAGACAATAATATAAATAATATTTATCAAATTATGAGTGTATAAAAATGGGGATAAAGATTACTCTTTGCATATTTGAAAATGTGTTTGCAACCTGTTACGGGATTAATTATAGCAGGTACATCTATGAAACCACAAAATTGGCAAAGAATTAGCAAAAAATTATAGACTAATTTTTTTCCGACTGAGTTTACCGTCGTTATCGCCGCAGACCATAATATAAATAATATTTATCAAGTTACGAGCGTATGAAAAACGGCAACTCTTTTTTTTGTTCTTTCTCTGTTCAATACTTAAGTTTCAAACCTTATTAGTTAGGATACCTCTTTGGTTGCCTAAACATTTTTTCAAAATTGGTGCCCCCTGAGCGGAAGAATTGTGTATTACTTAGCAGTTCCCGGACCTTAACCAAACAAATTGCGCGCAAAATAAAACCGTTTTCATTCCACCCAAACTTTTTTCAACCTCCTAAATTCACCGAATAAAAGCACCTCAATATTAAACAAAATTTAAAGGCAGCAAAAAGCGTCAGAAGCGGGCTCACCTTGTCCATCAGCTGCCGCACGATACCATTCCATTCACCTGTCTCCAAATCTATTACGCCGTATTTTCCGTCGGGAACGAGCTCGATCCGGTATTCGAATCCGACCATCGAAGCTATATCTTTCAAAAGGTCTATGCAGAACCCCTCGTAACGGGAATTCCCGAACTGGTTCGCCTGCGTCTTTAGCATTACGTAAGGTTGTTCCTAGCGGTACAATAAAGCAGCAATTAACGTTCCGAGCGCGACTCGAGCTTTTTTC
This sequence comes from Dascillus cervinus, assembly GCA_949768715.1. Taxonomy (NCBI): domain Eukaryota; kingdom Metazoa; phylum Arthropoda; class Insecta; order Coleoptera; family Dascillidae; genus Dascillus; species Dascillus cervinus. Next base: position 34,027,215 of record OX458317.1, on the reverse strand, counting down.
ATTCTAATGAACATCGCCGCCACTCGTTCAAAATTGCGTTTATGGGATTAATAACGGCCGCTAAAACTACATGCGGGGCGAAAGAGAAATTAACGGGACGTACGTGCTGGATGAGCTGCGAGACCATGCCGTTCCACTCTTTCGTGTGGGGGTTCTTGACGCCGTATTTTCGGTCCGGGACCAGGTCCAGGAGGAAATCGAAGCCGACTTCCTGCGAGATTAGCTCGAGGACGTCCACGCAAAAGCCGTAGAAGCGAGCGTTGCCGGTGTAGTTTTTTCCCTCGTGCATCATCACGTACGGCAGTTCCTGTTTGGGGAAGGTTCGTGCACATGCAAAAATCATGCCTCGTATTTTAAGAAGAAATTGTTTGATTTGTTTTTTTTTGAAAACAAATCAATACAAATCAATAAATCAAATTTGAAAATTGTGAAGTGCATTTCACCACCGTTACACTTCTGTAAAATGAAACACAACTTAAAGGCGTTTCCCACACAACACTCAATATCTACTGGATGTCTAATTCATGGCTAGGCTATGCATGTACAGGTTGAGTTAAGTTTTACCGCCCGTGGCAAAATAGGCCTTAAAAATAATTTGTCAATTCTCATTGCATGAGTAATTTTATATTATTAAGGTACATAGAAACCAAAAAAAATCTTTTTTTTTAATCAGGTAAAATTTTGGCTTTCTTTCAATTACTAATTGCTCAATTTATTAGTATTTTTTATGTACGAACAGTAAAATATTTTCACACAATTTAGTGTAATTGAAATAATTTTACTAATTTGCGTTCATTAAATAACGCCATTTCCGTATTAGAGGGTATTTTTTTAAATGATTTACGCCATAAGCTGACCAATTCACCTAACAATGCTATTGGTTTTGGGTACTTGGCTGATTATTTATGACAGTCATAAAGTTAAGTTAAAAAGTGCAACGTTACATTTTACAGAATCGGGATAAGGGCCTTTGCTATTTCTTTAAAAGTTCACAACATCGTAACTAACAGCTACACGGTAATTATAATCGTAATAAAAAATAATTTTTGCAATATTAGATTTTAAACTTGATAAGAAAATTGGTTACCAGCTTCTAATTTTCGTTAGTATATCTGTCTGCAATTTTGTGTTTTAATTTTGCCGTCTGCAAAGTTAATATACCTATCGATTATTGAACCTTCCCATAAAATAAATTGCTTAATTCACCCAAAGTTTAAAAACCCTGGTCACAACCCTAGGTCACTTTGTGAATAAAGAAACATTCACATTCGCAACAAATCTTCCAACACTTAAACATCGTTGGTAAAAAGTGAAAATTAAAACTTTGTTTTGTGGAATAGTGAACATTTGTGTTTAGTTCAGGTATAATCATGCCATTTCAATGCTCAGTCGAGGAGAAGCTTGAAATGCTTTTAATTTATGGTTAATGGGGCATCACTTTGAGCATCTTTTATAAAATAAACTTAATATTTACCTATTAAAAACTTATTTTATTTTTCTCACAAATTTCAGAATACGGGTCTGGCAACAACTAAAACGCCGTTCCCTTCAGTTTTATGGGTCTATCATCAGGTATTGTTACGTAGTAGACCGTATTATCCATTGTTGGAAAGTCATAAATAAAAGTATTTTTCGTGCTTTATGTTAAATTTGATTTAACTCAAAAAGTAATAATTTTTTAACGAATCAAATTGCAATTAACAATGCTACGAATAATTTGACAAATTTTGAAATAAAAACCAAACATGGAAATTTTACCCGAAACTCTTTGTTTTACTTTTTTGGCTTCAAATCAATATGATTTGGAAAACTTGTAGCACTAGTCGAAAGTGTAAACTTCAACTGATGTAACATGTAAATTGCATACTTTCCCCTCAATATTTAATAGGTATTATGACCGGGGCGGTAAAACTTAACTCACCCTGTATAGCTAGGACGTAAAATAGCCATCCAGTAGATATACGGCACCCGATATCCAGCAGATATTTTTGAAAGATTTCCTGTGGTTATCCGAAACAGACTTCAGGTGGATATTTCCTAGATACATATTTTTATATCCAGGAAATATGTTTTGAAATATGTTCCAAATTAATATATTTATATTTGTATCTATGAAAAGTTAAAAATTATACAACTGCAACATTTGAATTAAATTTTTAAAATATACGATTATTGTATTTTGTGTGTATTAAAAACATTTTATAGTATTAAATTAAATTAATTCCATTTTCATATTGTAATATTATATAATATTTAAATTGCCCCCTTTTAAGCACAAATTTAAAAAAAAGTTTGGTCATATTTACATTAAATACGACCAAACATTTTTTAAATGTGTTTGTGCAGTTCGATGTTTGCAGATTTTAACACGTGTCGTTGATATCAAATTTTAAAAAAAATTGTGATAAAAGTTGAGCATTTTAAATATTATGTAAATAATAATGTTGGTTATGGTTTTAGTATAATAATGAATTTATTGGTTTTCCTGTGATTGTTGATTCGAGTAAATATGTTCCTTTGGGTAATATCATTTTAAATATAAATAAATTAACTTTAAAGAATTTTTCCTAATTACTTTGTAAAGTAATAAATTGTACTTATTCCATAAGAGTTTACAAAGCGTAATTTGTTGAGAAAATTTAAATAAATATTAAATTTAGTTAATAAATAATTAGCAGTTATATTACGACAGTCTTTAAAAATTCTTTAAAAATTTCTATTGGAATGGGGTCATTGTCATTGTCAGGTAAATTTTCGTACAGGTGCGTAACAAATGCATTAACCTGACGCAGGTAGATATACGTGACAATATAAATATTATCCTTCTACTGAATATTTAGTTCCGCACATTTCGTCCGTGGATGACGTACTAGAAATTTACTTAGCAGATGATGAAGCGGTAGGTTATCACCAACAAAGTATATTAAGAACTGAAATATATTTTTAATTTCAGAAAATTGAAATATCAAGAATTGGGAGAAATGATCTCGGCGATTTCATTATAAAAACTATGCCTTAACTAATGAACGATGTATTATGAAACAATACAACTGAGAGGAAAAAAATCATAGGTAATTTTCCTAATTTTTGTCTTCAAGAAAAATTAATAAATTAACGAAATCATTGCTTGATTTTATTTTCAGGATCCCTTCAGGGCATAAGTGATCACAACCAAGGATTCAAATAAAATGAAAATTTTCTGAAAAACAAAAAAAAATCCTAAAAATCCTGAAGATAATGAATAAACATTTTAATGAATATCCACTGTACAGAAAAAATTAATATCTAATACATGTATACAATAGATTTCCATAAGATAACGAATAATTGTAAATACGGATATCTGCTGGATAAATTGAAATTTCAGCAATTTTGCAACTATTTTTAATTACAGTAAAACCTGTTGATTTATACACTGAATACCGTGACAGCCCAGAAGATAAAAACCTGTTCTGACCATTTTTGTGACAGTTGCCATTTGGAATACTTAATTCTGAATACACCAAACTTCTGAAATTAAATATGGCAGGGACACCACTTTTAGCCACTATCAGCAAATATAATTAAAAAATTCAATCAAAATATTGCTTCTAACTTTTGAATATTTAATTTAATATCATGGGCCCAATTTAAGGCAAAACTACAGTGATCCATTTTGCCCACAAATAGATATTACAATGAATCCCTGAAATTATTTTTGAAATTATAATTCTGTCAAAAAAAAAAATTTAAATAGACATAATTTAAATATTGACACAATGTAAAAGTCGATTATTATGTTAAGTAACTAAATTTCCATTAAATATAAACAAACCAAATTATCTGAACTCATCACAAGCATTGAATAATTACAATAACGTACTGTGAGTATAACGCAAATAATGTAATTAATCGCCAAAGGTTATAGTTTCAATTAATTGAATAATAATGGAATAATATTTCATCATTGCTGCAGTTGAAAAATAATATCATCCATGTAAATTTGATACAGAATCGAACATGTGAAATTCCAAACCACATTCTATCAAGCACATTCCAGGCGAATTTAGCTTCATGCACAACATAAAAATTAAAACAATTACCAAAATCGTGGTGACTACGAGGGTGACGTTCATGCTGCCCGGGTCGAAGAACGCGGCCCTGTCGGTGATGTTGACCCCTGCCCCAGGGCTCCATTCACCGACTTTGACCAGCGCGTGCTGCTTCAATTTCAGCAGGTCCAGCTTGAACTGGATGCGTCTGCCTTCCTTGAACTCGACGGGGCCGCTCAGGCCCCGAAATTCGACCTGAAAATTTCCAACTTTAAAATCGCGTCCATTGGCGTCTAGACGCTGCTTAATTTGTTTTGTCAGCGTATTCATGAGTTGGGAGTGTGATGTATAAGGGCCGTTGCGGTTTTTTGGCCGACAAACGACTTTGACGGAGCTTTGACGAAAGGGCCGCAATTTCAGTGCAACAAATGACGTCGAAATTACTGTATATAAAGTTGAAATTCGATTTAATTAGTAATTCGATGAACTTCATTGGAAGGTTTTCATTTGAAAGTGTAATTTGTGCTGTTTTATCCCTCATTTTCTTAGGCTTCATACTTCAATAAAGCATCCAAACCGTCTTAACTAACGAAAAACGAAGGAAGCAAAAAAATTGAGTTTTTATTGTTTTGGACGTTAACCCTTCAGTGGCCGCCTGTTATTTTGTTATACGAGTAGGCGCGTGGTTTACATATGTAACCTATTTTGATTATTTATTATGGTGTTAAAAAAACAATTTGTTCTAATTTTTTTTAAGGTAATGGTACTTTAATACCTTTTATAACGTGTAAAAAAATGTTTTGCCTTGAAGTAAATTTATAACCGTTTAACATAAATAAAATTAGAACGTAGCAGCGACGGAAAATATAAATAATAACATACTTACAAAAAATATATGACCACTTTATTTATGAAACAAGATTCCTATAACTATTACAAATAAGTTTTCGTACCAAAATTAAGAAACAAAATACCCCTTTCTATAAAAAAAAAATGGATGAAGTTACAGTAACATATCAACCTGTATTTTCGACACAACTCACACAAATGTCTAACAAATGGTCTTTACACATCCAATTATTACATATTTTACACCATCTTCTTGTAGATTTATTCCTAACTCGACCACATTCATAACAACGTCATAAAGGTCCTCGTCGTTCTTGAGGCACTGCCGTTGATCTTGATGGTTGACTTAACAGAATCTTTGCACGTTTTTGTAATTCGACTGGTAATTGCAGAATTTCACTTCTTTGAATTTGTCACATTATCTTTTCCAATAAAAAAATTATGTATTGATCTTTCAGCACTTTCTTCTGCTTCATTATAATTCTTCTTCGTCGTCTGTATTTTCTTGTTCACCTGCCAAATCCTGATCACTTGTTGTTATAATACCTATTTTCCTTCAATTGATATTCTTCTTCATTCAGTTCAGAAAGTTTTCTTCTGAACTGATTTCACTCAACCACGAATGTTCTTGATGTTCTTTACCTTAGCACACTTTATGAAAATGTGGATTCTAACATAAGTCTAAAAAAAAGACCTAAGCACACTTTATGAAAATGTGCCCTGCAATTTGCATGGTTATACCTAGTAAAACCGACTTTTAAGAATCAACCCTTGTTGTAATTATTTGGAAACAAGAAATTTTTTTTTTTGAAATGTGGATCCTAACATAAATCGCAAAAAATAAAAAAAATAAATAAAAAAAATAATAAAATAAATAAAATAAAAAAGACCTGAGCACAAAGCATATTTAGGACGATATAAAAGATAATTTTATTTTTTCATCTTATACCTTTGATATTATTGTTAAGCTTAAAATAACTGTGTAGATGTCAATAGTGAATGCTTCAATAAAATCTCAAACAAACTAAAATAATGACGCGGTTAGGCGCGTGGATTACATATCGCATCCAGTTGGACAAAATATTTTTTTCGCCACCTAGTTGATAAGAAAAAAATTGCTTGATGAAATAATCCTGTAGAATAGTCTTTTTTAGGAAGGTACTGAAAAGATTTTTGATGTGTCATAAGCAAAACAAAAATAGTGAAAATAACAACACTGGATTACATATGTAATCCACGCGCCCACTCTAGGGTTAATGAAAACGTCCACAAAAAATGTGAAAATTGTTAAAGCTCGGAGAAACTATATTTCCGATATTTCATTGCAAAAAGACAGCCCATCCGAGTTCCAGACGCGCGAAAGTAACGCAAAGACGTCCCTTATCCCACAACAGACGTGAGAATCAAGCAAACGATGCAGCAAATGACATGTTCATTACACCTTACAGCAATTCAGACCTCCGCATTCGGTAAATGTCGAAACCATCCAGCCAAACTTACCGATTCTAAAACATCAATAATTTACAACAATTTCATTCCTGAAACTGTCTTATCGTTACGTTTTCACGGAACTGCAGCGCGTCCCGTCTATTTTCGTTCCCCTAATGCACTCAAGGAACTTTCCTATTATATCCAGCCGCACATGAAACAACACAATCCTGACAGATTAAAGTTACAGTCTCCTGAAAAATCCCGGAAATCAGTCGAGAAAAATTCTGGAATTTTTCCGAGGGCGATTACGGTTTCGTCACGCATTCCGCTCGTTTATCATCGGCTTAACTGACAAAAAAATTTAAATGCCGACAAAATAGGTTTTGTAGAACCACTTAAACTGTCGGCTTAAAGGGAAACAAATTTCAAGCCGCAAATTTGAGATAATGAAACACATGTTTCGGGTTATCTCCTAATGGTACATTGGAACATGATATTTATGCATGCAAATGCGGAGGGAAATTATTTTTAATAAAATTAATTACTGCAACGGGTTTCAGCTAGAGGGAGTGGGGCTGGTAAGAAAATAAATGTTCAGTCGGTTCGACTGGATCACAATAGAGATCCTATCTGGGAACATGTGGATTTTGCATCACAATGTGTGGTAGTTTGTGGAAAACGCAGATTATGTTAATGTGTGCTTATTATGTCCTGAAAAACAGGCTGCTTTTTTGGGATATGTAACGTTCAAGCATAGATGAAACGTTCTATCCTGATTTTTTAAGCAACTCATTTTTTCTACACTGAATTTTTTTAAAAACCCACTTCTTAGATTAGGAACTGAAAAAGTCTTGTATTTAGCACGATTCTGTTTGATATTAGCACGAACAATTTTAATTAAGCACGGGGATTCTCAATTTGTGGTGACTTCACTGAAGGTTTTGTTCTATAATACAATTGATTAAAAGTCTTGCGCTGGGTCCAGCTGGGCGGATACAATTGTACGGAATGTTGTAAATTGCTTTATGACCGATATTTTTCTGCAAAGAGCTGTTTACTGACAATAGATAAATTACTTTAGTATTTTTTACAAATTTAGTTGAAAAACGTTACACCAAGCTCGGCTTGCAGGAAGAAAATACATATTACGTTGTGCATTTTCTGTATTTTTATTGTAAAGTGAATTTTTAGTAACTTACATAATTAGTGAATGTTTAATTGTGAAGAAATGGGAAATAGTACAAGTGGTTTAATGTGCCGAGATGAAAATGTTAATTCAATGCAATATTAATAAATGTCGATCAACAAAATGATCAGCTTCAAAGACCATTTCTAAAAATGGTACTGAAATTATGGGGATTTTCTGATTCTGTATGTGATAAATTCGCGTGTAAGTAAATTTGTTGTAATTATAATTTTTCCACCCTTTTACCTTACCGAATGAATTTTGTAAAAGTTCTACAAGTTTTTTTAATGTAACAGCTATTAAACAAAATGCTTTTTAGTTTATTTCCATCAGAACGAAAAGTAAGAAGAGATAAAAGGAAAGGGACATGCAAACCAGTTGCTTCTATAACAGAATTAATAGTAACGACGAAGGTAAAGAAATAATTTTGATTTTCTTTTATACATTTAGTGTTATCTATTTATCTTATAAAAAAAAATTACTTTTTAGCTGATGTAGAGCTCTGTAAGAATTGAACAAAATACAAGCGTGGCTGCGGAAAGGAAATCTGCATAATGTGGAATGGTCATTATTGAAGCATTCAAACTGGTCGATATTGGTAAATTTTTATAATAATATATCCATGGTACAATGTGAGCATTTTGTTTGTTTGTTTTTAGATTGATGTAGATTTTGGTCAATTATTTCTTGAGAGAAAAAGAATTTATTTGTGTGGCGGCCAAAATTCATTGAGAAGGCTAACGTCTTCGTCGAATTTCCATTTCATATACGTACATCTGTTACCAAATGATAATGTGGTTCTTAAACTGAAAATGTATTTTTAAACAGAATGTGATGTGATGTTAAATTTTCACCTACTAATAAAAATATGTATGAGAAATAACTTTATATTCTAAAATTCCTTCAATTCTAGCATTCCACTCTACAATTCATAAAAATTAGAAAAAAATTATTGTATTTACAAGTGCTTATTTAATATAATAAGAAGGCCATCTTCATTTCTTAAATAAGAAAACACATTAATTAAGAACATTCTTAAGTAATTAAATAAAAGTTCTTGAAATCAACATGAACTATTCTTAAATGTAAAACATATAAAAGATCTTAAAATTAGAGCGACTCTTTCTTGAATTTGTCACGAAGAATCAACGTTCTTGAAATTGAGAATGTCCCGTTCTTAAAGTTGACAAATAGAATAAACATTCTTCAAATCAATCATGACGTACTCTTAAATTTGCCAAAAATGAACATTCTTAACACTCAAAAATGACCAATTCTTACTTATAAGAATTTTTTTCTGAGTGTAGAAGAGTTAGAATAGGCCAGTTATGCTCCATTCCCAAGACCACTTTTCATTAATAACATTAAATTACATAGCAAATTTCAATCATCCCCTCAATATCTATGCAATTCCATTCAAAAATCTTGAAGCTTTTATGGAAATTAACACAATCAAGTAGAGTCCAATATTGAACTGCTGGCTTGTCAGTTAACCTACTAAAACGTCCGTAGATCTAAACTAACACAACTAACAGTTTTGACACATTGATTTAACCCACCTTACAATACGACCCACCCTACGTTCAAAAGGCGTGCCTCAATAAGACCCAAAGTCTAATCGCAACAGCTCCATCAATTAAAATCGTTGAAGAAACCCGACGTTTAAAAATTCGCACAAAAAAAACGTCCGGAAATAAGACATTAATTTAATTCCAGCATTAGGCCCTTTTTATTCAGACAAAAAGGCAGATCGTTTTTCACTTATAATTCCATTATTTGCACAATCGTAACGACGAACGTAAATCCTAATTATTCAGTTGATTTATGAACATAAGCATAGCAATTCGCACCTGAAAAACCATTTTCAGGAGTCAAATCTTGTGGGGCAAGTTGCGTACGACAGTACATTTCATGGCAAACATTCAACTAATCCTCGTTTAGCGGAACTGACGGCTGCTAGTAATTATTATGCTAATGCGAGTGGAGAGTCGGTTGTGTATGTACTTTAATGAGGCATGTGACAGTTGGCCGGGATTATTCAACTTTTAAATCAGTTTTAACTCCGCGGAGTACAATTAGCTAAGAACGTTAATCCGCGTTTGTCTAGCAATCAAAAATAAATTTCTGACTGAAAAGTTAAATCCCCGTCGACGCCATTTGGTTGAAAAGGAAGTGCGATTTTAATCGCATCATTTTATTTTTAATTTCCAAACTAAAATTTTGATTTGTCTGAAATTAAACAAAAATAATGAGTATGTTTCAGTCAGTCAGGGACTATTCGAGTTAATTCGCTGAAAGCTGAATATGACGAATAGGCGCCGCGACGCTTCAATATTCAAAAATTAGCTTTGACGGCAATGTATCTAAATTATTACACCGATCGGTAGGAACTAATGAAGGTGACGTTACTGTGACATGTATGAAATATACTTTACCCTTCAGTAAATTTTGTTAGCACAAAGGCTTAAATTTAATTTTTTATCGACGTGCGCACCTGATGTAGTAAATATTTATGCCAACTTTAGCGCACGGTGATATTTTCAACTTCTGAACAATATTTTTTATTGAAAATTTAAAGTATTTTATCGAAAAGCACTGAATTTTTCATTAAACATGTTTTAGAAATGTAAACAAAAATTGTCATGGTAATCGCAAAAAGTATTGTGGTTATAATAATAATATTAAAAAAAAAGAAAGAAAAAAAAAGTAATAATATATGAGCTATTAGAGTGGTAGTAATTGAACTCATGCAATTTGGATCTGCAATAAAAAGTTCAAAATTTTCTTTAGAAACATCAACTACTCGTATGAGTAGGCCATTTACAGTGGAACCCGGAAATTGACAATTGACAAGATAAATATATTTCCAATTTCCAAACCGGTGCTTATAAATGGGTAGCACTGATGGTCTAAGTAAGGCGACTTGAAAGGCATAAATGGGATTTTTAGAAGAAATGTTCGATACTAATATTTTGTGAATCTTTAATTCAATAATTAAAATCACCTACTTTCGACGAGAACCGGACACAAACAATTACTGGTTTCCACGATCACCACTTTTCTAAATTTTGAAATGTGGTACGAATTATCTGAAACGCCGTTTATAACTGCGCTGTATTTAATATGAAAACAAACGCATTACTGTATCCAAATAGGCAACCCATCTTTCATTCCCAAGACCGCTTGTCAGCACAAAGAATTTTAATAACTTAAATTCAACTTAAATTTTAAGTTTGATTTGTACTGACTAGAAGAAGGCAAGTCATTTCCAAATCTAACTGTGAATTTGTAAACCATTTTATAAAAACTACTTCAATAACAAACTCACATGTTTTTGTAAAGTGGAATTATGCTTTTTTGAATCTTTTTGGGAATCGGTTGATGGAAACAAAAAAACTAAATTTGTGGTAAGTCCTAATGGCGCAACAAGTTTGCAATTAACGAGAATTTTGATACTTTTTAACTCTACTACATATTATAATTCGGGATGTAAGATGTGTTGCCTATTCAGGACCAGTTTCGTTGTTAGAGTGAAGACCCTGTATAATTAAAAAACTGAAGCAATAAATAATAACTTCTGAGATTGATTTTCCTAACAACAAGTTTAGTTATTTTTCGTCAGTCGATCTTCCCAACTTTTACTGTCAACCTTTCAAATTTACTGCCGAAACTCCTGAAAGAATTTCAAAACATTCAATCGATATTATCCAGTAACTTGAAGAAATTAAAATTAAACAATTGTAGACATTTCGTCTATTTGCGAAACTAATGAAAGTCAAATTTAATTCAACTACAAATTATTCAGATTTACACTCCTCGAATTTGATAAAAGCCTTAAATTAGTAGTTGCATCGAAACCTGCATTCATGACGCTTTAAACATATTACATATTAAACATATTATAATTCAGGATCCAAGATGTGTTGCCTATACTGGAACAGTGAGGCGTTCGTTGTTAGAGTGAAGACCTTGTATAATTAAAAAACTGAAGCAATAAATAATAACTTCTGAGACTCATTTTCCTAACAACAAGTTTAGTTATTTTTCGTCAGTCGATCTTCCCAACTTTTACTGTCAAGTTTTCAAATCTACGTCCGAGACTCCTGAAAGAATTTCAAAACATTCAATCGATATTATCCAGTAACTTGAAGAAATTAAAATTAAACAATTGTAGACATTTCGTTTATTTACGAAACTAATGAAAGTCAAATTTAATTCAACTACAAATTATTCAGATTTACACTCTTCGAATTTGATAAAAGCCTTAAATTAGTAGTTGCATTCACGACGCTTTAAACATATTACATATTAAACATACAGTAGAATCCGGTTATAACGGCTTCGGTTATAGCGAACCACCGGTTATAACAAACTTTATTCCAAGTCCCGACATTTGCCCCTATGCAACAATGTAAAAATTAGTCGGTTATAACGAACTCGAATATAACGAACTATCGGATATAGCAAACCTGAAAAAGTTGAAATTAATAAAATTTCAATCGTCTATAACGAACTTTCCATTGTATATAACGCGTAATAACCTTTGAATCTGATGATGACTTGTCATTAAATGAGTGGTTACAAAAATAGAAACAAGGGGAACGTAAATTTCAGCAATTGAAGAGCTCTATGCAAGAAGTACCTAAGTCACCTTTCATATTCTGTGATATTTGAGATTTGATGTTTCAATGTGACCTGTAAATCACATTGTTTTGACCTTGAATAATCTTTTTTTTACTAAAGTAAGTCTTCATTAGTGAAAAAAGAATAGTCAAAATCAAAACAATGTGATTTCCAGATCAAACAGAAATATAAATCTCAAATGTCGCAGAATATGAAAAGTGACTTAGATACTTCTTACATAGAGCCCTTCAATTAGAAAATTCAAATTTTTTCGAAAACTTAAACATGAATGACTATTAATGTAGACAATTTATTAGTTACAACAGAATATTTGGGTATTTGTGGTAGACAAAAGTGGCCAAAAAGAAGCCAATCTGGAATGAGGATGAGCCGGAAGCACCAGCATTACAGATTTTATCTACACAGGAAGCTGTGAGAAGTATTTACAACATTCGTGATTTTTTACAGTTTTACAGTGCGCCGAACTCAATTATTGAAAATCTTAGTGACGTTGAAACGTGTGTGGACAATTTATACTTCAGTCGAAACTAAAAAAAAAAATCAAATAAAATTACTTGTTGCATTTTACTTTGTTTCACTTAAGTTTAGTCCTTATTTCTTAATGGTTTTATAAATGTGCATATTTATATTAGACAATGAAGGTCTCATAAAACATTCTTGCATTTATTCTTTCAATAACGCTTATAACGAACTTCAGATATAACGAACCGATTTTGACGGTTCCTTGAGGTTCGTTATAACCGGATTCTACTGTATTATAATTCGGGATGCAAGATGTGTTGCCTATTCTGGAACAGTGAGGCGTTCGTTGTTAAAGTGAAGACCCTGTATAATTAAAAAACTGAGGCAATAAATAATAACTTCTGAGATTGACTTTCCTAACAACAAGTTTAGTTATTTTTCGTCAGTCGATCTTCCCAACTTTTACTGTCAAGCTTTCAAATTTACTGCAGAAACTCCTGAAAAAATTTCAAAACAATTCAATCGATACTATACAGTAACTTGAAGAAATTAAAATTAAACAATTGTAGACATTTTGTCTATTTGCGAAACTAATGAAAGTCAAATTTAATTCAGCTACAAATTATTCAGATTTACACTCCTCGAATTTGATAAAAGCCTTAAATTAGTAGTTGCATCGAAACCTGCATTCACGACGCTTTAAACTGGCACAGTTCAGGCTTAGCAAATTGCGTTTGGCTCCTATCGCAACGTTAATTACCCAACTGTGACGTTGCTCGCAACGGTTTCCATATTTTTATTTTTGTCATAGCTCGAGCGAGCTTCGCGAATCTATTTAAAGACAGCAGCAAATTTACTTACGGCGTTAATGTAATTGATGAGACTCAGTCCTCCATCCCAGGGCTGTTCGCGATCGCATGAAACGTTTGATAGCTTCAGGGTATGTGACTGTTCCAACGTCTGAAGTCCGATGGCAAACACGAAAACAGAATCGTACATCAGCGCTGCTTCGCCCTGATAACAGGAAATTAGATTGCTTTAATAAAAAAAATTTTAAATCCAGGAGAAAACAACTTGTACGAATTTCCAGCTCGCAGGGTCATAATAGGTGGAATAATGGGGTTCGCTCCTTCAATTGGGAAGACTTTAATCCGCCAAGTTTTGACTGTCACACTTTTACTTTTACACCGTTTTCGGTGCAAATTTAGCATTTTCGAGTCAATTAGGATCCGTAATTAAAACGGAGGACGAGAATTACATTTTTTATTAACAAAGAATCTGAGAGGAAAAAGCGGGGGCGGGAATCGAGTGAAATAACTACCTACTCTTTTGAAGCCCTCGGAAAAGTAAGTCTCGAAGAAAACAGTAAAGTTGAAATCTGTTATGTGAAAGGAAAATGTAACCGTTACATCAAAGTTTGCTGGGATTAGGAAACGGTATGGTTTTGGAAGCTTCAGTTAACGGCGACTTTTTCATGAAGAGATTTTATTTATCAATTTTTTTGTTATTTAGTTGTTTGAAGCGGATGGACAAATTACAGCACAACTTCACTAATCCGGACAGATTTCACTCCTCCTAATTAAAAAATTAGCTATAATAATTATTAACATTTGTGAAGGATGATTTTAATACTGAAATTATAATTTTTACTTTTATGCAAAATTTGTCAATTAAAAATTTTGGATTGGGAAATTCGTAAGTGGATTCAATGAAGAGGACACATTACAGTAAAACTTCCCTAATCCGGACAGATAAAAATATTTCACTACTCCTAATAAAAAAATTAGCTACAATGATTACTAACATTTGTGAAGGATGATTTTAATACAGAAATTATAATTTTTACTTTTATGCAAAATTTCTCAATTAAAAATTTTGGATTGGGAAATTCGCAAGCGGATTCAATGATTAGGACACATTACAGTAAAACTTCACTAATCCGGACAGATAAAGTTATTTCACTACTCCCAATTCAAAAATTAGCTCCAAGAATTACTAACATTTATGAAGGATAATTTTAATCCTAAAATTATAATTTTTACTTTTATGCAAAATTTATAAATTAAAAATTTCGGATTGGGAAATTCGCAAGCGGATTCAATGATGAGGACACATTACAGTAACACTTCACTAATCCAGACAGATAAATTTGTTTCACTCCTCCTAATTAAAAAATCAGCTACAATAATTACTAACATTTGAGTAGGATAATTTTAATACTGAAATTATAATTTTTACTTTTATGCAAAATTTCTCAATTAAAAATTTCGGATTGGGAAATTCGCAAGCGGATTCAATGATGAGGACACATTACAGTAACACTTCACTAATCCAGACAGATAAATTTGTTTCACTCCTCCTAATTAAAAAATCAGCTACAATAATTACTAACATTTGAGTAGGATAATTTTAATACTGAAATTATAATTTTTACTTTTATGCAAAATTTCTCAATTAAAAATTTCGGATTGGGAAATTCGCAAGCGGATTCAATGATGAGGACACATTACAGTAAAACTTCACTAATCTGGACAAATAAAGGTATTTCACTCCTCATAATTAAAAAATTAGCTATAATAATTACTAACATTTGCGAAGGATGATTTTAAAATTATAATTTTTACTTTTATGCAAAATTTCTCAATTAAAAATTTCGGATTGGGAAATTCGCAAGCGGATTTAATAATGAGGACAAATTACAGTAAAACTTCACTAGTCCGAACAGATAAAGGCATTTCACTCCTAATTAAAAAATTAGCTACAATAATTAGTAACATTTGTGAAGAATGATTTTAATACTGAAATTATAATTCTTACTTTTATACAAATTTTCTCAATTAAAAATTTCGTATTGGGAAATTCGCAAGCAGATTTAATTATGAATAAATATGATCACCCTCTATCCATCGTTAGACAAAGTCAATTTGTTAAAACCATTGTCAGCATTTTTCAGCGATGGAACGATAATAATTAATTTACCGATCAAATAGCTCCTGAATTAATTGCAGGTCCGGTTGGATGAATCCGGCGATTAATCGAATTCCTGGACTACCGCAGATATGAATAAAATTTGTCTATTTTTGATTAAAACCCTCCATTCGGATTTCGGATGTGAACCGTAAATAAAGTCGCACCTATTCGCGACGCATTTGTCGAACAATGACCGTTTCAGCTGCAATTCTTGGCACAATACGTTCAAAGAATGTCCCGGAGTCGAACAATAGAACCGTTTTTTTTTCGCACAAAAAATTGTGTGTGGGTTTTTTGCCCATCTTCAAGCAAGAGAGTTCTTAATGGAACGTTCAGGGAAATGCAACTCAATTACAGTTAAGGAGATGGGTACGTTGCGGTTCGGAACCGTCCAATTCGTTGCTCCGGGTTAACAAATCTCCGGGGACGTGTGGCTTTTAGAGACGGAGCTATTTAAATGTTTTTACGCACACAAACAAAGGATAGGCAATGAAGTCGCTTGAGCCGTTGTGTAATGTTCCTTAAAAAGGAGATGAATAAAATTTGGGCCTGTTTGTGATATATGGGGAGCTTCCAGGGTCGCAAGAGTCGCGGTGGCAATTGGGTTGTGCCACTTGGAAACAAGTCGCAAAATTAGAGAGGGGGAATTTAAAATTTTTAAAAATTCGAGCTCTATTAATTAATTATTCATGTAATCTAACAAAGGATAATACGATTGTTTGCATATATTGATTGATTGATTTTATTTTTTATTAAATTGAACGTTCAATGTTAACGGCGTTCCACCCTAAGATTTTTAATACACGTAAAACGCAATTCCTTTCTATACCTTTATTTTTAATTTTGAAAAGGAGGTTGATGCTTCATCTTACAGAGAATACCAAACTATTTTGAGCTGACCTCAAGCCATAATTAAATAATCATAATTAACCAAGTTATTAATTAAAACATCAAATTCCGAAATTCCTGTTTATGCCTTCAGTTATCAAAATTTTGTATTAAAGTTTTTTGGACTCGTAGATTAGACTTTTTTATTTTGAGCTGTTTTAAAGAATGCAATATTTTTTGATTTAGTCAATGTTCTTTAGATCAAGAACCGAAATTAAAGTAGCTAATTTTTGTCGATTTCCGAGCTACGTCAAAAAGATTTACAACTTTGTAGTAGGTAATTATCGTTTCCCAGCAGGGATACTTTAACAGCAATAATATCCAAAATACTTTTAAAGCTAGGTTTCGTTTTCAATCAGTATTTTTGAAATAATTTATAGTAAAAAGACTTTTTTAAAAAACAAACTTTTATTAAGACATAGTAAAAATTTAAAACTAATTTTGATATTGGCCTAAATGCTTAAAAATAAAGGCGTACATTTTAATAGGAGGTTTTATTGAAAAAGTTTTTTTACTATAAATTATTTTTTAGTCTTGGACAATTGTAATCATTATTATCTATATTAACTTAATACGATATAAATTCAACTCTAAGGTCATACTAATTTTAAAAATCGCTCGTGAAGACCCCTTTAAATAAATGAATGAGAATAAGCTTAAATTATAATTTCCTTCCAAAAGAATTGTTTGGCTTTTTTATCCCACAGTAATTCAAAAAAATAAGCTGTAATGGTAAAAACTTGTAATAAGCTAAAACTATAATTTTCTGTAAAAAAAAACATTACTCGTTAAGGGGTTATGTAAACAAAATGTGAAATTGAATTTAAAAATTAAGCTTATATTGTAATTTTTAAATTAATTAAGCTGTAGGGTTAACAACTTATAATGTTATTGTTAATGGGATCTAATTTTTAGATTGTTAGTAAGAAATAGATCTTTACATCAACTTGATTTTTTTTGTAGGGAGATAGCTAATTTCCAAAATATCAATTTGGCGCTTGGTCAAGTCGTGCATAACGCGGCCCAATTTTCTGTAAACAAAAACTGTGCCTTAAGGGATTAATCTTTTACTCATTGTGTTTTAATTTTTTAATAAATATTAATCCTTTCCAATACGAAATTCACCATCTGTTCCGAGTTCTGAACAGAATTTTCTAGAATAAGTAATAAAATTTTATGACGTTCGACAATACAACCTTTCTTCAGACAGGTTATTTGGCCTAAAATTTTAACTAGTCAGCTGCATTCCATTATCTGTTTGTTTGCATATTGTAACAAATTGACAAAAAATACAGTAACCGCAAAATTATTAAAAGAACGCGTACATTTCAAAATAAAGATTCTGATTATGGTGATATGGAGATAGATGGTATTCCAAATATGTCATCAATATAATTTGAAACAGCTAAAAATCAATTTTTAAAACGATTTAAGATATAAATATAAAGTACGTTGAAAAAAATACCCGGGATCAACATACTAACCCGTTTTGGCGTAAATCAAGGCATTGTAAAGTAACAGGCAGTAATAAAAAAACTTCTTTACTAACAATAAGAAAATAAAATTGTTAACTTTAACAAATTCTTCTTGCATATTATTATTTTACTTTAAATTATATCGTTCTAAATTTATTGAAGATACTAAAGTTTTCGCATCTGTTGAACAGGTATATTGGAATGCAACCCATCGAAAGCCCTTTTCATTGTTACACATAGAGCTATTATCCACTGCACTTTACCGCAATTATAGTGGCATCTGGATTATAAAAAGTCTTAGGTGTTGCCTGAATTAAGGCGTACACTAAAGTAATAAAAGTAAATTGCATTTGTAAACAATCTTTAGGGTGGCGTAGCCTTCAGAAAAACTCGGTGCAGTTTCATACAAAAACAAATAGATTAAAAGAATTTCTTTGCCAAAATGTAATTACAAATTCTTTAACTACCTCAACAGGTGCCAACGGTTCCCATTAAACGTCAATTAAAATTTCCTGCTCGAATCGTAAACCAGCGCTGAAAACACCGAGTCCATAAATAATTTTTACTGCCAACTTCATAGTTTTACAAATCGTTTCGCGAAATTTAATAAATCCGGGGCTCGCGATACGAAACTTCTCAAAATGAAAATTAACGAAGCAAGCGAAATTAACATCACCATTTTTCCGGGCGTAACTTTTAATGAAATCTTGAACCGCAGCAGTGATCGAAAAAGGCTCGGCTTAATGAAAACTTCATGTCGTTTTCGTTACACCAGCGATTTTGGATGCGCGCCAACGTCCTTAAAACGCGCTCTCACAACTTGGAAATAAATCCGGGAACCGTGAAATATCGCGTTATTTCGCCAAGTTATTTTTTCCGAAAATAAAATTCCGCAATTAATTAAATTTCCGCTTAGAACGGCGTCTGGGAGCGCCAGCCGATGGTGCCATTGTCGCCGGTTTGTTTACGGCTTGTATTGTACACACTCGTGCCCTAAGTGCTGTTGTAGAGCTTCAGTTGACCGTGCATGAGTTGGCAAATGGAGCAAAACCGGCATTGTTTAAGATAATTGCACGACGCCTCGAAATTAGCGAGGTAGGAAATTCGAGCAGTTGCTTCTAATTGAAGCTCTCGGGCGCCAAAGAAATTTCAGAAATATCGGCGGGAAGCGATACAGGGCCCCTAATGTATAAATGATGGCAGTCGCAATAACATCTTTCTTGTCGATAAGTACAAATAGGTTTGGTGGGCGTATTGGAAATTGTGTTTACACGATTTCGCGCTTATTTATACATCTCTGGTGCGATTTTTTAAATGTAATTTTGACGCCCGCTGAAAAGCGGTTCTTAAAAAAAGGGATTAAATATTTATGCGTTGTGACATGCGGATTTTTATTTTTCATTCAAATTTTAAGTGCAGAACGCAGTTGGAAGTTGAATCGTTGGTACTTGAGGTGAGCGGAAGTGGCGGATGGTGGGAGATAGTGCAAACGTGAAATTGACAGCCTGTGCACTGAGAAAATTTTTGAAATAATCTTAATACAAACCATAGTATTATGCATACATATTTTACTATTATATATAATAGCATTGACTACTGATTAGTACATAAGACAGTATTTAATAAAACTTTGACTGAT
Organism: Dascillus cervinus; assembly: GCA_949768715.1. Lineage (NCBI taxonomy): Eukaryota > Metazoa > Arthropoda > Insecta > Coleoptera > Dascillidae > Dascillus > Dascillus cervinus. The sequence continues at coordinate 34,007,640 of OX458317.1, read as the reverse complement.
ATAAAATACAACTACAATATCATACGAATTTTTATAAAAAATACATACTAAATCCAAAAAATTGTTGAATCATCATTTTCGTGCGATAACCGCTACATGTTCTGGGCGAAATTTGACCATATTAGCAAAAGAACATGCAGTAAAGGATGCCACGCCAACCGAATAGTGATCTTGTCTACATAAAATTTTATAATATTGGAAGCGCACATCTGGACCGATATATCCGGGTCGGGGAGAGTACCTGACCGGGTCCCTTTTTACAGAACATTAGTAGTTTTTTAGTTTATTTGAATAGCTCAAACTTTCAACATCGTAAAATGATTATATTGCATACTTTAAGTTTATTGTTTAAATAGTCTCATTATTACAATAAATAAATTTAACAAAAAAGGGTGTCTCATTGGGAGGGTCCATTAAAAAGAGATACAGCCAGGCTATTCGGCCTACACAAACATAGTGAAGTTATTAATATTAATAGTGTCATAATACTTTTACCATAAACATAAAATGGAATATAAGTTAATTGGGTGGAAATCAATAATGGCAAAATGAAACAAAACCTGTGATAGTGCTTGAAAGTAACGATGACGAACGAAATATTAAAATTGGAATTATTGAAGATTATACTAGTAGATGAAAATGAATTGTTATTTCATTTATGGAAAATTGAATAATTTACATTTTGACATTAATAATATTTATTAATTTTAGTTTGACAAACTAATGTTATAATTTAACTAAATTTTTCATTAGAAGTAAGAGCTAATTTACTATATTTTGGTTTAAGAGACCATTACTTGCTTTTCAGTCATCTAATGTTTATTAATTTTTTATGATTCAGTTAATAAATGAGAGCTAGGTGCATGTAGTTATAAATTGAGACTGTTTGATATTTGTATTGTTTGTTTACTATTTGTTATTTAATAAATATTTTATATTTTGTACTATCGAAAAAAAAAATGACCTGAGCACACTTTAGGAAAATGTGCACTGCAATTCGCATGGTTTTACCTAGGAAAACCGACTCTTAAGATTCAACCGTGAGCACACCTTATGAAAATGTGGATTCTAACATAAGATTGAAATAAAAAGTAATTCAAAGAAAAATAATCACTTCTATTCTTGGTTCTCCAATTTTTTCTTTTCAAATGATTACAACAAGGATTTGCCTAGGTGAAAGCATGCAACTTTCAGTGTGTTTGTTTGAACTGATTTTTGAACTGAAGTAAAACTGTTTTTTTTTTAAATTGCGCACGTGTGTTCAAGGTGTTTATGCGTGTCCGATAGGATCAATTGTAAAAAAATCTTAAGGATAATTTGGAAAGCATGACATCCGGCCAAGTGTGATTTTGTGTTGAAATGCATTGTATTGAAAGAGTGCAGTAATAAAATTGTCAGAATTAATGGTGGCTCTATAACAATGTCAAAAAAACAAGCTACATTTGCAGCGGAATGCACAAACAATTGATAATAATTCTATTGAAGCTGTGAAAGCTGTGGAAAAAGGGACACTTTCAGGTAGCTTCCCACTGTTTCGGATGTGCAGGTCCAAACGTTAAACACTGTGTAGTTAATGCGTTACTGACGACTGAAAATAAATATTATGTCTCTCCCCAACACCGATTTGTTCGTCTTAAAAGAGATTTTTAACTCCAAGGTTCTAAAATTCAGTTCGTACTTCGTGTTAACGAGAATTCGTGTTAACCGAGCGACATTCCATAAGAAACGATAAAAAACCAGCCGGGACCACAGTGTCTGTTCACACTAACGAGGTGTTCGTCTTAAGCGAGTTCGTCTTATCGAGGAGTTACTGTACCACTACTATGAACGCAGTTAATATCAAAAATTGATGCAGACAATATTTCTAATAAGCGTATATAATTCCACGTATTTATTTTATGGTATAAAAATAGGAATAATTTTGAATAATATTGATACTTCAATATAATAGAAAAAATTTTAGTCATATTTATTACCACTGCATTTTAGTTTGTTAATACAAGAACAACAAAGTAATATACAATATGGTTATATGAATAAAACTTTGTAGTAGTATTACACAAAAATTTTCTTATATTTAGCAAAAACTTATTTTTCTGAGTGTGGGGAATTTTCAATGCAATGTTTTTTATTTTATTATTTTCTGATTTGGCATTTTACTTTTTTACCGTTTGACTTAATAAATATTCATAGAGGAAATAATGTGAGCCGTTAATTTTGAAAGTGGGGACAGTCAATTTTGTGATAATAAATATCTTTTATAAATTTATATGTCACATTAGCTTACTGGCACGATATATAGTACTTATCGTTCACCTGGTTTCTTGCCCACTCGCACTCCGTTCGAAATTGGCTGAGCCGAAATTTAGGGAACTATTAAGAATATTAATTATTTTCCACGGCGGTTTTTATTAACGTTATTATTTAATTCAGTAGCCACAGTAGCACTTGGTTGGCTCAATAACATAAAAATTTACAACTGCCATCCAAAAAAAAAATAAACCCATTGACGCGCGATTTAAGACCAACCCTTTCTAAAACAATATCGCCCCATTGAAGCAACCGCTCACAAAAACTACCCTTGAAAAGAAAACCAGGAGAAGTACACAGTAAAACTAGACATTGAAAATATAAGACAAAAAATAAGACAACAGAAATTACTCAAATTTAATTTAATAATTTAATTAACTTACCTGAATGAAGGACGAGTTGATCGTTGGCGAAGCAGCGCTCGGCTGAAATTTTGCCATGTCCCTCAGCACCTCCCTCACCGAGAGGTCGTCCGAGTCGACCATCCTGAACGCGGTCATGTTGACGAAATTGTACTTGAAGTCCTCCAGATCGAACGTTTCCAAATCGAACGTCGTGAACAAGTAGTGGTACTTGTAATCGTTCATCTGGAGCTGCAAGATCTGAAAAGGGGCGAAAATCAGTCGCGGAAAATCCGCCCGACGCGACGGTGCGGCTCACCCCCTTCAGAAAATGCTGCATGTTCGACGGCTTGGTGTCGACGACGAGATTATGTATCTCCTTGTTCTTAATCTCCTTGAGGACGGCTCGATAAGACTCGGGATCAGCCTGTCTGAGGTGAATTTCCATGTCTCGGTTGTACGGCGACCGGACCAGTTCCCGGAGTTTTATCAGACCTGAGAAATAACGAGGTTTCGAGAATTTATTTTTTGGGCTTTTTCAACGTGTAATTGCTCGCGTTGGTTCGGTCGTAACTGGCGTAAAAAATAAATAAGGGAAGTTTGAGATGAAAGTTTGGATAGGAAAATAGAGAACAAATTAAAAAAGTTTGCGTTGAGATGTTGTCTCATTAAGCTTGCAATTTTCTTAATGCATTATTTAGTAACGTCTCAATTCGGATTGTTATTGTTACCTACAATTTTTCCTTTTTCCATAACAAAATGTTTTTTAACTTTTCACTAACATTTTAAAATTTTTAAAGTTCGTCATTTATACATACTACAAATTTAGCAAATCCATCTTAAAACACATTTTAAAACATTGTCAATTTACACAATAATTAAACATCTTAAAACACATTTTAAAAACAAAGTCTATTTACAATGATTAGATTGAAATATTTATTTCTTTCAGTTACGTACATACATCAACAGCAATCATTGCATACTAATTCAAATTTCCCCTCAATCAACCACACTTTTATGGAATCCGTTTTTTGCATTTAGTTATTTTTAGCCTTATATAATAACTTGTATCATTATTTATATAAATTTGTTCATTTAATATTTCCTCATCCTTTTTGGTTTTATATATACAACGTGTCCCGGAAATAATGTCATTAATTTAACCTGTAGTAGAACTCCTCAGAACAAACATTTTTTCTATGTACCATTTTTTCGAAATCGCAATTTTATTTTGGCATTTTACCCTCCCTGAAATTGACGAGCCTTGATTTGATAAACTGACGGTGATCCTGAATATTAGTTTTTGCCGACTGCATAAAAAATTATCTTTCATTGGATATTCAAGGTATGTGCGTTTTATAATAAATAATTTTATTACTCACTTATTTAAACCACCCGCCGCACATCTAGTCTTTGTTATTGTGACTTGTAACTTGTAACAATTATTTTGAACATACCATTTTTGGTAGTAAAACTTTGGCAAGGACTCAAATTATTTCATTTATGTATTATCATAGCATTTTTCAATTTGCATTCCAGAACTTTACAATAACAGCAACGGTCAAATTAATGAGTTTCTGTGTCGACTGAACTAAAAAGCAGGGAATGTTTTCTTGCATTGTTTTTTGTTCTACGCTTATGGGTGTTTAACATTCAGCGTTATTATCCATAGGCGGGTAACGAAATAAGAGTCAAATCTGTCAACAATTTTAACTTGTTAATCAAAACCTTTACACCAAAAAGTTATTTACAAGAGTTCTTGGATTTGACGAGTTCTATCACTGGTTAAAGTTAATGACATTATTTCTGGGACAGGTTGTATATCGAAACCATTTCTTATTTTTGTATTTATCCTCAAGCACATCCATGATTTTTTCTTCCATATGTTGTAGGAAAATTTCGGATATAATCTCTGACAGTGGTTGTCCCATCGCCAATCCATCGTTTTGTCGGTAGAATTTATTATTGAATTGAAAATAGTTCTGATTTAAAATTGTTTTGATAATTAGTTCCATTTGGTTAATGTAAGTATCATCAACATTATATCTATATAGCTTTAATTATTTCAACTATTTCATTAATTGGTATGTTTTTATATAAATTTGTTATATCGAAGGATATCAATTTAGAATTTTTATTAATTTCGAATTTTTTTAACTTATTTATTAATTCTATATTGTCTTTTAAGTAATTGTCGTATTGTAAATAACAATAACAATTAATTACATAACAAGGAAACTTGGTTTAAAATTTAAAATATAAATTTCAATTCGGATTGTTTCATTTAGAAAATTTAAATAAAAATTCAGTGGTTAACTCAAAGAAACATTATAAAGTTTTCCTGAAGTTTCAGGCATTAATGTTTCATCCAAACTGGCAAAGTTACAAACTCGTCGAATCCCTTCCAATTAAGGGCAGAATTCTTACCAAAGTCTTCTTCGTATATAATGGCCACTTTGGTCCAATTAAGAAAAGCCATGACATCCTGGAAAGCCCTATTTAGAAGTTGCTGAACAGGATGCAGATTAATCGAAAACTCTCTGATGTCCGGGTCCAAATCGAGCCTAGTCTCCAGGTGAGGGATGTCTAAAGCGTCGCAAATCGAGTGGATGTGTGCTCCGAGCAGCGGATCCGATGGTCCAAATACCGCTTGAACTCCGTATTGGACTTGATTGCACGCTGCAATGAATTTAATTAGTGCCAATTTTAATGAATTTATTCCGCATTTTAGCCGCAGATTAATAAAATATTTCAGCAACGTTCCGGCGAATTCAGCACACAAGGTATGTTTGTACACAAGACCACACGTGAAACTGATTCGCTTTGTCAATGTTGGCGCTACATAGTTCTGAACTTCATCAACTATTATGCCAACATGTTTAAATTGGGTAACAATGTGCGAAATTAGTTGTTTGAACGTTGTTGTTGCACGTTGAGTTCAAATGCCGCATGAAATTCATGAATTCTTAAGGTAAAAGTATAAATAAAAATTATAATCAATACGCTAAACGAAATGTTTTAGGAGTGTACTTAGAAAAAAATTCTTAAAGGTACGAAAATTCGGGTTTATATTTAAAATTGTAGCTTCTTAATTTTGACTTAAGAATTGGTCATTCTTGAGTTTTAAGGCTGGGGAACCCAACCTCAAAAAATGCAGAGGTTTAAGAAACTCGGTATCGCTTAGAAAGTACTTATCAATATATAATTTGCAAAGCAACAGTTGTAAACATAATGTTACCGCATCTAACGATATATTTGCTTTGGTGAAGAAGTGCCTAGTTTTCAAAAATTAACCTCTGAAAGTGCAATTCTCGCAAAAATGTAGTAGTGAGGGTTTTTTACTGAAATCTTTAGAGTTACCAAATATTTTGCAATGCAGTTTACAGCACTTATAGCGAATATATTGCCTTGTAAGAAAATATTTTTTTTATTGCGAGAAAGTTGATAACTTATGAAGAAAAAAATTGGCAACAATATTTTTTTTAAATGTAGTGTGCCAGTAAAAACAGTATAGCTCAAGAAGTAAGTTATATTGTAGAAATTCCTTCGGGGTACTTATACCAAACATATAGTAGTTTAATATGACATGTTCTTTTACGATAACATGGTGAATATCTTTGAAAAAAAATCTAAAAGTTGTGGTACGAAATACAGTATTATTTGATCGCGTTTTTTATTGCTTTCCGAACACAACATCGTCAACAAATTACATAAAAATGTTCCTTTAGCACATAAGAAATAGTTTCCGTAAACCAAATTGGATAAATGTCTAAATTTTACATTTTCGGGGAAAAGTTGTTTTCCCATGATTATTTTAGTCAAATAGTTCCTTTTACTCACAGATGTCCTGTCAAATCTGTACCTTCTTGATTGACGGCATGGATAGAAAAATTTGTATTAAAATGCACACTTGATATAGTGCAAATTGTTAGGATATAACCATATTCGCACACGTAAGGATATAAAACTCTAAAAATTTATAAAAATACACACTTGATAATGCAAAATATCCATGTTCGCACGCGTAAGGATATAAAACATTTTCGAGTCTACTAAATTGTACAATATTAAATATTAGTTTCGAATAGCATCGTAGGAAAAATTGTTTGAAGCATCTATTCACAAAAAATTACAAAAAAAAAACAGTAAATAATGCAGTAATCGCATTGACTGATTTTACCGCCGTTATCGCCGCAGACAATAATATAAATAATATTTATCAAATTATGAGAGTATAAAAATGGGGATAAAGATTACTCTTTGCATAATTGAAAATGTGTTTGCAGCCTGTTACGGGATTAATTATAGCAGGTACATCTATGGAACCACAAAATTGGCAAAGAATTAGCAAAAAATTATAGACTAATTTTTTTCCGACTGAGTTTACCGTCGTTATCGCCGTAGACCATAATATAAATAATATTTACCAAATTACGAGCGTATGAAAAACGCGCAACTCTTTTCTTTTGTTCTTTCTCTGTTCAATACTTAAGTTTCAAACCTTATTAGTTAGGAGACCTCTTTGGTTGCCTAAACATTTTTTATTTTAAGGGGCAAAACTGGTGCCCCCTGAGCGGAAGAATTGTGCATTACTTAGCAGTTCCCGGGCCTTAAGTGTTCCTTCTCATTGTCAAATTGAAGAATGTTCTTAATAATGTGCTTTCTTATTTAAGAATTGAAGATGGCTAAGCTGCTACGTGCCCTTCTAGTGTTTTGAGACGTAGCATTGAATTCATAGACACTACTTAGACGTAGCAATTGCTAAGCGCTCAAGGAAAAGCAAGTAGAAACTTTCGTTTCAGTTCGGATATTTTTCTGTGTAAAAAAATAAGTCTGGCATTTTCAAGGCAACTGAACAACTTTTTGAATTTTGAATATAAAAAATACATTGCAAAAAGTATAGTTTTTAATTCTATTTTTTTTTTAAACGGCATGACGATTTTTAAAATTATTTAAGAATTATGTCGTTTGCAATATTTTTCAGATTTTTTTGCAGTTAGAAATTTTCTTTATCCACCTTAACAACCAAAAATCTGAATTATTCATTTGAAGCACAATATTGTGCACATTATTTCATTAAACGCCATGACGATGCAAAAGACCAAGCTCACCTTTCAACGGCGCTCAAAATAAATTACAATATGCCCAAAAGTAGGCATTAATTGGCTTCGCGATGATGAGAATCGCGCTGCAGTTAATTAATGCAAGGGAGAAAAGGGGCGCTAAATGTTTTGCGAGCAATAAAAACGGAGGCCGGTAAGTCAAGGTTTTTTACAATTCATAAAGCGCTGTTAATAAACAGTCAAGGAAATGGTTCGACAAAAAATTAATGTTCGCATGAAAAGGGTTATTTTAATTATGTGCCTTTTTGTTTAGGAATTAAATTTAGTTTATTGACAGTAAACTTTAATCTCATGATGGCACTGTTTGCAAGATGGAGTTGTTTTTGACGGTGTAAAAACTTACCAAATCAGTATTTTAACTTTAGGTAAATGTTTTGTTTTTTCATTTGAGTTGAAAAGTTACCATAAACCTTTTTTTGCAGCAATGCAAGAAGAAAGTGTGTGTTTAATCATTTTTTAATGATATTTTTTTAAACATAAAACATTGAAGAAATATTTAAAAATGGTTCATTTTGTAATAGGGTAGAGACACCATTTTCAGCCACTTGTAAATACGCCTCCAAAACATTTCTTTGAGTTCACGCATCTGTCTCTATTTCTCATTTAAAGTAACAATTATTATAAACAATAAAACTTGCCAAAAAAAAATTGATTTTCTGAAAATCTCAAGGTTGAACCCTTTAGATAAGGCTCCTTGAAGAGCAAAGTGGCCGAAAGTGGTGAAATTACATATATCCCCTAACTGACTAAATAACCAAGATTTACAGCATTTCAGGTTAAAAACTGTAGCACAACTAAAAAATATAAAAACCCAGTTCAAGGAATAAAAATGTGGTTTACGGCTGTTCTTAGTCATTTTTAAATTTTTTCTATTACCATTTTTTTAAAAGTAGCTAAGACTGGTACTTTATCCCACTTCACTTCGTTTTCTATTTAATTCAATTAATTAAGCTATTTTTCATTCAGTAAACAAATAGAAAAAAAACAATAATTTGGTCGAACAATAGAAAACAAAGTTAAACAAACATTCAAAAGTCCTCATTTCAATTAAAAGCAATCTAACCGGAGTGCAAATGCGTGTTACACTGTAAAGCATCAGCGACCATTGTACATCGCCGCAATAAAACGTTACATCTACTTACCAAAACACAATTTTTTAATTTTATTGAAATAAGGTCTTCTCTAATTTATTATTAAATTAAGTTTGTTAAAGATGTTACAAAGCGTTAGTTATGTAGCAGATTAAGTGTACCGTGAAGATGTTACCCGTCAACAATATCGAAGCTGCTGCAAGTTTCCACTAACTACATTTTGAATAAGTGGTGTGTGATTGCTTCCTAATGGCGCTAATGGATAATTTATGGACTCTACAGAAGCCAAATTAAATTACCGTTCCCTGACGAATTTTCTCGATTTCCCAAACTAATAACATTTCCACGCTTTAAAACTCCGGCCTCCGTTTCAGTGCCAGGTGGACGCGATATCAAATCATTATTTGTTTAGCGACAAAAAGTTTATTCCCCGAAACGAGTCAACAGCCCTTCATCAGTAAAAACTGACCTATGCGCTCCTTTTATCTGTTTCAGGTTTACGGGCGCTCGTAAAACATCTTTCAGTCAGTTTCATCTTGTCGCCCGCCGTAAACTTCCTGTAAGCAGTTCATTAACGTCCATAAAACGGCAGTTAAAATCGCAGTTCCTTTCAGCGCCCTTTACCTTGAAATGTTCCCTGCACGACGGACTGTCGAGAAAATAAACCTTTTCTTTGTTCCTGAAAAATAATTTCATTCAATTTGGCCGGATCATTCCCGGGGATTTTTTTTTGATGAGATAGTATCGGACGAAATAAAAGTAATGTCGCCGCTGCGTACAAGTTTTGTCGTCTTGGTCCTCGTTTTTATCTGTGTTTTTATGCATAATAAAAGTTATACGGCATTTCGGCTGGACGTATGGGATCGCGCGTTGGGGTCGTAAAGCGCGAATTTGTAAATATGGCGTAAAATTCTGGCGCGTACGCTGAAGTGCATCACGAGGGTAATAATCCTTAGTTGGGTAATTCCGCGATAAAAGATTAACTGAGGAGCAGACTTTCAAATTGCATGTTGTCCATTTTTACAAATTTTCAGGAGAAGCAAAATACTGTTACAGACTAACTAATCGCGAGAAAAAATGCTGCTTAGTATAGTAATAATGTCATCAGGTGTAAATATCGTTATCACTAGTTTTGGTACAAGGAAGTCAAAACACAACTGAAAAAATCCAAAAAGCTTTTGGACATCAAGCACTTTGTTTGGGTTGGTTGGACAAAATACGATTTGAATGTCGCCAAGTCAAATAAATAAAATAAAACTATGGTATTGTCTGGGATTTTAATAATAACACAGTGATATAACGAAGAAAAAGCTGCTATATTAATACCAAGAACAACCTTAAGTTAAAATAAATTTCATGTTATTAAAAAAAATTGTTTCCATTAAACTTTTTAAACAAATTCATTATCATCATTTTCAGCGCATTCACACACTTCGTCAGCCTCTTCTTGCTTCTGAAGATCTTCATTTTTACTGTTCGTTGCAACAGCTGTTTCAAAAATTTCAGTCATCCATTTTAACTCCGGGTCTGTCTCGTACCATTCGTCTCCAGATAACGTGACAAGTAATTTTTTTAAACTATCAAGTTTTTTTTGTTTGATTTGATGTCCTAGAGGTACTTCAGAAAGTACGATTTGATCCAAACGCTTACGAGGTTTTAGCAGAGTTTGGAATGTTTTTGTTGGATCATCGGATCGATATAAGACTTCAGATTTCATCACTACTCCTGAAGTCGGCCTCTTTTTAATGATTATTCTCTTACTTGAGCTAATTCCTATAACTTTTTTTAAATAACCTGATGCATTTTTAATATTCACTAATGACCAGTCAGTTCCAAGCTTTCTGATTTCTCCCACTTTTGAGTAAAGTTCCCAATATTTTTCAGGAGTTTTTATAACCGCATGGCGTCTTAACATTTTTTCCACCCTCCCAAAAATTCTATCTGCAGGGAGATATGAATGTCCACGCACCGGAAATGTTACCTCTATTTTCTTAATCGTTTCTGGAGCGCAGGTATGTAGCCACAACATGAGCATATGGATAATAAAACTGTTTTTATTTTGCCCTCCGCATCCATCAGAAAAGAGACGAAGAGTGTCTATATTAGGTGAAAAATTGATCTTTTTTAGAAAATGAAGTAGTGCTGAAGATATTTCTGTGGCTCCCCTGGCAGCTTGATGCTCCATCCATGAATAAAATACTGGATCTTTACAGGTTGTAGATGTAATATAAAAAAAGTAAAAGGACAGCTGCTGTGCATAAAATGCATCCTGTATAGGTTACCTTTGGTAGAATCTGAATTTGCTGCAGGTCAAAACAAAATGAAATTGAGTTAAGCAATTCTTCCTTCATTAATTTATGAGGCTCTAAATTTGTGAACTTTTTACTGGGTTATTAATTGGTTTTTATTGATATTATCCTTGGCATTACTGATTTGTGTGCTTGTTCTAACACAATAATTACATACGTCTGTAGCCGGGTTACCAAAAAGTATCCTGCTAAAGTATTTGTAATTAACTTTTTTGTCTTCGGTCACTTTTGCATTGCACAAATTCCAAAGCGTAGCAATACTGTATTCGGCGGATAAGTATATTCTTCTTGATTTCCGACGACCATAATGGCTTTCTTTACCTTTTAATTGAGTAATGAACCTTTTCACCTCCGTGAATTTCTCAATATTTTTTTGGGACTTTCTATCACCACCTCTTGTTTCAAAAAGTTGAGATCCTATTGTTATTTTTTTGCATATTGTATTTATGCGTCTTTGCGAAACACTAAACAGAGCTCTAAATACTTTCTGGCACACCTGGTTTTTACTGCCTTTTATAAATACCTGGGAAAGATGAGAAATCAAGAATAAAATACTATTGTTGACAAACACTTTCAAATGGCTACTTACAAAATAATTAACAGCAAAATTATGAGCTCTTCCATCTTCTTTCCGACTTCGTTTCCGCTTTGGTTTTTTAATTTCCATATAGCTTGCAAGCATGTTGTCTTGCGTAATTTTGCTTGGATTTTCAAAAAAAGTTTTACGAATTTTTAGCATATTTTCTTTTAATATTTCTTGGCAATCTAAGTTACTATTATTATGCTTACAAACTATGTTGAAATTGTCCAAGTTAATGTCCAAATTTGAATATCTTTAAAATTAACAGCAAGACATTAATAACATTTTAAAAATTTTTAACCTTAAAATTACCTTATTTCTTTTTTTCTTTCACGCGATGTTGTAGACCTTTTTCTTTTTCTACTACCTCTGTCGATGCTATCACCAACAATATGTTCACCTTCTAGAACTTCCATTTAAAACAATAAACAACTTGTATTGTTAATAATGTATCCACAGCACAACACACTAGAAGGTTTTCTAACGAAATGAACGAATATACCATCACAACGCATTTTGTCCATTGTTTTTGGACAAAATGCACTTTGAAAGTATAACGAGACTGGACTAAATTCCGTTTGTTTGTCTAGCTGGTTTTTCCCCTTTAATAAAACGAACATTTAATGCAGATTGACCGTCCAAGTGCTTATAAAAAAGCACCATTTTGACCTTACGAATATAGTGCCACCTTTTTCTCAAATATGGAAAAAATGGACAAAATGCAATTTGAAAGTCTGCTCCTCAACTGATGAATTGAGTTCGTCCACAAATTACATGGTGCAACGACGGTTTTCTTTCCCAAGTGAAAATAAGTTGGAAAGAGAATTGATTTAGTGCCATCTTGTGGCAGAGAGAAATGACATTGATTGGAGATAAATCAGTAGCAATAAAGCACACTAAAAAAATCCACCTAAGAATTTATGAGGAATGCGTGCCTTGAGTTTAGAACGGATGAACGTGCTTAATGTTAGCAGGTATAATATTAAACCGAGCAAATTACCGTTTTGGTTTAAGAACGGGGGTTCTTATTTTGTGGTGAAATCACTGGGGATATTGTTTGGTTCAGCTGTGCGGATACAGTTAAATAGAATGTTGTAAATTGCTTTATGGTCGACATTTTTTCAGCGAAGAGCCGTAAAGCTTTACTGGCAATTACTTTAGAATTTCTTAAAAGTTACATCCCAACCATCAGATCTAACTCGGCTTGCAGCAAGAAAATTCATATTACGGTGTGCATTTTCTGTATTCTTATTGTAAAGTGAATTTTTAGTACCTTACATAATATGTGCATGATATAATGTAAGCATTTTGTTTCTTTGTTTTTAGATTGATGTAAATTTTGGCCAAATATTTCTTGAGAGAAAAACAATTTATTTGTGAGGCGGCCAAAATTCATTGAGAAGGTTAATGCACTGAAAGAAATAGTCAGTCTAATAGTAAAGAAACGCGTATTTGCAGCTGATTTATTTATGTTTAAGTATTTAAATTGTCAAAAAGTACAGTTTATTAACTACTACTAATTCTTATAAATCAATTTATTTTTTAGAAATAAACTATTTATTACTTTCGACTTTGTTTGAGATCAACATAGCGTATTATTTGAAAACAAATGAATCGGTGAGTTGAAAAACAGTACAAGTCCAAAAATCTCATTTTGAGATAATCAACAATGAAAGTTTTAAGAATGTAATATGCGAAACTCGTAGACTTGGGAGTCTTCGTAACCCTGAAAAACTTTTCAGTCAGATCTGATAGATGCCCTTCTATGTCTATTGATGCTAAAAATCGTGTCAAAATAACGAAAAAACGAAAATAACGCGCGCTGGACTTGTACTGTTTTTGAATTCAACCACCGAACAGTAAGAAAATATTAATGAGTTCACTACACAAAATTTAAAAAAAAAAATTTTCAGTGTTTAAAATAAAATGAAACAGTTTCAAACAAGTGCTTAAAAGGTGGCGTTCCAATGAGTTCAAAAACAGTATCAGTTTTGGACTCGTACTGTTAGGCCAAACAATAAAGCATTTTTTCATGCCATAAATACTACCCGGAAACCGACTGTGCGATTACATAAAGGACAGTTAGTAGATCAATTTGGCACAATTTTAGACTCGAGAACCATAATTTTTAATTTGTTATGAACAATTTAGAAGAAAAAATCGTTTTTGTTTTAGTTCTTTGCTTGTAAAATGGAAACTAATGAAGCAATCTTAATGTTGTCAATAGACGAATTGTAGAGAATTAAATTGCGAAGAGAGTGAGATGTCGAATGTCCCGATCGAATAATTAAAACCGGAGAAAATCCGGAAAACCCGAAAATTTCAGTGTTTTCTTAAAAACCTCACAATTCCGACATTTTTTAATTTTAAGAACTAAAACTTTGAAAGTGGTCGAGTAGAGGGGGGTGACAGCCCGTGAGCGGAAGCGCAGCCTGGCTCTATTCCTATGTAAAAAACTTCCCCTCAGCGGCCGGTCTTCCCCCACTACTAGACGATTTTCGCGGGGTCGGCCGTTTTTACTCATATTCACGACCGTTTTTCACCTATTACGCTACATTTTATGGATAATCCAAGATGAACGTTTTGTTGCCCTGTACGTCTAGTTTCCAATTCTGTTTTAAAAATTTAAATCGGGCAACGACAGGAGCAAGAAGCCCTCCTGGAAAATATCGCAGAAAAAAATTGGAATGGTGATTGTGCAATAACCGTAAGTCCAACAGAATCTGGGTTTTGCACACATAAAATACATATAATTAGCTATCTGTGTGCAAAGTTTTAGTTCTTAAAATTAAAAAATGTCGGAATTGTGAATTTTTTTAAAAAACACTGAAATTTCCGGGTTTTCCGGGTTTTCTCCGGTTCTAATTATTCGATCGGGACATTCGACATCTCATTCTCTTCGTAATTTAATTCTCTACAATTCGTCTATTGACAACATTAAGATTGCTTCATTAGTTTCCATTTTACACGCAAAGAACTAAAAAAAAAACGATTTTTTCTTCTAAATTGTTCATAACAAATTAAAAATTATGGTCCTCGAGTCTAAAATTATGCCAAATTGATCTACTAACTGTCCTTTATGTAATCGCACAGTCGGTTTCCGGGTGGTTTTTATGGCAAATTATGACATTTTTTTGCTCTGTTGCTTGGCCTATGTTCTTTGACTCATTGGACGGCTAGACTTACTGAAACACCAATTCAATTTCACCAAATTGTACTGCTCTTAGTCTCAACTTATTCTTCTCATATGTTCTCAATTCGTGCAAATAAAAATTTATTAAGTATAACAATGGGTATTTGTTTATAATAGTTAAGGTTTTTTTTACTTCTTTTCTCTCTGTGTGGACTAAGAAGCCGTTACATTTAATTCAAAATCGAGAAAATGGTAATTTTGATGTTAATATCAACAACGAAATGAACTCGGAAAAAAATTGCGACGATACGAACTGACGGACCCATCCCCTCTCTTATCTCGAATCCGCCCTGAATAGTGAACAGAGATAGTGCGGAGCCAGTGGCGTGCGAAAAGTAAATTTTAGTAAACGCATCTTCGAATTGGGAGTTTATCACTGTCATAATATTCCGTAACCCAGATTTGTGCGGATGACACACGACTTGATAGATGACGTTCTTAAGTCGCGTCTCTGAATTACAAGTAGTCGGGCCGAAACTCGGACAAATTGTGTTTTATAAGATTTTTCATTAATATGCTAAACAGAAGAAAAGGCCCCGGGCCTGTGAACTTTCATTAAAAATTAGTCTGCGAGGATAAACATCATAAATTACTTCTTCGCTTGTTATCTCGATTTGGCATTGAAGTAACGTTGGTTTTCTTTCACCTTCCGGATTGGAATGATAGTGACTCGTTTTCTGGATCGGCCGATTTCGTCGCGGTAAGTGACAGATCGTTTGTGCAATGATATGCAAATGCGGGCTTCAAAGAACTGCATTACGCCGAGACGAGGTATTTTTCATCGATAAATCTTCCCACCAGGAACGCAAATTGATGATTTCACAGTTCAATCCACGTTTTGCCAAACATAACAAGTTCTTCAGAATGCGTTACTTTTTCGCTCGATGCACTCAGAAAATTCAAATAATATGTTGATCTCAAACAAAGTCGAAAGTAATAAATAGTTTATTTCTAAAAAATAAATTGATTTATAAGAATTGGTAGTAATTAATAAACTGTACTTTTTGCCAATTTAAATACTTAAACATAAATAAATCAGCTGCGCGTTTTTTTACTATTAGACTGACTATTTCTTCAGTGCAACGTCAGACCTAACGATTGTTTAAATTACCGTTGGCGGGCATTCACTCTGTTATTCGCCCATAATGGAATGAGGTTATTATCTAAATAGTTGGTTACCCTAAAATAACACGATCAGAACCGAGCTAAGCCAGCGCTCGAACATCACAAACAAAATTAATTAACCAATAGATAAACTCATTGAAACCCATAATTATTTAGATGAGATTTCAGGGGTATTTTAATTTTTTTCTTGGTCGAAATTCATTAAACTCATTGCTGTTAAATGGCCCGGAGGATTTGCTTCGAGGGAAAAAATTCGGAATAAATCGGCGAAAGCGGGGATGAAATAGTTGTTCCAGCCAGCGATCGGGGTCAGTGGGATATCGTCGCATTAAATTCGATCGCACTGATTGGATTATCTAACGGATAATCTTTTCATTCGAGGTATGCAGATCGTTGTTCCAAGGTTTCAAACGTTCTGAGCAAAAACTTTAAATGGCATTTCACCGTTAAAGGATTACCTGCCTCATGTCTGAGGAATCGTGACACAATAATGTTATATCGTCCCATGCAGCACTCAATATCTACTGGATGTCTAATTCATGGCTAGGCTATGTATGTATAGCTAGGGCGTAAAATAGGCATTCAGTAGATATATGGCGTCCGATATCCAGCAGATATTTTTGAAAGATTTAATGTGGATATCCGAAACAGACATCAAGTGGATATTCTCTAGATACATATTTTTATATCCAGGAAATATGTTTGGAAATATGTTCAAAATTATATAACTGCAACATTTGAATTAAATTTTTAAAATATACGATATTTGCATTTTGCATGTATTAAAAATATTTTATAATATTAAATTAAATTAATTAAATTTTCATATTGTAATATTATATAATATTTAAATTGTTTCCTTTTAACCACAAATTTAAAAAAAGTCTGGTCATATTTACACTAAATACGACCAAACATTTTTTAAATGTGTTTGTACAGTTCGATGTTGCAGATTTTAACAAGTGTAGTTGATATCAAATTAAAAGAAAAAATTGTAAGAAAAGTTGAGCAATTTAAATATTATGTAAGTAATAATGTTGGTTATGGTATCAGTATAATAATGAATTTATTGGTTTTCCTGTGATTGTTGATTCGAATAAATATGTTCCTTTGGGTAATATTATTTTAAATATAACATTAAAGAATTTTTACTCATAAATTTGTAAAGTAATAAATTGTACTTATTTCATAAGAGTTTACAAATCGTAATTTGTTGAGAAAATTTTAATATACATTTAATTTAGTCATATTAGTTATATTACAGTTATATTACGGCATTCTTTAAAAATTCTTTAAAAATTTCTATTTGAATGGAGTCATTGTCATTGTCAGGTAAATTTTCGTACAGGTGCGTAACAAATGCGTTGACTTGACACAGGTAGATATACGTAACAATAGAAATATTTTTCTTGTTCTGAATATTTAGTTCCGCACATTTCGTTCGTGGATGACGTACTAGAAATTTATTTTTTTAATTGTAGTTAAAATTTATATTTTTTTGTAATGACTTTGAGAGGTTTTTTAATTGTCAAAATAATTGTATAAACTTTTTAACCCGTTACTTGCAATAATTATGCTGACTAAACAATCATTTTCTGTTGAATTTATTCACAATAATATTTTACATATTTATTTATTTTAGCTTTGCTCCCTGCAAGATGATCTTTAATTATTTCTAATCTTTTGATGGAGAAATAGACAATTTTTAAAAATTAAGAATTGTGAAAACAATTGTTTTTATTTAAATTTTTGATGAAAGAATTAATATATGTTTCGATTAAATAAATTAATTACAGTATCAACTCTTCGTGTTCGTTTATATTATTTTAGTTGCCAATCAGTAACAATAAACCATAAAACTTCAGCCTTTGACGGTTTACAGTTGGCCACTACAAATGTAGTACCCTTCGAAGCAAAATCAATGTGAGTAACAAATCGGTTACTTATTCAACTTTATGTTGCATAAAAATTACCATACGCTGAATAATAAAAAAAAAGTTACTTATGCAATATAAGGTTGCATTCTCCAAAATTTAGGCGCATTATTACTGGTGAAACAGGCTGAATGTATATAAACACCTAAATAATGTAAAGAACGAATTTTCTTTATTTCGACAAGAGAACCTCAACTGAATTGGTTGCCTCTTTGCAACGTTAATACAGGATCGTAAAAGACGCGCTTACTTAAATAACACTTATAAATCATTCCTGCTTCTTGTGCGGCAGTAACTCGAGCCATTACATTAGATTGTTTTATACCGTCCTTCCACAGCGGAAACGGTTAAAATAATTAAATCGACTCGAGCAAGACACGCAAACCTCAAAACAACTTTCCGATACGACAAAATTTTCCGTTCCTCAAAGAAACATCTCGCAAAGCAAACATCAAATATCATTTGCTGGCAACTTCTTGTCATATCGCTATTGGAACTTCTGGATCGAAAGGTTTCTTAAATGCAAATTTGGGGCTTTTTAATCTCCCGGTCCGAGTCGAACAGGCTTCAATCGGCGCAACAATAAAAAATTGATAGTGTCTTCTTCGAGAAAGATGTACATTAGTTAGGACATGCAAAAAATAAAAAATAAACTTGAAATTTCAACATTTTTCTTGAAATTTCACCTTTTTTTAAAGAACTTGAACCTTTTTAAAAAAAAGTTGAAATTTCACCTTTTTAAAAAAAGTTGAAATTTCACCTTTTTTTAAAAAACTTGAAATGTCACCTTTTTAAAAAAAGTTGAAATTTCACCTATTTTAAAAAAGTTGAAATTTCACCCTTTTCAAAAAAAGTTGAAATTTCACCTTTTTTAAAAAAACTTGAAATTTCATCTCTTTCAAAAAACTTGAAATTTCAACTTTTTTAATCCCCCTGATAAATGAATGACTTTTATGACTTTTGCCAATGGAACTGCACACAGCATAGGCACCTTTGACAACACAGGGGATTCCCCGAGCATGTGTATAGTCTGATTTTTCATTACAGAATTAAAAGTTGTGGTTTTAAATGTTTTTATTATTGTAGGTGTAGTGTGATATTTAATGTCACAATAAGTAATCTTTCTGAAGAAGTTCATAACATGAATCTTCTACGCACTGCTAACATAATTTCAAACCACTTCCTACTCGATTTCTACAATATAAACTTAACTATAGCTGCATGTTATAAATCTGCAAATCTTACAGAAACACCGACGGCTTTCCAGAGCGACTTCCCATCATAGTTAAATGATGAAAAAAAAACTTGAAGTTTCAACTTTTTTAAAAAAGGTGAAATTTCAAGTTTTTTTAAAAAAGTAAAATTTCAAGTTTTTAAAAAAGGTGAAATTTTAAGAAAAATGTTGAAATTTCAAGTTTTTTTAAATTTTTTGCATGTCCTAACTACGCTTTCGTAGAACAGGCTTCAATCGGCGCAACAGTAAAAAATTGATTGTGTCTTCTTCGGGAAAGATGTGATCGCCTTACGCGGAAAAGTTTTACCGGAAGGGTTGGGATTGATTCCTCGGATACACGCGTTTCGGCGGCAGATAACGTAATTCGGACTGACACGATTCGTCTAGCGCTATTTGTTGATGCCGTCATTCGCCGGTTTCAATTCCGCGAAAAAATATAAACGACCTGAATCGCATCGACGGCCTATTTATGCGCCGCGGGGGTGGGTTTTCGGAATTCGATAGAAAATGATTAGGAACTGATAAATAAGGAGAACGCTTAGGATATTTGCAGAGATGTTTTCGCGGAATTTTTTGTTGTGTTTCGGCCCAATGGAATTTATGTTGATGACTGTTTATTTAGGAAGCGGTCAAATAGGTTTCTGGATAAGTGATGAATGTGAAGTATTGCGGGAAGCTTTTTTAAATAAATCTCCACTACAAACTGGGTCGAAAGAATTCACTTTTTTGTTTACATCATAAAATTACAGTACCACTTCATTAATAATAAAATAATTATAAATACAATATGCTTAACTACACGATATTTTTATAAGGAAAACAAATACAAGGTGTCTACGTTTAAAAGTTTATGTTGCGACACAAAAATAATTTGAAAAAATTCTTTAACGTAACTCCACTCATATTCCTTCCGAATTGAATGTTAACCCTAGAGTGGATGCGTGGATTACATATGTAATCCAGTGTGATTTTTGATTTTTGGCTATAAAATTCGTGGTCGAGTGAAATCAGTTCAGAAGAAAACTTTCTGAACTGAATCAAGAAGAATATCAATTGAAGGAAAATAAGTATTATAACAACAAGTGATTAGGATTTGGCAGGTGAACAAGAAAATACAGACGACGAAGAAGAAAACAATGAAGTAGAAGAAAGTGCTGGAACATCAATAGATAATTTTTTTAGTGGAAAAGGTAATGTGACAAATTCAAATAAGTGAAATTCTGCAATTACCAGTCGAATTTCAAAGACGTGCAAAGATTCTGTTACGTCAACCATCAAGATCAACGGCAGTGCCTCACAAACGACGAGGACCTTTAGGACGTTGCTATGAATGTGGTCGAGTTAGGAATAAATCTACAAGAAGATGGTGTAAAATTTGTAATAATTGGATGTGTAAAGACCATTTGTTAGACATTTGTGCGAGTTGTGTCGAAAATACAGGTTGAAATGTTACTGTAACTTCATCCATTTTTTTTTATAGGTAGGGGTATTTTGTTCTTTAATTTTGGCACGAAAACTTATTTGTAATAGTTATATGAATCTTGTTTCATAAATAAAGGATCATATATTTTTTGTAAGTATGTTATTATTTATATTTTTCGTCGCTGCTACGTAAGCGTTGCCATTTTGGAGAGTTCTAATTTAATTTATGTTAAACGGTTATAAATTTACTTCAAGGCCAAATTTTTTTTACACGTTATAAAAGGTATTAAAGCATCATTACCTTAAAAAAAATAATAACAAAATATTTTGTTAACGCAATAATTAATAATCAAAATGAATTACATATGTAATCCACGCGCCTACTCGTGTAACAAAATAACAGGCGCCTACTGAAGGGTTAATTAAAAATTAAATTTATGAATTAGGTCATTGCTTAAATTCAATTTTATAATTGTTTTACTTACAATTGCTTTCCTTCTTCATAACAATATTTTTAAAAAAAATTCAATTACTACAAATCACAAACATTTAAAAAAACACATTCTTACACATATTACATTTTAAAAAACATTTTAAAAAACACATTTTAAAACAGAGTCAACACAATGATTAAACTGAAACATTTGCTTTTTTCAGTTTCGTGCGTCCATCGTCAGTAATCATTGCATACTACTTTAAATTTCCCTGTCCCAAACTTTTATGGAATCCGTTTTTACATTTTAAAAAATAATATTGTTATGAAGAAGGAAAGCAATTGTAAGTAAAACAATTATTACGTAACAAGGGAAACTTGATTTAAATAAATCAATTTTATAAGTTGATATTTCCTGAACGTTATCGTCGAGTTGATACGCCCAAAACATAATTTCTTGTTTGTAGAATGTTCGGTCTACTTTAACAACGTCTCCGTAATGTAGGTGTTGATAGACATCATCCTTTTTACTTTATGTCGTCCCAAATTTATGTTACCTTCAACGCAAGAATTTTCCCGATTTTTTACCCAACCCGAAACGATCCGCTCCAGGCGACTGCATTCATCAAATTCAGCGCCACGCTTCATTTAAAATCTTATGTTTATGCGAGATTTTTGCCGATAAAAATTCAAACGTAATTAATTAAAAATTTTCGCGAATGTTCAGTTTCCGGGAAAGAACGACGCACGGCCCATTTCGCGCAGCAACGCATGCATCAGTGTCTGAATCGAAGCGGGAAATTATTCAGCAGGGCGCTTTCGTCCCAAGGACGTGTGCTTCGCGAAAATATTTAATCAAAAATTTTCACTAAAGAAAATTACCGTCACTTCATCAGGACTACATTTTCTTCTAATTTTCACGCTGGGAAAGTTATGATTTGATACACGCGCGAGGAGAGTTGAAGTTTTGTCACTTAAGTCGTCAAATTTAATCTCATATGAGATCATCGAATCCGATTTCCTTGATTGACTTAAGTGTTCCGCCCGCGAGGGAAAACCGTTTTAGTTGGGAGAAAAGTTTTTCGCGTTTCAGGCGTGCTCCTGAAACTTGAGAATTTAATGTAGTTTGTCTTTATTACAATATGCAGCGGATTTTCGCGGTTAGTGGCACTTCACCGATTATTGTAAACATCCCCAACCGGAAACTTAAGGTGGACAAAAAAGTCTTAAGTGCAATTTGACAATATTTTTAACAAATGTATATATTTTTTTTACTCCATTAGATCACGATGTCCTCAATTGAGGACATCTCACACTGAACTCACACTAAAAACTTTCAAAAAAATTATACAGTAAATCCTCGATAAGAAGAACTCGAAGGGGCGAGAATATTGTATGACTTTGGTGTAAGGCTAGAAATTTCCGGCTTTAAATGTTAATTATCGGCGTTAGTTTTCGAGAAAAAAATAAAAACTGATTTTTTATAAAAATACTATCTCCCAATTTTGTCAAATTTCACTTTTCAGGATCAGTATTATTGAGACAAAGATGTCCAAAGTAAAGAAAGTAATCCAAAAGCTATAATTAGCCTAAAATTCCCTTATATTCGAATCTTAACAGTACATGTAATGATTTATGACTGTAAAGATCGTCAGGACGTGTCCCGAAAGTTAAGTACGTTTTAAATTTATGGCATTGTAAAAATTTGTCACTGTCGAGTGGAATCCAGTCGAAATAGACATCAGGAGCGTACCTAAATCGAACCTTTTTACATTCTTGCAGATTTCTAACATTTTTGTAAGTCGTCTAATAAGTTACGATTATGAGAACGAACGTGACCTGAGCACACTTTATGAAAATGTGCACTGCAATTTGCATGGTTTTACCTAGGAAAACCGATTCTCAAGATTCAACCCTGAGCACACCTGATGAAAATGTGGATTCTAACATAAGATTGAAATAAAAAGTATTTCAAAGAAAAATAATCACTTCTATTCTTGGTTGATGCGGTTTTCCAATTTTTTCTTATCAAATGATTATAACAAGGGTTGACTCGTAAGAGTCGGTTTGCCTAGGTGAAAGCATGCAACTTTCAGTGTGTTTGTTTGAACTGATTTTTGAATTGAACTGAAACTGGGTTTTTTGAAATAGCGCACGTGTGTTCAAGGGGTTTATGCGTGTCCAATAGGGTCAATTCTAAAAAGATCTTAAGGATAATTTGGAGAGCATGACATCCGGCCAAATGTGATTTTGTGTTCAAATGTATTGTATTTAAAGAGTGCAGTAATAAAATTGTCAGAATTAATGGTGGCTCTATAACAATGTCAAAAAAACAAGTTACATTTTCAGCGGAATGCACAAACAATTGGTAATAATTCTATTGAAGCTGTGAAAGCTGTGAAAAAATAGACACTTTCAGGTAGCTTCCCACTGTCTCGGATGTGCAGGTCCAAACGTTAAACACTGTGTAGTTAAAGCGTTACTGACGACTGGAAATAAATATTATGTCTCTCGGCAACACCGATTTGTTCGTCTTAAAAGAGATTTTTAACTTCAAGGTTCTAAAATTCAGTTCGTACTTCGTGTTAACGAGAATTCGTGGTAACCGAGCGACATTCCATAAGAAATGATAAATAATCAGCCGGGACCACAGTGTCTGTTTGCGCTAACGAGGTGTTCGTCTTAAGCGAGTTCGTCTTATCGAGGATTTACTGTATTTACATTGTAGTAAATTTCAGATATTTTTCTTCAAATGTGTTAATTCGTGACCGATAGGGTTAAGCTAACTGCAAATTTTTTAATTTGCAGAACAATGCAACACAAATACAATCATAACATTCACACATACAACTGAAAGTGTTCTTACAATATAAATTTTATTTTTTCTACTTGTCACATCTGTCGGTAACCGTTGTACTTCCATATTTATAATAAACATCACCTAAAATCAAAATTGTCGAGAAAACAAAAATAAAAACTGATTTTTTTATTAAAATAATATCTTCCAATTTCATCAAATTTCACTTTTCAGGATTAGTATGATTGAAACAAAGATATCCAAAGTAAAACGAAAAATTCAAAATCTGGAATTACTCTAAAATTCCCTTATATTGGAATCTTAAGAGTAAAAGTAATGAGTTATGACTGTAAACAGTCGTTACTACGAACCCGCAAAGGCAAGTACGATTTCAATTTATGGTGGTTCCGGAAAACCAACATCACATCAGGAGATTATGTACGAGACCTAATTCCGAGCATCAAAATAGTCGCAGTAGAAATTGCCAAGCTCCACAGATAAAAGTGTTAGGGCGCGATTCGCAGCAGGGACAAATTCGTCCGGCCTCACGTTTTACCGCACACCTTAATCGTCTTGCATATCTCGCATGCCACATTTTATCATAATGGAATTCTCGCATCCGCACTTGCATCAGGAGATGAAACGTTTTCATCAAGCTTAAAAATCGCGCCGACAGTCATAAATTATTGTGATCTGTGCGCGAGTACCGAACCGTGAACTTTATTTTTTTTTTGGTTATGCACATTTACACGCAACAGTAAGCTACGTGATTTATCGCCAGTCGGAGAGATTTGCAGAAAATGAGACGCTTTTTTGAAAATGAAACCATTTCCGGGGAGTCTTACAAGCGGCGCGAGTTTCGACTGATTTTGCCTTTTAACGGTTGCTTTTCGAATATCCGAATTGAGTTTCATTAGAAAAATATAAATGTGAAAAGGTTTAATTGGATTTATTTGTAGAAATGTGTTTTGAGTTGCAGGCCAGACGTTATTCTTTAACATTGGACACAATGTAAATATTCCTAGGTTCAATGTCAATCAGTCAATGTATTGTAGTGTATACAGTGCCTGCCATATTGTTCGCACCATATGGGAAAAACTTTCATCTTCGATTTCTTTAAAAATTTAAATCTGTCAAAAGTTTGTGCATGTTCAAAAACCCAAAAAGAACTACTCGGATTCTGCAAACAATTTTTGGTTTTAGAGAAAATGGAATTTATCGAAACTTCAAAAACTGAAAAAAAATCATAATTTTAAAATGAAAATTATTTTTGATGAAATTTGGGTAACATTAGTTAGATATTCAATAGATGCGATGCCAATTATGAAATCAGATAAGTTTCTTCAACCGATGTCCAAAAAAATGGTTAGTTTTCGAATTTCAACTTTCTCTTACAATTTTAATTATTTCAAATCTAAATATAGTTAGTTTATTTATTTTTGTCTTAAAAAAATTAACTAAACTAGTATAATCTAAATTACACATGAAATGTTTAATTTCAATAGAAATTCTGTAATGTTATTTTACATTTTTGCTGCAAAGCTTTTTTATCTCAAAAAAAAAACATTTTAAATTTCATCTTGTTTTTTAATTTACTCAAAATACATGTAACTTAACAATTAATGTGAATAAATACAAAAAAGTGTATTTTTCCGTTAAACGCACCAGAAAATTATAATAATAAGATCATCTTCATATTTTATACAAATTCATAAATAGCCAAGGATACTTTTTCAATAGGCGAATAACTTTTATTTTTGACAGTATCATTATTATTTTCACAATGGAATGTAAATTAAGTAAAAGCGAGAAAATTGAAATTGTTTTAATTGTAGGTGACAAATATGAAACGTTGAGAGAGACAGAGCTATTTAATTTTTAATCACCGACATCCTGGTAAAAATATCTCCCATACAACAGTTGAACAAATTTATTCAAAATTTAAAAGTACGGGAACCATTGCAAATAAATTTAAACATCCACATGGTCATTGGCTCACCGACGAAGAACACCAGCTGCAAATTTTGCGAAAAGTTTCTTCCAATGGAGTTGTAAACTCGCAGAATGGCCGTTGATGGGCAGATGAAAATTCAGATTTTCAAATAGAAGCACGGAATTAATACGAATGTGTGGTGTGGAATTTTTAATAACCAACTATTTGGACCACACTTAGCAATAATTTAAATACAAAACAATCCTTGCTATAACTACAATAATTGTTACAAAGAAATTAATCTAGGATTAACTGATACTGTGAAAGTATTCAGAATTTGTATAAAATATGACGATGATCTTATTATTAAAACTTTCTAGTGAGTTTAACGGAAAAATACACTTTTTTTATTTATTCACATAAATTGTTAAGATACATGTATTTTGAGTAAATTAGGAGATAAGCTGAAACTTAAAATGTGGTTTTTCGTGATCAAAAGGCTTTGCACCAAAAATGTAAAATAACATAGAAAATTTCTTTTGAAAGTAAAAATTTCATTTCTAATATTAGATTGTACCAGTTTAGTACATTTTTTTAAAACAAAAATAAAAAAAGCAACTATATGTAAAGTTGAAATAATTAAAATTCCAAGATTACACGTGGAAATTGTAAGAGAAAGTTGAAATTTGAAAAATAACAATTTTTTGGACATTAATTGAAGAAACTCATCTGATTTCATAATTGGCATTGCATCTACTGAATATCCAACTAATGTTAACCAAATTTCGTCAAAAATAATTTTAATTTTAAAATTATGATTTTTTCAGTTGCATACATTTGATTGTTATTGTTTTTAATATTGAACATAGAAATATTGCCATTGTATTTTCAATATTAAAAAAATACCCCGTATGTAGAAACGTGGCATTGAGTTTAAGAAGTTAGATATATCCGTTTTAATCGGCGGTTCGTTATTATTTCTTGTTAAAGGTGTTTACCCAAAGGCTTCGGTTTCCAGCTGTTAATTTGTTTTTAAACTGAGCCGCTCTTCAATACGCAAACAGAAACGCATACATGTATGTAAATAGTTCTTTACTCACCCTTTTTGCTGGCATGAAAACTGTCATCTCTGGGCACGTATTGTATATCGTATAAAAGTGATGTGTGGGGTAGGAGCGTTTTATCTCTGTTGATTTTGTATACAGCATATTTGAAGGCTAGTTCAGTGATGCCGTCTCTTTGATCTTCAGTAAATATGGCCCCTGAAAGAAAAAAACCGTGGTCATTTCAGAAAGAATAACGTCTCGCAGTCATTTGTGTTTTTAGGATGAATCTACAAACGCAACAAAATGTTGATTGATGATCTTGCCAACGTCAAAATGTTTGAGGAAAAAAAACAACTAAATAGATCGGCCTAATCGACTGCCAGTTCTTTGGAAATTGGAGTAAACACAAAAAATAAATGAGAGCTATTCTTAAGGGAAGTTTCGGTTGTTAATGGACGAAAATATGGAATCGTTGATGTTGACTTATGCAAATGAATGGCGCCATTAGCCGGAATGGGCTGGTCGAAAATGAAACTGCAAAATTAGAATTAATTGGTGCACTTCCAGACAAACTGCACCTATTAATAAATGTCGCACTTGTAATTTTTATTCTCGTTGGAAATATGTTTAAAATTGATGATAGTTAATGTTTCTTGAAATCAAGAGAATTCGCTAATCCGAACTAAGTGAGCACTAAAAAAATGCCACCTAAGATACAGTTGAACGGAATGTTGTAAATTGATTTATGACCGACATTTTTTCGGCGAAGAGCCGTAAAGCTTTACTGACAATTACTTTAGAATTGTTTAAAAGTTACCCCCAAACCATTACATCTAACTCGGCTTGTAGTAAGAAAATTCATATAACGGTGTGCATTTTCTGTATTTTGTATTGTTAAGTGAATTTTTAGTACCTTACATATCTAGTGAATGTTTAATTGTAAAGAAATGAGAAATATTACAAGTGGTTTAATGTGCCGAGATGAAGATGTTAATTCAATGCAATATTAATAAATGTCGATCAACAAAATGACCAGTTTCAAAGACCATTTCTAAAAATGGTGCTGAAATTATGGGATTTTCTAATGTAAGTAAATTTGTTGTGATTATAATTTTTCCCACACTTTTACCTTACCGAATGATTTTTTAAAAAGTTTTTTCAATGTAACAGCTATTAAACAAATTGTTTTTTAATTTAAAAATTTTAATTTAATAATAAGGAAGGGACATGCGAACCAGTTGCTTCGATAACGTAAATTATTGTAACGAGGAAGGTAAAGAAATAATTTTGATTCTCTTTTATTCATTTAGTGTTATATCTATCTTATAACAAATTTTACTTTTTAGCGGATGTAGGGTTCTTTGAAAGAATTTAACACAAGCGTGACTGAAGTACGCGAATTTGCGGAAAGGAAATCTGTATAAAATAGAATGACACCAAGAATTATTGTTTATAGACGAATGGTCATTATTGAATCATTCAAACTGGTCTATATTGGTAAATTTTTATAATAATATATCCATGGTACAATGTAAGCATTTTGTTTCTTTATTTTTAGATTGATGTAGATTTTGGCCAATTATTTGTTGAGAAAAACAATTTATTTGTGAGGCGGCCAAAATTCATTGAGAAGGCTAATGACTTCGACTAACTCCCATTTCATATACGTACATCTGTTACCAAATGATAATGTGGTTTTTAAACCGAAAATGTATTTTTAAACAGGTTGTGATGTGATGTTAAATTTTCACCTACTGATAAAAGTATGTATGGGAAATAACTTTATATTCTAAAATTTCTTCAATTCAAGCATTCCACTATACAATTCATAGAAATTGGAGAAAAATTTATTGTATTTACATGTGCTTATTTAATGTAATAAGAAGGCCATCTTCAATTCCTAAATAAGAAAACACATTATTAAGAACATTCTTAAGTAATTAAATAAAGGTTCTTGAAATCAACATGAACTATTTTTAAATGTTGTTTTCTGAGTGAGTTACGATTATGAGAACGAACGTGACCTGAGCACACTTTATGAAAATGTGGATTCTCACAAGTCAAAACAAAAAAAATATGTGCACTGCAATTTGCATGGTTTTACCTAGGAAAACCGACTCTTAAGATTCAACCCTCGTTGTAATTATTTAAAAACGAAAAATTTTATCTGAGCATACTTTATGAAAATGTGGATTCTCACAAGTCAAAACATGAAAAAAACAAAAAACAAATTACCTGAGTACTTTATAAATATGTGCACTGCATTTTGCAAGGTTTTACCTAGGAAAACCGACTCTTAAGATTCAATCCTCGTTGTAATCATTTGAAAACGAAAATTTTTACCTGAGCATACTTTATGATAATGTGGATTCTCACATAAGTAAAAAAAAACCTGAGCACTTGATGAATATGTGCACTGCAATTTGCATGGTTTTACCTAGGAAAACCGACTCTTAACATTCAACCTTCGTTGTTATCATTTGAAAACGAAAAATTTTACCTGAGCATACTTTATGAAAATGTGGATTCTAACATAAGTTTTACTGTACCTTTTAGTTATGCTAAAATTTTTAAGCTGCAATACTCTAAATCTTGGTAGTTCAATTATTTAAGCGATATTGGCAATTTCACCCCTCTGGGATGACAAAAACAAAAACCTAGAAACATCCTTTTTTCGATGCGGAAAGAAAAATTAATTTGCGCCGTATCATCCGCAATAAATCACGAAAAGTTTTATTGCCGAGAAGTCGAAAATATGTACAGCGAAAGAAATTCAGGAACGTTTTTATTAAAATTCCGTCGTTCAAGTCGGCTCGGAATCGGGGGCCAAATAAGCCGGAAAAAAACGTCACGGAGTAATTAATTCCCTACTGAAGATGGTAACGAAAACTTACTTAATATTTTTAAAATAAAAAAAAAAAAAAAAAAAAAAAAATTTAGAAGTTATAGGAAATAAAATAAAAGAAGTGCACATAATGTAATGAGAATATAATTTCGACAAAAATCAACAACATAAATTCATTGTTGTTGTTTGTTATTAATAAGGGACAATACAATACTGTGGTACGCGCAGTGCATACCCATTGCTATGATTACTTCCAATACAAAAAAATATCCGTCACACGTCATCTTTTTAATATTGTGACTAATTTTCAATTATGCAAGATAATTGTCAAAATAAACGCTGGGGAGAATGCAGCAGTGAAAAGATAGATAAATTAATAACCAAAAATTTATCTTTGTTAATTAATCTGTGTGTCTCATTATATTCTCTTCCTAAATATAATTCGTGGTACGCTTAAAATCGATAATTTTTTTGAAATGCCAACTCATCCAGCCCCAATCTTTAGAAAATACAACTCGTGCTTCGCACTCGTTGTATTTTCGTCGTTGGGATTGATATTCGTGGCATTTCAAAAATTTGTTCGATAATAAGCGTACCACTTATTATATTACCCTTGACAATAACTCAAATAGTTTTTTTAAATGTTTTGAAGTTTTTTCAAAGTTTTTTAAAATGTTTGTGTAAAATGTAAAAATTGAATGTTATAAATGTAATGTAGTTTATAAAAAATGTGAGGAGGAATAAAACATCCCAAAATAGAAAAAGAAAAAAGATGATATGGAATTAGGAACAAAAATCGACACGTAAGTCATACATAAGTAATTAAACGTTCGACAAGCAAATAAAGAGCTCAGGTAATTTGTTCGTCCTTCGCTAGTTTATGGTTTCAGTCGGCGCACGTCCCAACGAGAAACGGACGCATCAAGGATAATTGTAAGTAGTCGACCGGCCGAGAAATGGACTCGCTTTCCGAACGGCCGCCATTCAAACGGTTCGTGCGACACCTTTCTGATTAAAAACACTATCAGCGGCAGTAAAAAATAAGTTGCAGGCGTCGCGCGCGCGGATTAAAATTTAATTAAAAACAAGTTGCGCGCACTGTCGCTGGAGGAACGCGTTGGTAATGAAAAAATGAGCCGGCTCGTAATTTGCCCGAAATTATATTTTCTACATGGCCCGTTAAAGTGCTGAAATGATAACAATTTGGGTTTTTAGATTCTTCGCTCGCGCGAAATTTGCCGGGCTTTGTGTTCGCCGAATTTACATCTTTTTGACGACGAGGTCGCGCTTGTCCTATGTGGGCGCTTTTCTGCTCGATGGAGGAGGCTTCGGAAACGCCGAGATAATAAAGCGTCTTTCATCAAAGGACAAAAACAGAAAGTACTTACGAGAATTTTAAAAGGCTCCGCGTTTCTTGCAAACAATCAATTTGTTGCTTAAGGAACTTTTGTAAGGAAACGTGGTCGCTAGTAGCAAAGAATTTTTTTTTATATATTTTCCTTGAGTAGTTAAAAAATATTTTCATGACATGTTTGTTCATATTTTGGAAAAAGTTTTAAAAAACATTTAAAAAAAATTTCCTCAAAACATTTACAAAATATTTCTTCAAAACATTTAAAAAGTATTTCTGAAAAAAGATTTAAAAAATATTTTTGACACTTTTGTTAATATATATTTTAGAAATATTTCTAAAAAACATTTAAAAAATATTTAAAAAAATATTTCTTGAAAAGATTAAAAAAATATTTTTACAACACTTTTCTTAATATTTTAGAAATATTTCTAAAAAACATTTAAAAATTATCTTTTTGAAACATTTAAATAATATTTCTGCAAAACATTTAAAAAATATTTTTATGACACTTTTGTTAATATGTATTTCAGAAAAATTTCTAAAAAGCATTTAAAAAATATTTCTGAAAAAAGATTTTAAAAATATTTTTATGACACTTTTGGTAATATTTCAGAAAAATTTCTAAAAAACATTCAAAAAATATTTCTTCAAAACATTTAAAAAATATTTCTTAAAAAGATTAGAACAATATTTTTACGACACTTTTCTTAATATTTTAGAAATATTTCTAAAAAACATTTAAAAAATATCTTTCTAAAACATTTAAATAATATTTCTGCAAACCTTTAAAAAATATTTTTATGACACCTTTGTTAATATTTTAGAAATATTTTTAAAAAACATTTAAAAAATATCTTCTTAAAACATTTCAAAATATTTCTTCAGAACATTTAAAAAATATTGACACCTTTGTTAATATTTTAGAAATATTTCTAAAGAACATTTAAAAAATATCTTTTTAAAACATTTAAATAATATTTCTGCAAAACATTCAAAAAATATTTTTATGACACTCTTGTTAATGTTTTAGAAATATTTCTGAAAAACATTTAAAAAATATCTTTTTAAAACATTTCAAAATATTTCTGCAAAACATTTAAAAAATATTTTTATGACACTTGTTAATATTTTAGAAATATTTCTGAAAAACATTTAAAATATATCTTTTTAAAATATTTCAAAATATTTCTTCAGAACATTTCAAAAATATTTTTATGACACTTTTTTAAAAAGCATTTAAAAAATATTTCTTAAAAATTTAGTCTCATTTGATAGATACTGAATGGCTTAATTGATATCCATTGGTAGATTAACATTGCATTATGAAGAAAAGCCACCAGGTGGCGAGTTTTTGAATAACTACCAATTTACTTAATGTTTTCCAAAAATTTAAATGGTAACCTACTATTTTCATGTCACTATGTTGTTTGCATTAAAATTTTGAAAAGAATGTCGAAAACCGCACCTTTTTTTCTACTTTTAAGAAATAAGATTTCTGAACGTTTCAATCTAAATGAAACAACATATTTCAACTTTCATAGTAATATTCTAATTAAGAGATACCACAAAAAGATCCAAATTCGTATGAATAAAATATTTCGTTAGAAAAAAGACAGAACCGTGCGGTTTTTGGTATTCTATATAGGACGTTGTACATCAATCCCACTATAACCTGGGGTTACGAGGTCCAAACTAAAAATAAACGCTTTCTACCCATAATACCTTTTAACATTTATTACTAAGAGTTTCTTTAAACTTTATATAGCTCAGCATACATTTAATGCGTTTCTGACTTTACGCTTTAAATATTTTACAACCAAATATGCTGTGCTTCACAGATCCCTCAAAAATGTTATTCTAGAGTGACGCTAAAGCAGGACCATAATACATAATTCTTAAATGAAATTAAGATCTGTCACGCCGTTTTTGAAAAAAAATCTATGAAATGAATTAACCGATTTTCTAAATTTTTTTGCATTTATTTGAATTTCAATGCTCTGTTGGCAGTATTGTTTTTGTTGCATTTGAGTCAACAGTTCTTTTTATAAAAAAATCAAAACAACCAATAGCTGAAACTTGGTAAATCATGCATGAATTAGGTCAAAAGCAAACTAAACTACTCTGGAAGCAACGTATGGTACAATCTAATAGTTTCTTGACTTTTTAAGAAAAGAATTTAAAAAAAATAATTTTGAATCAAACTGGAGCTAAAGGTTTTCCAGCTGTGTTTCATTTTTCAAAATTTTCAAATTTACTTTATATTAGTTTCTTGTACATTACTCGTACTGGTTTGTTTTTCAAAAATTTCACGATACAACGATGGTTTTTCCTCCAAATGAAAATATGTAATTTAGATTTTAGATTTAGATTTAGTGTCACCTAGTGGCAGAGAGAAATTGCAATGATTGATGACAAATCCTAAACAGAGAAAAATCTTTTCGTACTTTCAAGTTTTGGTTGGCATCTTGACTATAATTTTAACTGTACATTTTATTGCAATATCTTTCAAGTTGAGTTTTTTTGGGTAATCATTAACGTTGAACTATTTCATTCGAGAGTACCATTTTCAATTTAAGCTTGACTTAAAGCTTACATAAAATAAGGCATTTAAAAAAACTTTCTTTTCGATTAAACTTTTATGCGGGAAACGCTTTCTGTTTTTAACGTTACAACGCAATTAATTTTATTCATTAAAAAATTACCTTTCAGCCGAACTAAGGGAATGTTTCCTTTAGATTAAGCTCGACCTTATATTTTTATGTCCGAGCCGCCCCCAAAAAAATATTTTCTATTTCCAACTTCAATCTTGTCCGAGAAAAGCAATAAAAGCTCGCGCGCCCCACACAAGCAACGAAAATCAGAAGTATGATGGTAATCTTTACAGGGCCGTTCATTAATATTTATAGCCTTGGTATTTTCCCTCCGTTTGTTGGAAAGTCGGGCACAACGCGATAAGCATCGCTTTCAAAAACAACCCGAGTAACAAACAAAATAGCCGGCAGGCTCTCCCGACGAAAGGCGAATGTGGAACGGTTTTCTTGCACCGCCTTCCGTCATCTTCATAACTGACCGCAATTACGCCCTCCGGCCCCCCGGGAGCTCCATTCGCAATAAGATGAATTTCCAGCCTGACATAAATCACATTAAAATGCCGGTAATAATCTAAGCATGCAACGAGGAATGGAATACCTGGCGATCCTTCAAGTCGCAATTTTAATCCGGGATTATTCGATTACTCCGAGATGGGATTTTGCAGGAAGTACAATTTTATTCGCCGGCAATAACGGCGCGCCTTATACGAATCTGTCAGTTTAAATCAAAACCGAGCGCGGTGCAATTCGGTTCCGCGCGCAGAATGCAGAAATTTTTCTGCGATTAATTCGGGAAAATCGCCTTTGCATTTTACGGTTCTCCGGATTTATTCGCATGTCCCGATTTCAGCTCGCGGAGCTGTTTTTTTCGATTTTCGATTGCACTAACGACAATTCAAATAGCAGCGACTGATAAAAAAAATTGATATTAATTTTTGGAAAATTGTTAAAGGATTTGTATAAATACAAAATTTACAGATTCTTTCAGGAGCTCTGAAAAATCGTTAATGCGGTAATTATAGATAATAATGAATTATGCAGTGAGCGACAAAAGTAATGCAACAAACTGAAACTGTCGAACTTTGGGAAAAAATTAAGGAAATTTCTAATATTTAATTTAATATTTTCTGAAATAACAATTTTATCAAAAATCGACGAAAAAATATAGGTTGCTGTTTAAAAAAATTGACAATGACGTGATTACTTTGACAAGGAACGCCCTGTATAAAAATTGACTTGTTTGCAGATTTTCTCCAGCTTTATCGTTACTTTTGCCGCTCACTGTAAATATAATAATATAATATTAATTTTTTATTTTTTAATGTGTTGTAGCGAATTTCGTCAAACAAATTAAATTATTTAATCTTAACCACCAACCAAACCAAAGATTTCATTATTTCTTTTACCGGTTCTCATTACCCCAAGGAGGGGGAAATGGGAGCCAAGTGCATTTGTAATGTTTTTAAATCAAAATGTGTAATGTTATTGACTTTTACTCTCAAAAATCTAAAAGTAGAATAACCATAGAATATAATACTACAAACGGATTTTAAAAAAGTCTTTAGCTTTTTTTATGCAATTTTCCTTAGGTGGAGCTCATTCCCCGGTTCCCCTACATGGTTACCAACACTTATAAATCACACTGTATATTCCTTTAAATTGGAACGATTCATATTGGTTGTGATGTCATCATTTTTATATCTGCATAGTTTATTATACCATGAAATGCCGAGAAAGGCAAAAAGCGGCTTGAATCGATCGAATGTATTCTTTTAAAAAGTTGAGGTTCTTTATCATCGCCTGAAAGTTAAACAAGTTTTTTTTTTAAACTTTTCAAATAAAAATTTGTATTTCAAAAGTGGTTTTCTAAACTACCAACAATTTCTTTTTTATACCGGGTGTGGCGTATAAGAGTACGAGCCTGACGAACTCGAAATACCACCCACTATACACTATACAAAACTAATTATGAATTCAAAGGGATTTTGTTTCATCATTGAAATTATTTGATTTTATTTCAATGCAATAAAGAAATACAAACAAAATCTGTAGCGCAACAACGACAGTTTACAAATGGCCAAGTGATTTTTAATTACAAAGAAATATAAAAAAATTTCTTGACATGATTGCTTTCTATTTTTTTTTTTGTTTGTATTAATTTTATTTTCAAACAATCGGTATAATTTCTAATACTCGCTTGAGACCTACTGCTTTTTGGTTTTGTACAAATTATTCTCAGATCGCCAAGGTTTTCTAAAATTTCGTCTCTCTGATGAAGCCTGTGTATGTGTACGATGGGTTGCATTTCTAGTTCGTCATCCTCTTAGTTTGTCACGCCCCACCCGGTATATGTTTCAAAATTGAAGGAAGTGCAAATAAGTGAGACTTAAAATGATTAACGGAAATTGAAAAAAAAAACAATTTAGCGGTATATTTGTATCAAATTCAAGCAGAATTAAATTATTCTAAAAATTCGAATCCATAAATGAAAAGCAAAACGTTAAATGCAAAAATAAATTGTTACCATTTTCTTTACAGTAAATCCTTGATAAGACGAATTCGAAGGGACGAGAATATTGTATGTTCGTAGTAACGAAGTTCGTCATATCCGATTTATTAAAAAATATTTAAAAGCATTCCAGTTTTTTCATGAAAGTAATACAACAATGTACAGGGTGTCCCATCACTTGTGGCCACCCCCAAAATTGAGTTTTAATCGAAAGCTATGTATTTCAAATTTGGTGCACGTAAGACTCTGGTTTAAGGCTAGAAATTTCCTGTTTTAGATGTTAATTGTCGGCGTTAGTTTTCGAGAAAAAAATAAAAACTGATTAACTATATCCCAATTTCGTCAAATTTCACTTTTAAGGATCAGTATTATTGAGACAAAGATGTCCAAAGTAAAAAAAAAATTCAAAAGCTGTAATTAGCCTAAAATTCCCTTATATTCGAATCTTAACAGTAAATGTAATGATTTATGACTGTAAGGATCGTCAGGAACTCTCCCCAAAGTTAAATACGATTTAAATTTATGGCATTGTAAAAATTTGTCTCTGTTGAGTGGAACCCAGTCTAAGTAAACATCAGAAGCGTACCTATATCGAACCTTTTTACATTCTTGTAGATTTCTCACATTTTTGTAAGTCGTCTAATAAGTTACGATTATGAGAACGAACGTGACATGAGCATACTTTATAAAAATGTGCACTGCAATTTGCATATTTTTATCTAGGAAAACAGACTCTTCAGATTCAATCCTGAGCACACCTTATAAAAATGTGGATTCTAACATACCTGAACACACTTTATGAAAATTTATATTTTAACATAAGTTGAAAAAAAAAGAAAAAAAAAGAAAAAAAGAAAAATGAAAGACCCGAGCACACTTTATGAAAATGTGCACTGCAATTCGCATGGTTTTACCTAAGAAAACCGACTCTTCAGATTCAACCCTGAGTACACCTTATGAAAATGTGGATTCTATTATACCTGAACACACTTTATGAATATGTGGATTTTAACATAAGATTGAAATAGAAAGTATTTCAAAGAAAAATAATCACTTCTATTCTTGGTTGATGCGGTTTTCCAAATACAACAAGGGTTGACTCGTAAGAGTTGGTTTACCTAGGTGAAAGCATGCAACTTTTAGTGTGTTTGTTTGAACTGATTTTTGAATTGAAGTAAAACTGGTTTTTTTCAAATAGCCCACGTGTGTTCAAGGGGTTTATGCGTGTCCGATAGGATCAATTCTAAAAAGATCTTAAGGATAATTTGGAGAGCATGACATACGGCCAAGTGTGATTTTGTGTTGAAATGTATTGTATTTAAAGAGTGCAGTAATAAAATTGTCAGGTGGCTCCATAACAATGGAAAAAAACAAGTTACATTTGCAGCGGAATGCACAAACAATTGATAATAATTCTATTGAAGCTGTGAAAGCTGTGAAAAAAGGACATTTACTTTAAAGAATTTACTGTATATAAAAATCGTTTTTCACCATGAAGAAACGTTTTTTTATCCACGAAACCGCACAATCGGAAAAAACAG
This sequence comes from Dascillus cervinus, assembly GCA_949768715.1. Taxonomy (NCBI): domain Eukaryota; kingdom Metazoa; phylum Arthropoda; class Insecta; order Coleoptera; family Dascillidae; genus Dascillus; species Dascillus cervinus. The sequence goes on along the minus strand of OX458317.1, from coordinate 33,969,926 downwards.
TTTGTTTCGACAAACCGATTGACGGAAAAAATGAAAGTCACTTCAGTCGCAAAGATTCTTTCAACTTTTTCAACGTTCTCATTTATTGTTGATTGTTTTGGAGATGGGTTATTGATTGCACCTCATCTTCCCGCTGACTTACCTAAATTGGAAGGAGCTAATTAAGAAAAGGAAACTTACCGATTTTAACAACCGGAGGCAGGGCGGCGACCACCGCGAGCAGACCGGCGAGCCCTACCGCGGCCCCCCAGCTGCCCGACCGCATGGTTCATGGCGCCTCACCCGATCGCTTCAGCCGCATTTCGCTGCAACAAAAAAAACAACCTCAGAAATACTTCGTCATATATATCCTTATTATGCATGGCTTATTAAGGATGCTACATTTTAAAAATTATATAAGAAACAATATAACATAAATACATAAACTTAATAAATACCAAATTAACATAACTTAAAATTTAATTTGAATTAACATTTAACTTAAAACTATAAACAACATAACTATAAGAACATTTGATAATAAATTATAATTTTAATTTTATTTCATAATATCGTGACAAAAGATTTGGACGGCTTCAAAATTATCGCTATTCATTAATTTATAATAAACCCCATCAAATTTTAACTTATTTTGAGGTTCTCTATATTTAACACAATTGTTAATCCTATGATGAATGTCATCAGTTACACTACAAATTTCAAAAAGAGGAGTTGGTTTTATTTTAAATCGAAAGAGATATGCATTTAATTTCCCATGACCCGTTATGAATTGTGTTATGTAAAAATCTGGTTGAAATGTAATATTTTGTGTTCTGTGATTAACTGTAGGAAAAAATAATTTTGTGATAGATGTTTTGTTTGTATTTATCCAAATTGTGTTCCACTCTTCATTCATTATTTTTTTCAAATTTTGTTTTATTGTATACAGGGTGGACCATCGTATGGCATTTTTAAAATTTAACCTATTTATAATGGTCAAAAAAAGATGAAAATTGGAGGAAATAATCTTCAATTTTGATACTACAACATGGCATAATTATTTTTTAGAAAACAAAATTGATGTGAAAGTTGACTTTGATAGCGATTTATTATCAAATTATTAAAGCTATCAGTTTGTATTTTCTTCCAATGAATCTACGTAATGCATACATTATGATGATATGCAACGCTGAATTTAGATTGTTATAGTGATTGAATAAATCGAAATATTAAACTCGAACTGTGTACTATTCCGGCCACCGAAATGTAAACGATTTTTTTTAGCAACTTGATTTTTGCTTCATAGCATAGGCGTCCTAAAAAAAATCAGTCAAATGTCAATATTATTTTGTTTATGACAAATATTATTTCACGAAAGTCACTGGATGAAGCCAGCTTTATTCTATGGAAAATAGGGAAATTTGTGTCAGTTATCGTGCACATTTCGGTGGCCGCAATGGTACATTGGCAGCGGCGGGCGGGGGTAGGTATCCCTCTTAAGTACTAGGAAACAGGATTTACTTGAAAATTTACCTGCCTGCTGTTGTTTTAAGAATTTACCTGATTGTAACCAAATGTTTAGTTGAGTCTTGAACTTCCAACAGTCTGATCGTGCTTTTGAGTTATGTAGCTTTTGTTAAGTTTACTTGAAAGCTATTCTGAACAGTAATTATGCCTTTTCAATATTCATTTTGAACATTTAGTGTAAAATAAAATAAATTAAAATTCAACTATTTGTTTATTTTATCTTAATCTGATTAACGAAAAAAATTTAAGTCCGGTCCTGAAATAAACACTACTCGGCTCGGCTCGTCAGAGATACCTTTTGTGATTTATGGTTGCTAGTAATACTTTACAGCGGGCATTGTGAAGGCACATTTCTTGCGGACAGAAGTTACAGCAATAAATCACTTATAATTTCCCGACAGAAATCACAAAATCTCAATTAATTTAAAATCAAAGGTTCCTATCAAATTGAAAATTTCGGGAATACATTCTCCATAATATTTTCAGTGTAATTATTAAAAGAAAAAATTGGATTTCTGATTTTTTTCACTTTATAGCGTCCCGACGCTGTTTAGAGACTTAATTAAAAAAAATTAAATTATCATGGTGTAGTGATTTAATTGAAGATTGTTACCTGCAAGTTTAAATTTTTTTAACAAACAAGAAATAGGTTAAATCTCCAAAATGCCATACGATGGTCCAGCCTGTATAGTGTACACTTATCAAATGAAATGATACGATGAGAATTGATTATTAAAAATGATAAATTTAACAAATTAATTTTAATTTCATCATTTATTTCTTGAACATGGAATTTTAAAATGATTGATGAAGAATTTTTTATAATATGAAGGGATTGATTGATGTTTTGAATTTGTTGGTTTCTTGAGTAAGGTAAAGTGGGGTAAATGTAAACTAAATTTCAATGAGTGTAAATTCAAACCTCGAACAAAACTTTATTGTTACCTTAAACATTGTAAAAATTTATATGCATATTCCTTGTTCATTCATCCAACAATGGGTAATAGTGAAAATGGCAACTTTATGTTTGAAATCAGAAAAATAATTTTTTTTTTAAACAATGCGACTGTATTACATTTGCCTCGCAACTTGGGGCAAATGTGATAATCGAGTCCCACTTCTAATACGGTTTGTATAGGATATGGTTGAGGGGCTAATGTAAAAGAGTGCAAAATTCTTTGCATTTTGGTATCAGAACAAACTCTGTATGTCGAATATTAACAACAAAACATTGTAATGAAAAATAATATACTTTATTAACGGAAAAGGAAATAGGTTTCAGATTGCTAACAAATATTGAATCCGTCAAATTTTACGGAAAAACTGATCCCACGTTGATATTCTGTCGGATTTGGTAGTATTCGCACTATGTTTGCACTATCTACGATAGCTTCATCTTCGACATTTGGCCAAATAAACTTGTTGTTTCTATATCGGACAAATCTGATGAGCCATGATTCAGAATCATGTTTTTCGATGACTTTCCCGACATAGTGTTTTAGAGTTTTTTTCGTTGCATACTGCACTTGCACCCATCTATCAACTTCAATCGTTCGATTGTCATCTGCAAGATCATTTTCGCCAGAATTTTGAAGTTCATTTAAAAATTCTTTTTCGTCATCTGATTCTTTGTAAAGTATTGATAATTCTGAGTCAGCGCTTGATGAACTAGAGACTCTTCTAACTACCTTCTGTTAAGTTTGGATCTCTTGTGATTCTGTCAAACTTGCAGGCGGAATTCTTTTTGCTGTAATTACGGCAGCTCCCGGGGACATTCTTTTTTTAGAAATCTTCGGTGATGGTGCATGTTGTCGAACACAGTCTAATAAGAGTGCCTCAAAACTACAATTCACTGAACAAGTTGACGGTTTGCATGGAGTTGATGTAGTAGGTTGAACCGTACTGGTAGATGGGATGCTAGGTTCTATTATTGTGCTATCGTGCATATTAGGTCCATTGTCATTGATGGTATTTATGGATGCAGCATTCTCAGTATCCCATCGTTTCAAGGCATCAACATCAAATTTGTCTCGAGGCACTACCTGATTATTAAATGGTACTATACCAGCTTTTCGAAATCCATTTACGATAGTAACCGCTGGTGTTTCCTTCCAAGTTTCAGCAATAAATTGAGAAAACATATGTTTCGGTAATTTCCGCCCAACATTGTGCCTCTGTCATTTAACTAATTTTTGATCCCAGGCATCTTTTACGGATTTGAAAACAGCTAAATCTAATGGTTGCAGTAAATGTGTAGTGTGTGGTGGTAGCTTTAGAATTGTAATGTTTTGCTTTTCGGCCAACACCACTATTGTAGTGCTCACATGAGTTGTATGTCCGTCAAATATGATAAGAACAGGTCTTTTTTTACCCAGTGCTGGAATTACTGTATTTTTGAAGTAGTTTACAAAAATTGTCGAATTCATCCATCCTTTTTTACTAGCCGCGTAAGACATTCCCGGGAAAATATCATCTGAAGTTTGCCACTGATCCCATATATTGGCCCCTTTAAAAATTATTAAGGGCGAACCCTTTTCCCCAGAAGCACTTCCCAAGAGACACACAGTGGTGTTTTCACGTCCTGGAGTGCTAATAATACGTGAGCAAGGTTTCCCTTGTTTTCCCACCACTTTCGTTTTGCTTGGATCCAGGCAAAAGCTACTCTCATCCAAATTCCAAATTTGGGCTGCTATGTCTTCAAGTTCCAATTCAGTTAATGTTTTCTTCAATAACTTAAAGTAGTTGTAAATAATAAACGGATCTGTTGCTTTTTTTCTAGAATATTCTACTGCTTGAGGAGTCTTAATGCTTAAATCATGTCTCTTTTTGAACGAAAGAAACCAGTCTGTACCAGGTACGCCATCTTTAAACGGCGTTTCTATTTTGTTTTCCTTTACAAAATCAGCAACCAGTTGTAATACTTCCTTCTTCGACAGACCAAACCCCCATTTTTCTAGAGTAGTGATTCCTGTTGCCAATTCTTTTTCCTGTTCCTGGTTTAATGCTGTCAAACGACCTTTATTGGACTTCTTCGCACCTCGTGTACCTTCTACATGACTATATAGTGTACAGTAAGGAATATTGTATGTTTTAGACGCTTTGTATATTGTCATTCTACCAGTTTTAATGGCCTGAACAGCCACTGGAATATCTTCTTTATTATAATTTGGGTCTCTATTTTTTCTTTTGTAAGAACGGACCATTTTGTCTAGATCAAAAAAATGGGATAAATGTAATACACATTGGGGCAAATGTAACATACTCTATGTTACATTTGCCCCAACACATACTTTTCAGTGGGGCAAATGTATCACCCGTTGATAAAAAAAAATTATAAATATGTTCTTAAATCACTGTTGGTCCATTACATACAAAACACTCTTTTTGTGTAGGGGCCCAAAGTTCAGAAAGCTCACCTTAATACGCAACAAATCACACCAATTTACAGAAACACGTGCTGAAGTTAATTCGTAACCTCACTTGTCGCTGCATCGAACATCACGTGCTATTTGAACAGTCGGTCGGTAAAATCGTGTTCTATAGGCATAGGTAACTGCAAGGGAGTTAGGTTTAATAGAAACATGACTCAAGAAAGTAATTTTGATTATTTTTAGAAAATTAGAGGCTACTATCACATTTGCCCCATTTTTACATTTACCCCACTTTACCTTATATGTTTTTTAGTTTTTTAATCGTTCCAAAGTAATTTAATATAATTGTAAATGAATGATTATTGTATTGTTTAATGTGAAGTATTACGTATGTTAAAATTTCATTTAGTATGTACAATTCAATTTGAGTGTTTGTTCATAAGTAATGTACAGGTAGCCCTCGGTTTACGCCGCAGTTGCGTTCTTGCAAAAGCCGGCGCAAATGTAATCGGCGTAAAAAGAACCCATATTTACAGTGATGTATAGGGTTAGGTACTACGTAAGCGAAAAAGAAGCAAATCATTTTACTTATTAATACAATATAATGCAAAATACATATACACCTATCCCCCGATTTGCACAGAAGATTGTTTTCTATAGGCAAAACCGTGTGAATCGAAAACAACGTCATTTATTTAACGTAATTTTTTTTAATAAGATATTTTGAAAAATTAAAATAACAGTTCATTCATAAAATAACAAATATACAGTGCGAACCAGTCAAATGGAATAAATTCAGTATCTTAATTATTGTGCATATTTATAAAAAATCCCTTTTATGACATGGTATTCTGCAAAGTAAAAATTTAATCCCTAACCTTAACTCCCTTTGAGTGACAGTTTCAACCCCCAAATTTTTAAATAGGAAGTAGGGGCTTGTGATACCTCATTTGAAAGGTCTCTTTATGCTCCATTAAAAACTGCTATGGTTTAAAATTTTATGGCGAAAAAAATTGTAAAAATGCTACAAAAAATAATTGTTTGTCGCTAACCAGTAAATATGAAGTTAAAAAAATTCTGATTAGTAAAAACACAATGATGTACACTTTTCTACTGGCACAAATTTACTGCAGTAATTTACGTGAATACGTAGGAAGTTTTATTGTGCATACAAAACGGGGAATTACCAATATGTACAACCAAGTGAACGGAGTTTAAAAATGATTGTAGAAATATGTACTCATCTGAAATATTCATTCTAACCATTTTATTTTGAATTCGTTATTTTAAAAACCGTGTAAAAGCGAAATCGAGTAAAAAAGTATCGTGTAAATCGGGGGATAGGTGTATTATAAATTTAATTTTTAAAATGGTTTTTAAGATAAAATGAAGTGAAATGTTTTTATTAAAAAATATTAACAAAAACAAATGAAATTTCAAAGTTACGGATCTCTTAGATTTTTTGGAAAAAAGAATTCATAACGTCGCCCCGCTCAACACTGAAACGAAAATCAGTCTAACATAGGAAGAATCGGTGAATTACCCAATTATGTACACGGCGAAACAGTGAATTCCACAGCGGCGTTATTGTGAATCGGCGTAAATTGAACCGGCGTAAATCCAGGGCTACCTGTATTTTATATTGTTTTTTATATTTTATTGTGTTATTGTAGTACAGTGCAAATAATGCCCCTGATGAATGAACTGTCTTGGTAAACGATATATAAAAAATGTAATCCGTTGTAATTTCTAAAATCTTTTATTTCGTGATAATTTATATCTTTTTCTATTTGATTTAGGTTTAATTTCATTATATCCAAATAAGGTTGTATCAATAATTTGTTCGTATTTTTTTTTATAGACTGTATGATTGCTATTTCCTTTATTCTAATCTGAATTGGCTCAATACCTGCAATAACGTTCAATGCATCACTTGATACTGTTCTATATGATTTGGTAATCCTTTTACAAAAATTCCTTCAGCCGCATTTCGCTGCAACAAAAGAACAACCTCAGAAATACTTCGTCATAAATGCAGTTCCGGAAAACTTTCGTGCATTAGTAATGTTGCCTTTTACGGCTTCGTGTGACATGTGGGGACGTGCACTTTGGGACAGCGCCAAGACAGCGACCTTCGCCGTTGTGCATAATCGGATGCAATCGATACCGACAGGGTTGTTCACGTAAAAATGAATTACCAGCACACTAACGCGTATTGATGTCATCATCCATATTTCCTGCGTTCGGCCTGAAATACGGCCGCTTTTTCTCCTCCTTCCGATTAAGGCCGCATTGACCTTACGGTTTTAATTCGTTTCGTTTTTGCTAGGTTGACTCGAGGATGTAGAAACAATGGGCTGGATTGAGGGGGAGAGGGATAAGGGTAGTTTCCGTTCGCTTTTCTTTTTCAGGGAAAAGTGTGTCATGAAATGAGAAGGAGGTGAAAAGCTGTAATGACCGGTAGACAAGTCGACTAACTACCCGCAGTCAGCGAATGCTCGGAAGTATGTATTTCTTATTGGAAATAGACCGTGGTGATATATAGGGCGCTGCTGTAATAAAACGAAACGGATTTGTTGTATCAGGGAGATTTAGGAAATTTTATGGGATAAGAAAGTGCCGATCGCAATTTTTTTTGGGTCAATTGATATCGATTGAAAGTTTTTTAATTTGCAATCAATTTTTGAATATCTATTTTTTCTTCTTGTAATTTAGCCGCATAATAAAATATTTCTTAAATCTTTATTAAAACGTTTTTCTATTTGACAATAAAATATTTCTTAAATCTTTATTAAAATTTACTTAAATCAAGTTTTCCTTGTTTTGTAAAATTGTTTACTTATAAATTTCTTTCCTTTTTTCATAACAATATTTTTTTAAATTTTTCACTTATTACAAATCACAAACATTTAAAAAAACACAAACTGAAACATTTATTTTTTCCAGTTTCGTGTATCCATCGTCAGTAATCATTGCATCATTGTATTGCAAAAATAAATGTTTCAGTTTGTGTTTTTTAAAATGTTTGTGATTTGTAATAAGTGAAAGATTTAAAAAAATATTGTTATGAAAAAAGGAAAGAAATTTGTAAGTAAACAACTTTATTAAAATGTTTTTCTTTTTGATAATAAAATATTTCTTAAATCTTTATTAAAAATTTTTTCTATTTGATAGTAAAATATTTCTTAAATCTTTATTAAAATGTTTTCCTATTTGATAATAAAATATTTCTTAAATCTTTATTAAAATGATTTTCTATTTGATAGTAAAATATTTCTTAAATATTTATTAAAATGTTTTTCTATTTGATTTTTGCATGTTATTGATCTGTAAAAATTCAATGAGGCGATAATGAACATTGAATGAAGTTTACAAGGATTTATTTGCAGCAGTAAATGGGTTGCAACATTTTGTGATTTATTTTTAAGATTGCGTGTAATGAATGTGAACGAAAAGTCGAACAAACTTTATTTTCATAGTATCAAGAAAGTTGCAAGAACATTAATTCGTTTAAAAAATGAAAAAGCTAATTAAGAAAATAATTTCAAAACTTGTTAACACAAGATTCATTAATTTTCTGCGACTTAACCGTTCGCATGCCTCGTGGGGTCTATGTGACCGCACGAGTTAACGGTTTTTAATACAATTTTCATAATGAATGATTTTGCTAATCTTATTTCAAATATTTATCTTTACTTGTATTGAAATATTTATTATTAAATTCAGCTTGGGTCGCTATGACCCCATTGTGCACTTTGTGTTATACTATTGTTCAGTGCAGACCAATGAACTGACTTGTTGGTTGGATTGTTGAGGTGATGAACAATTAAAACTTTTTAAAAAATACAAATTTAAGTATACTTGACCTACTTAGGCCTGATTACCACTGGTCTTGTTAGTGGTAATGAATTATTCTACTTACAATCCTTATTTATACCTAAACTATTGATTACTAGGTACATTATTTGCTGTTACGTTAGGACTTTGAACTTGGCTATTAAACATTAAATTCTGCTATTCACCTTGTTCAAAATTGCGACGTTCATATATTCCTGACATACAATAAATTTACATAGTTAACATAGGTAACATAATATCTATCATAAATAATAATTGGCACAATTAAAAATAGAAATAATTTATAGAATCATGTTTGAGTTCAAACATTAGTTGATTTTTTAAAAAGCGTCGAATAACTAAAATATCGAAACTAATCGCTCGTAAAGTCTTGACAAGCGCACATTCCCTTGAAACGCCAAAAATTCTCAAACAAGAAACTAATTTAGCCAAAAAGTTACAACTTCAAACCCACAATGTTTCTGACAAGCAGCCCAGACTCCGGGTAAGAGCGCCGCAACAACTCAAAATAATTCCCAGTATTGATTTATTATTTTTTATCGCGTGACGCAAAAAACCTGTCGTACACATCGATGAAAGTTTCGAGCCTCATTTTAAACGACATGATCGATTACATAATATAGGGTTTTCCAATAAGAGGTGTTATTTTGAATAGCCCGTTATTTCGGTAGATGTCACTTTTGGAGCTGTAATTTTTTGACATTTGACAAGTAGAAACTACGCCATTAATAAAAATGGAACGATACACGCTTCAACAACGCATTGAAATTATTAAAATTCACTATAAAAATGGTGAAAATAATAATAATAATAATAACACCTCTTATTGGAAAACGAAGCCATCTAGGTGGAAATGGGCCTCATCACTCAAGATGATTTTTCGATGGAATTCCGGATCATTTTCATGCATTTCAAGGACCCAATCGGCAAAGATACGACGTTGTTGATGATCGGCCGGCTTGAGTTCTTGTGTTAACTGAACTTTATAAGCCTCAAGACCCAAATCTTTATGCAAAATACGGTGTAATGACGTTTTTGGAATGTCTAATTCCAAAGAACGACGAGGAATGGACAAACCTGGGTTTTCTTCAACACTTTCGGCTACAGCAGCAATATTCTCGGCTGTTCTTGAGCGACGTGCACGGGTTTTATTCTTCACATCACTAACTTGTCCCAACAGCTCGAATTTTTCCACCAATTTCTGTATTGCGGTCCGACAAGGTGCTTCACGACGACCCAAAAATGTTCGAGTTTTACGAACCGTCTCTGCCAAATTTTCACCATTTTTATAGTGAATTTTCATAATTTCAATGCGTTGTTGAAGCGTGTATCGTTCCATTTTTATTAATGGCGTAGTTTCTACTTGTTAAATGTCAAAAAATTACAGCTCCAAAAGTTACATCTACCGAAATAACGGGCTATTCAAAATAACACCTCTTATTGGAAAACCCTTTATCATTGCTGTCCCTTTTCGCATTCACGAATTTTTAATCCGGATAATCGCTTACTGCCCTAAATATTATTCCATCTGCAGGGATTCTTGAGGGACGCATAACTACGTTAAGATCCAGCAATAAATCCGTGCAGCAAGACGTCATCAGCAAACCACCTTTTGTGGGGCCTCGAAACAATGGGCCATTCTAATCATTGTCAACTAAAACATGGGGCTTGGCAATTCAGAACTTTGCTGAAATCTTATTTTTTAATTGCAGAAAAAAATTGTACCGTCGTTATTTAGCCGCAGGATTTTTACCCAACGGAAAAAATTGATGCATTTTTCGGTGATTGTTTCCATTTTTACAAATTTGGCGTCGTCGGTAGTTATCGGCTTTCCAGTCGATTTCCAACAAAATGTTTTGTTTCTCGCTTTTCACGATTGATTCATCGGTTTATAAATTAAATATCAGGCTAGTCGTAAACATAGGTTTTTGTCCGAGAGTTTGCTAGTTATCGTTTTTCAGCTGTAAAACAGTGTAACACAAATTGGCGGTTCTGAAAAACTTGGAGGGGTTTAATTATTCTGGTCACCGAATGCTTTTGTGTTACTCGCGGAATTACCGTAAAATTACTAATTGTAACTAAAGTTTAAAATGCTGGAACTTTGCTGATTATGAAAATAAATACAGGAATGGTAGCCTTTGATAAAATGATGAATGCTATATTAAACTATTCCCAGAGGTTTCCAATACAATGGGTTTATTTGAATGTCGACATTTGTTAACCCTTTTTATCCATTTAAATCTAATTTCCAGTTTATTATAGCGGAGGAGTGAAATTAAAAGAACAAATTACAATGGAATATTTCTAGCAAGTAGTTTTGGCGGAAAATTGTAATTTTGATATTTTTAATGTTTTTATAATGCACTGATAAGAACTGTGTGTAATAGAACCAACAAAAGTGACTTGATGCACAATGCAAAACACAATTCTGACATGCAAATCTAATCAACTGTCTTGATAATATGGCGATTGGTTATTTTGTAGAATTTAATCAGTCTATAACCGACCTACTAGCGGCCAATCATACATCTTCCTTTTGGCGCGAAATTTAAAAAATGAAATAATCATAGATTTATCGCTATTTTTTTATTACATGCTTAATATCAAATCCAATTTTTTTAATATCTTTGTTTGTCTTAATTTGTTTAACATTTTCTCATAAAATCATTCATTAGAAAATTAAAATCGTCGGAAAGTAATATTTACAGTGCAGTGTTTTTGTTTCAGAAGTATTAATAAATAATTTAAAGTTGTCTGTAAATATTTAACAACTGTTTTAGTAGTTAAATAGTTCAGTTTATTCCCCCGTGGGTTTAGAGTAGGTACGCCACAAATTTATTCTGTTTTGACCAACTTTATTTACTTTCTTAATGCAATTGAATTACAAAGTTCGGTGGTAACGCAAAACAACTGAGAAAAATTTAAAGTTTCAATGTAGTCTGCTTGTCAAAGTACTGTTTTCACTAAAATCTGCCAATTGATTCGTCTATGTCAAGAAATCCACCCAATAAATTTTATTTTAGCCCAACGCAACTTTTCAAATTTGTTTTATTCTTGAGTGTCACTTTTTAGCGAGTAAATTTTGTGTTTACGAGGCGGAGCGTAGCGCAGCCGAGTGAATGCAAAATTGCGATTAAAAAAAAGTCACTTTTAATTCGAAACGTGCAATTTTTTGTTTTTGATCCCATGAAACGGTATTTATTTTTAACTGAAAAAAAATTGACTTGTAAGTGTATTTTCGACCATCTTTTTGTACTTTTGCTTCGAACTGGCGTTTCCAAACTCTCAAACGTCGAGCTTGAAACAAAAGTTTCGCGTGACGATTAAAATTTGTTAATGGCAAGCTAAGATCGTTGCCATTCGCAGCGGCATTCGAACAAAATTGCGGCGCATAAATTTTATTCATTTTCAGTCTTTCAAAAGCGGCGCCAGATAAGTTCCGCCATATTTTATGTTAATGCCCCTTAAATTGATGCGAAAGCAAAACACCGAGGCCAGGAAGAAACCACAAATTTTCAATTCAACTTAATGTGACTCCGGTCGCATTATCGGTGCTAAGTGCTTCGGGCTTTGGCCCAACAACCCCTGAACTCAGGAAGAAAATAATATCTGAAAATGAGCTAATTTACGAGCCTCTAATTCCGTAAAACTGCCCATTTGGAATATTTATATGGCGACTCCAATTAATAAAAGTTTTCGGTTATTTCCAGGCACAAACTTTTCTTATAAAAAGAAGTGCAAGTCAAATATCAATATTTTTTAAAATTTTTCACTTATTACAAATCACAAACATTTAAAAAAACACAAACTGAAACATTTATTTTTTCCAGTTTCGTGCATCCATTGTCAGTAATCATTGCATCATTGCATTGCAAAAATATATGTTTCAGTTTGTGTTTTTTTAAATGTTTGTGATTTGTAATAAGTGAAAAAAGTTTAAAAATATTGTTATGAAAAAAGAAAAGAAATTTGTAAGTAAACAACTTTATTAAAATGTTTTTCTTTTTGATAATAAAATATTTCTTAAATCTTTATTAATTTTTTTTTCTATTTGATAGTAAAATATTTTTTAAATCTTTATTAAAATGTTTTTCTATTTGATAATAAAATATTTCTTAAATCTTTATTAAAATGTTTTTCTATTTGATAGTAAAATATTGGCGACTCCAATTAATAAAACTTTTCGTTTATTTCCAGGCACAAACTTTTCTTATAAAAAGAAGTGCAAGTCAAATATCAGTATGGAATAAGGTACTTTTACGACTGACTGTAAACACAGCTTTTATGTCGATTGTGTTTCATCTGCCCGAGAAAATATTCATGAAAACCGGCTCTCAGAAAGTTTCCCAATTTACCGAGTGGAAGTTTCGATTATTAAATTTCTTCCTCGCGTAATTGACTTATTAAAAGTGCACAGTGGCGATTTTAAATTTTTGAAGGAGTCATTTTCCGGGGAAATGACGGCAATCAATTCGGGCAACGTCGCAGGACAAACGGCGCTTTTACAGGAGCGCTCAATTCGGATGACTGAAAATGGGAGACGCTTTTGTTCGATTCGCCAAACGCAGCGCGAAAATGCACCTTTTGCGCTTGAATTTGGTGTTTCCTCAAGTAAGCCGTTATGAACCAATTCACTTACCGTTACTTTGAAAAAGCGCGATAAAATTTCGCTTGAATTGGGTCAGAAAAAAATTACACGGAAACTCGATAAATTCCAGTTTGAGGGGCTTTAATCTTTTGTGACTTATCAACAGCGAAACTGCATTTCAGTCGCATTGTTACTACGCTCAAATATGCTCTTAGTCTAATTGATTTTGTATCGCAAGTTGTGCGAAGCTCTAAAGGTGCATGACGGGCGTAAATCGAAGGTTTTTTTGCTTCTCTGGGAATAACTGAAGTTTGCTATTCAAATTTGTTAACGAGCAAAAATAGTTTGACAAAATTTTTATGTTTTCAGAAGTTGAAATGTTGCAAAAGACTTTATTACTACCTACCGGGTCATTTATTAAGATTGAACATACCATTTAAATCAATTTTTTTTTTAAAAGTCAATCAGTCAATTATGCAACCAATTGCGCTCTCATGTCAATTTATTTGTTCCAACAAATTGGTGGAAAATAAATCTTTGACTTGTTATTTTTATACCAATTCACAATATTATTTTTTTCTTCTTTCGACTACATTTTAATAGTTAAATTCCAAACGTAAACTTCTATAGTCAAATTTTTTATTTCTAAATTACGTAAAAATCAAATCATTTGTATTATCAAGGATTACTGGGATAAAATTGAATAGGAATATTTTATGTACTTAAATCAATTTAAAAAAAAAATAAAGTCAATCAGTCAATTATGCAACCAATTGCGCTTTCATGTCAATTTATTTGTTCCAACAAATTGGTGGAAAATAAATCTTTGACTTGTTATTTTTATACCAATTCATAATATTAATTTTTTCTTTTTTCGACTACATTTTAATAGTTAAATTTCAAACGTAAACTTCCATAGTCAAATTTTTTATTTCTAAATTACATAAAAATCAAATCATTTGTACTTTCGAGGATTACTGGGATAAAATTGAATAGGGATATTTTATGTAAATCAAAAAAAAAAAAATAAAGTTAATCAGTTAATTATGCAACCAATTGCGCTCTCATGTCAATTTATTTCTTCCAACAAATTGGTGGAAAATAAATCTTTAACTTGTTATTTTTATACCAATTTACAATATTCATTTTTTCTTCTTTCGACTACATTTTAATAGTTAAATTCCAAACGTAAACTTCCATAGTCAAATTTTTTATTTCTAAATTACATAAAAAATCAAATCATTTGTATTATCAAGGATTACTGGGATAAAATTGAATAGGGATATTTTATGTAAATCAATTTAAAAAAAAATAAAGTCAATCAGTCAATTACGCAACCAATTGCGCTCTCATATCAATTTATTTGTTCCAACAAATTGGTGGAAAATAAATCTTTGACTTGTTATTTTTATACCAATTCCCAATATTAATTTTTTCTTCTTTCGACTACATTTTAATAGTTAAATTCCAAACGTAAACTTCAATAGTCAATTTTTTTATTTGTAAATTACATAAAAATCAAATCATTTGTATTATCAAGGATTACTGGGATAAAATTGAATAGGGATATTTTATGTAAATCAATTTTTTTTTAAAAAAAAGTCAATCAGTCAATTATGCAACCAATTGCGCCCTCATGTCAATTTATTTGTTCCAACAAATTGGTGGAAAATAAATCTTTGACTTGTTATTTTTGTACCATTTCACAATATTAATTTTTTCTTCTTTCGACTACATTTTAGTAGTTAAATTCTAAACGTAAACTTCCCTAGTCAAATTTTTTATTTCTAAATTACATAAATATCAAATCATTACTGGGATAAAATTGAATAGGGATATTTACATTGTGTGTTCAATGTTAAAGAAAGACCCAGTATATACAGTCTGTTCACCGAAATTGGCAACAGTGAATAATTTTTTTAAATTGCTAGATATAAAAAAGAGTTTCGATAGTTTTATCTTAAACTCGAAATTTTCTGTTGGAAACAGATTACTTATATTTTTGTACTTCAAGCTTAACCGGAAATGCACAATAAATTCGTTTTCAAATGGCACATGTTGTTTTGCATTATTTTCTTGATACAAAATATTTACATTTTCATAATTGAAGAAAAATTTATATTCCACTGTAAACTATTATGTCAAAATAAAAAATGCAACCAAACATAAAACATAAATTTTAAAAATGTAATCGCCGCCGCTGTGTTTATTCAGAGAACTGATGAAATGGGAAGTTTGTACATCATTTTACACAAAATTTCCGGAACTAATAAAATTTCTGCATTTCCAATTAAATTATTGAGGTTTGATGCAATTTTCTAGTTGTGCTTGAATTTTAATTAATTTTCACTTGGCGTTCTCTTAGACAATTGTGAAATTGTAAAGTGATATTAAATTCCTCGTTGCGGCTGCAATAAATAAGGAGTTGATTTTTAATGGGAGCTCGGCTTTGTGTGCAAACTAAAGGACGAAATAATTGGTAGTTGGCATTTTCAGCCGAACTATACATTAATTAGTGCAGAACGAGGAATTAATGAAACGTCGTTTTTTTAAGTGTCAGCGACAATTGCGCCGAAAGTAACAAATAGGAAATTCAAGGACGATTTACCCGGCGAAAATTTAATTAAATTTATTAAATTAACGACGGCGTTTTTGTTTAATTGTCTTCATTTTTTCAACCCATAAAATAAAAATATATTTTTGCCAAATTGTATTGAGGCGGTCGCCGTTGTACAATTCACGAATCCAAAGAGCGACGTCGAAATTAATTGCAATATAAACTCCGGTTTCGAAAACAAATAAATAAACGTCCGATATGTCATCGTTTTTTAGGGATCGTCGAATTGAACGGCCAAAAACTTGGAAAGGCCTCCACTTTATTTGTTTTTGCAACGTCTACAAACAACATTTGTTTGTAATTTGTATTCGGGAAAAAGGAATAAAATCATCTGCATGGGATGGTGTAATACGTTTCAGGGCCTTGAATTTCGTCAAGATTTGCTGCGTTGGCGCTTTCTGATTATCCTTTTAAATTTTAATGTTTTCTTCTGTCTTCCACTCAAAATACATCTAATTAAAAAGGGTCAATTAAAAATTTTGATTATCAACGAATTTGTTGCAATTTTTTTTCCAAATCAATACAAAAAGTCCACAGTTGCACATTTCCCACCGATACGAAATCACCCTGTCACAATTCGCATCGGAAATTGCGGTCGAATTCAAATTTCCTATTTGGATTTAAAAAAAAAATAGAACGATTTGATGATCTTGTAAAACAATGAGTTTGGTAATTGGGTTCGACTTTTATTTGGGGACAAATGGGGATGGAAAATTTATGCACATGCTGTACGTAAACTGATTACAGGGCGAGTGTCCTTTTCAATATTCTTAAAAGGTTCGGAAAATAAAGCCAAAGATGTGTCAATTAATTGACTGTTTGTAGCTCGGCCATTAATTTTATTTGTTGCAAAGTAATCAAGTAATTGGTTCACAAGCTACTTTTGTCATCGAATGATGTAATTTTCATATACAATACAACAAGTGGAATCGAGATTATCGATAATCGCATGAGTTGGAACACGAAACATGTTGCCAAAAATTGTATTCGCCAGATTATATCACGAATGAACAATTTTATACTTTTTCGGACAAAATGTAATTTCGAGAGTCGCAAAACTAGACAAAATTGGGCCCAAATATATTTGTGAGACTTTACAGTGTTATACAGGGTGAGTTAAGTTTTACCGCCCCGGCCATAATACCTATTAAAAATTGAGGGGAAAGTATCCAATTTACATGTTACATCAGTTGAAGTTTACACTTTCGATTAGTGACACAAGTTTTTTAAATCATTTTTATTTGAAGCCAAAAAAGTAAAACAAAGAGTTTCGGGTAAAATTTCCATGTTTAGCTTTTTATTTCAATATTTGTCAAATTATTCGTAGCATTGTTAATTGCAATTTGATTCGTTAAAAAATTATTACTTTTTGAGTTAAATCAAATTTAACATAAAGCACAAAAAATACTTTTATTTATGACTTTCCAACAATGGATAATACGGTCTACCACGTAACAATACCTGATGATCAACCCATGAAATGAAGGGAACGGCGCTTTAGTTGCTGCCAGACCCGTATTCTGGAATTTGTGAGAAAAATAAAATAAGTTTTTAATAGGTAAATATTAAGTTTATTTTATAAAAGATGCTCAAAGTGATGCCCCATTACTCATAAATTAAAAACATTTCAAGCTTTTCCTCGAATGAGTATTGAAATGACATGATTATACCTGAACTAAACACAAATGTTCACTATTCCATAAAACAAAGTTTTAATTTTCACTTTTTACCAACGATGTTTAAGTGTTGGAAGATTTGTTGCGAATGTGAATGTTTCTCTATTCACAAAGTGACATAGGGTTGTGACCAGGGTTTTTAAACTTTGGGTGAATTAAGCAATTTATTTTATGGGAAGGTTTAATAACCGATAGGTATATGGACTTTGCAGACGGAAAAATTAAAACACAAAATTGTAGACAGATATACTAACGAAAATTAGAAGCTGGCAAACGATTTTCTTATCAAGTTTAAAATCTAATATTGCAAAAATTATTCTTTATTATGATTATAATTACCGTGTAGCTGTTAGTTACGATGTTGTGAACTTTTAAAGAAATAGCGAAGACCCTTATTCCGGTCCTGTAAAATGTAACGTTGCACTTTTTAACTTAACTTTATGACTGTCATAAATAATCAGCCAAGTACCCAAAACCAATACTATTGTTAGGTGAATTGGTCAGCTTATGTAGTAAATCATTTAAAAAAATACCTTCTAATACGAAAATGCCTTTATTTAATGAATCCAAATTAGTAAAATTATTTCAATTACACTAAATTATGTGAAAATATTGTACTGTTCGTACATAAAAAAACAAATAAATTGAGCAATTAGTAATTGAAAGAAAGCCAAAATTTTACCTGATTAAAAAAAAAAGATTTTTTCTTGGTTTCTATGTACCTCAATAATATTAAATTACTTATGCAATTTATGAGAATTGACAAATTATTTTAAAGGCCTATTTTGCCACGGGCGGTAAAACTTAACTCACCCTGTACAGTTTATGATTTTGTATCTTTTCATCAATATTGTTTAACGAACAATCAAGGAAACGCGCCATTTTTTGTAACTGTGACATTTCAGTTGACAACACGGTACACTAGATTTACGGAGCAGCACGCGGGATTATCAACAGTAATATCACAAGTGCATCAAAATAGCCGATTAAATTTTGACGTTTCTGTCAAAATGTTTTGTCTAGAAATATGTCGAGCAAATTTGCCACGTAAGAAAATCTCGAGTGCGCAGCACGAGAGATTTTGGGTGGAAAATTTACGAGAAATATTTCTTTATGGCAAAACGTTGCGACAAAAACGTAAAAATTTAATCAGGCTATTTTCATGCACGCGGGGTATTCGGCATGATTATTTCCTGATTATTAATTTGAATAAATAGATTTTACGACGAATTATTTATTTACTTGTCGAGGAATCTTTGATAATGATTGCAAAACAAATTCAGAAGCTATTAAACGTCAAAATTTAATCGGGTAAATTTTGACACCTTTGAGACGTCAAAATTTAATCGGGTAAATTTTGACACGTTTGAAACGTCAAAATATAATCGCTATAAAACTGAGGAAAACCATGGTGACTGGGACTTTTTATGTGCATGAAGGAAATAATCACTTATTAATCACATTCTACTCAATATGGCACACTAGATTTGCGGAGCAGCACGTGGGATTATCACTTAATAATCTTTCTGCAGTGCTGAGTATCATTTATTAAGCGGTCGTTAGGATAGGGAAAAATAGCACTATGAGTTGTTTAATCAGGCTAATCATTATTTTTAGAAAATCGTTATTAAATTGAGATTTCAATTACAAAGACACGTTACTTCATCACGTTCGTATCATTTGCACCAAGTGTCTGTTTGCATGGCCATTGTGTTCGATTGGATACCGAAGTAGGTGGTTGCGATTGATTTCCCTCAAAGGGCAGTGTTGCAGTTTACCAGGGTTCTAATAGTGCAATCAAAGTCCCACTCAAAGTCGGTCAATGCTCCCCCGAGAAAAATTACTTGTCGCCTCAGAAGAGAATCCAAAATTTCGCTTCCATTAACTTTTCTGACGTGTCCTCGCAAACTTTTTATTTCGAGAATATTTCTGGTCGAAAATAAATCCCTCCCAGACGTTGAAATCGTGCCTGTCCGAACTTTTTCCGCTGACATATAATATTTTGAGACTCGCTTTTGATTACCGGGCTTAAACATAATAATTCTGTTCGTTTCGACGTTTTTTGACAAGTTTCTTCAGATTGTGACGTTGATATTAAAAATACTTTCTTAACTTGAAATAGAATGGTAAATTTTTGTTATCAGAGAGACAATATTTTTTTAATTACAATCTTATTTGTTGAAGTAAGTTTTTTTATGTATTTAAATCTCAAGAAATACAGGTGTGTCATTTAACAGACTATGTTATTGTGCACATCTTTCCCCTACTCTTACGATTGAATTACTGTCACTTGTGATTTATTTCATTTTATTGTTAACTTTTATTTCATTCGACGATTTTTATTATTTGCCTTTATTATAGCATAAAATAAATAAGTTGCGACTTGAATTTAAATCACTTTGTTTGCAAAGTTTTATTAAAAATGTGCCGTATCGCAAGAAAGCACCGCGAACGTAAAAATATATCAATCATCTTATGTGCATAACAATAAAATCCTTTTGTGTAGTTACAGATAAAAATCTTATCGACGGTGGGCGAACATGAATAGATATCAATCAAGCTTTGTGTAAAGTGGACACTTGAATGGAAGCGATAAAAAAAGAACGCTGCAATTGTCTTTTAAAAATCTAGCCGCGTAGAATAATGGGACTCGATGCAAATCCGTAGAAAAATCCTAGCGGAATAATAACTTCATCAATGGATAGCTTTATGTCTGGCTAATAAAGAGAGCAAAACTCGCATGATTTATGGCGCTCTCGAATTTTCTTCTTCTTGCAGATAAAAATAAAATTCCGTGCATAATATACAGTGCCCGCCATATTGTTCGCACCATATGAGAAAAACCTTCGATTTCTTTAAAAATTTAAATCTGCCAAAAGTTTGTGCATTTTCAAAAACGCAAAACAGACTACTCGGATTCTGCAAGTGATTTTTGGTTTCAGAGAAGATGGAATTTATCGAAACTTCGAAAACTGAAAAAAAATCATATTTTTAGAATGAAAATATGTTTGATGAAATTTGGGTAACATTAGTTACATATTCAGTAGATTCGATA
Organism: Dascillus cervinus; assembly: GCA_949768715.1. Classification (NCBI taxonomy): domain Eukaryota; kingdom Metazoa; phylum Arthropoda; class Insecta; order Coleoptera; family Dascillidae; genus Dascillus; species Dascillus cervinus. The sequence goes on along the minus strand of OX458317.1, from coordinate 33,949,255 downwards.
CCAATTATGAAATTAGGTGAGTTTTATCAACTGCTGTCCAAAAAATTGCTATTCTTCAAATTTCAACTTTCCCTTACAATTTCCACGTGTAATCTTGAATTTTAATTATTTCAAATCTAAGTATTTTTAGTTCATTTATTTTTGTCTTAAAAAAATTAACTGAACTAGTACAATCTAAATTACAAATGAAATTTTTAATTTCAATAGAAATTCTGTCATGTTATTTTATATTTTTGGTGCAAAGCTTTTTTATCACGAAAAATCACACTTTAAGTTTCATCTTGTGTTTTAATTTATTCAAACAAACAATTAATGTGAATAAATACAAAAAAGGGTATTTTTTCGTTAAACGCACTAGAAAATTATAATAATAAAAGCATCGTCATATTGTATACAAATTCATAAATGGATACTTTTTCAATAGGAGAATAACTGTTTGACAGTATCATTAGTATTTTTACAATGGAATGTAAATGAAGTAAAAGTGAGAAAATTGAAATTGTTTTAATTGTAGGTGACAAATATGAAACGTTGAGAGTGACAGAGCTATTTAATTTTTAATCACCGACATCCTGGTAAAAATATCTCCCATACAACAGTTGGCCAAATTTATTCAAAATTTAAAAGTACGGGAACCATTGCAAATAAATTTAAACATCCACATGGTCATTGGATCACTGACGAAGAACACCAGCTGCAAATTTTGCGAACAGTTTCTTCCAATGGAGTTGTAAACTTGCAGAATGGCCGTTGATGAACTAATGAAAATTCAAATTTTCAAATAGAAGTACGGAGTCAATACGAATGTGTGGTGTGAAATCTTTAATAACCAACTATTTGTACCACACTTAGCAATAATTTAAAAACAAAACAATTGTTCCGATAACTTCAACAATTGTTACAATGAAATTAATCTAGGATTAACTAATACTGTCAAGTATAAAGAAAAAAAAAGAAAAGTGCACTGCAATTCGCATGGTTTTACCTAGAAACACCGACTCTTAAGATTCAACCCTGACCACACCTGATGAAAATGTGGATTCTAACATAAAATTGAAATAAAAAGTATTTCAAAGAAAAATAATCAGTTCTATTCTTGGTTGATGCAGTTTTCCAATTTTTTGTTTTCAAATGATTACAACAAGGGTTGACTCTTAAGATTCGGTTTGTCTAGGTGAAAGCATGCAACTTTCAGTGTGTTTGTTTGAACTGATTTTTGAATTGAAGTAAAACTGGGTTTTTTGAAATAGCGCACGTGTGTTCAAGGGGTGTCCGATGAGTGTCCGATAGGGTCAATTCTAAAAAGATCTTAAGGATAATTTGGAAAGCATGACATCCGGCCAAGTGTGATTTTATGTTGAAATGTATTGTATTTAAAAAGTGCAGTAATAAAATTGTCAGATTTAATGGTGGCTCTATAACAATGTCAAAAAAACAAGTTACATTTGCAGCGGAATGCACAAACAATTGATAATAATTCTATTGAAGCTGTGAAAGCTGTGAGAAAAGGGACACTTTCAGGTAGCTTCCCACTGTCTCGGATGTGCTGGTCCAAACGTTAAACACTGTGTAGTTAAAGCGTTACTGACGACTGGAAATAAATATTATGTCTCTCCCCAACACCGATTTGTTCGTCTTAAAAGAGATTTTTAACTTCAAGGTTCTAAAATTCAGTTCGTAGTTCGTTTTAACGAGAATTCGTGTTAACCGAGCGACATTCCATAAGAAACGATAAAAAATCAGCCGGGACCACAGTGTCTGTTCGCGCTAACGAGGTGTTCGTCTTATCGAGGATTTACTGTAGTTACGATCAAAATAATTTTTATTTTAAAATTATTATCTTTTTTCAGTTTTTGAAGTTTGGATAAATTCCATTTTCTCTGAAACCAAAAATCGTTTTCAGAATCCGAGTTGTCCATTTCGGGCTTTTGAACATGCACAAACTTTTGACAAATTTAGATTTTTAAAGAAATCGAAGATGAACCTTTTTCCCATATGGTGCGAGCAATACGGCGGGCTCTGTATATGCACAGAAATGACTCATCAATTTTCTGGTTACAAAAAAAGTTTCATAATAGAAATTTCAGGTATTAACAGTCTCTACAAATTACTATTCCCACAACTTTTCGATATCTCGAAACGTTTCCAAGTTATAATCAACTTAATGTCCTTGGGGAATTTCGGGTTCCTATTAACGGATTTGGGTCACGTTTTTTGAAATTACCACTTGAATAGACAATTGTCAATGAAATTTATTCCTTAGTGCGGTTTCAATATTAGTCTACTTATTGACACTTCACGTCACGCTACGACGTGCCACGAGCCGTTCCTATTCAAATGAACATACCAAAATTTCATTACCCAAGTGTAGCGTTGAATGTTGCATGAAATTGCGGTACAATGTGAAAAGGAATTTTACATGGATTGTGATAGGATAAGGTATTTACTGGGATACAGCCATAAACCTGGGAATTTTGTAGTAGGGTCCTCATTACCTCTAAGGGAGTGACAGGCGGTTTTTACAGTCGCTGAGTTTCGGTCCGGTTCAGAAATTTGTCGAATCATAATTTTGTATGAGAATAAAATATTAAAAAAATTTAACTTGTTGGTCAGTTTTTATAGACTTTGCTGCCAACAAAGTTAATTTGAAAGGGTTGAGAAGTTGACAATGTAACAAACTTTCTCGCAAAGTGGAAAACCAGAAGAAAAACTTCTCTGTAAAGTACGGCAATTTGTATAGAATATAATTTTTGTGCGAAAACTAATTTAAAAATTAATTAGTACTTAAATAATAAAAATAATTTGAAAATACCAACAAACTAAATGAAGAAAATAATTAAATTCAAATTTTAATTTAGAAATTGTATGACAATTTTGAAACTAAATAGGGTAAAGACACCAGTTTTAGCCACTTTGTAAATAATTATTTGATTTTTTTTTAAATTCCAAACGAAAGTAATTTTAAAAATCAGCAAATATACAAAAAACTTTTAGTGCAACGATAAACATCACCAGTCAAATTTGAAAGGGTTGAGAAGTTGACAATGTAACAAACTTTCTCGCAAAGTGGAAAACCAGAAGAAAAACTTCTCTGTAAAGTACGGCAATTTGTATAGAATATAATTTTTGTGCGAAAACTAATTTAAAAATTAATTAGTACTTAAATAATAAAAATAATTTGAAAATACCAACAAACTAAATGAAGAAAATAATTAAATTCAAATTTTAATTTAGAAATTGTATGACAATTTTGAAACTAAATAGGGTAAAGACACCAGTTTTAGCCACTTTGTAAATAATTATTTGATTTTTTTTTAAATTCCAAACGAAAGTAATTTTAAAAATCAGCAAATGTACAAAAAACTTTTAGTGCAATGATAAACATCACCAGTCAAATTTGAAAGGGTTGAGAAGTTGACAATGTAACAAACTTTCTCCCAAAGTGGAAAACCAGAAGAAAAACTTCTCTGTAAAGTACGGCAATTTGTATAGAATATAATTTTTGTGCGAAAACTAATTTAAAAATTAATTAGTACTTAAATAATAAAAATAATTTGAAAATACCAACAAACTAAATGAAGAAAATAATTAAATTCAAATTTTAATTTGGAAATTGTATGACAATTTTGAAACTAAATAGGGTAAAGACACCAGTTTTAGTCACTTTGTAAATAATTATTTGATTTTTTTTTAAATTCCAAACGAAAGTAATTTTAAAAATCAGCAAATGTACAAAAAACTTTTAGTGCAACGATAAACATCACCAGTCAAATTTGAAAGGGTTGAGAAGTTGACAATGTAACAAACTTTCTCCCAAAGTGGAAAACCAGAAGAAAAACTTCTCTGTAAAGTACGGCAATTTGTATAGAATATAATTTTTGTGCGAAAACTAATTTAAAAATTAATTAGTACTTAAATAATAAAAATAATTTGAAAATACCAACAAACTAAATGAAGAAAATAATTAAATTCAAATTTTAATTTGGAAATTGTATGACAATTTTGAAACTAAATAGGGTAAAGACACCAGTTTTAGCCACTTTGTAAATAATTATTTGATTTTTTTTTAAATTCCAAACGAAAGTAATTTTAAAAATCAGCAAATGTACAAAAAACTTTTAGTGCAACCATAAACATCACCAGTCAAATTTGAAAGGGTTGAGAAATTGACAATGTAACAAACTTTCTCCCAAAGTGGAAAACCAGAAGAAAAACTTCTCTGTAAAGTACGGCAATTTGTATAGAATATAATTTTTGTGCGAAAACTAATTTAAAAATTAATTAGTACTTAAATAATAAAAATAATTTGAAAATACCAACAAACTAAATGAAGAAAATAATTAAATTCAAATTTTAATTTGGAAATTGTATGACAATTTTGAAACTAAATAGGGTAAAGACACCAGTTTTAGCCACTTTGTAAATAATTATTTGATTTTTTTTTAAATTCCAAACGAAAGTAATTTTAAAAATCAGCAAATGTACAAAAAACTTTTAGTGCAACGATAAACATCACCAGTCAAATTTGAAAGGGTTGAGAAATTGACAATGTAACAAACTTTCTCCCAAAGTGGAAAACCAGAAGAAAAACTTCTCTGTAAAGTGCGGCAATTTGTATAGAATATAATTTTTGTGCGAAAACTAATTTAAAGATTAATTAGTACTTAAATAATAAAAATAATTTTAAAATACCAAAAACTAAATGAAGAAAATAATTAAATTCAAATTTGAATTTGGAAATTGTATGACAACTTTGAAACTAAATAGGGTAAAGACACCAGTTTTAGCCACTTTATATATAATTATTTGATTTTTTTTTAAATTCCAAACGAAAGTAATTTTAAAAATCAGCAAATGTACAAAAAACTTTTAGTGCAACGATAAACATCACCAGTCAAATTTGAAAGGGTTGAGAAGTTGACAATGTAACAAACTTTCTCCCAAAGTGGAAAACCAGAAGAAAAACTTCTCTGTAAAGTGCGGCAATTTGTATAGAATATAATTTTTGTGCGAAAACTAATTTAAAGATTAATTAGTACTTAAATAATAAAAATAATTTTAAAATACCAAAAACTAAATGAAGAAAATAATTGAATTCAAATTTGAATTTGGAAATTGTATGACAACTTTGAAACTAAATAGGGTAAAGACACCAGTTTTAGCCACTTTATATATAATTATTTGATTTTTTTTAAATTCCAAACAAAAGCAATTTTAAAAATCAGCAAATATACAAAGAACTTTTAGTGCAACGATAAACATTACCAGACTTTATGAGTACCACAACTTCGGCTATCAAATCGTACTTAACATTTACTAACATTCTACCTAATTTTCTCACCAATCACCAAAAAAACCCTTTTTTAAACTGCGTCCTAATTTATAAGACCCAAGCGCAAAACAAAACTTTCCTGATCCCCGAAGTTCTTTATTAATCCTTTTCCAAGCGAAAAAACTTTTGTTTAAATTAGGGTCGCCCACACTAATAACATAATTCCTTAAACTGAAACGAAAAATCTCTTTCAATAAAACTTGCTAGACCGCAACTCCACTCCGCAACCTCTTCCATACTTAAAGCAGCGGAGAAAATCTACTTTATTTTGATTTGATCTTGCGGCGCTTATCGGCGGCGGTTTCGCACTTCCCAACATCAAAAGACTTTACTCGAAATTGTCCGAATCGATTTTATTTCGTTAAAAAAATATTTGAAAGCTTCAAAGAAATTTACCTTTCGGATGACGGTTGGCGATGTTGAAACGGCACTTCGCGTGTTAATCTGTGGGATGGTGGTGCATGACGTCACGGCGTCCAACGTGTTACTGACGCAAGTTACAGCGCGATTCTGGATTCAACGTTAGGCGCCGCGATGCGCGCACTTGACTCTTGTAATGTGACTGACAGTACGCAGAAGCGATATTACCACGTGTGTGAGATAGTGTTAACAAGAAATGTCGCTGTAACAAAAACCGTTGCGATAAACTTGATGGAATCCGTTTTTCTTTCCCATTACATGAATTTGCTGAAGGGAACGAATCGGGGCTTAGGTGGGAATTTTTTGAACAAAAAAATTAGTGTCGACAGATGAGGCAAATACCTTTGGTAACTCACCTTACACAAGTTTTTTAATACCGTTGACTGAAGCTAAAACTCAAGGTAATTTAGACAATTTTAACTAAAGCTTTTGAACTGAAAAAATCCAATTTTAAAAGGTTCAAATTTCATTAAATTTTACAGAACAGATCTGCTTTGTAAAGCGGCTAGGCTCTTTGTATTGCGGCGGATTCTACAATATGGCTACAACATAATTATACAGGTTGCATTATATTAAGTGTAACTGGTAACTTTGTTGTTATTGGAGTTACAAAGTTGGTGAAATTAGCAAAGAATTAGTGTTTTTTCCGCTGATTACCATAATGAAAGCAAAAAAACAATCGAACGCCATCTGTTCGAGATATTCACGAAAGTAACATTTTTTTTAAATGGAATGTCCTATACTTTTTTACCTATTTCAAATGAATGTGTAATTTTGAGTAAAAAAGTCTTAACGCACTAGTACTATTAAATTAACTACCTGGAAGTTACAAGTAATTGAAGTTTTTATTTCAATTAACTACAAAAATCACGTAGACACTTAAACAGTTAAAAATTGTGTTTATTGAAACATTTCTTCCATGGAAATGTTATTGAATCCTCGGTAGGTTGTCAACAAGGTGACCCCCTCTGTCCTGCAATTTTTAGTTTATCTATTTATCAAATTATTAAGAATTTGAATTCAAAATTTAATGTTTGGTAGTTAGATGATGGTTCTTTAGGTGGTAAGGCTTTTGATGTCTTACAAGACTTAGAAACGATAATTTCCGAATTTAAAAAAATTGGTTTGGTTCTTAATTTCAATCAATGCGAACTTTTCTTCCTTAATAATGTTTCGGAATTAGACAAGTCTTCAATTTTGGAGAGATTCGAATTATTAGCTCCTTGTATTCACGTTTGTAATGTTGAAGACTTTTTTATTCTTGGTTGTTCTATTTTCAATGCAACAATTCCTCCATTCATTTCTAAAAAAATTCATTCATTCTCTTTACTTTCTTCAAATCTATGTAAAATTAATCCTTATATTAGTTTATTTTTACTCAGCCATTGTTTTTGGATACCTAATTTCACTTATAATCTTAGATGTTGTCTTTTTTGGAAATTTAAAAATGAGTGTCTTGAATTGAATAATATTGTTATTTCTTCTTTGGAAAAAATTTTGAATATTAAATTTACAATAAAATCTTGCACTCGAAGCCAAATTACCAATCCGTTTTGGTGGATTAGGTATAAAGTCTATAATTGATATTTCCTCGCCTGCCTTTTTGTCTTCTATATTTTCTAATTCTGAACTTATTATGTCCATTCTACCTTCTAGTTTTTCTAATTTTGAAATTACATCCCTTAACGAGGCTGTAGATTATTGGAAGGAAATTTTTAATTCGTCTTTACTTCCAAAAGAGCTTTCTATTCAAAGAAATTGGGACTTACCTATCTGTGCGAAAATATTTCAAAATTTATTATCTTCCTCAAATATCACACAAAAAGCTATCTTATTAGCTGGATCTGAACTTGAATCTGGAGCTTGACTTGAAGCTCTTCCATCTTGTAAATTAGGTACTTTTTTAGAAAAAAACTTTTTACAAATTGCAATTTCACTCAGATTGGGCATCAATTTCTGTCATCCTCATATCTGTTCGTGCGGTTCTTCTGTAAACTCGTTGGGTCATCATGGTTTATCGTGCATTAAAAGTGCTGGTAGATTCTCTCGTCACAGCTGTATTAATAACATTATTAAACGTGCTTTCTCTTCTGCCAACATTTCTTGTATGCTTGAACCTAGTATTCTGAGGGATGATGGCAAACGTCCAGATGGTATTACAGTTATTCCATGGAAAGTAGGTAAATCTTTAGTTTGGGATTTTACTTGTACGGATACACTTATCGCTTCTCATTTGACTGATTTTTCATTTTCTGCAAGATCTGCTGCACACTTGGCAGAAAATGTTAAGAAAAAAAAATATAAAGCAATTTCTGATGATTATTTTTTCGTCGCCTTCGCTGTGGAAACTTTGGGTCCTTGGAGTGCTGATACCCTTTCTCTCCTTGAAGATTTGTGGAGGCGTATTGTTCAAAGAACGGGAATTCCTCAAGCCAAAACATATTTGAAGCAACGAATAAGTTTGGCTATACAGAGAGGCAACGTTGCTAGTGTTTTTGGTACAGCACCGCTTTCTTCTTCTCTTAATGAGTTTTTTTTTTTTTTTTAAGAGGAGGTAACCTGTGTGACTACTATCTTCCTCCCCCATACGTCTTCCTCACCACGGGAACCACATTAACATTACGTCAAGTATTACTTCGAGGTGAGTGACTGTTTAGTTCCATTTACATCTTATCATTAGATCACATCTTTTGATAAGCTTTCACTCACACTTTTTCACCTTTCGTTTTCTTTCCCTTTTACCTATCATTCTCACTCTCTATCACTCTCTCCCTCTATCATCAAAAATTGCCTCTTATTAGTTTGCTTTCACACACACTTTTACTCATTTCATCTTCTTCCTCCTTTACCTATCATTCACACTCTCTATCACTCTCTCCCTCTTAGATCATCTTAGATTGAATTGTGAAGAAGGCATCCCTTGACTCCCCTTGGTAATGGACCCTCTGGCTGTCAAGGCTTCACATGAACTTGCATCTTTAATTGTGATGTTCGTTACAACCTAAATGACTCAATAAGATTGGTTAAATATGATTCAAAAATAATTAAAAGAAATAAATAAATAATTAAAAATTTTAAACCTAGGAGACTTAGAATTTTTACAATCAAAATCAAAGTAGTATATTAAATAATTTTTTGACGTTTCTAAAATTTTTACATTTTTTTCGCCGTAACTTTACAAATAAACCGATGGAATCCGTCTCGCGACTTTACAAAAATTAAATGAAACTTATTTGCTCCTAATAATTACTATAAACGCTTCACGAGTAAAAAAATTACAAAAATCTTAAATTGGTAAATTTTGACGTTTCTAAAAAATTTTAAACAGATCGAAAAAAGAAAAAAGAAAAAATTATTCAAAATACCTCATATACATTCATTCTCTCAATCACACAACCTTTAACCTTCAATCTTCGTCAGAATCTGATATCACATCATCTTATTTTATTTATTCTAGTTATTACTTATGTTATGTTATTTTATGTTATCGTTAAGCAAATGTATATTAATAATTAATTAATTTATTTATTTTTATCAGAACTACCATTACCATTATTAAAAAAAACATAATAATTCTTCCAAATGACTACAAATAACTTGTAGATTTTTTGAGAAAATGTTTGCAATCTAATTATTTCTGTCAATTTTGTGGATTAACTTAATTTGAAAATTCGACATGAAATTCAATCAATCGGATTCCTTCAATTGAAACATTTCCGCGACAAATATTTTGTTTTTCTAAAAGCTCGGTGATTACATCTTCCAATAAGATTAAGTGCTAAACCTCCATCTCGGATAAAATAAATTCTTTATAACGACCGTTATGCAGCAGGACTTTTGTCTGATCCTTGTTGACGCAAATCGAGTGCCGAGTGAAAATTTTCCACAGTTATTTGAACTAATCTGTTCAGATTTTTTTACATGTAAATCTCGAACGCGGCTTCTTCATAACAGTTGGCAATTTAATGCGCTCAGAAATAAATCCACGCAGGATAACGTCTGGCAGATTTTATACACCGTTTTGTACTATAAAATTCGCTCTCCACTAGTTACGGCTTGTAATCTCGAGGACAATAAATTTTCCCAACTGCACGCACGTTGGACCCACCGTTTCTTGTTATCAGTTAATTATCAAACTTCATGCGCATTCCGAATTATCTCCAAACGGTTCTCGTCCATAATCATGGCACACTGAACGAAAAGCCTACGTAAATGCAACAAAAAAGTTCGTTGTGGCAATGTATTTTACATCAAAATTGGTCCAAAGTAGACATACATGGGTACAATGTAACTTAATACATCAAGTTATGGATTGATGTAATACATACATTGGGACAACGTACAATACATTACATCAATATTACGAAAAGCGTTCGTTGGTTCAATGTAAATTTTTTATTGATATTACAAAGAATGCTTATCAAACGAATGTACATTTTTCGTCAAGTTAACGAACGTGTTTATCAGTTCAATGTATACATTTTATTGGCGCGATGAAAAAGCTTCATTGAACTTTTCGTAATTTTTAATTTAATTAATTAGGTAATTAGTAATTAATGATATAATTAATTAAAAATTTTATTTATTGGATTCAAATAAAAAGCATAGGTTATGAATTCATAAATATTTATATTTTGGGTACTTATTTTTTACAAGATTTACAATACCTCAACCCTTCCATATAATTAAATAATTATATAACTTACTTGATTTTTCTCATTAAAAGTGCACACGAAAAATGAGGAAAATGAAAAAAATTAAGTAGTGATTTATACATAAATTAATATATTTCAATTACTGCAAAAAAAAACTTAAAAGATAACAAAAAAATGCAAGCTGTTAAAATAAACTGCAATGGTTGTTCTGATCGTTTGAGTGTAGGGTTTCTGAAAAAGAATTCGCACTGTTCGTTTTAAAAAAAAAATCCATAGAACTTCAAAACATAATACTTTCCTTCGGAGAGTCTAAATCAAACACATATATTATTTTAAAACATACATCAACAGCCCTTAACAAAATTTCTTCTTGCGAATCTTTAATGGTAAATTTGATAACATTCTTTTTTCCAGTTTCGTCGGTTTTTACTATCCTGTCAGTAGGTGTAAAATATCCATGGAGTGAGTAAAATATTGCTGCATCGCAACTATCTGAAATAGAAATAATTATAAACTTTAGAAGTTATTTACTTAAAAAACTTACTGTTACTGCAATTATTTATTTGAATATTTTCTAAGAGGCCTCGAATTTGTTTATCTTTGATGTTATTTTCCGTCGAAAGAAATTTTTGCAGCCTGTCAATGTGATTTGACCATGTTGCCATCAAACCACCGGCATTGTTGAATAGGAAAGTGAATTCCATATCTATCTACAAAATAACACTTTTTTATTGCTGTGTTCGTAAATATTTATATTTATCTTATCAAACGAAAACCTGTCGAGAGTTTATAAAACGGCCACTTTTGTAAGTTTTTGCTGAAAAAGAAGTTGTATTGTAATATTATTTACCTTATTTAAATATATGAACTATTTTTCACAATACTGTCACAGATTGTAAGTAAAGCCGGACTGTAAGCGACTGGTCGGTTAAACTCGCAACAACCTCATCAAAAGTTGCATGTGGTGTCTGCACACTTGACACTTTCAAAAAACAGGTAGCAATAAATTTAAAATTAACAAGAAAGGCGCCTCTGTTACAAATGAGGTAAAAAAAATTGCATTTTGCATTTTGTGCTTATGAGGATGTAGGTACATATTTTTTTCGTACGTCACAAGGGTGCAAAATAAGTTTTTTGTCTTTATTTTATTATATCATAGCGAATAAGGAAATATGACAGCGGTGTTTAACGATTTTAAGGGTATCACAGTTACTTTCTTACGCCTAAACACGATTTGCGATAATGCTTTTGTTAAGCAATTTGATGTACTCGACGTATAATATTTTACAAATATTTATCAATTTCTATTTATTGTAGTTAACAAATCCTTACATTGAAACAATGTAAATGTTGTTAATGTGATAAACGAATACATCAAATGTTTCGAAAACTTTTAATGTAGGGAGTTTCCTATTATCAATGTATTCTGTCATCGACACATATAACAACGTTGAAGAATTTTTCGTACCATTGATGTATTTTACGTTGAACCAATGTATGCGCAGTTGATGAACTGTCTTCACTGATATTATGTACAATATTTCTTTCAGTGCAGCCACATAAAAGATTTTTTTCTGAAAAAGTTTTATTTACCAAAAAATTTGAAGGAAATTTCCTTCGGCCATAACTCCGGAGATGAACGCCGACAGGGTGTTTTACAGTCGCCCCGTAAAAATGGAAAAATAGTTTAATCATTGCATGTCGGCAGAGGCGCGCCGCTAAAAAATCGAACCCCTCGATTTACATAAATTTCGCTTTTAAATTGTTATTGTAGGAAGTAGCCATGAATTTTAATATTTACATTTTCTATTTTGGGTTTGAGTTATTTAAATGGGTCGATGCATTCTCCAATTTTTGCGCCCGAGGGGCGAATTGTTAACATCGCTAATCGATTGTCACTTTTCGACAAGATTAATTTGCCTAATCGTGAAGTTAATGCAAACTTTCGAACTATTGATTAATGCATTAACCCGCGGCCGGATGCTCGACCGCGCCATCACTAACCTTAGGGTGAATTGAAAATAGCGTTGGTTAATGGGTATTATCTGTAAACAAGAGGAATATGTGCATAGATCAAAATTAACAGCTTTTATGCGAAAAACAGTTCAAGGAAACAAGTACATACACTTAGAAAAAAATATTCTTATAGGTAAGAAAATTCGGGCTTAAATTTAACATTGTCAAATTTAAGATATTTCTAGAATGTTGATTTTTCGTGACAAATTCAAGAATGGGTCGCTCTAATTTTAACAGCTTTTATAAGTTCTACATATAAGAATAGGTCATGTTGATTTCAAGAACTTTTATTTAATTACTTAAGAATCCCACGTAACACATGTACATCCAATGAACGTACATTGGACGTACACAAACGGATCACTGTACGTCCAATGTACGTCCAATTTGAGACTAAATTGGACGTACATCTGGACGTCAGTTTGTGGACGTTTTTGGGACTACATTTGGGATCTTTTCGAACGTTCAATGTACGTCCATATCGTGCCGGTTCGTGGACGTCCATCGACAAACGCTTATTGGACGTCTTTGGGATTGTAAACGGATTCGTTTTGGACGTTCACTGGACGTCTTATGTATGTCCATTTGGACCCGAATTATGGACATTAATGGACGTACTTATAAACGTTGTGGGATTAAAAAATAAATAAATAAAAAATGGAAAAAAACATATATTCGAAAATAAATAACCTTAAAAAAATTTGTAAATTCAAAAATTGTTGCAATAACGAACTTTAACAATTAAAACTAACCATTAACACATTAAATAACATGAAACTTATTCTTAAAAAATACGTACAAAGAAATATGTAAATTTAAAAATAATTTGCAGTGAACAACTTTACCTATTTAACTTTAACTATTAACAAACTAGAAACTTAACCTAAAAAAATATGAATATTCAAAAATAATTACCATACAGAATTTAATTAATTATTAACTAATTAAACAACTAGAAACATTGAAAAATAAAATCATTTCAAAGCAACACCGGTCCTTATCCATCATTTTCGAATAAATTTACTTAGCTAAAAAGAAAATATTACACAACTTCTTTAAAATCATTTTAACTTACCAATATAATCAGCTGCAATTACACTTTTTCTCTCGGTCCTTGAATAATACGATTTAGGTACATTATTATCAAGTATTATAAAGCGGACTTGGGATTTGTTTTGTAAATTAAATTATTTCTCCTAATCGGGTCAAAGTGAGTTACCTAAAACACATAAAAAATAGTAAAAAAATTAACTTAAATACATTGTCATTTTTACTTACGGCAGTCATAAAATTTGCATGTTGTAAGTACATTAAAATTCGTGTCGATGAAATTCAACTACACACATTTGGAACAAACAAAACAATTCACATGAAAAATTGGTTACTCGTAACGCCCGGCGGTCGAATTGAATCTCTGGTGTTTGCAAGAAACTGCAAGAAAAGGTTCGAGGCCCTTACCCAAACCCAGGTACAACCGGATGCGCAAATGTCCTTGACTAACTACAACACAAAGCAAATTGGAAAGTTGTATCTCGCATTTAAGATTTAACAGATTTAACATATTTAACACTTTGTCACATACATTAAACACATTAAAAATTGTCAAAAAATTGTTAAAAGTTGTTAAAAATTACATAACACAGAGACCGTGTTTGTCATTTATTTCACAAATTAAAAATTAAAAATATAAATTATTAAAGTTAATTGAGGTATTTTAAACGCACCTATTTTATTTTAATGTTACATGCGTTTCGTTTCAATCATCAGTAAAATACCTGAGTTTAATAATGCTTTTAGTTAAAATTTCAAATTTTTTGATACATTTAGATTCGTTTATGGACCGATCAAATCACGTACACGAATGTACGTCCAATGGACATCCATGATGTACGTCCAGATTAAGTCCATAAATGTACATCCAGTGGACGTCCCATTCATATCCATTGCTGTAATGTACATTTATGGATGAGCTTGGACGTCCATTGGACGTCCATTATAGATCCGCTTGTGGATCGTCCATAAATGGATAAGAAATGGACCAGCATGTACGTCCATTGGACGTCCTGTGTTACTTGGGATGTTCTTAATTAATGTGTTTTCTTATTTAAGAATTGAAGATGGCCTTCTTATTATATTAAATAATCACTTGTAAATAGAATAATTTTTTTCTAACTTTTATGAATTGTACAGTGGAATGCTTGAATTGAAGGAATTTTAGAATATAAAGTTATTTCTCATACATATTTCTATTAGTTGGTGAAAATTTAACATCACATCACATCCTGTTTAAAAATACATTTTCAGTTTAAGAGCCACATTATCATTTGGTAACAGATGTACGTATATGAATTGGAAGTTCGTCGAAGTCATTAGCCTTCTCAATGAATTTTGGCCGCCACACAAATAAATTGCTTTTATCTCAAGAAATAATTGGGCAAAATCTACATCAATCTAAAAACAAAGAAACAAAATGCTTACTTTGTATACTCTGCCGCAAATTATATGTCACACGACGTTCGGGCGCTTGCAGACCATGTTACAAGGATGTTTGCATGGCTGTCTACCAATTATCAGGTCCGTATGCTAGATTTGATATTGAGGATCAGTGTTATGAAGTCAAAAATCAAAATATGTAAGTGAATCGAGAGAAACAACGAATAAAATACGTTCGTCTAACAGTCGAACAGTTTCAAGAAAACTAGGTCAAATTTGTTACTAAACCGTATTTATTATTAATGAAAGTAATAAATCAGTAATTTGTTGTTATTAAATATATAAGAAATATACACGCATTTAATAAAATATTATTGTAGCTCATCAATAACCTTAATTGATATTCTTGGTGCTTCGTTCATGAGAAGATAGAAAACAAGGAAAACACTTTTTTTTCTTTCTTGCTTGGAGCGTCATATAAACATGAAAACTTATGTATTTTTTTGCGAGGAACACGATGGTGCAATTAAAAATCGATTTGCTCTAAGATTAACAGAGATAGAAAACTATAAATCGAGAAAATGACCGTAGCTCCGTTAATACTGGAGCAACTCAATTGATTCTTGCTCCATCGTTTCCGGCAGGAAAAGTTATCCTAGTAAGGAAAAGAAAGCCAAACCAAGAAAAAAACTTTTTTTTCTTGCTTATCCATAAAATTGACAATCGCAATTTCTATTTTCAAGTTTACAACGCATAAATATTTAATCAGTTCCGGCAACAACCTTCCAAAAAATTTTCAAATCACAATTTACCCAATCTCAACGTCAATATTTGCCCAACTCGTCGCCGTGTTCAAGCGCAACCCCAATCGGTTAATTCATCCAATGCACACAAAACAACCTCAAAAATCGACTCGTTTTTCGTGCCAGTCTTAACTTATGAAAGATGAAATATTGGCGCTGAAACCCCGAACAAAAAACCGATTGTCGAAGAGGATCAAGAAATTTACTGCTTGCTGGGGTGTGATGCGAAGTTATGCGCTTTTTAAGAGCGTTTTACGATTTCGCCAACTTTTCACTTACGCGGTTTTACGGCCGAAACTTTAAAACGATTGCATGAACGTAAAATCGGCGGAAATTGCAAACATACTTTTTGAGCAGCTGCTTGTAATGTTGCGTGGAAAGCAGGTCGTTGCGAAAAAAATTTAAGGTTTTAATTACGATTTCGGGGCGCGAAATTAATTTTTTTATTGGAACTGTCTCTTTCTTTTAAGTTATTTGTTGTTGCGAGAATCCATTAAAACTTAGTGATCAGCAAGGTGAAAGTTATTTTTTATTTTTACAAATTGAGTTCCTAAAATCCGAAGAGGTAGGTAAAAAAGGTTATTTATTTATTATGTAGTTGCAAAGTGAAAGCGAAATGAAGATTAAGAATGAAATAATTTAATTGCTTTTATAAGTACTCTAATGCCAAGTTAAGCACATATTGTCACGTGGTGTTTGTTCTATGAGCGTAAGACGTCGCCGAGAGTGAAATGCAGCATAGCTCCCATTGCCACGGAATGCACACAAACTTGTGAGAACTAAATCGTAACTTTCTGCTTACATTGAGTGGCTGGAATAACTTTAGGAGATTTAAACAAATTAGAAAAATGTTTCTAATCTGAAAAAACTTTTAGTAGTCGACGCTTCATTACTCAACAAAAATTCTTCCCAACAAATACATTTTTGTTCTGTGCAGACAACTCAACGTGCAAGCAGATTAGAACGTTTTTGTAAAGAAACTTTAATTTGTCTAGCGACAGGAGAGTTAAATTTTGCACTCACATAGGACAATATAACACTGCTCTGCGCTGTACATCAACTAGAAAAAACAACGTTTCTACAGAAACATGACAATGAAACTTATCTTTCAGATTTAATTGTAATTTATTGTAATTTTGGAGTAACCAGAAATTTTAAATGAAGGAGACAAGCAGTCAGTTTAGTTGTAAATAAAAATTGATGTGCTCGTCTAGACCGAGTAACTTTAACAATTTACCGAAGAACATTCGGAAAGTTCCTTTATGGAACAGAATAAATAAAGACAGTGTAAATAAAGGTTCAATTTTTCCCAATTACATTAAAAGAATTACTTGAAATCATTCAAGTTTTCGGTATAGGTAATTTTAAAAACTGTAAAATTCGTTTCCTTTTTCCCTGGAACCATTCAACTTTTGTATCCTACTTTGTTCCGCCAATAATTCTGTTAAAAATAAAAATCAAGAAATTTGCATTTTTGAAGAAAATTTGAAAGTACAAAAACCATGTCTACTCTACTTTGGGAATTTGGCTATAAAAATTAATTTGTTTTGAAAAAACAACTAAAAACTATAATAAATTAAAGCTACAAAAGCTTTTAGGACAACTTTGGAAAAACAATTTTATACGAATTTGAAAAGTTTCAATCAATAAAAAAAAAACATCAGGTGACTTGTTTGTTAAGCTACACTTTTTTGGTTCTATGACAAACAGTTCTTATCTTAGAAGTAAGAAATCTGAGTAAAAATTATTTGTTTTATTTTTTTTGATTTAGACTCCTAAAACCTAAATTTAGGTTAAGGGTACTTTTAGAGGGGTGTTTACTTAATCGAATTAATTTACCATGTATTTTTCCTATTTTGGTTTAATTGCGCCTCGGGGCGGCTAAAAAATTGGAGTTTAGAGTTTTTTAAAATTGTTGAAATTTTGCAATTTTTGGAAAAATGATAAAAAACCTTTCTTTATTATTTGGTTGAATCATGTGGTTAGGGGCTGTTTTTGGGGAATCTCTGAATTTTTACATATATAATTATATACAATAAAAATAACATATTATAGTTAAATAATTTTAAATATTACAATAATGAAAATGTCGATTTATATTAACATTAATTAAATTTTTAGATAACTATCTTATATTTATATTAATAGCTTATTTTGAGGATTATAAAACAAATACATAATATAAAACTATATAATAATTATATCTTTAAATAATAAAATTATATTTAAATATAATATATATTGGTCTATAATAATTGGTATGATAATATAATATATATAAATTAATAATAATATAATTTTTAATAAGCAAATAAAATTGATGAATTAATGAAAATGTGGATTCTAACATAAGTAAACAAAAAAAAAATTGACCTGAGCACACTTTATGAAAATGTGCACTGCAATTCGCATGGTTTTACCTAGAAAATCCGACTCTTCAGATTCAACCCTAAGCAAACCCTATGAAAATGTGGATTCTAACATATCTGAACACACTTTATGAAATTGTGGATTTTAACATAAGTTTTAAAAAAAAAATTGACCTGAGCACACTTTATGAAAATGTGCACTGCAATTCGCATGGTTTTACCTAGAAAATCCGACTCTTCAGATTCAACCCTAAGCAAACCCTATGAAAATGTGGATTCTAACATATCTGAACACACTTTATGAAATTGTGGATTTTAACATAAGTTGGAAAAAAAATTGACCTGAGCACACTTTATGAAAATGTGCACTGCAATTCGCATGGTTTTACCTAGATAATCCGACTCTTCAGATTCAACCCTAAGCAAACCCTATGAAAATGTGGATTCTAACATATCTGAACACACCTTATGAAATTGTGGATTTTAACATAAGTTGGAAAAAAAATTGACTTGAGCACACTTTATGAAAATGTGCACTGCAATTCGCATGGTTTTACCTAGGAAAACCGACTCTTGAGATTCAACCCTTGTTGTAATCATTTGAAAACAAAAAAAAATGGAAAATTTCATCGACCAAGAATAGAATTGATTATTTTTCTTTGAAACCCTTTTTATTTCAATCTTCTATCATTAACAGTTTTTAAATAAACAGGTAAAACAAACACTGCAATTTGCAAGGTTTTACCTAGGAAAACCGACTCTTAAGATTCAACCCTTGTTGTAGTCATTTGAAAACAAAAAAAAATGGAAAACTTTATCAACCAATAATAGAAGTGATTATTTTTCTTTGAAACCCTTTTTATTTCAATCTTTTATCATTAACAGTTTTTAAATAAACAGGTAAAACAAACACTGCAATTCGCAAGGTTTTACCTAGGAAAACCGACTCTTAAGATTCAACCCTTGTTGTAGTCATTTGAAAACAAACAAAAATGGAAAATTTTATCAACCAATAATAGAAGTGATTATTTTTCTTTGAAACCCTTTTTATTTCAATCTTCTATCATTAACAGTTTTTAAATAAACAGGTAAAACAAACACTGCAATTTGCAAGGTTTTACCTAGGAAAACCGACTCTTAAGATTCAACCCATGTTGTAATCATTTGAAAACAAAAAAATTTACCTGAGTAAACTTTATGAAAATGTGGATTCTAACATAAATCGGCAAAAAAAGACTTGAGCACACTTTATGAATATGTACACTGCAATTTGCATGGTTTTACATAGGAAAACCGACTCTTAAGATTCAACCCTGAGCACACTTTATGAAAACAACTTACCAGAAATATTCTTTCTTTCACTTTCACTCCTCCTAATTACAAAATAGCAATTATTCATATTAAAATTGTTAAATAATGTATGACACAAATTATAATCATTAATGTAAGATAAGAAATTTTAATATTTTGGGATAATCTGATTTTGTGTAATGTGCACATAAATTAAGGCCCCAAGCATAAATATAACCTCGTCGAACATCCCGCGACTATACAACTCCACGAATCTGCCACGCTTCAAATTGCACCCAACCCAGATATAATCATCCCCGGATCTTTATTGTTTACAAACATCCAGTCATAGACAAAAACACCAAAACTATTTGAATGGCCTCGATCCATCAACTCGATGCGAACAGGAAGCTCCGACTTCATCCTAATAAACGAAAACCTATTCAAAAAAGCGAAAATCTAATAGGTCATAGCGGAACAAGTGACCGGAAGGCGAGTTTCGCCAGCGCCGCAAACAGCCGGAGGAGAGCGATGGCGCGACGAAATAACGCCGATATACCGAACTCCTGGCGTCACCCCCTTTTTTGGCCGAGTTTGCCGAGCGTTTTTATTTCGCGCGGCGACTCCTAACTAAACAGACGCGGAGGGCATCACTCGCACAAAGGCCTTTAGGTGTAAATCATTCCCCACATTTATCTTGGTTACGTCTATTTGTTTTGATTTATAAGAGATAGCGAACGTCTCTTTAGAGGTTCGGCTTTTGTGGAATTGGGAACCGAGTCGCGGAAATGAAATGTGATAATGCGGCGTTATTTCGCCAATCTATCCTTATTAACGGGGGTCGCTCTCCCGAATTTTTATTCGCCCGCTTTTTGGTGCTTTAATTGATTTTAGTTTGAATTTAAATTCAGAGGTGCTGGCAGTGTAGCTGCGCGGCAGCCCCAGATATCAATACAACCACCCATCTCCACGAATTTTGTGTAGAGGGCTCTAGTTTGCAACTCTCGGGGTAAATTCGGCGAATTTTAAAAATAGAAATTATTAATTTCGACGACACTCTCGAAGAAGTTGCGAGCCCGCCCTAATTGGCAAAATTTGTCTCTTAATATTTCACCCTGGCCGTTTTTGGGGCGACAATTCGGCAGCCGCAATGAACAACATTGTAACTAGCAAAACATAATTTTTCAGGAGAGCGTTTTAAAGATTCTACATCTTTTCTTTTCCTCTTTCTTGAGGAGATAATTCCTTTTTGGGTTTGAAATTGATGGATACTCATTTATTTTGACTCATATAACATCACTATATAATTTATTTTGAGAAAATTATTGATTTAACGGATTTACTAGCGTTTACCATTGTTCCTAGAAGTAATGTTTGCAGTTATACCATTGTAACTTCGCTTACAATTATTTTGCACCCAGAATTTTCATCGAATAAGATTATAAAGTGTTTTACAACTCATTTACTTTTTGAAATTTTTTGTAATAATATTGTAAGCTCCAATACATTGCATCTTTTTAGACTGCTTATAACAATAATTATAATAAAATACGATATAATATTGTAGTAGTATTACTGATAACGGGGAATCATTTTTATTAACATTCGAATCTTCGGAAATATCTGAAGAACAACAAAATTTTATTAGTTACACCACCTTGAGATTTTCAGAAAATCAATTTTTCCTTTTCGGCTAGATTTATTGTTTATACTTTGCAGGATATTTTAAGCGTTTAACCATTTGAAAGTTCAAATTATATTCGGAGTTCTAGCAATTTGAAGTGAGCGCAGCAAAGTACGGCCGCATCTCGGGTACTTTGTTCAAACTGGTGTTCAAGATATCTGGAAATTTACTCAACCGATTTTGATAAAACTTGTACCACGTATTCTTTATATTATCTAAAACGTAGCATAGGACTTTTATGATTTTAATAGCTGCGTCAAAAAAAATTATATTTATACTCATTTTTCCGAGCGCCAAGGTGGTGCCTTAGGCGGTTGTCTGAGTTAAAATAACGAAGTTAGGTTGAACCAATGCAATAATTAACAAGTCTTAATTACCGTGTTGATTTTCCAGCAACTCCAAAATTTTCCTTCCACGTGAAGACATGACAATATTGTTCTACTAACAAAATAATTCATTCGAATTCACAAAATACTAATAAAATCAAACTACCGTGTTTCGATGTTACCGAATTTTAAGCGGGAAACAACATTGTAAGTGTGCGTAGTCGTCGTTTAAATCTTAAAGGAATCCGAAGAATAACATTGTAAGAATCATTAACATTCCTATGAAAGAGCGTAAAAGAATGTATTATCCCGGCAACAACATTGTAAGTTTTGGTACAATTTTATTTAAGTAAATTTGTTAGTTCTTGGAAAGATAAAGTATGTTACAATTTTTAGATCACCCATTAAATTTCAGTAAAATTCCTTACCATGTTTTATCTGTTGGTAAGTACGTTGTTGCAGATACAAGATAAAAATTGATTTTTTTTATAATGAAACAAAAAATAAAAAATAATGTGAGTTTACTAAAAATCTTGTAAATTACACCCAAGATATCAAATGTGAAAAAAGTGAAAATCGACAAATTGTCAGTTACAATGTTGTTAATTGTGGCTACCGAATTATTATCTTTTGATGCGGAAAATCGAATAAGGGGTGTAATGTATGCATGACTTTCCATTGAGGGCTAGACGTGGTGATATGAAAAACATCTGCACATTCTGAGCGTTATTGGGGCGAATCAAATAATCGGCGTTTAACTTTGCAGCTTCGCGTGCATCGCACAATTATTGCTGTAGGGGTCTGTTTGCTGTTTCTTTGGTGATCCTTTCGACTTACCGCCTTTCAAATTCCCATTTTCTTGCACGAACGCAATTTTATGCCTTCGCATTTCAGATGTAACCGTGGCTTAATCCCATTTCAGTTGATGTTTTCATGCATTTGCTTTGCTCACTGTATTCGCCCGCGTCTAAAATTTTAGTCAGTTTTAAGATTCAACATTTACTATGCTGTTTCAGCCCTTTTTATACACTGCGCTCAAAATTTTTACAACAATTTAGACATCTCTTTACTTTCTTTAAATCTGTGTAAAATCCTCATATTAGTTTATTTTTACTCCGCCATTGTTTTTGCATACCTAATTTCACTTATAATCTTAAATGTTGTCCTTTTTGAAATTTAAAAATGAGTGTCTTGAATTGGATAATATTATTATTTCTTCTTTGGAAAACATTTTGAATATTAAATTTACAATAAGATCTTGAACTCAAGCCAAATTACCAATCCGTTTTGGTGGATTAGGTATAAGGTCTATAATTGATATTTCCTCGCCTGCCTTTTTGTCTTCTATATTTTCAAATTCTGCACTTATTATGTCCATTCTACCTTCTAGTTTTTCTAATTTTGAAATTACATCCCTTAACGAGAATGCTGATTATTGGAAGGAAATTTCTAATTTGTCTTTACTTCCAAAAGAGCTTTCTATTCAAAGAAATTGGGACTTACCTATCTGTGAGAAAATATTTCAAAATTTATTATCTTCCTCAAATACCACACAAAAAGCTATCTTAACAGCTGGATCTGAACTTGAATCTGGAGCTTGACTTGAAGCTCTTCCATCTTGTAAATTAGGTACTCTTTTAGAAAAATACTTTTTGCAAACTGCAATTTCACTTAGATTGGGCATCAATTTCTGTCATCCTCATATCTGTTCGTGCGGTTCTTCTGTAGACTCGTTGGGTCATCATGGTTTATCGTCCATTTAAAGTGCTGGTAGACTCTCTCGTTACAGCTGTATTAATAACATTATTAAACGTGCCTTCTCTTCTACCAACATCCCTTGTATGCTTGAACCTAGTATTCTGGGAGATGATGGCAAACGTCCAGTCTTTAGTTTGGGATTTTACTTGTACGGATACACTTTCCCCTTTTCATTTGACTGATTCTTCATTTTCTGCAAGATCTGCTGCACACTTGGCATAAAATGTTAAGAAAAAAAATATAAAGCAATTTCTGATGATTATTTTTTCGTTGTCTTCGCTGTTGAAACTTTGGGTCCTTGGAGTGCTGATGACCTTTCTCTTCTTGAAGATTTGGGGAGGTATATTGTTCAAACAACGGGAATTCCTCAAGCCAAAACATATTTGAAGCAACGAATAAGTTTGACTATACAGAGAGGCAACATTGCTAGTGTTCTTGGTACAGCTCCGCTTTCTTCTTCTCTTAATGAGTTATTTTATTTTTTCTAGTTAACTATAAGCAAATGTATCTATTTTTACAATAATAATAAAAAAACTTTTATTAATGTTTGCTTTGAGCATAAATCTATTTAGTCACTGAATTAATACAAATAAACGCGCCATCAACCAAATTTGCATATCCAATTTGAAATGAACAGTCTTGCACGTCGCACCAATTTAACAATTTCACATTAAATTTATACAAGTAAATACTCCAAGATATAATTAACGATAAACAATTCTGCAACATGTGTTGAATTTAGTTCACTACGCAATCAATACACAGGAACATCCAGCCCAGCTTGTTTGCTGAACAGCTTAAACACACTGTAACAATTCACCTGAACCAACAATTTCCCTTTTAAAATAAATTGACCAGATCAACAACTCTCAATAAACTTGCGAGTCTATAAGAAACCTGCAGGAATAATTTATCAAATCGCTGACTGGTATTTGCTAAGTTA
This sequence comes from Dascillus cervinus, assembly GCA_949768715.1. Taxonomy (NCBI): domain Eukaryota; kingdom Metazoa; phylum Arthropoda; class Insecta; order Coleoptera; family Dascillidae; genus Dascillus; species Dascillus cervinus. The sequence goes on along the minus strand of OX458317.1, from coordinate 33,925,226 downwards.
TTTTGCGATATGATGGATGTTCTTATTCGCCGAGGTGACAAGCCTGAATACGAAATGTAATCTGATACAAGATAAAAAATTCTGAGAATCCAGCACCTGTAAAATAAGATTTTTTTTCGCATTACGGCCCGAAAAGGGCGAAACAAAACCGCAATTTATAACCTCGGGTCAGATTTAAAAATAATGCGCGACAAATTTAATGCGCGCACACAAAACCGTCCAATAAAGACCACCGGGCTGTTAATAAAAATACAAAAGTATGTAAATTTGTCGTAGAGATAATAACGCGCATATTTTATTACTTTATGATAACGGTTCGGCTCCAGGCTGGGGGTCTAAATTTCGATACAAAATTGCAAATGGCTATCTGCAAACTATAAATTTAAAAAAATTTGTTGAAATAAACAATTGGGGAAAAAACGCTTTATTAACGCATAACTTTCTTAACTTTCTCAATTCGGAAAGTATTACCCAAGTCCGCACGAATTTTTGTTGATTGAATAAAACTTCTGCCTGCAAGTTGGAACTTGGATTAAGTTGTAATGTTATTCCTCGCAAAACGAGTGCGACTGTGTTTTAATGACCCGGAGCTTGTGTCGATTTAAACAAAACCTACTTCTGAAAAATACCATAATTCGGTAGCCGCAATGAACAACATTGTAACTAGCAAAACGTAATTTTTCAGGAGAGCGTTTTAAAGATTCTACATCTTTTCTTTTCCTTTTTGAGGAGATAATTCTTTTTTGGGTTTGAAATTATTGATTTAACGGATTTACCAGCGTGTACCATTGTTCATACAATTAATGTTTGCAGTTATACCGTTGTAGCTTCGCTTACAATTATTTTGCACCTAGAATTTTTATCGAATAAGATTATAAAGTGTTTTACAACTCATTTACTTTTTGAAATTTGTTGTAATAATATTGTAAGCTCCAATACATTGCAACTTTTTAGACCGCTTATAACAATAATTATAATAAAATACGATATAATATTGTAGTAGTATTACTGATAACGGGGAATCATTTTTATTAATATTCGAATCTTCGGAAATATCTGAAAAACAACAAATTCTTATTAGTTACACCGCCTTGAGATTTGCAGAAAATCAATTTTTCCTTTTCGGTTAGATTTATTGTTTATACTTTGTAGGATATTTTAAGCGTTTAACCATTTGAATGTTTAAATTATTTTCGGAGTTCTAGCAATTTGAAGTGAGCGCAGCAAAGTACGGCCGCATCTCGGGTACTTTGTTCAAACTGGTGTTCAAAATATCTGTAAATTTACTCAACCGATTTTGATAAAACTTATACCACGTATTCCTTATATTATCTAAAATATAGCATAGGACTTTAATGATTTTAATAGCTGCGTCAAAAAAATTATATTTATACTCATTTTTCCGAGCGCCAAGGTGGCGCCTTAGGTAGTTGTCTGAGTTAAAATAACGAGGTTAGGTTGAACCAATGCAATAATTAACAAGTCTTACTTACCGTGTTGATTTTGTAGCAACTCCAAAATTTTCCTTCCACGTGAAGACATGACAATATTGTTTTACTAACAATATAATTCACTCGTATTCACAAAATACTAATAAAATCAAACTACCGTGTTTCGATGTTACCGAATTTGAAGCGGGAAACAACATTGTAAGTGTGCGTAGTCGTCGTTTAGTCCGATAACCATTGATGCAAAAACATTGTAAGTCAATAAATCTTAAAGGAATCCGAAGAATAACATTGTAAGAATCATTAAAATTCCTATGAAAGAGCTTAAAAGAATGTATTATCCCGGCAACAACATTGTAAGCTTTGGTACAATTTTATTTAAGTAAATTTGTTAGTTCTTGGAAAGGTAAAGTATGTTACAATTTTTAGGTCACGCATTAAATTGCAGTAAAATTTTTTACCATGTTTTATCGGTTGGTAAGTACGTTATTGCAGATACAATGAAATAAAAAATAATTTAAGTTTACTAAAAATCATGTAAATCACACCCAAGATATCAAATGTGAAAAAAAGTGAAAATCGACAAATTGTCAGTTACAATGTTGTTAATTGCGGCTACCGATTTGCTTTATCGGAATAACATTTTTGTTTTCTTCAAGCCTTGGAAATTATCTGCCCAATTTTAAATATTGTGCAGCTTTAATGCGAAACGGGAAAATTTAATATTCCTTCCGAAAATATGCAAAAATTCCGTCGAAAAAATTCATAAAATTCTGTTGGTAAACAAGAACGTTCTTATGTAAATTTCGCACTTGCAAGGGGGACATATATCTCTTAAATAGGTTAAGGACGAACAGGCAAAATCGCTGAAACGGCCGCCGAATAATTTATTTGTCGCTCCAGTAGCAATTCGTTGATTTTGTTCGGCGGTGTAACATTAATTTGTTAAATGACGGGACCGCTGGGAAGAGGTGCGGTCACCCGACGACATATTTAATCAAGCGGTCCTGTAATACAGTCCTCGGTGTTAAGATGTAGCAACAGTTGTCGAATAAAATGTTCCCCGTAGCTTTATTTAAATGACAGTTTGAAAAGGGAACAACCAGACTGGATGGTTGTTCAGATAAGGAGTTGAGATATTCGGGAAATGCCGTCTTCGCACCTCGCATTCCTTGAATATCCGCTGCTCCACGCCACTCTATTATAGACGCCGTTAGAGGTATCATTAGTTAGGTTCTTTGCGAACTTCCTCTCTTGCAAGATTTAAAGAACCGTCGGAAAAACCAGGCGGACTCCTCAATAGGTGCATTACACTAATTAAATACTTACGACGCGAACTTTTTCGGTCGATTTTTTCAAGGGGTAATTTGTAATGCTAAAGTAATTAAACCATCAGACATAGTTTCTCAAATAGATTATTTGAGTATTTTCTCCAACCAACAATACACAGCAAAGTACAAATTCGAAAGTACCTACTGATACGCAGAGTAATATGATAATTAAGTCATTGGTTTTCTGAGAAAGAAACGTATCTGTCAACTAAAAGGATCTGAAAAGAGTGTGCTTTTTGTGTGAGTAAAGATGAATTGTGATGAAGAAGACTTACTTACTTACGTTTAACTTTAATTATTAATAAAATTTGCTGACCAAAAATGGAATACAATATTTTTAAGTCCAGGATTAAAACAATTTTTAAGGAAACACTCTTTTTTCTTAATCACATCGGTAGCCGCAATGAACAACTACCAAAATGTAATTTTCTAGGAGAGCGTTTTAAAGATTCTACATCTTTTTTTTTCCTTTCTCTTGAGGAGATAATTCTTTTTTGGTTTGAAATTGATGGATACTCATTTATTTTAACTCATATAACATCACTGTGTAATTTATTTTGAGAAAATTATTGATTTAACGGATTTACCAGCGTTTACCATTGTTCATTGAAGTAATGTTTGCAGTTATACCATTGTAACTTCGCTTACAATTATTTTGCACCCAGAATTTTTATCGAATAAGATTATAAAGTGTTTTACAACTCATTTACTTTTTGAAATTTGTTGTAATAATATTGTAAGCTCCAATAAATTGCAACTTTTTAGACTGCTTATAACAATAATTATAATAAAATTCGATATAATATTGTAGTAGTATTACTGATAACGGGGAATCATTTTTATTAACATTCGAATCTTCGGAAATATCTGAAGAACAACAAAATCTTATTAGTTACACCACCTTGAGCTTTTCAGAAAATCAATTTTTTCTTTTCGGCTAGATTTATTGTTTATACTTTGCAGGATATTTTAAGCGTTTAACCATTTGAAAGTTCAAATTATTTTCGGAGTTCTAGCAATTTGAAGTGAGCGCAGCAAAGTACGGCCGCATCTCGGGTACTTTGTTCAAACTGGTGTTCAAGATATCTGGACATTTACGCAACCGATTTTGATAAAACTTATATCACGAATTCTTTATATTATCTAAAATGTAGCATAGGATTTTTATGATTTAATAGCTGCGTCAAAAAAAAAAATTATATTTATACTCATTTTTCCGAGCGCCAAGGTGGTGCCTTAGGCGTTTGTCTCAGTTAAAATAACAAGGTTAGGTTGAACCAATGCAATAATTAACAAGTCTTACTTACCGTGTTGATTTCGTAGCAACTCCAAAATTGTCCTTCCACGTGAAGACATGACAATATTGTTTTACTAACAATATAATTCACTCGTATTCACAAAATACTAATAATATCAAACTACAGTGTTTCGATGTTACCGAATTTTAAGCGGGAAACAACATTGTAAGTGTGCGTAGTCGTCGTTTAGTCCGATAACTATTGATGCAAGAACATTGTAAGTCAATAAATCTTAAAGGAATCCGAAGAATAACATTGTAAGAATCATTAACATTCCTATGAAAGAGCGTAAAAAACTGTATTATACCGGCAACGACATTGTAAGCTTTGGTACAATTTTAATTAAGTAAATTTGTGAGTTCTTGGAAAAGTAAAGTTTGTTACAATTTTTAGGTCACGCATTAAATTTCATTAAAATTCTTTACCATGTTTTATCTGTTGGTAAGTATGCTCTTGCAGATAAAGTGAGATAAAAATTGATTTTTTTTCGAATGAAACAAAAAATAAATAATAATTTGAGTTTACTAAATCATGTAACTCACACCCAAGATATCAAATGTGAAAAGAAGTGAAAATCGATAAATTGTCAGTTACAATGTTGTTAATGGCGGCTACCGACATAAACAACCAGCTTATCTTCCAAAAATGGTATTAAAATGAAGTGCTTTAAGGTCGCTGAATCGCAAAATTAGCTCTCTTAATTCCTAGAGAGTTTTCTCCCTCCTCAGCACCGCCCCAGCTTATCTTTGACTACTTAAATCACATATGATTAATAATTACCTTCAAGTTTAATTAAGTTTGCGCGGTGGATTAAACCAAAAGGGTTTCCACCGAAGCGGTCAGAAATCCCGCCGTTATACATCATGCTCCTAACTATTATTACGTCCTCTCTAGTGATTATCGAGTCCAGTAATCCGACCCTCAACCACAACTCCAATTATGACGATATAAAATCGCATCATCCCACAAATAGCTCGCTTATCGTTCCTCAAATAAAATCTAAAAACCAGCGACATTATTTTGCTGCTGTTGATAGTTATTTATCATTCTGTTAGCGTTTTTCACAGTCGCAAAAACGATGGACGTATCGACGCGCCGAAATCCGCAAAGCTCGGCGCCGGCTCAAATAAAATGGTTAAAATTAACGGCTGTTTAAATTAAGAGTACCTTGGTTGCAATCCGACCGCGAATTAGGGCGTTGCTTGGCCCGCCTGAAGAATTATGTTTATTGTACCACCAAAAGAAATAAGACTTTAATCTTGCGGAACGCAATCCCTAATGCTTTAGGGATGTGTCCGGCCGCTGAAACATGTTTCATCTACTTAACAATGTAATTACATTTCCGCACACCTTCCGATTTAATTAAACTGTTAATTAAAACCTGAAATTATCTTTGAGTAAGTTTATTAATTTCTGGGTTTGTAAAAGTAATTAAAAAAGTAACAGATAAAGATAGATTGATCACTTTGATTGATCGCTATATTTTTCATAACTTAATAAGAAACTTTTAAATTGATTTGTAACATCTGATACCTCATCAGTTCTCGTGGTTTTCATTAGCCAACTAGTTAGTAAACAGTGCAGCTTTCATTAGGACCCTCAGGTCAGTTGATCAGTAGCACAACCATACTCCCCATTTAAATTCGTAATTCCGGGGGATCTCCTGAAAATTTATTGAGGTGGAGAGCTCTGTAAACGTGTCCCGAAAGCGCACGGTGCAAACCTGTATGCGCTTTCATGAATCTAGGTCGGAACTAACGACATTACTCATTAAACCCAAAGAACATAAGTTCTCAAAACTTATAATCACTAAACTTATTGCAACAATCGGGAACGATTTAACACAAATTGGATGTCTTATTTCCTGAAAAAAACCCTGAAACAAGTCGATTTTGATTTATAACAATTCGCCATCATTTGCATTTCTCAAATTGACAGTTAAAATTTTTGTTCCGGGATTTTTTCGACAAAGGTAACACAATTTAGCCGCTCAGTGTATATTTATTGGGTGAATATCGGTAGCCACAATTAACAACATTGTATCTGACAATTTGTCGATTTTCACTTTTTTTCACATTTGATATCTTGAGTGTGATTTACCTGATTTTTAGTAAACTCAAATTAATTTTAATGTTTTGTTTTATTATAAAAAAAATCAATTTTTATCTCATTGTATCTGCAATCACGTACTTACCAACAGATAAAACATGGTAAAGAATTTTACTGAAATCTAATGCGTGACCTAAAAATTGTAACATACTTTACCTTTCCAAGAACTAACAAATTTACTTAAATAAAATTGTACCAAAGCTTACAATGTCGTTGCCGGGATAATACATTCTTTTACGCTCTTTCATAGGAATGTTAATGATTCTTACAATGTTATTCTTCGGATTCCTTTAAGATTTATTGACTTACAATGTTCTTGCATCAATGGCTATCGGACTAAACGACGACTACGCACAATTACAATGTTGTTTCCCGCTTAAAATTCGGTAACATCGAAACACGGTAGTTTGATTTTATTAGTATTTTGTGAATACGAGTGAATTATATTGTTAGTAAAACAATATTGTCATGTCTTCACGTGGAAGGAAAATTTTGGAATTGCTACAAAATCAACACGGTAAGTAAGACTTTTTACACTCAGAAAAATAACGTAGGTAAATTCAACTAATAAAAGTGGTTACTGTACAAACCGCAAAATTTAGTTAAATCAAACCGAATTTCGGTTGAACCAAACTAATCGATGCAGTTAAAACAACCGTCAAGAGTTTATTGTCGCACAAAATAAGAACAACCCATTGTCTTAATAGAGATAACCGCCGAAAATGTTTTTTTAAACTAAATTTAGTAAAAGCAAACTATTCATGTGTTAACTTACAAATGCATCGGTAATTTCAACAATATTTTGTTAATACGACAGTTTATTGTTTGACTAACAATTAATATTGTCGGGGAACTTATACGATTAAATTGAATATGCTACCATTGTGGGTAGATCTAATTGACTTTCTTCGTCATTTTCTGAAATCTTTACGGTGTAAACGCATTTTGTATTTGTACACAATTTCATATTTTGTCATTTAACAAACCTGTTATGGTTGAATCAACTAAAATGGTAGATAGGCGCAATATCATAGGGTCTTTTTAGTTGATTTTACCTATCGTTTTTTTTGAGTGTAATCATTGCATTGGTTCAACCTAACCTCGTTATTTTAACTCAGACAACCGCCTAAGGCACCACCTTGGCGCTCGGAAAAATGAGTATAAATATAATTTTTTTTGACGCAGCTATTAAAATCATAAAGGTCCTATGCTACATTTTAGATAACATAAAGAATACGTGGTACAAGTTTTATCAAAATCGATTGAGTAAATTTCCAGATATCGTGAACACCAGTTTGAACAAAGTACCCGAGATGCGGCCGTACTTTGCTGCGCTCACTTCAAATTGCTAGAACTCCGAAAATAATTTGAACTTTCAAATGGTTAAACGCTTAAAACATCCTGAAAAGTATAAACAATAAATCTAGCTGAAAAGAAAAATTGATTTTCTGAAAATCTCAAAGTGGTGTAACTAATAAAATTTTGTTGTTCTTCAGATATTTCCGAAGATTCGAATGTTAATAAAAATGATTCCCCGTTATCAGTAATACTACTACAATATTATATCGTATTTTATTATAATTATTGTTATAAGCAGTCTAAAAAGTTGCAATGTATTGGAGCTTAGAATATTATTACAACAAATTTCATAAAGTAAATGAGTTGTAAAACGCTTTATAATCTTATTCGATAAAAATTCTGGGTGCAAAATAAGTGTAAGCGAAGTTACAATGGTATAATTGCAAACATTACTTCTGTGAACAATGGTAAACGCTGGTAAATCCATTAAATCAATAATTTTCTCAAAATAAATTATACAGTGATGTTATATGAGTTAAAATAAATGAGTATCCATCAATTTCAAACCCAAAAAAGAATTATCTCCTCAAGAAAAAGGAAAAGAAAAGATGTAGAATCTTTAAAACGCTCTCCTGAAAAATTACGTTTTGCTAGTTATAATGTTATAATTGTAAGAAAACGTGGCCCCGTTAAGTTGAAACATTTAAATCGGCCACTAACGCAATTAAGCCATAATCGAGTTAAACCCACCCAACCAATCAATAGCAAAATCTAATTACACGTTTATCATCCTTTAGCTGCTGCCCTAAAATCCTTAGAACTGCTTCGAAATTTAGGGCAACATTTGTAATTTGCTCTATTCCGGTTGTCGAATATTGAGCAATCTACTCAAAGATGCATGTGCATTCGTTAATACCGCGCGTTGCTTTGATGCAATTCAAACTGCTTTTGATTACCCGTTAAATCCTACCATTACTGAATACGACACTAACCGAGTTAAATTTATTAGTCAGACGATTAAAACCTTTCCCTTCGAAAAGTCAATATGATCTTGGAAAAATCAATTTTTAGTTGTGGCCCAAAATTTAATACAGCTAACCATTTCATTCAACACAAACGTTCTTTCACAAGACATTGCAGACCAACTAATTAGTCATTTTAACTTGATTTAAGAAGAAAACATTATTAATTCATGTAACTCTCAGTTTACAAAATTCAATGATAAAAAAAAGTTAAAGTATATCCCAACAATTACAAATAAGTGGACGTGGAGTACAATTGGTTGAATACATTGACTGATTGACTTTATTTTTTTTTAATATTGCACATTGGAATATTTCCTATGTATGTTCAATGTTAAAAAAAATACCCGGTAGAATTCAGCGTTAGGTTTTAAAGAAAACTGAAGTTCTTTTCGTATTTATGATGGAAGTTACGGAAATTTGTTGGATTAAGTTGGTGACACTGTGATGAATTAGAGTGAGCGTACATGCAAGTGCAGGAAGTCATTTTCGGGACTGAGGAGTGCATACAGGCAGGAAGAGGAAGCTATGTGCGGTGACTAAATACAAGTCGCATTATGAAGTCAGACACGGAAATAAGGGACGGCGTCTAAATCATCGCGAGACGAAACTGGGCTGAGAATAATTAAAATCGGCAATTTCAATGCCGCCGGAGATTAGATTGCAGTTTATATTTGCGCGCCCTAATAAAATATAAGACCTTTTGAAATTACAACATAATGACATTTCAGCAGCATTATAACATCGCCGGCTTAATCCTCACTACAAATTGGGTTCGTTAATTAATGGAGTTGCCGGACTAAAAAGTCTTAAACGAACTGAATTTATCTTCTAACTAATGTTGTGATAATCCGCCATGTTTAAACACTAACTAATTTTCTAAGTGTGGCTGTTTAATTAAAATCTCGCTGAAAAGAAGTCGTGCTCGGATTGTGCTGATTTCTTGAAACGAAAAAAGCAACGGTTATTGCGAACGGGAATTCAGCAGAACGTTTGCATAATTAATTTTCAACTCCTGCGATTTAAGCAATAAAATGATTTACATTTATAAACTGTTCTTTAACAGAATTAAATCAATTAGATTGAAAATTGATAAAACATATTAAATCACATTCAGAGTCAGAAAAAGCAAATTCTGAGACAGAAAAATCGATTCTGAGTAGGAAAAATCACATTCAGAGTCAGAAAAGGCAGATTCTGAGACAGAAAAATCGATTCTCAATAGGGAAAATCACATTCAGAGTAAAAAAACAGATTCTGAGACAGAAAAATCGATTCTGAGTCGGAAAACTCACATTCAGAGTCAGCAAAAACAGAGTTTGAGACAGAAAAATCGATTCTGAGCCGGAAAAATCACATTCAGACTCAGAAAAAACAGATTCTGAGACAGAAAAATCAATTATGAGTAGGAAAAATCACATTCAGAGTCAGAAAAAGCAGATTCTGAGATACAAAATTCGATTGTGAGTAGGAAAAATCACATTCAGAGTCAGAAAAAGCAAATTATGCGATAGAAAAATCGATTGTGAGTCGTAAAAATCACATTCAGAGTCAGAAAAAGGAGATTCTGAAAGAGAAAAATCGATTGTGAGTAGGAAAAATCACATTCAGAATCAGAAAAAGCAAATTATGCGATAGAAAAATCGATTGTGAGTCGTAAAAATCACATTCAGAGTCAGAAAAAGGAGATTCTGAAAGAGAAAAATCGATTCTGAGTAGGAAAAATCACATTCAAAGTCAGAAAAAGCAGATTCTGAAAGAGAAAAGTCGATTCTGAGTAGGAAAAATCACATTCAGAGTCAGAAAAATCACATTCAGAGTCAGAAAAGGCAGATTCTGAGTCGAAGAAATCACATTCAGAGTCAGAAAAACAGATTTTGAGACAGAAAAATCGATTCTAAGCCGGAAAAATCACATTCTGAGTCAGAAAAAACAGATTCTGAGACAACAAAATCGATTCTGAGTCGGAAAAATCACATTCAGAGTCATAAAAAGCAGATTCTGAAAGAGAAAAATCGATTTTGTGTAGAAAATTGAAAATTGATAAAACATATTAAATCACATTCAGGGTCAGAAAAAGCACATTCTGAGACAGAAAAATCAATTATGAGTAGGAAAAATCACATTCAGAGTCAGAAAAAGCAGATTCTGAAGGAGAAAAATCAATTATGAGTAAGAGAAATTACATTCAGAGTCAGAAACAACAGATTCTGAGACAGAAAAATCGATTATGAGTAGGAAAAATTACATTCAGAGTCAGAAAAAGCAGATTCTGATACAGAAAAATCGATTATGAGTAGGAAACATCACATTCAAAGTCAGAAAAAGCAGATTCTGAGACAGAAAAATCGATTCTCAATAGGGAAAATCACATTCAGAGTAAAAAAACAGATTCTGAGACAGAAAAATCGATTCTGAGTCGGAAAACTCACATTCAGAGTCAGCAAAAACAGAGTTTGAGACAGAAAAATCGATTCTGAGCCGGAAAAATCACATTCAGACTCAGAAAAAACAGATTCTGAGACAGAAAAATCAATTATGAGTAGGAAAAATCACATTCAGAGTCAGAAAAAGCAAATTATGCGATAGAAAAATCGATTGTGAGTCGTAAAAATCACATTCAGAGTCAGAAAAAGGAGATTCTGAAAGAGAAAAATCGATTCTGAGTAGGAAAAATCACATTCAAAGTCAGAAAAAGCAGATTCTGAAAGAGAAAAGTCGATTCTGAGTAGGAAAAATCACATTCAGAGTCAGAAAAATCACATTCAGAGTCAGAAAAGGCAGATTCTGAGTCGAAGAAATCACATTCAGAGTCAGAAAAACAGATTTTGAGACAGAAAAATCGATTCTAAGCCGGAAAAATCACATTCAGAGTCAGAAAATGCAGATTCTGAGTAAAAAATCACATTCTGAGTCAGAAAAAACAGATTCTGAGACAACAAAATCGATTCTGAGTCGGAAAAATCACATTCAGAGTCATAAAAAGCAGATTCTGAAAGAGAAAAATCGATTTTGTGTAGAAAATTGAAAATTGATAAAACATATTAAATCACATTCAGGGTCAGAAAAAGCACATTCTGAGACAGAAAAATCAATTATGAGTAGGAAAAATCACATTCAGAGTCAGAAAAAGCAGATTCTGAAGGAGAAAAATCAATTATGAGTAAGAGAAATTACATTCAGAGTCAGAAACAACAGATTCTGAGACAGAAAAATCGATTATGAGTAGGAAAAATTACATTCAGAGTCAGAAAAAGCAGATTCTGATACAGAAAAATCGATTATGAGTAGGAAACATCACATTCAAAGTCAGAAAAAGCAGATTCTGAGACAGAAAAATCGATTCTGAGTCGGAAAAATCACATTCAGAGTCAGGAAAAGCAGAAGAAAAAAAATTGACCTGAGCACAGTTTATGAAAATGTGCACTGCAATTTGCATGGTTTTACCTAGGAAAACCGACTTTTATGATTCAACCCTTGTTGTAATCATTTGAAAACAAGAAAATGGAAAAAAAAATTTAATATTAATTTGTATAAGGTGTAAAATGTGTATATAAGATTATTATTATTGAAACAATTAAAATTAATTAATGTGATTTTTATGTAATTATGTAATTCTTGATAAAATGAAACAAAAAAAATCCTAGAAGTTATTAAGATAACGAATAACTGTAAATACAGATATCTTCTGGATAGACAAAATGTATATCTAATAGAAATCCGATCGGGATATACCCTGGATGTCCAAATTACAAATTACAAATGAATGTCTAGTGGATGGCTAAAGCCCGACATTAGATATCCTCTAGATATCTTAACATCTGCTGAAGATATTCTCTAGACATCCTGTAGACGAACTTGTGTGTTGTATAGAGTTGTTCTATCAATTTCACTCCTCCGAATTAAAAAATGAACTATAATTAACTTTAAACTTGCAAGCAGCACACACATAATCTTCCAAAGCAGAAAATCGGAAACAGTCAAGCCCTCGACTGAATCCTAAACGATTTGAAACGCCCCAAAGATTGCAAACCAATTATCGATTTTGAAATTATCTTAAAAATGTCAATTTTAAATATTTTCCCAGCAAGACGCATTTAAACAACACATCCAACTTCCGATTCACTACAATCAATATCAGAAAAAGATAAAGTTCAGCTTGGATCGTCTCCAAAATTGTGACCCGACGACTCCGATAAACTTTCCAACTTTTAACAACAAAATCGTTTTAATAACCGCATTCTAGGTCAGTATGCGAGCGTAATCGCAAAAAACGGTCCCACACATGTTGGGAACTGCATGCGGGGGTGTGTAGCGCAACTAGATGCGCTGTGGCAGCGTCTTGACGCCAAACTGGCGGTTGGCAGTGATACCGGGGACGACAGAACGGACTAACCGGTACCGCTTCCGATACGAAGCCCGAACGCGCGTGTTTTCAAACGGGACCTTTCAACCCCACGACAAACGCAGTGGCTAAAACAAGTGTTCGCACAGGCTAAATAATCCCAAACGGTAAGTAACAGAAAAAGCCGAAACCTTTTGTCGCCCCATTTTTCATCCGCTTTTTTCGCGAATAAAATATTATCCCCGGTTCAACTTCGAAAAAGTAGGAATCATAAAGTTTTTTGCGGGGAAAGCGACGAATGCGATACATTATCCTTTGTGGGGAAAGTTTTTTCCCTTAAATTATTGCAGGCTGGATTATCACAATCGAACTGTTTAAATTTAAGTTTGGAGTTGGTCTTATCGGTAACGAGGCGCTTTCGCTGATGTTACGCCGGCAACTAATGCACCCCGGGGCGAAGGGGCGCTACAACAATAATACCTGCAATTGAAACATTAAAAACCGAGGGAAAATTATCACTCTGCAGTTTCAAGAGCAATATTTTCGAGCGAATTTAATACTTCGGAACCTCAATTTTCCTCTTATTTATTTTTCGTTAATAAGACGAGTTAAGAGGCCTTTCCGGCCGGCAGGTTTTTGCAAACGAAACGATTTTCGGCCCTTCGAGAAATTTAATTAACGGGACGAGCGCGGTTCCGATCGACTAATTTTTACCAATTTTATATTTCATTGTCTGGAGTGGGGTTTTTGCGGCTTAATTAGTTTGTTTGGGTTTTATTGTGCTCATAGTGATTGGATTGAATTTTTATTTGACGTATGAATTGGCCGCTTCTATTTTTATTGCGAAAGTTTCGCGTTCAAATTTAACTTCCAAAAATTTTATTTGTTCAAATTCATTAAATTTACGCGGATGGGTAAATATTGACGGCGCGATTTTGCAGCTCAAAAGCTTGTTTCAGACATTTTAAAAATTGTTTATGATTAACTAAGTTATGATAATTATTATAAATTGTTTTTTAGGGTTAAAGTTAAAGTTAAAGTTAAAGTTGATTTTGATTGGAATTGTGTTTTCTTTATTGCTCTTTTCCGCTACGATAATGACTTTCAAATTGATTTTATTCAAATAGAATTATAAGTAAAATGTAATGATTATATCAAGCCTTCAACAAAGGTTGAATCTCACGTGATCTCAAAGTGTAGGCAGTCAAACTTACGGATTTGTACTTGTTCCATAAAAAATCGCTAAAGTAATTTTGATACATTTCTCACAGTGTATTTGAAACTTGAATGATATTTATTGCTTATATAATTTATAAAATAGTAAAACTAAATTTGTGATTTATTCATTTAATTGAAATATGCTAAAAATTGATTATTCTTGTTGCTGCGACCCAGATTCCAATTTTGAGGGGATGTAATTATATATATTTATTGAACGCTTTACATCCTTATTATGTATGGCTTATTGAGAATCAGTTTAAATTATAAAACAAACAATATCACAAAAAAACATAAACTTAATTAATAAATAACAATTTTTTTAAAAATTAATATAACTTAAAATTTAATTTAAATTAACATTTAACTTGAAACTATAAATAACATAACTATAAGAACATTTTAAAATAAATTATAATTTTGATTTTATTTCATAATATCGTGACAAAAGATTTGGAAGGCTTCAAAATTATCGCTATTCATTAATTTATAATAAACCCTATCAAAGTTTAACTTATTTTGGGGTTCATTATATTGAACACAATTGTTGATCCTATGATGGATGCCATCAGTTACACTACAAATTTCACAAAGAGGATTTGGTATGGATTTAATTTCCCATGACCCGTTATGAATTGTGTTATGTAAAAATCTGGTTGAAATGTAGTATTTTGTGTTCTGTGATTAACTGTAGGAAAGAATAATTTTTTGGTAGAGGCTTTGTTTGTGCTTTCCAGATTGTGTTCCACTCTTCATTCATTATTTTTTCAAATTTTGTTTTATTGCATAATAGAGTACATTTATCAAATAAAATGATACGATGAGAATTAATTATTAAAGATGATAAATTTAACAAATGAATTTTAATTTCATCATTTATTTTTTGAACATGAAATTTTAAAGTGATTGATGGAGAATTTTTTATTATATGAAGGGATTGCTTGATGCTTTGAATTTGTTGGTTTGTTGAGTATATGTTTTTTAGTTGTTTCATCGATCCAAAATAATTTAATATGATTGTAAATGAATGATTATTGTATCGTTTAATGTGAAGTATTATGTATGTTAAAATTTCATTTAATATGTATAATTCAATTTGAGTGTTTGTGCATAAGTAATGCAATATTGTTTTTTTATATTTTATGATGTTGTTGTGGAGGATGTAATGCAGTTTCCCCGAATGCATGAAAGTTTACAAAAGCCTATTGTGCTCATTTTAGGCTGATAGATGAAACTAGAATGTATGGACGAAAAACATAAGATTGAGTTATTCCTTACGGTTTAAGTATTCATTGCAATTATAATCATAGTTATAACACTGTAAAACCATAACTTTATAGACATTCACATTCATCTTGTTTTGAACTCTCGGCTACACGTTCTTGAATAGTTGCCACTACATAAAGAAACCTGTCATTCCTGCATTTAAGTTTATTCATCAAATATGTAAAATACAAAACTACGGGATTTATAAAGCAACAGCTAGTCACACATTTCATTTCTCATAAGATAAAGCAAACCTAGACTAAGTTAAATACGAACTTAACTTCAGATCCAATAACGTTTCGCAAAGCAAAACTTCCAAAACTTAATTTCTTTGGAAAGTTATTTTGGTACTTTCAAACGATACCATTCCGTCCAGTTAACCCGCTCAATTTCTTTGAGATAGGACTGGTTCGAGTTTCAAACGGTTCCCATGTGTGCGCCTTTATTTACTTTGCGACAAGACAAGAAACACCCAAAAAAACAAAATATCACAATTCGCCGTTTGAATTTACGTTTCGCAGCGAATTTACGGGCGACATCCCTCCCTGCATTATGTAACGCTTTTCCAAAATGCCCATAAAAAAATTGAACAACTGCAACAGGTCGCCTGTTTTTTCTCCCGGGGGCGAATTTATCCATTCAGCTATTCATAATCGCGGAGATCATTTCCTGTGACGTATCGGATCCGGTCAGTAATGTTATGCAAAACAAACCGAAGTGGGGATTTAATTACGACTCTCAAAGGGGATAACTTTGCCAAATACCTTATTATATTTATGTTACGAAATTGAATTGAAAGTCCCCGGTTTTCCGTGTATCTCCCTTAATACCGCACGGTTAATTACGGGTTTCCAATATTGGGAAAGTTTAACGAAAATTATACAAACTATGTAACAATGAAAATAGTTACCGGGCCACTTTTGGGTAATGTGTTGGCTGGGATTGATTTTCGTTTTCTGAGCCGGATTTGCGAATTTGTTGCAGCAAATCGGCTGCATCGGATCTCGGTTAGAGCTGACAATGAATCGAACGCCGCACGAGTAAAAGGAATGGGTAGTTACACCGAGTCAATTCGGCGGAAGCCTGGCTGATTTAACTGGAATGCAATAAAGCAAGATTTTATGTGTTGGGTAATTTCACCGTTCTCAATAAGAATAAAAATAAAATAAGTTAATCGTCAAATTAATCAAAAAGTTTAACTACACTAAAAAAGGGTTAAAAAAAAATTCTTGTAGGTAAGAAAATTCGCCCTTAAATTTAAAATTGCGGGTTCTTAATTTTGGCCCAAAAATTGGTCATTCTTGAGTTTTAAGAATTCTCATTCTTGTTGTTAAATTTAAGAGTGGGTCATGATTTCAAGAATGTTTATTCTATTTGTCAAATTTAGGAACGGGACATTATCAATTTCAAGAAAGTTGATTCTTCGTGACAAATTCAAGAAAGGGTCGCTCTAATTTTAAAAACTTTTATAAGTTTTACATTTAAGAATAGGTCATGTTGATTTCAAGAACTTTTATTTAATTACTTAAGAATGTTCTTAAATAAAGTGTTTTCTTATTTAAGAATGGAAGATGGTTTTCTTATTATATTAAATAATCACTTGTAAATACAATAATTTTTTTCTAATTTTTATGAATCGTAGAATGGAATGCTTGAACTGAAGGAATTTTAGAATATAAAGTTACTTCTCATACATATTTTTATTAGTAGGTGAAAATTTAATATCACATCACATTCTGTTGAAAAATACATTTTCAGTTTAAGAACCACATTATCATTTGGTAACAGATGTACGTATATGAAATGGAAATTCGTCGAAGTCATTAGCCTTCTCAATGAATTTTGGCTGTCTCACAAATAAATTGCTTTCTTTCAAGAAATAATTGGTCAAAATCTACATCAATCTAAAAACAAAGAAACAAAATGCTTACATTGTACCATGGCTATATTATTATAAAAATTTACCAATTTAGACCAGTTTGAATGCTTCAATAATGACCACTTTATGCAGATTTCTTTTCCGCAAATCCACGTACTTCAGTCACACTTGTGTTTTCTTAAATTCTTACAAAGAGCTCTACATCTGCTAAAAAGTAAAATTTGTTATAAGATAGATAAATGACACTAGATGTATGAAAGAAAATCAAAATTATTTCTATACCTTCGTCGTTACTACTAATTCTGTTACTTATTTATTATACCAAATTATTATTACCAAATGATAATGTGGTTCTTAAACTGAAAATGTATTTTTAAACAGAATATGATGTGATGTTAAATTTTCACCTACTTTATATTCTAAAAATCCTTCAATTCAAGCATTCCACTCTACAATTCATAAAAATTAGGAAAAAAAATTGTATTTACAAGTACTTATTTAATATAATAAGGCCATCTTCAATTCTTAAATAAAAAAACACATTAATTAAGAACATTTTTAAGTAATTAAATAAAAGTTTTTGAAATCAACATGACCTATTCTTAAATGTAGAACTTGTAAAAGTTCTTAAAATTAGAGCGACCCATTCTTGAATTTGTCACGAAGAATCGACGTTCTTGAAATTGAGAATGTCCCGTTCTTAAATTTGACAAATAGAATAAACATTCTTGAAATCAACCATGACCCACTCTTAAATTTAACAACAAGAATGGACATTCTTAAAACTCAAGAATGACCAATTTTTGGGCCAAAATTAAAAACGCCCAACTTTAAATTTAAGTCTGAATTTTCTTATGAGAAGCTTTTTTCTGAGTGTTTGAGTTGCTTGAGTTTTTATAAGTATTTTTCATTTTGGTGGAAAACCAAAAATATGTAATTTTCAGATATGAATTTGTGAACAATCGTTTTACAAATTCTGAAAGTTTGCTTCCCGATTTTCAGCAATTTAATAGCGCAGTTCTTGACCGATTCTTTGGAATTTGGCTAAATCTAGCTCAACTTTAAAACTTCACAGTTTAAAATCTCACGATTACCATGTCTGCACCACAAATTTTCTGCAAGGGAATTTACCAGCTTAAATCTTGCGCTCGTAAACTGTCATAGAATTACAATTTACGGTTGCGCTGAGAATAGGATAAGCAACAATAATCCCTGTTTTGCTAGTTCTTGCATCGCCGTTTTTTCCCGAAAATCTTTTCATGCGGAATATATTCCGCCAGACAAACTCAACCAGATTTTTTAGTTTATTTATAACTTGTATGCGTCCGATCAATTAAAATGGCGTGTAATAAAGTTCCGGTCCGTTTTGAAAATTGGTTGCGATTTCATTTTTTGCCACGTTCGGACCGCGCTCGTAAATTCTCGCTCAGATACCATGCCATAGTTGTGAAGTAGTAATTTATCTCGCTTCTGTGAACTTAAACTATAACCCTTAACTGATGCCATAAATTTTTTTCCATTCGAGCGGCAATAAAATAAAATCAATTTAAAAATTCCCGTCCCGACGCTTTAATTGAGCGCGGCAATTTTTGAGCAAAGAAATTTGAGATTCTCGCCGCGAAGGGAGGTAATCCTGCGAAATAAAAAGGAGCGCAAGTCTCCGGTAAATTCGGTCGGAGTTATATTTTATTAATGCGACTCTTTCAAACTGACGTTTTGTAACGCGACTGAATTTTAATGGAAATTTTTATTCGGCGCGATGTAAGGAAGTCGCGAAATCTCGCCGGTGGATTCACTTGACCGAATATAAAAGGACGACTCTGCGGAGATTTTCTTTAAATAAAATTTGGGACGAATTTGGATACGTGAAAATATCCAATTTTCCGGTGGAAATAAAATAGATTTCTGAAACCCCGAAATCCAGGTTTTTCAGCCCTATTTTACCCAATCTTCCTGGTACTCAAAACGTCACTTTTCCTAGTTTTTTAATTCAATGTGAATTCAAATAGATTGCTGGTCAATTGCGGCGGCCCATTGGTAAAAATTCGAATTAAATAAAATTTTCTTGGAACAAAAAACCGTTTTGCATGTCCCTTTCCTTTAATCTCTTCTTACTTTTCGTTCCGATGGAAATAAATTAAAAAACAATTTGTTTAATAACTGTTACTTTGAAAAAACTTGTAGAACTTTTACAAAATTCATTCGGTAAGCAAAAAGTGTGGAAAAATTATAATTACAACAAATTTACTTACATGCGAATTTATCACACACAGAATCAGAAAATCCCCATAATTTCAGTACCATTTTTAGAAATTGTCTTTGAAGCTGATCATTTTGTTGATCGACATTTATTAATATTGCATTAAATTAATATCTTCATCTCGGCACATTAAACCACTTGTAATATTTCCCATTTCTTCACAATTAAACATTCACTAATTATGTAAGTTACTAAAAATTCACTTTACAATAAAAATACAGAAAATGTACACCGTAATATGCATTTTCTTACTGCCAGCCGAGTTTGGTGTAACGTATTTCAAATCAATTTGTAAGAAATTCTAAAGTAATTTATCTTTTGTCAGTAAACAGTCCTTTGCAGAAAAAATGTTGGTCATAAAGCAATTTACAACATTCCGTATAATGGTAATCCGCCCAGCTGGACCCAGCGCAAGGCTTCCAAACAATTGTATTATAGAACCCTTGGACCTAACGTTCATCTCAAACAAAACATTCAGTGAGGTCACCACAAATTCCTAGGTAGCATTGTTTTCAGTACAACTTAAATCTTTGCTGAATTTTAAATGAACTAAAATCGAGCTAATCGTAAAAAAATGATCTTTTTCCAATTAATCAAAATTGGGTACCGTCACACAATTAACAGTTTCGATTTTCGGGGTGGATGCAAAACTTGGCGCACCCTGTACAAAGTTGATGTAAATTTTTTTACTGGTGGACCGCTTTATTGCCCAGCAGTGTATTTTTGTTAAAGTTTCGATAAAACAGACCTTATATAATATTATCCTTGGAATGGCTGATTTAATTCCTTTTACAAGAATCAAATTTAAAGTTCCATTTAGAATAAAAAAAAGTTAATGAAACTTTGCAGCGATGCAATTTCCTAAAGATACATTTTGCTCCGGTTACTTCAAGTTTGTCAATGCACAAACAAATTTATTTCTCCTACAAAGGAGCTTCCTATTTTCCGAATAGCGAAATTAAAACAAGAAGTTACTGGAATCCACAAAGACCGAATAAATCGACCGACTCTCTTTAAATTTAAAGAAGCACTAAACAGGAAAAATTAAATAAAGCAGTTCAGCACAAATTCAAATTAAGATATGAAGTTCAGGTGCTTCATGGGAACTCCTCAATTAAATCTGAAGCGAGCAACGGAAAGGAAATAAAAAACGTTTCGCAGTGCACATCGACTTAACTATTTATTAAATAAACTGGAGGAATGAAAAAACCGCCCCGTAGCGAGACATAAATAACGCAGTCGAGTTAAAATAGTCGGGGATGTCTTCATTCAATGAAGCGGTGTTTTTCTAATCAGATTGCGCCGCAAAATAAATTATTTTCGAAATTAATTTAAAATCTATAATTACCGCTCCGGGAAAATTATAGCCCTGGGCTGGCGCTAACGAGTTCGGTGTTCTTTTTCGCGAGTAAATGAATCATTAGTAGATTTTTAAAAACGATATTCCGCTTTCACGGCGCGCATTTCCCAGAGATTAAATTTTTTTAATCGTGGCTGCGCATTGTTCACCTAATAAATTCGCGCGAAATTAAATTCGGTATAAAATTCGCCCGGACTGGAAGGTACGCGACCGAATATCCTCCGGGCGCTGCAGGCTCAACTTTGACAACAGGGGCTTAACAAGTGCATCCACGTACGTTGAATATATCGGCGCAATTTTTTAAGATTATGCAGTCTTGGATGTTTAGTCATATAAATTGCTCACCGGAATATTTGAATTTATTGTCGTCGCGTTCCGCGGCTGCATTTTTAAAACAAAACTCCGGGCGAAAAGAAGCAAGTCCGCAGACATAAATTTGAATAACAGGGTTTTAAATTTAGTTAAGGAAAAATTGCATTTGCGTATGTGCAATGAAGACCGCATTAACCCGGCGTTTTCGCGGGTCGGAAAAATGAAGTAATTTCGAGGGCACGTATTACATTGCACGTGGCTATTAGCGGCGAGACGAAAAGTTGTTGCATTAAAAATTTTCCATATCAGCGGTGACGTAATGCGGGATGTTCGAAACAACGCCGAAACCCAATCCGTGAGTTGAAATTGAATTTTTTCGCGGATTAAGTCGATTTTAACGAGGCGCGCACGAAAGTAAAAAATAATATTTTTGCAAAGAATGCATTCAACGTTCTGAAATTTTATTGATGAAAAGAGTCGGCGAAACCCCGGATTGTGAGGTTGGTTGTTAGGTTCAAACTAAACAAAAATTACATAAAACCCTGCCATAAACCAGTGGCATTGTAGAACTTGTATCGGTCCTAAAGAAAACAGGTGCATCGTTTTGTTGACATTTTTGCTAAATTGATTGAGGGGAAAGTATGCAATTTACATGTTACATCAGTTGAAGTTTACACTTTCGATTAGTGCTACAAGTTTTCCAAATCATTTTTATTTCAAGCCAAAAAAGTAAAACAAAGAGTTTCGGGTAAAATTTCCAGTTTGGTTTTTTATTTCAAAATTTGTCAAATTATTCGTAGCATTGTTAATTGCAATTTGATTCGTTAAAAAATTATTACTTTTTGAGTTAAATCAAATTTAACATAAAGTAAGAAAAATACTTTTATTTATGACTTTCCAACAAAGGATAATACGGTCTACAACGTAACAATACCTGATGATCGACCCATAAAACTGAAGGGAACGGCGTTTTAGTTGTTGCCAGACCTGTATTCTGGGATTTGTGAGAAAAATAAAATAAGTTTTTAATAGGTAAATGTTAAGTTTATTTTATAAAAGATGCTCAAAGTGATGCCTCATTACCCATAAATTAAAAGCCTTTCAAGCTTCTCCTCGACTGAGTATTGAAATGGCATGATTATACCTGAACTAAACACAAATGTTCACTATTCCACAAAACAAAGTTTTAATTTTCACTTTTTACCAACGATGTTTAAGTGTTGGAAGATTTGTTGCGAATGTGAATGTTTCTTTATTCACAAAGTGACCTAGGGTTGTGACCAGGGTTTTTAAACTTTGGGTGAATTAACCAATTTATTTTATGGGAAGGTTCAATAACCGATAGGTATATTGACTTTGCAGACGGCAAAATTAAAACACAAAATTGTAAACAGATATACTAACGAAAATTAGAAGCTGGTAAGCGATTTTCTTATCAAGTTTAAAATCTAATATTGCAATAATTATTTTTTATTATGATTATAATTACCGTGTAGCTGTTAGTTACGATGTTGTGAACTTTTAAAGAAATAACGAAGACCCTTATTCCGATCCTGTAAAATGTAACGTTGCACTTTTTAACTTAACTTTATGACTGTCATAAATAATCAGCCAAGTACCCAAAACCAATACCATTGTTAGGTGAATTGGTCAGCTTATGTCGTAAATCATTTAAAAAAATACCCTCTAATATGGAAATGGCTTTATTTAATGAACCCAAATTAGTAAAATTATTTCAATTACACTAAATTGTGTGAAAATTTTACTGTTCGTACATAAAAAAAGCTAATAAATTGAGCAATTAGTAATTGAAAGAAAGCCAAAATTTTACCTGATTAACAAAAAGATTTTTTCTTGGTTTCTATGTACCTTAATAATATAAAATTACTCATGCAATTTATGAGAATGGACAAATTATTTTTAAGGCCTATTTTGCCACGGGCGGTAAAACTTAACTCACCCTGTACAAGAAGTTTTGAATGATGTCTGACTAAACAAATGTTACTCACCCGAGCGAAATACTATACCATATGAATTAATAGATTTATATCGTTATTAGGCGTAGTCATTGTTGTTGGCATATAATAATTGTTCAAATATTTAATTTGATTTTTATTTCAGCTTAATTAACGATCAAACCATTATATAGGGTGTAACAAAACTATCAAATAAGAATGGTTGTAACTTTTTAGTAAGAAAAAGTTGTCTAGGTTAATTACTGTGCATATTTTGATGTTTTTAGACTGTTCATACCTTCTTTGTTTACGATTTCGTAAAGTAATATTTACGACTTTCCGAGGATATCAAATTTGCAAAACAGCACGTCTTGGAAATCAATTTTTAGGGCGACCCTGAGCTCGTAAAACGATTAAGTCTAAGAGGGATTGACCATCTACGAATTTAAACCATGAGACAGTTTTTGGTTTCGCAACACTTTCAGCCCCACGCGTTTTTAAAGCTTATTAAAAATCCCCGTCTTTTTACTTGTCTCAAAATTGTTTGTTTTTTGGTAATTAAATATGTGCTTTCATCAATATGCCGAGATTACCGGGACAGAGAGAAGTTCTTTAAGATTCTGATGAACAAGAAGAGGCTATATATGACTTTAATCTATTTTTCTCAATATTTTTATTAATTTTGATTATACTAAAACATTTTTCACTTTATGTTTTAAGATTGTTTTAGGGCCACTTTTCTTTTTGTTCCGAGAATTATATTTTTTACATCAGTTTCTCAACTACTTTTATGTATCGATACCTCATTTCTATAGTGTAACAAGTTAAAAAAAGTCATTTTTGTATTAAGCGCAATAATCAATTTATATTAATCAGAAATATGAATTTAATGTGTCTCTTTACTGGCTGGTGATTACCGCAGAAATAATAAAAAAGTTTGTTTTCCTCTTTAAAGAAATGGTGCTGATGTCTCACATTACAAAGAAGACTAGAAATATTTAATTGTTATAAATTTAAATCTATTATTTTATAACAAACATTTTAAATAACACACCAAGGTTCTTTTTCTTTGGTCTAAAAATGATAGTTTTACGAATAGCTCAAGCTCTCTACAATACCATTGATTTATGTTGTAAAAAAAAGAATTAGCTTTAATTATTTTTCTCACAAAATAGACTTGTCCCACTTTCGAAATCAACGACTTATTTATCGAAATACTTAGTTCTTAATAAAAAACTTAATAATTCCATTGACCAAAAAACGGATTGGATATTAGCTTATTTAAAATTTTAATCTCGATTGTTTGTTTTATTTTTTTTTGTGTTCAAAATAATGTTTTCAATCAGCAAAATGAAATGCATTAATTGGCTCCCCTGCGGGTTACAGAGTTGGAACAAATTAAATAAATCGTTGTGTTCAAATTAATATTTTACTCCCCCTAAATTTTTTTCACTGCAAATATGTATTTACCTTTTGTTTTATTAGCATTGATTGAATATTATTGGCGAACAAATCGATGCACCAAAAACAACGAGACAGATGAGGCAGTTTCCCAAATCCTCAGGAAAACAAAGCAATTAGTTCTTTTACGATAGCCATAGATATTATAAAGATTAATTGGGAACTAACTCGGGAAATTTTTTTGTGCTGAAAATATCCGAACGCAGGAATTTGGCTTCATCAAAACTAATTTACTCAAACTCAAACTCAAACTCGAGCAATTAATTTCATTGTGATCGACATTGCAAAAATTAACTGTCGACTAATCCGGGAAATCGACGAGTAGCAGAATTCACTTGATAAAAATTAATTCGGATCAAAATCTAAAAAGGGGCAATTATTTTCTGAACGCGAAATTAAAGTACTCGCAAAGATTGTGTGGGATTATCCTGCAGGATGAACTTGACGTAGGAAAAAAATTTAGTTGCGATGTAAGTTCGATTAGAGCGTCGAAGGTGGAGTGGAATCGATCCTTTGTGCCCTTGGTTGAATGGGGCAAGATTGGTTTTCTGGGTTATTTTTAGGATGTAGGTTCTTGGGGCGCGAATTTCAATTTTTGGGTGGATAAAATGGTTATTATGAATTAAGTGTAAGTATAACCTGGAGGGGAAAATAAAAAACCATAAAATTGAGTTAGCTGAAAATTTTTTATTATTATAATTTTTTATATTTTAAATTGACGCATGAATAAGTGGGGTTATGAGATCAACTACACAATAATTTAAATTTTCAGTATTACCAACACAATTTTATAGTTTTTAATTTTCTCCGCCAGGTGTAATTATATTTTTTAAGGTCCGGGAACTGCTAAGTAATACACAATTCTTCCGCTCAGGGGGCACCAATTTTGCCCCTTAAAATAAAAAATCTTTAGGCAACCAAAGAGGTATCTTAACTAATAAGGTTTGAAACTTAAGTATTGAACAGAGAAAGAACAAAAAAAAGAGTTGCGCGTTTTCATACTCTCGTAACTTGGTAAATATTATTTATATTATGGTCTGCGGCGATAACGACGGTAAACTCAGTCGGAAAAAAAATTAGTCTATATTTTTTTGCTGATTCTTTGCCAATTTTGTGTTTTCATAGATGTACCTGCTATAATTAATCCCGTAACAGGCTGCAAACACATTTTCAATTATACAAAGAGTAATCTTTATCCGCATTTTTATACGCTCATAATTTGATAAATATTATTTATATTATTGTCTGCGGCGATAACGGCGGTAAAATCAGTCAATGCGATTGCTGCATTATTTACTGTTTTTTTTTTTTTGTAATTTTTTGTGAATAGATGCTTCAAACAATTTTTCCTACGATGCTATTCGAAACTAATATATATTGTACAATTTAGTAGGCTCGAAAATGTTTCATATCCTTACGCGTGCGAACATGGATATTTTGCATTATCAAGTGTGTATTTTTATAAATTTTTAGAGTTTTATATCCTTACGTGTGCGAATATGATTATATCCTAACAATTTGCACTATATCAAGTGTGCATTTTAATACAAATTATTCTATCCATGCCGTCAATCAAAAAGGTACAGATTTGACAGGACATCTGTGAGTAAAAGGGCGAACTATTTGACTAAAATCTTATGGGAAAACAACTTTTCCCCGAAAATGTAAAATTTAGACATTTATCCAATTT
Organism: Dascillus cervinus; assembly: GCA_949768715.1. Lineage (NCBI taxonomy): Eukaryota > Metazoa > Arthropoda > Insecta > Coleoptera > Dascillidae > Dascillus > Dascillus cervinus. The sequence continues at coordinate 33,898,973 of OX458317.1, read as the reverse complement.
GGTTTACGGAAACTATTTCTTAGGTGCTAAAGAAACATTTTTATGTAATTTGTTGACGATGTTGTGTTCGGAAAGCAATAAAAAACGCGATTAAATAATACCGTACTTCGTACCACAACTTTTCGATTTTTTTTCAAACATATTCACCATGTTATCATAAAAAAAACATGTCATATTATACTACTATATGTTTAGTATAAGTACCCCGAATGAATTTCTACAATATAACTTACTTCTTGAGCTGAACTGAGTTTACTGGCACACTAAATTTTCAAAAAAATATTGTTGCCAATTTTTTTCTTCTTAAGTTATCAACTTTCTCGCAAAAAAAAAAAAATTTTCTTACAAGGCAATATATTCTCTATAAGTGCTGTAAAGTGCATTGCAAAATATTTCGTAACTCTAAAGATTTCAGTAAAAAACCCTCACTACGACATTTTTGCGAGAATTGCACTTTCGGAAGTTAATTTTTGAAAACTAGGCACTTCTTCACCAAAGCAAATATATCATTAGATGCGGCAACATTATGTTTACAACTGTTGCTTCGCAAATTATATATTGATAAGTACTTTCTAAGCGATACTGAGTTTCTTAAAACCCTGCATTTTTTAAGGTTGGGTTCCCCAGCCTTAAGCAATCAAAAATCCGAGATTTATTAGCCACAGATCGAAGTATAGGGGATGCACGTACTTATTTCTTTTAGAGAAACTTTATCCATTTTAGCAACATGAATAACGAATAGGAACAGCCAGAGTTCGGAACAATTTGCATACAGGAGTGTCGTTTAAACCTGACCTATGCTAATTTATTGCACCTACGAGTTGTATCAGTGTTTTACTCGACGCTCGTGACGGGACACCGAGGACGTCTCCATAAGTGAGTTTGCGGTCAAGACCAGTTCCACCTGAGCTCGCAGACACAGATTCTGAATAATACATATTATAATCTGTGCCGAGTGCGCTATGCATTATGCAGATAACCGGTTGAAATATTCACAAACCCTACAGCTCAAGTAATCTCCCCTGTCGCCTAGAATTTACATTACATGTTGTCGGGTTCGCTCTAATAGCAACTTTTTTCCCCGGGCGGGAAAGGGATGAAAAGAACGCGATGCGCTTTTAAGGGGTGGATTTGCAGGGATGAACGAAACGGATGCGTGAACGTTTTCGCTACAAACTGCAAAAAGTTGCGTTAATAAGCACGCTCTTTTAAAATAATGAAAAAGTTTTTATGTGCTTTCTTCCTGGGGAATTGCCAACTATAAAACAACAAAATTAAAATAGCAGAGAAAAGGTCCGGCGAATGTAAACATTACCGGAAGATTATGTATGTAAATGGGAAAGTGTTTTGGAACGGCAAATTTGTTACGAGGGGTCGTTATCCTCAAGGTGATATTTTGTCTTTAAACGTGAAATTATTTACGCAGTTCTATGCCGTTCAAAAATTTGCAAAGAGCTGTTACAGAATTTGGATATTAGCACTTTATTTTGTTTGTTCCAATTTTATGCATTAAATTTTCGACTCCAAATTACGATTCCATGAACATTTTTAATACTTAAAGTCAAAACACTCAAAGTGCTTTTACACTAAAATTATACAATTTGTAACAAATAAATTTGGCATTAATTCTAAATCTCTGGTATTAATATATTATGGAGTAATAGTTCCCATTCTCACATACGGATGTATTGTATGGAACCATGCTATCAATACTAAATACAATTTTAACAATTGTGAAACTCAAAAAAAAATTGTAAAAGGAGTACTGAATCATATAGAACAGTATCAAGTGAAGCATTGAACGTTTTTGCTGGTATTAAGCCAATACATATTAAAATAAAAGAAATAGCAGTCATACAGTTCATAAAAAAATACGAACAAACCTCTGGTACATACAACCTTACTTGGATATAATGAAATTAAACATAAATCAAATAGAAAAAATATAAATTACTACGAAATAAAATCATAACTTCGTTAGAAATTACAACGGATTACATTTTTTATATATCGTTTACCAAAACAGTTCATTCATCGGGGTCATTATTCGCACTATACTACAATAACACAATAAAAGATGAAAAACAATATTGCATTACTTATGCACAAACACTCAAATTGAATTATACATACTAAATGAAATTTTAGCATACATAATACTTCACATTAAACCATACAATAATCATTCATTTACAATCATATCAAATGATTTCGGAACAATGAAACAACTAAAAAACATATACTCAACACATCAACAAATTCAAAACATCAGGCAATCCCTTCATATAATAAAAAAACTCTTCATCAATCACTTTAAAATTTCATGTTCAAAAAATAAATGATGAAATTAAAACTCATTTGTTAAATTTATCATCTTTTGTAATTAATTCTCATCGTATCATTTCATTTGATAAATGTACACTATATACAATAAAACAAAATTTGAAAGAAATAATGAATGAAGAGTGGAACACAATTTGGATAAACGCAAACAAAGTATCTACTGCAAAATTATTTTTTCCTACAGTTAATCACAGAACACAAAATACTACATTTCAACCAGATTTTTACATAACACAATTCATAACGGGTCATGGGAAATTAAATGCATTCCTCTTTCGATTTAAAATAAAACTAAATCCTCTTTGTGAAATTTGTAGTGTAACTGATGACATCCATCATAGGATCAACAATTGTGTTCAATATAATGAACCCCAAAATAAGTTAAACTTTGATGGGATTTATTATAAATTAATGAATAGCGATAATTTTGAAGCCTTCCAAATCTTTTGTCACGGTATTATGAAATAAAATCAAAATTATAATTTATTTTAAAATGTTCTTATAGTTATGTTATTTATGGTTTCAAGCTAAATGTTAATTTAAATTAAATTTTAAGTTATGTTAATTTTAAAAAAATTGTTATTTATTAATTAAGTTTATGTTTTTATGTTATATTGTTTGTTTCATAATTTAAACTGATTCTTAATAAACCATACATAATAAAATCGTTCAATAAATAATAAAAGTATAGTCAATACCAAACATATTTGAGACTCATTACAAAATAAACAGATTGTCCCTGCAATGCTTTATGTGTCTTGAAGATGTAAATCAATCCTGAATAAATTCCAAATTTCACAAATTCCAAGAAAAATAAATTATTCGCAGTTTACTATAAATCGCTAGCTTTTCAACTTTTCCAAACGATCCGTGTCTGAACCTTTGTCACTTCAATAGAACTACCGGTAACTTTTTCAGCGTGGGAACGTTACAAATTTCTTTAATTGCGTACTGCTAAGATTAACTATTATTTCTTTCCCACTACTTAAAGGCGTTTCTTGCAACTTTTAAATAAGCCCTTAATTTTTTCCTCTTTGCAGCAGCTTTAAAAGCGTTCAAAATGCACTGAAGCATCAGCATGCAACAGAACTTTACAATTTGCTCCCTAAATATCGAGCAGACGCGCCTCACATAAAGCAAACGCACTAGCAACTTTGCCCTTAGGTAAATTGCCGCTCAATTCCATAATTTACTAGCTCTCCCAGCCAGCTGTTGGATCTTGCCAGACACAAATCTCTTCCCTCCGACTTGATTGACGTCTCGCTACATCATAATTAAAAAATTTGTATTAAATTTTGCAACATCCATCAAGTCGACATTAATATTAATCGACTCGACCAAATAAAAAGTTCCAAATCGACACGAAAATCCTCCTCGAAATCTTCGTGGAGATGGATTGCAAACTTCTCAACAAAAAGCTGCCGCAAATTCGAAACTATAGTCCAAATTTATTCTGCGCTACTCTTAATTTAAATTAGTGATCTAGAAAATCGCCTTCCCTGTAATTTTCCCGCTTGTTATTCCGGGCGCGTTTTTAAACCTTACATGAGCGCATTTTCATATCGACCGGAGGCCCATTTACATGCAATAAAAATACCTCCAGGAAACCGGGCGCAAAAACTTTAAACGTGGCGCTCTAAAACCGGCAAAAAGGCAAAATTCAATTTAATTTTTTGCTCGGATCGATAAAAAACGGCCTGTAATAAAACAGTCCGGTTCCACTTAGCGCAAGAAATCCCAACAGAAAATTCATTGTTCGAAGTGAATAGGTACATCGGTTTGCGATTTGATTTATGAATTGCATGCGAGGGAAACGGTGGTTTTTTGTGAGGCAACTGAGTAACGGGAAATTACTTGTTGGGAGCTTTATGCATCGATCTGCGGAAATGAATAAATAAGGTATTGAATGCGCGTCGAATATTGCGCAGGTTTATAGGGTAAAGATTTAAAGTTTTGATTTATGGCTGAGTGTTCTGGCTGCAATTTTCCATGCACACAAAATTGTTATTGCCTACTTAGGTGCATTTTCAAAGAGATGCACGATCGTTGCCACTTACGAGTAAACGAACCTGCAACCACTTGTAAGATTCCTGATTGAAATTTCAAAAATAAGCTGTAACTATTAAGAACATTTGGCTAATTGCCTAATTGCCTATAATGCATCAATAGAAAAGAGTAGTATTTTTAGTTTCATCGATACTTTATTTATTTACTGGCAAATTATTAATTGTTTAGAAGGCTGTCTTAATTGGAATCGTGTTTTTTATCTGTTCTGGTACTTCTTGGCCCGAAACTTACACCGCTGGTTCTTAGAAACATTTGCACTGCTCTATTTATCACACTATCTGACACATTCATTCTCCTACAACTTTAAGGCTGCGCCACCCTAAAGATTGTTGACAAATGCAATTGGCTTTTATTGCTTCAGCGTACGCCTTAATACAGGCAACACCTCAAACTTTTTTATAATCCAGATGTCATTATAATTACGATAAAATGCAGTGGATAATAGGTCTATGTGTAGCAATGAAAACGACTTTCGAGGGGTTACATTCCAATATACCTGTTCAACAGATGCAAAAATTTTTGTATTTTCAATAAATTTAGAACGATATAAATTAAAATAAAATAATAATATGCAAGAAGAATTTGTGAAATTTAACAAATTTATTTACTTATTGTTAGTAAAGAAGTTTTGTTATTACTGTCCGTTACTCTGCAATGTCTTAATTTACGCAAAAACGGGTTGGTATGTTGATCCCGGGTATTTTTTTCAACGTAATTTATATTTATATCTTAAATCGTTTTTAAAAATTGATTCTTAGCCGTTTCAAATTCTATTCATGACATATCCGGAGTATCATCTATCTCCATATCACCATAATCAGAATCTTTATTTTGAAATGTACGCGTTCTTTAATAATTTTGCGGTTACTGTATTTTTTGTCAATTTGTTACGATTTACAAATAAACAGATAATGGAATGCAGCTGACTGTAGTTAAAATTTTAGGCCAAATAACCTGTCTGAAGAAAGGTTGTATTGTCGAACGTCATAAAATTTTATTACTTATTCTAGAAAATTCTGTTCAGAACTCGGAACAGATGGTGAATTTCGTATTCGATAGGATTAATATTTATTAATAAATTAAAACACAGTTAAAGCACAGTTTTTGTTTACAGAAAATTGGACCGCGTTATGCACGATTTGAACAAGCGCCAAATTGATATTTTGGAAATTAGCTATCTACCTACAAAAAAATGAAGTTGGCGTAAATATCTATTTCTTACTAACTAGCTAAAAATTACATCCCATTAACAATAACATTAAAAGTCGTTGACCCTACAGCTTAATTAATTAAAAAATTACAATGTAAGCTTAATTTTTAAATTCAATTTCCCATTTTTTGACATAACCCATTAACACACAGTGTTTTTTTTTTACAGAAAATTGTAGTTTTAGCTTATTATAAGTTATTACCATTATAGCTTATTTTTTTAATTTAATGTAGAATTAAAAAAACAAATAATGTTTTTGGAAAGAACTTGTAATTTAAGCTTATTCTCATTCATTTATTTAAAGGGGTCTTTACGAGCAATTTTTAAAATTAATATGACCTTTGAGTTGAACTTATATCCTATTAAGTTAATGTAGAAAATAAAGATTAAAATTGTCCAAGACTAAAAAATAATTTATAGTAAAAAAACTTTTTCAACAAAACCTCCTATTAAAATGTACGCCTTTATTTTTAAGCATTTAGGCCAATATCAAAATTAGTTTTAAATTTTTACTACGTCTTAATAAAAGCTTGTTTTTTAAAAAAAGTCTTTTTACTATAAATTATTGCAAATATACTGTTTGAAAACGAAATCTGGCTTTAAAAGTATTTCGGATATTATTGCTGTTGAATAACGATAATTACCTACTGTGAAGTTGTAAATCTTTTTGATGTAGCTGGAAAATCGGTCAAAATTAGCTGTTTCAATTTCGGTTCTTGATCTAAAGAACATTGAATAAATCAAAAACTAATTAATAACTTGATTAATTATAATCATTAAATTATGGCTTGAGGTCAGTCCAAAGTAGATTGGTATTCTCTGTAAGATGAAGTATCGACCTCCTTATCAAAATTAAAAATAAAGGCTTAAAATCGAATCGCGTTTTACATGTATTGAAAATGTTAGGGTGGAACGCCGTTAAGCTAAAAATACAGCCAAAAATCGTAGTCAATACGCCAACCAAAACGTATTTTTCAGATTTTGTGCTTGCAGGAATTTTTTTATTAACTGCACTTCCAACTTGCCTAAACTGTATAGAAAGAATGCGGTAGTGTTGATCAAAACCTTGTCAACATCTTCTTAGAAAATATGGCAAGTTGTAGTAGCCCCACAAGATTTTATAAGCGGTAGTTGTCGTAGAATAAAATTTTTGAATTATTATTTTGTATATTAAAATAATTTAAATTGTTTCAGATAAATCAAAAAAGTGACGAGCACACCGGACTGGACCTCCGCGACCACTCAGTGTAAATATTAGTTAAAATTCTCTAAATCAATTGATAACAATGTTGACGCCGTTAATTTCAAGTGTCGGTGCATCGAATTAATATGCACGTTCAGTGATGGCACGTAATGGTGATAATTCATCGCTTAAAATGAGGCTGCTAATTCTGATGGTGTTTTCTTGGTGCGTTTCAGCCCTACCGCCGGTCATCCGCATTGGTGAGTTTTTAATGTGCGACTTGAACGTACCTTGTAAAGCACCCACTCGCGTCGAGAAGTACAGACACTCGAATGAGCATTCCGACAAACAGTGCTTCAGAAGCACTACAACTAAGCGGCGAAACTTTATTGTGACAATTTACTTGTTGGACATCTTGAGCCCTGCAGCGAATTTAGTTATTAAGTTTAAATTGGTAGTCCTGTTTGTTATCGGTGAAATGGTTTTGACCTTTTTTTAGTGACCTGTTTTAGGATTACTGTTTGTGAATTTAGCAGTCGAGTGGTTGTTATTAAGTTCACGCGCTCCTCATTCGCCGAGATTAATATGTGCACTTTGCTGAACAAAGTTTATGTTGTAAGTTGTTAAGCAGTGTGTGTTAAGTTTGTGATTGCGACGCTTATTCCACTCGAACGTTTATGAGAGCACGGAATTTTAGCAATAATTTTTAATTACAAGCTGAGTTGTTATGGAACTTCTCAATTTTTTTATTTCACTAAAATCTTCTTAAGGCTGGGGAACCCAACCTTAAAAAATGCAGAGTTTTAAGAAACTCAGTGTCGCTTAGAAAGTACTTATCAATATATAATTTGCGAAGCAACAGTTGTAAACATAATGTTATCGCATCTAACGATATATTTGCTTTGGTGAAGAAGTGCCTAGTTTTCAAAAATTAACCTCCGAAAGTGCAATTCTCCCAAAAATGTAGTAGTGAGGGTTTTTTACTGAAATCTTAAGAGTTACGAAATATTTTGCAATACACTTTACAGCACTTATAGAGAATATATTGCCTTGTAAGAAAATATTTTTTTATTGCGAAAAAGTTGATAACTTAAGAAGAAAAAAATTGGCAACAATATTTTTTTGAAATGTATTGTGCCAGTAAAAACAGTATAGCTCAAGAAGTAAGTTATATTGTAGAAATTCATTCGGGGTACTTATAATAAACATATAGTAGTATAATATGACATGTTTTTTTTATGATAATATGGTGAATATCTTCGAAAAAAAATCTAAAAGTTGTGGTACGAAATACAGTATTATTTAATCGCGTTTTTTATTGCTTTCCGAACACAACATCATCAACAAATTACATAAAAATGTTCCTTTAGCACCTAAGAAATAGTTTCCGTAAACCAAATTGGATAAATGTCTAAATTTTACATTTTCGGGGAAAAGTTGTTTTCTCATAAGATTTTAGTCAAATAGTTCGTCTTTTTACCCACAGATGTCCTGTCAAATCTGTACCTTTTTGATTGACGGCATGGATAGAATAATTTGTATTAAAATGCACACTTGATATAGTGCAAATTGTTAGGATATAACCATATTCGCACACGTAAGGATATAAAACTCTAAAAATTTATAAAAATACACACTTGATAATGCAAAATATCCATGTTCGCACGCGTAAGGATATGAAATATTTTCAAGTCTACTAAATTGTACAATATATATATTAGTTTCGAATAGCATCGTAGGAAAAATTGTTTGAAGCATCTATTTACAAGAAATTACAAAAACAAAGAAGTAAATAATGCAGCAATCGCATTGACTGATTTTACCGCCGTTATCGCCGCAGACAATAATATAAATAATATTTATCAAATTATGAGCGTATAAAAATGGGGATAAAGATTACTCTTTGCATAATTGAAAATGTGTTTGCAGCCTGTTACGGGATTAATTATAGCAGGTACATCTATGAAAACACAACATTGGGACAGAATTAGCAAAAAATTATAGACTAATTTTTTTTCCGACAGAGTTTACCGTCGTTATCGCCGCAGACCATAATATAAATAATATTTATCAAGTTACGAGCGTATGAAAAACGCGCAACTCTTTTTTTTGTTCTTTCTCTGTTCAATACTTAAGTTTCAAACCTTATTAGTTAGGATACCTCTTTGGTTGCCTAAACATTTTTTATTTTAAGTGGCAAAATTGGTGCCCCCTGAGCGGAAGAATTGTGCATTACTTAGCAGTTCCCGGACCTTAATTCAATTCTTTGATGAAATTATTGATTTTAAAAAATTTAGGTCTTCATAAGTGCCCTGAAGTTTTAACGGTTGTTTTTCCTCAATTAATTTTAGAATTCTCTATGCATTACAATTTTATTTCATCCCAAGGGAAGAAATATGCTACTTCTGGCTTGGAAAAATAGAATTAAAATTACAATTTAACCCCAGCAGGGTATGAAATTTATAACATCCCACTAATAAAGGTAAATTTTTTTAGATGACTCCAACAAGGGATTAAATATACTACTTCAAATAAAATCATAATTTAATCCTTCATAAAATTTATGATCATTAAAATACTATTGAAATTCTAACCAGGCAGTATCGATTTTTATTAATAACGAAATAACAAATTTTGTACTAACAAATTCATTTGAAACCAGAAGACTTTCTGTTGCAGCTGCTTTTTCTTTGTATGATTCATACAAACTCTAACAAGCAATTATCGAATTTTTTCAACATCAAACAACAACTTGTTCTTCCCAAGTTTATTCTCAGGTTTGCTCAATTTATCATTTCTCTGCGAACTACAATGCACACACAAAAAAAAAAGCAAATAAACAGGCCATATTTTTAATACTCCCTCATCCCTTACGAGGAATCACTACAATGCTCTCACATTTCTTGCCGAAGTAATTATGTTCTCGCGAATTAATAGCGCACACAAACAAAGGGAACAAAATATTGTTCATAACATTAATAAAAATTGCCACGTCCAAAAATAACACAAAAACGTATGAATTTAAAAAGAAAGAATGCGCCATGCAACAAAAACTTTGCATATTAAACTTGGAACAATGAAGACTGCCTTTTAATTAAAAACACGTACCGATGTACTTCCATGTTTATTCAGTGCTCGCCTGAAAATTTAAAAATCCCAATTTCTGCCGAATTGGAAAATTTCGATGTAACAAAGAAAAGTATCCGACAGAGAAATTTTGAAACACTTAATTGCAATTAGAGTTGATTCTAATTAGAATACAAAAACAAGATACCCTCGAAAGCAATTAGTGAATTCCCGGAGTCCAACCTCAACGACATCGGCAATTAAATTCGCTGAAACTTTCCTCGCATAAACTCGAATCAATTTTTTCGCCAAGCGGAAGCCCAAAAGAAATGATTGTGAAGAAAAAATCAAAAGTGTCCTCATTTTACTTTTCGAGTTAATTAACTTTGTCGCCACTTCGTTTGCAGTTAATATTTCAGTCTGCGATTTTCAAGGAGACTTTCGGGTCAGATTTTTCTTGTTACTTATTCCACGTCTGGTGTTTATAGTTCGAATTACAGTAAGCTTTAGCGCTGAATATGCTGTTTACATACACAATTTTGCCCGATTTATAAACGCCTTTTGAAATTCCGGGCAGAAAGTGGAAATATCCAACGCAATCGGCTCAGGCGGTTGATAAAGTCTCGTAAAATTTCAAATTACATTTAGTGAAGTTAACAACCACGACTTTAAAAAAAAAAATTTTCAATTTTTGCAAATAAGGAAATTAAATTTAAACATCACAATTTTCTTACATACCAGGTCTTGTGTTTAACATTTAAAAGAAAATAAGTCAATCAGTCAATGTATGCAACCAAACATACTCTCACGCCCAATTGACATGTTAAATCATTTGAATTGTCAAGGATTGCTGAGATGTACACTAGAAAGCTATAAAATTATTGCTTCCTTTAATTTATGTTGGCAGTAATGACTGTTTCGTAAGAAAACCTAACAAGTTTCACAGAATCACTTAAATGTTACAGAATATTTAGATGAAAGTTTCGAAAGTTTCTTTCAAAATGGTCAATATTGCTTTCTTTCACAGAAGCGTTTCGCACTACATTTTCTAATCTTGAAGTTACATTACCAATATCTATCAGTCAATCAATGTCAATATCAGTGCATTACTGCCAACAACCAAAACAAAAATTATTCCACAACCTTCAAATTCTCTTCGTGGTTTGAAAACGGACTGTAGTATCAAAAATCAAATCATGCATTTATGCAACGTTGTTCCACGTTTTTAACGTGAAATACTTTTTTTGATGCAGTCACGCTTTCTCTAAATTTTAATGAATTTAGTCGTTCAACAACAATTGAGCTAAAAGAACTAAATGTACCTAATTCTGGTAAATAGAAATTAAATTTCTCCCTCCATTTCTATTCATAGTTTACAAATCACAGCAATAATTGACATCCAAATACTCATTTGGAATATGTAATGCAGATTTTAATGTTATCTGTTGTCTAACAGTAATAGTAATTTATAATTTACTTCTCGATATTTCACTTCGTCAAATATTTTATATAATTTATTAATAATATTTTTTTAAATTGATTTATTGATGAAATATTCACACAAATGTTTGAAGAACTCAACTCATTGGCTTTGGAATTCCGTTTCGAGCTTTTATTGAAAATTGGAAATGAATGAACATCAATTAAAAATATTTTAACGAAATACCTTCAACACAACGCACAATAAAATCATTACACCAATCCGTAAATAGTACAGTTAATTCGTTAATTTATCTTCTTGTTCAATTTAAAACAAAAACCGTGTGCCGCAATGTAACAGAATGGATTAATGATTAAGGGCACTCAATCGGTTGTTTTTCCCTTCCTTCGTTAGAGAGACACTGTTTGATTCGCTGACAAAACAAACTGTTCCGCTTTGAGCTGCAGGACAAATTATGCCATTTTTCAGTTGCGCGAAAGAATCATTCGATCGAAAATCAATCTTCCCCGAATTCATGAAGCGTTAACCCAATTTTTTGTCTCCATTTACAAAATAGTGACTCCTTGGCGGAACGAAACGGCCAGGACAGTGATCGAGCTAAATTTTCAATGAAAAGACTAGGTAACTTCATTATGCTCTGAATTGAGCTAAATCAGCGACTCCCCGAATAGTTAATCGAGCTTCCGTTTCTAATGCACTTTATTCAGTTCGTCCTATTTTTTTTCGCTGATAATTTTCTTTTCAATTTCCCTGCGAATTTGCATAGTCGCTCGGGTCGATTCCGGTTTCAGCTATGAAAGCGCCAAGCCACATTGTCACACTAGCTGAAGACTATTTAAATTGTGCACAGACGATCTCTTCTTATTTGTCTGACACATTGTGATTAAATTTTTGTTTTGTGCTATTTTCGTCGTCGTTCGAAATAAACCGTCTCTTTTTTTAACTGTACATTCAATGCAAATATCTTTATGTTCAATATTACAAAGAAAATAAAGTCAATCAGTGTAGTGAACATTGAAAAAATGCTACCTAAAGCGGGCTACACACCTTCCGGTATATCCCTCCGGTCTGTCTCTTTCTTTCTTTAATAAATTGGTTGCATGTTTCCAAAACTGACAAACATTCTTTTCTTCAAAATTTTATGAAGGTTCAAAGCCACTTTCTCTTTAAATTGTTTGTGTATTTTAACAACACTATTATCATTGAGATTTCGTTTTTTCCAGTCACAATAAATGAACCCTTCACAGAAATTGAAAGTCGCTTTCTCGAGTTTCCTCTAAAATAGTTGTTTATCATTGACCATTGACATTGTGTCATCAAGATTTAGTTTTTTCGAAAGTCACCCTGCAATAAATTAACCCTTAAAAAACACGTCATGGTGAATGATCTTTAATTTTTTCCTTTTAACATTTTATGAGGGACCGAAATCACTTTCTCCGGTAACCCCTAAATTGCTCGTTTACCAATTGTCACCAAAATTTCGTTTTTTCAAAGGCGACATTTTTACAATACAGGCAAAAAATCCTGAATAGGTCTCGACAACGCAAATCTGTAAAGTTAGATAATCTACAAAAACAATACGCTCCCGTACCTTCACTGAATTGAATTTATTGATTAAATTATAATAACTAGTTGTATGTATTTAAAATACGACACGCAGCTGACTTTTATTGTTAAATTTGTACGATTGAATGTAATGTATTTAATAATAAAAAAAATCAAAATTTGAATGGTATTTGATTAGATTATTTTACGAATGAAGAATTAACAATAAGAAAAATTAAAATAGGTACCTATGTAAATAAGTTATTGGCTAAATAGTAAGCGATTGAACTATTTCGACCAACACAAAGTTATATCAGAATTTTCATTCAAATAGCATAGTGTTAGTAGAATAAAATAATCACCGAGATTTCCCTTTTCTGAAAGTGGTATTCAATGGCCTTTGAAAAAAATCGAATGGGGGTTAACTGTTTAAATTGCTAGGGTAGTTTAAAAACTCCATTATCACTCAGATTTTGCGTTTTCGAAGTGATGGACCCTTAAAAAAACAGTGGAAAGAGTGAACTGTGCGTATTTTATCAGTTTCTATGACAGTGTTAGTATCAACGACGTTAATAGTGCAAGTTCGATGGAAAATCGCAAAAGTAACCGTGGGTGTATCGAAGAATTCATTGATTGTCCCAATCTTTCGGCGCAAACCTTAATCACTGCATTAAATTTACATTTTAACCAATCTTTACACCACTGTTTACGTTTTATTTTGCGTGTAGGGCGCCTTTTCATAGATAATAACAATGCTACTACCGCTAAAGCATCGTGTGTTGACGCCATCTCTTTTACACAGAACTGACAAAAAAAAACCGTAATCGTGTGGATGCGCTTCTGTATCCGGTAGACCGTATTCGACAGACCGCCGGAGAGATATACCGGAAGGTGTGTAGCCCGCTTAAGAACTTTTTAAAAACCCACTTCTTACATTAAGAACTGATAAAAGTCTTGTATTTAGCACGGGGATTCTCAATTTGTGGTGACCTCACTGAAGGTTTTGTTCGAGATTAAATTTAGGTCCAAGGGTTCTATAATACAATTGGGTTCAGCTAGGCGGATACAATTGTACGTTTATAGAAATCTTTTGATTGCTATTCAAATTCGTCTTTAAAATTACTGTTCTCACTCATGTTTTGGCCATTTACACTCGAAACGCACTTATTACCCTTTCGTGCGTAATAAGTCCCTTACAATTCTCGGTATGTAATAAATTATTAAGTAGTTGAACATAAATCCCTGCAAATAAGTAAACAATCGAGACAGGTGCACAAACCAGGAGATGAAATAAGGACGTTGGATAAGCAAAACCGCAATAAATCTCACCACGCCAGGGCCAAGCCGAGACTCGACTGCGCCTCGAGGTCGAGTTGAATCAAGATGCAGTTCACCATCGCCGATCTCCGGAATAAGTCTTTGTTACCGAACAAAAGGCCTACAAGGCGCGACTGTTGATTACATTCACTTTGTTCATTTCGCTACTTCTTCTCCGCATTAACCGATCTAATCTGTTTTCCGCATGCAAAACGATACAACCGTCTGGAATAAGATTTCTATATTTTCGGGATCGATCACATAAAGGCGAGCACTTGGAGTTTGTTAAAAACTTTTTTTACGTTTGTTTTATTAATGGAGCGATTTATCAAAACGCGATCGGTTCGCGATAAACTAGTGATTTATACGTTCGTGATTAGTGTCAGCCGCTGGAATTTGTCGCAAAAATATACAATCAGGGAAGATGGCCCTTTATGGCGCATTAATGGCCGTACCTGTGTAGGATATAGCGGGGCAATTAATGTTCGGACAAAGCGGGTGCAGTAATTACATGTGTTGTGATCACCGCACACGTAACGGAGGGCACACAAGCTTCTGGCCAACCCCGAGACTAACAATGAGCTCAATGGGAATGGGACTATAACAAACGCGATTCCGTTATCCGGAGGTGCTTCCACTCGATGGAGCATCAAACTTGAACTGACGAACTAAGTTGACCGATGGCGTTCGACCTTATTTTTTTCTTGCCGTAATTCAAAGCAAACCTTTTTTTATTGCTTTTTCAATAATGAATTATTAGTTTTTAGTATTTGTTTGGTTCTTAATTTCAATAAATGCGTACTTTTCTTTCTTAATAATGTTTCGGAATTAGACAAGTCTTCAATTTTGCAGAGATTCGAATTATTAGCTCCTTGTATTCACGTTTGTAATGTTGAAGACCTTTTTATTCTTGGTTGTCCTATTTTCGATGCAGCAATTCCTCTATTCATTTCTAAAAAAATTGATTCATTCTTTTTACTTTCTTCAAATCTATGTAAACTTAATCCTTATATTAGTTTATTTTTACTCAACCATTGTTTTTGGATACCTAATTTCACTTATAATCTTAGATGTTGTCCTTTTTGAAAATTTAAAAATGAGTGTTCGGAATTAGATAATATTGTTATTTCTTTTTTGGAAAAAATTTTGAATATTAAATTTACAATAAGATCTTGGACTCGAAGCCAAATTACCGATCCGTTTTGGTGGATTAGGTATAAGGTCTATAATTGATATTTCCTCGCCTGCCTTTTTGTCTTCTATATTTTCTAATTCTGAACTTATTATGTCCATTCTACCTTCTAGATTTTCTAATTTTGAAATTACATCCCTCAACGAGGCTGTTGATTATTGGAAGGAAATTTCTAATTCGTCTTTACTTCCAAAAGAGCTTTCTATTCAAAGAAATTGAGACTTACCTATCTGTGAGAAAATATTTCAAAATTTATTATCTTCCTCAAATATCGCACAAAAAGCTATCTTATTAGCTGGATCCGAACTTGAATTTGGAGCTTGGCTTGAAGCTCTTCCATCTTGTAAATTAGGTACCATTTAGAAAAAAACTTTTTACAAATTGCAATTTCACTTAGATTGGGCATCAATTTCTGTCATCCTCATATCTGCTCGTGCGGTTCTTCTGTAGATTCGTTGGGTCATCATGGTTTATCGTGCATTAAAAGTGCTGGTAGAGTTTCTCGTCACAGCTGCATTAATGACATTATTAAACGTGCCTTCTCTTCTGCCAACATCCCTTGTATGCTTGAACCTAATGGTATTCTGAGGGATGATGGCAAACGTCCAGATGATATTACAGTTATTCCATGGAAAGTAGTTAGTTTGGGATTTTACTTGTACGGATACACTTGCCCTTTCTCATTTGACTGATTCTTCATTTTCTGCAAGATCAGCTGCACACTTAGCAGAAAATCTTAAGAAAAAAAAATATAAGGAAATTTCTGTTGATTATTTTTTCGTCGCCTTCACTGTGGAAACTTTGGGTCCTTGGAGTGCTGATGCCCTTTCCCTCCTTAAAGATTTGGGGAGGCGTATTATTCAAACAACGGGAATTCCTCAAGCCAAAACATATTTGAAGCAACGAATAAGTTTGACTATACAGAGAGGCAACATTGCTTAATGAGTTATTTTATTTATGCTAGTTATTACTTATGTTATGTTATTTTATGTTATCGTTAAGCAAATGTACATATTTTACAAATGCTTATTTATATCTATGAAAAGTTAAAAATTATAATAATGAAACAGTTTAATTTATTGATTTATACTCAAAACGGTTTAATATAGGAAATATATTGTCTTAAATGAATCAGTCGCTGAAAGTTCCCCAGTCGACTAAAATAAGACAAGTTCCCCTAATTTAGAAATTAGAATTTAATTTCGCGAACAATATCGCCGATAAAAGGGGATTGTCTCCGAAAGTGGGTGATAATTCGGTCCTAAAACAGCATCTCTTGTTCGCAAATCGAATTTTGTTGAGGCAGGACAAATCGGTGGATGTCGAAATGTTCTCTTTGACAAGGGATATGTTGTTCAAGGCGCTTAGCACAAGAAGGGTGCCTAAAGCAAACAAATCGTCCGATTTTCTTTTATGCTAAAATTAGATACGCAAACTTTCCCGCGTAATGAGGCTTTACATGTTACAAAAGCTTCCATTGTGATTTGTTGTTTACTTTTAATTTGTTGTATCATTATTACCGTACAAACATCTATAAACTCAACTTCAAAGGACTTAACAATTTAATACTCCCTCTGAACAGCTTATTTTGTTGTTAAACGCACGATTTGTACGGGACTGTACCCAACTTTTAATTGTTTATTGTAAAATATTATAAATTGCAATGTTTTCAATTTAAATTCTGCAATTCTCATATGACACAAAATTTAAAAAAAATTTCCTGTTTTTTAGTAATATTGTTTACGTTGAATAATTGCATGTTGATTGTGCATAATTGCTAGTTGTTAAATCAATACAGAAGCGTCCTGATTTTTTTTTTTTTTGTAATAATATTCTTCATTTACATTAACATTAACAAGCGAACAGTCGATTTTTTTATTAATAACAAATCTACTGGCATTTCAAATTTTAATTCGGACCAAATAATCATTTCCCAGACACAAAATATTACCTGTGGCTTGTTTCACCACTATTAACAGACGCATAATTAGCCACTTTAATTAGTCTTTTGGCCAACAATTCACAAATAAATATCATAAGCGAGAAATAATGTTCAAATTTGCACTCTTCCATTCTCCATCAAATTAATATTTAAATTTCAATTAGCTCCTATTAACAACACACACGTGAAGAAGCACGTGCGGAAACTACCAACTGTTATACAGAAAGTAAACTAACAGTCGCTGACCTTAATTTGTAATTGCAGCAAATGCAAAGTGGTCTACGAATTTTAACATTAAAAACCACGATTCTGAACATTTTCTACTTTCATGTACCACTATTAGCTACTTTACTCTACCAATCGACTGACCAGTTTTTCAGAAAATTAAATTAAGTTACATACTAATATTACAACAAGAAAAATTGATTTTAATTAATCAATCAACTGCAATCAAATGGTTCATAACTAATTGTTCTACTAACTCCTCGAGTGCGTAGTTCCGATTACCAGTCATGGGTTTGTTGCACAATGCACAATTCTTCAATCTCGAACTGCACAACCCGCAAAAGGAATGTCCAATAGTACACAACATAATCGGCGTTGTCATCTGGTTCAAGCATAACCCACAATCAATTTTTGTAATCTTAAAATCGGCACCCTCATTAGTAGTTTTGTTAATAATGCTGATTTTAACTTTAACTGAAACGAAATTGAACGTCGATATCAAATCGATTTCCTTCTGCTTATCAGATTTTGTTAATTCTGATGAATCGATGTAAGGTTCCACTTGAAGGTTAGAATAGGTAATGGTTTGATTTACGTTATCACTAGAAAGTTGGAGCTGATACTGATAACATTTATTTGCTGGTTCATGCCCAACACACACTACCAAAAAGCGAAATTTTCCTTGATCAAAATGATTCACGAAAATTATAAATGTTTCAGTATTTCCATTGAAAAATATCACTCTTGTGTTCTGTTGCATTAATGACAAATCCATTAATATAGGGTCCATTACACTACTTGCATGTGTGGTATTTATATGCAATTTTAGTTCGTTTAAAGTGTGGTATTCTTCATAACATTGCGGACAGGAGACCATTCTAAATTTGCAAATATGTGTATGCCGTTCCACTGTATTAAATTTTAGATATTGATCGCATCCGAACTCTTGATTTGGACAGGAAAATGAAAAATTTGTAAGTAGCCTCTCGAAGGTGCAGGCCCTACGACCATGAACACCTGGTAAAATTTCTCCCATCACGCCATTAATAGAACATTGCTCGCATGCATAGCCTTCATCAAATTCATAAACTGGAGAACTGTAGAGGCGTGTTCCGCACCCGACACATTTCAGTTGGTTGAAGAAACCGTCCATGTCATTAATTTTAAAAGACATTTCTTAAATTTTTCAATATCTGAAATAAAATTTTAAGTTTAGCCATTCTAACCCATCTCCCGCATCGTAGTTGAACCTATACGCTTACCAAAATATTCTCGTTTAAAGATTTTTTGTTGCAAATAGAACTGTCATCAATTTTGTAGTTCCGATTACGAGTCATAGGGTTTTGGCACGATAGACAATTCTTCAATTTCAAACACACCATATTAATTTTTAACTTTTTTTCAGATTGATCGATAGTGTGACACAACTTAAACTTTTTAAATAGTTTGGCACAATGGTAACCTAAACAATTTTGTGTAAAATTGTAAATTTTGACAAAAGAAAATAGATTCCTTTTTGCTCTAAATGTAATTTAGTTATTTTGGGTTGGCACTCTTGCGGCCGAGGCAGGATATGGTTCGACTTGATGGGTACGATATATAATGGCATTATTTTTCTACAATTGCGTATCGTACTAGACAAAAATCGTGAGGTAAAAAAAAACTAAGAAGTGTAATTTATTTTTTTACTTTTGGCAACTTGTCTCTGTGACAACCTAACATTACTATCAACATTAAATTAACAGTGTCAAGCAGCACTGGGACTTGTAATTGAATCAAATAGAAATAGTAAAAGGAAAACTCTTTGACTGTGTTTGATTTAATAGTCACAAAAGACTTCCAGACAAACAAACATAACCTCAAAAGCCAAGGGTGCAGGTATGTGCGAGAATAAGATTTTTATTATAACAAATTATGACTAAATTTCTAGAGAAAAGGAATAACAAACATTATGACTGAAGACACCACTAACTGGAGGATTTGTACCTTTGACGCTGCAACTGAAAATATGCCAGCATAATATTTTCAGAGATTGTTGAGATCTTGGCTTCCCTACGCCAATTTTGAAATTCGTCGTATTTTCCTTTTCGCAAATATGGCGTGATTTTGCGGGTAGCAAATTACCAATTGTACTTTCAGCCAAAACTCGTATTTCTGGGGGCCTACATTCTAAAGTTCATTTTCAGAATTTATTGAAATAGCGACACTTCAAATTAATTTCCCTCCATAACCGCCTTTAAAGTATTTGTCAAATGCCGCGTCCATGTCATTAATTTTAAAAGACATTTCTTAAATTTTTCAATATCTGAAATAAAATTTTAAGTTTAGCCATTCTAACCTATCTCCTGCATCGTAGTTGAAACTATACACTTACCAAATATTCTCGTTTAAAGATTTTTTGTTACAAATAGAACTGTCATCAATTTGTTCTTAAAGCGCTTTGATTTTGTAGTTCCGATTTCGACTCATAGGGTTTTGGCACGATAGACAATTCTGCAATTTCAAAAACACCATATTAATTTTTAAGTTTTTTTCAGATTGATCGATAGTGTGACACAACTTAAACTTTTTAAATAGTTTGGCACAATGGTAACCTAAACAATTTTGTGTAAAATTGTAAATTTTGACAGAGGCAAATAGATTCCTTTTTGCTCTAAATGTAATTTAGTTATTTTGGGTTGGCACGCTTACGGTCGAGGAGGGATATGGCTCCACTTGAAGGTTAGGTTATGTAATGGCATTATTTATGTTTTCACTGGTAATACCACTAGAGGTTAAATTATTTCCGGAAATTTTTTCGCAGGTATGAATATTTTGAAAATTATCCCGAGCCATAGGCGAGGAGTAGGTAATTTTCTGAAAATATTCATAACCGAGAAAAAAATTCCGGATTTTTATTTAACGTCGAGTGGTGTTCGGTAAGAAAATTTTGTACGTTTTTGCAATTTAATTTATATATTGACATATTATCTATAAACGTCACCCAACGCTATAAATGATAAGATATTTTGATTTTACGTTTATGGGAGACGTTGAATGGCATTTAATGTCAAATGGCATTGTTTATTCTGGTTACGTGTAGTGTACTGGATGTAAGCATTAATCAAGTGACAGTGACAACAACTTTTCATAAGTAATATCACAAGAGAGTGGGAATAAATTGAAAATAATTCGACAGATTTTCGAAAACTTGTTGCCAGGGAATAGACACGAGAGCCCGTAGGGCTCGAGTGGCTATTCCCAAATGGCAACAAGTTTGAAAAAATAACTGGAGAATTATTTTCTAATTAATTCGCACTCTCGAGTGGTATTCGGAAGATTATTTTTTAACGTTTAAATAAAAAATACAGCATAAAAATACAGTTTAATTCATTATAAACTAAAATCAAACTGGCGACAGATGTCAAAACTAGAAAATGTGCTGTCAAGTAACATATGTAAACAAAATACTAGAAATTATGCTCGCGGGAATAATGTACAGTAGAAAATTCTCACTATAATAATGTTGTGATTGGACAGAATTAAACACGTGTGCCCAAATACTGCTAAAAGATTGGTGAATGAAATCATTAAAAAATAATCACTGTAATAACCTTAAAAAAATTTCTAAATTCAAAAATTGTTACAATAACGAACTTTAACAAATAGAACTAACGATTAACAATTTAAATAACTTGAAACTTATTCTTAAAAGATACGTATAAAGAAATATGTACATTCAATAATAATTTGCAGTGAACAACTTTACCTATTTAACTTTAACTATTAACAAACTAAATAACTAGAAACTTAACCCTAAAAAATATGCATATTCAAAAATAATTACCATACAGAATTTACCTAATTATTAACAAATTAAACAACTAGAAACTTTGAAAAAAAAGTAATTTCAAAACAACACCGGTCCTTTGCCACCATTTTCCCATTGCAGCTTTAATGTCCTTTTCAGAGGAACTAAATTTACTTAGCTTAACACTTTCTAAAAAAGAAAATATTACACACACTTTTTTAAAATCATTTCAAGTTACCAATATAATCAAAGCTGCAATTACAAAATCCACTTTTTCTCTCCAACCTTACATAATAGGATTTACATCAAATTTATGTAGGTATTATCAAACGGACTTGGGATTTGTTTCGTAAATTCATAATAAACTATTTCTCCCAATCGGGGCAAAATGAGTTGCCTAAAACATGGAAAAAATATTAAGGAAAGAAACTTAAATACATTGTCATTTTTATTTACGGCAGTCATGAAATTTCCGTGTTGTACATTAAAATTCGTTTGCGTCAAAAAGAAATGTCCACCAGATACACCTGTAAACAAGTTACTGCAAAGACGGTTCTTTGCCCCGACAGGCGTGACAAAGAATGGCATTCCAAATCCTAATAAAATTGCAAGGTTACGAGATGTGTATTCACAAGAGTAACCTTCAACTGTCCAGGTGCTGCGTTTATACAAAAGTTAAAGCGCTTTAACAAAACTGATTTTATAGAAGCCCAGTCAATTTACTTTCTGCAAGGTTGATATCTTTTTGTGTATAAATTGACTGGAGTACTATAAAAGCAGAGTTAAACCGAATTACAATTACAATTTACCAAATATTTTGAGCTGAAACCAAGTGCGATCATAAAAAAAAAAACCTGAGCACACTTTATGAAAATGTGCACTGTAATTTGTATGGTTTTACCTAGGAAAACCGACTTTTAAGATTCAACCCTTGTTGTAATCATTTGAAAACAAACATTTTTACCTGAGCACACTTTATGAAAATGTGGATTCTAACATAAGTCAAATAAAAAAAAAGAATTGACCTGAATATGAATATGTGCACTGCAATTTGCTTGTTTTTACCTAGGAAAACCGACTTTTATGATTATTCTTACTACAAGGGTTGACTCTTAAGAGTCGGTTTATACTCCTTTTGTATGAAAAATAGTTGGTCGCCTTATTTAAGGTAAAAGTACAGTCACAATCGACCAAAACGCGGAAGTACGTTTTTTAAAGTCACCTAACTGTTAGGCTGACTTGTTCATACGTTGTTTCCAGACTGGTTCAAAAGTTGCAAAAGTTTTGTTGTAATTTAATTCAGGATGAATGAACTTAAACGTTTTGTCGCATTAAATAAAGCAGAACAATTTCCGGACACTAATTAAAACGGAGTTACAATTGAAACTGAAAAAGTTGAAAAGTACGCGATGCAATAATGCAATAATGCAAGCCCACGAACGTGCAAACCCGTCTTTTGAATCCAACCGACCGTATAAACTTCCACATTTCGCGACTAACTCACATAATCATTTTTAAATTCAATCCAACAAGGGACGGTTTGAGCGTCCGGGCGGTAATGAAGCGTCGTCAAAATTCCGCCTGCAGAAATTTTACTGCCGCATTTTTTGGCCGCCGCCGTCACGTTGGCACCATGGCCCCCAGGTCATAAATCTGTCCGAGAACTGAAATACACGCCGCTTAAATACTTACAAACAGATCTTGGCAGTTCGATGAACTTGTAAGCTGCAGCTTTTGGAGGGTAATGCAGCGGCGATTTATTGTTTCATTAATTAAAACAACACGATCGGGAAGGGACGGCCGCATTCCGCACCGCCGCCAATTTGAACTTTCGGTTGATTTAATTATCGGCGCGGCGAACGCCCGAAAGAAACCGGATTAACTAAAGTTCCAAATTAAATGGACAAATAACTTCGCGCGAAATTTCGTGCGATATCACCGGTCGGATTGAATCTGTTTTAATCTCGACTTCATCGAACCGGAAATGTTTACCGGGGCAGGCGATTATCGGAACAAGATCGCGTCCAATTTGGTTTTTCGGCCTCGGGCGGCTCTTCTAGTAGCACACAATATCTACTTAATATTTATAAAATATTTAAAAAATATGTTTTCGAATATTTTTAACATTTTTCAAATATTTTTAAAATATGTTTAAAAAATAATTATTTTTGTATAGTATTCAAAAATATTAGATTTACATAAAGAAAAAATTTTTTTTTGTACAATCAAGAAATATTAGATTTATATCAAGGAAAAATATTTATTTTTCCATATTCAAAAAATATTAGATTTATATCAAGAAAAAAAAATTTTTTTTTCCATATTCAAAAAATATTAGAGTTACGTAAAGAAAAAAATATTTATTCTTGTACATTCAAGAAATATTAGATTTTTATCAAGGAAAAATATTTATTTTTCCATTTAAAAAAAAAATTAGATTTACATAATGAAAAAAATATTTATCTCTGTTCAGGGCGAGTTAAGTTTCACCGCCCCGGCCATAATACCTATTAAAGATTGAGGAAAAAGTATGCAATTTACATGTTACATCAGTTGAAGTTTACACTTTCGATTAGTGCTACAAGTTTTCCAAATCATTTTTATTTCAAGCCAAAAAAGTAAAACTAAGAGTTTCGGGTAAAATTTCCATGTTTGGTTTTTTATTTCAAAATTTGTCAAATTATTCGTAGCATTGTTAATTGCAATTTGATTCGTTAAAAAATTATTACTTTTTGAGTTAAATCAAATTTAACATAAAACACGAAAAATACTTTTATTGATGACTTTCCAACAATGGATAATACGGTCTACCACGTAACAATACCTGATTATCGACCCATAAAACTGAAGGGAACGGCGTTTTAGTTGTTGCCAGACCCGTATTCTGGAATTTGTGAGAAAAATAAAATAAGTTTTTAATAGGTAAATATTAAGTTTAAGTTTATAAAAGATGCTCAAAGTGATGCCCCATTACCCATAAATTAAAAGCATTTCAAGCTTCTCCTCGACTGAGTAATGAAATGGCATGATTATACCTGAACTAAATACAAATGTTCACTATTCCACAAAACAAAGTTTTAATTTTCACTTTTTACCAACGATGTTTAAGTGTAGGAAGATTTGCTGCGAATATGAATGTTTCTTTATTCACAAAGTGACCTAGGGTTGTGACCAGGGTTTTTAAACTTTGGGTGAATTAAGCAATTTATTTTATGGGAATGTTCAATAACCGATATGTATATTGACTTTGCAGACGGCAAAATTAAAACACAAAATTGTAGACAGATATACTAACGAAAATTAGAAGCTGGTAAGCTATTATCTTATCAAGTTTAAAATCTAATATTGCAAAAATTATTTTTTATTATGATTGTAATTACCGTGTAGCTGTTATTTACGATGTTGTGAACTTTTAAAGAAATAACGAAGACCCTTATACCGGTCCTGTAAAATGTAACGTTGCACTTTTTAACTTAACTTTACGACTGTCATAAATAATCAGCCAAGTACCCAAAACCAATACCATTGTTAGGTGAATTGGTCAGCTTATGTCGTAAATCATTTAAAAAAATACCCTCTAATACGGAAATGGCTTTATTTAATGAACCCAAATTAGTAAAATTATTTCAATTACACTAAATTGTGTGAAAATATTTTACTGTTCGTACATAAGAAAACTAATAAATTGAGCAATTAGTAATTGAAAGAAAGCCAAAATTTTACCTGATTAAAAAAAAAAAAAATCTTGGTTTCTATGTACCTTAATAATATAAAGTTACTCGTGCAATTTATGAGAATTGACAAATTATTTTAAAAGCCTATTTTGCCAAGGGCGGTAAAACTTAACTCACCCTGTACATTCGAGAAATATTAGAATTATATCAAGAAATATTTACTTTTGCATATTCAAAAAATATTAGATTTACATAATGAAAAAAATATTTATTCTTGTACATTCAACAAATATTAGATTTATATCAGGAAAAAATATTTGTCTCTAGAAAATATTCATTATATATTTTTAAGAGATATTTTTTAAATGTTTTGAAGAAATACTTTTTAAATGTTTTTCAGAAATGTTTCTAAAATATTAAGAAAAAAATGTCATAAAAATATTTTTTATATATTCAAGGAAAATATTTGAAAAATATTTCTTTGTTACTAGGGTCGTAATTATTTCGTCTAATATTGTAAACAGAAGCGATTTGGGGGTTTTCTTTTTCGGTAAATACCGCGAGCGCGAACGGAATTGAAATAAGCTTCTGAAAATATTTTTTTGCCTACTGTTTATTTATTTTTCGCCGACTGGGGAACAGGAAGCTTCGGTAATTGTGCACAGTCCCGGGGGACCTAACGAAGTCGGGAGGTTTGCTTTTTACTGGAATCGACACAAAGAGGCAGCGGATTTGCTCGAGTAATTGCTGCTCCGTACAGGTTTTAACCAATTTGAATTGATTTCGAATTACCACCTACAATTGCCATATAATTCGTTTGATGTTTGCGTTTCGGATATTTTTTCTGGGAATTTAATTAAATTAAATTTTTATACCGGGTTTTTTTAAATTTTATGCCCATCATATTTATATAGGGTCCTCCATCGTTATATTCAGCTAGCCGAAGTACAAAATTCGGTGGCTGTAGGGCACTTCTTTCTATGCGAAAATCTGTTTGGGCGATTCACCCCCCTCCCCCACAACCTATCTCGTAGACGTAAGCGTCTCGACCCACGCCAGCCGCTGCCACCAAAAATATAACGCTGACCTTGATGATATCTTTTAATTTAGATGAATGTTTTAGGAACGCACAAAAATGCGACACGATACCACGACATTGATTTATTATGCGAGTTCCAATCTAAGACATACGTATCTGACACAAAATCGTCGATGTCCACAAGCGGAATTTAAAAAATCGCCCGGTATAAAACGAAAAAACTAAATTTCTACATTGATTTCAGCGGCAAAGATAAACAAGCCAGCGGTTTACAAGTCAGCGACGCCCAGACATTTCGTTTTGATGACACAGCTTATTTACTCCCCAAAACCGTAAGCTCGAAATTACTAAGCGTGGGAACATATCGAATTGCCGACTGTTTTTACCCTTCGGTAATTTGCGCCGCAATTGGAATAGTTACAGTTCGGTTTGCACTCGAGTTGACTTAAACGGCGCACACACTTTTCCCCAACAAAAAATAAGAGCTTAGCTAATCAGCCGTGCAATATGGATGGGAACCATTTACTTAATAGATGACATAAACCTTAATAAACTTGAAAATATCGAGAGAATGCTTCACTTTTAATCAGAGAGGGGGAGTAATGAATTGAAGATGTAATAGTTCTGTTTCCAAGATTATGTTCCAAGTAATTTATGAGGCGTTGCTTATGAATTATTGTGATTGTGAAAACGCAGCATCTAATAATTCATTCCGTTTTCCAGACAAAAAATTACAGTTGATTTTATTAATTAAAAGAATTATTTAAAAAAGGAAAGCTTTTCCTGTTTTAAAAGTAACAAATTTTTCCGTTTTCGAATTCATGAAGTTGCGCCGCCTAATAATTCATTTTATTTTCAAAAATGAAAACCGTATAAGTTGGATATTTTTCCATCGAAGAAGCGAATCAGTACGAACGTTTTAAATTTGCTCGGGATTGCACAGATCCGTCAAGAATATTGACGAGGACTTGTAGGAAGCTCCTGCAGAAGCGCATTCGCTTGTCGTTATTACCTACTTTGGTGAGTCACAATTTAGTTTTAGTTCCATGAATTTCCTTTTGTTGAAGCCGCCCCATTGTGCGGCCAACTTTACTTAAAAAAATAAAATAAAAAAAGATTTATTAGGAAACATCCCGACAGCGTCGACTGGATGCTAAACGATTTATGCAGAAATTGCGTTAGTGGTTCACACATGGAACAAATGAGATAAGCTTTCCGTGGTAATAAAATGTTAACCTCTACCGGAAAATTTTGTGAAAGAGTTGTTTTTTGGTTCAGTAATATCAAATATGTCACTGAACATTTTAATTGGGATTCAGAAAGATTACAAATATTTGCAATAGTTTTAATGTGTTCATAAATGTGCCAGATTGTCAAAGCAACTTTAATTCTGGTTCAGAAACATCCAACATTTTACTGTACACTTTAATTTGGAATCAACAAATTTCAGTGACAATTTTAATTTAAATTCAGAAATGTTCCAAATTGTCACAACTATAATTTTGTTTCAGAAATGTTCAAAATTTTGCTGTACATGTTAATCTGAATTCAACAAGCATACAAATTTTAGTAGGAATTTTAATGTTTGTTTAGAAATGTGCCAAATTGTCGTGACAACTTTAATTTTGGTTCATAAATATTCAATATCTTACTGAACATTTTTCAGAATTTCAGTGACAATTTTAATTTAAACTCGGAAATGTGCCAAATTGTCACAACTTTAATTTTGTTTCAGAAATATTCAAAATTTTGCTGAACATTTTTCAAAATTTCAGAGACAATTTTAATTTAAAGTCAGAAATATTACTAATTGCCACAACTTCTTTTTTGATGAACCTGTTAATATTGGGATTCAACAAACTTACCAATTTAAATGACAATTTGAACTTCAATTTTAATTTGGACTCAACAAGCTTGCAAATTGTTATGAAAATTTTGCACCAGCCTGTTCAACCAATCAGAAGCCTTTCTTTTGAACCGCTACCAAGGCAACGCAAGTATTTTCTCGGAATTTTTTTCCGATTGGGTAGGACCCTGTAGTGAATTTTAGTGGAAATTTTTTTACGTCATAATTACTGTCACTAATACTTACATTAAGTACATGTAACCAGAATAAACGATGCCATTTGACATTAAATGCCATTCAACGCTTCCCATAAACTTGCAATCAAAATATCGTATTATTTATAGCGTTGAGTGACGTTTATAGATAATATGTCAATAGATAAATTAAATTGCAAAAAAATGCAAAATTTTCTTACCGAATACCACTCGACGTTAAATTAAAATCCGGAAATAATTTAACCTCTAGTGGTATTACAAGTGACAACTTTAATTGTGATTCAAGAAGATCCTAAATTTTTATGAAACTTTTAATTTGGGTTCAGACATAATCAAAATTTCTCTAACAATTTTAATTAGATTCAGAAATATCCACAAATCTACAACCCCAATTTTGGTTAAGTTATTCCAAATTTTTGTGTGATTTTAGTTCAAAAATGTTTAAAAAATAGTACCACATTTTTAAGAAAATTTCATTTCCTAGATGTTTTAAATTTCATGATAACTTCAAAATTCCTTAAAATTTAACTGAAACTTTCAAAACATAAAATAAAAGCTTAATCCTTACAGGAAACTTTCAGTTTTTTTATACTATTCGGGTCAAAGGAAAAGTTTTCAGGCTTCCACTTACAATTCGACTTTAATTTGGCTGGAGTTCTTGGAGTTGGTAGAGAGATCTGAAATTATTGAAAATTAGTTATGAAGTGGAAATTGTGTTAACGTCTTATTTGTCACGGAGGAGCTGGGAAAAGTTTTCGGTGAAAAAAATTATCGCCGGTGTGTGAGATTGAGGATTTATAATAGGAGCAGAAGTCTTGCGGGCAGAATTTTAATTCGAATTTTATTATAAAAGGAAACAAGATCCCTTTTCTGCGGCAACAAAAAGCTTCCAACAATTTGTTTTTCGATTTATGTTAACAGTAAATTTATTTTTTTCCATTTGGTTGAACAAACTGTTAGTTGTTAATATTTGTGACGGAAAAAATGTGTTGTATACTGATTGGAAATTTTCCTATAAATGAACGAGATTCATGAGTGACTAAGCAATCACCTTGAATGTGTGGTTCTTACCAGTTCCACTTTACAACATGTGAATATTTAAAATAGTAAGTGAGTTACACTAAAACTAATTTTTTTCAATTTTTTTGTTATTGCTTGCAATTTATTTACAATTAGAACAGTTGTTTACTTTACAGGCACCTCACTAATGACTTCCTGTAAAATAATGTAAACAATCTCAATAATTAAAAACCATTGATTGAAGAAGATGGATTTTTCAAAACGCAAATATTACAGCAAACAAAGCAATCAATTTGTTTACCATTTAAATATTTAACTTGGAATATAAAATATAATTTCGGAAGCGCGGCAGAAAGTCTAATTACTCAAGTTAAATATCGCCCATTCATTACTATAGACAAAAGAGCACATCCAATTATACAGTACAAGGGTAATCTTAAGCGACAGGCTAATTAAGCGAGATTACCCGCAGAATTTTAATTACCGATTTCTTTTTGATGAAAACACCCTCAATCAATTTATAATGCAAATTGTCCTATTTGTGCAATCAACGAATCATGTAAAACCAATGTCCTCTTTTAATAAGCGCCGGACGCAAACAAAACTTTTTCTTTCCTGTAAGCTTTGATTTCCATGTCGAATGCAAATTATATAGCGAATTTTTATTCGCGATTTGGTAATACGAAATAAACATGGCAGCATGTAAATGAACAAGTTTTTCGGATATTAATTTTTTGTGGGTTTTTTCGGCCGCGCGAGACTCTGTCTTCTTTTATATATGATGGAAGTTAATGGACCGGACAAGAAGCCATTCTTTAAAATATCTCATATGTGCTTTTTCATGCTTAGTTTAATCCAGTAATGTCATGCCTCATAAACAAAGCATCCACACCGGCATTTCTTACCAGATTTGCGCGGAGTGCTTTTAAACCAGGTTTTAGCTTGTGGGCAAATTTTTATTGCTCGGATGCGTCAACAGCATGTTATATTTTACACGACTTAAAATCACAAAATTTTATTACTGGAACGTTTTACGTCTTGTTTACTTTAATTAAGCGAGATGAGAATTTATATTCGCCGGTACCTGGAGTGGATTTAATGACTCGATCGAGTTTTGTAAGCGGGGTGTGCTAAATATTATTTACACAGTCGTTCAAAGTGGAGCTTAAGCGTTCGCCGTTAGACAATTATGTTTGCCGAAGATTTTGAGGCGAACTTTTACTTTTGAAGTAATTTCGGTTTTATTTAAAACAGTTCAATTTAATTGAGCTCGAAAGTAATCTCAGCTGAAATTTATCTAATAATTTATGTTATCAACAAATTAGTTGTTTTTATGTATCACATTATCAAAGAACAATTTTTGTTTGGTAAGTTATAATTTTAACGATTTTTTAGTTAATTAGATAAAAAAAAATTGGGGCATCAAAAAAATCAAAGGCAACATTAATTTTTTGTAAAATTCTTATAAAATTAATTTTGTCATTAAGCTGAATTTTAATTAAATTATTCTAATTTGGCTTGAAAATGTCCCAGCTTTGAAGCAAGAATTTTCAGAGCGTTTGTTTGATAGCTTGTGCGCAAACAACAATCTCTTGGAGATTCGCAATTTCGTCGAATACTTATTGATTGAGGTTTCAAAAATATTCCAATTAAATTCTGTTAATAATTGTAATTTGTGTCCAGAAATGCGCCAAATCGGTATTCAAACTTTAATTTTGGTTATGGAATATCAAAAATGTTGCACATTTTAATCGAAATTCAGGAAACTTACAAATTTTCATGACAACTTCAGTTTAGCTCCAGAAATGTTTCAGATTTTTGTGACAGCTTCAATTTGCATTTGAAAGTGTGCCAAATTGTGATGCACATTTTAATTGTGATGCAGGAAACTTACAAATATTTGTTATAGCTTTAATTTTGGATCAGAAATGTTCAAACTTTTACTGAACATTTTAATTTGAACTGAACAAACTAATAACTTTTAGTGACAATTTTATTTTAAATTCAGAATTGCCTTGACGGTTTCAATTTTTGCTCAGAAATACCCAACATTTAGCTGAGCCAGTTAATTTGGATTCAACAAACGTACAACTTTTAGTGACAATTTAAATTTCAATAATTTTAATTTGTTCAGAAATGTCCAAAATTATATAATATTTATTAATTATATTATAATTTTGATTCAACAAATTTGTAAATTGTAATATTTGTAATTTATGCCCAGAAATGTATCAAATTGTTATGACAACTTTAATTTTGTTCAAGAAGTTCCAAAATTTTGTGAAAATTTTAATTTGGGTTTAGAGATATTCTAAAGTTCTGCAACAATTTTAATTAGATTCAAAAATACCCCCAAATCTATTGGCAACTTCAATTTTGGTTTGAATTGTTTCAAATTGCTGTAGTAATTGTATTTCAGTTCAAAATTGACAACAAAATGTCCCAAAATTTTGGTAAAAACTTTCAAACTATTTATTTCATTTTTTATATGAAGGAAACTGAAATTACATTATCTAAAATAAATAATAAATGTATTGTCCCAATCAACATTATAATTTTGCTTCAACAAACTTGTAAATTGTTGTAATATTGATAATTTATGCCCAAAAATATATGAAATTGTTATGACAACTTTAATTTTGTTCAAGAAGCTCCAAAATTTTGTGAAAATTTTAATTTGAGTTTAGAGATATTCTAAATTTCTGCAACAATTTTAATTAGATTCAAAAATACCCCCAAATCTATTGGCAACTTCAATTTTGGTTTGAATTGTTTCAAATTTTTGTAGTAATTGCATTTCAGTTCAAAATTGACAACAAAATGCCCCAGAATTTTGGTAAAAGCTTTCAAACTATTTATTTAATTTTTTTAATGTATTGTGCCAATCAACTTAAAAATAAATGTTAAAAGCACAATGTAATCTGCGACCGAAAAAACTGCTGAATTTTTTGCTTTCCTCTCTTAATCCCTTCTTTAAGACCCCTTTTGAGTCTCATTGAAAACGATAACATTGTGCAAGAAATTAATTTCCCGGAAATCACAATTCGCCCGCCAAAATAAATTCTCATTTCTCGGCCAAAAGCCACCAGCAAATTGCCTCGTGTCGCCCACTTACGCAAACGACTCACGCGCGACAGAGTCATTTGGGCGCGTTTTCGAAACTCAAAATTTGCGGACGTTAGGCAGCCGAAATTCTCTGGTTGAGTAGGGTTAACAGACTGATCTTGTTCCTGCGGAAATGTTAGTTGAAGTCATTTCGGCGATGAGATCAGCCTGTCGAACTCGACTCGGACGTACATTGCAGCCCTTCTTAATCTACGACCGCGGTAAATTGACAACAAGCAGGTCGATATTGGCTGGGGGTAGTTTCGGGGGATAAATTCGGATTTCGGGTCGTAAAAGGTTGTAAAAATAATTTAACGCTCGAGGACTAAGAGCGGATAAGATGCATTTATTACTGCGAGGGTGTCTAGTTGATTGGCTCGGAAAGGCCGGGCGAACGTTTTAATAAAGCTGTAAGATTGAATAGGCGCATTGGGAATTTGCTGGATAGGAAAGATGATATTACGCTCGATTAAATAGAATTACAGGGGAAAATTATTTGTTGACTGATCTAACTGTGCAGTATTTTCCCCATTCGCGGTAAATGATTTAGAAAAAAGATCACAATGAAAATAAAAATGATAATCTACCAAAATACCAACAAACCAACGCCACAAATAAATATCCAAAATAAAGTAGAATCTTTAATTTGAAATTCCCGCTTGTAAACAGCGCCACTATCCCCGTCACTTGAAAGCACTGGAAGGAGCATTCAAGAAAATTTCCTGGATTTGGATTTTCATTTAAAACCCCATTTTCACTAACCGATGTATCGTCTTGTGTGCGTTTTCACGATCACTTTAATGTACAAATTGCCCCGAAAGAAATTATTTCGCGTTTACTTCAACCGAGCACAACTTCACCCAAAATCAACCGGTAATTCGATTTAAACGATTGAGTTTATTTACCTTTGGTGTTTTCACAAGTTATTCCTCACTTTTCGTCCGATTTCCACTGATTTTGTTAATTTTCCACTTGTTGATTTGTGTCACCGCAGAGATTTTGCTGGGCGCCAATGTCGAATGCCAACTAAACAGTGCTACCAACTCCCCAAGTAATAAAAATCAAAACATTTAAATACAAGATCCCCAATAGAAGTGGTGTCTTTTTATTTTGAGGTGACCCAATAAATCAAATGGTTGCCATTATATTGATTAAGAGAATTAAATCTCCTTAAGTGTTGGTAATGGAAGGAAGAGTTACTAAAGTATTTGGTAGAGTTGTAAATGGTTTTTTAACTGGTTATATTGAATTTAAAAAAATTCAACTTGACATATATGCCAACTTGGGAAAAAAAAAGAGAGTACAATTGGTTGCATGCATTGACTGATTGACTCTATTTTTTTAATGTTGTATGGTACCAAAAAAATTTAATTTTAATTAAGAAAATGTTGAATAAGTTTCATTTTTTGTGTACAACGAAAATATAAACAACTGGTTCAAGTTGCTTTTGTGAATTGTACGCACGGTTTTTATTTTGGCAGAGATCAATGAACAGTTTCTGGAGTTTGCGAAGAATTCAGGAACGGAAATGAAACTTTAGTGAAGTTTGTTACTAGTTAAGTAAAGCAATTTATCTTTATTTTCTGGATATTCCTATTTGTAATAACTTGGTTTATTATTAAGGCGAAATCAAAAATTGTAAAACTTTGACAGAATTTTTTTTGCAGCCTTTACATTTTTTAATGAAAGATCTACTGTTTATGGGGAAACTTTTACAGCTTTATGCAAATTTTACATCTTGGCATGACATTAAAATAAAAAAAAGTTTTATTAACTTTGTAACAAATTTTTGAAGAATTGAAATTAATGTTTACACAATTTTCACTGCAACTTGTCACTTACAGCTTAATAATTGGATAAATCGATAAAATTATTAACTCTACGACCCTGAATACCGATTTCATAAACAAGCATAAAATTGAGTCATCATAAACAGAGATTTACGAACCACATTTAAAATATTCCACAGTTGCCTCATAAAGTTTTATATTGGCATAACTTTACGACCACCTTTTTCCAATCAATTAAACATGTCCAATTAAAAATTGAACGAAAAAAATTAGCAGGAACACAAAAGACACGAAACTAACAACTGAACTTTCCAACTTTAGTTGGTATCAATATCACAAAAGCAAAACTTTAATTTTTAAACTTTCACACAACACTTTTCACTCGGTATCTTTTTACTTGAAAAAGTTTTTTTTAGTTAGTCTAACGAAATCCTCTAATTAAACCAAAGACCAAAGAAACTTTTAATAATCCGGGAAATTATTCGCATTTTCCTTATTAACCCGGATTTTCTTTATTTAAAATTTATTCATTAAGATGTAATTTCAGTTAAATTAATTTCTGGGAGATACCTAAATAATTCCTGCTGCATAATGTGTTGATACAGGGCCTTCAAGCAATTTATGGGGGACGCCATCCAAGTGATAATAAACATTAGCGTTGTAAGTCAACAGGGCCGTATATTCCAACTTTCAGAATAATTGCATCAATCTGTAAATCATGACATTCGCCCAATTAGCAGGTAATTAACCTTGGTATATTTACTTGTGGCAATAGATCTGCGTTTGATTGGTTCTACACTGCATTACATATTGGTTGCAGTTGCGGTCTCGTTTGTATTGGATAGTTGCTGTTGTGTCTGGTGCGGTCGATGTTAAGCTACTTTATCCTCGGGAGGTTTTCCGGTGCGGCTGTAACTTTAATCAGGAAAATTGGACGAGCGAATTTTTAAACGCGGTCGGTTTGAAATGCGAGAGTTGCTGTTTTTATGTAAATTTGGCGCGAAAAGAAATGGGAAATTTGATACAAAAAATCGGACGTGACCAAATTTGAAATTGTGTCACGTAATTTTTTGCTTCGACTTGATGTTTTCTCGCTGCAGAATATTAGGGCGGCGAAGGTTATTGATAAAATAAATAAAAATAGGGCGATTCTTCAAATTCTTTAAAAATTTGTGGACTGAGTTGGCGTTTAGAGATTTGTTTGAACCAAAAATAGCACAATTTTTTTTAAACTGTTTTAACTGTTCCAATGATTCAGTGCTTAGTGCTCCAAATTACAATTTTATAGTAAGTAAATAATTTGCAGTTTTTTTTTTAAATTTAGTTCAATGTGGGAATAGCAGAAGATTAATTCATTCATATTTGCACATTTACATGTTTTTGTTGGAAAATAATTTTATTGATCTGTATTCTGTACTCGAAATATGTCAAATATTAATCTGTATAATAGAGATTCTTATCAGATATTCGAATTTATTTAATGTTTCTATTTCGATATCAAAATAGCTTGAATTATACACATTCAACAATACAATTCTACCGCAAGATAAGAATCGCAAGTAAAAATTTGAATTATAAACTATGCTTTGTCAAGTATCATGCAAATATTAGATAACTTTATTTTAATAAAACATTTTCATGGTGGAAATAAATGGATATTAATTTTCATGTTAAAATAATAATTAGATTTTCAAAAAACATTCTGATTACTGACATAATTCCATACTCTAAATGTTTAAGACTTTTTATGTATTCGACTAATAAATTGTTTTCCTATGTGGGCTTATTATTAATTAAAAATCAACTTACAATTATTCGTTGATCTAGGTGTTTTCCTTTTTTTCCCACAATTTCTTTTATATTTTTACTTATTTAACATTTTTCATTAGGATTTTAATATATAAAAATCCTAATGAAAAATGTTAAATAAGTAAAAATATAAAAGAAATTGTGGGAAAAAAAGGAAAACACCTAGATCAACGAATAATTGTAAGTTGATTTTTAATTTTTTATGTATTGTTTACGACTTTTTTCTATTTTATCTAGTAACTGTTTTTATATTTTGTAGTCAAGGGAATATGGGTAGTGTTTTTGTTTATAATAAATATTGCCCTTTTTTATCTAAAAAGAGTGCAGTCAGATTCATTGGAATCTTATATTTTTTGTGAATACAGTCCATTATTATATTTTCTTCTTCCTATAACGACATTGTTTGCATTAGTGCAGTTAGAAGCAAAACATTTGGTCCTTCGAGCCGGATAAGTTAGTTAAAACTTGTGAATTTAACATCCTTTTCAGATCATCTTTTTAAATTACATTCATATTTCTTGATTATCATCATGTCAAAAAATTATACGAAGGCATGTGAACACAATGAAGCAAGAAATATTTGTCCGAGCTGCAACAACAGAAAAATTGGAACGCTCACACCTCGGACCTGGAAATAAAGGATGCAGAACCAGCTGAGTTTCCAATGAAGCGGAATATCAGCTTTTATTTATATTTTTAATATTTTAAGCATTTGTTTAATAATGTTTTTAATATTTGTTTATATTTTAATTTTTAGGATATTTTAATTACTTGTTGTATTATTTTTAAAAAACTTTGAAAGATTCATCTTTCAAGGTTGGGAGTATGTTTAAGACTTTTTATGTAATTGTTTACGACTTTTTTCTATTTTATCTAGTAACTGTTTTTATATTTTGTAGTCAAGGGAATATGGGTAGTGTTTTTGTTTATAATAAATATTGCCTTTTTTATCTAAAAAGAGTGCAGTCAGATTCATTGGAATCTTATATTGTTTGTGAATACAGTCCATTATTATATTTTCTTCTTCCTATAACGACATCGTTTGCATTAGTGCAGTTAGAAGCAAAACACTAAAATTTGTTTAATAATTTTGTAAATTTCTTGTAACTCAATTTTATACAACTG
Source organism: Dascillus cervinus (assembly GCA_949768715.1). Lineage (NCBI taxonomy): Eukaryota > Metazoa > Arthropoda > Insecta > Coleoptera > Dascillidae > Dascillus > Dascillus cervinus. The sequence continues at coordinate 33,862,029 of OX458317.1, read as the reverse complement.
AAAATAAGCAACGAAATCAACTGTTTCGCCAATATGGCAATTCCATATTTTCCATAACTTAATCAGTGTAAAACCGGGTTGGTTGCAGCCAATCATATATCTAAATTTCGGCGCGATTTTTTGAATCAGTTGAATTACTATAGTCAATTGAAGAAATGGACTAGTAAAAACTACAGTTAAATTTAGTTTTCTTAGCACGAAACAAATTATTTTACTCAAGTTTCAATTTTTCCAATTTTAGACGTTCCCCAATTACCGTCAAGATTTCTGCCCCAGGCCAACACAAATTCAGAGGCCACAAATAAATTCCTTCCGATTTCGTAGTCTGCCTAGTAATTCCCATTTAATTTGCTGCTCCGAACATTGCCATTAAGTCGCTACAACAAAATTGCGGCGCCAAAGTCTCCCTTTATAAGTAACCCAGCCTAGAGATCCGCAACATTGAACACTTTCAAAAGATAACATGAATGCGCCCTTACATAGAAACGTGTTTTTTATTTCGCCCTGTTTACCACTACGCGCTTTTCAAAACGATTCCCGAAAAATACGTTCAATAGATAAATAGAAACGTTCGTTCATAGCTAATCACGCATCCGGATTAACGATTAGTGAATTTAATGAAGCCCGCGCAAAGGGCTAATTGTAAATTAAATGCTGCATTGAATAGTGCAGCATTCATCATACCATCCGCACAAACAAAATGAATAATTTATTGAAGCGGTTAATTTTTGAGAGAGCGTCTCACAATAACCCGCTTTTTGCTGGATTCGTATTTCAAAAGAATATATCTATATCGTCTGCATGCAACGCTTTGTATTCGGCGCTGCGCAGTGTGCATATGCATTTTTAAAGTCTAATATAACATCACTACGTGCTTCTAATGGCAAACCTCCCAGCGCGGAATTTCTCAGCCGCTTTTTTGCGAGCTGTTAGCACATGTTTAAGAAAGCGTTTTCGGTAATGAGGGTTAATAAAAATGATACCCATAAAGAGGGGATCATCAATCAAGCCATTAGGGTGAATTTTTGTTCGCCTCTTTGTTTGACTTTGTTTTCCGAAATTAAGTGGGTTAATTGCGTTTAAATTGGCGCGCAAAAGAAATTTTATTTTAATGTTGGGGGCGAGGAAGTCTTATCGATATCGACGTGGCCATAAAACAATTCAAGAGGGATATGCTGGCGTGGTTGTTTAATTTATTGATCAAGACTTTTCGATTGAGTTTGTAATTTAAATTTAAAACAATCAATAATAGCAAATAGGACAATATTAACAAGCAGATTTTTTAAAGTTTTCTTTATCTTACAATTTATAGCTGTCCTCGTTATTTAGTATGTATTCTGGAAGCTCAAAATATGAGTGGGGAATTTAGTTGTCGCAAGTGGTTTCTTGGCATCTTTGTGTTAATAACCGTATTGTAGTGTTTTAGTGGACTTCTTATTATAATATGTTTTTCATCAACTGGAATGCAAATTCCATTGTTCTTGCTCTTGCTAGGACCACTTCTTCATCAAGGACGTTTGGTTGAATTAATTTTCCCAGGTATTTGAACTTGTTAACCGCCACACTTTGTTGTGGTCTGTTTTGGTGCATATTTTCTATTGGTCTGTCTTTTCGTATGATATTTGTAGTCGAGCTTTCTCTTCTGTCTCTTTCAGTATATTTATTTGTCTTCTTGCGTCTTTCATGTTCTCCGTTAGTATTGCTAGATCGTCGGCAAAGACCAAGGTTATTCTTCTTTCTTCCTATTTTTATTTTAGGAATTCCTTCCTCCTCCATTCCGTTCCTCCACTCTCTCATTACCTTCTCATATTTTATTTATTTCTGTTTGTTCTGTTTCGTTGATTTTTCTTATTATGGTGTGTTTTTTAATTCCAGAAACGGCGATGAAAAAATGTTTTTTTACTTTATGTTTACTTTATGTTCTGTTTCAGTAATTAAGATTTTTGCAACTGTTTAGTCTGTGTCCTGCAGAGAGGATTATACCTACCCTGAGATAATACTGTTGGTGGTACCCTAAACCAAAATTATGCCGGATTTATTACAAATAGTTTGTAAAGAGGTTATTGTAATTTCGATGTTTTGTTCGATAGATAACAATGGATTTAGTTAAATGAAAGTTTGATTATACAACTATTTTCGTTCTTGTAAATTTACCTAGTCTCTTTACAATATTAAATTATAATTAAAACCAACATTTGCTTGTAGTACCAAATTAATTACAAAATCATTTCCGTTCACGTTGAACTAAAAAAAAATGTTTGAGCTCAAAGTATTGTGAAGAATTAATTCAATTTAAATATTATCGCGTAAAACTTCGAAGGCCACAAAAAAGTAATTAAACAGCGATGACACCGGTCTGACAGTTTACAACTTCTTCAACTCCACAAATTTTAGTCCGGCAATTACTTAGCAATTTCCTCTAATCAACTGTCTCCGAAAAAATATTTCTCCAAGGCCTTTTGTGAAAAAAATCAATTCATTTGGAGAAACAATGGTCACAATCCAAGTTGACCCAACCCTCCTTAACATTTTTGCGAAAATAAAATTTTTAAACGCAATTTGAGATCCTCACGCGAAGCTTATGAAAGCAGGTTTTATTTTCGCAGTATCTGAGTCGATAGAGAATGGAACTTCTGGAGGTAATCTCCTCGATAAAAAGATAGCAGCGTACCAGGAACTGATAGAATGTCATCTTGGCATGAACAGACTGTTCCTCCGGATTTAATTAAAATGGCGCGCAATTCGCACATTTTCTCCGTCTTTGGAAAAATCACCGTCACTAATGAGCACGCATTCAGCTAAAAAGGCGCTAATGATATGCTTGTTTGAACGCGCCTAAAGGCGCTCAACGACGCCGTGCATCATCGTCGTTACTGAAACATTTTATTTCGTGAAGTTTCCACGTTTGCATACAATTCGAAAAAAACTCACGTGTGTGTTAATTTGTCGTTATTAATGGCGCCGATTTTTCAACCTTGCGACAAACAATTAGTTGAAAGACGTTGCAGCAGGAGCAGATCTTTGAGAATAGACATTGAGACGTTTCAATTAGATGAGAGGTAACTCCCTTTCGTTGTAGCCATTTGTTACAGACTCGGACTTGGATATCTGTCTTCTTAGATTTCCTGTAAATGTCTGTCGGAGACAAATAGTTTTAAAATGTCTGGCGGCTACTGAAATTTTAAATTAATTTTTAATCATTCTCCTGAAAATGCACGGGACTACTTTTTTTTTGGTCGGTATTGTTATTTATTAAATTCCTCTAATGGATCGTGTCGGAGCTGAAGGTTTCAGGAATTTTCCAAGTCGAAGCATATCAAAGCGGAATTATACGGTGCTTGGCTCACTTTTGCAGAATGGGTATTTTAAACACATTTGTGGTCTGAGTTAGAGTGCTGCTTGTTGCAAGCTTTCACAAGGGGTTTAGAAGGACACGTCTGAAGGCAACGTTCAAAACGGAAGGATATATCATTTATTTTAGACTGGGATTAAAACCAATGAATGGAAGGGAATTGCAAAAATTAATAATTTCATTTTGATAAATCGTTTAATTAATTTGACTTTAATGAAGGATTCATGGGAAAGAAAACGACAGAAATAAATAATCTTAAATTAACCGAATTTATTAAGCCATTTGAATGGGTTTAAAAATATTGGTAACAGTAATTTAAAAGATATTTAATTGGATCTAAAACAAATTTTATATTTATTTGTAATAGGAGTAGCTAACTATTTTTTTTTTTAAATCAATGGCTTAATTAATTTAAAATTTTGATAAAGAAATAAATTTTGCTTATTTTGCAGCTATTTTTTGTTGAAAACATTTTATCTTTTGAAAGCAGTTCTTTCTTTGTCGATAAAAAGTTATGCAATGTCACAGAAAAGGGAAAGGTGAATAACAAAATTAAATCAACTTATTTTCATAATTTCATGAACAATAAATTGGAAAAAGTTACTTTAAAATTGAAAAGTTTTATTTTTGAAAAGCTTTCAAAATGACAAATTAATGTACAAGCTTTTTCTTGATCTATCAGAATGTAAATTTTAAAAATTGAATTTAAAATTTTTGTCGAAACAATTTAAAAATCATTAAATCGGTTCGTAAAATAGTACATTGTTGTAGTAGGATTAAAAGTATCACTTTCTCGCGAGCAAATCTTGTGTCTACGAGGCGGAGCATTAGTGGAGCCGAGTAGGTATTAAAATTAGGTAGTAAAAAAGGCGGCTAAAGTAAAACTACCTATTTAATAAATTCTTGATTGATGAAATTTGGAAACAATTTAAAAAATCATTAAAAGCGATTTGTAAAAATATTATTTAGTTGAGCTTTGGGCCGAAATTAAAAATTCCGTTTAATTTATTGAAACGACGATCTTTACACGGGACTTGGAGCGAACAATTTGTAAGTGTAGCTCCCAGAAAAAATTAGAATGTTTAAACGTAATTATTTCATTTTTCATCCCGTTACAAATTGTCTTGTCATCTCGAAGAAAACGAATTATGCCAGAAGAAAATAAATCCGCTTTTTTATCGTATACACTTTAAGCAAACAAAATTGGACTTTTAATATAAATTTTAGTCATCTCTTGGGCGTTAATTACGCCCGCTTTCCGGGCGTAATTCACTTCGCTGCAACTTACAAAAATCATTTTAATTAGATCGTCGTAAAACATTTTTTTTCAGCCGTTTCAGTCGATTGAGCGTACCGTCAATTAATCACGAAATGGGAAATTTTGTAAGTTGAAAACAGGAAACGAGCGACTACTGAATTTTTTATCTCAATAAAAATAGGAATTTTCCAGTTGCGGGTTTCTACTGGAATGTGATTTTTCAATTCAAATAAAGCATTTCATATTAACAGCGCACTTGATTGCGCTGAAATTCATTTCGTGCATTTTCAGGTTTTCTTATTCCATTTCGTACTTCACCCATTTAATTGATTTTTGATGCCGTATTTACAATGATTTGCAGTAATAGAAAAATATGGTAAAAAGTAGTGCTTTCACAAGCGCGACCTCATTAAGTGTCAATAACACAGGCAAATGACGTAGATGAGTGAACGTTTGTGCGAGGAAAACTGTTAAAAATTGTATCGCAAGCTGTTGTATTAGTTGTTTTGTGTTTACGTTGAAGCTAATTATTAATGGAAATTTTTGTTTGATGTTTACAATTTGCTACTGGAAATAAATAAATTTAAAAAATCAATTGCTTCAAAAACAATATTGGAAGGGGTAACAACGTACGTTTTTATTTTGTAAAATCTAATAACCCAACAATATATTTACAAATGATTTGTTTCTAATTTTGACTCATTTAATTTTTTTAAGATTTTCAATTTCAAGTCCATCAATAATTTTACTGCCTCAATTGGCCCCATTTTCTGCAAGTCTTGACGATTTTCTGAAATGGTCGAGTAATTAAGGAGACGAGATGATATCGCCAGCGATAAAAAGTCACAGTCCCCTGGAAACTATCTCGCGCCGAATACAATAAGAGCTTTTGATAAATAGCTATCATTGTTAAAAAAAGTTTAGGATTGAAACTTGCAAAAAAACCGTAATTTATTGACCAGATTATCGGGGATTTTTCCGATGCCACACTGACACAATTTCATTATAAATGAATTTGGTCGAGAAAGTAAAAACGCCTTTTCAGGCCTGAAAAAATTAAATTGCTCGACTTCGAGCTAATTGCGAGCATTGTATTGGCAGGCTTTTTGATACTTTGCTGTCACAAAGACACTCTTCGCTTGTTAATAAAACCGTATGTGCGCTATTTTTTTCAAGTCGAATCGAAGAAAACGAAACTTTCGGAAAGTTGAGATCTCACGCGTTGGCCCTTATCACTGTCAGACGAATAAAAACTCTCTGTTCGAGATTAATTTTTGATAAATGTGACGTTAATGGTTCCTTTCATGAAATGGAATTTGTAAACTGAATACTTAAAACGTGCGACTTTTTGAAGTAAATTGCATGGATTTGGTAATGCAGAAAGCCGTTTCGAGAATGATGCATTTTGTTGCGTGGGGAAACCACACTTGTGAGGTTGTAAAAATGAATTATTAAGTTGCAATGTGAAGAGGGTTAAGTTACTCATAATGAACAGCATGTTAACCGCATTTTTGTGGCACCACCGGGAACAGTTGAGGTACAAACTAACAAGTTTCTTATGGGAATATGTGCTAAATTTAAAATGGGCTGTTATGAAAATATATACAATTATACTGAAGTTAAAAAGTCATTTGTATTTTGTGCCACTTAAAAAAATAAAATGTTCTTTCGTAGATTATAGGTATACCAAAAACCCAATTGAAAAAAAGACAAATGTTTGTTATTTTAGTTGAAATTTTCCAAAATTTATATATATTATATAGTTTAGCTCTACAGGCCTAGAAGGACCATGGTTTGATTGACCGTTTGTCTCCATCCTTTCTTGTCCCTTGTCCTTTCCTTCCAGTTACTGATTTTACTGCCTCCTATGTTCTTAATTACTTCGTCCTTCCATCTCGACTTGGGTCTTCCTCTTCTCATTTTCCCACCTACTTCACTTTCCAATATCTTCTTTGGAACCCAAAATTTATTAAACATAATTTATTGTTTTTTGATGTGATTAAACCCATTGGGAGGCACGTGCTGACTTTATCTTACAAGTTGATTTAAAAAAAAAGTTGTACCAAAACCCCACACCAAAAATCAAATTTCTTGAATTATATACCTATTTTTATTTGCACTGTCAATGAAAGTTTTAGAAAGATTGTTTTGACAATAGTATTATCTCCAACATAACAAAATATGACACAGTTTTCACAATAAACATTTCCTCAAACATGACAAAGAACAGGTTTGATAAAATGATGGGTTCATTTTCTTACCAAATGAACTGTGGATTTTAAAATTTGTACGAACAAAATGTACTTGCCCTACTTTCAAAATATATAAGGATTTGATACAATTGTCACTGCCTTCCTTCCTTCAACCACCTACTCCATTTCTCTCTAAACGATCTTCTAAGTTTTCCTCTTTTCCTTCGTTCAACCGGGCTCCATTCTGTTACCTTGTTTATCCACCTATGTTCTTCTGCTCTGCTTACACGTTCATACCACAACAGTCTTTTTCTTCAATGTACGTTAGCGTATCTTTCTCTATTTTCATTTGGTCTTCGTTTCGGACTTTATCCATTAGTGTTAATTGACAACTTCTCCTCCAGTATTCCATTTCGGTGGCATTTATTTTCCTATTACTGTTCTTATCTAAAATTCAATTCTCGCATTCATTATTTTCTTATCCCAGAGTACTGGGTTTAGTTGTTTTATGCTTGCCCTTGTTTGTCCTAATCTACTTTTTATCTCTTCTTCTGTAGTTGCTTCCTTAGATACGATAAATCCTAAGTATTTCAATTTGTTTGTTGCTCTTATTTCTATCCTATCTACTACCTCTAGGTTGTTAAGCTTCTCATCTGTTGTTAAATATTTTGTTTTCTTTAGATTCATTTCTATACCAACCTTGTTCTACTTCTCTATCAGTTTTCTCATCATAAAGCATATATCATCTTCATCTTGCGTTATGATCACTTGATCATCTGCGAAACTGAGAGTATACAAATTTTCATTGCCAATTGGTATTCCCATCTCTTCACACTTACGTTTCCATGTTTTAAGCGTTTCTTCTAGATATACCTTAAATAAGGTGGGTGAAATGGAGCAACCTTGCAGTAATCCTTTTGTAGTTTTAAAATCTTTACTTATTTTTTGCCTAATTTTGACTCTTAATGTGTTTCTGTCAAATAAAGTTCTTGTTACTTTTTTGAGTAGTCGTGGTATTTTCACATTTTCCATTAATTGCCATATCCTCAATCTAGGTATTGAATCATATGCTTTCTTTAGGTCAACGAAGGTAAGGTGAACCATTCTGTTTTTGGCTTTCTTTTTTTCCAACAATTCTTCTATTGTATAAATTTGATCTAGACACGGCCCAAATACAAAAAACTCTAAAAATTGCTGATTTCCTCATTCCATACTTACTGCGGCTGTCATGAACTGTGCCAAATATAAAAAACTAGAAACCTCTTTAATTCTGAATGTACGTACATGGAAGCGAATGGATGTGCGAATGTAATATCAAAAGGGAACGGTGTTAATTTTATTTAGGGCACCGACATCATTTTTCTCTCTATGTGAGCCGTTTACAACAGTAACCGTTCATAAAAATTGTTTTTCTTAACTAATACTCCGATTTCATTAAGATTAAAATTATGAGCTTTATCAGAGCGATGCTGGCGGAGGATTGAGTTATTAAGGATATAATCATAAATACGTTCGTTTATTCGCTTTTGTAAGTGCCGATTTGTGAGTCCGATAAATTTGATTGCGTTAATAAGCGAAAAGAATATAATACCCAAACAACTCATTTTAAAAGAGCTTTTACGTCCACACTTACAAACATTTAATTTAAACTTTCGTTACAATTCGACAGAAAGTTAAATAAAGTTCCACAATTTTTTTTTCAATTCGACTTTCGTAACTGTAACATTTTAAGCTCTCAAACTTTATTTTCCTATACATCAAGTATTTAGAACCTGAAAATAGTATATTGTTGAGTTGGGATTAAAGTGTCACCTTTATGGAGTAAATTTTGTGTTTGCGAGGCGGAGCGTTAGCGAAGCCGCGCGAATACAAAATTATGAGGCAAAAAAGGAACTTTTGATTCGCATGAAACATTTATTTTTTCTCCAGTCAACAATACACAGAAAAATATAAAATATATTCAAGTATCAGTGACTATTTAGTTATCATTATTTTGTGTATTTTGTGTGAGTAAAGAATTGTGAAGGAGAAGAGTTACTTCCAGATATGGCAGCAGTTTTGTACGTTTAACTTTAATAATTAAGGCTAGGGAACCCAACCTAAAAAAATGCAGAGTTTTAAGAAATTCAGTATCGCTTAGAAAGTACTTATCAATATATAATTTGCGAAGCAACAGTTGTAAACATAATGTTAAGAACTGACTAGTTTTCAAAAATTAACCTCCGAAAGTGCAATTCTCGCAAACATGTAGTAGTGAGGGTTTTTTACTGAAATCTTTAGAGTTACGAAATATTTTGCAATGCACTTTACAGCACTTATAGAGAATATATTGCCTTGTAAGAAAATATTTTTTTATTGCGAGAAAGTTGATAACTTAAGAAGAAAAAAATTGGCTACAATATTTTTTTGAAAATTTAGTGTGCCAGTAAACTCAGTCAGCTCAAGAAGTAAGTTATATTGTAGAAATTTTTTTGGGGTACTTATACTAAACATATAGTAGTTTAATATGACATGTTTTTTTATGATAACATGGTGAATATCTTTGAAAAAAATCTAAAAGTTGTGGTACGAAATACAGTATTATTTGATCGCGTTTTTTATTGCTTTCCGAACACAACATCGTCAACAAATTACATAAAAATGTTCCTTTAGCACCTAAGAAATAGTTTCCGTAAACCAAATTGGATAAATGTCTAAATTTTACATTTTCGGGGAAAAGTTGTTTTCCCATAAGATTTTAGTCAAATAGTTCGCCCTTTTACTCACAGATGTCCTGTCAAATCTGTACCTTTTTGATTGACGGCATGGATAGAATAATTTGTATTAAAATGCACACTTGATATAGTGCAAATTGTTAGGATATAACCATATTCGCACAAGTAAGGATATAAAACTCTAAAAATTTATAAAAATACACACTTGATAATGCAAAATATCCATGTTCGCAAGCGTAAGGATATGAAACATTTTCGAGCCTACTAAATTGTACAATATATATTAGTTTCGAATAGCATCGTAGGAAAAATTGTTTGAAGCATCTATTCACAAAAAATTACAAAAAAAAGAAGTAAATAATGCAGCAATCGCATTGACTGATTTTACCGCCGTTATCGCCGCAGACAATAATATAAATAATATTTATCAAATTATGAGCGTATAAAAATGGGGAACAAGATTACTCTTTGCATAATTGAAAATGTGTTTGCAGCCTGTTACGGGATTAATTATAGCAGGTACATATATGAAAACACAAAATTGGCAAAGAATTAGCAAGAAATTATAGACTAATTTTTTTTCCGAATGAGTTTACCGTCGTTATCGCCGCAGACCATAATAAAAATAATATTTATCAAGTTACGAGCGTATGAAAAACGCGCAACTCTTTTTTTGTTCTTTCTCTTTTCAATACTTAAGTTTCAAACCTTATTAGTTAGGATACCTCTTTGGTTGCCTAAACATTTTTTATTTTAAGGGGCAAAATTGGTGTCCCCTGAGCGAAAGAATTGTGCATTACTTAGCAGTTCCCGGACCTTAATAATTAATAAAATTTTTGACCAAAAATGGAAGACAACTTCATTTTAGTCTCGAAAATAAATTAACTCACAAAAGTTAAACAACGATACAATCTTGCTTCCCAAAAAACAGCGAAGAAAATCCGCGTTCACGAATAGGTAATTAAGGCGAACTTTCCCCTTTCAATGGAATATCATCAGCAAACAAAACGGGATTTAGTCTGTTTACCGAACGCATTAATTCCCTGCATCAGCCATAACAAAAGTAATTCAAGAAGTCTGACGTCTGCAAGCGATGCCGCTCGGATGGATAATAACATAAGTGTCTGCTTGCTTTAAATTCGCTGAGATTTTAGCTTTAGTTTTGTTGCCGCGAGACACGAGCCAGATTGCGCGCTGCTCTTGCTTTATCGCGGTTTCAAAGTTGAGTTACCGGGCCCGGTCGCTGGCATCCTCTCAGACAACGCTCTTGTTTATAGACTGGAGCCCGACCAAGTTGAGCATCGTTCCGTAAAGATAATTATACACTTCAAAATTTATACCTTAATTCTTTACGCGCGGTTTGGAGGTTTACTACATAAATTAAGTTAAATGCCGCTTGATGGCGATTCCGCGTCAGCAGCTTTACAGAAGAAAGAGAACTTTTGCCTTCGCATGCCCCATAAAATTTTTACTATTTCCGCATCATTAACACTAGCGGTTTTCGCCGCTGTTAATATTACACCTGATTTATTCGCTTTCGACAGTGGAAGTTTGAAGGTTATTTAACACATCCTTCGCTCGTCGGAATTTTAATAAAGAAGGGTTTAAATTGCGCAATTAATTAAAAGGGTGGAAAAAATTTTGTTTCGGACGGACCTATTTGCTTGCTTGCCACGTCGTGGCAGTAATTTAACACAACATATTTAGTTTGTACAGAAAGCTTAAAAATGATACAAAGGGCAAGTATTGTCAATGCAGCAGATGTGGATGATAAATTATTTCTTCTGTAACCACTACAGAAAATGTCAATCAATCACCCCCAAAATTGAGCTTTAATTGAAAGTTATTTATTTGAAATTTGGTGCACGTATGACTCTGGTGTTTTAAATGTTAATTGTCGGCGTTAGTTTTCGAGAAAAAAAATAAAAATTGATTTTTTATAAAGATGCTCTCACAATTTCGTCAAATTTCACTTTTCAGGATCAGTATTATTGAGACGAAGATGTCTAAAGTAAAAAACAACAATCCAAAAGTTGTAATTAGCCTAAAATTCCCTCATATTCGAATCGAACAGTAAATGTAATGATTTATGACTGTAAGGATCGTCAAGAGGCTATCCCCAAAGTTAAGTACGATTTAAATTTATGGCATTGTAAAAATTTGTCACTGTCGAGTGGAATCCAGTCGAAGTAAACATCAGAAGCGTACCTAAATCAAACCTTTTTACATTCTTGTAGATTTCTAACATTTTTGTAAGTCGTCTAATAAGTTACGATTATGAGAACGAACGTGACCTGAGCACACTTTATGAAAATGTACACTGCAATTTGCATGGTTTTACCTAGGAAAACCGACTCTTAAGATTCAACCCTGAGCACACCTTATAAAAATCTGGATTCTAACATACCTGAACACACTTTATGAAAACTGGGTTTATCCTATGGTGTTTCTCTTTCGGGGATATTTTTAGAATTTTTACAATGTTGAGGTTATGTTGTGATTATTTACCTGTTCTAAATCAACAATTGCACTGTTAAAAAAAAAGATTGACCTGAGCACACCTTATGAAAATGTCCACTGCAATTTGCATGTTTTTTTTTAGCCAGAGAGTTATATAAAAATGATTATTTTTTAATGATTTCATTCACCAATCGTTTAGCGGTATTTGGGCACACGTGTTTAATTCTGTCCAATCACAACATTATTATAGTGAGAATTTTCTACTGTAGAAAATTCCCGCGAGCATAATTTCTAGTATTTTGTTTACATATGTAACTTGACAGCACATTTTCTAGTTTTGACATCTGTCGCCAGTTTGATTTTAGTTTATAATGAATTAAACTGTATTTTTATGCTGTATTTTTTATTTAAACGTTAAAAAATAATCTTCCGAATACCACTCGAGAGTGCGAATTAATTAGAAAATAATTCTCCAGTTATTTTTTCAAACTTGTTGCCATTTGGGAATAGCCACTCGAGCCCTACGGGCTCTCGTGTCTATTCCCTGGCAACAAGTTTTCGAAAATCTGTCGAATTATTTTCAATTTATTCTCACTCTCTTGTGATATTACTTATGAAAACTTATGTATTTGTTTTGCGAGAAACACGATGGTGCAATTAAAAATCGATTTGCACTAAGATTGATAGAGATAGAAACCTATAAGTCGAGAAAATGGCCGTAGCTCCGTTAATACTGGAACAACTCAATTGATTCTTGTTCCATCGTTTCTGGCAGGAAAAGTTATCCTAGCAAGGAAAAAAAAGGAAAAAAGAAAAAAAAACGAGGGAGAAAAAAGCCAAACCAAGAAAAACACTTTTTTTTCTTTCTTGCTTAGAGCGTCATATAAACATGAAAACTTGAGTATTTTTTTGCGAGGAACAAAAAAAAATCGATTTGTTCTAAGATTGACAGAGAAATAAATCTTAAACCTAAACTAACATAACCTAACCAAATTGGGTTTATCTTTTCGTGTTTCTCTTTCGAGGATATTTTTAGAATTTTTACACTGTTGAGGCTATGTTGTAATTATTTACCTGTTCTAAATAAACAATTGCTCTGTTAAAAAAGAAAAAAAAAGAAATGAAAAAACAAATTGACCTGAGCAAACTTTAAGAAAATGTGCACTGCAATTCGCATGGTTTTACCTAGGAAAACCGACTCTTAAGATTCAAGTTAGTCTGGAAGGAATTCCGAAATCATTCAGTTCGATACTCATTATCAGCCCGTTATTCAAAATCTTTCGCATTCATCTTTGAACTCAAACATTGATTCAAAATGTAATAAGTCCTCTTCGACTTGAAAAAAATAATTCAACATCCATACTTTAAATCAAGTTCGTTCTCATAATCGTAATTTATTGGAGGACTTACAAAAATTTTAGAAATCTACGAGAATGTAAAAAGGTTCGATTTAGGTACACTCCTGATGTTCACTTCGACTGGCTTCCACTCGACAGTGACAAATTTTTACAATGCCATAAATTTAAATCGTACTTAACTTTTCGGATATTTCCTGACGATCTTTACGGTCATAAATCAGTACATGTACTGTAAAGATTCGAATATAAGAGAATTTTAGGCTAATTACAGCTTTTATATATTTTTTTTCACTTTGGACATCTTTGTTTCAATAATACTGATCCTGAAAAGTGAAATTTGACGAAATTGGGAGATAGTATTTTTATAAAAATTCAGTTTTTATTTTTTTCTCGAAAACTAACGCCGACAATTAACATTTAAAACCGGAAATTTCTAGCCTTACACCAGAGTCATACATGCACCAAATTTCAAATACATAGCATTCAATTAAAGCTTAAGCTGTTTTATTGCCTGCAGAACAAAATTGCTGATGGGAGAGATTAAGCTTCGCAGAAGCTGAAGCTTGTTTTTCGAGAAAAAAATAATTCTAAAACCCCGCGCCTTTAGACTTTCATCGCATCCCATAAGCTCAGGCCCGTGGATGTTTTTCCGCCTTGGAAAAAAAAAACAATTTATTCAATTGTTGCTTTTGCACTTCACAAAAGTCGCGTTGATTCAAATCAATGAATCCTTATGAAATAAATGCGCATAGAGATTACGCTATCTTTTTACCCATACAGTTGTAACGGTTTTTTTATCCCTTATCTGGCCATTCACACTTGATCACAAATCTATCAGCGCGATTTGTTATTCCCTCGAATCCTATAACCCCGACCATAAAACCTGTACTGTATCCGCTTTAAGTGATCGCTTTCGCACTTAGGCCTCATAACAATTCGCCCTAATCGACCCTTCATTTATTTTACGGCGTAATTTTTGTTCTTTTCAAAATAAAATAGCGCGTGCAAAAGTAGCTTTTTTGATTTACACCCCATGAAAGCAAGCCATTGTTGTAAGTGAACAAAAAAATGCCGTTCTTATCCTATCCTATTTAGCGAACGGTGTAATGCAATTTTCGTGAAGAATCGTTAAGATTCATGCAAGCTCGTTATCCTCCCAGCGATTACATCTTAGCAGGGCTGCATCACCGTTATTGGTTTAGAGCCGTCTCAATTTCGCATGATTTTTTTAGGGGCCGGGAAATAATATTTAATTACGGGGGAAATCGATAGCTTTTAGCAGCTTTCCAGCTGATGATTTAGGGGTTTTTACACAACGATGTGTTTTCTGGTTCGGGTTGACCCGAGCGGACTGTCGGTGCGTAAGAAGTTATGTGAGCTTTTGGGTCGCGTCCAAGTGTGATTGTTCGTTTCGTAGATAGCGAATATTCGTTTTTAGGGGAAAAAATCGCTTCGGGCCGTTTTAAATTAGTTACGATTTTAATGGCACCGTTAGATTTTCAGTAGGAAATTGACTGTTCATAATATAAAATGGAATTTCTGGGCAGATTTTTTTGTTCTGAAAGCTTTTTCTGTTTGGAGGCACTAATTTCAAATTTTCCCAAGATTGATTTATTAATTTCAAAAATAAATAGTATGGATTGTGTATTTCAAGCAGTTTTAATTTTATTAAATTTTTCCAAAAGAGCTTTTTGCTTTTTCCTATTTATTTCAATTTAATTTGAAATTTTGGGTGCTTTATAAAATGTTGCCTCTAACGTTTTTATGTTTGAAATCTCAAATATGGGTCTTTAATTTTAGTTTCTTGTGTCAGTGATTTTTCTGCAAATGAACTTAATTTATAATTTGTAATTACAGCAACTATTTTGCAACGCACGTTAGTGATCGACCCATTACACTATTACACCGTAATGAAGTGTATTAACTTATACTTATTATATAAAATTTGTAACAAGGAAGTACGAACGTTGAATCTCTGAATAGTTGACCACTAGCATTAACGTTTAGAGAGCCAACTTCAACGTTCTTACATAAGGCTGATAATGTATCTAATCAGCAAATAGTTTAGTATAAATAACTCCTTGAGATTTAAAATTAATTATTACTAATATAGCCTCCGTAGTGGTAGTACTACTTGAATAGGTGTTAGACGCCGTAACTAGGTCAATGTGGGAATAAAAGTATATGTGTGATTGTTCGTTTCGTGGATAGCGAATATTCGTTTTTAAGGGAAAATCGCTTGGGGCCATTTTAAATTAGTTACGATTTTAATGGCACCGTTAGATTTTCAGCAGGAAATTGATTGTTCATAATATAAAACGCAATTTCTGGGCAGATTTTTTTATTCTGAAAGCTTTTTTCTGTTTTCCAAGACTGCTTTATTAATTTCAAAAATAAATAGTGTGTATTGTCTATTTCAAGCAATTTAATTTTAAAATGTGTCCTTCCTTGGTTTTAATTTTATTAAAATTTTTTCAAAAGAGCTTTTTACTTTTTCCTATTTATTTCAATTTAATTTATAATTTTTGGTGCTTTATAAAATGTTGCCTCTAACGTTTTTAAAGTTCTGTTAGCTAATGTTTGAAATCTCAAATATGGGTCTTTAATTTTAGTTTCTTTTGTCAGTGATTTTTCGTGCAAATAACTTAATTTATAATTTGTAATTACAGCAACTATTTTGCAACGCACTTGAGCGATCGACCTATTAGTATTGCATTGTAATTAAGTGTAGTAACTTATACTTATTATATAAAATTTGTAACAAGGAAGTGCGAACGTTAAACCTCTGAATAGCTGACCATCAGCATTAACGTTTACAGAGCCAAGTTCAACGTTCTTACATAAAGCTTATAATGTAACTAATCAGCAAATAGTTTAGTATAAATAACTTCTGGGATTTAAAATTCATTATTACAAATATAGCCTCCGTAGTGGTAATACTACTAGAATAGGTGGTAGTCGTCGTAACTAGGTCAATGTGGGAATAAAAGTATATGTATATTTTTTAATAACTTCTTAATTGTTCACTTCAAAATCCCAACATCAATCAGTTCACTGGTCTCCGCCGAACAGCTCATATTGTAGTTTTCTTTGAAAAATCTGCTGAAAACCAAAAATAACTTATTTCTAAAAAAATTTTCTTAAGAGTTTTGCTCTATTTCTAATTGGGTATGTTTCTTAAAGTAGTTTTTGCAATTTTTTGACAAGATTGGTAAATAACTGAACAAATTCTTGCAATCGAATGAAAGCTATCGGGTTTGTCAATTAGCATTTACTGTATTTTCAGCTTTGTGTTTGTTTGTTTAGCTTCTTTGTTTTTTTATGACAAAATCATTAATAAATTTTTGGAAAATACCTAATACAGGTTTCTCAGTTTTTCTACTTTTAAAACGTTCTCAATCCAAAAAAATTATTTTCATTTGCATTTTGCTGAAGTAACATTTTCTTCACTATAAATGTTCCACATAAAAATTATATGTGACGCCATCAGATTTAAGTGCTGTTTACGTGCCACTGATAAATATTGCATTTAATATTTCAGTTGTTTGTTGCGCAACGCTCTTACCGTTTCCGCCAAGAATAATTCGAAAGAGTTTCCGCTCTTCCGCCTGCATAGAGCTCCATCTCGACTGGCTGGATGCCAAACCCCTTTAATATTTCATGACTGAAATTTCATTGAAAAAATCTCAATCAATACAGTTTTGCAGATGGAAATCGCAAAAATTTAAATCTCACATTTTTACCAATCAATCACTTTTGAGACTCGAAGACTTAATTGCAGTTCGCTCCAATTTTTCATCCCCTTCGATCATCAGCAATCGAAATTAAATTAACTAAGTTATTTCAGTGCGTTGCCGCGAGCTTTGAGGTAATAGTGAATTTGAGACAATGTTATGAAGATGTGAATGGGACGAGGAGTCGTCAGATAAGTTTCCTGCTTCGGGGGCAATTACCTTTCTAATTTGGCGTCGAACGTGATTGCGATATCTATACGGCAATTTGGCAAATTGCTCAAGTTATGAAAGAAGCGCTTAACTGCATAGTCGGTGTTTTATGCAATCAAACTAACTCCATTAAATGCGAGCATCATTCTGTTGATACACGAGAATAATAATACTATAAATATTCATGTGACATTCACGGCAGTTAGTCGGAATAACAAGTTTCCTGCATTCTAGTGCCGAAATTATTCTCCATTTAAATTTCAGCGCACGAGTTTATTTACTTTTTTAATCAAGCATATGTCGTTTGAATTCAGTCTTATCAGCTTTTTCTGTTTTAAAGGCTCTGCGGTGTTTTTCAGAAAAATTTTAATTAACTTGGTTTGATCACTTATGCCCTGGACTAAGTTCAAAGAACCCTGAAAATAAAATTTAAAAATGATTTCATTAATTTATTAATTTTTATTTAAGACAATAATTCGGATAATTACCCTTGCTTTTTTCCCCTCGGTTGTATTGTTTCATAATACATCGTTTATTAGTTGAAGCATAGTTCTTCTAATGAAATCGCCGAGATCACTTTCCCCAATTCTTGATATTTCAATTTTCTGAAAATAAAAATATATTTTAGTTCTTAATATATTTTCTAGTACGTCATCCACGGACGAAATGTGCAAAACTAAATATTCAGAACAAGGAAAATGTTTCTATTGTCACGTATACCTACCTGCGCCAAGTTAACGCATTTGTTACGCACTTGTACAAAAATTTACCTGACAATGACAATGACCCCATTCCAATAGAAATTTTTAAAGAATTTTTAAAGAATGTCCTAATATAACTGCTTATTATTTATTAACTAAATTTAAAATGTATTTAAATTTTCTCAATAAATTACCCTTTGTAAACTCTTATGGTATAAGTACAATTTATTACTTTACAAATCATTTAGTAAAACTTTTTCAATGTTAATTTATTTATATTTAAAGTGATATTACCCGAAAGGAACATATTTATTCGAATCAACAGTCACAAAAAAAACAATAAATTCATTATTATAATAATACCATAATCAACATTATTACTTACTTATGTAATATTTAAATTGCTCAACTTTTAATTTAATTTAATTAATTTAATTTAATGCTAGCAAATATCGTATATTTTAAAAATGTAATTTAAATTTTGTAGTTACATAATTTTTAACTTTTCATAGATAGAAATATAAATATATTAATTTGAAACATATTTCAAAACATATTTCCTGGATATAAAAATATGTATCTAGGGAATATCCAACTGATGTCTGTTTCGGATATCTATAGGAAAAATTCAAAAATATCTGCTGGATATCGGGCGCCGTATATCTATTGGATAGCTATTTTACGTCCTAACTATACATACATAGCCTAGCCATGAATTAGACATCCAGTAGATATTGAGTGTTGTATGGAAAAGTACGCAATGCAATTGCAATGTTTGGCCGGATAATAATCAATAAAAGAATCCGGTATAATAAAGGTCTGTATTATCGAGGTTGCACTGTAATAGGTATTCCTTCACTTTGTGAATTTGTGGCTTTTTGTGTTCAGATGAACGAAAAAAATTTATTTCGAACTTTTTTGCATACAAAAGATTTCAGTTTTCAGTGTTAACGTCGAAGAGTTTGTTTTTTATTTGTACTGTTTGCAACATCGAAGTTTGTTTGTATGGTTGAATTGAAAATATAAATTCTAGTTATATATTGCAAAAGCAAAAGTTTGAATTTTTCAATATTGCACTGTTTTAATTTAACAAGACTGCGGATAAAATTGTTTAAATAAACTTTTTTAATTTAATTTTTTCTGCTCTTTAGTTTCAAACATTTTACCAAAAGCGAAGCTCTCCACATTATTCATTGATACCCGCTTCAAACCATGCGTCAAAATAAAATCGAAGTAAATAAAATTCGCACACTTCAAACAATGACCGCCGAAGATAAATCAAACTCGACCAAATAAAATTTTATTCGTGCGTTCTCCATTTAATCAATTGCCTTCGAGGCCAAAATTACCCGGTTTGGAGCTATTCCACGCATTCCCAATAATGTCTTCTTAGAACAGGCGACATAAATCAGAGCAAGTAGCGTTGCCTACCTTCGATCTGGTAACCGGAGGACGGAGTAGAAACGGTGTCCCACGCACGTATAACCTTAATTTACCGGTCTATTTTCCACTACCTCCTGATTGGTCCAACAAGGGCACCCCGACATCAAATCATCATTACTTTCGCCCGCGATGACACTTTCAGGACAATAATTTTAATATTCAGCGCGCGTGGCTGCAACACAAAAACCCACCAAATTATTTAGAAGGTTTTGCGTTTATTTATTTTTGTGTTGGTTTTGGTGGACTGAAAAAGTTGACATGTTTGTGGGCGCTTCATCTCGACCGCCATGTCTTATTATAGTCATTCGCTGGTGTACTGTCACTTATCTTGGCAAGATGCCAACTTCTTCTGCTAGTGAGTGTTACCAGAGCGTTAACATTTATTGGGGTTCCATCCGTTTGTAATTAAACTACCAAATAGCATAAGCAAGGAAAATTACAATCGAAATCATAACGGGCTTGTGTTAAGCAAATTGTGTCACGTTTGCAACTGTACTCAACTGTATACTGAATTTTAAAGATTGAAACTTGGAAAAAAAATTATATCGCCAATTTTAGGTTTTCTGTAGTTTATTTTTTAATTACGAGGAATGAAATTGAAGAAACAAATTACACTGAAATACTTATAGCATTTTAGTATTTTTAACGTTTGTGCAATGGGGAAAACACGATCTAATAAGAACTGTTTGTAATAGAGCCAAAAAAAGCTGCGCTGATGTACAATTCAAAACACAAATCCGATTTTTACTAGCTGAAGTACCCGGCTTCGCTCGGTGTACAAAATTTGGTGGCTGTAGAACACTCCTTTCTATGCGAAAATCCATTTGGGCGATACGCCCCCTCCCCTCACAACCTTCCTCTAAACACTCTGCGAAAACTGTGAAATTTTTAATAAAATCGGTCGAGTAGTCTATGAGTCTATAGCGGACAAACAGACAGACATTCACTTTTACATAATATAGATAATAATAGCAATACCCGGAGACGTACGCGTCTTGTCCCTCGTCACCTGCTGACACAAAAAAAACGCTGACCTTGATGATATCTTTTAATTTATATGAATGTTTTAGGAACGCACAAAAACACGATCGTAAAATTTAAACTACTCGTCCAAACTATGTTGTGTAAAAGGCAATTTTTATCTACATAAAATTTCCCTGACGATATGCAAATTTATTTTGATACGATAATATTACCTACTTAAATTACCACCGACATATTAAAATTAATTTTAAATATATCTGTTAGCCATATTTTATCAATTTGTGAATGAACCTTAACAGGTCTTTTTAAGCACTACAACTTTTCTATAGGAAGCATTCATATGTCTTTTACCGTTAGGGAAGCGTTCGTAAGAAACGCATTCGCTCAACCGTTTTTTCATCGTCTCACGACGGATTTTTTTTAAATTTTTACTCCGATCGGCACCAAACTTCACAGGAACACTCTCCAGACTATGCCAGAGTATTCCTGAAAATTTCATCAAAATCGGTTCAGCAGTTTTGGAGTTTATAGGGAACATACACACATACCCACACACATACATACATTCAGTTTTATATACATATATAGATATAAATATAATACAACGGAATAAAGCTGCTAAGACGCACGAAACTCTGATAAGGACTTTTTTCCATAATTGCATCAGAGTAAAACCGGCTTGTTGGCAGCCAATCATATATCAACCTTTTGGCGCGATATTTTTGAATCACTAATCAGAATTAAAAATTGAACTATTCAACTTGGTAAAATTATTTTTCTGGATTAAATGAAAGACATGGTTCAAAACTCATTCCAACTCAAATATAAATTTTTGACTGAACTAATTTGACAATAAAAATTCTACGGTCCATAAAAATTCACAATGAACTAATCAGTAACTTCAGTTTTATTTTAGTGAAACATTTAAATTGTTGATTTCCAGTACACCAGATTCAATAGAACACAGTAAATTAAGGTGACATTTTCTTTCGATCGAAAAATGTTCTCTTGTATTAAACAGTGGTCATAAAAAGGCAGTAAATAAAGTTAAGTGCGCGAAATGTAGCAATGGTGTTCTTGTGAGCATGATCCAGGCCGATAACTGGCAGAATATATGATTTAATAACGGCCGCCATTCAAGAAATATCCGAAACGGGTTTTACGATCGCGAATGTATCACTCGTGTAATGGAAACTCGCGATGGTCCACATGTTGTCATTAGGCAACGTGATACAACTTCAAACGCAAGCAACCCAACATTTGGGAATTTAATAAACTTCTGCGAAAGGTGAAATTTCGTGCCGGATGAAAATTAATTAAACGGCGACGTGAATAATTACAAACTCGCATGTGAGACTGAATGAAGCGTTGTAGTTAAAACGGGGAAAATACTTAATACGTGAAATGTGACACTAAGCTCGAAATTTGGTGTAAAAAATTAATTTGTAGCGCTATATACCGTTCAATAGTTCACTGAATTTGAAAGTTGGAAAATTTGTTTTTAATTGATTTGAATGAATTTGAGATTTGTTTTTAAACTATTTTTATTAATTTGGAAAATTAATCCGAAACTAGTAACAATACATACCGGGAGTTGCAAGAAATATATTACGCACGAGTCAAAAAAGTTACGCACTGCGTCGCCAGGGTGTAATTGTTTTACAACTAGTGTTGTGTAGCGTGCTTTTTCTTCAATCAATTTTTTTCAAAAAAAAAAATAAAAAATACACGTAGAAAGTAAGGAAACAACTGTCACTGTAACTATCAGTTATGCTACCAACACAACGTTGATAAAAGTCCCTAACTGTGCAATTTTATTCTATAACACACGGCGTGCGTAAGAATACGCTTATTTAGATTATTGTTTGTATAATATTATAATAGGATTTAGAAATGGTTTGATGTTGAAGTGTTCGAAATGTATTTTGAGTCTCAAGGTGTTATTTAAAAATAAACTTCCAGTTAATTGTAAACTTGTTGCATCAATTACTGCAAACTTCAGTTTAAAAAAATATTTGAGTTTGGTATTGAAGTTTCAAATTGAATAAAACAAGAATTTACAAATTCACAGTAACAATATTAGATGTGGGAGCTTCTTGGCTTCTTTTTACGAATATAAAGCAACTCATCATTTCATACTTTCAAAGATTTATTGCAACAATTTTGGTGTTATTGTATAATATCCTTTCCTGTAGCTCTTGAAGAGAATAAACAGGGATTTTAAATGTTTTGCAAGAGTAGAAACAAAAAGGAGTATAAATGAGTAAGATCGCAGGATAATTGTGCCATGCAACTTTCAAATTTGTTCGCTAATTCACAAATAATTATGGTTATAGTTCATTTTTTAATTCAAATATCGCGCCAAAAGGTAGATCTACGATTGGCTGCCAGCAAGCCGGTTTTACACTGATTAAGTTATGGAAAATAGGCAGTCGCCATATTGTCGAAACTGTTGATTAGATTTTCCTGTTATAGTAGCTAATTTTTGTAAATTACAATTATATAAATGATAGAAACAATTCTTATCAAAACTCCATAATTTTAATTGTGCTGAGCAGCTTTTGCATTACATTTGTATAAATAATAAAAACCTTATCGAACTTTTGTGTTTTGAATTGGTTCTATTAGGAACAGTTCTTATCAGCTCATTGTACAAACGCCAAAAACAACTTGCTAGGAATATTCCAGTGTAATTTGTTCTTCCAGTTTCACTCCTCCTAATAAAAAAATGAACTGTGGCACTTATAATTTTAAAGTTTCCCTTATGAAGTATATATGGCACTTAAGATGTTAAGAGAAGCTTAAATTTAAGTTGAAGTAGTGCAAAAAATTAGTTTCAGTTAGTTTTCATCCACAATCTGAAGTCGTTATTAAAACACCACTTTATACACAAAAGGTCAATTTACCATTGTTGGAAAGTATTCAAAACTTCACAAAAGCTTTCGCACCCATTGTCTGGCCGGCTGTAGACTTTGGACTAGATAATTTGAGCACTTTGTTCATTTTCAATGGAGCCCCAAGAAGGAATGTTTGACAATTTAAAATTGAAGACGTCCCGGAGTTATTAAACTGGGATGGGGAAGTACCGCAGGTAAAAAATCACAACTGAGTCATTAATGGCGCCTTTTTCGCCGCTGCTGGAGAAGTGCGAAAATAAAATAAAGCTAAAAAAGGGATATACAATTTATACAGTTTTATTTCCGAATATGTGATTGTTGTGTGGCGGCGTGTTCTTTTATTCAACACATTTTATATGAACGATATAGAGCCACCCTTATGACAGCAGGCAATTTCATACGGCATTGGTTTATTTGGTTTTCTATAGGCAAAGGAATGAGGATTTTTTTTCATGATTTATTCCCGTTTATAAAATATACCGCCGATAAATTGACGACCATCTACGCGGAAATCGTAGATTAAAATTCGAAACGCGAAACTTGCAAGGAAATGGAGATTTTTTATTTTTTTTCCGGTACCAATTAAATATCGCAATTTATTACGGGGGATGATTTATTCGGACGGCGATAAATTGCGATTAAAAATTTCAGACCCGCCCGCTTCGGCGCGTTTGTCTGCCGGCATTCCTTTAATTGCGCGGATCAAAAATCGGAACTGGGGAAAATTTAAATTGACTCAAACGTACCGACGCTGTGATTACAGTCGGAGAGCGAAACGCGGAGGCGGTTGGATTGCGTTGAAATTTTGCTTTACGTTTCAAGAATCACTTCATTCTATTTTCAGATATCATTTCGACGTTTCGCTGAAAGATAATGCAATTACACGTTGCTCTCTTTGCCGGATACCTTATTTAGTTTCTTGTTAGCTTCGAATTTTATCAAAATGTTTTCATTGAAACGGGGGAATTTTCACAAAAAGCTTCAACAACTTGTTTAAATAGTTCTGAAAGCAGCTCCATCAAAAAATCCAGGTAAACGCTGAACTTTTAACGACTCTCAAAAACTGGCATCTCAAATAAAAATATTTTCTTATAGAATGCTGGGTCATTACATCCGGTCGGTTGCAGGACAAGATTTTCACTAACTACAGATTTTTTGTGGCTGAAGGTTCTTTTACAAAAATAAAAATAATTTCGTTGGTGTTTTTTGTTCTAAAAAACAGTCTGAACTTTTTGTTTGTCGCTTTAACCATTAACCCTTTTCTACAATTATGAAATACCGTGTCTTAATTTTAGCATTGACCCCACAATGTAAATATATATGTTCAATTAAAAAATAATAATTTAGAAATAAAAAATTTAGTTGTTGAAGGAAGAAAAAATTAATATTGTGAATTGGTATAAAAATAACAATAGCTTCAGACAAATCAGATATTTATTTGCCATCAATTATTTAGACAAATCGATGCCATTTGTTGGAAGAGCAATGAATTAAATCCCATTTATTTAAGAAATGCTCTCCAGGGATTTTACAACTGTTTAGCGTATTGTTTAGAATGTAAAGGAGGTCAATTATTATAATTTTTCTCTTAAATAAATTGTTCTACTGTTCTAACGTCTTGTCATTACAATTTTATAATAACTAACTTAAAATAAGTTGACGTGAGAGTAAGATTGGTTGCATAAATTAACTGATTACATTACATTATCAGTGTTGTGTAAGAACGTTGAACTTGGCTCTTTAAATGCTAATGTTAATGCTGATGGTGAGCTATTCAGAGGTTCAACGTTCGTATTTCCTTGTTACAAATTTTGCATAAGAAGCATAAGTTAATAAACTTAATTATAATAGTTGCTGTTATCACAAATTATAAATTAAGTTCATTTGCCCGGAAAATCACTCACACAAAGAATTAAAATTAAAAATCCATGTTTGAGAATTCAAACATTCGGAAATTTGCATCGCATGTTCAATGTTAGAAAAGACCCGGTATAAATTTCTTAACGGTTTTTACTCATTCAAAATAAAAAACACACGCTAAGAAAACAGTCTAATTTGTTTAGCCATCTTTTTTATGAGCCGGCAAAGTTCAAAGTTTTTAAGAGTCTCAATAACGACTAATGAGCTGTGCAGGATGACATTACCGTCATCTTGGAGTAATTTTTTCTGAAGTCAACGAAGTTCAACTGTTGTTTTTTTTTTTGTTTAAGTTGTGATGTTGTTCAGCAAGCAGAATAAATTTTCTGTAAACCCTGAACTTTTTCTGGCGAATGTGATCATTGCTTTATTGCAGGCAGATTTACAGTCACTTAACGTGGCCATAAATGCGACATTGCACTTAGAAAGGAATATAAGCTGGAAATAATTCCAGATCGCAATTTATGTCCAACTTTAACATTTTCGCCCTAATTTTTTTATTGTCGCTGATACCGTTGGTGTAATAAAAACGGCCAAAAATTTATAAATAGCGTGTTCGTTTAGGTAAAGGGTATCGACTTTCAAAGTTGAAGTTATTTCACTCAGGATAATTTCTCAGGTATCCAGTGAGTATCTCTTTGAGATGACAGTTCTGCTTTGAAATGTGGAAAATTTATCCAAGGCGTATTTGCGCTCTTCAATATACATATTTGGTGATGATGAAGTTGCAAATTGCACTATTGGGGTAATGGAACGAGCTTTAAGAAGCGATAACATCAAAAAACTTTAATGCAGTAATCTGAAACATGCAATATGGAAATTTTATTGAGAAGTCTCTGAAGTGGTGATGCAATTTTATAAAATATCAAAGTACTAACTCAAGCAGAGATTGGATAGGAATCGCGTTAAGGAATTCCAGCAAAGGCTTTGATTCCGGCCCAAAATCGCTTCGGCATATTTTATTTGCGAGGAAGAAATTTCATTTTGAATGATTCCATATATTGCTGGAATATTAAATGAAATCACAACTTTGTCGATAGTTGTGTCGCTTGTGATTTTGGTTGGTAGATTGTAATTATTGTCTTCCCGGTTTAAATTTCGCCATTGTATGAGTGGGGAATTTAGTTATGAATTTTGTCGCGTCTCGACAAGGAAGTGGACTCTTTTTGCATGTCAAAGCGGTTATCCCTGAACAAGTTTTAAAACTAGTGAACTGGTTCAAGCCTGGTGGCATTGATCCAGTCACTCTCTCCCATTTTTTTTTTATAAAAGACATTTAACTACATTCACACAAGTTGCCCAAGCAGTGGTAGCTCGTACATAAGTACTGCAGAGCTGCAGAACTGCCAAAAAATCGACGCCAAAAAAATTAACTTCGTTTGTATTTAATTTATAAAACGTAATATTGAAAAAATTGAATTTCGTCACAGAATTTTATTTGCTTAATCGCAACAACTCGTACCATCTCGTAACTCCATATCTCCATGCAATTGAGGATCCAACATTCCAACAAACCAGTTAAGTTTTGTAGTTGTTTCAGCGGAGCGAACCATTGTTTTTATACTGGGCCATTCGAGGCAGTGCACAGAGCTGCTTGAGACAACCCCACTATCCCCCTCGCGTTCTGTACATATCCAAACTCTTCCGCTAGTTTAATGCTATTTATGTGCTGCATTTCATGCAGCTCTGTTACAGATTTTGGACGTGATGTTAGGTGGGGTTTTTCGCTTTGTGGCTTTGTCGTTGTAAACTTTGATTTTATACTTTCGTGTTCGTGTATTGCATTAATGTTTTTTTGACAATGGATGTTGTGGACAATTTGATTAACTTTAAGCGATTTGTGAAGTATAGTTACGAAGAAAAAATAGATTTAAAAAATATAGGTCGACCGCTGCCGGATATTATTATTGAAACAAGAGGTATTAGTCGTGGAAAACCATATAAACGTCAATTCAACAAAGAAATTTATGCAAGAAATAACTGGATTTGTGGCTGCAACAAGAAAAATACCATTTTTTGCTTTCCATGTTTACTTTTTGACTGATTTAGTACACTTGAGTGAAAAAATAAAAAAGCATGAAAACTCCAAGAGTCATCTTCACAATTCAATGGAGTTAGCAATATTAGGAACAATCAAGATCCAATCTCCAATCTGCTGATTTTGCATCTATTTATTTATATTATCCATCCGAAACAGTGATAGCAAAAATTCCAAACGTCACATTTAACCCGTCAGAGCTGACTCGAAATAAATTTTATTCGCGGCTAGCGCCCTGTTTGATAGGCACTGGTTTATAGCGCGTTATCAGCTACTTATCGGTAACTCAATACGATTCAAAATATATCAACTAAAGTCGCCGCTTATTGTATGCAAGCAATGCGTAAACTTTACTTATCGATACAATTTCAGTGTTAATAGCCTTGTCCATGCTTTCTATTGAAAAGAAATTTATGCCCGAAATTAAAAATTTTAATGAAAAGGTCATTAATAAATTTGCCAGTAAGAAAGACCGCAAGATCGATCTGATGTACAAAAAATAGGTAAGTTTAAACAAAAACATTATATCAAATGCAAATTGTATCACGAGCCGCCACTGCCAAGCACTAATATCCACCCACTTGGTCCCTAACATCTAATTTCTTCATAGTATAAGATTAAGAATGCGTTATAGTGAAAACCGTTCAGAAATAGTAATTGTATGGTGGCCGAAACTTCTGTCACCGTCGCTGTCGAAAATTTAAAGTTGGCTTTTTTAGTTTATTTATATTTCCTTTCTCCATATTTGTTGAGTTACCAATACCTTGCACTTATACTCACAAATTTAGCAACTAATAACAATATTTGTTTGTAATTCCGAGTATTCAGAGAGAATATTATGACAGCCGATACCGCCCTCGCGATGTTGTGTTCTCGGAATCCGTAAAAATTAAACGGTTTACAGATTTTCGGTAGTACGCAAATATCTTTCTGGAATTAAATACTTTTTTGTTCAACTGAAGAAATAAAACTATGAAGAATATTGGTAAAATTAGCACTGTTCTAAATTATAAAACGTTCACACCTGCAAGTTAGTGGAATTTTCTATAAACCGCTAAGCCAACTTAACTGAGTTAATCACGAATTATTGTAGCCAATAAAATTCCGTGGCAGTTGCCATCGAACCAAATCGCAATCAATAAAATATTTACATCAGTCATTACGATCAGACATAAAGCGATCCATAAAGATGAGACATTAAAAGTCACACACGCGACCGAACACTTGAAATGTGGAATCGCAGAATCGATCACATTAGTAAGGTGTCGATTGCATCTGCCGCCCGGCTTTGCGTAAATAAGGTCTCTTTCTACAGCTGAAGAGCCGACCCAAAAATGCGCGCCCGTTGATTTATGGCGGATTCCCTGCATTCGCTCCGAACGATTATCAGCTGAATGTGATAACCGAACGGGGCGCGCTATTTAATATCAAAACGACTCTCGTTACTGACACGCGTTACATGAAGATACGATTCATCTAATTTCGAACTTCCCGGGCCCAAATTAGATTTAATCGTCGCGCACAAAAGCGTGGTGATTGATGTCGGCCTTTTTTCCGGCCAGAAATCGCCAGACTTAATTAGCGCGCAAGTCATTTCCGAAAGGCAAATCCGGAAAGTTAAACAAAGTAGGTAAATCACCGCGGCCCGCAAAATAAACTTGGCGGTTTAGAACAAATTCTCGTGGAACTAGTAATACCGCAGGACTATTTACCGTATCACTCCTGTGATTTATGAACTTAATTTTGTAGCACTTTAATCAGATAAGTTTTCAACCCGTCCATAAATTAAGACGCGAAAAAAGGAGCTTTCCACGTGCGATCATAAAGCGGCAGGATGCAAGCTAGCCAAGAATTTCTCTGCAAGTTCAGAACAAAACAATTTGTTATTTCCGCGATATTAAGGCGAGGGGTATCGCGGCTCGTTTATGAACCTGCCCTTAATGACCCCACAGCTCGACGCTCTTCGCGCCAGACATTCGTTACATGTGTCACATCAAAAGTTGCAATTAAAAATGATGTTCAGTTCGATTCGCTTTAATGGCCAAATTAATTAATTAACAGTCTCTCAGCGTTTATGGTTACTTCAATATGGATCATAAAGCGTCAAAACATTTATTGCAAACTTAGAAACTTTTTATTTTAATGGCGGCAACTAAATATTTATTTAAAGTACATAGCAGCTGTACCCGTCAATGCGTGAATGGGTGAGTCAATTTGTGCCAATTTAATGTTGCAGTGCTTGCGTTTAATAATCTAATTTAATTGAGACAGTAAGAAGAAAATCACTTATTTGAAAAATTAATTATTTGTTTATACACTTAGAAAAAAAATTCTTATAGATAAGAAAATTCGGGCTTAAATTTTAAATTAAAGAATTGGTCGTTCTTGAGTTTTAAGAATGTTCATTCTTCTTGCCAAATTTAACAGTGGGTCATGCTTGATTTCAAATTTGTTAAATTTAAGGACGTGTCATTCTTAATTTCTAGAACGTCGATTCTTTGTGACAAATTCAAGAATAGGTCGCTCTAATTTTAAGAACATTTATAAGTTTTACATTTAAGAATAGGTCGTGTTGATTTCAAGAACTTTTATTTAATTACTTAAGAATGTTCTTAATTAATGTGTTTTTTATTTAAGAATTGAAGATGGCCTTTTTATTATATCAAATAAGCACTTGTAAATACAATAATCTTTTTCTAATTTTTATAAATCGTAGAATGGAAGAAATTTTAGAATATAAAGTTATTTCTCATACATATTTTTATTAGTAGATGAAAATTTAACATCATACATTTTTAGTTTAAGAACCACATTATCAATTGGTAACTGATAAACGTATATGAAATGGAAGTTTGTTGAAGTCATTAGCCTTCTCAATGAATTTTGGCCGCCACACAAATAAATTGTTTTTCTCTCAAGAAATAATTGGCAAAAATCTACATCAATCTAAAATCAAAGAAACAAAACGCTTACATTGCACCATGGATATTATTATAAAAGTTTACTAATATAGACCAGTTTGAATGCTTCAATAATGACCATTTCACTTTATGCATATTTCCTTTCCTCAAATCCGCGTACTTCAGTTTTGTTAAATTCTTACAAAGAGCTCTACGTCCGCTAAAAAGTAAAATTTCTTATAAGATAAATAAATAACACTAAATGTATAAAAAAAAATCAAAATTATTTCTTTACCTTCGTCGTTACTATTAATTCTGTTATAGAAGCAACTGGTTTCGTTTTATCTCTTCTTACTTTTCGTTCCGACAGAAATAGACTAACAAACAATTTGTTTAATAGCTGATACATTGAAAACAATTGTAGAACTTTTACAAAATTCAGTCGGTAAGCTAAAAGTGTGGGAAAAATGATAATTACAACAAATTTACTTACATGCGAATTTATCACACACAGAATCAGAAAATCCCCATAATTTCAGTGCCATATTTAAAAATGGTCTTTGAAACTGATCATTTTGTTGATCGACATTTATTAATATTGCATTGAATTAACATATACATCTCGGCACATTAAACCACTTGTAATATTTCCCATTTCTTCACAATTAAACATTCACTAATTATGTAAGGTACTAAAAATTCACTTTACAATAAAAATACAGAAAATGCACACCGTAATAAGAATTTTCTTACTGGAGTCGAGTTTGGTGTAACGTTTTTCAACTAAATTTGTAAGAAATTCTAAAGTAATTTATCTATTGTCAGTAAACAGTCCTTTGGAGAAGGTCATAAAGCAATTTACAACATTCCGTACAATTGTATTCGCCCAGCTGGACTCAGCGCAAGGCTTCTAAACAATTGTAAAACCCCTGAACCCAACTTTCATCTAAAACCTTCAGTGAGGTCACCACAAATTGAGAATTCCCTTGCTAAATCCAAGACAGTGGTTTGCTAGATTTAATATTGTTCGTTCTAATAGCAAGCAGAATCGTACTAAATACAAGACTTTTATTCGTTCTTAATGTAAAAAGTGGGTTTTTAAAAAATTCTTAGGTAGCATTTTTTCAGTGTTCCTGAACGTTTTCAATTCCCAATTTTCAAATCATTGGGTCGCCGCTAAAGTTAGTTAAACAAACGTCATAATGAATTAAATTTGGCGTAACAGTCAGGGACGTTGCACTCAATTATGCTTAAAGGGACTGACAGACCGCGGTCAAGCTGCGGTTCGAGCCGACTAATTCCTAAACCCTAGTTAAAAACCATCCCCAACAGTCGCTTAAACTAATCACTGTATTTCACCAGTTCTAATCATTTTTTGATGACTTAATGCCAGCTGCGTGTTTGGTTGTAGAACCCCGCGATAACTTTGTTCTACTTCCAGAAAAAAGTTTGTGTTGTTTCGAAGTCGGCATGAGCTGTCTTTATTCCGAATAATTTATTTGAGCGCCGCGAAACTACTTAACTAGCTGCGATATATCTTCATGAGCGCACAAAACAGCCTACAAGAAGCGGCAAATTTGCGCGAATAAGAAAACAACTTCGGCATGCACTTGTAGCGAGTTTAGGCAATCCGAGCGTTTCTGGATAATTACCAACTCCGAGCTTGACAACTTTACGGGGCCGCCGATTTAACCTTATCTCGAATTAGTCGTCTAATGCAATTTTTGCGGGCGCCAAACGTTGAGTGGGGCGGTTTCATTAAATTAGCGCGATTTGCGCTGCAACATTCCATATTTCTGGACGGGTTTCTTGGAACGAATTAAAAGCCGGTGCGTGCTCGGAGCTTACTAACCCAAATACGCCTCATTTCACATTCTGGCTCCATACAGACACATTTTAAGGTCGGCGTATCTGGAATTTGATCAGAGCGATGCAGGCGAGGATCGATTTGTGCGAGAATGTGGCTTAGGTTTTATGGCGAACGACCGTTATCAGTCTCTAAAAAATTTGTAAGAATAAAATGTCTTAATTTTTAACAGAATTTAAGGTTAGGTGGTTTGAATAATTTAATGACATTATTTACAACTAATTTACTGTAATTTAAATAAATTGTTCTTAATTTGAAAGTGCACTCAAAAAAATGCCACCTAAACAGGATGTGATGTGATGTTAAATTTTCCCCTATTAATAAAATATCGGTAGCCGCAATTAACAATATTGTAACTGACAATTTGTCGATTTTCACTTTTTTCACATTTGATATCTTGGGTGTGATTTACATGATTTAGTAAACTAAAATTATTTTTTAATTTTTGTTTCATTATAAAAAAAATCAATTTTTATCTCATTGTATCTGCAATAACGTACTTACCAACAGATAAAACATGGTAAAAAATTTTACTGAAATTTAATGCCTGACCTAAAAATTGTAACATACTTTACCTTTCCAAGAACTAAGAAATTTACTTAAATAAAATTGTACCAAAGCTTACAATGTTGTTGCCGGGATAATACATTCTTTTAAGCTCTTTCATAGGAATTTTAATGATTCTTACAATGTTATTCTTCGGATTCCTTTAAGATTTATTGACTTACAATGTTTTTGCATCAATGGTTATCGGACTAAACGACGACTACGCATACTTACAATGTTGTTTCCCGCTTAAAATTCGGTAACATCGAAACACGGTAGTTTGATTTTATTAGTATTTTGTGAATACGAGTGAATTATATTGTTAGTAAAACAATATTGTCATGTCTTCACGTGGAAGGAAAATTTTGCAGTTGCTACAAAATCAACACGGTAAGTAAGACTTCTTAATTATTGCATTTGTTCAACCTAACCTCGTTATTTTAACTCAGACAACCGCCTAAGGCACCACCTTGGGGCTCGGAAAAATGAATATAAATATATATTTTTTTGACGTAGCTATTAAAATCATAAAAGTTCTATGCTACATTTTAGATAATATAAAGAATACGTGGTATAAGTTTTATCAAAATCGGTTGAGTAAATTTCCAGATATCTTGAACACCAGTTTGAACAAAGTACCCGAGATGCGGCCGTACTTTGCTGCGCTCACTTCAAATTGCTAGAACTCCGAAAATAATTTGAACTTTCAAATGGTTAAACACTTAAAATTTCCTACAAAGTATATACAATAAATCTAGCCAAAAAAAAAATTGATTTTCTGAAAATCTCAATGTGGTGTAACTAATAAGATTTTGTTGTTCTTCAGATATTTCCGAAGATTCGAATATTAATAAGAATGATTCCCCGTTATCAGTAATAATACTACAATATTATATCGTATTTTATTATAATTATTGTTATAAGCAGTCTAAAAAGTTGCAATGAATTGGAGCTTACAATATTATTACAACAAATTTCAAAAAGTAAATGAGTTGTAAAACACTTTATAATCTTATTCGATAAAAATTCTGTGTGCAAAATAATTGTAAGCGAAGTTACAATGGTATAACTGTAAACATTACTTCTATGAACAATGGTAAACGCTGATAAATCCGTTAAATCAATAAATTTTCTCAAAATAAATTATACAGTGATATTATATGAGTTAAAATAAATGAGTATCCAGATATTTCAAACCCAAAAAAGAATTATCTCCTCAAGAAAAAGGAAAAGAAAAGATGTAGAATCTTTAAAACGCTCTCCTGAAAAATTACGTTTTGCTAGTTACAATGTTGTTCATTGCGGCTACCGGTATGTTCTATAATACAACTGATTTGAAATTTATTTCAATTTAGAAATAGAAAAAATGTATGCAGTCAATCACAACGATAACAAACACCCTGTTGTACACTGAAAGCAATGCTACTTAAGAATTTTTTAAAAACCCACTTCTTACATTAAGAACTGATAAAAGTCTTGTATGTGGTACTGCTTGCTATTAGCACGAACAATATTAAAATTAGAACGACCCATTCTTGAATTTGTCATGAAGAATCAACGTTCTAGAAATTAAGAATGACCCGTTCTTAAATTTGACCAATAGAATAACCATTCTTGAAATCAAGCATGAACCACTGTTAAATTTGACAACAAGAATGAATATTCTTAAAACTCAAGAATGACCAATTCTTGGGCCAAAATTAAGAACGCGCAATTTTAAATTTGAGCTCAACTTTTCTTACCGATAAGAATTTTTTTCCGAGTGCGTTGCGAATTTAAAATCGCATGTAGCCTTAAATTTCTGTGATTATTTGAACAAAAGTGATTACACTCCATTGAGTAAACAGAAAAATCACAAAACGAAATAAAATCCAACGAGTTCAAGAAGAACGAAATTGCGCATTCCTACAAAGGTTCCCATCAAATGTTTTAATGAAACGTACATCAGCTCGAGCGACAGGAAAACGAACCGGCCCGATAAAACAGAAAAATAATTATTTACAGAAACAATATAATAAAGCTTCCGAGGCTCCAATGTCACCGCTGAGCGATGACAAAACAAATCAATGACAGCATTTTTCGCGCGATATAAAGAGCGAAAACGAAGATCCCGGGCGATTAAACCAGATTTCGGTTTCGGGTTCCACAGATAAGTCAAACAGAGACGCCTTTCGGCTCACTCGAATGTGAGATCCATCAATCCCAAGTCGACACCTTCGCACGTACTTCTTTCATCCCTTTAATAGAAACCGAGACGTTTTAAATTTGCACAAAAAAAATGTTTTATTGTATCTCGCAATTTCTGAACTCTGTTTAACATTCAAAAGCTTTCGTTGGGAAATTCAAAGTTTCCGACTCCGAAAAAGATTTATAAAAGTTGGAGTTGTAAAGTTTCATTACCATTCAGCCACATATAATATCTAAATACCGAAGAGTCGGGAAAGTTTCCTAATTCGATTTTTTTTAAATGAATACAAGCGCTCGTCATTAAATCTGAATAATCGCAAGGGACGTCAAAACACGTCGATAAATTTCGTGCTATCAGCTTTTGTGTATATTAAATGAGGGCCGATATTGTTTTTAAAAAGCT
This sequence comes from Dascillus cervinus, assembly GCA_949768715.1. Lineage (NCBI taxonomy): Eukaryota > Metazoa > Arthropoda > Insecta > Coleoptera > Dascillidae > Dascillus > Dascillus cervinus. Next base: position 33,826,868 of record OX458317.1, on the reverse strand, counting down.
TCAGTGGGAAAAAAATTGACCGTAATTTCGGGCCCGGATCCCGCGTTGTAAGTGTAATTCTCGGCTAGGATTTCAGGACCCGTCCGCGCCACAATGACGCCGTGAATTACGCTCGTGTTCGAAGCTACTACGATGACATGGGAGCAAATTATGAGACGGTTTGTGGCCTGGAATGGAGATTTTTACACTTTGCGAGAAGTCGTTTTTAAAGTCATAATTCAAAACTTGATTTACTGCCCGGAATATTTGTTTATAATCGGTCGATTATTTTGATGATTCGGATCTTTTCTTGCAGTACAAAAAAAAATTCATTAATTTTTAACTTAATAATACAGTAGAGCGTCGATTATCTGAACGTCAATTATCCGAAACGTCAATCATCCGAATCATCGTTAACTTTACATTACATTATAATGTGATTGAAATATTATTTGTTGTTCAATATATGTTTGTATTATATCATTTTGAGCGTTTTAGTGCCCATAAACTATGACTGTTCGGTCATCCGAATTTTCGATTATACGAACGGTAGTCGGTCGCAATTAGTTCGGATAATCGACGCTCTACTGTAGTTAACACACGTTTAGTTACACCAAATAAATGTATTATTCAGTCTTAATTTGCTTTATTTTGGAGGAATAGTTCTTTATTAATAAAAAATAAATGTATATTAAAATCAAATAAATATTTGTTATTAATAAATATTCTTTCATAAATATTTGTTAACATTAAATATACGTTTAATAATAGTAAATAATAATATAACCAAGATTTATTAATTATTTATGTCATTTTAATATAAGTAGTTTTTTACTAATGAATTTCAGTTAACAATTAAATTAGCATATTAATAATATCAAATAATATGCGGGAAATATTTACTATAAACACTTCATTATTTATTAATAAATATTTTATAAATTGGATTTTTAATAATAATCTCATATTAAACTGAAATTTTTTATTTAAAATGAATAAAAATATTTAAAATACAATAAAATAAAATAAACGTAAAACAAAAGTTATACCTATAAATAATTTAAAAAAATATTAGAGGATCATTCAATGTGAAATGTATTAGAAATGTTTGTAAAATGTCTAAATAATACAGTTGCTGTCGTTATAGATATCTATTAATATTCTTGGTTGCAGGAAATAAATTTACGTTCATCGCCGATTAAATGAATATGTGTGGGAAAAGTGCAACAAATATTTTTAATGTCAATAATTTGTTTAGAAGTGGAAAAATCGTCATCAGTCATCTCATATGCTTCAATATCTTTATCAATATCATAACAAACAATTGTTTTATGTATTAAATACATTTGTTTGTCACCAGTGTACAATAGATTTACAACCTTTCCAAAAACTGGTTCACCATATACTTCCCGCTTTACTTGAACGATTATACTTTTTTTAAAAATGATGGCGTGTTCCATATTATTATTTTAATGCGCTTCTCAACACTACCGAATAACGCAAAGAAATGATTTGGCTGTTAATGCAAACATCCGGTTCAATTGTAAAATAAGAATTTTTTATCTTAGACAACTTACCTTTTCAACAAATGAGTATTTATTTTTGATAAAAATGTACAAATGTATTTTCTTTCACTAACAATGAATTAGTACCAAATAATATGCATTACATATAAAAAACCTTAGTTATTATAAACAAATACCCATTGTTATACTTAATAAATTTTTGTTTGCATGAATTGAGAACATATTTGTTTTGTTTGTTGATCTGAAACAAAGTCGAAAGTAATAAATAGTTTATTTCTAAAAAATAAATTGATTTATAAGAATTGGTAGTAGTTAATAAAGTGTACTTTTTGACAATTTAAATACTTAAACATAAATAAATCAGCTGCAAATGGGCGTTTTTTTACTATTAGACTGACTATTTCTTTCAGTGTAAAAACGGTAAATTAGCGTTTAAAATGATGCGCCGATCCACGCGTGTGATTACTCATTTCAGTAAAATCATTGCTGTGAATTGTGTGAACAGTCCAATGGTCGCCGAATTCCGAAATGCGCGTGCATAACCGAAAATTTTCATCAGAAACTCAATTTAAAAAGCAAACGAACGGAATGGGATTTGTTTTCGCAAAAATGAGTCGCTTGTACAGTTTATTGCAGAGTAACTTAATAAGGACTTCAACAACGAGATATTTCTCTGTTGCTGAAAAAACCTCTAATGGAGTTTCTGTTCGTCACGCTGAATACAAAATGAATTTATGAACGCGGTACTTACCGACAAACAAAACAACGGCCGCACTTTTTGAATACAAATAAACTTTTTTTGCATTGCGATTTTAAAACGTGGAAGTTGAGTGTTAACTTGTTTCTATAAAAAATTTAAATTTTGAGTTAACTTAAAAAATAGTTTATTTTTTAATTCTTTGAAACTAGCAAATAATCCAAGTTCTTAATGGATTTAATTGAAGAAAATTGGTTACTGTGATGTTAATGAATATGTTTATGTAAATCTGTTGCCAACTCGTGTAGTTGTCAATTAACAAGATGAGCAGGTTGTATCAAAACCGTAAGTTAATCTCAACTTGAAATCGGATTAGATAGTTATCGACAATTTCTCGTTAAAGCTTAATTTGGTTGAGTAATCCTTCGATACCGAAATTAAGCAAGAAAAAGTTCTGTTTTTGGAAACGATTAAAATTAAATAAAGCATTTCTTCTCTAGTCACCTTAAAACATCTAATTTTACCATTTTCGGAAGATAAACTGGTTGTTTTTAAAACTAAAACTTCTAGACTCAAATTTTTTTTTTGATCCGAGTCTTAAAAAATATTTTCTACCATTTTTGGTTTGAAAATTTTATTAATACTTAAACTTTGGAGGTAAGTTTTCTTGACAGATCTTTTTAGTTGCCACACTGCTTTCTCAAAACAACACTGACAACTAAATAATATCACGACTGCTTGGATATCACAGAATTTATATATTTTGTACTTTGTCGTGTATTGTTGACTGGATAAAAAATAGCACGTTTTATTAGAATTAAGAGTTACTTTCTTTGACTCACAATTTTGTATTCACTCGGCTGCGCTACGCTCTGTCTCGCAAACACAAAATTTGCTCGCTAAAAAGTGACACTTTTAATGCTAATAAAACATATGTATTATTTTCGGCGCTTTCACAAAATCTTCGGTGTGTTTTGTGCGACGATTTAAATAAGTGCGTCGTTTGGTAGGGTCAGTGTGTTTGCTTTGACACTTAAGGCGATATAAAACTGTTATCGTAAACAAATATGGTGACCGGTGGATTTGGAAAACGGGCAATATTGAAAAACCTTTCAAACCTTTTTGTTTAATAATCAACACTTGGAAAGTCCCAGCAAAATAAGTGTTCGGGTTAAAAACTTAAATGAATAATCTTCCCATATTTTATAAAATCTACAAAATTATAAACTGAATGGTAATCGTTTGTAGTTTGGAACCTGCCTTTTATGCGGAAACCCCTGCAGCCGCATACATTTATTCATCGTCGGTTTGCTCCATTTACAACTTGCAGTTGCAAAAGTAATAATTACTTTATAAATTCATAAATATGCAAATGAACTATTGTTCTTAACGTTTCCAACATTATTGATTAAACTTAATGGATTTTTCTAGCATTTTCTATCAGAACTTTTATTACAACTTCAAAATTCCAAAATTGTTTCCAATATTCAAGCATCAATTAAGTTTAATTAAAATTAAGACATCACTGAATTCACAATAAAATGCTTGTTTGTTTAGGACTTAGAATTGATTTCCCATAAAAGTTAATAACAACCAAATTACAAAATGATGTTTCTTGAAATAGAATGGAGCTTTCCGTGCGCCTTGAATACTAACGTTTAGTTATGCATGAGGTTTACCGTACAACCGGAAACGTCATCAAATAAAAACAACGTTTTGGCGAAGCAACATTAAGCGAACCGTGCAATAGAGAGGGATGACTGCAATTGCAATATTTGTTTCATTCGACTAGTTTCACGTAGACAACTGCAACTGCACGAAGCAAATAGAAAATGCCATTTTATATTAAATTGCTACACAGGGTGTTTCGTAATTCCACAAAGGTTATTCAAAAATCATTCGCTTTAACGATTTGAATTTTGATTAAAATATTTTAATATTTGTTGTATTTAGTAGTATACCAATGGGCATTCTGGGCACTTTTTTTTTGAATTTCTAGATTGGATGGGTGGAGCTAGCTGGAGGGTGACTGGTGCTGTTGAAATTGCTGATTGAAAATTTTATACATTTTTGCAAACTTAGGGAATTGAATGTGTGCTAGAGATGCAAAAGGAGAATATTGTATAACAACGGTATTGGCGGGATGCACTTGGCATCGAAAGCAGCACAGCCTGAAGCAATACGAGAGCAGTTCCGTGCTGTGTGGGTGCGTTTAGTGGGTAGCGACCCATTTAGGGGAACCCCACAGTACCGGGTGATTTTGAACTTCAGCCTGGTCTTCCATTAAGGAATTTAAACACCTCTATAAAAAAGGGTTAATGAGGTCATTAGCCTAATAATTACACATGCATCACTGATCGATTAAAGTGATATCAATTTGATATCAAAAGTGCCCAGAATGCGCATTGGTATACTACTGTATTTTTTTGAGAACATTGATCTCATTCAATATTTTACAAATACAGTAGAGCGTCGATTATCCGATCTAATTGGGACCCACTACCGTTCGTATAATCGAAAATTCGGATGACCGAACAGTCATAGTTTATGAGCACTAAAACGCTCAAAATGATAGATGATAGAATATAAGCATATATTGAGCAACAAATAATATTTCAATCACATTATAATGTAATGTAATGGCAAAGTTAACGACGATTCCGATGATTGACGTTCAGATAAATCAAATCGTCATTCGGATGATTGACGTTTCGGATAATTGACGCTCTACTGTATTACCAAATTCGTTTTTGTTTTTAATAATTGCTTACTTTATTATAAATAACAATGTGTTAGAAGTAAATTAAGCTAATTAAAATCGTATTAATAATCTGTCAGTTAATCGTAAATAAACATTTGGTGGGCCAAATATCAATCGATATTTGTTAATAGTTAACGAAGTTGCCTGTTTATTAACAAATTTTTCACTTCTTTTCTCTCTGTGTAGGGCAAAAATAATCGCGCCAGTATTACACGATAAACGGGGCCTTAAAGCACTCATATACATTTCGCGTTATAGATCGTCAACTTAAACTGCTAGCTCATGCAACGGAGCACTGGCTTACAGGAAGGATCAGAGGTTCGCCATGAAATATTCATGCTCGACGGTCCGTCAGTGCAGCTCGGCTGAGTTTATTTAAAGCCGAGTTTGACTAAGAGAACGACCGATATGAACTCGCGAAGTACGAAACACCGCTTATGTACTTTTTTATCCCCGTGTGCTTTTCAGCCGCTGCGATATTATTATGTTCTGCTCTTTTGGAGATTTGGGGCTTTCATGGGAAGAAATAAAAGTTCTCGCGAGCACAAAAGATTCAGTTTCGGCTGTTTTAATTAAATTCCTTGTAATTCCGGTTGCTGATATTTTATTCAACTCGGTGTGAGTACAAAAGGCAATTCCATGCTGATTTTTGAAAAATAGCGCGCCAAAAGGTACATCTATGATTGGCTGCCTGCAAGTCGGTTTTACGCTGACTAAATTATGGAAATAGGCAGTCACCAAATTGTCGAATTCAATTGTACATCTGAACAATTTTATTCCGTTGCATTACATTTATGTAAGTAATATTTGGTTCTATTAAAACAGTTCTTTCAGCTTATGTTTTCCCCATTGTAAAAATGGTAAAAGTGCTGAAATTCGAATTTGCTGCTGTAAATTATTTGCTAGGAATATTGCAGTGTAATTTGTTCTTCCAATTTCGCTCAAAGTAATTAAAAAACGAACTGCTGTTTCGGAATTTTAATAAATGAAATTATCTTGTACAAAAGGCAATTCCATGCTGATTTTTGAAAAATATCGCGCCAAAAGGTACATCTACGATTGGCTGCCAGCAAGTCAGTTTTACTCTGACTAAATTATGGAAATAGGCCAAATTGTAGAATTAAATTGTACATCTGAACAATCTTATTCCATTGCATTACATTTATGTAAGTAATATGTTTTGGTTCTATTAAAACAGTTCTTTCAGCTTATGTTTTCCCCATTGTAAAAAAGGTAAAAATACTAAAATTCAAATTTGCTGCTAAAAAGTATTTGCTAGAAATATTGCAGTGTAATTTGTTCTTCCAATTTCGCTCGTAGTAATTAAAAAACGAACTGTTGTTTCGGAATTTTAATAAATGAAATTAATACAATTACCTTAACTTGTGGATAAAAGGTTGTATTTGACTTGCACTTAATATATAGAACTTAGATGTTTACAATAGGAAAGATATTATGTGCTTCTTAAAAAATAATATACAGTACAACTTCGCTACTTCGGACATGCGGTAATTTGGGGCACTCCACTCATTCGAACATTACTACAATTCGGACAGTTTGGTGTTACTTGTCTCTATAATCCGGACACATACGAAAAACTTATCAATTTTCACAGAGATGTAATTTAAATGTAGTTCGACCCTGTTGTAGCAATTGAAGAATATTATTTCCAATTTTCAGATTCTTTCCTCTAGTGAAAAAATTACTTATTTGTTTTGCTTAGATTAGATCTACTAAAAGCATATTTTATTTGCATTATTTTTACTTTTTAAAATACTTCTATAATCCAAAAAAATCGCTAATCCGGACTAGGAGAGAACTTTACCTGTTTCAGGACTAATGAAGTTGTGTTTTACTGTTACATAACGCATGAACCTTTTTTAATTATAATGGGCACATCAGTTCGAGTCTCTGTTGTAGGATTAAAAATTTAAAGCCACTTTCAATTACCTAAAACCCACAAGTCCAACTTCCATTTAATTATTTCCAAGAATTATAAATAAAGCAATCACTTTGTGAAAACTAAAATTATATTTGTTAGCAATTATTTTCTGAAACGATTTAAAATTGTATAAATTGTCATTAAGTTTCATACGCTTTGAGGCGATTAAAAGGCCAGTCTGAATTGACAGAAATGGAATAAAAGCCGGATCATTATAATGAAAAGCTGATGCCGTCCAATTATTATTTTTTTGTAAAGAACATTTCAATTCAAGCTTCACATTTTTCAGATGCATATTTTTGAACCGTATCAAACTGCAAAAGTTACTTCATATCGACATGTCACGTACACCGTACGTCCTGTAGCTCCGCACCGGAACAATATGACGAGACAACAAATCGCAAGTTGACATATATCAGTGGGTTTCTTCTTTCGAAATCACGTATTGTTCAAAGCGTCCCTTTCAAAATCTAACCAGTAGAAATCACTAAACGTAGCAGGTACAAGCTATCGATACACGTCTGTCCTACATTATTGCGAAGAAGCGCGAAATTATATTTCGCTCTTATTTGCCCTGGAGAATTCTTAAATTGTGTATTTTCAGCGAGCTGAGCTGAGCGTTGATAAGCGTTCGATTTTTTTCCTCCGGTCTCGGTGACTTGTTTATACATTTGTTTGAAAATTATTGATAAATAGGGGGAAAAAATTCGGAAACTTTTTTCCGAGCTTTATCGGATTCGGCGGACAAAAAATTCGTTCGGTTCAGTGAAAATGTTTAGTGAGACGTGCCGATGCTTAATTCGGAGTTTGGGAATACTTTTTAATTAGCGACGAAATTTAATTAATTCATACAGACAGCAGCTGTCCGGCGTGTAGTCGATTCGTGACTTTCTTAACTCTAATTAAGCTTGCGCTTAAATTGGAAAACTGTTTTTGCGAAAAAATGTTGTTTTAAATAAATTGTTCAGTTGAAAAAATATTTTTTTGAGACACAATAAGTAAATTTATAAATTCATAAATAAAACTTTTACATTTTTAATTCTCACTTAGGTACATTTTTCTACAAGACGGATGAAGATAAAGCCTTGACTTTTTTTGTGTCGTAAAAAACACATATCATGTTGTTTTAAATAAATTGTTCAGTTGAAAAAATATTTTTTGAGACAATAAGTAAATTCATAGCTTCATAAATAAAACTTCTACATTTTTAATTCTCACTTAGGTACATTTTTCTACAAAACGGATGAAGATAAAGCCTTGAATTTTTTTGGTGTCGTAAAAAACCCATATCATGTTGTTTTAAATAAATTGTTCAGTTGAAAAAATATTTTTTTGATGCAATAAGTAAATTCATAAATTCATAAATAAAACTTTTACATTTTTAATTCTCACTTAAGTACATTTTTCTACAAGACGGATGAAGATAAAGCCTTGAATTTTTTTGTGTCGTAAAAAACACATGTCATGTTGTTTTAAATAAATTGTTCAGTTGAAAAAATATTTTTTTGAGACAATAAGTAAATTCATAACTTCATAAATAAAACTTCTACATTTTTAATTCTCACTTAGGTACATTTTTCTACAAGACGGATGAAGATAAAGCCTTGAATTTTTTTTTGTGTCGTAAAAAACACATATCATGTTGTTTTAAATAAATTGTTCAGTTGAAAAAATATTTTTTTGATGCAATAAGTAAATTCATAAATTCATAAATAAAACTTTTACATTTTTAATTCTCACTTAGGTACATTTTTCTACAAAACGGATGAAGATAAAGCCTTGAATTTTTTTGGTGTCGTAAAAAACCCATATCATGTTGTTTTAAATAAATTGTTCAGTTGAAAAAATATTTTTTTGATGCAATAAGTAAATTCATAAATTCATAAATAAAACTTTTACATTTTTAATTCTCACTTAAGTACATTTTTCTACAAGACGGATGAAGATAAAGCCTTGAATTTTTTTGTGTCGTAAAAAACACATGTCATGTTGTTTTAAATAAATTGTTCAGTTGAAAAAATATTTTTTTGAGACAATAAGTAAATTCATAACTTCATAAATAAAACTTCTACATTTTTAATTCTCACTTAGGTACATTTTTCTACAAGACGGATGAAGATAAAGCCTTGAATTTTTTTTTGTGTCGTAAAAAACACATATCATGTTGTTTTAAATAAATTGTTCAGTTGAAAAAATATTTTTTTGATGCAATAAGTAAATTCATAAATTCATAAATAAAACTTTTACAGTTTTAATTCTCACTTAGGTACATTTTTCTACAAAACGGATGAAGATAAAGCCTTGGATTTTTTTTGTGTCGTAAAAAACACATATCATTTTGTTTTAAATAAATTGTTCAGTAAAAAAAATATTTGTTTGATGCAATAAGTAAATTCATAAATTCATAAATAAAACTTTTACATTTTTAATTCTCACTTAGGTACATTTTTCTACAAGACGGATGAAGATAAAGCCTTGAATTTTTTTGTGTCGTAAAAAACACATATCATGTTGTTTTAAATAAATTGTTCAGTTGAAAAAATATTTTTTTGATGCAATAAGTAAATTCATAAATTCATAAATAAAACTTTTACAGTTTTAATTCTCACTTAGGTACATTTTTCTACAAAACGGATGAAGATAAAGCCTTGGATTTTTTTTGTGTCGTAAAAAACACATATCATTTTGTTTTAAATAAATTGTTCAGTAAAAAAAATATTTGTTTGATGCAATAAGTAAATTCATAAATTCATAAATAAAACTTTTACATTTTTAATTCTCACTTAGGTACATTTTTCTACAAGACGGATGAAGATAAAGCCTTGAATTTTTTTGTGTCGTAAAAAACACATATCATGTTGTTTTAAATAAATTGTTCAGTTGAAAAAATATTTTTTTGAGACAATAAGTAAATTCATAGCTTCATAAATAAAACTTCTACATTTTTAATTCTCACTTAGGTACATTTTTCTACAAGACGGATGAAGATAAAGCCTTGAATTTTTTTGTGTCGTAAAAAACACATGTCATGTTGTTTTAAATAAATTGTTCAGTTGAAAAAATATTTTTTTGATGCAATAAGTAAATTCATAAATTCATAAATAAAACTTTTACAGTTTTAATTCTCACTTACAATTAGGTACATTTTTCTACAAAACGGATGAAGATAAAGCCTTGATTTTTTTTGTGTCGTAAAAAACACATATCAGAAGCGATTGAATAGAGAAATTTGAAATTTAATTGCTGGAATTTGCTTAAAAAAATTTTACAGTGCAATTTTTCCTTTTTTTGCATAACGACTTTTAAGAAGAAGAAGAAATTTAAAAAATTGAGAATTCTTTATTCAATAGCTCAGAAAGATTTAAAATTAAATGTGTGGAAAATCTGGTTGAATCCCATTGAAAGGTTCTCGAGAAAATTGCACTTTGTAATACATTGATCCTTATGGAAGCTGCCTAGAGTACCCGACCCTCTTAGTTTTTTAAATTCAATTAAAATTAGTAAGATTTGGGATGCAAAATGAGTTTATTTCTGAACTGAATTCTCTCTTTTAAATTTTTGAAAATGACACGAAACTTCAGTGCTAATTTCAAATCACTTAATTCATCAATTTGGAGCAATGAAATTAAAAATCGATAATAGTTGTTTGAATATTCCATTGGCAATATACATTCATCGCCCGAAACCGAACATTTCTGAAACTAATCTGTATCCGAATTCATCGTTGGAAAACTTTTGTCAGAAAGTGTATTTATTAAACTTCCTTCCCTCGATCTGTCGGCCCAATCTATTGATTGCATAACAAAACAGCTACAAATTGAACAACTGTTACATAAACTTTACATGGCAAATCATAATTATTCATAGGGTAAACAATCGTTCCAAACACATTACCATCCTAATTAGCAAACTTATAAAGTAATAGTATGTTACATACCGAGAGTTGTAACAAACATATTACAAACGAGGGCATATTTGTTTTACAAGTAGAGTTGTGTATCGTATTTTTTCTTCGACCACATTAATTGTACTGTTTCTATAACAATCAGTTAGTTTTTGACCTAATTCATGCATGATTTACCAAGTTTCAGCTTTTGGTTGTTTTTTATAAAAAACTGTCAATTCAAATGTTACAAAAGAAATACTGTCAACAAAGCATTGTGATTCAAATAAGTGTAGAAAATTTTAAAGAAATCTGTCGATTAATTTTGAATATAAATTTTTTTTTTAATTTAAAAATAGCATTCTGAACATTTTCTATCAATTACCGCTAATTTTAAAAAAAACTGAAAATAAATATGAGGCACATAATTAACCCGAAGTGAGGCTTTTAATTTCTGACGATAATACTTCCAAGAGTGGATTTCTTGATGAGAGATTCGGAACGGGCCGTCATAAATATGCAAAATCCACTGTTCACTAAAGATACACTAGCTTCTAACGACTTTCGCGAACTTTGAGACCGATCTCTTATCTCCTATTAAATATTCTCAATGTATTCTCCCTGCCTAAATACCTCATTGTTTTCCTTTGATCTCGGCTCCATCCCAGCCAAGTTTACTTCCTAATGTATTTTCGATTACGTTCGCAGTGTCTTGTATACAGACGCGTTTAAAATAAAAGGCCCGGTAATGAGATTTACTGCATATCGAGGGCCATAACGTTTAACAAAACAGCGATCCTGGAATTCGTTTTTTTCTGAAATTCGAGCCAAGCAATTGCTTGTGCAAATGATTAATTAGGTCGGCCTAATTTAAATTGTCTGGAAGTTCAGAAAATGAAAGTAGGGACAACAATTAAAATTATTAATGCCGAGGGATTAACTCCAGAAAACAGGGAGCGCGGTTTTTGCAACACTGAAATTCTTCATTTTTCTTTGACTGAATAATTGAATGAGTTCTTTTTTTAACATTTGTAATCAGCAGAGCATGTCGTTGCATCACATTAAATGCCCGGTTTTCCGGGACCACAGCAATCATTCATCAAACAACATAAATGAGAATTATAAATGCGGTTAGTATTCACACATGTCACAACGTTTTTTTGTGGTCATTCAGTGATATTCGACGCAATCAATTTTAGATGTGATTTAAAAAATATGTTTTACTTAATTATTCCTTTTAAAAAAGAGGTAAAAAGAAATAGAATATGTAATATGCACACAAATATTGTCAATGCAGCAAATATCGATGATAAATTATTTAATTTCTAATAAATACTAAGAAACTAAAAAAAATATATTATGATTACACTAGTTAAGTTTGAGGGTGTGTGACATTCAAAATTTTCGTCACGCCCTTGGGTCTTCCTTAAAAAATTCAGAAAATCACGAAATTATTTACTCTACTTTATGACGCTATTCTGACTTTAATTGTTTTGATTTAAAGACAACAGTTTCAACATACCCTTAATACGTTGTTAAACTTTGAAATTTTTTGGTTCGCTAGAACTGTCGTAATTTCGTCACACAACTTTCTTATAAAAGCGAATTGCAGCCGAGAAATGTATTTTTAATATGTAACTCTATCCTTCTACACGTGACTCTGTCTTGTGAATCGACCCTGTTCTTTATCGAGTAGTTATTTTTCCTGCTGCAAAAAAAGACCTGGGTGTAATCGAATATAACACATAAAAAAAAAAAAAGTTATTCCACATAATAACACAACTCACACAACTAACAGGGCCTCCGACGTTTAGAAAATCGCCTTAAACAGACATTGATATGCAATTCAACAGTCAGTGCAGTGTTCCCATTTAAAATGAAATTTCATTTCCCACTGTGAATCTGCATCGGTGGAAACTAACACGTCCTTTCAAAATTACTCAATTAATTATTAATCGCTTCGAAAATCGCATTTTGAAATAACGCGCAGACAATAGAACCGTGAAACTAAAGTAATGCTCCCGCTAACGCCAATTTAAATAGTTGTACGCCCTTTCGTACTTAATTTTGAGCACCAGGACAAGAGTTTATGGCCGCACCAGTTGCAGTAAGAGTTTTAATGCCGCGTAGGTATGTCAAGCACAGAAGGGTGCCGGAATTAATTTCGTGTTTACATTCACAAGCATATCTGTCCGCATTACTTCGAATTTATTGTTAGTAACGAAATCCGGAAAAAAATCAGTTAACGTTGATTATTTTATTCATGGCTAATATAGCCAATTATGGTCTTACCTAGGAAAACCGACTCTTCAGATTCAACCCTGAGCACACCTTATGAAAATGTGGATTCTATCATATCTGAACACACTTTCTGAAAATGTGGATTTTAGCATAAGTCGGAAAAAATAAAATAAAATAAAAATTGGCCTGAGCACACTTTATGAAAATGTGCACTGCAATTCGCATGGTTTTACCTAGGAAAACCGACTCTTCAGATTCAACCCTGAGCACACCTTATGAAAATGTGGATTTTAACATAAGATTGAAATAAAAAGTATTTCAAAGAAAAATAATCACTTCTATTCTTGGTTGATGCGGTTTTCCAATTTTTTTTTTTTCAAATAATTACAACAAGGGTTGACTCGTAAGAGTCGGTTTTGCCTAGGTGAAAGCATGCAACTTTCAGTGTGTTTGTTTGAACTGATTTTTGAATTGTAGTAAAACTGGGTTTTTTGAAATAGCGCACGTGTGTACAAGGGGTTATGCGTGTCCGATAGGGTCAATTCTAAAAAGAACTTAAGGATAATTTGGAGAGCATGACATCCGGCCAAGTGTGATTTTGTGTTAAAATGTATTGTATTTAAAGAGTGAAGTAATAAAATTGTCAGAATTAATTGTGGCTCTATAACAATGTCAAAAAAGCAAGTTACATTTGCAGCGGAATGCACAAACAATTGGTAATAATTCTATTGAAGCTGTGAAAGCTGTGAAAAACGGGACACTTTCAGGTAGCTTCCCACTGTCTCGGATGTGCAGGTCCAAACGTTAAACACTGTGTAGTTAAAGTGTCACTGACGACTGGAAATAAATATTATGTCTCTCCCCAACACCGATTTGTTCGTCTTTAAAGAGATTTTTAACTTTAAGGTTCTAAAATTCAGTTGGTACTTCGTGTTAACGAGAATTCGTTTTAACCGAGCGACATTCCATAAGAAACGATAAAAAACCAGCCGGGGCCACAGTGTCTGTTCGCACTAACGAGGTGTTCGTCTTAAACGAGTTCGTCTTATCGAGGATTTACTGTAATCAAATACCATTCGATTAATTAATTCACACTTTCTGCGTAGCAACTTTTAAATCGTGTAATTTTGATAATGAAAACGCTCCAACTACGCTGTCGCTTTTTTAATACTCATTAAATTTACACTCTTTTAAGCTATGGTTTTACTATCGACAAAACTATCCGTTTAAAAGCAGGAAAAGTTACAAACTCAATGCGGACAAAATCTTTTAGTTCACTTTAAAACTTGCTCTTTAATGAAACGGCGAATTGAATTCCGAAATTCATTTGTAAGATTACTTTCTAGACAACCAAAAAACCAATCCGGAACGCAGCCGTAAATTCGTGCAAACAGTTAGTTGACCATTTGAGCCGATCCCGCTTTAATCTAATATGAAGATGCCAACGGCGTAGCTAGCATGGGTGGCACCCGGTGCGGATATTGAGGTGTCACCCCAAGAATTAAAATTATTAAAATTATTAAAAATCCGATAAACGTAAAGTATGATTTTGAATGAATACAAATGAGAGTCGTTAATAATTAATTATGATAGTAATAATACTGCTTTATTATATCTTTGACATTCATGTATAAAATTAAAAAACAGGTATAACAAAAAAAGAATAAGAGTAGAATTAACATACTCTCATATCGTCGGGTTACTGCAAGAACCAGATAACTCCATTTAAGCATGGATTAGTTTAGTTCATCTCTAGGTTTCATAATTGTCATCGAATGCACAACCAAGACCAGATAAGTGTTTGAAAGCGTGAAACATAGCACGTTTAACACTTTCGAACACTTGCCTTGTTTTGGCTGTGCATTCAATGACAATTTTGAGGCCTAGAGAACCACTAAACTAATCCATGCATAAAATGGAGTTATCTTGTTTTTGCAGTAACCCGACGATATACATGTTACATACAAACACTTAAAATTTCTTCTTTCTAGCTTTAACAGCTGCAAACTCGGAAATCACCTTTTCAAAATTTATATTTTGTGTTGCCTGGTGTTCTATCGTTAATATGCCAAGATTGTTAAGTCTCATTTCGGTAATTGTAGCTCGCAAGTAATTTTTAATTAATTTTAATTTGCTGAAACTCCGCTCACAAGAAGCAACTGATACGCAAATTGTCAAAAATAACTTTAGTGCGATCATTAGATTCGGAAGAGATTCTGTAAAATCCCATTCCACGATGAATTTCAAAAAATCTAGAGACACCCAATTAGAAATTGTAACATTGGCTGCTTTTAAATGCCTTCCTCAACCTTGGTATCTCTAAGAGAAGTTCCGTTTCTGATACCTCATCATAAAAAGAAGTAAATTTTGATACAGCTAATTTCAACTCTTCAATGTTTGCCAAAAGTAAAGTATTTGTTTGCACAACCTCAAACAATGAAGCCACATCTTGAACGGATTTTGATCTAGTTCGGAGTTCAATATTGAATCGGTCAAGACATTCCAACATATCCTTTTGAAGTTCGGCTCTCAGTGTCAGGACTGCATCGGTGGCCAACTCACCGGTCATTCGTTTTTTAGGACGAATTCGTCTTTCCATTGGAATGTCGTAATCGTTTGATTTTTTTACAGCAAGATCTATTGCCTCTTCTACAATGCGACTGCGTTTTTCTTCAATATAATGACGAAGTGCCTCTATTTTGATAGCTGATTGATCAACACTTAAGCCTTTACTTTGCAATGCAATCTGAGCACAATTTATTTCCCTTAGTACATCATTCCAAAAGAAAAGAAAGCAAAGAAATGTGAAATTACACACAGCAGGCAGAAGGTTCTGTGCAGCACCTCTGGTGTCTAAATTTTCTTGTTGATCACATAATTCCTCAACTGCAGCCACAATCCCATCGAAATTTTCAGCCAACACTTTTACTGCAACATAATGAGCACTCCAACGCGTTGTTGAGAGTCTTTTAACTGATGCTTTGCTGTGTTTAAGAAGCACTCCCCAGCGGCCAGTGGAAGCAGAAAAAAATTTAAAAATTGTATCTACTGTTCCGAAAAATGTTACACATGATATATTTTGTGCAAATGAGTGTTGGCCACACAAATTAATTGAGTGATCTATACATCCAACAAAAATTGCTTCGTTATTTATTTCTTGAATAAGAGCTTGCACTCCACCATGTATGCCACTCATAACAGCTGCATTATCATAACCCTGGGAACGACACAGCATAACATCTAAACAGTCCTTTTCGAGCATCTTGAAAATTGCATCACATAAATCAGAAGCTTTTTTTCCATGTAAAGGAAAAAATCTAAGGAATACTTCTTTGACTTCCACTTTTCTATTATCAATTTTCACATAACGAATCACTTCTGACATTTGATCAATATGTGAAATGTGTGCTATCAAACATAATTCCAAAATATTTAGCAGATTTAATTTCATTGACAAGCTTAAATTTTACGTGGGTCGCTAAAACATTTATGAATTCATTTTGTATATCTGGCGATAAATATGATACTTTTGGTGATTTAATATGCTCCAAATTTAAGATGTGTTCTTTCAACACTACATCATATTTTGACAGTAGTTGAACTAGTTCTAAGAAGTTACCTTTATTTGAAAAGACTTGTCCTTCATCATGTCCACGAAATGCTAGGTTTTGTTTAGCCAGAAACAAACTTATATCTAATAATCTAAATAAAAGATGCTTCCACTTCTGTTTTTCAGTATCGATTAATTGCAAGGCTGCGTGATCTATTGTTTTATGCAATTTTAGCCTCATTCCCAAAGTTTTCCACTTTTCAAAATTTTCTAGATGTTCACTTGACGTTTCATGATCGGATACTTTTGGATTTAGTTTCCACCACTTCCAAAATCCAGTCGTAAATGCTGTTTTTGTATAAGTGGTGACAGCAAATAAACGACAGCAGAAGGAGTACAGGTTATTAGTTACAGGAGAATAAATCATCCATGAGCGCAGAATTTTTACACCATCAGGCATTACTTTGTAAAACCATTCTTTTGAAAGACAGCGAACATCACCTTTTATTTTTAACCCGTGTCTAGATACAGTGGTAAATGGTCCTTCTTTATTTTGGAAATGTTCACTTCCTCTTTTTATTATCTCGATGCGAATATTATCAGGAACGGGTATACTCCAATGTGAGACATCTCTTAAGTCCTGAAGTGATTTATCCATGCACATACTGTCTTCGATAGTAGAAGCATTATTAGTACTACCACTGTCATTTTCAGAATTTATTTCAGATTTGTCTTTTTCATGGGTTATCATAATTAATTCCGTATTGTCGCCGTTGCTTCCTGAAGTTGAGCTAATATTATTAGAATCGCTCCTTATATCAGAATCAATTTCTTTTGATGAACTTTGGGTGTCATCATTTTTTTTCGCATATTTAAAGATGGATCCAGACATGCTCCGAACTACATCCATTTTAGCCTGTTTGGCTTTTCTCTGCTGAAACCCACTTTTTCTTTTATGTGTATGAACTCCTCGTGGCATATTTATTCTAAAAAATATTTTCGATTAGTAGATACTATCGTTGTCATAAATTATATATATAAATATATGTATTTGTACGGAATGTAGGCGGAAAAAAGAATTGAACGGGACAATCCACTTACCTTGGTTTTTTTCTTTACAATCACTTTTCAACTCTTTCATAAAACACTATTAAAACAGCAACGATTCACTTCACGTTAATTACAATCAACGTAGTACCGAATCTACGAAAAAAATGAGCAATGACAAAGGGGAATCCCCAACCGAGCAATCGTTAAAGCTAACAACGAAAATAAAAGCAACAACATTTTTGGGGAATGCCCGACCGACCGAGTTATCACAAGTGATAAATTAATTTATATAGTATGAAACCTTGATTAAAGTGGCTTCAAACCTAAGTGATTTATCGTTGAAAAGCATTGTGATGGTTTGCGTAAGTTTTTTTTTTTTTTCACGGTCGGGTGTCACCCCAAACGGGTGGCACCCGGTGCGGGCCGCCCCTGCCGCCCCCCCCTAGCTACGCCGTTGAAGATGCTGATGCCGGGACCCCATCAACATCCCTCACAATTCGCTTAATTGCCAGTTTAAACTAAATATTGAAACATAAGGGCGCAGTTGCCATTACAATGAGAATACAGGAGTCTCGATGGTGTATTCAGGAAGAGCTTTTGCATTTAGCCCATCCCATCAGGACTCATAGTCCAAGATCCTAAAACGATCTCAACGGCGAGGATTAGCCGCGCACGTAGCCGCAACCCGTCTCCTTCCCTCAGGTCGGGCGGCTGAATCCGAAAGAGACGGTCGCCGAGCGTCTGAGACGGGACGGGAATGTAAACTTGTGCCGGAAATGTGCCGACGATGCGGTAGGCTGCACTCACTGGCCGGCTCATGTACCGACAAAGTTACCGCACGCAGAGGGAATACTAGAAAAAAATCGCCGAGAAATGCTTTTTTCCGTTTGGTTATCTTTCCGGCGAATTTGTTGATATTCGGTGGGCTTTGTTTACATCTGTTTAGAAGCAGTCATGTGGAAACACAATCTCGGAGAGGAGCTTTTTACTTTATAAACAATCGTTTCCTGCGAGAAATAACAAACAATTGCGGCTTAAATTTCGTTCCCGGGTTTGCTAAAATTACCGGCCGAAATTAGATTGGTTGAAATTTTGGTGTAAAAATTTAGATTAATTTTGGAGAATTGCTGGAAAGCGGAAATTTGCAAACGGGCGCTTGCAATACGTTGGATTGCCTACAATATCTTATTTTGACTTGTTAGTTAACGTTGAAATGCGTGCTATAATTCAATCGCTTATATTCTTTGTGTAAATAAAATAATTGCAATTTTCAGAACACATTCAAAACTATTAACTTTATTAATTAATAATTTAGGAAATTTATTAGAAATCCATTCGGCAATATTTTATTTGTTATTTGTTAATTTTTTAATTACAAATTTGCTTAAAGTGGCTAAAATTGGTGTCTCTACCCTACTTTATTTATTGGTAACGTTTTGAAGGCTATTTTGTTCAGACTAACTTTTAGCTGGAATTATCAGATTGTTTCCAATTTTTGTGCTATTTAAAAATTTTTACTTTTTGAGCTTGTCTAGTTAATGTTAATGTAACGTACTTTCTTAATAAATTGAATTTCCATAGAAAATCAGTAGAAAATGAGTTGTTAATTTTTTTGTAATTACAAAATAAACTCAAATTGTTAGAAATTCTCTTAAAATAGAGTAATAATAATCGTATGAGGTCTTTAGGGCATTACATAAACATTGGAAAAATTATGTTAAACACCAAACTAAAAACATTTATTTGATGTTGAAACTGTGATTTTTCTTGAGCAATTAAATTTGAACGTTTGCAACGTCAGCAACTAATTGTATTCGAGTTGTTAGTCGCAATGTTTGGTGTTTCAGACATGCTCTTAGCTTAATTACGTTTGTAGCGGCAATATTGTTCATGAGCTTATATCCTAAGATGTTTCATAATACTTTGTCAAAGCTCAACCAATCGAATTGCTTTCAGCAGAAACGAAAGATTTGCTAGACAAGTTTCAGGTCCGAGAGAGCTTTCAATACTCAAAGGAAACATTTTACAGATACCCGGTAAGTTTATATTTAATTTGTAATTTCACTTATTGCAAAATTATTTTAAACTCAACAAGATTTATTTTTTACTTAACTTAATAGGATTTTAAAAGAATGATAAAAAGCCAATTTAGTATCTGTAATCAAATTTGATAATAATAACAATTATTTTATTTAAAAGAAATCATTCTATGGAAAAATAATTATTATTGTAGAAGAAACAAATTGTTTTATGGGAATTTTACGAGAAACAAATTTTTTATGAGAAAATAATAATTATTTTATGAAGAATAAATTGTTTCATGAGAAAATGATAATTATATTATGAGCAACAAATCAAATAATAATTTTATAAGTAACACTTCGTTTTATGATAAAATAATAATTATTTTATGGAGAACATATTGTTAGGTGAAAAAATACAAATTATTCTTTGAGAAACAAATTGTTTTATGAGAAAATAATAATAATATTATGAAGAACATATTGTGAAGAAAATACAAATTATGAAGAAAATACAAATTATTTTATGACAAACAAATAGTTTTATTAGAAAATAATAATAATTTTATGAAGAACATATTGTTTTATGAAGAAATATAAATTATTTTATGAGAACCAACTTGATTATGAGAAAATAATAATTATGTTATGAAGAACATATTGTTTTATGAAAAAATACAAATTATTTTATGGGAAACAAATGGTTTTATGAGAAAATAATAATTATTTTATGAACAACAAATTGTTTTATGAGAAAATGATAATTATGTTATGACAAGTGAATTGTTTTATGAGAAAATAATAATTATTTTATGAACAACAAATTGTTTCATGAGAAAATGATAATTATGTTATGAGCAACAAATAAAATAATAATTTTATGAGTAACAATTTGTTTTATGACAAAATAATAATTATTTTATGAAGAACATATTGTTTGATGAGAAAATACAAATTATTTTATGAGAAACAAATTGTTTTACGAGAAAATAAGTATTATTTCATGGAAAGTATATTGTTTTATTAGAAGATATAAATTATTTTATGAGAAACTAATTGTTGTATGAGAAAATAATAATAATATTATGAAGAACATATTGTTTTATGAGAAAATACAAATTATTTTATGAGAAACAAATAGCTTTATTAGAAAATAATAATAATTTTATGAAGAACATATTGTTTTACGAGAAAATATAAATCATTTTATGAGAAGCAACTTGTTTATCAGAAAATAATTATTATTTTATGAACAACAAATTGTTTTATGAGAAAATGATTATTATGTTATGAGAAACAAATTGTTTTATGAGAAAATAATAATTATGTTATGAAGAACATGTTGTTTTATGAAAAAATTTTAAATTATTTTATGAGAAACAAATGGTTTTATGAGAAAATAATAATTATTTTATGAACAACAAATTGTTTTATGAGAAAATGATAATTATGTTATGAGAAACAAATTGCTTTATGGGAAAATAAGGATTATTTTATGAAGAACAAATGGTTTTATGAGAAAATAAAAATAATTTTTATTAGAAAATAATTTAAATTTGATCCATTTGTTTTCACTTGAGAACTATAAAATCAGTTCGCTCGACAATCTCAACAGTAAATCAAACCCAAGAATAATAATAAATGTCGCCGCAAAAAGAACGGTTTATCTCAATGGAAGCGTTTAGCAGCCGATTATTGCGGCTGAAATTAATGCAAATGCGTCATAACTAAAATCTCGGTGTTCCAGCATTCAAGAAATTGTTTCAGACAAGTGATTGTTAATATGGTAAAAGCCCCGAGTAAGAGGATAATAACAGAAACACCGAAATTGTTATACAAACATCCTGACGTTATGCTAATAAACTATCAGAAGCACCTCCCTATTGTACGATTCATGCATATTCATACCATATCCGCCGCTGAAAGGCAAATAGTATTTCACAGTTCGCCGGATTTTTCTTGGGAAAAATCGCATTTTCAGAAAATCGCTCTGGAAACGTCATTAAGT
Source organism: Dascillus cervinus (assembly GCA_949768715.1). Taxonomy (NCBI): domain Eukaryota; kingdom Metazoa; phylum Arthropoda; class Insecta; order Coleoptera; family Dascillidae; genus Dascillus; species Dascillus cervinus. The sequence goes on along the minus strand of OX458317.1, from coordinate 33,805,210 downwards.
TCACAAAGTGCCTTTTAAACTGTCAACATTTGCGCCCATCAACGCGAGTCGCTCCGCAATAATGACCCTAGGTGGAAACCCGAACACGGAAAAAGTCAATAAACATGAAATTGTTTACGGGAAGTCCGTATTTGCCGATCATGATCGCGACACGTGTAAACAGCACGCCGACAGTCCTCCGCCTCGCAAACATTCATCTTTTGTGCGTTTAGTTCGACTCAGCACTGAAAGTTTTTTTTTTTCTTAAAAGTTTCCTCTCTAAAGGAGTGACCCGGTCCTAATCCAATAAAACGGAAGTTGTAAAAGTGCCGTTTTACAAGTTGGAGATTTTTTTCGAATGAGATTTTAAACGTCGGAGCGGATTAATTTCGGGGGAAGACGATAAAAAATCGCGTTGTTTTTGGTTTGCTGTTCGGGTCAAAGCCAAGACCGCAATATTAATTAACTGAAATTGTTTCTCCGGACGAAAAGGGTTTATTTTTTCCAAGTCGTGGAAAACAGTGGAGGTTGTAAAATACTTAAAAGCGTTGAAACATAACTTTTTTCAAACATTTTATATCAATTGTAGTAAAGTCGTAGTAAAACTGGACAGCGGAAACGAGTTTCAGAATCAAAGAAATTGGAAACTAACATTAAGTGTTTACTTGCATTACTGGTTTTATTAACAATCGTAAAAGAATTGAAAACTATAAATTGGCAAAAGCCTGATTTACTGTTTATTTCGTTGGATTTTTATACAATCTTGTTAAAATGACAAGTTGAAATCATTGTCAAATTTGATTCATGTTCTGTAAACTATTAAGCCTTCATATTAGAATTTTGTGTCCAAAGTGGATGATATTAAATTTCTTGAGAAAAAGGATGATGAAAATGGGATCCTCCCACTAAACAATGGTTCCCAGCCACTAAAAATGACCAAAATTAATTCGTCCGCTAGAAAATTAACGCCAAACACTGTTTGGGATGAAGGGGTTTCAATTCAAAGCCTTGGTAGTTCATTTTTTAATTCAGAGGAGTGATTCAAAAGCGCGCCAAAAGGTTTGACAAAGACAAGGAGACTACATTGAAACTTTAGATTGTTGTTTTCGCATTAGCACTGAACTTTGTAATTAATTCTGAAACGAAAACATTAAACATTACTTTTCCAAGGATTTAAATTTTCTAATGAAATTGAGACAAACAGAAATATGAAAAAAATTTAATTTGTTTCGAAACATGTAACAAAAATGGTCTTTTACTTTTAAAAGGGAAGTAATAAAACTGTATAACTATTTCATTATCTACAGTTCGAAGTTATCGCGCCAAAATGTGATAGAAGTATTGGCTGCCTGCAGGCCAGTTTTACACTGATTAAATTATGGAAAATAGGCAGTCGCCATGTTGTCGAAACAGCTGATTCAATTTGCGTGCTAATTTTCGTAAATTATATTTATATAAATGGTAAAAACAGTTTTTATTAGAATTTCTTTGTTTTGAATTGTGCATCAACGGTTTTTTTTAGTTCTATTACAAAAAAACTAAAATTCAAATTTTCCACCAAATTACTTGCTAGAAATATTTCAGTGTAATTTGTTCTTTCAATTTCACTCCTAATTAATATTGATTAATAATGAGGTTACCACAATTTTGAACAAAAACTCAAAAAACTTGTTGAAGCCATTTTCCATGCTAAAATCAAGTTTAAGACTTTTCATATAATTTTTTTTTCCCACAAACAGTTTCTCGCAACAAACATATGTTTCAGTTATTTCAATCGTTGCAAATATTGAAAATAAATTGTTTAAAAAATAATGCGAATTTGGAAGCCAATTTGCCAGGTTTCATGTTTCCATTATGTTCCAGTGAAAAACGAATCCCGTTGGATAATTACGAACGTGGTGTTTTGGTGCGTATTAAACGCACCAATTCGCGATTAATCATAGAACCGTGCATTACCCAGTTTTAAGCAACCCCCTGATTAAATCTAGAGAGTTTACTCTTGTTTTCGAGGTTGGGGTTAATTAAATGGTATACTGTTGTATTAGGATTAAAAGTCGTTTTTTAGGAAAAAAATGTCTGTCAACTAAAGGGATCTATCAAAAATGTGTGTATTTTGTGTGAGTAAAAACTAATTGTGAAGAAAAGACTTACCTCTAACTGAAACATTTATTCATAATATTTTGAAATCAAAAAAGAAGGCAACATTTTTTAAGCCTGGGATTAAAAGTGAATGTTGTATTAGTGAGTTGCATTTTGTGTGAGTAAAGATGAATTGTGAAGAAAAGACTTACCTCCAACTGAAACATTTATTAATAAAATTTTCAAATCAAAAAAGGAAGGCAACATTTTTTAAGCCTGGGATTAAAAGTGAATGTTGCATTAGTGAGTTGCATTTTGTGTGAATAAGATGAATTTTGAAGAAAAGACTTACCTCCAACTGAAACATTTATTAATAAAATTTTAAAATCAAAAAGGAAGGCAACATTTTTTAAGTCTGGGATTAAAAGTGAATGTTGCATTAGTGAGTTGCATTTTGTGTGAGTAAAGATGAATTATGAAGAAAAGACTTACCTCCAACTGAAACATTTATTAATAAAATTTTAAAATCAAAAAGGAAGGCAACATTTTTTAAGTCTGGGATTAAAAGTGAATGTTGCATTAGTGAGTTGCATTTTGTGTGAGTAAAGATGAATTGTGAAGAAAAGACTTACCTCCAACTGAAACATTTATTAATAAAATTTTCAAATCAAAAAGGAAGGCAACATTTTTTAAGCCTGGGATTAAAAGTGAATGTTGCATTAGTGAGTTGCATTTTGTGTGAGTAAAGATGAATTATGAAGAAAAGACTTACCTCCAACTGAAACATTTATTAATAAAATTTTAAAATCAAAAAGGAAGGCAACATTTTTTAAGTCTGGGATTAAAAGTGAATGTTGCATTAGTGAGTTGCATTTTGTGTGAGTAAAGATGAATTATGAAGAAAAGACTTACCTCCAACTGAAACATTTATTAATAAAATTTTAAAATCAAAAAGGAAGGCAACATTTTTTAAGTCTGGGATTAAAAGTGAATGTTGCATTAGTGAGTTGCATTTTGTGTGAGTAAAGATGAATTGTGAAGAAAAGACTTACCTCCAACTGAAACATTTATTAATAAAATTTTCAAATCAAAAAAGGAAGGCAACATTTTTTAAGCCTGGAATTAAAAGTCAATGTTGCATTAGTGAGTTGCATTTTGTGTGAGTAAAGATGAATTGTGAAGAAAAGACTTACCTCCAACTGAAACATTTATTAATAAAATTTTCAAATCAAAAAGGAAGGCAACATTTTTTAAGCCTGGGATTAAAAGTGAATGTTGCATTAGTGAGTTGCATTTTGTGTGAGTAAAGATGAATTTTGAAGAAAAGACTTACCTCCAACTGAAACATTTATTAATAAAATTTTAAAATCAAAAAGGAAGGCAATATTTTTTAAGCCTGGGATTAAAAGTGAATGTTGCATTTAGTGAGTTGCATTTTGTGTGAGTAAAGATGAATTGTGAAGAAAAGACTTACCTCCAACTGAAACATTTATTAATAAAATTTTCAAATCAAAAAGGAAGGCAACATTTTTTAAGCCTGGGATTAAAAGTGAATGTTGCATTAGTGACGAAATTATTTTTATTTAACTGGAGAAAAAATAATTGTTGAGGGTAAAACCATTTATCGATTGATAACTCATGCGGTGAAACGTAGGAGTTTTTGTGGTGACTTGTCGACGCTAATAAACTTAATCACTTCCCCACTTTAGTAATTAAACGTTTAACATTTATTGGTTACTGGTTGACGTCAACGGCGAATGATGTCGGATTTGCGGTACAAAAAGGATTCTGAAAAATTCAATTTGGCCCTCTCTTTATATTGTTTCATTTTTTGAATACGATTGAATTGAGAATTGTATTTATAGGGTCGATACAAAAACAGGATTAATGTTGATATCCTGCGTTATAACCCGGAAAATGTTTTCATTACAGAGAATTACATCGGAAGAACACTATAAGATAATACGTTCGGGTGGGTCGAAATAGAATTAGGTCACAAATGGGAACGCTGCGGAGTTTTGTTTGCGGAAAATTCTCGAAATAAAATAAATTATTACAGTGCCATTAAGAAACAAATCGATCCTCCACTTTCCCCACAGACAATTCTCTCCGAGCACATTAAATAATTCATTTATGAAAATGTTTATTTTATTAGTTGCCGACAATATCAATTACAAATAAAATCGAATCAAACAAATATCTTCCTGATAAAGTAAAAACATTTCAGTTCAGACTGAATTTCAGACTTTATTCATTTCTAAATCGAACAATTAAATGAACTTAAATTTCGACTTGGAAATCAGTTACTCTGCAACTTTAATTTGTTGTTCAAACAAGTTGAAGATTTGGAAATATAGAGAAATGTAAATTGAATGAACTGAAACTTTCCTCGCCTAACTTTCAAATGGTTTTTAAAAACTATTTGCACTTTTCAGAACTTTAATTTATCTTAACTGAAAGATTTAAATAATTTTGAAAGCAATAAAAGAGTGAACATCACTGTCACTAATTGTTTACAGAAAAATAATAAATATAAAATAAATAAAACGTAATTTTTTAGGAGAGCGTTTTAAAGATTCTACATCTTTTCTTTTCCTTTTTCTTGAGGAGATAATTTTTTTTGGGTTTGAAATTGCTGGATACTCATTTATTTTAACTCATGTAACATCACTGTATAATTTATTTTGAAGAAATTATTGATTTAAAGAATTTACCAGCGTTTACCATTGTTCATAGAAGTAATGTTTGCAGTTATACCATTGTAACTTCGCTTACAATTATTTTGCACCCAGAATTTTTATCAAATAAGATTATAAAGTGTTTTACAACTCATTTACTTTTTGAAATTTGTTGTAATAATATTGTAAGCTCCAATACATTGCAACTTTTTAGACTGCTTATAACAATAATTATAATAAAATACGATATAATATTGTAGTAGTATTATTGATAACGGGGAATCATTGTTATTAATATTCGAATTTTCGGAAATATCTGAAGAACAACAGAATTTTATTAGTTACACCACCTTGAAATTTTCAGAAAATCCATTTTTCCTTTTCGGCTAGATTTATTGTTTATACTTTGCAGGATATTTTAAGCGTTTAACCATTTGAAAGTTCAAATTATTTTCGGAGTTCTAGCAATTTTAAGTGAGCGCAGCAAAGTACGGCCGCATCTCGGGTACTTTGTTCAAACTGGTGTTCAAGATATCTGGAAATTTACTTAACCGATTTTGATGAAACTTATACCACGTATTCTTTATATTATCTAAAATGTAGCATAGGACTTTTATGATTTTAATAGCTGCGTCAAAAGAAAATTATATTTATGCTCATTTTTCCGAGCGCCAAGACGCCTTAGACGGTTGTCTGAGTTAAAATAACGAGATTAGGTTGAACCAATGCAATAATTAACAAGTCTTACTTACCGTGTTGATTTTGTAGCAACTCCAAAATTTTCCTTCCACGTGAAGACATGACAATATTGTTTCACTAACAATATAATTCACTCGTATTCACAAAATACTAATAAAATCAAACTACCGTGTTTCGATGTTACCGAATTTTAAGCGGGAAACAACATTGTAGTGTGCGTAGTCGTCTTTTAGTCCGATAACCAATGATGCAAGAACATTGTAAGTCAATAAATCTTAAAGAAATCCGAAGAATAACATTGTAAGAATCATTAACATTCCTATGAAAGAGAGTAAAGCTGGGTTTATGCAGCTGTTAATTTAATTTAATTTAATTTAATTTAATTTAATTTAATTTAATTTACTGTACGCGTTTATGTAGATTGTTTAATATTATTTACGCATGCGCAAAGGAGAAGAAAATCATTATTCAAACGGCTTTATTGCTAACTGCATCTACTGCATATCATGATATGCAAAATAAAGAGAAACGAAGGAGGACAAGAAAGTAAGTCAAATATCTTATTACATTATTATTTTAGCAAAATTTATTTATTTATCGAAAATTAGGTATGCAGTTCGACCCATGAACCAGTCCCGTAGTATTCATGGTCACTTCCATTGCCTTGTCACTTTCATGAAAAGCAATGATCATGAACAATTTTTTAAATTTACGCGAATGTCTGTAGATATGTTCAATTATTTATTGAGTACGGTCGAGGCACAACTCCAAAAAGAAAAGTCAAACAATCCTCTGTCACCTGCTGAAAGGTTAACAATGACATTGTATTTTTTTGCTGAGGGATGTTCTATGCAACAGATTGCATGGAACTTTTACGTCGGAAAATCTACAGTACCTACATTGTGTGCTTAAGGAAACTTTGGACGTTCTGTGGAATACATTGATGCCCGTGAATTTGAAACCACCTTCACAGGAAGAATTGGTCATCAATAGAAATGGGTTTTACAACAGGTGGAATATGCCTAACTGTATAGGAGATACAATCACCATAATTTTCTGGTTCCACCTACTTCAACTATAAGAAGTCGTCTAGTATTGTGCTAATGGCTGTATGTGACGCTTTTTATAAATTTGTATATGTGGACATAGGGGCTCCAGGTAGCAACCATGACAGTACCGTTTTTAGACAGTCAGCTTTTGAATCTGCAATCCTTAGTGAGGAATTGGATTTTCCCCCTGCCTCATTTTGTTGTGGCTGACCAAGCGTTTCCCTTAAATAAGCGAATAATGCGGCCGTACCCTGGTCCACGTGGCAGAACATTGGAGGAAGACGAAAATATTTTTAATTACCGGTTGGCTCGAGCCAGACGAACGATCGAAAACACATTCGGCATATTAGTTCAACGGTGGCGTAAATTGTAAAGGCATGTGTGGTGTTACATAACTTTTGCCAACGAAGTGAAGAAGATGTACCAAGCTCTGAAAGAAGGTACTGCCCAACAGGATTCGCCGATGATGTTGACAATAATGGAAATCTGGTCGTTGGCCAATTCCGGGATAATTATGAGGAGCTACGATCAATTGGCCGCATGGGAGCAAATAATGCAAGTAGAGAAGTACAAGCGATCCGTGACACTTTAAAACATTATTTTGTTAGTGACAATGGTTTTGTAAATTGGCAATGGGAACGTGTAAATAGATAATAAAACAATTAATTAATAGAAAATCTTGCATTCTGTTAAACAAGTAATATACCCTAATCACTTTTCACTTGTAAACAACATGCCACAGATGTCAGATCACATAGATGACACAAAGCGCCTGCGTAAATTTTCTTAAGATAAAAGTTGGTCATTTTTTATTTTAAATTAAATTAAATTAAATTAAATGAAACTGCATAAACGCTTGTATTGAAAGCATAGGTTTTAACTTTTTTTAAATTACATTAAATTAAATTAAAGTAAATTAACAGCTACATAAACCCAGCTTAAGTCGGGTTTATGCAGCTGTTAATTTAATGTAATGTAAGATAATGTAATGTAATATAATTTAATTTTACTGTACGCGTTTATGCAGATTGTTTAATATTATTTACGCATGCGCAAAGGATAGTGTTTTAATGCTTCTGTCACGTGCACTTCTGTCAAACATTTCCAATTAACAGAAAATCTTTCATTTTGTTATTTCAATTTAAATGAAAACTAGATGCAAGTAAACATAACCTCACCACCTTTTACGTAAAATGCATGTAATCACTTGTAAACAAATTGACACAGATGACAGATCATACAGCTGACATGGTTGTGTTCACTTTCAACACAGGGCGCATGCGTAAATTTTCTTAAGATAAAAGTTGGTCATGTTTTATTTTAAATTAAATTAAATTAAATTAAATTAAACTGCATAAACACTTCTATTGAAAGCATAGGTTTAAACTTTTTTTAAATTACATTAAATTAAATTAACAGCTGCATAAACCCAGCTTAAAAGAATGTATTATACCGGCAACAACGTTGTAAGCTTTGGTACAATTTTATTTAATTAAATTTGTTAGTTCTTAGAAAGGTAAAGTATGTTACAATTTTTAGGTCACGCATTAAATTTCAGTAAAATTCTTTACCATGTTTTATCTGTTGGTAAGTACGTTATTGCAGATACAATGAGATAAAAATTGATTTTTTTTATAAGGAAACAAAAAATAAAAAATAATTTGAGTTTACTAAAGCTGGGTTTATGCAGCTGTTAATTTAATTTAATTTAATTTAATGTAATTTAAAAAAAGTTTAAACATATGCTTTCAATAGAAGCGGTTATGCAGTTTCATTTAATTTAATTTAATTTAATTTAAAATAAAAAATGACCAACTTTTATGTTAAGAAAATTTACGTAGGCGCTCTGTGTCATCTATGTGATCTGACATCTGTGGCATGTTGTTTACAAGTGAAAAGTGATTAGGGTATATTACTTGTTTAACAGAATGCAAGATTTTCTATTAGTTAATTGTTAACTGTCATGATTGCTACCTGGAGCCCCTATGTCCACATATACAAATTTATAAAAAGCGTCACATACAGCCATTAGCACAATACTAAACGACTTCTTATAGTTGAAGTAGGTGGAACCAGAAAATTGTGGTGATTGTATCTCCACATGTTTCCCATCTATACAGTTAGGCATATTCCACCTGTTGTAAAATCCATTTCTATTGATGACCAATTCTTCCTGTGAAGGTGGTTTCAAATACACGGGCATCAATGTATTCCACAGAACGTCCAAAGTTTGCGCATGCGTAAATAATATTAAACAATCTGCATAAACGCGTACAGTAAATTAAATTAAATTAAATTAAATTAAATTAAATTAAATTAAATTAACAGCTGCATAAACCCAGCTTAAATCATGTAAATCACACCCAAGATATCAAATGTGAAAAGAAGTGAAAATCGACAAATTGTCAGTTACAATGTTGTTAATTGCGCCTACAGAAATGTCCTTTATTCAAAGTCGTGATTGTAAGGATTCTGGAGGCCTGAAACGTTTGTGACGGTAAGAATGCAATAAAAAAATGCCAATCGAAAATATTCGTAGACATAAACAGCTTTGTCGCAGCTCCTTAGAGCGCCGTTCGCCAAACTAGCGTTTCAGAAAACGGTGTCATATGCGAGACAAGTGGTCTGCAAACCGTCAGCTGCTCCGGTGATTTGTGTCAGATGCGCTCATGAAACCGGAATTAGCCGGAATGTTTTTGTATCTGCTTAAGCACCGGCGCGGATTTTATTCGATAGTCTCTCAGGAAAACAATTTCGCTTTTTGTAATAACGCACAAATTTGTATGCAAATTGGTGTAGTGGCGTTTCGGCGGCGGAAAAACCTAATCCTGACAAAAGGCTTTATTATCCTCAGATTCAACCCGCGGCCTCCTTCAATGTAATTTATTGCGCTCAAAAATTGAGCAAAAAGATAATCTATCACTTCGGTGCGATAATCGGCTCGGTGACGCGATAAACTCAATCGCCCTCTGTTTATTTCTGGTGTATTTCATTGCAACGTCAAATTCGATTAATCTGCTTCCTTGTCGGGAAGAGGAAGCGCGAGCCTCACTCACGGATTTACAAATATTTGTCATCATCAGGTTCATTACATTTTCATTTGTGGCCGAGCACAAAAGAGGCCATCATTTATCCGTACTAAAAGGTTTCTCATTCTCGCCGAAAAAAGGAGACCGTCGTTAAGGCTCACACGACTGTAACAATCTGTAATGCAGTTTTTTATTTATATTGCTGCTCTATTTATAGCCGCGGTTTTTTCTTATAAAACGTGATGGCTGTAATCTGTCTGTTTTTATGGAGAGGTTAGAGCGGACGATTTAGTGTGACATCCTTTTATTGATTCTGGCGGCTTAAAGTCTCATGTCTTGGATATGATAGCTGATCCTAGACAAGAGCATTACAGCAGCCCAAAAATTAATGTTGTGGACTTAGGATTTAGTTCAAGAGCTGCGTTATATATTGCACCGATCAATCTTGTTTGAGTTTTAATAGATTTTCTCTCTGTTCCCTTTTCTAAAAAGTCACGTATTTTTTCCCGAACTTCCCTTTGACCTCATAGCTCAAAAAAAATATTTAAGAATGGTAGTGCAAAATGAGGAGGGGACTGTCAGTAAAAAAATTAAAAAATTATGCCACACACAAAAAATGCAACCTAAGAATTTATGAAGAATGCGTGTCTTGAGTTTATAATATTAAACCAAGCAAATTACCTTTTTGGTTTAAGAACGGAGATTCTTATTTTGTGGTGACCTCACTGGGGGTTTTGTTTGGAACGAGCGTTAGGTCCAGCTGTGCGGATACACTTGAATAGAATGTTGGAAATTGCTTTATGGCTGACAGTTTTTTGGCGAAGAACCGTAAAGTTTTACTGCCAATTTCTTTAGAGTTTCTTAAACGTTACCTCCCAACCATCGGATCTAACTCGGCTTGCAGTAAGAAAATACATATTACGGTGTGCATTTTCTGTATTTTTATTGTAAAGTGAATTTTTAGTACTTTACAAAATTAGTGAATGTTTAATTGTGAGGAAATGGGAAATATTACAAGTGGTTTAATGTGCCGAGGTGAAGATGTTAATTCAATGCAATGTTAATAAATGTAGATCAACAAAATGATCAGTTTCAAAGACCATTTCTAAAAATGGTACTGAAATTATGGGGATTTTCTGATTCTGTGTGTGATAAATTCGCATGTAAGTAAATTTGTTGTAATTATAATTTTTTCTACACTTTTACCTAACCGAATGAATTTTTTAAAGTTTTTTCAATGTAACAACTATTAAACAAATTATTTTTTAGTTTATTTCTGTCGGAACGAAAAGTAAGAAGAGATATAAAAAGGAAGGGACATGCGAATCAGTTGCTTTGATAACAGAAATTATAGTAACGAGAAAGGTAAAGAAATAATTTTGATTGTCTTTTATACATTTACTGTTATATTTATTTTATAACAAATTTTACTCTTTAGCGGATGTAGAGTTCTTTGTAAGAATTTAACAAAACATAAGAGTGGCTGAAGTACGCGAATTAGCGGAAAGGCAATCTGCATAAAATAAAAAAACACGAAGAATTATTGTTTATAGACGAATGGTCATTATTGAAGCATTCAAACTGGTGTATATTGGTAAATTTTTATAATCCATGGTACAATGTAAACATTTTGTTTCTTTGTTTTTAGATTGATGTAGATTTTGGCCAATTATTTCTTGAAAGAAAAAGAATTTATTTGTGTGGCGGCCAAAATTCATTGAAAAGGCTAATGACTTCGACGAGCTTCCATTTCATATACCTTTATCAGTTACCAAATGATAATGTGGTTCTTAAACTAAAAATGTATTTTTAAACAGGATATGATGCGATATTAAATTTTCACCTACTAATAAAAATATGTCTGAGAAATAACTTTATATTCCAAAATTTCTTCAATTCAAGCATTCCATTCTACAATTCATAAAAATAAGAAAAAAATTATTGTATTTTCAAGCGCTAATTTAATATAATAAGGCCATCTTCAATTCTTAAATCAAAAAACACATTCTTAAGAACATTCTTAAGTAATTAAATAAAAGTTCTTAAAATCAACATAACCTATTCTTAAATTTAAACCCTATAAAAGTTCTTAAAATTAGAGCGACCCATTCTTGAATTTGTCACGAAGAATCAACGTTCTTGAAATTGAGAATGACCCGTTCTTAAATTTGACAAATAGAATAAACATTCTTGAAATCAAGCATGACACACTCTTAAATTCGACAACAAGAATGAACATTCTTAAAACTCAAGAACGACCAATTCTTGGGCCAAAATTAAGAACGCTCAATTTTAAATTTAAGCCCGAATTTTCTCACCTACAAGATTTTTTTTCCGAGTGCAAACTTCGTTAAACCAATTCAACTTCTTCATTACACACATAATTAAAACTAAATTAAATTCAATTAAGTCTTTACTCAGAGTTAACTTTGGCATCCTAATGAAATTAATAAGTGAGAGTGAAACGTGAAGTTATTCATGAAAGGCGGTTTTACTCCCGTTGCAACGCAGGTATTCCCAGTTCAGCGTCTCGCACCCTCTTATTGAACCCAAGTTGCGGTTAGCGAAGCCGTCTCAGTGATCTTCCGCAACTGGGAATTATTCCGAAGGACGTGCTTCGACACGAAATAAGCAATTCCGGCCTGGCCTGGCAAACCGATCGAAATTTTAATTTCGGAAACGCGATATTTCACTTTAATTACTGGCGAATGAGGCGAAACGTTAAAAATAAGGTAAACGTTTCATCTCGCCGTCAATGCTACCTTCGTCGCTGATGATTGTGGAACAAGAGCAGTAATTTTGACGCAGTAATAATTTTAAATTAATTACTCGGTAACTTCTCTGAGTGCTGTTGTAAATTTAATAACAAGACTTGTTTAAGTTTGTCGTGTCTTTTGTTGGGAAGTTTTAAATTACTTAACTGCATGCAAGCTTTTCTGAAAAGCTTAGTCAATTATCGGAAATTTATTGCAACGTTAAGAATATTGGAGAGTGGCGGTGAGACATTGAGAGTTTTTCAGACCTTTTTTATTTTTTGGAAAGTTGGATTGGGAGTGTTCTCAAGTCGCAGTTCGAGCCAATTTTTTCGCGTGCCATTAACTCGATTGAATTAGTGCCATTTGATGCTCTTGTTTTACAGAAAGTTTTGTATTTTTTGGTGCAGTGTGAAACCTGCACTCAGATGCAGTTAGCGATTGCAAAATGATGATAAAATAAAACGATCGATTTCAAATTTAGGAAGTTTCTTCTTCTACAACACTAAAAAAATTATGACCTCAACTTTAGATCACAATCAACCATCTTTCTCAGATTTGAATGGCAGCAATTTCCGGTCAATAACTAAAAATTATTAAATCCAGAAAGACAATAAAAACCGGCCGTTTTACGAACTCTCTTCGGCGAATCTGCGAATTTTGTTGCTTTCGTCGACAAGATATTCCGAACCCGACGCCGCATTTCCCCGACGATTCCCAGCCCGAAACCAGAATCCGGAGTTGACAATTTTTATTGCGCCTCCGGTCATTAAATCCTCGATGGCCCCAATCTTGTTATTACAAGCGGTTTACAATACAATTTGTTGATGGCGAATAAAAATTCGGACTTTAATCGCTTTATTTTTTCATCGGTCCGTTTCCTGCGACGCGACGACCGGAACCGCAGAAACTCAACTCGACTAATGTGTAATTATGCTTGCGGGGACACTAATACAATTCGGCCGAACTGCCCCACGGAAAATTCGCTTTTTTGCTGGCGATTTGAAAAATTCGGAGAAATTCGTTTCGAGGGGTTTTCAGGCCTGGGATTTTCGCGTACAGGGAAATAAATGGGACTGATCGAGCAGCCCATTCTGTTCGCAACGTTATTTTCCCAATAACAATTTGTGAATTTTGCATGAACTGTTGATAATGTGTGGAAAATTTCTTTAGAATTACCTGTAATGTTCGATTTTGATAAGTATAGTCATTTTGGTATTTATCTTCTAAAAAATTCCAAGTGAAGATTTTCCTTCATTGTATCGCTATGAAACGCTGTGTAAAAAGTCCTTGAAACCTTAAAAAATATGCATATTCAATAATAATTACCATACAGAATTTAACTAATTATTAACAAATTAAACAACTGGAAGGTTTGAAAAAAAACACCGGTCCTTTGTGTTACCTAAACGGTCTTATGCAGCCACGGCGGCTGCTTGACTGAGCACGGACGTTGTAGCTGGCCATGTTTTACTGTTGCCACGGGCAAATAAAATAAATAGAAACGTCACCTTTTTTTACAAAGGGAATGACCAGACGTGTTTTACATTTTATTCCGTATTTTATTTGTGTTTACATGTGAGTTATTATTTAATGTTTCAATGAGTTTGTAACATTTGACGGCCCAACGTGGGGCACAAGGAAAAGGGCTTTTTCACCGAACTTTCACCAACGACTCCGATGCCGCGATGCCGCGACGCCCTTCTGGAGGGGGATCAAATCCTAACATCAGGAACCTCCAGTGGCGCCCGCAACCGATGATCGCTACACGATTCAGCGCTAACAGCTGCAACAGGCGACTCCACTTCCCGGAGCTCCGACGCACAGCGTCGAACTACAAGGGGATCGTCAGCGACCGAACAGCGCCGCGAAGAGCTGCATTCCGCCGCCTTCCCCGCTTTCGGCATGACACGAAAGATGCCTGCGTACTAGACCCGCGTCACTCCATGGGACTATGGATGCCTGCAGCAAAGTATGAACAAGTAGCAAGCAACCACGCAACCGACCACCGCTGTACCGACCCGGTAACAGAGTGCAACTACGCACCACTGCAAGAACCATTATGTTGAGTAGAAACCGGAAATTACGAATATAGGTTGATTTTGCGATGTCGCCAGGTCGCCAAGACCCGCTTTGAGAAACTACGTTCTGACGTTTTGGTCAAACTGGAATTAGTACTCGAAAACAAACACGTGCAATCTCTCGGTGGGCATTTATCCAAATTGATAAAAGGCCTCGCAGAATTGCACAAAAACACTCTTGGACTACTGTCAGTACCTCCGCTATTTCCGATAGAAGTCGATTTGTCAAACAGTGCTTTGCAGTACAAATCGACAACTCCAGTGGTTCAAGATAATGATGAAGAGCATGAAATAGAAAATGGGGAAGTGCAAGAAGTGCCTGAACCGCATTTAATTTGTAACCTGGATGTTTTGGATGACGCCGAACCAGTTGAACTGAGTCATCGATGCCCGATTTCGGAACTATCCAATTAGAATCTGATTATAGTGTTATGGATAATCTTACTCTTTTGATGACCCTGCTTCCCGGAGTCCCAACGCACAGCGTCGAACTACAACGGGATCGTCAGCGACCGAACAGCGCCGCGAAGAGCCGCATTTCGCCGCCTTCCCCGCTTTCGGCATGACATGAAAGATGCCGGCGTACGAGACCCGCGTCACTTCGAGGAACCTGCAGCTAATAGCTAACCATAAACTATTTTCTTTATAATATAAATAATCCAAGGCAACAGCTACTTCCAACACCGTGCTCAGCCTTTAGGGAGGGGCGTGTTACCTAAACGGTCTTATGCAGCCACGGCGGCTGCTTGACTGAGCACGGACGTTGTAGCTGGCCATGTTTTACTGTTGCCACGGGCAAATAAAATAAATAGAAACGTCACCTTTTTTTACAAAGGGAATGACCAGACGTGTTTTACATTTTATTCCGTATTTTATTTGTGTTTACATGTGAGTTATTATTTAATGTTTCAATGAGTTTGTAACATTTGCCACCATTTTCCCATTGCAAATTTAATGTCCTTTTCAGAAGAACTCAATTTTCTTAGCTTAACACTTTCTAAAAAACGAAAATATTACACACACTTTTTTTAAATCATTTCAACTTACCAATATAATCAAAGCTGCAATTACAAAACCCACTTTTTCTCTCCAACCTTGCATAATAGAATTAACATCAAATTCATGTAGATATTATCAAAGGGACTTGGGATTTGTTTCGTAAATTCATAATAAACTATTTCTCTCAATCGGAGCCAAACAAGTTGCCTAAAACATGTAAAAAATATTAAAGAAAAAAATTTAAAGACATTGTCATTTTTACTTACGGCAGTCATGAAATTTCTGTGTTGTACATTAAAATTCGTTTGCGACAAAAAGAAATGTCCAGCAGATACACTTGTAAACAAGTTACTGCAAAAACGGTTCCTTGCCCCGACAGGCGCGACAAGGAATGACATTCTAAACCCTAATAAAATTGCAAGGTTACGAGATACGTATTTACAAGAGTAACCTTCAACTGTCCAAGTGCTGCGTTTATAAAAAAGTTAAATTGCATTAACAAAACTGCTTTTATAGGAGGCCAGTCAATTTACACACCGACTTTCTGCAAAGTTGAGCCCTTTTTGTGTATAAATTGACTGGACTATAAAAGCAGAGTTAAATCGAATTACGATTACAATTAACCAAATATTTTGATCTCAAACCAAGTGCGATCATCAACCCACATATTTACCTGTAAGAATCCGAAGTGGTGCGGAATGCAAGGGCTATAGGATAGGCACTAAATTTTAAAAAATTGTGCAATTGATTTAGTAATCAATTTAAAGCTTGTACGGACGTGTGTTGCAACATAATGTTTCAGTTTCGAAGGGTTCATCTTTAAAATTTCGTCCTATAGCAAAATTTCTAATTAATTAGTTCACAATTTATTGATTACTTCTGCACAATTAGCTGCACATAACTTGTCCAAACGCACATCGTCTTCCTTTCGGTCATTCGCATTTTGTATTGTTCAACAGTGTTCTACATTTCACATGTATTGTTCTGCAGGAACAAATTTAAAGGAAACAATTTAAAATTGACGACCGGCGGCTGCAAACAAAACTATCTGCATGCAAATTTAAAATTTCCTCGTAATTACCGCCAGCGGCCGTTGCCAGCGGCGATTTTCCGAGCCGAAACTAAACAACAGCGGTCCACGCAAACAGAAAACCGATAAAACCTAATCGCCAATCAACAGCCAGAGATAATGTCGCCATTTAAATATTTCCCGAGGAAAAGCCGAAGACTTTTTTCTGCGAACAATTCGACCGAATTTCATGGAGATATACCCAAGAGTTTGACGATGTTCCCCGCAGGGATCACAAACCACAAGAACGACCGGGGTTCATTTGCATTGGCCTGATAAGATAAGGGAAAACTCGTGTTAATTTAACTACAGGATATTTATTATGTAGGCTGCGTTGTCTTCCGTATATGGGTTGAAGTTACATGGTTTGCTGACCACAATAATCCTGAGTTAACAACCCGCGCCCTTCCATGTTTAATAATGGGAATTAACCATTTTATTTTAGGGAAAACATAATAACTTTCCGAATGAATTGCGCGCCCCACAATTAAATTAACGCTGTCATTTAGTAAACAGATATTTTCCTAAATGCCTACATAAAAATCTCAATCAGAATAGGCTGTAATATTAATATTAATTTGGTAACACAGCAAACCTGAGTGGAGGGGGTAACGCTAGTTTCTTTTGTCAAGTACAATCCTCACAAAAAATGTGATTATTGATAAACATGAAAAGAATTGTTTTAAAGCGAATCTTAATTGCCAATCTCTATCGATATGTTTGCAAAAATTGAAAAACAAATTACTTACAATTTGAGACCAAAATACAACACCAATATCAATGGAAATATACGATTCTTCACAATTAGTTGTTTTACAAATTTTGAGTGTTTGCTAAGCATTGCCAACTTAAAATTAAAATCACAGCCTAATTGATTTTTATTGAAGGCACGGTACTAATTTCTTTGTCTCGATTCTTATTGGATCTCTCAACTTCTTTGATACAATTTTTTTCTTTATGTTTGCGCGTTTATAAATTATAGAGAGTCGGTACTTTGTTGCGTTTGTAATGTAAGATATTAGTCACCTGACTTAAATACGTTTTCAACGTTAATTATTGTAATTAGTGTTCCCATTGTAACCACTATCACCTAGTTGATAACGTCATTAGGTGCAATTAGTACACCGGGACTCGAGGAATTAGAATTTGCAATTAGAGTACAAGCAAATTTATTTGACAGTGCATTTTGTCTCCAACGGTTTTGGAATTAAGTTTGTGTAATTTCTGCAAAATTTTATGAAAGGAAATGTACTATTTTTTTAATAATTACCTACTTCTCCTCCTGAAATCATGTTTAACTTACATTCGACGACCCCAAGTGACGTGCACTTTAAAACTGACTGCTTCAAGTACCCAGACCGAACATCTCTGTTTGAAAATAAAAATCTGTACCTCTTGTAACAAGCACTATTTACAACCCCATTAAAATCAAGACGTTGTGATCTAAAAATAACTTTTTGTTTGCTTAGTAACATTTTAATGGATTCAAATTGTACATTTTCCAATGGCGTTGCAGAAACTCAACAAGGGCTGTTTTGGTTCTTGCGAAGCCAGGGAATGTTTCCTTTTTCTGCTTGTTTGTTTGAACTGTCAAACGAAGCTATTTAATTACATTAATTAAACAGATTACCGTTCGCATTGATTTATCTCGCAATTAAAAACTTAAGAACCAGATAATCAAAAATAAATTAAACTAGCACCGAAACACTTATCTTAACGATGCTATTCCAGCCGAAATTACTTTTCTAGTCGCTTTATTTGCCAACATTTCTCGGGAGTTGATGTCACATTGGTATTTTTTCAATCATTTTTCACATTTTTCTTTGACCAAGAGATTAAGATAATCGAGCTGATGTAACGGTCGCCTGAAATAGTACGTTACATACCGAGAATTGTAAGAAACATATTACGCACGAGTCAAAGAAGTTACACACGACGCTGTTTTGTACAAGTTTTTTGAAGCTGCTCTCAAAAATGACGAGTGAAGACAAAAATTGTAGTTACACCGCCGGAAATTTGAAAAATTGTAGATCTTATACCTAAAAGTAAAGTGACGTTAACTAAAATTAAATTTGTCGCGAAGGTGAAATGCTCGCAAATGGTGTATCGTATGATTAAATATGTAAAATCCTACCTTTCGTACTTTTGGCATTTGCGGGAACGTTTAACGAAGAACTACTAAAATATTTTTGACAGAATTGACATTATAATTGTAATAGGATCATCAAAGCATGAAAATTTGTTCATTATTGACCTTAGGTTAGTAATAAAAAGTTATATACTTGTCAATGAACACACGGTAGTGAAATTAAACCTCACAGCATTCCAATTTACACCAAAATGATATGCTGTATGGCTAGTAGTGAAAAAAAATTATTAACAGTTTTGAGCAAAACGGTTTTGAAAACCCGCCAACAGAGAAACTTATTACTTACTCGTGCGAAATGGGCAGTTACAAGGGTTGCGCTTGAGCGATTGAAATTACCATTTCAGCGTCGTCACGTGCCTCTGCTTGTGACACATGTCGTCCTTCAGGAGCTTGTGAAAATAATCCACGTTTGAAACGCTAATTAATTTCTCGATGGCCTTTGAGCAGATGCTGAAAAGTTCGATAGTTTCCATAATTTTATTATTTTTCGCAGTGGACTCGAAGTCGTTGTCCGGCGTTTATTAAAACTATAAATAACGTCCAGTAGCACGAAACGTTTCATGTTTCTGAATTGCCGCATATGTGATGAAACATCAACTGTTAATAGTTAACATGTACGATATCAGATTGGGATAATTACAATACGCCATGGAACGCGCTAAATCTAAATTAGGGCTGTTTGTGACGGAACATTTTACACTGAAATTAATAACACTGATGAGTTGTAATTTTATAGATTAACGACGGCAAAGCATCGAGGAATTAATAATTGGACCGATTTTCAGTTTAAACTGAAATAAAACGACAGCAACTTCTATGGTTCATTTTTTAATTCAAATATCGCGCCAAAAAGTACATCTATGATTGGCTGCCCGCAGGCCAGTTTTACACCCATTAAATGAGAGTAGCTAATTCTCTTAAATTAGATTTATATAAATGATGAAAACAGTTCTTAACAGAATTTACTAACAGTTTTTATCAGCTCGTGTTTTCCCCATTGTACAAAAGAACTAAAATTCAAAACTACTGGCTAGAAATATTGCAGTGTAATTTGTTCTTTCAATTGCGCTCCTCCTAACTAAAAAATGAACTATACCAATAAATAAATTTAATTAACAGTATTGTGTTCTTCAAAAATTTCCGGTAATCAATCTAAATTGAAAACGACTTTTAAAAATCCAATTTGAAAACAATAAAAAATTAAAACTGATAGATTGAACGATTTAATTGTCTGAAGCACGCCGAGCAAACAATGCAGATGAAATTTCCGCGATTAGGTCGCAGGCTTTCATATCGCAATTACGAATTGCTAGTCTTTTCATTGTCCCATTCGCTGCAATTTATGAACAAAAAAAAGATACATTCACATAAGAGAATACGTGTTTTTATGGCAGGTAATATATCGCGCCTCCGTTTGTAAATTTTTAATATCTCTTCCAGCAAACAGTGTTTTTGGAAGATCAAAAAAAGCCCGATTCAAAATTTTCATTTTAATTGTTCGCAAAGTTCGTTTTCGTCGCTAATTCGATTGCCTTGTTTGTGTTTTGGTTGTTTTACATTTGGAGCGCCGAGGCTGCGGCTTTGCGTACAGTTAATTAAATATGCCAAGAAAGGAAAATTTTTATTTGCGTTTCAATTTTCATAAACGGGCCTTATCGAAAGCGGCGTGTGAGTCGGTGCGGCCGAAAGTTAATTAAATTTACGGTAAACAGTCGATTTATAAAATAATTAAATTTTGTTAACGTACTTTTCAAGTAATCCTATAAAGAGATTAGTTAAAGCTGCGCAGATAATCGATGGCCTTTTCATCCGTTTATTTGTTTGCTGTAATAATTAAATTATCGGCTTGTAACTTACCCTGTTTGCAAAAACAATTCATCCATTTTTTATTTTAAAAGGGTTTGTATGCATAAAATCTGTAATTTTCTTTAGCTAAGTCATTGTTGATTGGTTGACATGTTGTATTATAAATTATTATTCAATAACGTGGCGATGTACCTATCCACTGATATTTCTACATTTTACATAAATAGTCGTTGATAAAATGTCGTATTTGACTCGCACATAATGCTCAGATTAGTAATGGAATAAATATTAATAAATAAGATATTTATTCAGGAAAAGCCTTCTTTAAACATCTTAAAAATGTTTATGTAATCTTATTCCTTGAAATATTCGTTTTTGATATTAGATATAAAAATTATTCATAACTTCAGGATCGAAAATATCTCAAGGGGATCCAATCGTAAATGTGCATACATTACAATGAATATTGCAGACTGTAATGCATACGCAACAACTCAGACACATGTGTTCACCCTGTAAATGCGAACAGATTCACTAAAACGCTACTTTAATTAATTCAACCCCTTATAATTTAAATTAGCACGAAACAGATTCATAATTTGTAAACATCAAATTTAAATGCTAAATATTTTTAATTAAGTCAAATATTTTGTCATTTTTAACAAGTAAAATGGATTTTTTTTTTAATTCACTAACTGGATTCAACAAGACCTGTTTGTAATTGCATCAACTTATTTTTAAAAAAACGTGAGTGAAATTAATACTTTTACCAATTCATGAGGATCAAACTGTGTGAGCTTCCCTCGTATTGTGAATTTGTCGGGGTATTCTTGCAGTTTATTAGAAGTATTCGTTAATGACGGTGAAACAGCAGAAAGGTTATCGTTTCACTTGTTGAGGATCGTGACGTCATCGGGTCATTTTCAACGGACATTGCCAATGCAGCAGATATTGATGATTAATTATTTAATTGGTTTGAAATTAATTTGAAAAACGCGAATTTCGATCAGCTTTACTTGTTATTTTCATTTTATAATACTCAATCTTTTCTTTTCTAGGTGCTATTTTCACCGAAGATCAAAAGGACACCAGCGTCGAATTAGCGTTCAAATATGCAGTCTACAGGATTAATAAGGACAAAGAACTGTTGCCCAACACGACGCTCGTATACGACATCCAGTACGTGCCTAAAGACGACAGCTTTCGGACCTCGAAAAAAGGTAAATAAACCGTTCTTCGCCAGTTGCGATATCCCAAAAAGACAAACATCAGATTTTAATAAATCCGAATTAAAAAAGTGAAGTTCTAACGCCATCGAGCCGGATCTTGTTAGGACTTGAAAACTTTTAATTGAGAGATTATTTTTGGATGATGCCCTGAAAGTTAAATATTAATGAAGATGTAATCGGCGTGTCTTGTGGGCGCACGTGGCTGACACAATATTTTTAAATGCAGTCGGGAAAAAATTTAATAAAGTTTGTGAGGTCGGCGGAATATGGATCGGTTATTAAAATCTATCAGAGCCGTGTCTGATGGTAATAACGGTGGAGTGGGTGGGGGAAACGGAACAAAAATGTTCATTTTCTTAAGTAGTTTGTAAAATAAGGTGCGGCTTAGGTCACAGTTTTATAAAGTTTAGAAAAATAGTGGTTTTATTGGGATTTAAAGTGTCACTTTTTATGGAGCAAATTTTGTGTTTGCGAGACGACGTGGCGAAGCCGAGTGTCTACAAAGTTGCGAGTAAAAAAAAGAACTTTTTATCCGAATGTTTTTTCCAGCCAATATTACAATAAAGTACAAAATTTGTTACAAGAATGGTATTAGAAATGAGGCGTTTTAAGGCATCTGGAGAAAAAAATTATGTTGCTTGGAACCAAACGAGTTTGGCGAGTAATTGGTTCAACTTTAAGATTGGCAGTTTTTTGTGCACACTTTTTACGGAATTGTGCCATTTAGAACGTCATTGTGCAATCGGCACGAAATTTATTTGGGTCAACCGAAATTTATTCAGACATTTTTAAATAAACAAAAAATAATTACTCCTTAAAATTAAAAAAAAAAACTGAATTACATAAAACATTTCTGGCATTAATGAAAGGACGTAATGGCACCTTAAAGGTAGCGTTTCTTTTGATCAATTGAGGAGCTAACATTCAAAAGCCGATATGTCCATTTTCAACGAAATTGAGTTATACATGAAATTCAAACAAAAACCACCATCTGCGTCGATTGGTTGACTCAGATTCAGTGAAAATCGCAAATGCCCAAAGTTACAGCATTGCAAAAGTAAGAGTTTCATTCAAAATCCTACACATCCAAACGGGTTTTTGTACGCAAATTTTATCAAGAAACAACATGTCCACTAGTATTTAGATATCCACTTGGTGAAATGCAATCAAAGTACGACATGTCCAGTATTTGGTAAACACCGTTGTTGAAAAGTAATAGATAGTGGTAATTAAAGTGTGCATTACCTCATAATTAGCAACATGGATACCCTAGTTTCTGACATAAACATGGGTTCGCGGAAAAAAGTTAAAAGAGCCACAAAACGGGAAAACAACAATATCAAGCATCCCCTTCCATGTTTAGGAGAGTGTTTGTTAAAGATTTTAATATTGGATTTAAGTCTCCAGCTTGTGATACTTGCTCAACTTGCCTCAACTTAAAACACTCGATTGAGCAAACAAATGATCAACAAAAGAAAAGTACATTGATGGCCCAACACCGACTTCACAATTTAAGAGCAAGGGCTTTCTACAAATTAGCAAAAAAACAAGAACCTACTGTACACACCGCCTGTTTTGACCTTCAGCAGGTACATCCACTGCCAAAAACCCCTATTGGAGAAGCTCTTTATAAAATGCAAACAAGTTACTATTCTTTTTGCTGCGTTGGTATGGATTCAAAGCAACCTATATTTTTCACTTGGACCGAGCACAAAGCAGGTCGGGGTGCTGTTGAAGTCGGCTCAGCTCTTCTGACATACCTTCGTTCTTCTAATTTTGACGAAAATATTCAAACAATCAGATTATTTTGCGATGGATGTGGGGGACAAAATAAAAAATGCCACATCGTACACATTTTGGCGTACTGGCTGTTACGAGAATCTCCCAAAAATATCAAGAATGTAGAAATGGTTTTTCCTGTACGTGGACATAGCTATTTGCCGGCAGATAGAGCTTTTGGCAGAGTGGAAAAGAAGTTTAAAAAAGAAAATTTTATCATTTCAGCGGACCAATACGACGAAATTTACAAAACAGTAGGTGTTGTGAGAAAATTAGGGGAAGATTGGCATGTGTACAACATCAAAGATCTCCAGAACATCTACAGAAAAATCAAAGACATGCAAAGCCAGAAAAGAATTTTCTTAAAGAAAATAGAAAAAACTAGAAAAGGACAACACAATACTATTCATTTTACTGCCAGCGTATTTTACCATTTTGAAGAGAAAACAAAAATCAGGCACCTTTGGTAAAAAACGGGAAAAAGGAAACCGCGTTGAAATTAAGAAGATTGGAAACCAAAAATAAAATAAAACCTGCAAAATTAAAAGATGTTAGAGAATTGCTAGAAAAACATTATACACTGTGAAGTGGCAAGATCTACCAGAACTGGAGTTTTATAGAAAACTACTGGAAGAAATTCCAGAAATTAACAATGAAAATGACGAAGAAGAAGCAGAGGATGATGAAGATGATGAAGATGAATGCAACTGCTTAGACGAAGTCTGTGGCCTTCATATTTAAAAAAATTGTGCAAAATTTTCTTCCTTATGTTAAAACAATGATTAAGTTTAATAAAAGTTTTTCTGAGTTCAAAACCTTTCTTCTCATTAGTTTCAACCTTGTTTCGTTCAAAAGCCGATATGTCCATAACAAGTTCAAACAAAAACCCACATGTCTATTTTTTTCTCTCTAGGCTGTACAATTTAAAAACTATATACTTCAAAAGTGACCATAATCACATACAAAACAATCACCTACATTTTTGCTTTTGCAAAATTAAAATGTATCTCTTACTTTTTTGTGTATAGTTTTTGTCGATTTACCAAAATAATTGATTTTGGACATGTCGGTTATTGAATGTTAGCTCCTCAATTACAACATCACCGAAGCTAAAAGCTTCTATCAAAATCTTAATCGAATATAAAAAAAACATAAACAACGAAACGTTGAATCTCTTTAATTGCTGAAAAATTTATTATTGAATTTAAGCTGAAAAGAAGAAAATTAAAGTAAAGTGAATGTTTATTTTACGAGATTTTTAGCCCTTAAAATAATATTTACTTGTATTTCACCCTTTGTGACTTCACAAGAAAGTTTTGACCTGAAAATTTATTAAGTCCCAAAAAAGCTACATAAACATATTTCAGAAAATTGGAAATTGGAAAGCATTTGCGGACCATAACTCAGCGAATTAGCTGTTTCGAGCAAAAACTCCCATTAATTACACACTCCCTCAAACATGAAAAAAGAAAAAACAATTTTCGGCGATTCTTATCGCTGCGAGGGTTTGATCTCGCGAAAATATAAATAATACATTTTTTCCTTTGATACAAATCGGCCCAGGAGGACGTTTCAGCCGTCGCCTATTTAATCTCAAAGGGAACCCTTTATTGACGTGGCATCGAACGCCCGACGTATTTATTTTTTTGGATGGGTCCCAGCTATGCAGATCAAATATAAAATTTCACGACTAGCGTTTTCATTTAATCTCCGCTTGTGTTGTAAAACGGATCGGGCCAAGATATCATTCCTAGAAAGTTCACATTTGGTTCAAATTTATGTCAAGGGGCAATTTATAAATTGGAAATCCATTCTGCAAACGTTTTATTCCCTATGAGTTGCATTCTCTTAACTGAATTTAAAATCAAGTTTCATTAAATTTATTTGTGGATTTTTAAAATCGGTTATTATAACAACCAAGTTTACTGCTTTTTATCGGCCAAAAAAATTACTTGTATTTAGCTTCAAAATGATCTAAATTTATTTAAGGAAAGTTGTTCTGAAAATTGATAGGGTTTTAATAATTGAGTCATTGATTTTGAAAGTGGGGTGACTCCGTTTTGTGAAAAAAATAGTTATGGTAAAAGTACAGCCAAAAATCAATACCCCAACCAAAATGTGGATACAAAAAGATTTTTCTCTCTTTATATATTCTTTTACAGCTTTCCAATCTGATATAGGTATTTATTGAACGCTTTCCATCCGTATTATGCTTGGCTTATTAAGAATGCTACATCAGTTTAAATTATAAAACAAACGTTTAACTTAAAACTATAAATAACATAACTATAAAAACATTTTAAAATAAATTATAATTTCGATTTTATTTCATAATATCGCTACAAAAGATTTGGAAGGCTTTAAAATTATTGCTATTAATTAATTTATAATAAACCCCATCAAAGTTTAACTTATCTTGGGGTTCATTATATTTAACACAATTGTTGATCCTATGATGGATGTCATCAGTTACACTACAAATTTCACAAAGAGGATTTGGTTTTATTTTAAATCGAAAGAGGAATGCATTTAATTTCCCATGACCCGTTATGAATTGTGTTATGTAAAAATCTGGTTGAAATGTAGTATTTTGTGTTCTGTGATTAACTGTAGGAAAAAATAATTTTGCAGTAGATACTTTGTTTGTGTTTATCCAAATTTTGTTCCACTCTTCATTCATTATTTCATTCAAAATTTCTTTTATTGTATATAGTGTATATTTATCAAATGAAATGATACGATGAGAATTAATTATAAAAGATGATAAATTTAACAAATAAATTTTAATTTCATCATTTATTTTTTAAACATGCAATTTTTAAGTGATTGATGAAGAATGTTTTATTATATCAAGGGATTGCTTGATGTTGTGAATTTGTTGGTTTGTTGAGTATATGTTTTTTAGTTGTTTTGTTATCCCAAAATAATTGAATATGATTATATTTAACACAATTATTGATCTTATGATGGATGTCATCACTGAGTTTGTATACGTATTTAGCAATCATCCAATTATGCTTTTCTACTTCAGTTTTAGCAGTTTTAATTGAAATGTCTGCACTTATACAGTAAGATCAGTTGTAGGCTGCCCAAACCTTATATTATATTTTGTATTGACAAAATTTCTAGGAAAAGACTTCTTGACCTTGAGATTCTCTCCACTTTGAGAATAATATATTCTTCAGAAATATACAAACTAAAAAGATGTTTAATAAGAACAAACACTTTAAATATTTTGCTACCCGTGCCAAAGTATTCAGTAGGATAAGACTCTCTCTGGAAAACAACATACGTTTCTGACGTCACACTTTGATTGGATAAGCCCTACTTTGGAAACCCATGGAATTGATACGAAATGGAACTAACTTTTGCTGGATAAGACAGTTTGTAAAAGTAACCAATTTTGTTTTATTAAAATAAGCTGTAAAGGATTTTTTTGGAACAAACTGAAGTATCAAAAAGTTGGGGAATTATTCATAGATTGCAGCAGTGAGTTTTCAATTTTCGATTTTTTAGAAGAAAACACGTTCTGGAACTAAATTTACATGAAATAAGACCACAAAAAATCCCATTCACATGCAAACCATTAAATGCAGTTTAATTAACCATTCGCTTTGTTCCCCCGTGTTTGTTATCGCAATGGTTAACTGTAATGTTTCACCGTAGTTGCAAAAAACTGCAAGTTGAATAAAGCTGAATTAGATGAAGGACAATATAACAACAGCCGAAACTTATGGCGCGAGATAAAGCGGTGAAATGCACTCGTGCAAGTTGACTCTCATAAACCAGTCGCGCCATAACTTATCCGCGGCGAACCTGCACGTTATCTTCGTTAACGAATTAAAAAGAGAAAAGAACCGAATATCGAGACTCGCTGACGACGCATTTACCGCGACTTCCTTATTCCTCAAGACAGCGGCGTTATAATAAACGTCGCCGACATAACTTTACGATTCCGTCCGACGGAATTTAGCGCTCAATTTGTACCGACTGTTATTAACGGTTGCGCTAACCGATATTACTATTACAACACTTTCAGCCAACCATTTCAGACTGGATTTGATTAAGGCTGGGGAACCGAACCTCAAAAAATGCAGAGTTTTAAGAAACTCAGTATCGCTTAGAAAGTACTTATCAATATATAATTTGCGAAGCAACAGTTGTAAACATAATGCTACCGCATCTAATGATATATTTGCTTTGGTGAAGAAATGCCTAGTTTTCAAAAATTAACCTCCGAAAGTGCAATTCTCGTAAAAATGTAGTAGTGAGGGTTTTTTACTAAAATCTTTAGAGTTACGAAATATTTTGCAATGCACTTTACAGCACTTATAGAGAATATATGGCCTTGTAAGAAAATATTTTTTTATTGCGAGAAAGTTGATAACTTAAGAAGAAAAAAATTGGCAACAATATTTTCTTGAAAATTTAGTGTGCCAGTAAACTCAGTTCAGCTCAAGAATTAAGTTATATTGTAGAAATTCATTCGGGGTACTTATACTAAACATAGAGTAGTATAAAATGACATGTTTTTTTATGATAACATATTGAATATCTTTGAAAAAAAATCTAAAAGTTGTGGTACGAAATACAGTATTATTTGATCGCGTTTTGTATTGCTTTCCGAACACAACATCGTCAACAAATTACATAAAAATGTTCCTTTAGCACCTAAGAAATAGTTTCCGTAAACCAAATTGGATAAATGTCTAAATTTTACATTTTCGGGGAAAAGTTGTTTTCCCATAAGATTTTAGTCAAATAGTTCGTCCTTTTACTCACAGATGTCCTGTCAAATCTGTACCTTTTGATTGACGGCATGGATAGAATAATTTGTATTAAAATGCACACTTGATATAGTGCAAATTGTTAGGATATAACCATATTCGCACACGTAAGGATACAAAACTCTAAAAATTTATAAAAATACACACTTGATAATGCAAAATATCCATGTTCGCACGCGTAAGGATATGAAATATTTTCAAGTCTACTAAATTGTACAATATATATATTAGTTTCGAATAGCATCGTAGGAAAAATTGTTTGAAGCATCTATTCACAAAAAATTACAAAAAAAAAACAGTCAATAATGGAGCAATCGCATTGACTGATTTTACTGCCGTTATTGCCGCAGACAATAATATAAATAATATTTATCAAATTATGAGAGTATAAAAATGGGGATAAAGATTACTCTTTACATAATTGAAAATGTGTTTGCAGTCTGTTACGGGATTAATTATAGCAGGTACATCTATGAAAACACAAAATTGGCAAAGAATTAGCAAAAAATTATGGACTAATTTTTTTCCGACTGAGTTTACCGTCGTTATCGCCGCAGACCATAATATAAATAATATTTATCAAGTTACGAACGTAGGAAAAGCGCGCAACTCTTTTTTTTGTTCTTTCTCTGTTCAATACTTAAGTTTCAAACCTTATTAGTTAGGATACCTCTTTGGTTGCCTAAACATTTTTTATTCTAAAGGGGCAAAATTGGTGCCCCCTGAGCGGAAGAATTGTGCATTACTTAGCAGTTCCCGAACCTTAACAAATTAATCGAATTAATTTCATCACTGAAAGCGTGTAAGCTCAGTTTTTACCGGAAATTTTCGTTTCTGGTGTAAGCTCCGTTTTCAGGTAAAGAAGCTTATAACTTGTAAATCTGAGAACTCCAGCGTGGGCGATGTGTAATTTTGTTGCTGCAGATATTAATTAAATTAAGAGTAGTGATTCGAAACAGTGTGCGCGGTGCGAGAAAATTTTCCGCCGTACGGTTTCTTGTATTTACATATTAATTAATTAATCCGCCGGCGAGTTTGATTGTGGAGAGAAGTTTGTTCTGAAGATATCGCCCGGGGTTACGAAACACATCAAAGTCCAGAACGAACTAGCAAAACGTACCAAATGCGATGTGAAAATAAATGAAAAAGTGTTCCCTTTCCCGCTTTCCGCCAATGAAATATTTAATTGTGTTCGCCGAGCAAATATTTAATATTTGATCGGAATGCATTTTTTTCAATTTTCGCCGCCGACGAGAGCGTTCAGGATCGAATGAAGTGCGGTATTTTCGAGACTAATTGAAGCCACTCGGTAAAAAAATGCTTGGAGCTTTTCGGAAATGGCGGGTTTAAAACGGTGAAAACCGAAACGCGATTTTGCGAGGCGGATAGTGCGGTTTTTGTTTCATTTTTTCAAGCAAGTGAAACATGGCGCGCGATTTATTCCTATCGCTGAAAAGTTTATAGGGCGGTAATGCTTCAGCAAATTGCGCCGCTCTAACAGTTTTTGCGGTGCTCTTGTTTGTGGATTTATAGACCGAAAAAATATTTTTTTAAATTTTTTTAAGGCTTGGTGGATCTTTTTACAGACAACAAATTATGTTCTAACCATATGGTATGGGAAAACCTAATCAAAATTTTTGCGAAGCTGAACCATATCTTGAATAATTCAATTAAGAACATGCATTAAGTATAATTTAACTTCATATTCCTTTTAAACTATTTTTTAACCTTTGGCCATGCTTATGAGCTTTTTGATACAAACTGGTAAGCATTTTCTTGTCTTATTTTAGTTTTAGAATATTAAAAAAATAGAATACAATTTTTCTTAAAACAAAGAGTTTTTAAAGTTTTCTGTGTTTTTCTAAATTGTGCCTTATCCAGCAATGTTATTGCAGAACCTGTCTTCTCCTAGTTATAGTTATCCATTTTTAAAAGAGAAAAAGTTAATTAATTTAATTAGGATATCACAACCAATCTTTATATTTGACATCAGTAATTCAATATCTTTCCATATAATGCAAACCGATTTACATAAAATTTTCTAGACTTATTAGAATTGCAATTCTCTCTTGGCAGTATTTTTTTTGTAACATTTCAGTCAACAGTTTTTTATTAAAAAAATTAAAACAACCAAGCCAAACTTAAGAAACCATAAGGTTATTTATTTATTTGGATTAAATTTATTATTTACATCTAATAAGGCCCTAGTAGCAAAGAAATATTTTTTAAATATTTTCTTCGAATATCTAAAATATATTTTTATGACAGTTTTGTTAATATTTTAGAAATATTTCTAAAAAAAAATTTAAAAAATATTTCTTCAAAACATTTAAAAATATTTCTTAAAGAGATTAAAGAAATATTTTTAAGAAACATGTTTTGAAAAAATATTTTTTAAATGTTTTTTAGAAATAATTCTAAAATATTAACAAAACTGTCATAAAAATAGTTTTTTAATCTTTTTAAAAAATATTTTTAAAATGCATTGAAGAAATATTTTTCAAATGTTAGAAATATTTCTAAAATATTAACAAAATGCCATAAAAATATTTATTTAATCTTTTTAAGAAATATTTTTTAAATGCATACTAAAATTATAAAAAATAATATTCAAAATAATATATTACAATACAATAATAATACAATATAATAATATTTATACATTTTCCATTGACCAATTTGACTAAATGATTGATTGTCTTAACGAATTATATAATAGAATATTATTTCAGATTTTTATGTTTGAAATTTATTTTTTTCGTTGATACAAAATGTAATATTTTTTTAATATGAAGAATTTGTTTTTATGTAAACCTAATATTTTAAAAATATGCAGAAACAAATATTTTTTCTTAAATAAATCTAATATTTCTGGGATATACAAAAATAAATATTTTTTTTATGCGAATCTAATATTTTTTGAATATGGAAAAACAAATATTTTTTTCCTGATATAAATCTAATATTTCTTGGATGCACAGAAATAAATATTTTTTAAATAAATTTTAATAATGTTTTAAAAATAGTAAAAATATTCGAAAACATTCGAGTGTTTTTTAAATATTTTAGAAATATTAAGTAAATATTGTGTGCTACTAGGGGGAATAAAATTTATTACATTATTCTAATCAGGGATTAAATTTATTTAATCCCTGATTAGAGTAATGTAATGTAATTAAATTTATTTAATCCCTTGGCCTAAAACATCCCACTCCAGTCTTCTGAAAACGCAAAATAAAATTACAATTTAATTCCAGGAGGACATAAAACCTTTAATTAATAATTTGCCAGTTTGCAGTAAAACCAATTCGAGGATGAAAGTGAAACTAAAAACGAATCGCTAAATTAAAGTCACACAGTGAAATGATAAAATGACTCTTATAGAAAATTAGGGAAGTTAATAGTTTCAGTCGAGTATCAGCATTTCGGCAACTTTGTTCGTAATCCTGGGATTACACTTGATCTGTCTGACCTCACGCAGGATTAGGGGACAGGCCGGGTTCAAGTCAGAGTAACGTGACCTTTGTAAGGGTATGATAATGAAGCGGTTCGTTACACGGAAGACAGAAATTGAAAATTTTACAGCGAGTTTATTCGGCTTAATCTTTATTAATTCAAATTGTAATAATGTTATTAAAAGGACACAACAAAACCGGAAAGGAATAATTCATTTAACGAGCCTGACATGTGAAAAGAAAATGAAAACGGCTTGGTCACAATGTGAGCTTGACGTTTCAAGGATTAATGAAAATGTTTCAAGTCCTCTTAAGGATATGATACATCAAGATATTTATATTAAAACGTTTCAAAATTGGACTGACGGGCTGACCAATTAAATGAAATGAAACTAAGAAGTTAATTTCGTTTTTTAATTAGCTCAGTCTTTCAGGATTTAAACTCGCCCGATCGGTTGTTCTAATCAAGCGCCTGTGACTTCATTAATTCGAAGCCTCGCAGGCACAGTTCAAACGAATCGAAAAACACAAATCGAAATACAAATGAAGGCTTTTCAATTTATTAAAATCGGCCGTGAAAAGATCTCGTTGTAGAACACCTTGAGGAGCACCTATGCGCGCCTTGATGGATAAACTCAATCGAGAAAAGGACCCTCAAGGGTAGTTTCAGAACCACGCCTATGGCAGACGAAGCCGCTAACTCAATCCAAAACATCGTTTGTCTGCACGTTCGTTGCGTGATTACTTCCCAACATGAGCTTTTAGTTATCTTATAAAAGGGTATTCGTCAGCTTTACCGTCCTAAATATTTCACAATGCAGCAAACAGGGCTTTAGCTAAGAACAAGTAAGCAACTAGGATTTTAAAGGGAGACTTATGTTCGGAACGTTTCAGTATTGTAAAACAGAAGGATTTCAGACGCTACAAAATAACATCATTTTAAAGGATTAAGATCTTTTACAGTCGTCGGAGGAGGTGTCTTTATGTGAATGAAATCAAATTATGACGGCTTTCTGTCGGGGCGGCCTTTGTTTATCAAAACGGTTTCATTTATCGTCGCGGATCTCGGTTCAGTCATAAATATTAATAACGCGCAAGAACGTCGATAGTGACTTTTTCGTTCCGTCACTTCTTAGCTTCTTACAATTCGCATTGTCACGATTAGAAATACTAATGTCGCTAATTTAAACCAATAGTCAATTAACAGATTCTACAGTAAAGCAAAAGTAAAGTAAAAGTAAAAGGGCAATCAAAAATCATAGTCAATACTCCAACCAAAACGTGGAAGTAGGAAAAAATTTTCATCTCATTAGGAGTGCTTATGATTGTCATTTCTCTGTGCCACCAGATGACACCAAATCTTTCCCAAGTAACACAGGACGTCCAATGGTCGTACATGCTGGTCCATTTCTTATCCATTTATGGACGATCCACAAGCGGATCTATAATGGACGTCCAATGGACGTCCAAGCTCATCCATAAATGTACATTACAGCAATGGATATAAATGGGACGTCCACTGGATGTACATTTATGGACTTAATCTGGACGTACATCATGGATGTCCATTGGACGTACATTCGTGTACGTGATTTGATCGGTCCATAAACGAATCTAAATGTATCAAAAAATTTGAAATTTTAACTAAAAGCATTATTAAACTCAGGTATTTTACTGATGATGGAAACGAAACGCATGTAACATTAAAATAAAATAGGTGCGTTTAAAATACCTCAATTAACTTTAATAATTTATATTTTTAATTTTTAATTTGTGAAATAAATGACAAACACGGTCTCTGTGTTATGTAATTTTTAACAACTTTTAACAATTTTTTGACAATTTTTAATGTGTTTAATGTATGTGACAAAGTGTTAAATATGTTAAATCTGTTAAATCTTAAATGCGAGATACAACTTTCCAATTTGCTTTGTGTTGTAGTTAGTCAAGGACATTTGCGCATCCGGTTGTACCTGGGTTTGGGTAAGGGCCTCGAACCTTTTCTTGCAGTTTCTTGCAAACACCTGAGATTCAATTCGACCGCCGGGCGTTACAAGTAACCAATTTTTCATGTGAATTGTTTTGTTTGTTCCAAATGTGTGTAGTTGAATTTCATCGACACGAATTTTAATGTACTTACAACATGCAAATTTTATGACTGCCGTAAGTAAAAATGACAATGTATTTAAGTTTTTTTTTTACTATTTTTTATGTGTTTTAGGTAACTCACTTTGACCCGATTAGGAGAAATAGTTTAATTTACAAAACAAATCCCAAGTCCGCTTTACAATACTTGATAATAATGTACCTAAATCGTATTATTCAAGGACCGAGAGAAAAAGTGTAATTGCAGCTGATTATATTGGTAAGTTAAAATGATTTTAAAGAAGTTGTATAATATTTTCTTTTTAGCTAAGTAAATTTATTCGAAAATGGTGGATAAGGACCGGTGTTGCTTTGAAATGATTTTTTTTCAATGTTTCTATTTGTTTAATTAGTTAATAATTAATTAAATTCTGTATGGTAATTATTTTTGAATATTCATATTTTTTTAGGTTAAGTTTCTGGTTTGTTAATAGTTAAAGTTAAATAGGTAAAGTTGTTCACTGCAAATTATTTTTGAATTTACATATTTCTTTGTACGTATTTTTTAAGAATAAGTTTCATGTTATTTAATGTGTTAATGGTTAGTTTTAATTGTTAAAGTTCATTATTGTAACAATTTTTGAATTTTATAAATTTTTCGAATATATGTTTTTTTCCATTTTTTATTTATTTTTTTTTTAATCCCACAACGTTTATAAGTACGTCCATTAATGTCCATAATTCGGGTCCAAATGGACATACATAAGACGTCCAGTGAACGTCCAAAACGAATCCGTTTACAATCCCAAAGACGTCCAATAAGCGTTTGTCGATGGACGTTCACGAACCGGCACGATATGGACGTACATTGAACGTTCGAAAAGATCCCAAATGTAGTCCCAAAAACGTCCACAAACTGACGTCCAGATGTACGTCCAATTTAGTCTCAAATTGGACGTACATTGGACGTACAGTGATCCGTTTGTGTACGTCCAATGTACGTCCATTGGATGTACATGTGTTACGTGGGTTTTTCTTGCCAACTTACATATTTTTATTTGGAAGACGAGTCAATACGAGTAATAACTATTATAAAACAAATTTGAAAATTGTGAAGCTATTTCTCCACCGTTACAGTTTTGCAAAGTAAAAGACTTTTAGCTCTGGTTTCGCTTCGTAGATGACACTTCCCAGTTACTGAAAAATCCACGGAGGCATCACGTTCACCTGACACCATCAGAATTCAAAATGACAATCTTTTAATTTGTTTTTTAAGTCTACAAACTGTTGTACTTGTTCATACGTTGTTTCCAGACTGGTTCCATAACGTTCACTTAGTTTTTGACCTAATTCATGCATGATTTAATAAGTTTCAGCTTTTGGTTGTTTCAATTTTTTTTAGCAAAGCTGTTGATTCAAATGTTACAAAAAAGATACTGCCAACAGGGCATTGCAATTGATATGGGTGTAGAAAAATTTTAAAAAATCAGTCGGCTTATTTTGAATATAAGAACTAAATTCATGCAATAGTTTTTAAATTTTTTCCAAAAAATGACACGACAGATTTTTTTATTTTATTGAAAAATTATATTACATTATGCGTCATTTGAGTAGTTCAGTTGCAAAAGTTGCAAAAATGACAAATCAAAACAAAACATTTAAAATTAATCCACATTCATTTAATGACAACAATCATTTTTAAAGCGACTATTTTTAACATTAGAGGAAAACCGTTTCAGTTTACAGTAATTTAAAAAATGGGTTGTTAAATTCGGGCTGAAAAAACCCTTACAAAGCATACAATTTTTTTTACGGCCTCTAAAGTACTATTAACTTTTATTCGTGCGTTCATCATCAAAGCGTTTAATGAAATGAAATATAAACATGAATTTTTCCGTTCCCAGCCGCGATATTTTTCATAAGCGTACATTTTTGAAGCCACAAATACTGAAAGGAAAAAAGTGCCCATTTCGTTCGCGTTCTATTCAGCTGCACTTGCACATGCTGTAATTAAAAAAACTTGCACCGCTCTGAATAACAAAAAAATCGCAACTTGAGTAATATATTCAAAATTAAAAATTCCGTTAGTTTGATTTCGCATCGTAAAATTCCCGAACTTAATTAACTGCATTCTGCACTCGCGAAAGGGACACGCCGCGCCTTTTACCGACGAAAATTAACCAAATGAATCCATTAATGCACTTTGTGTGTAGCTTTATGCGAAAAATGTGATGGCAATGGTAGGAAATGAAAATTCTGCAGCCGGATAAATCTCGGCTGAATTAATTCCATTAATGGTGCTTCGTAATTCGATGCAATAAAATATTTAATAAATTTCTGTTTATGGCAGCGTTATCTTCTATTATAATTTAGTGTTGGGTCGCGCGAGCGAAAATAGCTCCACCAACGATTTTTTAGTAAATTGGAAAAACTAATTCCATTTGACAACCGCAACCATGTATACCAAGAGTAGGGAAATCTACACTCAGAAAAACAAATTCTTATGGGTAAGAAAATTCGGGCTTAAATTTAAAATTGCGCATTCTTAATTTAGGCCCAAGAATTGGTCATTCTTGAGTTTTAAGAATGTTCATTCTTGTTGTCAAATTTAAGAGTGGGTCTTGCTTGATTTCAAGAATGTTTATTCTATTTGTCAAATTCAAGAAAGGGTCCCTCTAATTTTAAGAACTTTTATAAGTTTTACATTTAAGAATAGGTCATGTTGATTTCAGGAACTTTTATTTAATTACTTAAAATGTTCTTAATTAATGTGTTTTCTTATTTAAGAATTGAAGATGGCCTTATTATATTAAATAAGCACTTGTAAATACAATAATTTTTTCTAATTTTTATGAATTGTAGAGTAGAATGCTTGAATTGAAGGAATTTTAGAATATAAAGTTATTTCTCATACATATCTTTATTAGTAGGTGAAAATTTAACATCACATCACATCCTGTTTAAAAATACATTTTCAGTTTAAGAACCACATTATCATTTGGTAACAGATGTACGTATATGAAACGAAAGTTCGTCGAAGTCATTAGCCTTCTCAATGAATTTTGGCCGCCACACAAATAAATTGTTTTTCTCTCAAGAAATAATTGGCCAAAATCTACATCAATCTAAAAACAAAGAAACAAAATATTTACATTGTACCATAGAAATATTATTATAAAGATTTACCAATATAGATCAGTTTGAATGCTTCAATAATGACCATTCCACTTTATTCAGATTTCCTTCCCGCAAATCCGCGTACTTCAGTCACGTTTGTGTTTTGTTAAATTC
Organism: Dascillus cervinus; assembly: GCA_949768715.1. Taxonomy (NCBI): domain Eukaryota; kingdom Metazoa; phylum Arthropoda; class Insecta; order Coleoptera; family Dascillidae; genus Dascillus; species Dascillus cervinus. The sequence continues at coordinate 33,768,214 of OX458317.1, read as the reverse complement.
CTACAAAGAGCTCTATATCCGCTTAAAAAGTAAAATTTGTTATAACATCGATAAATAACACTAATTGTATAAAAGAAAATCAAAATTATTTCTTTACCTTCGTCGTTACTATTAATTCTGTTATAGAAGCAACTGGTTTGCATGTCCCTTTCGTTTTATCTCTTCTTACTTTTCGTTCCTACGGAAATAAACTAAAAAACAATTTGTTTAATAGCTGTTACATTGAAACAACTTGTAGAACTTTTACAAAATTCATTCGGTAAGCTAAAAGTGTGGGGAAAATTATAATTATAACAAATTTACTTACATGCGAATTTATCACACACAGAATCAGAAAATCCCCATAATTTCAGTACCATTTTTAGAAATGGTCTTCAAAACTGATCATTTTGTTGATCGACATTTATTAATATTGCATTGAATTAACATCTTCATCTCGGCACATTAAACCACTTGTCATATTTCCTATTTCTTCACAATTAAACATTCACTAATTATGTAAGTTATTAAAAATTCACTTTACAATAAAAATACAGAAAATGCACACCGTAATATGTATTTTCTTACTGCAAGCCGAGTTTGGTGTAACGTTTTTCAACTAAATTTGTAAGAAATTCTAAAGTAATTTATCTATTGTCAGTAAACAGTCCTTTGCAGAAAAAATGTCAGTTATAAAGCAATTTACAACATTCCGTACAATTGTATCCGCCCAGCTGGACCCAACGCAAGGCTTCTAAACAATTGTATTATAGAACCCTTGTACCTAACGTTAATCTCGAACAAAACCTTCAGTGAGGAATTGAGAATTCCCGTGCTTACTCCAATAATAGCAAGCAAGCAGAATCGTGCTAAATCCAAGACTTTTATCGGTTCGTAATGTAAGAAGTGAGTTTTAAAAAAATTCTTAGGTAGAATTTTTTTAGTGTATTGTGTTAAGAAAACCATTGACTTGTTCTCTGATTAGGCTTGCGAAAAGTAGATGGCACAACCTTTTATACGTTTAAAATATTTTAGAAATTAAGAACTGAAAACTTGACGTTATTTTTTCAGTTACAACAAAATAAATATAGAGAAAGTGGTAGATACTACCGTCCTCTATAAGCCTTGAATCGCCGATTTTCCTCATTGTGGCAAGCATTAATTTTTCTTTCAGATCTTATCATCTGGCCGAAATTGAATGGTAACTCGTCACGAAATATTAGCGGCCTCGTCTCGAGACAAATCGCATCGTACGCGGTCCATCGCTGCTTCGATTTATCTTACCGTTTGTCTGGAGTCCTGTTTAATGATGCATCCGAACGCGAGTCAACTCGGTGTATCCGAGCCGCTTCAGAAACTAAATAATTAATCGGCGCGATAAATTATTCATTTTATCCGAGTCAAGGCGTTCGCGATAAAATTTCGTTTATTTATCGGCGGCGAAATTTAATAGTCGCGTGCAACACGTGCTAGCAGGGAATTATCGTAACCACGTTACCGCTTTTACCGGTTCGCCCCTAATTTCCGGGGCGGTTCGCAGGTGCTTATATCAGTCGGCGCTCGTTATTCATTCCAAACGCTCCCGCTGTATTCTTATTTTTACGCGGCTATTTTTTCGTAGATTTATGTCTAGAATGCAAACAAGTCAAAATTGCAATTTCGAGTTAAAGCTCGGCCGTAAAAAAAAACTGAGAGATGGCCTCACATCGCGTTGGAACATTGCACGGCGGTCTCCGATTAAGAGTAGTTTTTTTATTAGTTGAGGTTTTTATTGTTAAAGGACGTTTCGCAGCTTGTCACGTACTTGCCATGTATTTGGTGAAACGTTAATGGTATTGAGCTAATAAAATTGTGTTGCGTTTGTAGCGGGATGTTTATTGAATTTTATTAACCAGAAATTGGTCGGACAATATAATAACTGTAACAGCAGACACTTTAATGATTTGAGCTGTTGATTTGCGAAGTTAAATCCATTTTCATGTTATTGCTAAACATTGGTTTAAGAATAATTTCCTTATTTAAAAAAAGTGTTATTTGGGTCTTTTTCCTCAAATTTACTTTTTGTCAATTTTAAAGTTTCTTGCATCACCAACGTATTTTCTGTATATTTTTTTTAATTTGAACTGTAACAGCAGACACTTCAATGATTTGAGCTGTTGATTTTCGAAGTTAAGCAAGTCCATTTTATGTTATTGCTAAACATTGGTTTAAGAATAATTTTCTTATTAAAAAAGGGTTATTTGGTATTTGTGTCTTTTTCCTCAAACTTACTTCTTGTCAATTTTATCGTTTCTTGCATCACCAACGTACTTTCTGTATACTTTTTTTATTTGAACTGTAGCAGAAGGCAATTTAATGATTTGAGCTGTTGATTTTCGAAGTTAAGCAAGTCCATTTTATGTTATTGCTAGACATTGTTTTAAGAATAATTTTCTTATTAAAAAAAGTGATATTCGTGTCTTTTTCCTCAAACTTACTTCTTGTCAATTTTATCGTTTCTTGCATCACCAACGTACTTTCTGTATATTTTTATTATTTGAACTGTAACAGAAGACAATTTAAAGATTTGAGCTGTTGATTTGCGAAGTTAAGCAAGTCAATTTTATGTTATTGCTAAACACTGGTTTAATAATAATTTTCTTATTAAAAAAAGGGTTATTTGGGTCTTTTTCGTCAAACTTACTTCTTGTCAATTGTAACGTTTCTTGCATCACCAACGTACTTTCTGTATATTTTTTTTAATTTGAACTGTAACAGCAGACACTTTAATGATTTGAGCTGTTGATTTGCGAAGTTAAATCCATTTTCATGTTATTGCTAAACATTGGTTTAAGAATAATTTCCTTATTTAAAAAAAGTGTTATTTGGGTCTTTTTCCTCAAATTTACTTTTTGTCAATTTTAAAGTTTCTTGCAGCACCAACGTATTTTCTGTATATTTTTTTTAATTTGAACTGTAACAGCAGACACTTCAATGATTTGAGCTGTTGATTTTCGAAGTTAAGCAAGTCCATTTTATGTTATTGCTAAACATTGGTTTAAGAATAATTTTCTTATTAAAAAAGGGTTATTTGGTATTTGTGTCTTTTTCCTCAAACTTACTTCTTGTCAATTTTATCGTTTCTTGCATCACCAACGTACTTTCTGTATACTTTTTTTATTTGAACTGTAGCAGAAGGCAATTTAATGATTTGAGCTGTTGATTTTCGAAGTTAAGCAAGTCCATTTTATGTTATTGCTAGACATTGTTTTAAGAATAATTTTCTTATTAAAAAAAAGTGATATTCGTGTCTTTTTCCTCAAACTTACTTCTTGTCAATTTTATCGTTTCTTGCATCACCAACGTACTTTCTGTATATTTTTATTATTTGAACTGTAACAGAAGACAATTTAACGATTTGAGCTGTTGATTTGCGAAGTTAAGCAAGTCAATTTTATGTTATTGCTAAACACTGGTTTAATAATAATTTTCTTATTAAAAAAAGGGTTATTTGGGTCTTTTTCGTCAAACTTACTTCTTGTCAATTGTAACGTTTCTTGCATCACCAACGTACTTTCTGTATATTTTTTTTAATTTGAACTGTAACAGCAGACACTTTAATGATTTGAGCTGTTGATTTGCGAAGTTAAATCCATTTTCATGTTATTGCTAAACATTGGTTTAAGAATAATTTCCTTATTTAAAAAAAGTGTTATTTGGGTCTTTTTCCTCAAATTTACTTTTTGTCAATTTTAAAGTTTCTTGCATCACCAACGTATTTTCTGTATATTTTTTTTAATTTGAACTGTAACAGCAGACACTTCAATGATTTGAGCTGTTGATTTTCGAAGTTAAGCAAGTCCATTTTATGTTATTGCTAAACATTGGTTTAAGAATAATTTTCTTATTAAAAAAGGGTTATTTGGTATTTGGGTCTTTTTCCTCAAACTTACTTCTTGTCAATTGTAACGTTTCTTGCATCACCAACGTACTTTCTGTATACTTTTTTATTTGAACTGTAGCAGAAGGCAATTTAATGATTTGAGCTGTTGATTTTCGAAGTTAAGCAAGTCCATTTTATGTTATTGCTAGACATTGTTTTAAGAATAATTTTCGTATTAAAAAAAGTGATATTCGTGTCTTTTTCCTCAAACTTACTTCTTGTCAATTTTATCGTTTCTTGCATCACCAACGTACTTTCTGTATATTTTTATTATTTGAACTGTAACAGAAGACAATTTAAAGATTTGAGCTGTTGATTTGCGAAGTTAAGCAAGTCAATTTTATGTTATTGCTAAACACTGGTTTAATATTAATTTTCTTATTAAAAAAAGGGTTATTTGGGTCTTTTTCGTCAAACTTACTTCTTGTCAATTGTAACGTTTCTTGCATCACCAACGTACTTTCTGTATATTTTTTTTAATTTGAACTGTAACAGCAGACACTTTAATGATTTGAGCTGTTGATTTGCGAAGTTAAGCAAGTCCATTTTATGTTATTGCTAAACAATGGTTTAAGAATAATTTTCTTATTAAAAAAGAGATATTCGTGTCTTTTTCCTCAAACATACTTCTTGTCAATTTTAACGTTTCTTGCATCACCAACGTATTTTTTGTATATTTTTTTTAATTTGAAATGTAACAGCAGACACTTTAATGCTTTTACCTGAGCATACTTTACGAAAATGTGGATTCTAACATAAGTCAAAAAAAAAAGACTTGAGCACTATGAATATGTGCACTGCAATTTGCATGGTTTTACCTAGGATAAGCGAATCTTAAGATTCAACCCTTGTTGTAATCATTTGAAAACGAAAAATTTTACCTGAGCATACTTTCCCACGTAACACATGTACATCCAATTGACGTACATTGGACGTACACAAACGGATCACTGTACGTCCAATGTACGTCCTATTTGAGACTAAATTGGACGTACATCTGGATGTCAGTTTGTGGACGTTTTTGGGACTACATTTGGGATCTTTTCGAACGTTCAATGTACGTCCATATCGTGCCGGTTCGTGGACGTCCATCGACAAACGCTTATTGGACGTCTTTGGGATTGTAAACGGATTCGTTTTGGACGTTCACTGGACGTCTTATGTATGTCCATTTGGACCCGAATTATGGACATTAATGGACGTACTTATAAACGTTGTGGGATTAAAAAATAAATAAATAAAAAATGGAAAAAAGCATGTATTCGAAAATAAATAACCTTAAAAAATTTTATAAATTCAAAAATTGTTACAATAACGAACTTTAACAATTGAAACTAACCATTAACACATTAAATAACATGAAACTTATTCTTAAAAAATACGTACAAAGAAATATGTAAATTCAAAAATAATTTGCAGTGAACAACTTTACCTATTTAACTTTAACTATTATCAAACTAGAAACTTACCTCAAAAAATATGAATATTCAAAAATAATTACCATACAGAATTTAATTAATTATTAACTAATTAAACAACTAGAAACATTGAAAAAAAAATCATTTCAAAGCAACACCGGTCCTTATCCACCATTTTCGAATAAATTTACTTAGCTAAAAAGAAAATATTACACAACTTCTTTAAAATCATTTTAACTTACCAATATAATCAGCTGCAATTACACTTTTTCTCTCGGTCCTTGAATAATACGATTTAGGTACATTATTATCAAGTATTATAAAGCGGACTTGGGATTTGTTTTGTAAATTAAATTATTTCTCCTAATCGGGTCAAAGTGAGTTACCTAAAACACATAAAAAATAGTAAAAAAAATAACTTAAATACATTGTCATTTTTACTTACGGCAGTCATAAAATTTGCATGTTGTAAGTACATTAAAATTCGTGTCGATGAAATTCAACTACACACATTTGGAACAAACAAAACAATTCACATGAAAAATTGGTTACTCGTAACGCCCGGCGGTCGAATTGAATCTCTGGTGTTTGCAAGAAACTGCAAGAAAAGGTTCGAGGCCCTTACCCAAACCCAGGTACAACCGGATGCGCAAATGTCCTTGACTAACTACAACACAAAGCAAATTGGAAAGTTGTTTCTCGCATTTAAGATTTAACACATTTAACATATTTAACACTTTGTCACATACATTAAACACATTAAAAATTGTCAAAAAATTGTTAAAAGTTGTTAAAAATTACATAACACAGAGACCGTGTTTGTCATTTATTTCACAAATTAAAAATTAAAAATATAAATTATTAAAGTTAATTGAGGTATTTTAAACGCACCTATTTTATTTTAATGTTACATGCGTTTCGTTTCAATCATCAGTAAAATACCTGAGTTTAATAATGCTTTTAGTTAAAATTTCAAATTTTTTGATACATTTAGATTCGTTTATGGACCGATCAAATCACGTACACGAATGTACGTCCAATGGACATCCATGATGTATGTCCAGATTAAGTCCATAAATGTACATCCAGTGGACGTCCCATTTATATCCATTGCTGTAATGTACATTTATGGATGAGCTTGGACGTCCATTGGACGTCCATTATAGATCCGCTTGTGGATCGTCCATAAATGGATAAGAAATGGACCAGCATGTACGTCCATTGGACGTCCTGTGTTACTTGGGTTATAAAAATGTGGATTCTAAGATAAGTCGAAAAAAAAATTGACCTGAGCACTTTATGAAAACTTTAGAAATTCCAGCAGCGTTTGCAAAAGGACCACATATTACCATTGAACAAAATGTGATGTATTTTTGCATTCCAAATGTTTGTCCACATATCACAAGAAATCTAATGCATTTTGCCAATATTGCAAAGGTCCAATGTCATTGTTTTTTGTATTTCATCTGTAAAAGAAAAGTGTTTATTCACTTTTAGCAAAAAGACTGTTTTTTGCCTACATTTGGTTGTGTTATTTAATGTGTTGATTTCTAAGAAGAATTAACTATTTTTTTCACAAACTGGACTTGTTCCATTTTCAAAATCAACTTCTCCTAGTAGATATCATTTTTCACACATCTGAAAACAATTTACGGTTGTGACTCCCATGGTAACACATCAATAAGATTTGTTAATTTTGCCAGTTCGCAAAATTAATTTTGCCTCAAATTATTTAAACAATTTTCATCTGTGTTACATTTCCCTCATTTGAAGTTACAAAAGTGTTACGTTTACAATATTCATATCCTTGAATACTGTACTTGCAAGGTATCTGTGAAATTTATTTTTCTTTAAAATTCTACATACTGTCGTTCGGCTGATTTAAGTTGATATTTAATTGGCTTTTGGGCGACTGTCCTTATAGTTAGACAGGCTCATTTCTCCGATGAACTTTTTGCATTATGCTTGGTGATTTCGACAGATTACAGTTTCGATATTCCAGTTAAGGCTGTAGGAAGCTTTATGCTTGAAGGATAACAGCACGTCCGTTTCACAACGAAATGAAAGTATGGGAGTAGTGTTTTGAGGCCACCGATGACTAACAGCACCGGTTGTTCGATGAGATCGTCGAATTTGTTCACACAAAAAATCTTTTTTTTTTTGGTTGTCAAAAAAGTACGTTGTTTTCAAATCCAAAGTTTTAGTGATTATGGAACTTCGACAGTCATCACAGGCATTGTACATACGTAAAAAAGTTATTGTTTGTTAAAATTTGAATATTTTCTTACAATTTCAACCATTTATTGCAACAATTTTACTTTCAACCGCAAAATAAAGACAAAAAACAATGCAAATTAAAAAAAGCAAAAATAAAAGGCAAATGCCAAGAACAGAGGAAAAAACTTAACAAGTGATTATAAGACATAATATTTAGTGCTTCCTCCTCTTCCTCCAAAAACTTCCTGATGGGCTATGCTGTTAATGAATGCTCTAATTTCATTCTCGTCAATATCTTCCCAATCTTCCTGCATTCTTTGTCCAAGCTCTTGTAGATTGCTTGGACACCGATGAAGTGCTTTAAAGCATTTGCTCATCGTGTCCCAGAAGTGTTCGATCGGATTAAGATCGGGACATCTGGTTGGTCATTGCATTGTGATGATATCCACTTCGTCAAGATACTCTTGTACAATTCGGCAGTATATGGTGTTGCGTTGTCACGCACAAAAAGGAAATCGTTTTCTCCAAAAGGGGCAAAAGACATTATGTGTGGTTCTAAAATGTTTGCAATTTAAGATGCTGTCGTGGTGCTTCCTACGATCACCAACTGTGTCAGCGCTTACATTGAGCTTCGGACTATTTAGCACTTAATTTCAACAAGACTACTTCTTTTATTGGATCTTTATTTTTCTTCAAATGGATTGTGTTGTTTATATTGGCTGAGTCACATCCCATTTATAAGTTATAGCATTCGCTGGAATCTGGAACTACAGCAATGCATTTCGCAAAACATATTACGTTTTAATTAATATCAGGGAAAAAAATATATAAAAAATATTAAGAGCTTTTATGCTCGGAAAACGTTCTTTCTGAGATAAAGATTGCTGCCATCGGATTAACCATGTCCGATTACATTTTGACGGTATTTTTGTAGTCTGGAATAAAATCCAGTCTTTGTACTCCTCAAAACGTATGTTTTAACTCCAGAAAAGCTTTTATGCTGGCTTGGTCAATTGATTCTCAAATTTTTGCCAAGAGTTTGTAAGTTGTCTCTGCGATTGAGATAACGTTACGTTTCAAGTTTTCCTTGCGATTGATTGTATGTTTATGGCATTCACGTCGACTTTCGGAAGGAATATCTGGAGCTTTTATGCCCCGAATACGTTCTCTGTCCAAGCGAATAGCGGCAGAAGGAGACCTGGCCTTACTTAACTTCATGCGATTTGATGTGCTTTACAGTGTTTCGATATTTCCGTAAAAACTGTTTTGATGCCATGATAGCTGTTTAATTGTCATCTGGCTCTGGAAGTAACTTAGCAGCCTAATATTAATTTCTGCTTCTGAATTTTCAACCATCAACCATAAACCATTTTCATTGAAATTGTAGATTTGTGACATAGAACAGTCATTGGATGAATCTTTGTTTCGCAACTGAATTCACCACTTCTATTTTCTAATTCTTCTCGGTTTTAGGCAATTGTTCACCTTATCTTCATCCGATTTTTTAACCTTTTTTCGTCCCAGGTAATTGTTTTCCAGATTCTTTTCTAGGATTTGACATATTTTTGCTGCGAAATGATACTTGTGATTGAGTTTGTCAACGTTGCAAGTGTTGAGTTACCACCACTGTATTTTTATGGCATTTTCCGGAATCTGGAACAATGCCGATGGGTTCACCAAAACAAATGTTTTAATACAGAATAAAAAATTATAAATAATATTAAAAGCTTTTATGCTCGGAAAACGTTCTTTCTGTGATAAAGATGTCTTTTTCAAATTTTTGCCATGAGTTTGATAAGTTTTATCTGCGATTGAGATAACGTTACGTTGCAAGTTTTCCTTTCGCAAGGAATATCTGGCGCTTTTATGCCCGGAATACGTTCTCTGTCCAAGCGAACAGCGGCAGAAGGAGACCTGGCCCTTACTTAACTTCATGCGATTTGATGTGCTTACAGTGTTTCGATATTTCCGTAAAAACTGTTTTGATGCCATGATAGCTGTTTAATTGTCATCTGGCTCTGGAAGCAACTTAGCAACCTAATATTAATTTCTGTGTCTGAATTTTTAACCATCAACGGTACTACCATTTTCATTCAAATTGTAGATTTCTGACATAGAACAGTCGTTGGATAAATATCTGTTTCGCAATTGAATGAGTCCACTTCTACTTTCTATTTCTTCTCGGTTTTAGGCAATTGTTTTAGCCTTGTCTTCTTCATCTTATTTGTGAATCTTTTTTCGTCTCGGGTAATTGATTTCCAGATTATTTTCTACGATTTGACATATTTTTGCTGCGAAATGATGCTTGTGATGATTGACTTTGTCAACGTTGCAAGTGTTGAGTTACCACTGCATTTTTATAAGGTTTAAATTTTGTTTGACAATTGAATGCATAATTTGCATTTGAAATTCGGATGGAATATCCTGGAGCTTTTATGCCCGGAATACGTTCTCTGTACAAGCGAACAGCGGCAGAAGGAGACCTGACCTTTCGGAACTTCTTGCCATAGTTCTATACTTTTTCGAATTTACTTCTCGTGATTTCAAGTGTTTACAGTGGTTTCGATGTTTCGGTAAAAACTGTTTTGATAATAATAAAATAATAAATTAATAATAATGAATAATAATATCAGAAACTTTTATGCTCGGAAAACGTTCTCTATAAGGTTTAAATTTTGTTTGACAACTCAACGCATCTCCAAGCGTTTATTTATTTTGGTGGTTTTAGGCAAATGATTTAAAATTTTTGCCAAAAGTTTGATAAGTGGGGTGTGATTCCTGCGATTTGAGATAACGTTACGTTGCAAGTTTTCCTTGCGATTGTATGTTTATGGTCACCGAAAATAAAGATCACGTCGACTTTTTGGCGGTTTTGAATACATCTTCGTGTTTCATAATTTGCATTTGACATTCGTTCGGATATCTGGAGCTTTTATGCCCGGAATACGTTCTCTGTACAAGCGAACAGCCGCAGAAGCAGACCTGGCTTTCGGAACTTCATTTTCAAATTTACTTCTTGTGATTTCAAGTGTTTACAGTGTTTCGATGTTTCGGTAAAAACTGTTTTGATAATAAAATAATAAATTATTAATAATAAATAATAATATCAGAAGCTTTTATGCTCGGAAAACGTTCTCTATAAGGTTTATAATTTTCTGGCGGTGTTGAATGCATGTTAATATTTGGACATTTGATGCCTGGAATATCTCTGTACAAGCGAACAGCGGCAGAAGCAGACCTGGCCTTTCGGAACTTCATTTTCAAATTTACTTTTCGTCATTTCAAGTGTTTACAGTGTTTCGATGTTTCGGTAAAAACTGTTTTGATAATAATAAATAATAAATAATAATATCAGAAGGTTTTATGCCCGGAATACGTTCTCTGTACAAGCGAACAGCGGCAGAAGCAGATCTGGCCTTTCGGAACTTCATTTTCGAATTTACTTTTTGTGATTTCAAGTGTTTACAGTGTTTCGATGTTTCGGTAAAAACTGTTTTGATAATAATAGTAATAATAAATAAATAATAATATAAGCTTTTATGCTCGGAAAACGTTCTCTATAAGGTTTATATTTTGTTTGATAACTCAACGCATCTCCAGCGTTTATTTATTATGGTGGTTTTAGGCAAATGATTCTCAAATTTTTGCCAAGAGCCATTTGATAAGTTTTATCTGGGGTGTGATTCCTGCGAGTGAGATAACGTTACGTTGCAAGTTTTCCTTGCGATTGTATGTTTATGGTTACCGAAAATAAAGATCACGTCTCCTTTCTGGCGGTTTTGAATACATTTTCGTTTTTCATAATTTGCATTTGGCATTCGTTCGGAATATCTGGAGCTTTTATGCCCGGAATACGTTCTCTGTACAAGCGAACAGCGGCAGAAGGAGACCTGGCCTTTCACAACTTCCTGTGATTTCAAGTGCTTACCAGTGTTTCGATGTTTCGCTGAAAACTGTTTTGATGCCATAATAGCTGTTTAATTGTCATTTTGCTCTGCAAGCAACTTATCAGCCTAATACTAATTTTTGTGGCTGAATTTTCAACCATGGTACTACCATTTTGATTCAACTGAATCAACTTTTACTTTCTAATTCTTCTCGGTTTTAGGCAATTGTTTACCTTGTCTTCATTTTATTTGTTAACCTTTTTCGTCCGGGTAATTGATTTCCAGATTCTTTTCTAGGATTTGACATATTTTTGCTGCGAAATGATGCTTGTGATTCAGTTTGTCAACGTTGCAAGTTTTGAGTTGCCACTGCATTTTTATTGCATTTTCCGGAACTATGCCGATGGGTTCACCAAAACAAATAAATGTGTTAATTCAGAAAAAAGGATAAATTAGAAATAATATTAAGAGCTTCTCTGCCCGGAGAACGTTCTCTACAAGGTTTAATTTTGGTTGACAACTGAGTGCATAATATGCATTTGGCATTCATTTGGAATATCAACAATATAAAACTATGTGATGTGTTGTAGGAAAAAGCATGATGCATAAGATTATCTAATCATTTGCCTAAATTCGTCCAATTCATAAATACTTGTAGATAAGAGGTCAATGCCCGGAATATGTTCTCTGTACAAGCGAACAACGGCAGAAGCAGACCTGGCCTTTCAGAACTGCCTGCCATAGTTCTACACTTTTTCTTCAAATTTACTTCTAGTGATTTCAAGTGTTTACAGTCTAGTCTAGTACAATCTTTGTACTCCTCAAAACGTATGTGTTAACTCCAGAAAAGAATATAAATTATAAATAATATCAGAAGCTTTTATGCTCGGAAAACGTTCTCTATAATGGTTTATAATTTTCTGGCGGTGTTGAATGCATGTTAATATTTGGACATTTGATGCTTGGAATATCTCTGTACAAGCGAACAATGGCAGAAGGAGACCTGGCCTTTCGGAACTTCATTTTCAAATTTACTTCTTGTTATTTCAAGTGTTTACAGTGTTTCGATGTTTCGGTAAAAACTGTTTTGATAATAAAATAATAAATTATTAATAATAAATAATAATATCAGAAGCTTTTATGCCCGGAAAACGTTCTCTATAAGGTTTATATTTTGTTTGATAACTCAACGCATCTCCAGCGTTTATTTATTTTGGTGGTTTTAGGCAAATGATTCTCAAATTTTTGCCAAAAGTTTTTTAAGTTTTATCTGGGGTGCGACAATTGCTGCGATTGCGATAACGTTACGTTGCAAGTTTTCTATTCGATTGTAGGTTTATGGTCACCGAAAATAAAGATCACGTCTCCTTTCTGGCGGTTTTGAATACATTTTCGTTTTCCATAATTTGTATTTGAAATTCGGACGGAATATCTGGAGCTTTTATGCCCGGAATGCGTTCTCGTTCTCGTTGGTTTTTAGGCAATTGTTTACCTTGTCTTCATCGTATTTGTTAACTTTTTTTCGTCCGGGTAATTGATTTCCAGATTTTTTTCTAGGATTTAACATATTTTTGCTTGCGAAATGATGCTTGTGATTGAGTTTGTCAACGTTGCAAGTTTTGAGTTGCCATTGCATTTTTATGGCATTTTTATGGCATTTTCCGGAATCTGGAAGTAACTATGCCGATGGATTCACCAAAACAAATGTTTTAATTCTTAAATATTAAGAGCTTCTTGGCCCGGAAAACGTTCTCTATGAACATAACCATCCAGGTGCATTCTTATTTCTCATTTTGAGAAGTGCCAATTTTGCCAAATTATTGTGATCGGTGAATTAATCATGATAATTTATTTACGATTTGCAGTACAATTTTTGTTCGCAGTAAATTTATTAGTTATTTTGCACCCCATGTGGTACATCAGCTAATTTAATGTTTTTAGAAAAACTACAACAATTTTTTGCTACACTCGAAACACAAATATGAGTTTAAACAATTCTTGAATAATCGCTTGGAGTCGATGGATGAAATATTGTTTGCGTTGAACCTAGTCATAGGATCCAATCCTTTAAAAGTGTTATCTTATTTCGAAAATTTATGTGCAGACCAGAAACTGGGATGTCCTACAATCCATACATGAATCACAAAGCAGTGAATGTGTTAAACCAGCTGCTCAGTGCACCACTTTTACACAAGTTTTACTGTCACATGTAAACTTTACTCGCTCCTTTTTCCAACTCTAAATGTGCATCGCAAATTTTTCTCATTTTTAATACATTTGAATTTGTTTATTCGTTTGTTCAACTATGGAATGAATTTTTTTTTCTATCATAAACCTGGTGAAGAAGTACTTGAATATTTTTGTTTGAAATAATTGCCATTGTACAGTACAGCTTCACTAGTCCGGACAGATCAAGTAGTGTTCTCCTAGTCCGGATTAGCAAAATTTTAAACTTATTAATTTGAAATCGACGGCTTTATCAAAATTTTAATGACCTGAAAAAATTATGTTGATTTGCTTGGCTTTAATAGAATTGAATTTAATTGTAGAATATTGACCTTGGGTTTTCAATTTTTTAAAAGAATTAAGTAAGATCCATTTTCGCGAAAATGCTATTTTGAAGAATTTGTAAAATAATCTCTGATTTTTGGCTGCTTTGTGTTGTCGAATAAATGTGAAGTGGCTCTTTCCTTCAAACTTCGTAATAACAAGACGTCCTGCATTGCTATGTCATTTTGCTCCGGCCGTAGAATGCACTGAGAAAATGACTGAACAGTAATTTTGCACTTAATTTTATTACAAGATTTTTCCACACATTTGCATTCAACATCGGTAATATTCAAGGCATTATCGTCCAACTTTGAAGCTTCTGCAATTAAGTCTTCATCTGTGAAATTTGCATCATTTTGCCCTTTATTCCGCGAAGTTTATTTACGGTGTCCAGATTATAGAGGCAAGTGACACCAAACTGTCCGAATTTTAGCAATGTCCGAATTACCACTTATCCGAACTAGCGAAGTCGCACTGTACTTCATTTCCCTTCTCATTGTTTATTTAATTTTTTTTTAGTTTCAAAAATGCCCCAACAAAATAAAATTAAATCATTCTCAGTCGACATGTAAATATATCAGCAGGAAAGAATGCAAATATCACACCGAAAAAAAACTTTTGTTATGTAAATAACGTCGGCGAACTGGGTCGCAACTTTTTGACCAAAAACCTGCAACATATTAATAAATTCCGCCTGTTTATTTGCCGCGAAAACTTCCCAAACGACAAAAAACACGCGCGCGCCATAATCTCAGCGTCAAACAAAACCCGGCGAACGCTCGCACAGCAAATTAACTTAAAACGGCTTGTTTATCGTCGCCGAAAGCTCGAAACTCGTCACCGAGAGGAAAGCGTTTTTAAATTTACAAAAAGTTCAGTCAACACCTCAAACTCAATTACTAGGCCAAGCAACAGAGCAAAAAAAAAGTCATAATTTGCCATAAATACTACCCGGAAACCGACTGTGCGATTACATAAAGAACAGTTAGTAGATCAATTTGGCATAATTTTCCACTCGAGGACCATAATTTTTAATTTGTTATGAACAATTTAGAAGAAAAAATCGATTTTTTTTTTCAGTTCTTTGTTTGTAAAATGGAAACTAATGAAGCAATCTTAATGTTGTCAATAGACGAATTGTGGAGAATTAAATTACGAAAATAATGAGATGTCGAATGTCCCGATCGAATAATTAGAACCGGCGAAAACCCGGAAAACCCGGAGATTTCAGTGTTTTTTAAAAAAATTCACAATTCCGACATTTTTTAATTTTAAGAACTGAAACTTCGCACACAGATAGCTATTTAAATGTATTTTATGTGTGCAAAACTCAGATACTGTCGGACTAACGGTTATTGCACAATCACCATTTCAATTTTTTTCTGCGATATTTTCCAGAAGGGTTTCTTGCTCCTGTGGTTGTCCGATTTAAATTTTATAAACAGAATGGGGGAAGACCTTCCGCTGAGGAGAAGTTTTTTATATAGGAATAGAACCGGGCTGCGCTTCCCCTCACGGGCTGTCATCCCCCACTACTCGACCACTTTCGCGGGGTCGGCCATTTTTACTCATATTCACGACCGTTTTTCACCAATTTTGCTACATTTTATGGAAAATCGAAGATGAGCGTTTTATTGCCCTGTACGTCTAGTTTCCAATTCTGTTTTTAAAATTTAAATCGGATAACCACGGGAGCAAGAAGCCCTCCTGGAACATATCGCAGAAAAAAATTGAAATGGTGATTGTGCAATAACCATTAGTCCGACAGAATCGGGGTTTTGCACACATAAAATACATATAAATAGCTATTTGTGTGCAAAGTTTCAGTTCTTAAAATTACAAAATGTCGGAATTGTGAATTTTTTTAAAAAACACTGAAATTTCCGGGTTTTTCGGGTTTTCTCCGGTTCTAATTATTCGATCGAGACGTTCGACCTCTCATTCTCTTCGTAATTTAATTCTCTATAATTCGTCTATTGACAACATTAAGATTGCTTCTTTAGTTTCCATTTTACAAACAAAGAACTAAAAAAAAAAACGATTTTTTCTTCTAAATTGTTCATAACAAATTAAAAATTATGGTTTTCGAGTGGAAAGTTATGCCAAATTGATCTACTAACTGTCCTTTATGTAATCGCATGTACGGTTTCCGGGTAGTATTTATGGCATGAAAAAATGCTTTATTGCTTAGCCTATACTGAAGTTTGCGTTTTTCAGTCTGTCGCCAGATGGAATTCGGGATTCAGGCCGTTTTCGGCCCCTCGGACCCGATTTTGGGGGCCCACGTGCAGAGCATATGCGAGGCGCTGGACGTCCCGCACATGGAGGCGCGCATCGACTTCGAACCCCTCTCCAAGGAGCTCTCCATCAATCTGCATCCGAGCCAGGAGCACATGAACAAAGCCTTCAAGGACTTCATGATGTACCTGAATTGGACGAAGGTCGCCATCATTTACGAAGAGGACTATGGTAAGTTCTCGGCGGAGAAACTCAGACAAATCGGCCTCACGGATTTTAACTGCTCTGATATCTAATTTTTGTATCTAGTGCAGCTGGTCGACGGCAAAGGTCAGCATTCGTTCGAAACTCTAAGCTTTTTAGACGAAGCTCTTTTAGTAATTTGACCGCTTGATCCATGCATGGATTTTTTTTTTGTACTTTCACTTGGAGCAGACGCAAATTTTCCGATTCGCGAGTCGCGAACGCCGCCCCACTTTCAAAGTAATGCACTTACCGGGGCCACAAAAGAACAAAACGCTTTTCGCGCGGCAAGAAAAACAGCCGGCTCCTAAATACCCGAAATCTTTATGAGAGTCCTTTGACAATTTGTACGGGGGGTTTTTTCGATGAGCTTTATTTCGCAAACATTAAGATAAAGCTTTATGTGTACCGTCGTTGTGAATGTTTCAAACGGCCCGTGCAATCGGTTTTTAACTTGCATAAAGCATCTTTTGTGTCGCTTAAGTAAATTGAAATGAGAGGAATAACTTTGCTTGCCGCTGTATTGTAAAAAAAAAAATTTCAATGCCAACGTTGTTTCACAGTTTTTCTTGTTTTTATTACGATCAAATTAAAAGGAATTGGGTTCTTTCTTTAACATTGAACATACGATGTAAATATCCCTATGTTCAATTATTAAAAAGAAATTGTCATTCAGTCACTGTATGCAACCCAGAGATGCAACCAAGCATATTCTTCCGTGGAGTTAGTTTAGGTTATGTATTATTACATTGTAATGGCAAAACGTTAGAAAAATCTTTCTCAGAAAAACAACTTTTCTGAAGCTGTTTGCTATTTTTGTACCAATTCGCAATACCTATTAATCTTTTCTTCTTTCGAATACATGTTAAATTCCAAAGAAAAATAAACTTAAACTTCAGCATTTTTATTTCTAAATCGACATAAATGTCAAATCATTTGTATTATCAAGAATTGCTGTGATCTCCACTTCTGATTGATAATATTTTTTCTTAAATTACACATAGGGATATTTACATTGTACAGGGTGAGTTAAGTTTTACCGTCCGTGGCAAAATAGGCCTTTAAAATAATTTGTCAATTCTCAAATTGTATAAGTCATTTTATATTAAGGTACATAGAAACCAAGAAAAAATCTTTTTTTTTAATCAGGTAAAATTTTGGCTTTCTTTCAAGTACTAATTGCTCAATTTATTAGTTTTTTTTATGTACGAACAGTAAAATATTTTCACACAATTTAGTGTAATTGAAATAATTTTACTAATTTGCGTGCATTAAATAAAGCCATTTCCGTATTAGAGGGTATTTTTTAAATGATTTACGACATAAGCTGACCAATTCACCTAACAATGGTATTGGTTTTGGGTACTTGGCTGATTATTTATGACAGTCATAAAGTTAAGTTAAAAAGTGCAAGGTTACATTTTACAGGTTCGGAATAAGGGACTTCGCTATTTCTTTAAAAGTTCACAACATCGTAACTAACAGCTACACTGTAATTATAATCATAATAAAAAATAATTTTTGCATTATTAGATTTTAAACTTGATAAGAAAATCGCTTACCAGATTCTAATTTTCGTTAGTATATCTGTCTACAATTTTGTGTTTTAATTTTGCCGTCTGCAAAGTCAATATACCTATCGGTTATTGAACCTTCCCATAAAATAAATTGCTTAATTCACCCAAAGTTTAAAAACCCTGGTCACAACCCTATGTCACTTTGTGAATAAAGAAACATTCACATTCGCAACAAATCTTCCAACACTTAAACATCGTTGGTAAAAAGTGAAAATTAAAACTTTATTTTGTGGAATAGTGAACATTTGTGTTTAATTCAGGTATAATCATGCCATTTCAATACTCATTCGAGGAGAAGCTTGAAATGCTTTTAATTTATGGGTAATGGGGTATCACTTTAAGCATCTTTTATAAAATAAACTTAATATTTACCTATTAAAAACTTATTTTATTTTTCTCACAAATTCCACAATACGAGTCTGGCAACAACTAAAACGCCGTTCCCTTCAGTTTTATGGGTCGATCATCAGGTATTGTTACGTGGTAGACCGTATTATCCATTGTTGGAAAGTCATAAATAAAAGTATTTTTCGTGCTTTATGTTAAATTTGATTTAACTCAAAAAGTAATATTTTTTAAACGAATGAAATTGCAATTAACAATCTACGAATAATTTGACAAATTTTGAAATAAAAAACCAAACATGGAAATTTTACCCGAAACTCTTTGTTTTACTTTTTTGGCTTCAAATAAAAATGATTTGGAAAACTTGTAGCACTAATCGAAAGTGTAAACTTCAACTGATGTAACACGTAAATTGCATACTTTCCCCTCAATCTTTAATAGGTATTATGGCCGGGGCGGTAAAACTTAACTCATCCTGTATGTTCAATTTTTAAAATAATACACGGTATAGAGCAACGCATAAAAACATTAATAAAATTAAAACGAACTTATCAATATCTTCAACTTCATACATTTTTATACCCCGGAGACTAATAAAGCTTTTTATAGTTCATTTTTTAATTAGGAGGAGCAAAACTAAGAGAATAAATTACACTGGAATATTTCTAGGAAGTAGTTTTTGGCGGCAAATTTGAATTTTTGCATTTTTAATGTTTTCACAATGGGGAAAACACCAACTGAGGTTCACTAATGCACAATGCAAAACGAAAAAATTCTGATAGGAACCGGAAACAGATTTTGTCTCAAAAATACTGTACGATGGAACACCCCGTATTTACAATCACAGTTCACGAAATTATTAAACTATTTGAAAGTTTAAAAAAGATTTACGACTTCATTTTTATCGCTCGCGCAATTTAAAACGGAAAAACGCAAACTATCCTGTCACACTGCAGACAATATTTCCCAGGCGTCAATAAATTCAGCCGATTCTTCATACAGTTCGGAAACGAATTTAATTATCACGACTCGATCTTAAAATAGCACGATCAAAATTTTGCTCGTCAATTAAATTAATTGCCGTCGCTTTTTTCGGCGGTATTTTCGGATCGCGCGCGCGGGGAGGGTTTTTTTAAAGGATTTTATTCCTGTTGGAGATGAAAGGGCTCTGTCTTCGCTTCCGTTTATTTCAAATTGGACTATTCACTTTTGTAAGTGGCGTCTTTCAAGCACTAATTTGTTCATTTCACTTCGGAAATTTCGTTAATCGGCAACAGTGGAGAGATGCTTTCGCGAACAAATTTTGGCAATTCCTTTTTAAACTTTTTTTGTTGTTCGCCTATTGTAACCAGGCGGGATTGCCGTAATAACAGTTTAAGAGATTGATATCGTGTCGCACGGAAGCCACTATTATCTGCCGAAATCACGTGCACAACAACATTTTTGTTTGAGGGAAAATTTATCAACAATTGATGCAGTCTGTAAAAAAGTAAGGTGTAATAAATTGAGAGGGAGCTTTTTGTGTCGATTCGAACCTTGTAGTGGCGAAAAGGATTGCTTGTGTGTTCTGTGATTGGAATATCGATTGGGATTACTTTTAAGTGAAAGTAGAATTTTGTATTTCAGCGCTTAATCAATTTTGATTAAATGAGGCAACTTGAGCTATCTGAAATGCACTGAATGAGTCTCGTTGCTTCTAAAGTTTCAGATTTTCTTTATGAATTCGCTTCCTACTAAACTGTTGGTCTGTTGAAATGGTCAAATAGTAAACAAGAACTTTAGTTTGATTTCTGGTTCATTTTTTAATTAGGAGGAGTGAAATTAATAGAACAATTACACTGAAATATTTCTAGCAAATAGTTTTTGGTGGAAAATTTTAATTTTTGGTATTTTTAACGTTTGTACAATGGGGAGAAAACACGAGCTGATAAGAACTGTTTGTAATAAAACCAAAGAAGGTAGGCTCGATGCACAATGCAAAACAAAAATCTAATAAAGCATGTTTTTATTATTTACATAAATGTAATTTACGAAAATTAGCAACTATGGCACGCACATCTAATCAGCTGTTTCGGTAATATGGCGACCACTTATTTTCCATAATTTAATCTGTGTAAAACTGGCTTGTTGGAAACCAATCATAGAGCTACCTTTTCGCGGGATATCTTTGAATCATTTTTGAATTAAAAGATTAGCTATAATATTAATTATTATCGCCTCCTAGTTACCATGTACGGCCCTTTTATAACAATTTTATTAAAAATTACCACTTCTGTCCCAATGCAAAATAGCATTATTTAATTATTTATAACACAGAACAGGGTTTTTCTTAATTCTTAGACGACCGCTATCACGGCCAACACTTACACTGCTGGTCTCAGGAATATTTATACTGCTTTATTTATTACATTATGTGGTATCCCAAGAAAATGTATGGCTGTGTTTCAAGCATATGGCAGCCCCACAATACTTTAGAGTCAGTAATTGTTATTCAAATGATTTATATTTGCTTGGAAATATAAGAATATCAAATAATGCAATACTTAATTTTAAGGTGGTAAATACTAAATAGTAAAATTCGACGTAGAACTATTCGCTAATATCTATTAAATTTATACTAATAATAATAATAATAATTTATTTCTCATTATACCTTGCTACCACACCAACAATGATTTATATTTACATATTTTTGTAAAAGGAATAATTATGAATAAATAAACAGATTTTTATTTTAAACCTCGTAAACTAATGTTTATAGTACAATTTGCATTATTGTTGAGCTGTCATCGAAAATTTCCGAAATGAATTTTATTTGTACAGAATTCATCTGCGTTGCTAGGGAAAAAATAACATTCTAGGTGGCATTATTATGAGTGGCAAATCATTTACTGCAATTTTTGGATTCTATTACCGTTTTTTAGAGATAAATAATGAAAAATAGTACCACATTGTTACATTGCAGAAACTGATTTTTCAGTTGTCGCACGACTTCTCGTAATCGGCTTCGCCTCCCACAGAAAAGTGTCACGCTCGCACGTTGCCTCCTAATGCGATATGCTAATGTGTTATAGCATATTGCTTTATTGGGATTAGAAGTGTCATTTTTAGCGAGCTAATTTTGTGTTTGCGAGGCGGAGCGTCGCCAAGCCGAGGGAATACAAAATTGCGAGTCAAAAAAAGGAACTTTTAATCCCAATAAAGAATGCTATTTGTTCTCCAGCCAGCAATACACGGCAAAGTATAAAATATACAAATTCTAAAGTATTTATATATTTCTTTTACAATAATAACAATAAGATTAAATAAAATAAAGGTTGTGGAAAATTAAGGTAAATGTAAAAATGTAAAAATGTAAAAATAAAAATGATAAAATTCTAAAGTATTGATAAGCAGGGTGACATCCAAGTCATTGCTTTTGGGAAAACAGTATCTGTCAACTAAAAAGATGAATTGTGAAGAAGAAGACTTACCTCCAGTGTGGCAGCAATTTTGCACATTTAACTTTAATTATTAATAAAATTTTCAAACCAAAAATGGAAGACAATATTTTTTAAGCCTAGGACTAAAAATGAATGTTGCCTTAATGAGAAAACACTCGATTTTCTTAGTTACAAAAACAAACAGTTTATTTCCCGAAAATTGTATTAAAAATTAAGTATTTTTAAGTTGGACCGTTTCAACATACCGGGCAGTTTAGTTTACCAATTGCGCTTTCTTTAAACATCTGCATGAAACTATTTCATTTATTTTCGAACAGACAGTTCAAATATAACAGATACCCTTTCAACCGACACGTGATCGAACGAAAATTTTCCCGTCGACGAATGCATCGGTAAATCCTCGGTAGACGTAGAAAGATTACCTCGAAAATGATACAATCTTCATCCACTTCAATTTTCAATGCGGGCATGTTTTCAGCGATCCTTTTGCAGTCGCCCCCCCCCCCCCGCCGTTTAAATTGCATCTGCTCCAATAAAACGAAAACTTCCGGATTCATATTAGTACTACTGCACTGGTATCATAACTCAAAATTCGAATGTTAAACCGTTGCCTATTCGGAAGAGTCTATTTTAGGTCTATTCAAGCTGCAAGAATTGGTGAAAGCGCCGTCCGCTGCGAAAACGGAAATGTACATCCGACAGGCCGGCCCCACGTCCTACAGGAGGGTGCTGCGCGAGGTGCGACAGAAAGAAATCTACAAGCTGATCGTCGACACGAATCCGAGGAACATCCAGCATTTTTTCAGAGCCGTGAGTACTCGCATCAGTAGCGCGCTATCACTTAATGAAATATCCCATTTCGAGATCGGATCTAAATGTGGCGAATCATTTCGCCACACACCTGCGCCTCTGTTCTTCTTATCTCGGGCGCTGATATTTTCTTTCGTTTTTTTTCCAGATCCTGCAGTTGCAGATGAACGACCATCGTTATCACTACATGTTCACAACGTTCGTAAGTGATGGTTAATTAGCTAGTACAATGCATGCGATTGGGGGGGAGATTAGACGTGCGAAATTAGGCATTGTGGGGCGGACGTGAATGCGTCCGTCGATCACGCTGACCGCCACTTGATGCACTCGGGCTGTCAGAAGCACTCGATCGAAATCAGCGGCTGTTGTTGAATTTTCTAATGTCCGCCCGCGAAAAGCACTTATGATAAAACGGGGGCGGTGTTGTACCCTTTTGGACGTGACGTGAAAAAGTAGGACGCTTTTTTACCCATCACTGGTATCTACAGTGAGGGGCTGAATAAATTCGTTCAAATCTTCGGAACTAAAACATGTACATATTCTTATATCAAATTAAATTCAAAATTTGTTTTCATTCTGTGCCATTAGTAAAAGAATCAATCTGAATTTTCTAGAACGCGTTCTGAGCAGTTTTAAACCCATACAACACAAGTTCGTCTACAGGATATCTAGAGTATATCTTCGCCAGAAGTTAAGATATCTAGAGGATGTTTAATGTCGAGCGGCGATATACTTTAGCCGTCCACTAGATATCCATTTGTCATAAACTCGGACATCCAGGGTATATCCCGGTCGGACTTCTAATAGATATACATTTTGTCTATCCAGAGGATATCGGTATTTACAGTCATTTGTTATCTTTTGTATATATGTATTAGATATTATTTTTTTCTGTACAGTGGTTATTCATTAAAATGTTTATTCATTATCTTAAGGATTTCTAGGATTTTTTTGTTTTATTTTAACAAAAATTAAACAATGTATCAAATTAATTAATTTAATTTGTTTCAATAATAATTATCTTATATACACATTTTACACATTATACAAATTAATATTTACACAATCTCATAATGTTTTATTAATTTTCTGTTTTAAACGCTCTGCGGCGTTTTTCGGAAAAATTTTAATTCATGTCAATCCTTGGTTTTGATCATTTATGCCCTGGACTAAGTTCAAGGGATCTTGAAAATAAAATTTAAAAATGATTTCATTAATTTATTAATTTTTATTTAAGACAAAAATTCGGACAATCACCCTTGGTTCTTTCCTCACAGTTGTACCGTTTCATAATACATTGTTCATTAGTTGAGGCATAGTTCTTCTAATGAAATCGCCGAGATCATTTCCCCAATTCTTGATATTTCAATTTTCTGAAAATAAAAATATATTTTAGTTTTTAATATACTTTGTTGGAATGCACTTACCGCTTCATTATCTGCTAAGTAAATTTCTAGTACGTCATCTACGGACGAAATGTGCAGAACTAAATATTCAGAACTAAATATTCAGAACAAGGAAAATATTTCTATTGTCACGTATACCTACTTGCGTCAAGTTAATGCATTTGTTACGCACCTGTACGAAAATGTACCTGACAATGACAATGACCCCATTCCAATAGAAATTTTAAAGAATTTTTAAAGAATTCCGTAATGTAACTGCTTATTATTTATTAACTAAATTTAAAATTTATATAAATTTTCTCAACAAATTGCGCTTTATGGAATAAGTACAATTTATTACTTTACAAATTAATTAGTAAAAATTCTTTAATGTTAATTTATTTATATTTAAAATGATATTACCCAAAGGAACATATTTATTCGAATCAACAATCACAGGAAAACCAATAAATTCACTATTATACTAATACCATAACTAATATTATTACTGATATTCATATCAACGACACGTGTTAAAATCTGCAAACATCGAACTGCACAAACATATTTTTTAAAAAAATTTAATTTGTACTTAAAATGGAGAAATTTAAATATTATATAATATTGCAATATGAAAATTTAATTAATTTAATTTAATACCTCAAAATATTTTTTTCTCCTTTGGTATTATAGGTGAGTCTTTGTGAAACTAAAAGTAGTGTCACAAAGGAACTTTTTGTGAAACCGCTTTTTTTTTATACTTATTACGTTGATATTGCTGCAATAGCACGCTGGCCGGCGTCGGGCGAGATTACTGAGCTCCTGTCAAGGTCAAACCAAGTGTACAACTTAATTCTTCCATGAATTATTCACCAAAAATATCAAATTCAAGATTTTAAATTTGAAATTTTAGTTGACATATGACACATGACAAATACCAACACAACCAGTACCTAATCCTAAAAATCTCTAGAATATTTAGAAAACACAATTTTCAAATTTTCATGAAACTAAGAGCACCAAAATAGAAAAAATAGTATATTACACTCGTTTTATAAAACGTTTTGTCGCGCTCGTGACATTGGAGCACTCCTCGCTCGCTCGTCGTGCCCCAAACTTATTCGTGCGACAATAGATCGTCTTATAAAACTTGTATAATAATATACTATTAATACACGCAAAATACAAATATCGTATTTGTATATTAAAAATGTAATTCAAATATTGTAGTTATATAATTTTTAACTTTTCATAGATATAAATATAAATATATTAATTTGGAACATATTTCAAAACATAGTTCCTGGATATAAAAATATGTGGATCCTGATGCCTGTTTCGAATATACACAGTAAATCTTTAAAAAATATCTGGATGCCTAGTTTACATCCTAGCTATACATACATAGCCTAGCCATGAATTAGACATCCAGTAGATATTGAGTGTTGTATGGGTATTGGCCGTTTCTGCACTTTGTGCCTAACAACATTATTGCGGAAATAAAGTCGCAATATTGTTGCCATTGCACAAACAACTTATTGAACACAAAAGTGACAATTTTCCAAAATTTGTTGAAACTTAATATTACGAAATCGTCGTTTGTTCCAAATACACCTGAGATGGTTAACCCAATTCCAGGACTTGGAAACTTTCGATTTGGAAGATTTCAAATACAATTCGGTTAACATAACTTCGTTCCGGATCGTCGACGTCGACTACCAAAAAGTGAGAGAGACCCTGGACACGATGGAAAAATTCCAGCCGATCGGCCACGCGATCCTGAACAGGAGCGGAATCATACAGGTGCGACCGACCGGTTCGAAGCGTCCGACTTGACCGACCGGATTTTTCCAGGCGGAGCCCGCACTGATGTTCGACTCGGTTTACGTTTTCGCGAAGGGCCTGGCCTCGATGGAGTCGGGCCATTCGATAAAGCCCGTCAATCTGTCCTGCGATCTCGAGCAGCCCTGGGACGACGGCCTCTCCCTCTACAACTACATCGACGCCGTCGTAAGTTGCCAAAAATGACAAGCCGTTTAAGGGTGGGGAAGCCAACCTCAAAAAATGCAGAGTTTTAAGAAACTCAGTATTGCTTAGAAAGTACTTATCAATATATAATTTGCGAATCAACAGTTGTAAACATAATGTTACCGTATCTAATAATATATTGGATTTGGTGAAGAAGTGCCTAGTTTTCAAAAATTCACCTCCGAAAGTGCAATTCTCGCAAAAATTTAGTAGTGAGGGTTTTTTACTGAAATCTTTAGAGTTACGAAATATTTTGCAATGCACTTCACAGCACTTATAAAGAATATATCGCCTTGTAAGAAAATTTTTTTTGCGAGAAAGTTGATAACTTAAGAAGAAAAAAATTGGCAACAATATTTTTTTGAAAATTTAGTGTGCCAGTAAACTCAGTTCAGCTCAAGAAGTAAGTTATATTGTAGAAATTCCTTCGAGGTACTTATACTAAACGTATAGTAGTTTAATATGACATGTTTTTTTATGATAACATGGTGAATATCTTTCAAAAAAAATCTAAAAGTTGTGGTACGAAATACAGTATTATTTGATCGCGTTTTTTATTGCTTTCCGAACACAACATCGTCAACAAATTACATAAAAATGTTCCTTTAGCACCTAAGAAATAGTTTCCGTAAACCAAATTGGATAAATGTGTAAATTTTACATTTTCGGGGGAAAGTTGTTTTCCCATAAGATTTTAGTCAAATAGTTCGTCCTTTACTCACAGATATCCTGTCAAATCTGTACCTTTTTGATTGACGGCATGGATAGAATAATTTGTATTAAAATGCACACTTGATATAGTGCAAATTGTTAGGATATAACCATATTCGCACACGTAAGGATATAAAACTCTAAAAATTTATAAAAATACACACTTGATAATGCAAAATATCCATGTTTACACGCGTAAGGATATGAAACACTTTCGAGCCTACTAAATTGTACAATATATATTAGTTTCGAATAGCATCGTAGGAAAAATTGTTTGAAGCATCTATTCACAAAAAATTACAAAAAAAAAACAGTAAATAATGCAGCAATCGCATTGACTGATTTTACCGCCGTTATCGCCGCAGACAATAATATAAATAATATTTATCAAATTATGAGCGTATAAAAATGGGGATAAAGATTACTCTTTGCACAATTGAAAATGTGTTTGCAGCCTGTTACGGGATTAATTATAGCAGGTACATCTATGAAAACACATGATTGGCAAAGAATTAGCAAAAAATTATAGACTAATTTTTTTCCGACTGAGTTTACCGTCGTTATCGCCGCAGACCATAATATAAATAATATTTATCAAGTTACGAACGTATGAAAAACGCGCAACTCTTTTTTTTGGTTCTTTCTCTGTTTAATACTTAAGTTTCAAACCTTATTAGTTAGGATACCTCTTTGGTTGCCTAAACATTTTTTATTTTAAGGGGCAAAATTGGTGCCCCCTGAGCGGAAGAATTGTGCATTACTTAGCAGTTCCCCGACCTTAATGCACTTTCAACTTTTAAACCGCCGTTCCGCTTTGTGTTCACGTCTGAAAGCCGTGTCTTTCATATTTTTAAGGGAAAAGTTTTTTTTTTTGTTTCACCCTCGACCGAGTTTTTGGGCGCTTCCGAGAATTGCACTTCTGGGGGAAAGTTTTCTCGGTTTGTTGCGACGCGACGGCTGCAATTAAGCTGATAATCGCCGGGATATAAACGGTCTGAGGGTAAACAGTTTTGTGTGTTGCAGTCGGGGCTGCGCGGGCTGTCCGGGAATATCGAGTTTAACGAAGGGAAGAGGGCAAATTTCAAATTGGATCTGTTGAAATTGAAAAAGGAGGAGATCCAGAAGGTGGGACAGTGGACGCCGTCGGGCGGCATCAATATTACCGATCCGAACGCATTTTATGAGAGGCACTTTCCGAATATCACGCTCGTCGTGATGACTAGAGAGGTAAGAATTTGAGAAAAAAAATTCATTCGATTCGGAATCGCCGTTTTGTAATGAGTCGTTCTGAAAGCTGCAAGGCCGGAAATTACAGCTGAAAGTAATCCGAAATAAAAATGGTTTCAGATTCGGAATTGTGTAAAATAAAGTATTGTACGACTTCATTTTCGCTGGGCGATTTAAACTTAATCGTTTCGGTAAAACTAAATTTACGAATTCTTTATACAGTGTCTCCCCAGTTGCAGACTAACAGTCAACAGAAAAACATTGTTTTTTACTATAGTTTTTACCCAAACTAAACAAATTTCAGGTATTGTTTCTCTTAAGTAAAATAAAGGTGAAATATCTAAAAATTTACACATTTTTTACACAGTCTGTCGCCAAATGAATACTAAGTCAACAGAAAAACATTGTTTTTTACTATAGTTTTTATCCAAACAACAAAATTCAAGTATTGTTTCTCTTAAGTAAAATAAAGGTAAAAAATCAAAAAATGTACACATTATTTATACAGTGTGTCTCCAAATAAAGACTAAGTTAACAGAAAAATATTGTTTTTTACTATAGTTTTTACCGAAACTAAACAAAATTTAAGTATTGTTTCTCTTAAGTAAAATAATGGTGAAAAATCTAAAAATTTACACATTTTTTACACAGTGTATCTCCAGATGAAGACTAAAAGTCAACAAAAAGAATTCAAGTTTTAACCCATACTAAGCAAAATCCAGATAATGTTTTTGTTAAGTAAAATAAAATAAAATAATTAAAAATTTTAAGTGAAAATTTTCTGTTTCGCAACTTCAACTAATTCAAAGTTTCATGTGCTACAAATGTCAATAATTTATGTAATCAAAGTTATTGAATTGCGGCAAATTTAACGCCTGGGAGAATCAAATTAAAAATCTTATTTGTTTTTGCAACGAAAAGGATAGTTTCGGCACAAAATTGGCCAAAGTAAAATTTAAATTTTAAAACCATAAATTACAAAATTATCGAATATTATTTTTTAAATGAAAATGTTAATCGTTATTCTTACTTTAATTTACTTCGAAAATTGTTTTTGTGTTTTTGCCTTTACAAAAGACGAAGACAATTTTGAATATCATAATTGCCTATTCTGTAATTCGAGTGGATTTTTCTCCTTTATTTTGTTAAGAATATTATTATTAGTTTTGCAACAAATAAAAACTTTCCAAGTTGAAAGTTATTTAACCAACATATGTATGAATTAAAGTGACTAATAATCGAGACATTTTAACGCGTGAGCGGAGCGAGCAAGTTAATGTTGTTGAGATTATTGATCGCCAATTAGCAATTGGTTACAATATTTTTTCGTTGATCGAATCTTACGAAATTGAAAAGAATCTAATTTTTTTCATGACAAAATTCCTATTTCTAATTAATGGATATTCAAACCAATGATACCATAAATTTTAAATCAAGATTCAATAATTTCAAAGTCTATCTGCACGTTTTATCAATTCTACTGACAGAACTATCACTACCGTTATTATAAATAGTATTACTAAAAACAACGTAAGTAATTAATTAAATTTGTAGTTCTTATTGGCATATTGGTATAAAATGGCATTCAATTTATTGGTATATTTTATTGCATAAATACTGAAATCGTTCATTAATAAGAAGTGATTTTCCCCTAAATAAGCGATCACCGGAAAAAAAGTTTTACTGTTTTGCGGCCTACCTGGGGCCACACTGTATATCAATGCATTAATTTCTTGATATATTTTTTGGCTGCTAACATTTCAAAAATTTCAAACAGTTTTCAGGCGAAACAGAAATAGGCACTTTTTTAAATCGCATTTACAAACTTAAAAGGAAATTGTGCCTTATTTTCAATCCAACAATTTCTTTCACGAAATAATGTTTTGGCGACTTTTTGTGAAGCATTTCACAAACCTTTTAGTCACTTCCAGAAAAGCAAATCTCGCAAGATTAAACCCATAGTGCGATTGTGAATGGAAACTTTCGCCTGACAAAAACCCACCTTGTAAAATTGAGTGACCCAAAACCCCCGACCGTTTAACCGGTGCGCTTTCACCCCGGCAAGATGCGACAAAAATTTTTTTTTTTTGATTTTCTAGCAAAGAAAATAGATGTGCGAAAAGTTTCGTGGTTTTTTCGAACGAGAACAGTCTCAGATTTAGTGCCCAATAATAAAAACTTCAATAAATGTAGGTCAGTTTTCTGAACAAAACATGGCGCGGCATAAATTCCGTCCCGGAAATTTATATTTATTGGTTCACAATTTACTGCGAATCTAGCGCAGATACAGCTCGTAATAAACCAGACATATAGTAGTTCGATTCGGTTTTAACGAATAGAGTCGACCCGCGTTACAAATTGAAATTTTAAATCTGTTGTGCGGCGCACGAAAGTAATCCGTTAAGAATCATTTATCAGCGTTATTCCAGAAACTCAACCCGTCGTCAATAATTAGCTTCTCGTAGCAATCTGATTTATTTTTCCCCATGAGGACGTAATGCAGCATATAAATTACTTCCTTGTTATTTAACAGAATTTTTAACAATCATTCAATTTACACGGCGCTGACATTTTGATTTATAATCTCATTTTGCATACAAAACAACCGGCTCAAGTGTAACGCGGAGAAAATGCGCGCAAAAATATAAATAAGGCCGAATTTGCTTTTTCCGTTGTCGCCTTAAAAATGAGTAATCGACTCTTTGTGGCCGTAATTTACGGACATCCATTTCGGGCTTAATTAAAAATGCACTCTGAACAGTGCACGGTCGAAAAAATCCAACAGAATAAACGTCAAACTACGCTCATTATTCTGCATAAACAACGGTTTCTGTTTGTTTTGTTTTTAATTTGAATTAATGACCTTAATGCACGGTCGTCATTTTTAAATCGAACGTCTTTCAGCATCAAAATAGGCAACACATTTTACATTCGCAGTACTACCGGCTTTGCTCGGTGTACAAAGCTTAGTGGCTGTAGGACATTTCTTTCTATAAGAAAATCTGTTTGGGCATACGCCTGCCCTCCCCCTCCCCATAACCATTCTCTAAACACTGTGAAAACTGCGAAATTTTCTGCGAAATCGATCGAGTAGTTTTTGAGTCTATAGCGGACAAACAGGCAAACATTAATTTTTATAGAATATAGATTATACAACTCATAGTGCCATTTTTCCCTATCCTAGCGACCGCTTAATAAATGATAATCAGCTCTTGTATTCATTTGAAAACAAGAAAATGGAAAATTTCATCACCCAAGAATAGAAGTGGTTATTTTTCTTTGAAATTTGCAATTTTCAAGGTTTTACCTAGGAAATCCTAAGATTCAACCCTGAGTACACTTTATGAAAATGTGGATTCTAACAAAAGTCGGGAAACAAAATTGACCTGAGGACATTTTATGAATATGTGCACTGCAATTTGCATGGTTTTACCTAGGCAAACCAACACTTAGGATTCAACCCTTGTTGTAATAATTTGGAAACGAAAAATTTTACCTGAGCACACTTTATGAAAATGTGGATTCTAACATAAGTTTAAAAAAAAAATAATAATTTTTTTTTACCTGAGCACACTTTAAGAATATGTGCTCTGCAATTTGCATGGTTTTACCTAGGAAAACCGACTCTTAAGATTCAGCCCTTGTTGTAATCATTTGAAAACAAAAAATTTTACCTGAGCACACTTTATGAAAATGTGGATTCTAACATAAGTTTAAAAAAAAAAATAATAATTTTTTTTTACCTGAGCACACTTTAAGAATATGTGCTCTGCAATTTGCATGGTTTTACCTAGGAAAACCGACTCTTAAGATTCAGCCCTTGTTGTAATCATTTGAAAACAAAAAATTTTACCTGAGCACACTTTATGAAAATGTGGATTCTAACATAAGTCGGGGAAAAAAAATATTTTGCCCGAAAAAGTATTAAATTGTTCATTCGTGATATAATCTGACGAATGCAATTCGTGGAATCGCGATTATCGATTCCACTTGTTGTATTGTATATGATAATATAACGCCGACCTTGAGATCTTTTAATTTATATGAATGTTTTAGGAACGCAATGCAGGTCTGTGAAGTTAAATAATTAGAAGCGCATCTAATCGGCACGAAAGAATGTTTTTTATTTTTTGTTTCTTGTATTTAATTTTCAAGCAGTAAATTTGTATAGTTTCGTTTGTATTCGAACGTTAATTTTTTTTTTTGAAGAGCACTGTGTCAAAACCACAAAATGTTTTGTGTAAAATCAAGGATTTTGATGTAAATTTAAATTTATTTGTAGCAATTTTTGTAGTTTTTGTAAAATTACCCAACATTTCTAATGAAATATTGGTTATCTAAAATTTTAGGTAAAATTACCTGAATTTCACAGTGAATTCTACTAACTTGGATCTGTAAAATTAACCCAATTTTTATAGTGCACATGTGATCTCTAGCAATGCTCTAGAAATAATGAAGCATTGAAGTATTGACAATAATCCTGGTTAGACGATCAATAATTATTGTCAATACCAGTCTTCATCAATATTTTCGATATTGTCAATACCTCAATATTTGATGTCAAACGTTCAATAATATTGAAGAAACTGGAATATTGTCAACACACGTTACACGTTACACGTGATAAATTAATAAAAAATGCATTTTTTTAAAAATAATTAAATTTCTGTCTAAGCAGTTGAATGCGCTGAACGCGACCATTGTATACTAAATGCTAACTCATGCTGATGGTGAGGGGTTGTCGACCTTCGTTGCTACCACCACCTTACTAGCTCTAAACGCCACTTCAAATCGTCCCGTTTCATTGCCCCACTCCTTATATTAAAATTAAATAAAAAATACAGATATTAGAAAAACGTAATAGCCACAAAAATGATTAATGTGTTGCCTATTTTTGAATCTTCAAGCGTGAAATTTCAGTTGAAAAAACTAAAAAACCAGACAAAATCGAACAATTTTCCAGTTTAAAACTGCATTTCTGAAATAGTTCAAGAATGTTTCGCCGATTACTCCCAGAAAGCCCATTAACGTAATTGTCCGTCATTTCTGCCAATTTTTCCCGCAAATTGTTTCAGCCTGTTTAGAATTGTTGCAGCTCGATTGGTTCCATTTTTCCGCGCAATTCTCGCACACTTAATTTAATCCGGCAATTTCCAGCAAAAGGACTTGATTAATTTCTGTTTAAAATTAAATTGCGTTAATTGGGCCGTTAAGGACGTGCAGTCGCTTGAATTGCAGGAACGGCCGTATGTGATGGTGAAGGAGGACAGGAATCTCACCGGAAACGCCAGATATGAGGGGTTCTGCATTGACCTGCTTAAGTGGATCGCAGGACAGGTCGGATTCCAGTACACAATACGTTTAGTTCCGGATCACATGTACGGCGTTTACGATCCCGAAACGGGGGAATGGAATGGCATTGTGAAAGAACTAATGGAGAAGGTAATTATGATGTGAAAGGATATCCCACTCGCGGATTCCTCGGCCGCATATTTTAGCGAAACGTATTTTTTTTTGGTTTTATTCTCGTCCGCGCTGGCGGGCGGTTCGTAAAGGGAAGAAATTTAATTTAAAATTAGAAGCCCGGGCGACAATGGATCCACGAATTTTGCGAACACAGTCCCCGAGGGGTTTATTTTGTATACAAATTGTATTGATGTGACGGATAATGAAAAGATTTTTCAGAGGGCTGATTTAGCTGTGGCCTCGATGACAATAAATTATGCGAGGGAGAGCGTTATAGACTTCACCAAACCGTTTATGAATTTGGGAATCGGCATCCTGTTCAAGGTAACGATCGAAATTTATTTGTCCGAACGAAAACAAATTTGCTTAATTCCTGAAATATATAGCATTTTTTTTTGTATATTGCAGGTATGTTGTGTTTCAAATCAAACCAAGAAATTTTTATTTTCATTGTCCTTTTAGACCAAGCCAAGCTAAAATTGAAAATTTTTGTTTTTTGATTCCATAACTGAAATTTTCATTTCAAACACTTTGTTTAATTATTATTAGTTCAGTCATTTTGTACAAGAAAACACCCAATCTTTTAAAAAATTTCAAGTGAAGATTTTTCTTCGGGATTTTCTTTGTATCGCTATAAGCAACACTGCATAATAACTCCATTGATAGGTCGAAATTAATTTTTCTCAAATATCTCGTGAAGTATTGATTTTATTTGAATTTTGGTTAACATAAAATTTGTTATTATCAAAATCTGCACAAGAAAAGTTCTATACAAAATTTCCGTAGGAACAATACTTTTCGAGATATGAGTCTAAGAAAGTTTGATGGTGTATTATACAGACAATATGACAAATTTATATACAGTAAAACTCCTGTAAAGCGACCACTCGTGATTCCCTTAAAAAATGGTATCTTGGAGTAGTGGTCGCTTTAGAGAACTTTTTCTTAAATTATTATAAAATAAACACCATATTAACTTTAAAACGTTTTATTATCAATAATGAAGACACGCGAAGGCTCCTATATTTTCATAAAAATACAAAGCGTCAATTTAGACGCACACAAGACAAATTAAAAATATTAAATCATAGAATGTTTAAAAATTAATGCAAATTTAAAAAAATCACGATATAAAAAATAGCCAAGATCAAGAAATAAAGATATACATGCTTGAGGCTTACTACCAAAATATTGTTCTAAAACAGTTTGCTTACAATTTTAAATTTTTTTAATTAGAGACAATTTCTTTTTCGCGTTTTTTAAAATCTCCTGAATTTGGATTTTGCCATATTTGTATTTAGAAGCTAGTTTTAGTTGCGATAAACCTCTTTCGCTGTCTTTAATAACATTTATGCGAGTTTCCAAATTTGAAATCTCGTGATGGTAACCCCCTTTAGCTATCATTTTCTAAGCTATTCCAGAAGCACAGTGATAACGATTTCTCAACGACTGGCAAACAACTGATATAAATTTTTTGCATTCATAGTATGTACCATTTTAAATATCCACACGAGCCCACAAATATCGCATAAAAAAGTTGTAACCGAAGTTGAAGAACTGATTTATAACCGTAACAAATTTATTACCGAAAGATAGGGCATGTGTCAAGCACTTGACGAAGGAAGGTTCTTAATAAATTCTAAAGTGTATAATTAAATTTTAAATTTTGCAAACCCAATCTCATAGTGAGACAACTCATAAATTAACAAAGACAAAAAGTAAAAAGTGAGAAGGAGTAACAATGTATCGCAGTGTCCAAGTTTTCTCAGTCTCATATCCCGAAAACCATTCGTTCCACATAAATTTTGTATAGAACCTTTTTTGTACAGATTTTGATAGTAACCAAATTTTATAATAACCAAAATTCACGTGAAACCAATACTTCACGAGATATTTGCGAAAAACTGATTTTCACGACCTTCGACCTTCAACAATTTTTTTGGCGGACGCAATTTTTCAACTGACTTTTTACACAGTGTTTCTTATACAAAAAAAAAATCCCGAAGGAAAATCTTCACTTGGAATTTTTTAGAAGATTAATACTAAAATGACTGGGCTATATTTATTTTTTTTAATTCCAAATATTGCAGATAATTTTGTGTAGTTTGGTATTATTTAGTTCAATGCGACCGTTTTTTTTTTTTTATCCTTTATACATACAGTCAAAGCCGATGCTGATTAACGCGCTTCATGTTATCCGTTACACAAACAACAGACCTGATTGGTTGCATTGGCTTGATTACCCTTCTAATCAAAATTCATTTTCATTCTCCAAATTTCCGACCCACAAACAGCGCAATAAAAAAATACTTCCAGGACCTTTTCCTCGTTCATTGCCGCAATAAAAACGTTATTTTAAGCCGTCAAGCTAAAAAGGACAACCATCATCCTCAATTTTTTTTTTTATTGTCGCAGCAAAAAAGCTTGTTGATTTTTAGGTGCCGACTAGTCAGCCGACGAGATTGTTTAGCTTTATGAACCCCTTAGCGGTAGAGATCTGGTTGTACGTTTTGGCGGCGTACATGTTAGTGTCGTTCACGCTGTTCGTGATGGCCAGGTTCTCGCCGTACGAGTGGAACAACCCCCATCCGTGCCACCAGGACTCGGACATAGTTGAAAATCAATTTTCAGTTTCGAACAGTTTCTGGTTCATAACTGGGACGTTTTTGCGGCAGGGATCGGGTCTGAACCCCAAGGTTAGCCAATCGCTTTTGCCCGCCGTCCGAATTGCTGCATCACCGTATCAACAGTCGTGGCCGAGTCCATGAAGGCTAAAAATCGTCGAAACTGGAATCCTCGGAAACAGCACCGATTTTAATGATTCTTTTTTTATACAGTGCCCGCACCACATGGGAAAAACTTTCATCTTCGATTTCTTTAAAAATCTAAATCTGCCAAAAGTTTGTGCATATTCAAAAACCCAAAATGGACTACTCGGATTCTGTAAACGATTTTTGGTTTCAAAGAAAATGGAATTTATCGAAACTTCAAAAGCTGAAAATATCATAGTTTTAAAATGAAAATTATTTTTAATATACATATAGTGGACCCTGTGATGTCGATAATGAAAATAAAAACAAGAACCTTTAATCACAAAAAAATTTTATATAAAATAATATAAAATTACTCACATAGACGCGTTTCGGTGGCTATGCCACTATCTTCAGTACATCTACTCTTACATCAGTAGATGTACTGAAGATGGTGGCATAGCCACCGAAACGCGTCTATGTGAGTAATTTTATATTATTTTATATAAATTTTTTTTGTGATTAAAGGTTCTTGTTTTTATTTTCAAAATTATTTTTGATGAAATTTGGGTAACATTAGTTAGATATTCAGTAGATGCGATGCCTATTATGAAATCAAATGAGTTTCTTCAACCGATGTGCAAAAAAGATGGTTATTTTTCAAATTTCAACTTTCTCTTACAATTTCCACGTGTAATCTTGAATTTTAATTACTTCAAATCTAAGTATAGTTGATTTGTTTATTTTTGTCTTAAAAAATGAATTAAACTGGTACAATCTAATATTACAAATGAAATTTTTAATTTCAAAAGAAATTTTGTCATGTTATTTTACATTTTTGGTGCAAAGCCTTGTTATCACGAAAAACCACATTTTAAGTTTTAGCTTGTTTTCTAATTTACTCAAAATACATTTATTTGAATAAATTTTAAAAAAGTGTATTTTTCCGTTGAACGCACTAAATAGTTATAATAATAAAGCAGCTATTACATTGTGCGAGTTCTCGTACGAGTTTACAATTCGAGTGCTCTTACAAGTAACTCTTGGCTGGAATCTCGTAAGGCATATAGGCTTTAATTTACACTGCAAGAGAGAAATCTGAACTGTCAAAAATATTAAAATATAAATTAAACTCGGGTATATTTTAAATCGGTCCTGTTTTATGACAATGTTCGATGCATTTAAGGAAATCATACAATTTTTGGTGGCAAATGTTCATTATTCAATATTTGTAGGATAGTGAAATTAGTGTGGTGGCTTATTTGAAGCGGCTTAAAGCACTTCATTTAGCATTGTTAAATAATTTCCGATTCCCAATAACTCTTTTTTATTATTTACTATTCAAAAAAACTGTTTAATAATGTTGGAATTTCTAATAATAAGCTCAATTGGTTAGTGGTAAATTATTTATGAACAGGCAATCTCATTAGAACAAGAATCTTTTCTCATTAAAAAATTATTGGTATTAATTAATTACCATTCGAATGCAGATTCGGTTAAAAAATCTTAACAACGCCGTGTTCACTCTAATAACCCTTAGAAAAAATTAAGAAACATTATTAATATAAATGTTAAAATATAATTTATTTGTAAGTAAAGAGTCTTTAGAAAATGTTGATAAAGTGGTAAAATATTTAAAACATTTAGTTCTATATACTGGTTGGTATAATCAAATGTCCAGCGGAGCCAGGGAATGTCAAAAAATGATCAATTATTAATTCTCGTTCCACATAAACACCAACAACGCAAGAACAGCCGTGAAATAAGTCAAGTACGCAGGTGCAATACAAAAATCGCATCGAAATTCGTACAGAAAATAGGCGCAGTTCTAATAGCAAAAATCTCATAAGAGTTCTCTAAACCAATAGGACGCGGGAGAAATCTTGCAGTGCAAATAATTTCATATCGATACGGACAGAACTCGTACGACTTCTCATACGAGAACTCGCATAATGTAATACCTGTTTAAGATCATCGTCATATTTTATACAAATTCGCGGGTAGCCATGAATACTTGACAATATCAGTTAATCCTAGATTAATTTCATTGTAACAATTGTTGTAGTTATAGCAAGGATTGTTTTGTATTTAAATTATTGCTAAGTGTGGTCCAAATAGTTGGTTATTAAAGATTCCACACCACACATTCGTATTGATTCCGTGCTTCTATTTGAAAATCTGAATTTTCATCTGCCCATCAACGGTCATTCTGCGAGTTTACAACTCCATTGGAAGAAACTGTTCGCAAAATTTTCAGCTGGTGTTCTTCGTCAGTGTATAAAATATGACGATGATAATATTATAATTTTCTAGTGCGTTGAACGACAAAATACGCTTTTTTGTACTTATTCACATTAATTGTTAATTGTTAATTAAAAAACAAGCTGAAACTTAAAATGTGGCTTTTCGTGATAAAAAAGCTTTGCATCAAAAATGTAAAATAACATGACAGAATTTCTATTGAAATTAAAAATTTCATGTGTAATTTAGATTGTACTAGTTTAGTTAATTTTTTTAAGACAAAAATAAATAAACTAACTATACTTAGATTTGAAATAATTAAAATTCAAGATTACACGTGGAAATTGTAAGAGAAAGTTTAAATTTGAAAACTAACAATTTTTTTGCACATCGCATCGGTTGAAGAAACACATCTGATTTCATAATAGGCATCGCATCTACTGAATATCTAGTTTAGTTAATTTTTTTAAGACAGGAATAAATAAGCTAACTATACTTAGATTTGAAATAATTAAAATTCAAGATTACACGTGGAAATTGTAAGAGAAAGTTGAAATTTGAAAACTAACAATTTTTTTGCACATCGCATCGGTTGAAGAAACTCATCTGATTTCATAATAGGCATCGCATCTACTGAATATCTAGTTTAGTTAATTTTTTTAAGACAGGAATAAATAAACTAACTATACTTAAATTTGAAATAATTAAAATTCAAGATTACACGTGGAAATTGTAAGAAAAAGTTGAAATTTAAAAACTAACAATTTTTTTGGACATCGGTTGAAGAAACTCAACTGATTTCATAATAGGCATCGCATCTACTGAATATCTAGTTTAGTTAATTTTTTTAAGACAGGAATAAATAAACTAACTATACTTAAATTTGAAATAATTAAAATTCAAGATTACACGTGGAAATTGTAAGAAAAAGTTGAAATTTAAAAACTAACAATTTTTTTGGACATCGGTTGAAGAAACTCAACTGATTTCATAATAGGCATCGCATCTACTGAATATCTAACTAATGTTACCCAAGTTTCATCAAAAATAATTTTCATTTTAAAACTATGGTTTTTTTCAGTTTTTGAAGTTTCAATAAATTCCATTTTCTCCGAAACCAAAAATCGCTTCCAGAATCCGAGTAGTCCTTTTTGGGTTTTTGAACATGCACAAACTTTTGGCTGATTTAGATTTTTAAAGAAATTGAAAATGAAAGTTTTTCCCATATAGTGCGAACAATATGGCGGGCACTGAATGAAAAAATATTCCCAATCCGATCTGTTTTTGAGGACTCCGCTTTTTTGACTCGGCTGTTATGCAAGCTCTTTTTTCAAGGAACGCCGAAAAGCGGCCGTGACCATATTTTCTTTTCGAAACCCGTTAGACACGGAAATATGGCTGTTCGTGATCGGGGCGTACGTTTTGGTCTCGCTGACCGTTTGGATGGTCGCCCGGTTCTCGCCGTTCGAGTGGAAAGAGCAGCAGTTGTGCGACGACTGCCTCATGAAAAAATTGCACTTTTATGGAATCGATTGCGGGGCCGTCGTCGATTCGGAAGAGGAGCTTTCCGAAATTTCGGAAAACGATTTCACTCTAGCTAACAGCTTCTGGTTCGCAATCGGTACCCTGATGCAGCAAGGATGCGATCTTAACCCTCAGGTACAATGCTTGCGCCGCTAGAACGCCCAAGTATTGTATCGAGTCGCCCAGCTTCTCGCTAATTTTTTCTCCATTAACGTTTTTCAGGCCACATCGACGCGCATCGTCGGCGGGATTTGGTGGTTTTTTACCCTCATCATAATCTCCTCGTACACTGCCAACTTGGCAGCGTTCTTAACTGTGGAACGGATGATTACCCCGATCGAGAGCGCGCAAGACCTCTCCGAACAGACCGAGATCTCTTACGGGACGCTCGAGGGCGGCAGCACGATGACCTTTTTCAGGGTGAGCTCGTTTAGCCCAGTAAAAATGTGTTTTTACCCTGCAAAAGGTCGGTCAGCTTTGGTTTTTTGATATGTTTTATCATAAATGCCCCTAATGTTAATGTCCAGTTTTTGACCTCGTGACCTTTCCGGAAAGTGTTGAAAATGGGGGTTGAACTTAAAAAAACACGTTTTTGAGTACGCTGCGCAAGCGGCTTTTTGGAAAAAAAATAATTTTGACTCATTTAAATACCTAACGATATAGGCATTCAGAATCGAATGGAGACCGCTACTCTAGGACCAATAGTTTATGAGGTACGATTTTTTGAAGTTCACCACTTTGATTGCATAAACCGCAAATGAACTGTTTTTGCTGTTATCTCACGTTTCGTGCGCTCCAGGCTGATGCACTGGTTACATCGAAAAAAATGATACGGCAATGTAATGGGCATTAAATGCTTTTTACTATAGTTTTTTGTTTGATCCAATCGGATAAAAAATGAAAACACGGCGAGCAATCAAACTTGGAAAATTCTTGAAAAAATTAGCTATGTTTAGTACTGTTTCATTATGCTCTCAAACCTGGCCATTATAACCAATCTAAAAAATTTTACATTCCATGAATACGTGACAGCTTATGGGGCACTGAAGTGCAAAATTATTATTTTTTTGCTACTGACATCCTTGGGCCAGTGTGCTTTATTCCAAACGGGACGCGGACTCAAAAATAACGAAAACGTCAAAATTCTCCAAAGCTTATAAAAGTTGGCACGTGCAATCACGTGTATGTGTAGATTAAAAAATATATATTTCAATCTTCTATTTTCATACACGTGATTGCACGTGCCAACTTTCAGAAGTCTAGGAGAATTTTGACGTTTTCGTTATTTTTGAGTCCGCGTCCCGTTTGGAAAAAAGCTGCACTGGTCCAAGGGTGTCAGTAGCAAAAAAAAAACAAAAAAATTGCACTTATGTGTCCCATAAGCTGTCACATATTCATGGAATGTAAAATTTTTGAGATTGGTTATAATGGGCAGGTTTGAAAGTACACTGAAACAATACTATATATAGGAAGTTTTTTCAATAATTTTCCAAGTTTGATTGCTCGCCGTGTGGTCTTTTTTCATCCGATTCGATCAAACAAAAAGCCATGGCAAAGAGCATTTAATACCCATTACACTGCCATATCATTTGTTTCGATGTAACCAGTGCTTCATCCTGGAGCGCACGAAACGTGAGATAACAGCAAAAACAGCTCATTTGCGGTTTAAGCAATCAAAGTGGTGAACTTCAAAAAATCGTAACTCATAAACTATTGGTCCTAGAGCAGCGGTCTCGATTCGATTCTGAATGCCTATATCGTCAGGTATTTAAATGAGTCAAAATTATTTTTTTTCCAAAAAGCCGTTTGCACAGCGTACTCAAAAACGTGTTTTTTTAAAGTTCAACCCCCATTTTCAACATTTTCCGGAAAGGTCACGAGGTCAAAAACTGGACATTAACATTAGGGGCATTTATGGTAAAACATATCAAAAAACCAAACCTGACCGATCTTTTTCAGGGTAACCCCTCTTTTGGTGACATTTTGCTTGGGCTAGTTCTTCAGAGCAAAATTCTCAAAAGTTGACGTCGTCGCCGTTTCAGGATTCTAAGATCGGAATCTATCAGAAAATGTGGAAGTTCATGGAGGGCAGGAAGCCGC
Source organism: Dascillus cervinus (assembly GCA_949768715.1). NCBI lineage: Eukaryota > Metazoa > Arthropoda > Insecta > Coleoptera > Dascillidae > Dascillus > Dascillus cervinus. The sequence continues at coordinate 33,726,153 of OX458317.1, read as the reverse complement.
CGGTTTTCGTGAAGACGTACGAGGAGGGGGTGGTTAGGGTGCTCGAGGGGAATTATGCTTTCTTAATGGAATCGACTATGTTAGATTACGCGGTACAAAGAGACTGTAATTTAACCCAAATTGGAGGTCTTTTAGATTCGAAAGGTTACGGCATTGCAACGCCGAAGGGGAGCGCGTGGAGGGATAAGATTTCATTAGCGATTTTGGAATTGCAGGAGAAGGGCGTCATACAGATCCTGTACGACAAGTGGTGGAAGAACACGGGCGATGTGTGCAACCGCGACGATAAAAGTAAAGAGTCGAAGGCTAACGCGCTCGGAGTTGAGAATATCGGTGAGTTTTTACCCTTTTTTAAAAAAACCATCAAAATTTGGAATTTCATGTAATTTAAACCAATTCACAATATTAATTTTTTTTTCTTTTGAATACATTTTAATAACTAAATTCCAAACTTAAACTTCAGCAATCAAATTTTTTATTTCTAAGTTGACATAAATCGATTGCTCGATGTCTAAACACAGTATGTGACAAAATAATTATTTTGCGAAAAGTAAGTTTTAGTGTTTCTCGTCGATAGATACTGGATTCTGTATCGGTGAAATCGTCAAAACTACTAAAGATATTGACGAATAAGACAGCTGTAAGGGTGGATGCATGGTACAGTACAGTAGTAGTACAGTAGTACAGTATAATGCATAAAACGCATTTTTTTTTAAATTGTTGGTTACTGTGTTTTGGCATGAAGCAGCCGAAATGTCAAATCAGGTTGACTTTTTTTTTTTTAATTGAACATGGAGATATTTATGCTTTATGTGGGGGTACAGCGGATTGTGCCATTTATCATTTTATTCATTAAACCATAGATATACGGACTGTCTTCAAAAAACAACATGAGTCCATAGCTCCCTTATTTATCGGAAAATTTTAGTTATCTATATACCAAGTTAAATGATTGTGAATAAGCTACAAAATGAGGTAACAAAATCACATACATATAACTTAAAGGGCATTATATATTGTCAAAATAGCTTTTTTTAAAATCGAACATATCCTTTTTTAGTAATTCTGACAGAGATTTTTATTCTGAATGCAACAATAAGAATTAAAAAAATTCAAGAAAAGAAAAATAAAACACTATTTAGTCTTAGAGTGGTATTTCAACAGGATGGCGCTACCGCTCATAACGCCATTCTGAATAAGGAGTTTTTAACAGGAGGATTCAGAGATTTTCGGATTGGAACATATGGGCTTGGCTGGTACTTTCTTATGGGCATATATTCAACATCAAGTGTATGTGCCGCCTCCAGGAAATGAGGCTCAATTAAGGGAGAAAATTATCGAGACTTGTCGAATACTTCCTGCTGAAATGTTGTCCAATGCAACATACGGGATTGCGCAAAGATGTTGCTAATGTTTAGCGCAAAATGGAGCATAGTTTGAGCATAGACGATAGTAGCTTTTTTTACTTTTTGCTTAATTTTTCTTATGTAAGTGTATATTTGAGTAGCCCAGTTGCAAAACCCGATATCTGACAAAAAATGAAAAATCAAGTTATTGTTATTGTTATTACAGAACTAGAATGTGTGCAGGTGGAAAACCAACTAATTAGACGATTCTTTGCAATTTTATACCATGCTCCTAAAATTGACTTAAAATCAACATGCCGGATTTTGCAACTGGACTGTTCACTTGTGATACATTCTTGTTTTCAGAATAGCAACCTCTATCAGAATTACTAAAAAAAAGTGTTTGGTTCTTCTGCAGTAGCTGCAGTTGATGTTGCTTTAGAAGAAGAATATTTATAATAGTGGACTGTATTTATAAAAATATATCATTTAAATTACAAATCTGACTGAATCTTTCTGATCAAAAAATACAATGTTTTTATTTATGAACAAAAACCGAAACCAAGACACTAAACAAAAATACAAAAACAAGAATAACTGTGAACACGTTAAAGCAACTAGACAGAAAAAAACGTCAATCATAAAGTCGCCAACAAAAAGTATATATTCGAATTTGAAAAAAATATATTTTGCCAATTTTTTTAAGTTCGATTTGACCGTTGTCACTTGTTTTCTCACCCAAATTAATGCATTTTGATAGCTTCTCACATTTGTTTCTAAAACTATTGTTATTTTTTTTACACAAGACTAAATAGTGTTTTATTTTGTTTTTGCTTAATTTTTCATATGTAAGCGTATACTTGTGATATATTGTTGTATTCAGAATAAAAATCTATCAGGATTACTAAAAATAGTGTATGGTCGAATTTGAAAAAAAATATTTTGACAGTACAGCTTTAATGCCCTTAGGGTTATACGTGAATTTGTTTGGTCGTTTTAGAGTCTATTCCTAACTATTTAACTTGGTATACTGATAACTAAAATCTTCCGATAAATAAGGGAACTATGGACTCATCTTGTTTTTTTGGAGACACGCTGTATATAAGCCAAAACGTATTTTAAAAAAAAATAGTATTCTGCTAAATAATTAACCAAATTTTATCAGTAAATATTCAGACAATATGAGACAAGTTTGTGGTATTAAATTGTTTATTTAAACCCAACTCACAATTGAATTTAGTATTTTCTCGATGCAGCACAAATGTAACCCTTTCACCTTACGCTTGAAATGCCTCAAACGAATTTATTCTATGTTGGTACTAAACAAAACCAGCACAATTAATTTAGGCAGGCATTTTAGTGAACAACGACGCTTTTAAATACGCTTCACCGCAGCCCTACAAAAGAATTCCAACTTAATTGCAGGGGGAGTCTTCGTCGTCTTGCTCTGCGGTTTAGCTCTGGCGATCCTGGTGGCCATCCTCGAGTTCTGCTGGAACAGCAAGAAAAACGCCCAGACCGACCGGCAATCTCTCTGCTCGGAAATGGCCGAAGAGCTGCGGTTCGCGGTGCGATGCCACGGCTCCCGCCAGCGGCCGGCGCTGCGACGCTCGTGCGCCAGGTGCAGCCCCGCGACGACCTACGTCCCGGCGGCGCTGGACCTCCCGCATCTCAACGGCGTAAGTGATTTTCCGATTCATTTTTTAATTTTATTCTTATCTTGCGCGTTCAGGACGGAATGATACTGCCGATGACGGACCTGAAGAAATCCCCGATGTCCTACGATCCGGACACCTAGCGGAAATTCCAGGGAGGGGCGCAGACGTTCGCCTGTTCCTCCAGCGCGATCCGGGACTGCTGCGGCGGGCCGTCGAACAGCAAGCCTCAGCGAGCCGCGACGCTGAACTACAAACCGATCCCGCTGTGTCCCCCCTACCAGCACAAGAGCGCGACCCTGGGCAACAGGGCAGTGTCTAGTGGTGCTTGTGACGTTGTCAAAAGCGGACTAAAAGCGGACTCGGAGGAGAGAATCCTGTGGAGATTCGATTGTGATATCGTTAGCCCGATTGGTTGTAACAATCCGGACGTTGTGAACCGAATACTGCCCGACGCGGTCGTGAGTAGGACCACCACTTTGTGATATTTAGGAAAAAAATTAATCAATTGACTGACCTTGGTAAACAGGGGACGTTCATTTGTAAGCGATCAAAATTATTTCGATGATTTTGTGGGTCAATTACCGTCCAATGTGAATCTTTCGTTTTTAGCTGGCTCAATTCCCCCCTGAAAAGATTGCGTTGTAAGGAAATTGTTATCGAAACGTGATACCTTTATTTATATTGAACAAGTGTGATTTCTGTTGTTTTTAATAAATTTTGGTCATATGTTTAACTTAATTCATTTCCAACAACTTCATTTTGCGGTTGGTATGATTTTAACAATTCCAAGGTGAGCAATTCGACGAGCAGGTAGGGTAATAAGAGCCAAACGTAAACCCTGGAAGTTGGTAAGTAGTCAAAATATCTAACTATTATCTGTGATGCTTTATGCTATTCAATGTCTGACCATCTATTTTGATAGCCATCTTGAATACCATTTGCTGAATAGCTTCATCATCTCCTGCTAAACATAATAGTATAACTAGGAAAATGCAAATGGTAGCATCTTTTACGAGAAATGGTGTCAGTATATTATTTTGAAGATCGTTCCATGGAACTATGACTTCAGTATTTTATGCTGAAGGTGGCAACATGGGTTTTGCTGAAGGTGGTATTATAACTATCTTAATTTTTGTATTTGTAGCACAAACTTATCATTTCCTGAAGACGGTAGCATAGTTTTCTTCTACATTTGATGGACATTCTATCAAAATCAAAGTTTTTTGTAAGTTGCCCTTAAATAATCACTTAAATATTGGGACTGTCTTATTTGCCCGACCCTTGCGCGCAACGTCGTCAAAGGTATGAGGTAAGCACAACAATAAAGTGATCCCAAGGGTTGTAATGGAGCCTAGCAAAGAATTCATTTTATGACTAGGTAATAACGACTGTTTGCAATCATAAATCATTAGTAGAGAGGCTGTGCTACCCGGCCATTTTGGTTTTTCCTGTGGAATTTTGCGACGTCATGAGAAGAAGACATTACTGGTGATCACAAATTCTCATTAAACTAATCACCTCATGACGTCAAGAAATTCCACAGATACTTTACTTAATATGTAAAAAATTTGAAAGCCTATAGTTAATTAGAAACTTGTGCGCATTGACTTTCATTAGTTAACCGTTTCATTAAGATACAAAATTTAGAACGTTTATTAACACACTCGATGACCTTGAAATTATAAGGTCCTTAAGAAGACATTACTGGTTATCACAAATTCCCAGTAAGCTAATTACCCACTAAAGCTAATTACAAATTAAACTTATCACCTTATGACGTCGGAAAATTTCACAGAAAATAACAAAATGGTCGGGTGACCCAGAACCGGCACAGCCTCTCTACTATCATTACTTTTACTGTTAAGATTCCAATACAAGGGAATGTTATACTAATTACAACTTTTGGAATTTTTTTCGTACTCTGGTTACCTTTGTCAGTTCTTTTTTTTTCTCGAAAACCAACGCCGACTATTAACATTTAAAGCTGAAAATTTCTAGCCTTAACCAGAGTCGTACGTGCACCAAATTGCAAATAAACAACTTTCACTTAAAGCTCAAAATTATTTTCGGTAGTCCACATTAGTACAACGATAAAAATTGAGGCTATAAATAATTGCATATCCGCGGCCAAGTACCAGGTGTGCATCAGACACTTTAAAACCATAAAATTAATGCAACCATAAATTTAAAAAAACGCAATTACCGCTTCTGCAGGATCGCAATAGTTATTAATAGGGAAAATATGTTTCCAACAATTTTTCCTGTAATTTCTGTATTCAGTGTCAAATGAAAAGTCGGTGGCAAGTTCGCGTATTCGTCATCTGGTTGAGTAGAATTTTATTTAAAACATTAAACAATCAGAGATTTCAAATATTGTCGTGAACAGCCAATTTTTACAAGTTAATTTTTAAGAATTGAGACTAATTTGAAGATTAAATAGTTAGGTACGCACCTAAATTCCTGTTTTTATCGATGTCAAATTCTTGCATTAATTAATACTTTTCTCCCTAATTAGTACGTATATTTTTAATTCCTGGAGTTTTTAAATTTATTTAACTTTACAAGTGCTGTTACATTGAAAATTTACAAAGAAATAAAATAATGGGTCACTAAATAATTATTTTTTGTACCATTCACTGCTATATTAATTTATTTATTCATTTACTTGTTACTCATTTGTAGACGTCATTAATTGGAATTGTTTACTGTCAGTGAAAAGTGATCTTAGGGAGTAAAAAATTAACCGGTTAACAACGTTGTTGGCATATAAAAATTGTATAATTATCACCATCATTATTCCAGTTCGATCAGTATTGTTGTGGTTCTTGAAGAATTAAGTCACACCAATTACACTGTTTCTTCTTGCCAATTTTTGAAATCGGCATACTCTCGCTTGTATCTTGCTGCAAACTACTTAAAACCACATTAGTTTCTGGCAGTAAAAACATGCACATTTGTCACAGTAATAATTCCAAGACTTCTGAGATGTCATTAAGGAAAAGTTTTGGAAAACTGTTGTTACTTAATTTTATTTAAAAATGACTAACAAATAAGCTATTATGCAATACACGCCAGGTAACTGTTTTTACTGGCTCACGGTAGTGACAGGCAAGCACAGTAATTTTCACCATTCGCCAGAAAAAACAGTTATACCTGCCTAATAACGTAAAATTCTATTCCTTGTTAATTCACCCTGTCGCTTCAGTGGCAGCCGTTAAGCTAACTTCATTTTCTGGTAACACCTTTTCCCTCCCCGTTGTAAATTTTGCCATCATCAGTTTTAGCAATCCCGCGGTGGGCAGTTCAATACACAGGCAAAGCATCAATGCGCCGAGGTAAGTCCAAAGCATATCGACAACAAAAGTGTTCAACTATAAAAAAAAATTACTTCAAGAATTTCAACTGTAAGTAAAACTTACGACTAAAGACAATGTAAGTGATTGAGGATCTCGAACTTGACCAACTCTCGCCCTTTGGATAGGAAAATGTACCAAATAAGCACAGTAGCTCAACGTTCCTAAGAGTCGGAAGGGACTCCACGAAAGAAACCTTCTCATCGTTCCTTTAAAAAAAACAATAGCTGAATAATTTAATATGAATGTGCTATGTTTTACCTCCGAACCGTTGAGAAATTCCGAAAATAAAAAAGGCTATGGCACAAGCAAACATATTTTTCACAATCGACACGTAAATCGCAGTGCCTATTCGAGAATCTAAGAAACCTGAATAATAAAATATGAAGGGCATACATTCAGCCGTTAATATTAACCCGCAAGCAATTAACCACCAAATGTAATTCTGAGTCTAAAAGCAGAATTTTGTTAATCGAAACTTTATTGGTTTTTTAACTACCTTTCGTCTCTTGGCTGTTTGCTTATCTCGATTTAAATAAATTAAATAACCGGTTATTAATCCTTGAGTGTAAGTGCCTATGTAATTATAGGACATAAAAATAATCACATTGTGCCTCTTTATTTTGGAAAGGATGCTGTATACTTCCCTGCAAAAAAAAGATGAATAATGCTTTTTTAATTTGAGTGACATACTCGGGATCTCGCATGACAGCAACTTTCAAATTGAAGATGTAATTGACCACTCCAGGAATTACTATGCCTATGATCAGCAACGAAGTCAAAATTAATTTAATGTATTTCGGGTACAGCCACATTAAGCCGACAATAAAAATTGAGGCCACGTATAACTGCATGTCGACTGCTAGGTACCAAGTTGGCATTATGCACTTCAACAACAAATAACTAAATGAGACATTAATATTTTATGAGCATAGATTACTACAGTTCATTTTTTAATTCAGAGGAGCGGTTCAAAAATTTCGCGCCAAAAGGTAGATCCATGATTGGCTGTTATTAAGCCGGTTTTACACTGATTAAATTATAGAAAATAGGCAGTATCAGCGCATTTTTTTTGTTTATTATAAACAGTTCCTATTAGCTCGTGTTTTCCTCATTCTACAAACGTTGAAAATACTCAAAACTACTTGATAGGAATATTCCAATGTAATATGTTCTTTCAATTTCAATCCTCTTAAATTAAAAATGTACTACATAATCTTTCATCCAAATAATATTAGTCAACAATATGTCTATTATTGTATGCAATACCATTTCTCCAATGTAATTTTGATTATTAATGTATAACAAATTCTTCCACCAATTATTCCTGCAATTTCTATATTCGTTGCCAACCAAGTGGTTCCAAACAGGTCCTCGAGAAATACGATTGAACCAAGTGGCAGCAAACGCAATTACCACAACTAAACAAGATGTGATACTAAAAATTCGAAATTAAATTAAGAAATTAAAAAAACTTGAAAACGTTACCGAATGTATCGTTTAATTATGGTAAAGACAAGAAACTTAATTCGTTTCTCGGGGACAGAAAAGCTGCCGTAAGCTAACAGTAATCCTGACATTATGAAAAACGTGTGAACCACCATATTGGCATTATAAATGCCCAACTTCAGATTGGCATCAAGTGTCTGAAATTACCTAGTTATGAAATCGAAAAATTAATTTAAGTAATTCATACCGATTCGACATATTTTGTGTTCGATATTGGGCCGAAGGTTTGCATCATTAAGTTATGTCCAAAAATTACTATCACCATCGTTATGAAACGAATCCCTTGAAGATAGTCCATCGATGAGTTGGAATTTTTCAATTTTTCCCAATTTTTTCCAATTGAGAAACACGAAGTAATTGCATAAACTGAATTAAAAATACTGCATTAACCAAAATATTCACTTATTGTTAGAGGGTTGATTACCGGTTCCTTTATTATTCTTGTCCGATTTTGTAGACAGTGAGGAAAGTATAATAATTACAGCCACGACTCCAAAACATATCCTGAAACTTTATTTAAATCTCATTAAAAACTAATTGAGAACTTACGCCACTGTAATATCGTAGCCATCAACCGGAAAAAAATTTTGATCGATTTCGCAATGCATTTCAGTCACATTTCCCTTCATTCCAATTTTGGCAAATTTTGATGAGAAACATTCTGAGAGTTGGTCGCTCAAATTGTCGGTTTTTCGAACGTTTGGGCAATATTTCGGAACGCAAATACCGTACCGCAGACGATCATGTTTGTAATTTCCCGAATGATTGCTGGCGTTCTGAAAAAATCGCTTGAAATTTTTGTGAGCATTTCTGGAATTTACCTGAACGATTCTCCAAACTTGTGAATGATTTTGTGAATTTTCTGGCGACAGTTGCACGGTCAGAGAACAATAATGCGATTCTTTTTTTAATAGCAAACAGTCGTCGAAATCGTCCAAGTGAAATACAGGCGGCATCTTTGCATATTCTTCGTCTGATTGAGTAAAATCTGACTTTTATAAATTAAATAATTTTGAAAAATACGTTACCAGAAATTGATAATGAATTGTTTACTGCAAATATCCAAAAGAAAAATATTTTTAGGGCGTTCATGGCGGTCACATTAATCGGCTGAAAAGGTTAACGAGGTACTGAACAAGAAATCTAGTTTCGAACCGACTCAAAGTCTTGCCTTAATTAGGAAGCTCTTTTTTTTGTTTTCTTTGCATTTTTATTAACAGAATTAAACCTTACATCAAGGCTTATCACAAAACCAGTCACGGTCAACGTAAAATAGCACAAAGTAGTATAGGCAATTTTAACTTAAATTGCAATAACGTGCAATAACAAGCAATAAGTTAAAGTGTATGCGGCTTAACCGTACAGATGTGGCCTTGCTGATAGCCCTATCGGATAGCGCTGCACAATTTATAACTAAATGTGTAAGTAAAATACACATAATAACCTTATTAAAATTTCAAAATTTTAAATAAGTTACCAAATTCTGCTTCGGCGAAATATGCAATATAACCATCCGAATGATGTGTGGATTCTAACATAATTCGGAAAAAAAAATTGACCCGAGCGCACTTTATGAATATGTGCATTTCAATTTGCATGGTTTTACCTAGGAAAACCTACTCTTAAGATTCAACCCTTGGTGTAATCATTTGAAAACAAAAAATGGAAAACTGCATCAACCGAGAATAAAAGTGATTATTATTCTTTGAAATACTTTTTATTTCAATCTTCTATCATTAACAGTTTTTAAACAAACGCACTGCAAGTTGCATGTCTTCACCTAGGCAAACCGACTCTTAAATATTTAATCTGATACGAAACAAATGCAATTAATTAAAAAATATATGAACAGTATAATGTTTAACTATAGTACAAAAAATAACATAACTTTATAACAGTGATCCTCAATATCAAATCTAGCATACGGACCTGATAATTTGTATACAACCATGCAAACATTCTTGTAACATGGCCTGCAAGCGCCCGAACGTCGTGTGACATTTAATTTGCGGCAGAGTGTACCAACGTTACACAACAAGCACCAGCAATAAGCGTGGACAAGAAACCACCCCCAATATTTATATATGGTGTAACAAATTACTCAAAAATGCTTGAAAATCTAACACAAGTCATAGAAAGTGAGCATTTTTATACAAAGGCTCAATCAAACACTAACATCAAAATGAATACAAACACTCCTCAGTCATACAGAAAACTAATTACACATCTTGGAAACGAAGGTATTATACATCATAACATAAAGCCTACAGAGTGGTACTTAGAAATATTCACCACCACCACCGAAATCACCGGTGAATTAAACAAGGTTATTTTTTTGTTTTTTTTATATTTTTATTAACAAAATTAAACCTGATTTTGAATAAATCGAGATAGTCAATTTGTAATTTAATTATTCTTTTATCTAAATGATACATAAATACGAAAAGTTGAATTTCAATTTATAGAACAAGAATAGATGTACTCCAAAAAATAATATTGACGTTCTTAGTCGAAACATTATTTATTTTTATTTCGACATTGAAATGTGGATTAAGTTTTTTTGTAAGTACAAAAAAGCCTTCGCTAATGTGTGCCAATCAAAAGTGATTTAATTATGTTTGAATCTGATACCTGCCAATAATACTTATCAAGTGGCGAAAACATTTAACCATTTGCTAACTGTTAAAGAAGAAGCAGTGCAAAAAGTACTGACCATGATTTTGGAGAAGTAAATCCTTGTAAAAAGTTTTAAGCCATCTACAAGGTTTGCACCCAATTAAAAACTTATCGAAAAATTTATCACAAACGATAAGACTGAGTGTATTACTGAGATTCTACCACTAACAAGAATTAATGCTAGAATCCACCAAAGTTCGTTGCCATTAAACCAGTAAATTTTGCTGGTTGGCCAAATAAAAAGAAAAAATACAATTAATGTCAAAGTTTATTATACAACAATTCAAAATGCGAGGAAAACTTTCAACAATACTTACTCTTTATTTTAGTATTAATTTCTAATTAATTCTTCAACCGTTAAGGCAACTTCATTTTCCCGTGGAACTTTTTCTTGCCCCTTTGTGAATTTTGTCATCATCAGTTTCAACAATCCCGCGGTGGGCAGTTCAATAAACAGGCAAAGCATCAACGCGCCGAGATAAGTCCAAAACATATCGACAACAAAAGTGTTTACCTTCAAAAAATAATTACTACACGAATTTCAATTGTAGTAACTTACAACTAAAGACAATGAAACTGATTGAGGATGTCGTATTTGACCCACTCTCACCCGTTGGACGGGAAAATGTACCAAATAAGCGCAGTAGGTCAACGTTCCTAAGAATCGGAAGGGACTCCACGAAAGAAACCTTCCCATCATCCCTTATAAAAATAAAATTGTGGGTAATTCAATTTAAATGTGTTATGTGTTACCTCCGAATCGTTGAGCAATTCCAAAAATAAAAAAGGCCATGAGACAGGCAAACATATTTCTCAAAATTGACATGCCAATCGCAGTGCCAATTCGAGAATCTACTAAACCTGAATAATAAAATATATTGGGCAAATATACGGTTGTTAGCATCAACAGGCTAAAAATTAACCACCAAATGTAATTATGTGCCTAAAAGAAAAATTATGGTAATTATGGGAAATTATGGTATGGTTGTTTTAATTACCCTTTTCCTGTTTACCATTTGCTGATTCGGATTTAAATAAATCAAATAACCTGTTATTAATCCTTGGGTGTAACTTCCTAGATAAGTATACGCCATGAAAGTAATGAAATTGTGCTCTTTCAATTTAGAAAAGGTGCTGTAAATTTTTCTGAAAAAATGATAAATAAGATTCTTGTTTAAATCAATGTAGGTAAGTACTCAGGATCGCTCATTACAGGAAATTTTGCATTGGAGATATACCCGGTCACTGCAGGAATTACTAAACCTAGGATTAGCAACGAACCCAAAATCAATTTAATAAATCTTGGATACTTCCACATTAAACCAACAACAAAAATTGAAGCCACATACAACTGCGTGTCGACCGCCAGGTACCAAGTTGGCAATATGCACTATAATAATAAGCAATAACTACAATTTCTCAAAATCTAATAATTACCATTTCTCCAATGTAATAATAATTATTAATGAATAACAAATTCCTCCACCAATGGTTCCTGCAATTTCTATACTCATTTCCAACCAAGTGGTTCCAAACAGGTCCTCGAGAAATGCGACTAAACCAAGTGGCAGTAAACGCCATCACCACAACTAAGCAAGATGTGATACTACAAATTCGAAATTAAATTAAGAATTTAAACATGAAAACGTTACCGAATGTATCGCTTAATTATGGTAAAGACAAGAAACTTAATTCGTTTTTCAGGAACAGATAAGGTAAAGTATGCTAAAAGTAATCCTGACATTACGAAGAACACTTGAACCACTACAGTGATGTTCTGGATGGCCACTTTCAGATTGGTTTCTGACTGAAAATATTTGATATAAAATTAAAATTACTTCAAATTGTTAATACCGATTCGACTTGTCTGGTGTTGGCTATTGGACCAAAAGAGAGCGTCAGTAAGTTATGTCCAAACAATATTAACATCATTGTTATGAAACGGATCCCTTGAAGATGGCCCATCGATGGGTTGGAATTTTTCAATTTTTCCCAATTCTTTATAATTGAGAAACACAACGCAATTGTGTAAACTAAATTAAAAATACTGCATTAACTAAAATATTCACTTATTGTTAGAGGGTTGATTACCGGTTCCTTTATTATTCTTGTTCGATTTTGTATACAGTGAGGAAAATATAATAATTACGGCCACGACTCCGAAACTTATCCTGAAACTTTATTTAAGTCTCATTAAAAACTAATTGAGAACTTACGCCACTGTAATATCGTAGCCATCAATCGGAAAAAAATTTTGATCGGTTTCGCAATGCATTTCAGTCACACTTCCCTTCATTCCAATTTTGGCCAATTTTGATGAGAAACATTCTGAGAGTTTGTCGCTCAAATTGCCGGTTTTTCGAACGTTTGGGCAATATTTCGGAACGCAAATACCGTACCGCAGACGATCATGTTTGAAATTTCCTGGATGGCCGGTGGCGTTCTGAAAAAAACGCCTGAAAATTTTGTGACCCTTTTTGGAATTTACCTCAACGATTCTCCAAACTTGTGAATGATTTTGTGAATTTTCCGGCGACAGTTGCACGGTCAGAGAACAATAATGCGATTCGTTTTTTAATAGCAAACAGTCGTCGAAATCGTCCAAGTGAAATACAGGCGGCATTTTCGCATATTCTTCATCTGATTGAGTAAAATTTGATTTGTAAGAATTAAATAATTTTGAAAAATACGTTACCAGAAATTGATAATGAATTCTTTACTGCAAACATCCAAAAGAAAAATATTTTTTGTGCGTTCATGGCGGTCACATTAATCGGATAAAAAGGTTAACGAGGTACTGAACAAAAAATCCAGTTTCGAGCAGTATCAAATTCTTGCATTAATTATGAGGCTCATTATCAAAATTAAACCTGATTTTGAACAAATCGAGACATCGATCTTTAATTTATTCATCGTTTTTATTAAAGTTTGCAAAGTTAAATTTGAATTTATAGGAAAAGAATAGATGTTTATACTCGAAACGTTATTTGAGACACAAATTTGAAGACATTATTATTACATTGAACCGGGGATTAAGTTTTTTGTAAAGCATAAAAATTTCTTATTAGCGAAAACATATAACCAGTTGTAAAGCCGGCTCCAGACATGCGGAATTTGTCAAATACCGAGCGACTATTTGGCGAACTCCAAGTAGTGCGTATAGGTTGCATGTGCTTTGTTCGCCCAAGGCCGAGCACAAACATGCGCTTGCTCGCTATTCCCGTACTTTGTCGGTCTTTTAAGACGCATCAAAGTCGACGAGCACTGGCATCGCACATGATTCGTTTTCGTTCCACTCATTCGGTGTTTACCAAATAGCATTGGCAGCCACAAATAAAACAATAAGTGACAGTAAGTGAATAAATGCAAAATTGACGGGCCATCTGAAAAAAGGAACCATATCCATAGTCGTTTACATTTGCTACTGGCCCTTTTTCCGGATGGTCCTTCTATTAATTATTTGAAAATAAAACCATATTCAAACTGACGTAGATAAATATTGAAATAGCAAAAAAAAATTAAGTACTTACACTTTTCTGCATTTATTAACAGATGACATCCACCATCTTCTATTTATTATTTCTTTTATTTTTAAATTAAGGCTGGGGAACCCAACCTCAAAAAATGCAGAGTTTTAAGAAACTCAGTATCGCTTAGAAAGTACTTATCAATATATAATTTGCGAAGCAACAGTTGTAAACATAATGTTACCGCATCTAATGATATATTTTCTTTGGCGAAGAAGTGCCTAGTTTTCAAAAATTAACCTCCGAAAGTGCAATTCTCACAAAAATGTAGTAGTGAGGGTTTTTTACTGAAATCTTTAGAGTTATGAAATATCTTACAATGCACTTTACAACACTTATAGAGAATATATTGCCTTGTAAGAAAATATTTTTTTTATTGCGAGAAAGTTGATAACTTAAGAAGAAAAAAATTTGCAACAATATTTTTTTGAAAACTTAGTGTGCCAGTAAACTCAGTTCAGCTCAAGAAGTAAGTTATATTGTAGAAATTCCTTCGGGGTACTTATACTAAACATATAGTACTATAATATAACATGTTTTTTTATGATAACATGGTGAATATCTTTGAAAAAAAAATTAAAAGTTGTGGTACAAAATACAGTATTATTTGATAGCGTTTTTTATTGCTTTCCGAACACAACATCGTCAACAAATTACATCAAAATGTTCCTTTAGCACCTAAGAAATAGTTTCCGTAAACCAAATTGGATAAATACCTAAATTTTACATTTTCGGGGAAAAGTTGTTTTCCCATAAGATTTTAATCAAATAGTTCGTCCTTTTACTCACAGATGTCCTGTCAAATCTGTACCTTTTTGATTGACGGCATGGATAGAATAATTTGTATTAAAATGCACACTTGATATAGTGCAAATTGTTAGGATATAACCATATTCGCACACGTAAGGATACAAAACTTTAAAAATTTATAAAAATACACACTTGATAATGCAAAATATCCATGTCTGCACGCGTAAGGCTATGAAACATTTTCGAGCCTACTAAATTGTACAATATATATTAGTTCTGAATAGCATCGTAGGAAAAATTGTTTGAAGCATCTATTCACAAAAAATTACAAAAAAAAAACAGTAAATAATGCAGCAATCGCATTGACTGATTTTACCGCCGTTATCGCCGCAGACAATAATATAAATAATATTTATCAAATTATGAGCCTATAAAAATGGGGATAAAGATTTTTCTATGCATAATTGAAAATGTGTTTGCAGCCTGTTACGGGATTAATTATAGCAGGTATATCTATGAAAACACAAAATTGGCAAAGAATTAGCAAAAAATTATAGACTAATTTTTTTCCGACTGAGTTTACCGTCGTTATCGCCGCAGACCATAATATAAATAATATTTATCAAGTTACGAGCGTATGAAAAACGCGCAACTCTTTTTTTTGTTCTTTCTCTGTTCAATACGTAAGTTTCAAACCTTATTAGTTAGGATACCTCTTTGGTTGCCTAAACATTTTTTAATTTAAGGGGCAAAATTGGTGCCCCCTGAGCGGAAGAATTGTGCATTACTTAGCAGTTCCCGGACCTTAACACTACAAACGCAGTCAATTTTCTATGCGCTTCAATATCCATCACAGCTGTGGTAGCCTTTTGGCGAATATTCGAGAAACTGTTTCACAGTGTTTGGTATTCAGCGGACACCAAATCAAACGCCTAGAAGAAGTGGTGTGAAAAATACCGACCAAGATGTTGAAAACAGTAAAAGAAGGTTAGAGTGGAATCATTAAAAATTATGAAAGAATTATTATCAATCTCATTTGAGAAACAACATTTTGAAAAGGAGCGATGCTCATTAGTTAAAAACGCACAGGCAATTACATTTATAAAGCCAGCTGGCGCAAGAACGATTCCTTCCAGACATTAATGAAAAAATATAAAAACATAACGTCCCACCGGTTTTTATTCTTCCCGGCCACAAATCACGTTACTGTCACGGTGCCACTTTGTTTTCTGGACTTTCTCGACTAACTCGAGTTTGTTGTTTCGTCCGAGGGTCGGTATGCCGGTCACGTTAACTTCATATGATCAACCCCTCAATTCTGAACGCTTTCCTCGCCGAATTAATTTTCGCGAAATGAGCGACGCTATTCACTTTGCGCCGGCTTAATGAAGCGGCAACCTACATAAATTTAAAACTCGCGAGCTCGATCTCCAAACTCGTTTATTAAGAGATTAGGCCGGGGATTTATGCGATCATGTTGCGACAGAATCGAAAAAATAAATCAGCAAATCGGTCAGAATTTATTTTTTATTTACAGCTGGATTTTTGTTACAGTTCGTGTATATTTAAGTGTTGCGTCTTCGATTTTCGAAAGCGGCCCCGGGGGTAATTCGAAAGCACGCGTCGCTGGCTGCTGAAACTTGGTCTAGAAAATCGTTTAGAACTGTGAACTTAGATCCGGCACATAAAGCTCATCATGCGCCAGTTTTCCGCTATTGTTCATGTATTATTCCACATTAATACCTTCTAAAAGTATACAATAGCGGAGGATTTGACTAGTAAACAAGTCAGCACTTCAAAAGAGTATTTCGAATTTACTTACGAGAAGTTTAATCTAAATTCTAAGCCTGAGGGGTTTTCTGTGCACAATGCTACAGCATTAACAGCATTTTACAACAGCGTATAACGTCGCTACAATTCTTTTCAGGAAATTGTAGTTGCAATATTTATTTTCTACTTCATTATTGTATGCATTGTAGTTATTAATATGATAATCCAATGTTCTGTTAATGCACTAATTTGTTAAAATATTGACATTGGTATTACTATGGAGTCTACAAAAAAATAAGTACAAAGAAATATGCAAATTCAAAAATAATTTACCTATTTAACTTTAACTATTAACAAACTAAATAACTAGAAACTTAACCTTAAAAAATATGCATATTCAAAAATAATTACCGTACAGAATTTAACTAATTATTAACAACTTAAGAAACTAGAAAGTTTGAAAAAAAGGTCATTTCAAAACAACACCGGTCCTTTGCCACCATTTTCCCATTGCAGCTTTATGTCCTTTTCAGAGGACTAAATTTAGTTAGCTTAACACTTTCAAAAAAGAAAACATTACGCACACTTTTTTAAAATCATTTCAACTTATCAATATAATCAAAGCTGCAATTACAAAACCCACTTTTTCTCTCCGACCTTGTATAATAGGATTTACATCAAATTCATGTAGGTATTATCAAACGGACTTAGGATTTGTTTCGTAAATTCATAATAAACTATTTCTCCCAATCGGGGCAAAATGATTTGCCCAAAATATGTAAAAAATATTAAAGAGAAAAACTTAAATACATTGTCATTTTTATTTACGACAGTCATGAAATTTCCGTGTTGTACATTAAAATTCGTTTGCGTCAAAAGGAAATGTTCAGCAGATACACCTGTAAACAAGTTACTGCAAAGAATGACATTCCAAACCAATAAAATTGCAAGGTTACGAAATATGTATTCACAAGAGTAACCTTCAACTGTCCAAGTGCTGCAATTATACAAACGTTAAAGCGCTTTAACGAAACTGCTTTCATAAGGTTGAGCCCTTTTTGTGTATAAATTGACTGGACTACTATAAAAACAGAGTTAAACCGAATTACAATTACAATTAACCAAATATTTTGAACTGAAACCAAGTGCGATCATCAACCCATCTATTTACCTGTAAGAATCCAAAGTGGTGCGGAATGCAAGGTCGGTAGGATCGGCACTAAATTTTAAAAAGTTTGCAATTAATTTAGTACGGTATTGTAATTATAAATTTGTATCCAAAGTTGTATCTCGCATTTTACATACAACTTTGACTTTTAATTAATAATTCAGTAGAAACTCATTATTTCGTTGATCTAATTAGGATATCAAAACAATGTATTCTTCATATAGTCATAAAGTAGTGAGTTTAGCTATTACTTACATTTTGTTATTATTTCCATCATTTTCACTCATGTTTCACTTAAGTAATTGCTCTTTCACAAATTTTTACTAAACATTTAACATTTAACACATTTAACATATTTAAAACCTGGATAGTGTTAGTGGAGCATGTCGACCAGAAGAACTAACTTTTCTTCACCTTCAAAGCATTAAAAACATGCCATACTGATTAAGATTTCTAACACAAAACCAAATCTGGAAAGACCATTTACAATTTCTAGTGGAGACATCGAAGGTGCCAATTTTGTTGAAATATTTTGAAAATATTCCTTTCAAGATTTTTCTTGGATATCGAAGTGGAAAATGTACAAAACAAGCTGTTGGTGTAAACAACATTGAAAGCACACCCAGCAAGAATGCTGAATTTTTATACCAGGCATTGCTTTTAGATCTTTTGTTATAATGTTGAGATTGGTATTAGTAATGTCAATCTCAACATTTTAACAATTTTCAATTTTAATGCGCATTCTAATTTTAAATTGGATTACTTAGTTCGTCCTTTTTCTCAAAACAATTTTATGTAAAGCTGTTTGCACCAATTATATTTATCAACAGATCTATAGGTAGTTCATTTTTTAATTAGGAGGAGTAACATTGAAAGAACAAACTACACTCGAATATTTCTGGAAAGTACTTTTTGGCGATAAGACAATAATTATAAATAATTATAAATAACAGAACAAGTATATTCGGATCAGTAAAAAAATTCCAGACAAAAATCCAATACTGCAGTAATCCACTGCACATCTGTTGTTCGAAACACAGCTCTTCTACACGTTTTTACGATTTCCCTCATATTTTTATCTGCAGTTCCGCAAATAAATTACCGAAGAGAATTTTCACATAATTTTCGCGACTCTAAATTAGACACTCCGCATAAAGATCCGCTTCTGTCGCACGATTGAAAGCGACCCCCCAAAATTTCAAATTAATTCGCCGGAGTGCTTTTAGCGGCATAAAAAATAATTTCGATAAAAACACACTTTCCACGCTAATCGCGCCGATCGAAAGCGCGTTACGGCCTAATGGATTCGGATCGGCGAAACTTGTGGCCCGCAATTACGGCCGAAAGATGTCCGCATTAAACCAGCCCCATTGTATCAACACGGGAAAAATGCCGCCGTAAATTTTCCTGCCCGAGAATAAAGGATCAGCTCAATTTCTTCTATTTACAACAAGAGAAGGCATAAAGCATCCCTGCGATTCCGGTTTTGAAACCTTGTAGGAAATAATATACAGTCGAACTTCTCTATACCCTCCTCTATAATTATTTTTTCTCTATAGTGATGTTTTTGTCAGTAACGTACATTTTTTACACGTTTTGCATATAAAACTAACCCTCTATTATGATGTTAATCCTCTATATAGTGATTACTCTTTAAGAAAGGTTTATCAAAATTCTCGGGGAACGGAATTTTCGGTAATAGAAAATATAATGGATGTATTGAACATCTGGTTTTTTTCCCAAAATCCGACTACCTGAAAAATCCTTAGAAGAATTTCTTGCAAATTCCTCACTTATGGGAAATTTCAATTTTTAAAAGTACTGCTGTGCCATAAACTTTGGACACATTTTTGCATCAATAAGAAGTACATATAATGTAAGTATTCAATTACGTATGATGAAAATCATTAATAACTATGTGTATTTCTAAATATACAGGGTGAGTTAAGTTTTACCGCCCCGCTTATAATACCTATTAAAGATTGAGGGGAAAGTATGCAATTTACGTGTTACATCAGTTGAAGTTTACGCTTTCCAAAATATTTTTATTTGAAGCCAAAAAAGTAAAACAAAGAGGTTTGGGTAAAATTTCTATGTTTGGTTTTTTATTTCAAAATTTGTCAAATTATTCGTAGCATTAATATACGCAATTTGATTCGTAAAAAAATGATTACTTTTTGAGTTAAAGCAAATTTAAGATATAGCGCAAAAAATGCTTTTATTTATGACTCTCCAACAATAGATAATGCGGTTTACCATCCTAACAATAGTTTATGATCGACCCATCAAACTGGACGAGACAGCTTTTCAGTTGCCGATAGATCTGCATTCGTAAGTTCAGTTTAGTGACCGCCATAAATAATCTTTCAAGCACCCCTACATCAATACCATTGTCTGGTAAATTAGCCTATTTATGTCGTAAATCATTTAAAAAAATACCTTCTAATACGGAAATAGCTTTATTTAATAAACGCAAATTACTAAAATTATTTCAATTACACTAAATTGTGTGAAAATATTTTACTGTTCGTACATCAAAAAACTAATAAATTGAACAATTAGTAATTGAAAAAAGCCAAAATTTTACTAGATTAAAGAAAAGATTTTTTCTCGATTTTCTATGTACCTTAATAATATAAAATTACTCATGCAATTTATGAGAATTGACTAATTACGGGCGGTAAAACTTAACTCACCCTGTACAAATATTTTTTCAAACACAATAAATCTTAATTTTTTATTTTATTTTGAATATCGATTGGTTTTTAAAATGAATGTCAAAACTGTAAAATTATACGTGAATTCTATATAGTGAAGTTTCTCTATAGTGATGTTTTGTGATGGCTTTTCGAACATCACTATAGAGGAGTTCCACTGTATTTTCAAGTCGGGTTTCATTCATGCGGCCAAATTAAAATTCGACAAGGTTAACAGAATGACCGCCGGGTCGAACCATAACTGAGAAATGAGGGATCCAATGAAATATTAAAATCCGCAAGCACCGGGTTTACGGTTTTTCGCATATCGGCACTGTAAAAACGTTTATTGTCGTCTGGACTCCGAAAGTTTCCTTGTAAACCAGCTCGAAATTAACTTTGCAAATCAAAGTTTTTAATCGGCGCATTGAACTTAATTTTAAAAATTTGAAAGTCAGAACGAAATTTAATATCAAATGAAAACTTGATGTACGGTTCGAGTCTTGTTAAAATTCAAATCGTACGTTTGTGATGCAGGATTATTATAATTTAAATTAAGCGAAACGATTCTTTCAGTTGCTGTCCGTAATTGCGTTATTGGCCACGATTTGGGAGAGATAAAAAAATTTGCTGTGGAAAGTTTATGCTGAAGTAAACATTTTTATGCTCGCAATGTCAAAGATATATGAAATTCCCCAGTAATGTAATAACAGGGCGGCAGCCCACACATTTCGACGGGGGATTTTATGTGTTTATTCGTTTATAATGCAAGACGAATTGATTTTACTTTTATCTAAATTTACTCAAACAAGATTCACACATTTATTTTTTTCATGTCAAATTAAGATAAAAAAATATTTTGAATTAAAATAATCGAATATTTTTAATTTATTTAAGGTGGATGGATGACAATAATGAGATAAATAATACATAATTCTTAAATAAAATTAAAAATATCCACTCCCATTTCTGAAAAAAAAATTAAAGACTGCCTTTTGGGTCATTTTATTTTTTTTTAATATTGGGGAATTTTTTTTGTAACATTTAAATCAACAGTTTTTTTATAAAAAAAATTAAAACAACCAAAAGCTGAAACTTGGTAAATCATTCATGAATTAGGTCAGAAACTAACTGAACGTTATGAAACCACGCATGATTGGCTGCCAGCAGGCCGGTTTTACACTGATTATATTATTGAACATAGGTAATCACCTTAATGTGGAAACAGCTAATCAGCTGCGTGACAAATTAGCTAATAACAACAGTTCTTATCAGAATGTTTGTATTTTACATTCTGCATCAATCTTTTTCGGTTTCTACAAATAGATTATCAGTTCATAAATTTTCTCCATTGAACAAACGTCAAAAATATTAAAATTCAAATTTTCCGCCAAAAACTATTGGCTAGAAATATGCCAGTGTAATTTGTTCTTTCAATTTCACTCCTATTAATTAAAAAATGAACTGTAGTGAACTTCTGTTATTACTGTCATAGTAGACAAAACGAAAAGGAATTTTATGATCGAAATGAAAATCGTAACAACCCCCAAAAAATGTCACTTTGTGTATTATTTGCTAGAAATATTCCAGTGTAATTTGTTCTTTCAATTTCACTCCTCTTAATTAAAAAATGAACTGTAGTGAACTTCTGTTATTACTGTCATAGTAGACAAAACGAAAAGGAATTTTATGATCGAAATGAAAATCGTAACAACCCCCAAAAAATGTCACTTTGTGTATTATTTGCTAGAAATATTCCAGTGTAATTTGTTCTTTCAATTTCACTCCTCTTAATTAAGAAATGAACTGTAGTGAACTTCTATTATTAATGTCATAGTAAACAAAACGAAAAGGAATTTTATGATCGAAATGAAAATCGTAACAACCCCCCAAAAAATGCCGCTTTGTGTATTATTTGCTAGAAATATTCCAGTGTAATTTGTTCTTTCAATTTCACTCCTCTTAATTAAGAAATGAACTGTAGTGAACTTCTATTATTAATGTCATAGTAAACAAAACGAAAAGGAATTTTATGATCGAAATGAAAATCGTAACAACCCCCCAAAAAATGCCGCTTTGTGTATTATTTGCTAGAAATATTCCAGTGTAATTTGTTCTTTCAATTTCACTCCTCTTAATTAAAAAATGAACTGTAGTGAACTTTTATTATTACTGTCACAGTAAACAAAACGAAAAGGAATTTTACGATCGAAATGAAAATCGTAACAACCCCCCAAAAAATGCCGCTTTGTGTATTATTTGCTAGAAATATTCCAGTGTAATTTGTTCTTTCAATTTCACTCCTCTTAATTAAGAAATGAACTGTAGTGAACTTCTATTATTAATGTCATAGTAAACAAAACGAAAAGGAATTTTATGATCGAAATGAAAATCGTAACAACCCCCAAAAAATGTCACTTTGTGTATTATTTGCTAGAAATATTCCAGTGTAATTTGTTCTTTCAATTTCACTCCTCTTAATTAAAAAATGAACTGTAGTGAACTTCTGTTATTACTGTCATAGTAGACAAAACGAAAAGGAATTTTATGATCGAAATGAAAATCGTAACAACCCCCAAAAAATGTCACTTTGTGTATTATTTGCTAGAAATATTCCAGTGTAATTTGTTCTTTCAATTTCACTCCTCTTAATTAAAAAATGAACTGTAGTGAACTTCTGTTATTACTGTCATAGTAGACAAAACGAAAAGGAATTTTATGATCGAAATGAAAATCGTAACAACCCCCAAAAAATGTCACTTTGTGTATTATTTGCTAGAAATATTCCAGTGTAATTTGTTCTTTCAATTTCACTCCTCTTAATTAAGAAATGAACTGTAGTGAACTTCTATTATTAATGTCATAGTAAACAAAACGAAAAGGAATTTTATGATCGAAATGAAAATCGTAACAACCCCCCAAAAAATGCCGCTTTGTGTATTATTTGCTAGAAATATTCCAGTGTAATTTGTTCTTTCAATTTCACTCCTCTTAATTAAGAAATGAACTGTAGTGAACTTCTATTATTAATGTCATAGTAAACAAAACGAAAAGGAATTTTATGATCGAAATGAAAATCGTAACAACCCCCCAAAAAATGCCGCTTTGTGTATTATTTGCTAGAAATATTCCAGTGTAATTTGTTCTTTCAATTTCACTCCTCTTAATTAAGAAATGAACTGTAGTGAACTTCTATTATTAATGTCATAGTAAACAAAACGAAAAGGAATTTTATGATCGAAATGAAAATCGTAACAACCCCCCAAAAAATGCCGCTTTGTGTATTATTTGCTAGAAATATTCCAGTGTAATTTGTTCTTTCAATTTCACTCCTCTTAATTAAAAAATGAACTGTAGTGAACTTTTATTATTACTGTCACAGTAAACAAAACGAAAAGGAATTTTACGATCGAAATGAAAACCGTAACAACCCCCAAAAAATGCCGCTTTGTGTATTACGACGGTCACACTTTTATTATCGAATTGATGAGCCATTAACCGATTCGACGAGTAAAATCAGATATGTGAACGTTACAGCAATACAGGGTGAGTTAAGTTTTACCGCCCCGGCCATAATACCTATTAAAGATTGAGGGGAAAGTATGCAATTTACATATTACATCAGTTGAAGTTTACACTTTCGATTACAGCTACAAGTTTTCCAAATCATTTTTATTTGAAGCCAAAAAATTAAAACAAAGAGTTTCGGGTAAAATTTCCATGTTTGGATTTTTATTTTAAAATTTGTCAAATTATTCGTAGCATTGTTAATTGCAATTTGATTCGTTAAAAAATTATTACTTTTTTAGTTAAATCAAATTTAACATAAAGCACAAAAAATACTTTTATTTATGACTTTCCAACAATGGATAATACGGTCTACCACGTAACAATACCTGATGATTGACCCATAAAACTGAAGGGAACGGCGTTTTAGTTGTTGCCAGACCCGTATTCTGGAATTTGTGAGAAAAATAAAATAAGTTTTTAATAGGTAAATATTAAGTTTATTTTATAAAAGATGCTCAAAATTAAATTAAAAGCATTTCAAGCTTCTCCTCGACTGAGTATTGAAATGGCATGATTATACCTGAACTAAACACAAATGTTCACTATTCCACAAAACAAAGTTTTAATTTTCACTTTTTACCAACGATGTTTAAGTGTTGGAAGATTTGTTGCGAATGTGAATGTTTCTTTATTCACAAAGTGACCTAGAGTTGTGACCAGGGTTTTTAAACTTTGGGTGAATTAAGCAATTTTTTTTATGGAAAGGTTCAATAACCGATAGGTATATTGACTTTGCAGACGGCAAAATTAAAACACAAAATTGTAGACAGATATACTAACGAAAATTAGAAGCTTGTAAGCGATTTTCTTATTAAGTTTAAAATCTAATATTGCAAAAATTATTTTTTATTATGATTATAATTACCGTGTAGCTGTTAGTTACGATGTTGTGAACGTTTAAAGAAATAGCGAAGACCCTTATTCCGGTCCTGTAAAATGTAACGTTGTACTTTTTAACTTAAGTTTATGAGTGTCATAAATAATCAGTCAAGTACCCAAAAACCAATACCATTGTTAGGTGAATTGGTCAGCTTATGCCGTAAATCATTTAAAAAAATACCATCTAATACGGAAATGGCTTTATTTAATGAACGCAAATTAGTAAAATTATTTCAATTACACTAAATTGTGTGGAAATATTTTACTGTTCGTACATAAAAAAACTAATAAATTGAGCAATTAGTAATTGAAAGAAAGCCAAAATTTTACCTGATTAAAAAAAAAAAATTTTTCTTTGTTTTTATGTACCTTAGTAATATAAAATTACTCATACAATTTATGAGAATTGACAAATTATTTTAAAGACCTATTTTGCCACGGGCAGTAAAACTTAACTCACCCTGTACAGTCATCTCTCATCGACATTATTGTGAGGAAGTTTGTAATGAATGAACTGAGAGTCTTATTAAAAATGAAATGATAGTTAAAATATGTACGGCAGGACATACATTGGGTTACTATTAAATTTTAAAGTGGGAAAGTAAATCGCGTAAATCATACGAATTACCGCTGTCTCTGACCATGCATGAAAATTACTTCCAGCGCACATGCAACCCTCTAAAACAAACCAAAACGTATAACATTATGCCGTTCATAATTTAAATAATTAATATACGGCTTGTCCCGAACACACATAAAATTCGGATCAAAAACTTTATTTTCCACCGAAAAGAAAAATTAAATTAAATAAAACCACATTTACACCCATTCTAATGCGTTTGCTTTGTCGGATTTATTCCTTTCATATCGAATTTCACGCACATCAAATACTCGCCGGTAGCTGTGTTTACCTTCCACTTGCGCCTTTATAACCATTTTTAACTTCCAACTGCGACTTCTGCAAGTGACTTTTACGTGTGGGAAAATTTCAATTTCAACCGAACAAAATGCAGAAGTAACATGATTATCAACCGAAGCGAATAATGCATTTTGTTACCCCATCTCCACACTCACATAAAATAGCCCTTTTCAACTCACATTGACTGAAGTATCGCGCAACTTGTGTGCATCATTGTGAAATCAAATAAGTTTTTTTCGCGGAGCCCTCTCTCTTTTCGATCATCCACTCTAAATTTGCATATTGAAAGAAGCAAATGAATAAAATATAAATCCCATTCTTACAAATAACCTGTCGCTTTTCGGATGTAAAAAAATAGAAATCCACCTTATTTATTCAGCGCGGGGCTTGTTTTCTGATTAAAATCGCGGCTCTGTACTTAATTTCCGGTTTTAGTAGCACATAAACAATCGTTTTATACACACTAACTGTCAATTTGGCGCAAACGGGATTGCGCTTTAAATAATGAGCCCCGCGGTCTTGCAGAAAGAAATCCATACAACACAAGTTCGTCTACAGGATGTCTAGAGTATATCTTCGCCAGAGGTTAAGATATCTATAGGATGTTTAATGTCGGGTGGCGATATACTTTAGCCATCCACTAGACATACACTAGATATCCATGGTATATCCTGGTCGGACTTCTATTAGATGTACATTTTGTCTATCCAGAAGATATCCGTATTTACAGTTATTTGCTATCTTATAGATATCTTTTGTATATTATGTACTAGATAGATATTACTGTTCATTCATTATCTTCAGGATTTATAGGATTTTTTTGTTTTATTTTAACGAAAATTGAACAATGTATCTAATTAATTAATTCTATTTGTTTCAATAAAAATTATCTTATATACACATTTTACACATTATTTACATATTATACAAAAAGTAATATTTAGACAATCTCATAGTGCTTTATTAATTTTCTGTTTTAAATGCTCTGCGGCGTTTGTAATATGCAAAACACAAATATACTGATAAGAACTGTTTTCATTACTTATATAAATGTAATACAATGAAATAAATCAGCCCAGACGCACAATTGAAATCACAAAGTTCTGATAAAAGCTAAATGTAATTTC
Organism: Dascillus cervinus; assembly: GCA_949768715.1. Classification (NCBI taxonomy): domain Eukaryota; kingdom Metazoa; phylum Arthropoda; class Insecta; order Coleoptera; family Dascillidae; genus Dascillus; species Dascillus cervinus. Next base: position 33,699,205 of record OX458317.1, on the reverse strand, counting down.
AGAAAATAAGCTAATCAGCAGGTTTAACATTATTCCGTAATTTAATCTGTGTAAAACAGGTTTGCTGGCAGCCAATCATATATCTATCTTTTGGCGCGATTTTTGAATCACTCGTTCGAGTTAAATAGTGAACTGTATTAAAAATTTGATATTACATATTAGTGGAATTTTGTGTTAAATATTTGATGTTTACCACCTATAAATTAACAATTGTAACGTAATGATATTATGAACACTGATATTCTTACATTACAAAGCAAATATTTATATATTATTTAACGAGCACATAATATAGGCCAGGCTATTATTAACGTAGATGAAAGTTTCTAAATGCGATTCGAAGACGAGTATCTTGCAAACATCTGAATTTATAATAGCCATTATGTGCTAGAAAAAGTACGACATTTTATCTACGATCAAGTCCTAAGTGATATTATTTTATTAATATTCTTAAAACTTTAAAACATGACAATTAGTTTATTTCAAAACTTCAGAAAATAAATTATTGCAACGTTTTTATTTGCATTGTGGAACAACAAAATGCTTTATTTTATTAGTATTTTATTTCGAGTAAAAACGAAAGGTAAAATTACTAAAACTTTACCACAAAATTTGTTACAGCAAATTTGTTCCTACTGCTATTATTTTACCCGAAATCCGATCTGCTGGAACCGTTTCCGCTAGCGACAGTTTTCGTATGTGCCCTGGAATTTATTTATACTTAAACTATTGATAACTAGTTACAAAGTTTGCTGTTACGTTAGAACTTTGAACATTAAATTCTGCTGTTCAGCTTGTTCAAAATCGCAACGTTTATATATTCCTGATATACAATAAACTTGGCATAGTTAACATAGGTTACTAATTTACTTACACTTGCCTTGCAAAATAATTGACACAATTAAAATTAGAAATAAAATAAAAAATCATATTTGAGTTCAAACACTGCAATTAAGACAAAACCCTGTGTAGTCTCTTAACCCAAAGCAAAGTGGTAATTTTCCAATTGACCAACAGTTGAGGAAACTACAGTTAGTTACATTTATTCTGTCTGGAATTCTTCCACGACGCATTCATAGTGATTTAACTTTCGGAAACAACAATTTTTATACTACTTTCTTAAAAATGCCATTCCACAATAATTCGATAGCGATTCAACGTTCGAAAACAGACGAATTTAAGAACCGAGAAAAACAAACGAAATAAAAGTTACAAAGTAACTTTATCAAGATAAGACTATTTTCCGGATCTGTCAGATTCAGTCCACTGCATCCCAAACGATTTTTTTACATTTTACGGAGCGATCATAAAATATGCAGTTGATTGCAACATTATTATACGACGAATCGAGCTGCAATTCGTCTCACATACGCTTGACGACCGACCCGATGCGATATTTATGTATGAAATGCGGGGTCGTTAGATTTGCAAGATCGAATTAGTTTTTTCCTCGTTTGGGGAGCCAATTCCTTGTTTTCCTCTGTAATTGGTATTCCCGTCATCCGGACACGTTGTTCTGAACTCAAAATCATGAGGAGCCGAAATGAAAAAAAGACGCCAACCGGAATCCTAAGCAGGCGTTTTGAAAAATGGGGCAGCAAAAATGCAGTTGAAACAAATTAATCATCGTAGTGCTGTTTAAGGCGTTTGAGATAAGATTTTTTTTTTTAAATTTATGCGGAAATTTTTCTTTTTCCTTGGATGCAAATAATAAGCGAAAATTGGCGGCGGAGACGTCGCGGAGAATAAGCGTCGGCTGTTTCGCGCTGATAAAAGGAGGATACGAGAAAATCCAAAATAAAGTGCCCGCAAGAAATTAGGGAATGTCTCCTACAACTCGGGCGATAAGAATTTTTTAAATTGGATTAATTAAAAAACGGTCTGCAATTTATCGCGTTAATTACGAATTGCGCTGGTGTTTTGTTTGTACTTTACAACTAATTGTGTGAGGGAGTTAAGCGATTTTCATACGGTTCATAATTCCTACAGGCCGATTAGGATTTACTTCCCGAGTACAGCCTTAAATGACTGTTTTTTTATCTATAGTGCGTTTTTTAATTCCAGAAACGGTTAAACGGCTGAGAAAATATGTGTTTTACATCTGCCACTTTAAGGTTATATTAGTAATGCAGCTTTAAAATTAAAAAATATAGCACAAAACGGTTCTGCAAAGGAAGCAATTTTCACAGAAACTTCCTATGAGGAAAATTTTATCTTATGTAACTTAGACTATGGAATGGAGGGGACGCATAACAATGTGTTTATCAGTGTTACAATCTGGCACCAAAAGTTAGACCCATTCTAAGGACCAGAGACGCTCAGTGGCGTATCATTTTTTTTTTGATAATTAAAATAAAAAAATTTAAATAATATAAAATATCAAAATTGGTATATTTAACACCAAAAACACTTTGCACATTAAATTGATATGTATTTACTAGTATGTTCACAGTATATCAATAATTACAAAAATATTTTTTGTTACAAAAAGACACAAACAGTAGAAAAAATAGACTTCACAGCAAATATACAGAATATTTTCTCTTCTTTCCACATTTCGCTGTTGCAATTGCTTTGCAATTTTAGGCACATTCTCAAATAAAAGTGACAATAATTTTTTGTGTTCAAGTTCCTTGAGAATTTGGTTCAAGCTGACAATTTTTCTTTTGCACCCTTTGAACTTGTGACTGAGAACTCTTATCTTCTGCCTTTTTTATAATTTTTTATCTTCTCCTGGAAACACTGCCGTTGCAAACGTTTCTTCCCAGGGGATTCTTCTGTTGCTTGACTCCCTTCAGGAATTGTCGGTATTGCGCTTCTTTTTGTTCTCTACACAAAAAAAAACAACGAATTAAAAACAGCTGCACAGAATATCCTGTAAAGGTCAACAAACTAAGATTGAAAGAAAAACATAAAGCCATTCTTAAAATTCCTTGTTTTGTGGGTAGTTTAGGAAAATGTGTTGAAAACATTCAATTTATTATGTATTTTGCGATAATGCAACACATTTTAGAGTCAACAAAATATGGTAATTAACTTATTAATAATGACAATAGTACTAACCTTTCTTGATTTCATATGTAAAGCCAAATCAATAAATATTGAAGGAATTGCATTATTTTTACACTATTCAATGTTTTATCACACTAAAAATCAAAAATTAACTTAGGAGTCTATCGGTTTGTTGTGCACCAGTGAAGTGAAATTTTCTACTCACTTCGATGCATTTACTGGGATAGCATGTTACGCGTCCCCTCCCATTTCATAGTCTAAATTTCTAACCGTTTCTGGAATTAAAAAACACACGGTATCAAATTGAATCCACGGTTTTGGGGAAAATGTTTCCTTTGATTTAATAATCTAAGATGCTGCCAATCATTCGTGGAAGTAAGAAAAGACTAAATTTTTCCAACCTGGAATTACCTGAAGAAACTTTAATCCTAACTAAAAAAATCTGAATGATGACTCTTTTTTGGGGCACATTTTCCTTCCCAGCTATCGCCATCCGCGCGCTCATTACAATTTTAAAATTCCAAAATTCTTTGTTCTATCAGTTTAGTCATTTGCATATTATTCGCTGCGTCAGCGACAATACACGCTTGACAAGTTATATTATATTATTAAATTATGCAAATCGAAACACAGCCCTACAATTTTTACATAAAAATACAAAAAGAAGCATTTCACTTTAATAAAAAAAAATCACAAAAAGAAATCATCTCATACTATAGAAATTTAATGAGCTCAACCAGATCAATTAACGAGTGGCTCAATTTAACTGCTCTTTAGGCGAAAAAATCCGCGTTAGATTCTGTCACGAAGCCATGATTGATTCGTTGAAAACGGACACAACCGCTTCCGTTTCCTTAACAGGAGCATAACCGTATCACCCGTTGAACTAACCGCTAGGATAAATGAGTCGGAAACATAACACGGCGTCGGATAACTCCTGAATATGAACAACAAAAATTTATTCTTATGGTTGAGGGTGATTTAACGCCCCGGGCGTATTCCGCGCGTCGCTGAAAGAGATAGGGTAGAGACGCCACTTTCGGCCACTTTAACCATATTTGCAACTGAAAAAATTAACAAATGACCAAAAATTTCTCTGTTTACATGTTGAACTAGGTCTTTATAGGCTGAAAAGCTGTAAATCTTAGTAATTTAATTATTTAGGCCATTTGTTCAATTTCACCATGAGAAACAGACGATGCATGGGCAAAACGCTAATCAAGCAAACTTACAAGGAAAGTGGCTAAAAGTGGTGTTTCTGCCCTACCTATCGGCTGCATTTGAAAATTGCCTCAAATAAAATCGATGCAGGGAAAATTAAAATTTCATGAAAAAAGCTCATCCAATTTTCTTGTCTTGATTTAAGCAGGAAATATTGTGCATGAGTTTTCATGAAGAGTGCAGTCGTAAATTGTGCCGAGCAGGAAATGAGACGTTGTATTGTGAGCCAAGTTTGCATTTAATGATTTTGCAGATTTTGCTGTAACATTTTTTAACTATGATGTGCCCAGATATTAAAATTTATTTGAAATTGCTCGTTTACAGTTTGCCGTTTAATTAATTAATAGTTGTTTACTTGACAATTCAATTAATTAAAAGCGCAGTACCAAAATAAACCATTCAAGTTCCAATCATTATTAATTGATTTTATCCAAACATCAACCAGAAACATAAATGCTTTAAATTTTCGCATAATGTGTGTGTCTGCCTGTTCAGAGTAGCTTTTGCAGGAACAAATTTATTGTATTCCGACACAAAAGTAACACAATCGACGACCTGTTCGTTAATGAACGAAATTGGGGTGCTGAAAATATAAAACATGTTACAAGAATAAAAGCTACAAAGTGTAGCAAGATCTACAATTTATTTTATATTCATTTTTTTGTAACTTCAAATTTTCTTAATTTTAATTTTTAATTTTGAAGTATAAGCTCGTAAAGTTTGCTATTTAAAACTAAATGAATTGACAAGTTGCACCACACCTGATATACAGTCCACTTCATTCGGTTAGTCAAGATGAAAAACAACGGGTCATCCTCAGGGAACGCGCCCACAACAGTCATTACTTAAGTTTGATTAGCGCAATTTTGCTTAGCACGGCATTTTGACTCTACCAATTAGTCACGGTAATCGGGGGATGCCTGTATAAAATTCGTACAGTTTCTTTCTGTCAACAGGTTTCTTTATTCTTGACATTCTTGGGGGTATAATGCATGAACAACTATTTAATTAAAATTTGTATTCGAATAATACATATTATTCTCAATTTGTGACCCACGTCAATTCGATTTTAAGTTAATTTCATGAATGAGTGAAAATGTAAAATGGAAATGGTATAATATCTAAAATAATATCTAAAAGAAAACTAATTTAGAATGTAATAAAATCATCCAACGATGGTCGACTAAACGTTCTATATAAAAAAAATGAATTCTCCTAATTTTTTCTATTAAAACAAAAATAATTAGAAATATTTTACCTAACTTTGATGTTCCAACACAAAATATCTAAATAAAGTAATAGGTTCCTTCAAACTGATTTAATGTGAAACTTCTCAAAACGGAAAAAACATTTTAATAAGTTTCACTGTATATTAATTTAAAACTTAAATTAAATATTATCATTTTTCTTAAATTAAAATAAACACAATTTCACCCATGTTTGACCTGCGCCAAGCTTCGGAGGTTAAAATATTTACTTATTCAATCAACTTTCCCGGAAAAATATTCCCAATAATTTTTTACACAAAAACGTCATGAAACTTTTCAATTAGTTGAAAAAATCTAAACTCTTGAAAAAAACGAATTCATATCAGCGCAAAAATAACACCGGATTTTCTAATTTTTTGGGAAGCTTTCCGGCGAGAATTTTTAATTATCTCGCCCGAAAACCCACAAAAACATCCTTGCGCCACTTTTTTACCTAATCCTGGAAAGCGTTTCAATGGAATCGCAGCAGCTGTTGCTTTAAAGAAAAACGGAAACTTTAAAAAGAATACTTTTATTTATATAGCTAACAAGAGCTGACAAAACCACAACATGAAAAATGACGTGAGATTAATGCGCATAGTATAAAATTCAATTTATATCGGGCGGGGACACGTGACGTGTGACGTCACAGCTGACATTTCCGTTTCCGGAATGATTTATATGCCTCAGGTTGCGGGACTTCTTTCCGTCGCCTCTAACCGTCCCGCCTGGTTTCCAGCGACGTAACCCGCGGCCCCCGAACGTGGCTCGCTTCCAACCGTGCCACAAATAATAATAAATAATAAATTTGAATTTTTAATAATAATGCGGCCGAATTTTCCAGCACAAATTGCTTTTTATAGCGAACAATTCCGAAAGATTAAGCAGCGCGTAATTTAAAATGCAAATGAAGCTCTATGATTGGATTTTTTGTTGCTCATTAAAAACGGAAACGGGATAGTTTCTTTAAGGATTTTAAAACTCTTTTAACATTCCCACCAAGTTTTGCTTTATTCCGAGTCCATGTTCGTGAACTTTCAAAGAAAACAAATGGTTTATGCAAATGTCACATCATATTTCTTTCATTCATACCCAGAAAGGCTGCGCGGTTTCTCTATTTCGGGATCATTTATCAACATTGATTTTATTTTATATGGACAATGCCTTGTCATTAAAGACTTAACTGTGTAGAAAGGCATTTAGAGCTTATTATGACGGGATGAACGTCGATGGTAACATTCTGTTAATAAATGTTCAATCATCAATCATTCAGATCACATATTATCACATCAATAAAAATCAAAGCACAAATTAACGTTTAACTACTCAATTTGGAAAATATATGAAAAGGTTGTGTAAAATGGCATACTTTTTTGAAATTAATTCAAATAAATTCATTATTACAGTAAATACTGCATCTGACCACCAACTACTTCAGAACATTTCACAACTCTACTCTTTAATGTATTCAGTTGTAAGAAATATATTACGCATGAATCGAAAAAGTTATGCACAACTAAATTTGTGTACCAAACTTTTAGAAATTTTATTTACTTTTTGACCGAAGTCTCAGAATTCAACTGAACTGTCACTGTCACTGCTACCAACATAATATTGATAAAAGTCTCTAATCGTATGATTTTACTTTATAACACACGAGGTGCGTTAGGATACGTTTATTTGATTTATTGTTTGTACAATATTGATCGTTTTCAGTAATGGTCGTAGAAAAAAGATGTTTGAAGGTTAATTGCACGAACTAGCTACAACATACGTTACCGCTGTTATATGCAAGCACCAGCCTTCTTAGGCACGGATTTTTTTGAACGCACGTTATAACATTTTTCAATCATTATTTTATTTACTTGTAACACATTTTTTGGCAATGTTTTGAGTATATCTCTAATACAAAAAGCGAATTTTTCAAGATTAATAGGCGAAGTTTTACCAGATAAATGCTTCTAACGTTTACATCTAAAAAAAATACATTTTATGCTTTAACTATCTGAAATGGCCATTTGTATGAGCGTGACGGTCGGGACACCAAATGACCTACCTATTTCAAGTTCGCACATATGAATTTGAAATTCAGAAATTCAAAAATTAGCTACCTAAACATTTTGTCTTTCATTTTATCAACATACAAATGTCGAACCAGTTTATTTCTACAAAAAATTAAAAGTTGTGACGGTCGGGACGAGTAACGTTTTGAGACAAATAAATACAAATAAAATTAGGTAAATTGAAATTAAACATTTTTAATTAACAAAAACACAATATAATGTACTTAATTCTTTTCGTGTCAATCAAACTTGAAAAAACGTGGTTTTCCTTATGCATGTAAACAATTCGCTATTAAACCAAACGGGCCCAAAACATGGTTCCCAAATAACAGAAAAAATATCCCATTCGCGACTGGTATTGCCAACATTGAAGAAAAATACTAGAAAATTGGTATTTTTTAAAAACATTCTAATTGATACTTTAAAAATAGATTACATACTACATTTTCGGAATTATATCAAATCGATTATTACATTTTCAATTTTTACTTGTGAAGTGACAATTAGCGTGGAATGAGCCAACTTTAGGTAAATTAACCCTTAAGGAGGCGCGTTGTTGTATAAAGTACAACACTTTCAGTTTTCTGATTCCTGTTGCAATCTGTTGGCAGTTATTTGTTCAAATCACCTTTATATTTTTCCATTCTCATCCCCACCACCCAATGGAGTTGTAAAATTTTCATTAATTGTAAAGTATTTTATTAATTTCCCCTTTATGACGTCACAGTGGACATTTCAGAAAGACGTAGTTTGGTAAACTAATACTTATTACTTATACTTATAAAGTAAGAAAAATGTACAAAACTACGTGTTGTACAAAATACAACGACGCCCCTACTTACGTTATGAAAAGATACGCGCCTACTTAAGGGTTAAAAAATGATTTCAATATCTCAAAATCCGAAACGTTAAAAATGTTCAAATTAGGACAAACTTCTACATTTTTTATTGTTGCCATGAATCAAAAACGTTTTTTGAATCTTGTTTGTCGAATAATTTCCATCAAATTTGTATTAAATTTTAAGACCTCTGCAAAATAATTATCGTTGGGATAAACAGCCAAACAAAAATAGAGAGACTTATTGAGCAAATATTTTTCATCCAATTATTTTTTTGCTCCGTTTTATCTTCATCGTTGACAAAAGCAAATAATCATATTACATTTTTTTAGTCCAGGTCAATGTTGATCCGCTTGTGAGTTCCAACTTTGACAAAGTTAACTAAACACATCTGACAAAAAGTATTATTCATATTTATTAATAAATAGTTAAGCTATCATCTTCAGTATTCTATTTTCTGATTCTTGAGTGAAGTCTAACAAATTAATATTTAATAATTTGACACAGTACCCATTGTTAAATATTTAGTCATATTTTATTAATGAAAGTATTTATTTTCGAATATTTCCACTAATTGCATGTAATATGATATCAAACAAGGATTATATGCAAACGTACAAATCAAATCGCGCAACCGAATACATAAACCAAATAAACGGATTCAGTACATTGAAGCTACATAACAGTCCTTGCAGCGTATCGACGGGCACAAGTAACTCTTTACTCCGTTATAAATAGCTAAACCATGAATACTAATTTAACCAATTACCAGACTAATATCACACACACATTTCTGCCTCCCTGCCTCGAAAATCACAACGAGACACGTTTACAACAGAATTCTATAAATCATAAAAAAAATTCAAATCACAATTTCGACAAAATTAAATTAACAACAGAGCCGCCCCAAAAATCGTAACTGAATATTTTACGTCCCAATTTCCATTAGCATCGGTTTTTTTCATTTCCATGAAAGTTCTTCGTTTCGATTTTAATAACGAAGGTCAGGCCCCTAGCAAGAGCATGCGAGGACCATTTATAATCTGCTAAATGTTATAAATGTTATAAATGTTATTTCGTCGTTTGCGAAAAAAATTAAATTTCGTTCTTCTCAGGCACGTTCCGGCGAAGGGAAAAGGCGCGTCGGACGCGCGGAAGCGCTGCAAGTGGGACGATTTAATTATTTTTATCTTTTATTGCTAAAATTCGCACTGAAAATTAATCATAACTCGGAATTTAAAGCACTTTCTTAAATATGCGCAGAATGCGAGCCGCTCCGAGTGATATAATAAAATGGTTAACATTGAATCTTCAATGAGTTCCTATTCCTCTTGCAGTCGGCATAAAAGTATAATTGAGCTTCGTTAAAAAGACCTGCTGCGATGGGGAACTTTGAATATTCGATTCGGGGAATCTCCATAAGTGAAATGCATCTCAACAAAAGGAATAGTAAAGGTGTTAGTTATCTCAACATCTTATAAAACGAGTGTAATATACTATTTTTTCTACTTTGGTGCTTTTAGTTTTATAAAAATTTGAAAATTCTGCTTTCTAAATATTCTAGGGATTCTTAAGATTAGGTAGTGGTTATGTTGGTATTTGTCACGTGTCATATCGGTAGCCGCAATTAACAACATTGTAATTGACAATTTGTCGATTTTCACTTTTTTTCACATTTGATATCTTGGGTATGATTTACATGATTTAGTAAACTGAAATTATTTTTTATTTTTTATTTTATTATAAAAAAAATCAATTTTTATCTCATTGTATCTGCAATAACGTACTTACCAATAGAAAAAACATGGTAAAGAATTTTACTGAAATTTAATGAGTGACCTAAAAATTGTAACATACTTTACCTTTCCAAGAACTAACAAATTTACTTAAATAAAATTGTGCCAAAGCTTACAACGTCGTTGTCGGGATAATACATTTTTTACTCTCTTTCATAGGAATGTTAATGATTCTTACAATGTTATTATTCGGATTCCTTTAAGTTTATTGACTTACAATGTTCTTGCATCAATGGTTATCGGACTAAACGACGACTACGCACACTTACAATGTTGTTTCCCACTTAAAATTCGGTAACATCGAAACGCGGTAGTTTGATTTTATTAGTATTTTGTGAATACGAGTGAATTATATTGTTAGTAAAACAATATTGCCATGTCTTCACGTGGAAGGAAAATTTTGGAGTTGCTACAAAATCAACACGGTAAGTAAGACTTAATAATTATTGCATTAGTTCAACCTAACCTCGTTATTTTAACTCAGACAACCGCCTAAGGCACCACCTTGGCGCTCGGAAAAATGAGTATAAATATATATTTTTTTGACGCAGCTATTAAAATCATAAAAGTCCTATGTTACAATTTAGATAATATAAAGAATACGTGGTATAAGTTTTATCAAAATCGGTTGAATAAATTTCCAGATATCTTGAACACCAGTTTGAACAAAGTACCCGAGTTGCGGCCGTACTTTGCTGTGCTCACTTCAAATTGCTACAACTCCGAAAATAATTTGAACTTTCAAATGGTTAAACGCTTAAAATATCCTGCAAAGTATAAACAATAAATCTAGCTGAAAAGGAAAAATTGATTTTTTGAAAATCTCAAGGTGGTGTAACTAATAAGATTTTGTTGTTCTTCAGATATTTCCGAAGATTCGAATATTATATTACAATTATTATATTACAATATTATATCGTATTTTATTATAATTATTGCTATAAGCAGTCTAAAAAGTTGCAATGTATTGGAGCTTACATTATTACAACAAATTTCAAAAAGTAAATGAGTTGTAAAACACTTTATAATCTTATTCGATAAAAATTCTGGGTGCAAAATAATTGTAAGCGAAGTTACAATGGTATAACTGCAAACATTACTTCTATGAACAATGGTAAACGCTGGTAAATCCGTTAAATCAACAATTTGCTCAAAATAAATTATACAGTGATGTTATATGAGTTAAAATAAATGAGTATCCATTAATTTCAAACTCAAAAAAGAATTATCTCCTCAAGAGAAAGGAAAAGAAAAGATGCAGAATCTTTAAAACGCTCTCCTGAAAAATTACGTTTTGCTAGTTACAATGTTGTTCATTGCGGCTACCGATATGTCAACTAAAATTTCAATTATTTTTTTTTGAGATTAGAAACAAATTTTATATTAATTTAATTTAAATCAAGGGCTCAATTAATGTTCTACTTCTCATAAACATAATTGAATAGGATATAAATAAATTTATTTATATAAAACATACAAGATAACTTTTCAGTACAAAGTTATTTATTTTTAATATCAGCAATATTAATATAAAATAGATTGCATAAATCAAAACGCAGTTGAAAACTCAATGACACTCATAAATCAATGAAAACATAAAATGTCCCGCTGAATTAAAACAATATGCCTTTGTACTTGCAATTAAAGCCAGTTAAATTGTTAAAAAAATTCCAATCAATAATTAAACTTTATTCCACTTAAATTACATAAAAAAATACAAAACATCTTCAAGGTGTGATGCGTTTAGGGTCACGCGGGAACATAGATGTCTTACGTATATTATCCAGCCCAAGATAAAGCATGACAACTCTCTCAAGTCCGATGCCACCGCCGGCATGTGGCGGACACCCATATTTAAATGAGTCGATGTAAGAAGCGATTTTAGTCAAATCTGAAAATTATTTTAAAGAATTAAGAAAACCTAAAAATCCGCTTACCAATTCCGTGGTGTTTGGCACGTTCCGTGAGCAATTCCGGGTCGTGGATACGTTGAGCCCCTGAAATAATCTCTTCTCCTCTCATGTACATATCATAGGAGTTTGACGAGACCGGGTCTTCGGAATCGGGCATCGTGTAGAACGGTCGAATTGCGAGCGGAAATTTGTCGAGGATGAAGTAATCTGTGTCGTATTTGGCCTTGATTAGGCGGCCTAAGAGTTTCTCGGTGGGTGTGCTCATGTCTTCCTCGGGGCCCAATTCGACTCCGGCCTCGGCCAAGATTTTTCTTGCATCGGCGTATTTTAAAACCAAAGGAGGTTCTAAGAATGTGAAAGGCTCCACTGCAAATTGTTGCTTGACTATCGCAATCTCCGTGCTGTATCTATTTAATTCAAAAAATGAGGTAATTCGCGAATTGATTGCAAGGTTCACAGCAATTCGGTACTCTAAATTTCCTGACTTTTCAAGGTTTTCCATGACCCTTTTCCAGTATTTTTCCTGACCATTTTCTAGAAATTTGCGCCTTTAACTAAACCAAAATTTTCAGTTGAAGTTATAAAGGATAGTTTCAATAATTGTTCTAGTTATTAAATATTCTTACAAATCTTACAAATCCCATCCATGGACACACTGTATATTGTAACAATTAACACAACATAAAATCTGCTAAGAGATCTTTCTATTTCTATGTAGTCGGATAATGCTCGAATAAAAAAGAAAAACCTGAAAATAATTCCAGTGGCAAATAATGACAGAGATAGCAAAGAAATTTCTTTCTATCGCGTCTTAAACTTCTTCCCAGGCACATAAAATAAATTCCCAGAATTTTTGATAAAATACATAATTTCCCGAATTTTTCCCTCACATTTTGGCTTATTTCTAAATTCCCCGACATTTTCAGGTTGCTGTGAACCCAGAATTAAAAACTGAACTTACTTGTCGCGCAAACCCTTAAAAATGGAATTGAAAACGTCTCCAATCGTTAGCATCACTTCATGGTAATGATAATTGAAAGCCATTTCTAAATCCAATCCCGTAAATTCAGTCAAATGTCTGTGGGTGTTGGAATCTTCGGCTCGAAACACCGCCCCGATCGTGAAAACCTTGTCAAAATCAGCGGCGATGGCCATTTGTTTGTAAAGTTGGGGACTCTGTGCCAAATAAGCCGACCCCTTGAAATAGCTGACCGTGAAGACATTAGCGCCCCCTTCAGAGGCGGCCGAAATGATTTTCGGGGTATGAATTTCAACAAAACCTCTTTCGGTCAAGGTGTCGCGAAACAGCCGGCAAACCCCAGCCTCGATCCGGAAAATGGCTTGGTTTGCCGGCGTGCGCAAGTCCAGAATGCGGTTGTCCAACCTGGTGTCTTGATTGACGCGAATGTTGAGGGCTTCAGGATCGTCGGCTTTCTCAGGCCGACTGGCGTCTTCAAGCTGAAGGGGCAATTGCGCAGCGGAGGCCGAAACGGTCCAAATTTGAGACAGGACCAGTTCTACGTCGCGTTGGCTGCAGCCGGCCACACCGGTCGGGACTTCAGCGACCACACCTTCAACATCGACGATGCTTTCTTTGGTTATGCTGAAATAATTCAATTAATTTTTTTCATGGAATTTAGAAGTTTAGTAATTACCTGCTTGAAAATTTAACCATGGCTTTGGAAACGCTCTCAGAAACATTCACCAACGCTTGTACGGTGTACTCTCGTTGCCTCAACACGATGAAACATTGTTTTCCTCTCGCGCGCACCGCATGCAGCCTCGCCCTCACCCAAACGGCGTTACTGCTCAAGGATTTGTTCAAGTCCTTAACTAGAGTGAAGGTCCTCTGTAGGGCCTTAGAATCGGATCGAATTAAAGCCATAGTTCCGTATTTTCCGACCGAAACGTCATCCTCTTCTTCTTGGGGGACATTGCCGGTCTTTTCCGCCCTCCTCGCGGCCTTTTCTGCCTTCTTCGCGTCCTTCTTCTGCGCTTTCTTACTATCGCCCTTCTCAACTTCGCTCATTTTCTGCAAAAGCAATTTCGAATCACATTGCATCATGCTACATAACCTCAAAAATAATTTGAAAAAGTACCTTTTGGAAATTTCAACGTGCTTTTGAGATCGTAGCAACCAAAACGGTGGAAACAATTGAATCGTGTGGCTTCTTTGTAAATCCAGCTGGGTTGTGTCACGACTTATCGGCACTTCAGACAACCGCAATAATCCGGTTGAAGTGACTTAACTGCGGGAAGTTCGTAAAATGAGTGAGCAAGAGAAATTGGAGACTGAGGTTCAAATCGGGCCTTTGTCAACATTGTATCAGGCTGTTACGAATCACACGCAAGTTCTGATCAATTGTCGCAATAACAAGAAACTTCTGGGGAGGGTCAAGGCGTTCGATAGGCACATCAATGTGATTTTGGAGAATGTGCGCGAGATGTGGAGCGAACCGACTCGAAAAGGAAAAGGGAAGAAGGTGAATTTTGATCGATTTTTGATTATTTCTAATTTTGTTGTGTAGGGCGCCACCGTGTGCCACGATCGCTTCATTTCGAAGATGTTTCTCCGAGGCGACTCTGTTATTTTAATTGTTAAAAATCCACATTTAGATTAATTAAAAATTGTTTAAAATAAATCGTTTTTAATTCTTAAATTATACTTTACAATACATATTTTACATTATAACAAGCTAAATTATGCTATTTCCAAACTATCGTTTATTCAACGAAACCGGCGTGATGTTCACGTGCAACTTGAAACTTCAATTTCTAATTGAGATTATAATTTTGAGGCGGTACTGACAATGAGTTAAAAAAATAGTATATTATACACTTACATGGAGAAGTCTACTTTTATTACCCAAGGGCTGCTACTAGGAATATTTGAATTTAAAATATCTTATTACAAATAATCAAAAAAAAAAATGTTTTGTTTCCATGGCAAGGCAGTTATTTGCAAATATTGCAAATATTGTAGATCATTTAAAATACTTTCAGATGGTGTATCATAGGATTAAACATGTAAAATCCTACTTTTCGTACTTATGGCATTTAAGGGAACGTTTAACAAAGAACTGCTAAATTATTTTTGACAGAATTGACAATCAAATATAGGCCAATCTTTAAAATTAATTAATTAAATATAATTAAAATGCCATTTAATAGCATCTGCTCATTATAGCAAATCGTTCTATAAGTATTTCCTCTCTATAATTTTAATAGGATCATCAAAAAAATGTAAATTCGTTTATTACTGACCTTAGGTTAATAATAATAAATTGTTTACTCGTTACTGAACGAACGGTTGTGAAATGATATGCTGTATGGCTAGTAGTGGAAAAAAGTAATTTTTCAACACAAATCAGCACTTAATTATGAATTCAACGTGGTTGGTGTAAATCGGTTTTAGCAGCAACCGCACAGATGATCACGTGAACATTGCACGTTTAGCACGTGATTGCCATGCGTTCGTTGGATAAATGATAGGTTAACTTTATACAAAATTGCACGACCCCTTTTCTTCTGAAAAAATCGGGCGCATACAAGTGATGTAGAAAAGCTAAAACAAAATTACTGCTAACAGTGGTAATTTGATTACACGCGGTTAATGTTCAACATATTTTAGGCACGATATTTTGGTCAATATTTTTTTACTATTATTAAATCAGTTAGCAAGAGTTCTTTTAGTGCGCAAAGTAAACAATAAACGACACGCATCAGATTATTGCCCGATGATTAACGAGTCTCGCAGAAGTGTGTGCAAAAAATTACAAACTCTAGGCACTGATATGTCTCAAAAATATTGATTAGACCGTTTCAATCCTGCAAAGCGGATGGCCAGTCGTTCAATTCAATAACAAAAATATTTAGGATTTCAAAGATAATTGTATTCGTAAAAAAATAGAGCCGGTTCCGAGAAAAAGCTGGCAAATAAAGCCATTAGAAAAGTAATTTCACTGGAAATAACATCGTTAAGATAAGTGTTTTTGTACTAGTTTATTTTTGATTATCCAATACCGAAGTTGAAGTATAAATCAACCCAACCGAAAAACAGTTCCTGATAAAAACCGAAATAGCCCGTACCTAGTCGGTGATTGCTGATGAGGCCGTCAAAACATTCTGAGTAAACAAAAGGTTATTTTTGGATCAAACAAAATAGTCGAATTGTTCATTTAACTTAACCCTGAAGTAGCCGGATGTGTGAGACCAAGATTGATATGTTGATCTTAATTATCTTAAAAATAATTTAGCACTTACAAACACAGCTCGGAGAAAATCTCACATCGCTGGCCGCAAGAGATGCAGGGTTTTGAAAGGTAATTTTAACCTGTTTTTTCATAATTATTTGTATCTTTTGTGGTATTTTGAAAATACAAATTTTAGTCACAGCGTTTTCGTATGTCATTTTACCAACCGTGTATGTAAAACGACATACCATATTTTTGTCTTCAAATGCGCCCCCAATGGGTATAATTTTTCTGAGGAACGGTGGTACCAGTTGACACTCCACTTTAATATTTATTACTAATAGATTTAAGTCAAACCCAGAGTTAAATTATTAGATGTTGAGTTGATAAATGGCTCTAATTTTTAGTCCCAATGGAGGGTTTCCAACTATTCAGCCCCTTAAAACTCAACAAATATGTCATTTCACACACCTATCCCCTACATTTAAAATTGATTTAAACAAATGTGGCATGGTAAAATTAACAGACGTATTTCTGAAACACCCTATATATTTACAAATTTACAAAAATATTTCTAACTATTTTTAAAAATTTCTTAATTTGTTTATATAATGTTGCTAAATTTATTGAAGGCTGCTCAAAATCGACTACATCATAATAGGCAACTTAAACAAAATTAAAATAAGCTTGTTGCGGGTCCATCAGACCCAGAGCCAAATTTTGTTCTACAGGAAGCACCAAGTCTGGATTAGTCTAATCGAAATATAATTTTTCTAAAATTTTAAATATCAAATAAAGTCTTTCTCTAAGTAAAAGAATTTTCTTTTCAATAAAAAGATTGAGCAACAAAGAATTTCTTTTAATTAGGAAAAATTGCGAACATTTTTTACCAAGTGTTTATCACACCTCCGACTTAAATTCATCACAAGTTTTAAAGCTAATTTTCTTATTTTATGTAAAACTTAAATAACAATATACAGTCAAACTTCCATATAACGAAGCGTCACGGTGACCTTAAAAAAATTCGTTATAAAGAAACTTCAGTTCAGTTTAACCCCTTCAGGTCCACAAGTATTTTTGAAGTAATACGATTTAAAACGTCTCCAGAGTGAAGGTTCCCTAAAAAAAATTTGCTATATAGAGAAATTCGTTAAATAGAAGTTTGACTGTAGTTGAATTTTCGTTCAACAAAGTCCTATAATTATTTACTAAGTCGGAATTGGCGCAATGATTACAATTTTTCCTGAAATTCATTAAATGAATCTAAAGTATTCTTTACTCTTACGCAAAAAGTCATACTATTTTTTAGATGCGAGATAAAGCAGGAATTTTCACAAAAACTAATATTTTCATTAAAATAAAAAATCTTTCCTATTGCACACACTCATACGAAACGCACTGTGTATATTGCAGTCGAATTAAAAATTACAATAAGAAACGCAAGGTAACATTTACAATCCACACACACTTAAGGAACGCTGCGCAAATCCAGAAAAGTAAAATCGTCGTCAAACCTCTCAACCCGGATCTTCTGCTTGTAATGGTATTCCTTTAAATAGCTTTTCAACGATTTTGGCAGCTGCAGTTGATTCACGTCGTCGTACATAATGCGATTGACGACAACAGCGCGACACAAATGTTGCAACGAAAACGTGAAATTTCTGTGTAAGGGCCACGTGAGCATCGGCTCGAAGAACATACAACTGCTCGGATCCTTATAATGTTCGATCAGTCCCGACACGGTCTCCGAAGTATAAACTCCGGGGTCGTGCGAATCGAAACTGAATTTGTGATTCCACTGCTCGATACGAGCGTGCAAAGACCGGCCGTACTTCCTAAACGAAACACTGAACAGGAACTCTTCTTGTGCTGAATCCCTCAACAAGAATGTTCCTTCGGGTTTCCCGTCGAGTAAACGTTCCGCCTCGTACCTGTCCATTTTGCCCCAGTAGAAACTGCAGTTTGTAATGTCGAGCAAGTCGGGGACCAGGCAGTGTATGAAATCGACTTGCGTGTGGCAATCGAGGGGGCCTGATCGGACAGAAAAGTTGTTTAACTGCACCCCTCGCAAGGAAACTGTGAGATCTGCGGGGCAAACGAGCCGCAACCTCCTCATGCCGGTTCCGATGTCTACTTCTGAATCGGAATATAGCAGCTGAACGCGTCGGAGGGGCCTGAAGTTGGCTGGGGCTTCCACTCCTTGCTCGATTTCTCGGGCTCTCTGTATCCTAGCTGCTTCATCACAGTCTTCGTGGACAGTTCGGATCCTGCAATTTATTGTGATTAATAATTACATCATAGGTTTCATTTCAATCAAAATCTCAATTAGAAAAGACAGGGGCCCATTTTTACCAGGACAGTACTCTCTTTGGAGTCTCTGTACTGGGACAAACTATGTCCTGGATTTTGTCCTGTTTTTTCATATTTACCAATGAAGGCTGCGTTATAGTAACAAAAACTGCGTGAATATTTTGACGTTTGTGATTTCAAATAACTATTTTATGATGTGCTGCACTGAGTTGCATTTTCTGTATTACTTAGGTAAAGTATTTCTCTAGAGTGGTGATTTTTCAAATTTGCAAAATCCCAATTTTTGTAAGGCATGCAGTTGCTTAAAGCGGGTGCGGTTTATAGAAAATTCAACTAACTTACAGGTACGCTAAAATGGGCGAGTCTTATAATTTTGAACAGTGGTAATTTCAGCACTATGCTTCATAGTTTTAAGTCTTCGGTTTAAAAAAAAGAGTTCGAAAAAAATATCTAATTCCAGCAAGATATTTGCATACTACCGAGAAACCGTTTAATTTTACCGATTGCGAGTACACAACATCGCAAAGGCGGTGGCGGCTGTCATAATATTTTCTCTGAATGGGGAATTAGAATTTTGTGAATACTCGGAATTGCAAACAAATATTTGCTAAATTTGTGAGTATAAGTGCAAGACATTGGTAACTCAAGAAATATGGCGAGAGGAAATAGAAATAAACTAAAACAGACAACTTTAAATTTTCGACAGCGACAGAAGTTTTGGCCACCATACAATTAATATTTCTGAACGGATTAATTCAGACACCGGTTTTCACTATACCGCAGCCTTATTAAACCATTTCATAATCCCACTTGTTCGTGTCAATTTAAAACAAAAAACAATACATACTTCGACACATGAACACGTGGAATTATGAAGTTGACAATATTTACAATTTTCGACATTGCCAACATAATTGCATTGGTTATTTTTATATTTTTTATATTATAGTTGGAGACCAAGGCAAACAAAATAAAACTGAGTTCTTCAACTCAAAGTTACGGTTACTTGGCTAGGTCCAACAGACCCTGACATCAAAAGTTTACCACAAAAATTCCACAAAATAACCAAATCTTAAGAAAATTATTTAATTTAATATTTTGATCATTTCATACTTTCTGACTAATTGATATTAACATGTGCTAAATAACTAACTGAATGAGTTACTTTAAAATCCTATGGTGTATTTTTTAATTCCAAAAACGGTTAGAAAGCTGTGAAAAAATATTTCTTTTTACTTTATGTTGGTAGTAATCAGTACTTAACCCTAGACAGCCAACTATCGCTAATTTGACTACTTTAGTTGATATATTGGATTATAGATAAGGTGTTAACTCACTGTAAACCAGTGCCCATCAAACAATTTTTTACTTGCTTCAATAGTCACTTATCTTTTGTCGGGAAGGTTTGAAGCCATATTTATTTCGACAAAATCAGTACGTTCAAATTTAAGTATGAACATGGACGAACTTACTTTAACAATTAAATGCGACATTTGGAATTTTTGCTATCGTTTCCGATTTATAATATAAATAAATAAATGCAAAATGAGCAGAAACTCCCAGCTCTTATCTGTAAACCGTAATATCAACACTATCAGTCATAGTCGAATTTTGCTAGACACTAAACTATTAAATCCAATACAATTTTGACAGAATCACTTAAATATTACAGAATACTGAAGATAAACTTTTCCTCATTGAAAGTTTCTTTGAAAGTAGTCATATTGCTTCCTTCAACAGAACCTTTGTGTGCTATATTTTTGTTACTAATATAACCTAAAACTGACAGATTTAAAATGTCATTACTACCAAAATAAAGTAAAAAAAATAATATTTTTTCAGTCTTCTAACCGTTTCTGGAATTAAAAAACACACTATAGGTACCACTTTACACTATTTGATCAATGTTTACTTATAATAAATATTAATTTTATCTACAAGACAAGCTGATATGACACAATGATGTAAGCATTTTGTTTATAATTACCACTGTATTCCAAACGGTGCCGTTATTATGATTTCAGACCCGGCGTTAGGATTTCCAGAGGTCCTGCTCATAACTTCAGCGGATTCTTCCAAAGTCCTGACTTCGGCCGAAGAAGTCTCGCCCCTTCCTTCGCTGGTCGCATCGTTCTGCTTCGATTTGGGATCGTTTATGGCGAGAGGTTCGTAAGTAGGCAATTGAAGCACCACACCGAAATCGTTTTCGTCGGTTTTTCGATAGCAGGTGCACTGGCAACAGTTCCTGCTCTCGGTCTTGGGCTGTTTCTTCGCGCAGTTAAACTTCGACACCCACTTCGGCGACTTCTTCGACGACGTGCTGGCCGCGTCGCTCCCCGAGCTGATGCTGGTCGTGTCACTCGGGGCATTTTTCCCTTTGCTCTTCCTGGCGTGCAGCGAACGGCCTCTCCGCAAATTGAATCCGAACGAGGCAAAACTGATCTTCGATTTCTTGTCTTTGCGCTCTTCGCAGCACTGCGCGGAATCGGTCTGTTCGCACGAGCATTTTTCTTCGTTTGAATTATTGGAATCCATTTCACTGTATGAACGATTCTCAGCTCTACATAATTAAATTTAATCGGTGGATTAATTTATCTTTAATTAGCCTGAAACAAAATAAATAAAATAGTCATACGAAATTACGTTTTTTTATGGTTTGCGATAAATGTTATTTAGTGTCTTTGAGATAAACCACAGATTAAGCACTTGCAGGTCCCGACTTGCTTACTGCGACGAAAGGAATGAACCGAGGGTCACCAATTGATGCGAATGGATCTCCGAGCAGGTAATGGAACCCACTTCACATAAACGAACGGTTAGCGTAAATGCTTTTTATCTCGGTTAGGTACTTCCTGTGATAAAAACGCAATCGTCCACACATTTGATCAAAAATAAAGAAATTTTTTTCTTAACTTTATCGTTCAAGGGGAAATTTAAAACCGACTTAATTTTGTATTCAAAACAACACATTAAATCAAATTTAATTCAACGTCGAAAGAATATTGTAATTGAATGTCCAAACGACAATTTGAATTCAAGTTCCCTTTCGCAACCTTAATTTCTAAAAATATCTACATAAAAATTTATATCCACCTCAATTTTATGAAAAATCATCAAGTTCACTTCTAAACACAAAAATGGGCTCTGCTGAAAACGGTTATTAAAATAATAGTATAATATTATTATACAAGTTTTATAACCCCAATGTTACGAGTACGACAATACGTCTTATAAAAACGAGTGTAATATACTATTTTTTCTACTTTGGTGCTTTTAGTTTTATAAAAATTCTGCTTTCAGTGTGTTTGTTTTAACGTGTTTATACATATAATTTTTGAACTAATGAATTTTGAAATTATTTAAAAAACATAGTTGAATGGAGAAGACTCAGTGTTTTTATTCAAACCGAATCACCATATCCAATGAAAATTCATTTGTATTCCTTTTATATAAAAAAAAAAACAAAAACAATTTCACAAAAAGTTCCTTTGTGAAACTACTTTTAGTTTCACAAAGACTCACTTATGATACCAAAGTAGAAAAACGAATATTTTGTCTGAAAGAATAGACAAATTTCACGAGGCGTTTTCTACTGTTGATGGAAAAATTGGAATAATGTGCTCGCAAGTGGTAATCTCTATAAATAGCACTATTTATTATCGTTCGCATTCTCTTAATAACTGCAGTTCATTTGAGACAATTAAACGGTTGTTTTTGGTGCCTTGTGTAATTGAGCTTGCGTAATTAACGACTTATCAAGCCTTGGCCAGTTTAATTTGTTCTGCAGTGAAATGAAATAATATGATAGATCAGTGGACGGACATTTTTAGCTGGTTAAATAAAAATAACAACTGAAACATGCCAGTTTCGGTTTAAAAATAAAATTTTGATCGCCAAAACTTTACGCCAGACAGAACTCATTTTTCCAATTGGGTTAAGCGCAGATAAAATCTGATGACCCAAATCTCGCCGATTCCTGGAAAATTCTTCACTTTGGGTTTTTAGTTCCAATCGAATATTTTCAAAAAATGTGTATCAAAACAGTTTCTGCTTTTAATAATCTTCTAAAATGTTTACATTGAATTTCAAAAATTGTATTTGCATCACAAAAACAAAGACTTGAGAAACAATTCAAACATAATTGGTCTTATCTTTTATTACACTATCTTTGTTTTCGTGAAATTTACTTTACATTACCCAATAAAATATGTAATTAACTTAGAATCAGAAACGGAATTTTGGAAAACCGATTTCAACCAAAGTTTAATCCCATTAGAGAAGGAATTAAATATGAAATTTAGTTTCAAAAACAATCTTCGTTAGTTCCATTATGTAACGTTGTCAGTCCTCCTCTTTAATACCAGAAAGAGGAGCAAAATCTCCTATTCCGGTTTTCCCGAAAAATTCAAATTCTCTCATAACATAATTATTTAAAATATCGTTCTTTGTTTTCATTTCAAATGAGTATTATTATACCACGAATCCAATCCCGCAAACGCCGCATGATTTTTGCGGGATCAGTAATGCGGGACTTGCGGGATTGAATAAAAATATTCGAATTTGAAAAAATATGTATGCCAAGCGCGCGTTTTCTGCCGCTGGGTACTTCTGCAATAAAATCAGGTCAAATTTACAAGATTAAACTTTGAAAACTTTATCATTTCTCCGAAAATATTTCCAAAAAATCTCAATAATTTTTCTTAATTTTTTTATTATTAATAAATGCTACTTTTATTTTGAATTCAGTTGTCTTTTATTGCATAACTAACTTCTGGTACTAAATGTTTTTAGCAACTGAAAAAAGCATTGTGATAGTTTATAATCCCGCAAATCCGCGGGATGATGACCTGTCCCGCAGGCTTGCGGGATTGAAGTTTTGATGCGGGATTGGAACCGTTAATATAATTTATATAGAGATACGATATGACTTATTTTACCCCAATATTTTGTTAAGAACATAATTTTGGGTTTAATAATAATAAAATTAATTTAGAAAAACTCCTCTTTTTGCGAATCTCGTCTAATTTCGAAAAAAATATTGTGGCAACTGAACAAAAGTGTACATAAAAATATAATTTACACACAGTGGTGTGTCCTTGTGAATATTAATTACATTTAATGAAAACCCAAACTTGAAAACAACATTATCTTTCGGCGATTTTTACTTTTAATCCAAGACCATAAAATGAGTCATTGTTTTCGAATAAGGACAGTAAACAACAACGAATTGGCGACCCATGAAACCACCTACGAGTCCAATAAAAATTTATGAACGAAAACAGAACTTCATTAGATTTGCGGTGGTCGTCAGGAAATTGCTTTTTCACTCTTTAAACTCATTGACAGGAAACTAAAGAACTTTTAAGTCCATTCACATCTCGAGAAACCTGTTCCGGGCATAAAATATAAACTTACAACTATTATACGCACTTAGCATGCAAGACAAGTTAATTACACGTTACTTAATCTGCATTTTTACACGAGCACAGTTAGATTTGCTTCCGGTTTTTACTGCGGGTTATAATTACTGAAGCAGTTTTCCCTTGGCGCTACAGGAAATTTGCAGCACGTCTTTGCGAAAACAATAACGTCGCCATTTTTCTCGAACCTAAATTTAAACTGCTTGCGTCTCATACGTTTGCCTCCCAACAAATAGAAGGCACAATTATCTTATTTATTGGTGTACGAATGCAGCTTAAGTGTACATGTAAACAAATTAATTCTACAAATTGTATAAAAAACCCATTACGTCATACTCACTTATAAGCATATGAATATGTAGGACGGCACTTTATTACACTATCCGCAACACACATCGTCCATTTCGCGACGTTAAAGAGTTCTTTTTGAGGTGCAACACATGTTTCGGTCCGCTCGGCCGATTTGCAACAGTGAAGATTTGACACTAGACGGTTCGCACGTTCACATGACAAGCGAACAATTTACGCCATTTGTAATGGGGGAATGCCAACCGGTTTATTTTTAAACACTCCGGTGACAAAGTCACCAGGTTTTATGAATGAATATGTATTTCAAGTTCGTGGCTGGACTTTTGTGCGTTTTTTTTTATTTATCTTATCGGAACCGTTTCTTTCATAAATACGTGCTTATCGTGAAGTCTCATTCATCAGAGGTGCCAATCAGTTACATCCTGTTTGATTTACATCTAGGCGTTAATCTAATATTTTCAAAATTCCATATTCATTTGATTTTTAATTTGAAGTTAAAATTTTGGTTCGAATGAAAGAAAAAGCAATTAAATATTTGACATAGTTCACAGCAGCATAATATTTCCAACTATTAAATTACGGATGGCGTTTATGAAACAAACTGAAATTATTGTTTATACTTGCTACACACAACTGTACCATGAACGCCACAAGTAAAGCAAACTATTAATCAATCAAGAAAACTGTGCTTTCTATTTAAAGAAAACTTTACTATTAACCTCGTTCACGACAGATGGCGCGAATATTCACAAATTTAAAAGCCAATCGCTACTTTAGTATGCCGATAGCTAAGAAAGATGGACTTGTTTTGGTCCTAGATTTTTATTTGGCGGAGATGAATGAGGTAAAAGGACAGTCAATAATCATAGTCAATTCGCGAACCAAAAGGTAGAAGTCTCAATAGATTTTCCTCTCTTCTTGCACCATTGCTTTCGACACGAAAAGTAATATAAGAAAAGAGAGCTCCCTCTTATGCCAATTTTCCTGCCGCAGCAGAAAACAAAGAAAAATGCTGAGAAAACAAAAAAGATTTGAGTAGTCTATGAAGACGAGAATTTTTGTTTTTAAGGTCCGGGAACTGATAAGTAATGCACAATTCTTCCGCTCAAGGGGCACCAATTTTGCCGCTTAAAATAAAAAAATGTTTAGGCAACCAAAGAGGTATCCTAACTAATAAGGTTTGAAACTTAAGTATTGAACAGAGAAAGAACAAAAAAAAAGAGTTGCGCGTTTTTCATACGCTCGTAACTTGATAAATATTATTTATATTATGGTCTGCGGCGATAACGACGGTAAACTCAGTCGGAAATAAATTAGTCTATAATTTTTTGCTAATTCTTTGCCTATTTTGTGTTTTCATAGATGTACCTGCTATAATTAATCCCGTAACAGGCTGCAAACACATTTTCAACTATGCAAAGAGTAACCTTTATCCCCATTTTTATACGCTCATAATTTGATAAATATTATTTATATTATTGTCTGCGGCGATAACGGTGGTAAAAACAGTCAATGCGATTGCTGCATTATTTGCAGTTTTTTTTTTTGTAATTTTTTGTGAATAGATGCTTCAAACAATTTTTCCTACGATGCTATTCGAAACTAATATATATTGTACAATTTAGTAGGCTCGAAAATGTTTCATATCCTTACGCGTGCGAACATGGATATTTTGCATTATCAAGTGTGTATTTTTATAAATTTTTAGAGTTTTATATCCTTACGTGTGCGAATATGGTTATATCCTAACAATTTGCACTATATCAAGTGTGCATTTTAATACAAATTATTCTATCCATGCCGTCAATCAAAAAGGTACAAATTTGACAGGACATCTGTGAGTAAAAGGACGAACTATTTGACTAAAATCTTATGAGAAAACAACTTTTCCCCGAAAATGTAAAATTTAGACATTTATCCAATTTGGTTGACGTAAACTATTTCTTATGTGCTAAAGGAACATTTTTATGTAATTTGTTGACGATGTTGTTCGAAAAACAAAAAAAAAACGCGATCAAATAATACTGTATTTCGTACCACAACTTTTAGATTTTTTTTCAAAGATATTCACCATGTTATCATAAACAAAAACATGTCATATTATACTACTATATGTTTAGTATAAGTACCCCGAAGGAATTTCTACAATATAACTTACTTCTTGAGCTGAACTGAGTTTACTGACACACTAAATTTTCAAAAAAATATTGTTGCCAATTTTTTCTTCTTAAGTTATCAACTTTCTCGCAATAAAAGAAATATTTTCTTGCAAGGCAATATATTCTCTATAAGTGTTGTAAAGTGCATTGCAAAATATTTCGTAACTCTAAAGATTTCGGTAAAAAACCCTCACTACTAAATTTTTGCGAGAATTGCACTTTCGGAGGTTAATTTTTGAAAACTAGGCACTTCTTCGCCAAAGCAAATAGATCATTAGATGCGGTAACATTATGTTTACAACTGTTGCGTCGCAAATTATATATTGATAGGTACTTTCTAAGCAATACTGAGTTTCTTAAAACTCTGCATTTTTTGAGGTTCGGTTCCCCAGCCTTAACTAAAATTGGCGCAAATACAGTGTTTACAAAATTGATCTGAATGTTCAAAATCCCTGAAAGCGTAACATAAGAAAAGGCAAATCCGTTTTCCCTTCTATTGGTATTTTTTTCGAAGTTATTGTGTTTAGGATTTTTTACCCACTTTCAATCATTAGAAATTGCGATATTGTTTAACACATCTATTTTTATAAATACAACACTCACACAAACAAATCCATTACATAAACTATAAATAAGATGAAAATGAAATGTTGAAACTGAAAAAAAATACATTTCAGTCGATCGAAAGCCTTAAATCAACCAAACGGTAAATGTTATATCCGCAACCCTCCAATGTTAAACCTAACATCTCATTTGTTACTACCAATCGCCCTTCGTCATACTCGTTGCCGCATCCTTGTTTATGGAAAACCAAAAGTTGTTCCCCTCCCGAATACGACAACTGAAAAATTTCTTGAAAGCTTTCCAATTGCTCATTTCCATTAAAGCTCTTTGAGAAAAGTTCGCTTCCGTACGAATCCAGTAACATAACAGACGCATACAGTTTGAGATGCTCGGTGCTCGGCTGGCCTGGAAACACATCAAACGTAATGATCAAGTCCACAAAATCAATCGTAACTCTCAAAAACGTTTCATAGTATTCCCCGTCGAATGTAAAAGTAAAAACGTCGCTGACGAACGGATTCGGGGGCGAATTGTCAATCGGAAGGACGTCTTTATATCGGTCGAGCAACTCTTCGCCGACTTCAGTCGGCAAGTTGCCGACCGCCAGAAAAATGTCGCCCTTGAGCGGCATGAATTTCTGATGTGTCCACTTCGGGTTGTTTCTGATCCCTTCAGCCGCTTGCTCAATCAACAGTGGCAAGGTTTCGCTGGCGTTGATCTGCGCGTTGTCCAACCCGATTTTGGTTAATGTAAAAGTGCTCGATTGGTTGGAGAATGTGATTGCTGAAACGACTCCGTGAAGCTTTAATCGGTGCGGTTCGGCGTGAAATATCTCCAAACTGTCACCGTACTGGAATTCCACTTGGTCGACCGAAGTGCCGGTTTGGGCGCCTGGTAACATTTTGTTGTAGATGGCCACCCCGGCGGAATTTCTGACCACAATGTTAGCATACTTTTCACTTCCGTAATAAGGGTGAGCCACCCTCATCACACTGATCAATAACAACCGATTCGGTAAGTCGATTTGAACAGCCGCAAATTTATAATCCTGGAAACCCATCAAATCAAAATATTGTTGGACTAAATTGTTGTCCTTTCGAAGATTATATTGGACATCGATTTGATTATTTCCTTGCCTGACGATCAGCTCATTTTGATCGACTTGGTATTTGGAAGATTTTCCCAAAGGCAAGGAAAGGGTGTAAACGCCAATCGGCAAGTCCACTAGTTCAATGGTAGGTTTGGTAATTTTAATGTGGTAAATGCTGCGCTCTCCTTCCAACACACTTAACGTCTCCAAGAAGATTTCTTGCATTTTGTCGATTATTAAATTAATAGTCACATTTCCTTTAAGACCTGTTGGGGCGAGTTGCAGCGGCGTCACCAACGAAAATGGAGTTTTCAACGACAGCTCTTCTTGAATTTCAGACACCACTGCTTCATCCACCATCAGGAACAGCGGATAAACCACTGGGACGTGATGATAAGAATTTTTCAAAACTTGGCGACTGGTCAAAACACCACCGACCCTTTTGATAAAAAGCGTCATGTCGACTTTGCTGGCTTCTATGTAAAGTTCGGACAGAAAATCGAGCATGAAGACCTCTTCGGGAACGAAGCTGGAGCTCATGGTCAACCGTCGCAATTTTTGGTTGAGTTGGGCGAAAGTGCCTTTACCCCCGGCATCGTTCATCAACATAAAAAAAAGGAGTTTAGCTTTGTCGTCCCATTTCGAAACTTCAATGTTATTCATAATATTGTTGCGAACAGTTTCAAACAGTTTCCTGGAATCTTTGTAGAGATGGCCGTGCTTGAAGACGTCTTTGCCGAAGTGCAGGTCTTGGTAGATTGCAGCAATGACGTTAGCCCATAAAATTTTCGTTGGGAAGGTCGTGGTTGTGACAAAATAACCAGTGTAACCGTAAGCTACTACAAGCAAACGACGCCAATTATTGACGTCGACATTCAGCCAAATGTCTTTTATTGATCCACCAGCTTCGGTGACCCACTCTTTACGATAAACCCCGACGGATGGGTTGCCTTGGTTCGCCTTAATAAAATATTTGTCGCCTATATTCTGATCAGATTTTTGAAAAGGCTCGAAGGAAAGTCCGACCAGCTCGTTGTACAAACCAAACAGCTTTTCATACTCTTCTATCAAACCATTGACGTTCGGGGTCGAGTTTAAA
Source organism: Dascillus cervinus (assembly GCA_949768715.1). NCBI lineage: Eukaryota > Metazoa > Arthropoda > Insecta > Coleoptera > Dascillidae > Dascillus > Dascillus cervinus. The sequence goes on along the minus strand of OX458317.1, from coordinate 33,669,970 downwards.
TTCTTCAAGCTGGTTCTATCGCGCCCTGGAACCAACATATTAAAGTAATCGTTACTAATCAGCGCAAATTCGGCGTTGGTGCTGTCCCAAAATCGGAAGAACCCCTTTTCGTTATCAAGCTTCTTAAACACCGGCAATGTCTTCGCATTCCTCGAGTACTTGAACTCGATCGATACGTTATCGTCGCCGTAAGGGGTGTCGATGAAAGGAACGGAAACGTGAAGATTCGTCACGTCGATCCAATTTTTTCTGAAGTAAATTCTCTGTTCGGTTCGGTTATTGTCGTTGAGTAATCTGAGCGTCAAGCGGGATCTTCCGGTTAAGCGCCGTATCGATAAGGCGCTGTTTGCGGGTAAAATGAGTCCCAAGTGTTGGCGGTCCTGCTCGATGCCTTTCATCATGCCTATCCTTCTCAGCCAAATTGGATTTTTGTTAGTGAAAATTTCTTGGATTTTGGTGAATTTGTAATCTTTATTTTGGGACAAGATTTGGATTTGTCCGTTTATAATTAGCACCAAACAGATAAAAATGTATGGCCACATTGTGTCACAACCTAGAAAGGAACTTAATTAATATGTTTTGTATTAAATTGTGTTTTATTTATAAAGACCAATTAATTTCTAAAAATTAAATTTTGCTGATAAAATGAGATTGTGGAATTAGAAATATGATAAAAGAACGTCCAGAAAAATTGTCGTTTACATTTGTACTCACCAAAACTACTTGAAGCTACCTAACTTGTACTCAACATTGTCAAAATACTACTGACAAACAAAGTAATCGCTAGCTATTTTATACAAGTTATCAAAAGTTGCAAGAAAAAAATTAAGGACTACAACTACAAGGTTGGTAATGAAAAATTGCCAAGAAAACAAATCAAACCGTTGTTTATACTCAACAATTTGATAAGGAAACATTTTTTTGGAAAAGCCCGACAAAGTTCACCGAATCGATTTTATTGTCTTTCATATTCGAACCTGTTGGTTAATTTCCCAATTACAAAATTGTTAAAAAGTTGGCCTTTTTACGAAGGTTGTCCATTAATAAATAATTTTTTACTCAAAATATTGACGGCACTGAAACTTGAAATAAATATGCTTCAAAAAAAAAATTCGATAACGTTCTAGAACTTTCCGTATCGACAATTGTACGGAACAACCCGAGATTACACGTTGGAAATTCGCAAAAGTGAGTATCCTCATTTTACTGTTAAGGGCGTATGGTACCCTCAGAACGTTGATATGTTTAAATCTAAAATTTGGCTATTTCGCAATAAATTAAAGAAAGAGATGCATGGAATATGTTATAAGAATCTATTTCGCTTAATTGTAGATAAAAAAAATTAAATTATTACTAATAGTTTAGAAGTTAGATTTATTTATTTTCTCGCATAAGTTACCCCTTCTATTCTTAAAAAAAAATAATTTAGTTTCCACCATTCTATTAGGAAACATGTTCTCTAGGAATTGGCCCAATATTAATACGTTTTTTTTTTTATCAATTTAGAGATATGAATTATTTTGTAATCCCTTGCGTAGTCATTAATTGTAACTGACTACAAAATAATTCATATCTCTTAATTGATAAATAAATAAATCTAACTTCTAAACTATTAGTAACAATTTTATTTTTTTTATCTACAATTAAGCGAAATAGATTCTTATAACATATTCCATGCATCTCTTTCTTTCATTTATTGCTGAAAAGCCAAATTTTAGATTTAAACATATCAACGTTCTGAGGGTACTACTTGCCCTTAAGCTAAAAAAAAAAACAGAACAGTAATGCTTTGTAAGTTGCGACTTCATAAATCTTCCATAAATACAACGTTGCTATTTTTACTACTTTCTATCTTGTTTTTGTTGCCCTTTGACTGTTGGAATTATTTTTTCGTGTCAAGACTTCTCTGATTAGTCGTTTAAAAATTGCCAGTGACGTACGGACTTTTGAGGGTACAAAAAAATAAAAGTCACGTACGCCCGAAGTGGATTTTGAATGGACATTCAGAACAACAATATTGTTTGGTCTGTTTTTTATGGTGATCTAAAAACAAATCTTTCGTTGATTATTTTATTTATTTGCACAACAGCCAAACAAAAAACTAATGCCAGTGACAATAATAATTAATTTTGTGTTTAACAATTCAAATTCCCTGCTGTTAGTAATCTAAGAAGACGTTGCAACGTAGCATTACGAGGATAAATATTGTACGATCAAGATGTTCAATTTGTACAACGTCGTCAAACTTAAACTTTTAATTGCCAGTACTTTTAAAAATTCAAATTATAATTTTTGGCCTGGATTTTAATATTAGAACAAATTATTCCAATATGGAGAATACCAAAATAATTGGGAAAACTCCTCAAGAACTGTGTCGCATAATCTCAATAAACATTGAGTACTACTGTTATTTTGAGTAAATGTCAAAGGTAGTAAAATCACTTATGTTGGAAACAGGAAGAGATAGAGGAAAAAGATTTTTTTAGAGCAGGCATCAATGCAAAAAAATAAATATTCTAACTAGTGATATTGTTAAAAATTGATACAAAACATTTTATTATCGAAAATGTTCAAATACGTTCCAGGGTGAATAATTTCGCTAGCTGAGAGGATTGGACACAGTTGTCACTGCCTTCCTTCCTTCAACCAGCTCCTTCATTCCTCTAGATTTTTCCACTGACCTTCTCTTAATCATCTCTTGTCCATGTCTTCGTCGATCTTATCTCTAAACAATCTTCTAGGTTTTCCTCTTTTCCTTCGTCCAACCGGGCTCCATTCTGTTATCTTGTTCATCCACCTGTGTTCTTCTGCTCTTCTTACATCTCCGTACCACAACAGTTTTTTTCTTCAATGTACGTTAGGGCATCTTTCTCTACTTTCATTTGGTCTCTTATAACTTCGTTTCGAACTTTATTCATTAGTGTTAATTGAAAACTTCTCCTCCAATATTCCATTTCGGTGGCGTTTATTTTCCTTTTGCTGTTCTTATTTAAAATCCAATTCTCGAATCCGTAAGTAAATATGCTTGGACTATGCTGTTATATATCCTCTATTTGGTTCTTCTTGTTATTTGCTTATCCCAAAGTACTGGGTTTAGTTGGTTTGTGTATGCCCTTGTTTGTCCTATTCTACTTTTTATCTCTTCTTCTGTAGTTGCTTTCTTAGATACGATAAACCCTAAGTATTTGAATTTATTTGTTCCTCTTGTTTCTGCCCCATCTTCTACCTCTAGGTTGTTAAATATTCTGTTTTTTAGATTCATTTCTAGACCAGCCTTGTTGTACTCCTCTATCAGTTTTGTCATCATAAAGCTCATATCTTTTTTATCTTGCGTTATGATCACTTGATCATCTACGAAACTCAGAGTATACAAATATTCGTTGCAAATTGGTATTACCATCCCTTCACCTTTATGTTTCCATGTTTTAAGAGCTCCTTCTACCCCTTCCAAAACTTATTCCCTTAAAACAAAAGGTCTACCAGGCGATTTTCCTTTGCATATGCTACCAGTATCATGAAAATAAACATCATATATCAAACTGACAGTAAATATGGATGAAATGTAAGTAGGTCAGCACGACAAATGTCGCTATCACTATAAAGTAGCACGTTCAACCATTCTGGTGAGCACGGTATAATTCATTTTGACTCTTGTTATTAATTTTTTGAGATAACGCCAACGTTTTAAAGGAAGGTGCGAACAAAGAAGTTTACTGATCAAAACTTTAATTAAATAAGGACTTGAAAAAATGAAGTTCAGAATACAGTAACAAAATTTAAAACAGTTAAAAATAAAAAGCACAATATAATTAAAAAATACACCCGCAAGTTTATAGATCTTACAATGAACACAATTCAGAAAGATAATTTTTGCTCCAAACCTAAACCAACGAACTTAAAAACACTAGTTTTGCAAGCGTTCGCAATGTACGTTTTTTGCATCTCATTTCTTAAAACCATTCGGTCGGGGTGAAGTCCTCTCGCAGCGCAAGCCTCCCTGTGATAAATAAACAGTTGCTCACCGCCGGAATAGGAAAGTGGAAAAGTCGCGTTCCACAACTCGATTCTGTCATTGCCCTCGATGCTGGTGTTGATAACTTCACAACCGTACGAATCTTGGTATATAATCTGAGCGTACAAATCCTGGAAAATTTCGTGAGGCACCCCGGCCGTTGGAACCGCGAATCGAATTTCCATCTTCCCAAAATCAACCGTGATTTTCAGAAAATTAAAATCGTAATTCCCAAGGAAGTCAAAAAGGAAATGGTCGCCCAAAAGCGCGCTAGGAAGCCGATTGTCGCTCGGAAGCACATCTTCATAGCGCGCCAACATCACCCGACGCTTTTCAGGAGGGAAGTTAATCATGGCCAAATAGACATCATTCTTCAGCGGCATGTACTTCTGCTTCATCCACTTTTGGTTGCCTCTAATTTCATTCGCCGCGTTGTCGATCAGTGACTCCAAGTTTGTGGTCGCGTTGATCAACTGATTTTCCAGCCCAATTGGAGTTAGGACGAAGTCGTTCGATTGGTCTCGGAAGTTTATCGTTTGGGAAACTCCGTGTAATTTTAAACGTTTTGGTTCGGCATGAAATACTCGCAGACGGTCGCTGTAGTTAAATTCAAATTGTTCAGATGCAGGGGCGTCAGTGCCTAAAATGATTTTATTAAATTTCCCTTCACCCGCTGAATTTTGGAGTATTATTTCAACATATTTTTCATTTCTGTATTTATAATGAGGCTGACTGGTAGCCTGAATCGTTAACTTCCGGCTTGAGAAATCGATATCAATGGACCCAAATTTATTTTCATTGTTGCCAAACAAGTGGAAGTATTGATGGACCAACTGCTTGGGGTTCCTCCGAACATACTTGACGTTGATCTCGGTTTTTCCTTGCTTGATGATGAGGTAATTTTGATCGATTTTGTATTTGATAGACTTTCCAATAGGTAAGGAAAGGGCGTACACACCGATCGGTAGGTCGACTAGTTCAATGGTGGAATTGGAAATTTTAATATTGTAAACGTTTCGTTCGCCATCTGACAAGGTCAATGTTTCCGCGAAAATTTGCTCGAATTTGTCGATTGTTAAGTTGATGGTCACGCTTCCCTTAATCCCAGTTGGGGCAAGTTGCAGCGGCGTCACCAATGAAAGGGGACTCTTCAGCGACAACAGCTTCTTAATCTCAGGTAAAATTGATTCATTGATGAGCAAAAACAGCGGATACACAAATGGAACTTGGTGATATCCATTTCTTATCACTTGCCGATTTGATAAAAGACCACCCACGCGTTCAATGAAAGGTGTAAGATTGATTTGGCTTGCTTCGATGTAGTACTCAGAAAGGAAATCAAAGAAAACGAAGTCACCACGATGGAAATTTGGATCTTCAACCAGCCGCCGAAATTTTTGGTTGAATCCAGCGAATGTTTTAGGAGCCGCTTCATCGATCAACATAAACAATAACACTTTAGCTTTGTCGCTCCATTTGGCGACGTTAATGCCACCGGTAACGTTGTTTTGGAGGTCTTGGGACCATTTCTTCGACCCCTTATAAAGCCAGCCTCCTTTGGAACCTTTGTAGCCTAGGAAGGCGTCTTGGTACATCGCGGCGTAAACAAAGCTCCACAAAGTTCTCGTCGGAAAATCGTCGTTTGCTAAATAACTTGTGTAACCATAAGCTATTCCGGTCAAACTTGGCCAAATTCGATCAGTAATGCTCAGCCAAAGTTTATCCACAGAATCGCCCGTTTGGGAAATCCAGGCTTTGATATAAGCGCCAAGTTCACTGCTACTTTTGTTGGCTTTAAAAAAGTATTTGTTGGGGATGTTCTTGTCGGTTTTCCTGAACGGTTCGAAGGACAGTCCCGTCAGTTCGTTGTAATAATTGAAGATCTTTTCATACAATTCGATCAATCCGTTGATTGATTTTAATTTTTTCAGGCTATTTTTATCGCGGGCCGGAATTAACATGTCCAAATAAAAACTGTGGATCAGAGCAAATTCGGCGTCGCTTTTGTCCCACAGTGAGAAAAACGTAGCTTCGCTTTCATGTTTTTTAAACACCGGCAACAGTTTAGAATATGTCAAATACTCGAATTCGATCGTTATGTTGTCATTTAGATAAGGAGTGTCAATGAAGGGAACGGAAGTCGAATGGTGCGTTATGTTGCTCCAATTTTCGTCGACGAATAGTTTTCTTTCGATGTGGCTGTCGTCGTTGAGTAATCTCAGCGTCAGGGGGGTCCGTCCTTGGACGCGCCGTATGGCCAATGTGGTGTCTGCAGCCAAGATCATTCCCAAGTGTTGGCGGTCATGTTCGATCCCTTTGTGCATTCCTGCGTCTTGCAGCCAATTCGGCCTTTCCAGTGTGTAAATATCGCGGGTTTTGAGCACGGTGGCGTTGGGGATATTCGTCGGGAGGCACTCTTGCCCCCTGGATTGGTCCACGATTAGCACCAAGCAGCATAAAAAGGATAATTTAGACATGTTTTACTTGAGGTAAGCTGAAACTGAATTAAATTAACGGGGACTGAATTAATTTTGTATTGCTCACCTGGATTTTTGAGTTTCAGTTGGAAGAATTGGGGAAGATCATTAAAACTATTCAACGCAAGCGGACATGTAATACGATTAGTGACAAAGTGTGGCAGATAAGCATGTTTTATCAAAATAGAAAAAATTAATCATTCATTACACAATTGGAACAGTTGCGATTTTAAAATGTCACAAAATAAGAAATTTGAAACTAAACAAACCATAAATATAGTAAACCTATTGATGGAAAAATTATGTAAGAAAATTAAAAGTGAAATACTAATGCAACTGCAACTTAAACAAAATAAAAGGAACTTAAACAATTTAACCAGAATGAATTTGATTGGTGTTATCTGTGTATATTTATAAATTTCATCAACGGTTTTTATTGAGATTAAAATTATCAACAATTTAATAGATGTTTTTCCCATCGTTTACCACCAATCTATTTTTTTGCCACCCACTTGGGGTCAAGTGTAACACAAATTGTCGTTGAATTTATTTTTTAAATTGTAGAGACTGTAATTTTAAGAGTTTTTGTTAAAAAAAATCTTAATTAAATTTTGTAGGTATTTTCACTATTTTTATAAAAAGTCTGATTTAAAAGAATTATTAACGTTTCAAAGAGCTGAACAGTGCGACCTCGATAATCCAAACTAATTAAAACCGCGTTTATCCGGATAAGTACATAATCGGACAGTTTTTTTATTGAAAAGAGAAACATTTAATAAAAAAATTATATTATTTTGTGAAGTAGGGGAGACTTGAAATGATTGGTCGGATTATTGAGGAATTCGGTATAATGAAGGTCCGGATTATCGAGGTCGCACTGTATGAATCTTCAGTAAATGAAATTGCGATTGGAATTAAAAATTGTTACTCTGTGACTATTTTATTTCAAACAATTAATAATTAGTCATACATAAAGTAAAATATAGTTATCTCAATTTCAATTTTAAATCACATTTGAATCCTAATTTTTATTCCTAAGATTTGAACATAAAGGCAAAATGGATATCACATTACTATAATTAATAATACCTAAGTCATACATAAAGTAAAATATAATTTGTTTGAATTTCAGTTTTAAATCTCATTTGCAACCTAATTTTTATTCCTGAGATTTGAACATAAAGGCAAAATGGATATCACATTACTATAATTAATAATACCTAGGTCGTACATAAAGTAAAATATTAAAAAAATGTAATTTATTTGAACTTCAATTTTAATTCACATTTGGATCGTAAATTTTATTCCTGAGATTTAAATATAAAAGCGCATTTCTATAACACATTACTATAATTAATGCTACCCAAGTCATACATAAGCAAAAATGTTACATTTTTTTAAATTTTTATTCGCTTTTTGATTACTATAATTAATAATACCTAGGTCATACATAAAGTTCAATAGAATTTATTTGAATTTCAATTTTAATTCACATTTGCATCCTAATTTTTATTCCTAAGATTTGAACATAAAGGCAAAATGGATATCACATTACTATAATTAATAATACCTAAGTCATACATAAAGTAAAATATAATTAGTTTGAATTTCAATTTTAAATCATATTTTCATCATAATTTTTATTCCTGAGATTTGAACATAAAAGTAAAATGGATATCACATTACTATAATTAATATTACCTAATATTAATATTACCTACAATAAAATGTTTCTTTTTAAATTTTATTTCGCATTTTAATGCTAATTTTTATTTTAAATAGACTATAAAAAATACAACACCAATAACCCAAACAACACATACACAAGTTACCCTTGAACGATAAAATTTTACTAATTTTAGGGTCTACCGAAACAATCATCTTCTGATGCTTTGCACGAAAGGCCACTATCACAGAAACGAAGAACATTAAAATTTTTACGGAGTCGGATCGAGCATTGTTGCATCTCATTGAATATAGTTAATTTACTCTCCTTACCTCCCATGTGATGAAGAAATAGTTCTTCCCCTCCTGAGTAAGAAAACACCAACTCCTTCAGTCGTTCGTTGTTGTGCAAGTTTGCAAGGAAATTGTATTTGAACTGCACGAAACCATGAGCGTTCCGGTATTCAATAGAAGCGTAGCGAACGACAGTAGTGGACTCATACGGCACGTCCTTGACGTGAAAACCAATACTTAATTTCACAAAGTCAATCGTGATAGCATAAACGTCCTTATCTGCTTCTGCGAAGGAGATTTCAAATTTACTGCCGACCCAAGGTCCGGGTTCGTCGTTGTCTGCAGGAAGGACATCAGCATAACGTGCAAAATTCTTCAACTGCGTTTCTGCGCCCAAACTACTGACGAGCATGAAGATGTCATCCTTGAATGGCATGTGTTTCTGGCACATCCAATTCTGGCGCTTTCTCATCTTCTTAGCAGCAGTGTCGATCCTACTTTGTAGGCCTTTTATTGGATCGACCAAACCTTCGAAACGATAACCGTCCATGGATGGAGAATATTTTGGTTTTGGCTTGTATTTAATATTTACCACGCCATCGTAGCCTTTGACTATGAGATAATTTTGATCGATGTCATATTTTATGGACCTTCCGGTTGGTAAAAATAAAGTGTAGACACCTATTGGTAGCTGCTTTAAGACTAGCAGTTTTTCCCTAATTTTGATCTGATAAATCAAGCGAGTGCCTTCCATGAGACTCATTTCCTCCCCATATATTTGCTTGAAATCGGCGATATCCAAGTTGATAGTTACGTTGCCCGTAAGACCAGTGGCTGCTACTTGAGTTGGGGTTACCAAACTAAGTGACGATTGCAATTTTAATTGATTTTCAGCCATTGAAAGGCTTGTCACGCATACTAGCTGCTCCAGGGGATAACCAACTGGTACTTGATAAAATTTGTTCTTCAATGCTTGATGGGTGGATACCTTACCGGAAACTCTGTTAATAAGAGGAGTGATGTCAACTTGTCCAAATTTCGCACAGTATTTGGAAAATAAGTCTAGCAAATGGTGGTCATTTGGAATGAACCTCTGTTCGGAAAATAACTGGCGAAGTTTGCGATTGAAGTGGGTAAATGTGTTACCCGCAGCATTGCTCATCAGGACGAACAACAGCAGTTTCTCCCTTATATCCCATTCATACAGAGGACGATTACTGATGATGTGCTGTCGAACCTTACCAGTGACCTTTCCGATTCTTCTAAAAAGGAAAGTGTCACTAGGTGGCAAAAAGGTGTTTTGGTATAAGGCCGCATACATATTGCCATACGCGGAAACACACAAATCTTTTGTATAGCAGCTGGTTTTGAAGTAACCGATCGATATTGCGTGCAAGCGGGTCCAATTAGTATCACGATTGTTCAACCAATTATCAATGTCCGCAGTGACGGCCCAAGAGTCACAATAGTAAGTCCCACGAGCGGTGAAGTCAACCTTAAAAAAATACTTGTCGAATATGTTCATATCCGTTTGGCGGTCGGCGTCAAAGGACAGCCCCGCCAGCCCATCATAATAATTAAAAATTTTGTCGTATGATGCGATGATTTCGTTAAAATCGAGCGCCGGTTTTCCGTGTCCTATGTCCTCCTTTTCGGAGCCGGGAATTAACATAACAAAATGAAGCGAGCTGAGCAGTGCAAAATCGGCGTTAGTACTGCCCCAAAAGTTAAAAAAACTCGGTTCATTTTCGTTTTTTTCGTATACCGGGAGGAGTTTTGATTCTGTAGGGTACCTGTATTCTATCCACATGCTTCCCGTTCCGTGAGGCGTATCGATGAATGGGACGCTGGCGTTGGGAATGGATATCTTCTTCCAGTCAGTGTCTAATTGATATGTGCCTTCGTTTACGCTATCGTCATTGAGCAGTCGAAGAATAAGCTTCTCATCTCCGGTTAGTTGCTTCAATTCTAGGACCTGATCGGCCCCCAAAATTATTCCTAAATGCTGGCGATCGTGGCCGTAGCCTTTTTTCATGCCGACCTCTTTCAGCCACACCGGATCCCGGAGGGAGTAAATTTTTTTTGATTTGTAGCTTATGCTCATGTTGGGTTCTTTTCGGCAGTTGTTCTGAAAGTGTGCATAATTAACTGTATGTTTCAAAAAATTGCAACAATATTGATTTTGAACAACTTTTATAAAAAAACAGTGCAGTTCATTTTTTAATTAGGAGAAGTGATTAAAAAATATCGCGCCAAAAGGTAGCTGTGAATAAAAGTAAAGAAAGTAAATATCAACGTGAAGTCACAGTTGAATAAGCAGATGAGGATGGCGAAGTTAGGCTACCAAATATTTGTCAAGCACAAAGTGAAGAGTTGGTTGCAGATATTTCTACAGTCGAAAGAGAAAAATAGAAAGACCATTTTCAACAAAAATTACGGATTATCTTAAGAAAACTAAACTTTTGTAATATTGAAATAATTTTCATTATTAAGAATATGTCTTTTTATTGTATTATTTTAATTTAACAAACATTACTTTTCTTAAATTTAATTATTTAATCACACAATGGATTGAACGATATCAGGATAGAACGACCATAATTGGACGGTCTCTTGGCCATCGCTATATACGACTTTTACTACATTTCCAAAACGTTGATTTATTGTTTAATCGTAGCTCAAAAATACAAAAATTTATCTTTTCAAATATATAAAAATATTTCAACGATAAAAACAAGTCTGAACTTTATAAAGCCAAATCAAGATAAATTGCATGGGATAATGGGTTCCTTCAAATCAAAATATTCATTGGAACTGTGATTTATTTTATGTTGTAATTTATGAATTTGAATTGTATTCTTTTAATTTAAAGATTTGAATTCTTTTGAAAACCATTTATTATTTCAATTGAAATCTGTAGAGCATAAAAAAAATTAAAAATTGTTGGTAGAAAATAAAATAGATTTATTTTCAAGGAAATTAAAGAAAGAGACGTTCGAATTTGCAATTTTCAATCAAATGTTTAAATTCATTTAAAACACTTACCTTAAAGGAAAATGAACACATTAAAAACGAGCAATTAAGTTCTTTTTAAATTTGCTTTATTAAACTTGCTCTAAACAAACACAAACAGACAATTACAAAACATTTATTTGTATTAATTACAATTTATTTTAAGGGCAGTTGAACATTCGTAGCGGTTGGATGGCTAGCGAGGTGACAAGTGAAGAAATTTGTTATCAATCGTCCAAAACGTGTTTCAGTTTTTGCTGGCATACCTAGTTCCCTATCAAATGACCTACAATTTAGAAACTCATCAAAAGATTTAATTTGAGTGTATTAAAACAACTTACACATTGTCTAGAACAGGGGTGGCCAACCCAAATGATCTTGCGGGCCACTTTGGAAATGGATCATAACTCCGCGGGCCACTACTTTGGCCATTATAAAATAAATATATTTTGTAAAAGTGTGATGAACCTCGCGGGTCGGAAAAATGTTCAAGGCGGGCCGCGGGTTGGCTACCCCTGTTCTATCATTAACAGTTTTTAAATAAACACATTAAAACAAACACACTGCAATTTGCATGGTTTTACCTAAGAAAACCGACTTTTAAGATTCAACCCTTGTTGTAATCATTTGCAAACAAGAAAATGGATTTTTTTTTTACCTAAACACACTTTATGAAATTGTGGATTCTAACATAAGTCAAAAAAAAAAAAAAGATCTGAGCACACTTTATGAAAATGTGCAATGCAATTTGCATAGTTTTACCTAGGAAAACCGCCTCTTAAGATTCAACCCTTGTAATCATTTGAAAACAAGAAAATGGAAAAAAATTACCTGAGGACTTTATGAAAATGTGGGTTCAAACATAAGTCGGAAAAAAAAATTGACTATGAATATGTGCACTGTAATTTGCATGGTTTTACTTAGGAAATCCGATTCTTAAGATTCAACCCTTGTTGTAATCATTTGAAAACAAGAAAATGGATTTTTTTTTACCTAAACACACTTTATGAAAATGTGGATTCTAACATAAGTCAAAAAAAAAAAGATCTGAGCACACTTTATGAAAATGTGCAATGCAATTTGCATAGTTTTACCTAGGAAAACCGCCTCTTAAGATTCAACCCTTGTAATCATTTGAAAACAAGAAAATGGAAAAAAAATACCTGAGGACTTTATGAAAATGTGGATTCAAACATAAGTCGAAAAAAAAATTGACTATGAATATGTGCACTGCAATTTGCATGGTTTTACTTAGGAAATCCGATTCTTAAGATTCAACCCTTGTTGTAATCATTTGAAAACAAGAAAATTGAATTTTTTTTTCTTGAGTACACTTTATGAAAATGTAGATTCTAGCATAAGTCTGGAAAAAAAAAGATCCCCTTTTCTAGAATGCATTGCTTTCCTTAGTAGTAGGTAATTGATGCTGTTAAGGAACGTATTTACGAGATACTAAGCCCAATAAACATATGATATTATTAATGTATCAGTCGAGGAAAAGAAATATTCTTATAACTTTCAGAGGCTTAGAAAAGAACACTGTACTGTCTTATCCTTAGGTGCCACCTCAGGCACAACTCCCCTGTATCTACCTTTCTACTGGAAATTCCGTGACCCCTAAGCAGTTTTACAAATTTGAAATTCATAAAAAAAAATTGTGCAATTTTGATTTTAGTAAGTTTTATAGCAATTCGTATAACAGAAATTTTATGCAGCACAATTTATCCGCAGAAATTTGGGCTGTAAAAATCTGATTTCAGTATCTTAATCAAAAACCATACAAGAACAATCAAATTAAATGTATCTTGTCCACCTATCATTGCAGTGGCAACAATAAAGTCGCGCTTTATTCTGTCGCACAAAATTGCAAAATTGTATTATGCAAAAATAAAAGTTTCATATGAATCACAGCACTTTGCTATATCTGTGCCGATATTACAAAACGCGGTTTTTTAATTTCGTATTTAACAACAATCGCGTGTCAGTTGCCCGACAAAAATTCGTTGCATAACTCTCGATAAAAAGTACCCTACAATCTTCAAATAAGCCGACAATAAACAGTACCTTTTCCTCCGAATAAAAAATCCTTTACGACGACTACAAGCAACTAATTTTCAATGAGTCACAATTTGAAGCGAGCCACAACTCTGTTACCTGCAATCAAATCGTCACACTCATTTCACAAATCACAACTTTCTGTGATTATCCCTACGGATCGATCGTTAATTTTCACTTCCATTCTTCAAATTACGATCATCTGGTTGTGTTTACATTTCTATAAATTGTCGTTAAAAATTAGTTACCCAAATACCTGAGATTCCGCCTGAACTGATACATATCCGTTAATCACGTGAGAATATACTTTCAACTGGCATCATTCAAGAATAAACAAGACCATTATCGGCTGTATTTCTTTTTATATCCGTATAGAGTAGCTTCGGATACGCTTTAAAAGTGAAAATCGATAGAAAAAATTGAACCAGTTTCATTATATATTTATATGTATCGCTATTTTCACTGCTTAGCCGTAAGAAGTGTGTCAGGTATCCTAGACCTTTCTAACTCTTTACACCTATCAAATAAAATCGCTGGTAATGTGTTACGCATCCATTAATTTTATTGTGGCAATAAATTACCTCGCATGTGGGAAGGAAATTGTAACAATCGCATTCAAACAAGCGAGGATTTGTAAAACTGCAGGAAATAAATCATTTTCATATTTTTACAATTCGGCTTAAGTGAAAGGGAAAGACATCGTCCAATTTTTTGCAGGAAAAGCAGGAAATTATATTAATTTTGCATTCGATTGCATAATGTGTTACACAAAAACAGCTAATCCCTAAATAGCCAGATTTTAGAGTGATCTTCAACAGTTCCGGGCGGCACGTTAAATTTAAGCAATTTACAATTTCAAAGCATGTTAATTATTAGATAATTCTTACTTTCCTAATATTTAAAAATATTTCAATATTTCATAATAAAGATTCTCAACGAAAGTTGATTAATATTAAAACCTACATTTCTTATAACAATCGCTCAAATAAGGCTTCAACGATTGTTGCACATAATTAGAAAAAGAGATTTAAAAGAGAAATTTTGACAAAAAAAGTGAAGACAAATCGAGAACAGATACGATAGTGAACACAATGCCAAGCAAAGCTTATAAATACGACACCTTCACATGCCTTTTTAATTTGATTCGGTAATCATTTTTTACTAGTCAATAGATCAATTTACCCATCAACTGTAAAACAGAGCATATCACTTCATAAGAAATTAAAAAAAATCTCGATTCAATACTTTCCTCAAAAAATCTACATAAACAAGAGCAAATAAAATCCGGAGATTCCGGTCTTATAATTTTCAAGTTAATTGAACGAAACTTCTCGACAACTTTCAGTCGACATCAAAGCGTAATTGAATATTAAAATTTTCGCACTTTTCTTTTCGCACCTTCTCGGATTAAAATTGCATCAATTTAAATTGAGCCATTAAACTTTAATAAGTTTTTTGAAAGTCGCTAATTAATGGCAACTGTTGGAAACCAACGATGGATTTTAAATGCAAGAAAAATGGAATCAATATTGTTGACTACTTGGACAAAAACGGAATCATTTCACCTATTACTGGAAGCAGTGATATAAACATATCAAACTCAATTTTCTTATTATTTTCTCCATAACTTATTTTATTTTTAAAATGAACGAACACTTTGTATTATTAATACACTGTTGTTACAACCATATTACAAAAAAAAACATATTAAAAATAAAATAAAATTATTTGTCAATTTAAATATATTTTATTCATATTAATGTAAATAAGACCTTTAGAAATGTATAACTGTGAATTAAAGCATCTTTATTATGATGTGTAACATGTCCCTCCTTGTTATGAGGGTAAAAGACCTTATGTCAAGAGTGTCAAAAAGCGTTTACTCGAGAAGACCAACTTAGAAGTTACACATTGATACATGAGGGTAAAATACCTTATAATTGCCAAGAGTGACAGAAAGCGATTAGGAACAGAAACAATCTTAGAAAACACATGTTGATACATAAGGGTAAAAGATTTTATAAACGTCAAGAGTGTCAGAAGGCGTTTACTAAAAAAGACCACCTTAAAGGTCACACATTGATACATGAGGATAAAAGGTCTTATAAATATCAAGAGCGCCAGAAAGCGTTTAGTGACAAAAGCAATCTTAGAAAACACATATTGATACATGAGGGTAAAAGACCTTATAAATATCAAGAGTGTCAAAAAGCGTTTACTAGAAAAGACCAATTTAGAAGTCACACATTGATACATGAGGGTAAAATACCTTATAAATGGCAAAAGTGGCAGAAAGCGATTAGTAACAAAAACAATCTTAGAAAATACATGTTGATACATGAGGGTAAAAGACTTTATAAACGTCAAGAATGTCAGAAGGCGTTTACTCGAAAATACCTTAAGGGTCACACATTGATACATGAGGGTAAAAGGCCTTATCAATGCCAAGAGTGTCAGAAAGCGTTTAGTGACAAAAACAATCTTAGAAAACACATATTGATACATGAGGGTAAAAGACCTTATAAATGTCAAGAGTGTCAGAAAGTATTTACTCGAAAAAACCCACTTAGAAGTCACACATTGATACATCAGGGTAAAAGACCTTATAAATGGCAAGTGTGTTAGAAAGTGTTTATGTATTCAAAAATGCAACCTTAGAAGTCACACATTGATACATGAGGGTACAAGACCTTATACATATCGAGAGTGTCAGAAAGCGGTTACTCAAAAATTCAACTTTAGAAAGCACACATTAACACATGAGGGGAAAAGGCCACATAAATGTCAAAAATGTCAGAAAGCGTTTAGTCAAAAAAGCGACCTTAGAAGTCACACATTGACATATGAGGGTAAAAGTCCTTTAGTTAAAAAAGCAACCTTTGTGGAGACGCATATATGCGAGTAAACACCCTGATGAACGCCTTTGGTAGACAAAATAGGCAGAGTTTCGCCCTTTTTAAAAGCAGGTCTTATGAAAATTAATTTTAATTTGAAGATACGTTTTAATTAATTTCGTCCCCGTACAAAGGGGAAATGTTGATATTATATCATATTGTGTTACATGTATTTTAGTGTAATTTTCTGGTGAACAATATTCAGTATTCCAATGGTTTCTAATAAATTGATTTCGACTTTTTAAAAATAGTTAATAATTTAATGTACCAAACGTTTTACGAAAACAACTATCATTTTTGCAAAAAAAGTTTTGGAAATGGTTGCAGTTGTATGTCATTGCCCAACCGATTACATTAAAAAATGGGTGTGTCGCGACAGGAACTTATCTCACAGCAAAAAATAAAAACTGCAATCTTATTAATCACAACTGCCGAAATAAAAAAAACCTTTCAACTTTCAGCAGTGAATTATTCCAGTAATTAAAAAACCTTACGAAACTCTCGCAGTTTCACAAGAAGCAGAACCTTCCCCGGATGAATTAGAAGAAACAGGTGCAAATCGATCGAAGAGATACGTGCATTGGAAAGTAAAAGTCCATTATTGAAAGAATATGAGCACACTTTCTGAGAAACTCGCATTCATTCGCGCAAATTCGGCCATTGATGGGCGCAAAAACGGGTGCCGGAAAGTCCGGAAAAAAGGCGCCCGCCGGCTCAACTTGAAAATTCAATTTGCTCGTTTTGCGCAATTACTTCAAATCCAATCCAAATTACTTTCAATTTGTTCTAGTAACCACGTTAAGGCGCACAGTCTCCTCAATGTGTTACTTTTCTTAGAACCTTCAACTCGGCCCGACCTTCAAAAGTGAAATTATTGAAAAAATCCACGCGTGCATCACAAGTGATTTTTCTCCGGCTCTTCGAGGGCGCGCCTAAGAGCTGCTTTCTTCCGGAGCGACCTTGCGCTTGGCCATGATTGCGTTCCACTTTGCTGGGTTTAATCAGATTAGAATTATCTTCATCAAAACAAGTCATTTCGGTACCCGAGACTTACTGTCGTCGGTGATAGAAAATTAGTGTCCCTGGGACAAGAGACCGCATGTGGAGTGTTGGGCTGGGCCGCGGTGAAAGGACTAGGATCAAATTCTGATACATTTCTCCGAAGCAGATCAGTTGTGTAGCATCGAGTGCCAGTGACAGTGTTTGGGAGCCCTGCTGTGATGTTCTTCAAGGCGCAGGATAATCTTAATAGGATTATTAGTTTAACAGTTGGTGATTTTTTAAACGATTTTATCTTAACTTGCCGTTGAGTGGCGAATTTTTTTTATGTTTATTTTGAATTTCAAAATTAATGAAGCGTTAACAATATTAGAACCCATTAGATGTAATTAAATCATTTTTTATTCTCGTTTGAGAATAAAAATGTACTGTGTAAATCGACCTACATACTTGCATTTCTTTGTTTTGTTTCATTTTCAATCTGAGTTACTTTGGGAACTAATGCTAATTGACATTGGAGAGACAGGCTTCCACTTTTCAAACCGAGTTTATTCGCACGTTATGATTTTTTTGCTCCGATTTAATTGCGTAATTTTAACTTCTCTTGCAGTTTTTGATTTTATGGACGTGTTTGCATGTGAAAGCTACACCGCCCCCGGGCTACCAAAAACCACCTGAAGCGCCAGACGAGGTAAATTTCTTTCTTACTTTTACTTAATTTGCCGGGTTGATGACAATGGTTCCATTATTGTTTTTATGGACTCAAATTCGCAATTAAATGAGCGCAGCCTATCGAAACTTCCTTATAACTGTACTCTCTTCCTGGTCATTTTTTATTTGTCTATTTGTTCATCTTACTTTAGTAGCAAAAAAATATTTTTTAACTATTTTCCTTGAATATTTAAACAATACTTCTAAAAAACATTTAAAAAATATTTCAAGGCATTTAAAAAATATTTCTTCAAAACATTTAAAAAATATTTCTTAAAGAGATTAAAGAAATATTATTTCTGATTTTTATTTTTTGAATTTTTTTTTATACAGAATGTAATATTCTTTGAACATAAAGAATTTTTCTTATGTAAACCTAACATTTTATGAATATGCAGAAACAAATATTTTTTCTTGATATAAATCTAATATTTCTTGAATGTACAAAAATAAATATTTTTTTCATTAGGTAAATCTAATATTTTTTGATTAGGTATGCAAAAGTAAATATTTTTTTCATTTAAATCTAATATTTTTTGAATAGGTATGAAAAAAGAAAAAAAATTTTCTTGATATAAATCTAATATTTCTTGAATGTACAAAAATAGATATTTTTTTCATTAGGTAAATCTAATATTTTTTGATTAGGTATGCAAAAGTAAATATTTTTTTCATTTAAATCTAATATTTTTTGAATAGGTATGAAAAAATAAATATTTTTTTCTTGATATAAATCTAATATTTCTTGAATGTACAAAAATAAATATTTTTTTCATTAGGTAAATCTAATATTTTTTGATTAGGTATGCAAAAGTAAATATTTTTTTCTTGATATAAATCTAATATTTCTTGAATGTACAAATATAAATATTTTTTCATTAGGTAAATCTAATATTTTTTGATTAGGTATGCAAAAATAAATATTTTTTTCATTAGGTAAATCTAATATTTTTTGATTAGGTATGCAAAAATAAATATTTTTTTCTTGATATAAATCTAATATTTCTTGAATGTACAAATATAAATATTTTTTTCATTAGGTAAATCTAATATTTTTTGATTAGGTATGCAAAAATAAATATTTTATTCTTGATATAAATCTAATATTTCGTGAATGCACAGAAATAATTATTTTTTTCTTTATGTAGATCTAATATTTTTTAAATATGTAAAAATAAATATTAGAAACATTAGAAAACATTCGATATTTTTTAAATATTTTATAAATATTAAGTAAATATTGTGTGCTACTATAGGGTACTGGCAATTTTTCCAAGAATTTATTAATGAAGTTGTTTCGCAATAACTTGTTTAAAAATTACAATAATAACTTTCTTTCGGAGAAATTTTAAGTTTCGAATTTAAAAATTTCGATTTTGCAGCACCCTCCGAAGTACCAATACAGCTACAACATCGCCGGGGAGAAAGGGACGTCGCAAGGAAAATCGGAAGCGAGAGACGGCATTTACGCGCAGGGCCAGTAAGTAAATCAGTGAATTTCTCACGTCTCGAAATTGAAGACATCTCAATACCGCAACAGGAAATGCCACCAAAATAATTATTTCTGACACACTTGGTCACGATATACTTAATCCATCGCGGTCATATTTTTTTAATTGGGGGCTTTTCAAAAAATTGAGTTGCTTGAATCCGCACTACTGCGGGTATTTAAATCCGTTTTCACCTGTCACATTTTGATGGCGTCATAATTTAATTTTAAATTATTTAATTTGCGATTAAGATTTTAGAAACCGACGCAGGATAGTTTGAAACTTGCATAACTTATCCGGTGGTTAACACCTACACGATCAACTTATTTTTAATCATGTCGGATATAAGAACCTCTTGAATAATGAAGAAATTATACTGCCACAAAGGAAGCGTTATTATTACAGTTGAAGTCTATAAATTATTATTTGTTTTAACCTGACCTGGAAATTTCTCTAAGAAAAATCAAATTTCACACTTTACATAAGCGCACCTGAAATTGCTTGTAACATACTTCATTATTATTTCGATATAGCTCTTGATTAAATTAACTAAATTTATTGGCACTGATTTTTACATATAGTTAGTTGGGTTGCCTATATTTCGGATTTTTAATAATTAGATTGCTACAAAATTAACTAAATATTTTGAACAGTGACAATATTAAAATTCATGAATTAGTATTGACTAAAGAATTTTAAATAATGAACCACAATAAACCAATTTTATTTGACAATGCGATGATTAATTCTTTTCTTTACCTCAACCGTAAAAATTCTTCTTTGTATTACTAAACGAAACCGTTTCAACGCCTACATTGAACTTATTGTGAACTGCTAAACGATTCTTACTGTTCACAATGGTATGATTGTTTTTAAAAATTTATCTAAAGTGTTTCGAATTGCTATTGATATTGGGATATACAATAGAAACTGATTCAATTTCGATAAACCTTATCGTTACTGGAATATCTTATTATATGTTATATAATGAGGAACAAAAGTTAATCATGAAAACTTATTGTCCCAGGTAATTAACTAACTTAACTTATTTAAAACAAAACTATTCAAACTAAATTTGGATATATGTATTTATTTAGACGGATTAAATTTATTATATCTCTATAGAAAGGGATTAAATTTATTATATCACTCTAGCCAGGGATCAAATGCCACTCCAATATTAGGAAAATGGGAATAAAATCCCAATTTAATCCCGGGACGACATAAAAATGTTTATTCACTTGCAGATATTATGTGCAAGGAAAGGATTCGAGTCAACGAGTTGAATATGTAGCTGATGATTGGGGATATCACCCTTATGTTGAGTACCAGAGCGTGGGACCGCACAGTCGAAGTGTTACCCAATTGGCTCTTGGCGAAGAAGCAGTTAAATCGTTGAAGAATGGTAATATAAAAGTATGCCTTCTTGCCAACTTTTTAATATTTATGAAAATTATTTTGAGTAACTTTTCAGAATGGACTTCCATCTACCGACCAATTCGTTGATAATATTAAAACAATTTCCGATGAAAATCAACAGAAAGCAATTGTTGCAAAGGTGTCATTTTCAATTCAGCCACAGCTAGGTTCTGATATTCAATTCCAACAAAATAATGGACAAAATGTCGCTGGAACTTCACATCAGCAGAGTAATTTAGGTACACTAAACGTTCAATTACAACAAGGCAATGGCCATTTACAATCAGCTCAACAAAATTTGGAACAAGAGATTGAAGCTGGAGCAAATGCACTTTTAGCAAGTCAACAGAATTTGCAGAAGGTTTCTTCCGAAACAGCAACTTCCCAACAACAGAGTAATTTCGGATTAATTGATGTCCAACAGGGCGAGCAACAGAATCAACAAAACTTGTATGTTATTCAACCACAGTCAGATCAAGAAACCGGTACGGTTTTGCATCAAAACAACGTACAAGTCAATTCAGGACAGAGTCAAGAAACTGTGTTAGTTGATCAAAATCAAGAAAATCATGAAGACCAAAATGTTGCTTTAGTAGAAAATCAAGAACATGTCCAAAATCAAGAAAATATCAGTCCGAACGTAGTATTACTCCAAAACCAAATTGTAGATGGAAGTAACGATCAGCAAAAATTAGTTTATCTTCAGGAACATCAAGAGCAACAAAACGCAGAACAAGTTGTTTTGTTACAACAAAATTCAGTTGAAAATGGTGCTCAATCAAATCAACAAGAAGATTATCAGTCTGCAGGCGATCAGAATGGAAACCAGGAGGTAGTGGCTATTCAAGGCCAACAAAATCTTGATGCTAGTCAAAATATCCAGCAAGCAAACGTTGAAAATATTTCAAAGAATAACGGTCAACTAGGAGTGTATTATCCAAACGGCGGTAAAACCATTGAAAATTACGCCCAACACGATCAAAATGGCAATCAAATCCAATATGAAACTGCTGCGTTGTATGAAAGTTCGGGAAATAAATTAATCAACATCCAAGATGATTTCGATGCTTCACAAGGAGGTATAGACGAAGGTTATTTGCAAACCGCAACTTTAGGTGGTTATGGCAATAAACTGAACGTCAGAATAAATTTAAATGGAAACTCTCAACAGCGGCCTTATTCATATCGCCGCTTGAAGCCTTCTAAATTGGTAGAAAGTACCAGACATCTGGTAACTGGACAAGATGTAATCAACATTAACGAAGCAATAAATCAAGACGTGGAGTCAAGTTCAGAAATAGTTTCTAGTACTGTTAAAAGCGTTGATAATTACGAGAAAAATATTGAGGACACTAAACAAAACTTTGTTAGTTCGACTGAAGCTCCATTTGTTAGTACCACTCAAAGTTCGGTGCTCGCTTCCACGGTTGCTGAAAATTCAGGTGAAGAAATTAAATTACTGGAACAACCAATCATAGTCCCAGATTACGAAAATTATGATGACAATACGCTACGTTCAACCACTGAGAAAATTTATGAAGAAAAAAGCCTATCAATAACTGAAAATTCCGTCAATGCAGAAATAACCAAAAATAAAAATGAAGCAGATGCTGCAATCTTAGTGACACCACGTCCTATCAGCTCGAGGTTTTTAGCTCCAATCACTGCCGGAATTCAACTACAAAATATTGATGAAAAAATAGTGGTAAATGAACCTCCAAAGGAAAACGTTTTGGTTCAAGTGCAACCAAGCATTCCGTACTATCTTGGGAAATTCTCTTACATTCAAGGACCTCATGGATACGCTTCTCAAGCGGTGAATTTGGCTAACGAAGCACAATTTGCTCAACAAGAAGTCGTCGCTCATATTGAGCAAGAAAAACCTTCATTTACCTCCCCATCACAAGAAGCCACTTTAATTCAGCAAGTACCAGCGGAAAATGTTAATCAACAATTTGTTGAAGCAACTGAAGCTCACGCGGAATCGCTAGTTCAACAATCTGAGTCGTCGGATCTTAATTTAGATCTCGTGGTTCAGCAATTACCATCAGAAATTATAAATGATAAGTTCTCAGAAAAAGATCAAATTCAAGCTCAAGGAGAACAAATTACTTCTGGAGTGGTCGAAAAGGTTCCTGTTGTGGTTGAAAAACCAGTTCCAGTGCCCGTTGAGGTTACCAAAATTGTTGAACGACCTGTTTCAGTTACTCAGTTTGTTGAGAAACCAGTTCCGTATCCTGTAGAAAAGTTTGTTGAAAAACAAGTACCCATTCATATTACAAAATATGTTGATAGACCCTATCCAGTTCAACAACCAGTTCCTTATCCCGTCGAGGTTGAGAAAATTGTGGAAAGAATTGTGAAGCAACCCTATCCTGTTGAAGTTAAGGTTCCAGTGCAAGTTCCACATCCAGTTCCTGTTACGGTGGAAAAGCCTGTACCAGTGCCGCATTATATTGACAGGCCAGTGCCACAGTATATTGCAAAGCCATATCCTGTTGGAGTTCCGGTTCCAGTTCCTCATGCTTATTTGGTTCCGGTTGAAGTACTGCGACCTTATCCAGTGCCAGTAACGAAGTACATCGATAGGCCTTATGGAGTTCCACAACCCTACCCAGTCCATGTCACCAAGACTGTTAAAGTACCCTTCCACGTGCCCCATGCAGTGCCTGTGGCAGTGCCTAACTACATCAATCGTTTTGTTGATAAACCTTATCCAATTTACATCAACAGCGATTCGAAATATCACCATCACCCAAATCCTTATACATACGCCCCTGATTATCAAATAAATCTGCAACAGGATTGCGACCAACACAAAAGTGAAGCTCAAAATCTTCGTTTCACAATTAACAACAACGATTACATAGGTTTAGTACCTCCTAAATTGCCAGTCGTCGATGGAAACAAAATCAAACTCAATGTAAAAAATCGAACGAACAGAAACCCCAGGCACAGTTTCAATTCCAATTTAAAAATTGAGTATGGTTTTATGCCTCCGCTGAGGCCATCGATCGAAATCGACGAAAACGGCGAACCGGTCAACAAATCTGAATAAATAAGTGACGAATGGTTTGAAGAGTTAGAGTATTTATTTTTAGCTGAGTATCCCGCTGGTTTATTAAAGTATTAATCGCTTGCAGTGGACTGAATGAATTTATAAGTCTGCATTATTTAATGGAAAGTTGGTAATAATGTGAAGATATTTATGTAATAATTATGTGATTTACTGTAATTTTATGTTTCGTAATTAATAAAATAGTATTTTTCTAACTCTGTTTTAATTTCACAATTTTTTTATTACACAATCAATTAACACAAGAATTTTTTTGTTTTGCTTGATCAATTTAAAATTACCACATCGGGTTCATATATCTTTTTAAGCTTTGTTAATTAGTTTTGCAAACTTGTAGGTTGTAGTGAGTAAGTAAATACTTACCTATGCGTACTGTAAGCGTACTTTCTTTTCTAGTTTTCAATTTTTGCATTTCATCACGTTTTTCTTCATAAATTAGAATCAGGGTTTTTTAAATTGATGTATTATGTACGATCAAAAATAAACAAGAAATAAATGAGGTCGCTTTAAAAGGTAAAAGTAAATCAAAGAGTCTGTACAAGGTGGTCACATCAACAAATATTTCCCATTATTAAATTGTGGTTATTTCAACAGGTTTTACTGTATACAGAAAAAAGTATTATTTGAGCCACTGAGAGCAAAAATTGTCAATTTTGAGTTATAGCACTTTTTCAGTTCTTTAAGTTGAAAATTATTAACTGATCAAGTGATTCAAGTGTAGTTCAACTATTTTTCAAAAGAGAACTTCGTCGGTGCGGAGTCAAAACCTTATAATTTATGGGAAACTGAAACGCAACACTAAACTTTTCTAAAAAAAATGACATATATACCACTTTTGCTTTCACCGGCCCATTTGATAAATGTTTGAAAATTGCTTTTGATGAATATTTTTCAACATTCAAAACGTGATTGAAAGACCTGATAAGGTAACAATTGGAGGAATGTTGGAGAATGTAAAGAATTCCAAATCTAATTTGACATCTTTTTAAATTTATTGCCTAGCTGTCTTTCAGAACTGATATTTTTTAAAATTAAGTTGAAACTGGTGAAGTGTAATGTAATATGCAGGTGTGTCACGTCGAGCTTTCATGAGAACTTTATGGGAAAGACTCTTCTAAAATTTTCAAATTACTGGTTTTGTATATTGCTTACTACAAATAAAGTGAAATCACTGTTTTAGTTCTTCCTGTTACCACGGTAGCTAACATCAATTTCATTATTTTGCACGAAACATTTTATACAGTCAAACTTCACTATAACGAACTTCTATTTAACAAATTTCTCTATATAGCGATTTTTTTTGGAGAGACGCTTTTAATGCTTTTTATACCCTTCATAACGAAGTAAAAATTTCCGTATAATGAATTTTTTTCTCCAACTTTACAAATGTTCAATATTTAAAACGGTTTATTTTTGTTATTTCACTGTAACTTTGGAACAAAACTCGGTTGTAGTAATATTCCTAGATGTATTCAGGGTTCAACAGTTTATGAGGGATTAGCCGACGAAGTTAGTGATACTAATTTAAGCGTGCAAAAATTTAACAAAATGAAATGAAACCGACAAAGTTTTTATTTTATAACCATACTTTTCCTTGTCTTTTAAAAATTGTTTCATAACACTGGAGTGGTCTTATTTATTCAATTAATGAAATAACTACATAACTGCATATTAATCGTTTTGCGATCTTGCGACATAACGTGTCCCCATGTAAATTTCGAAAGTACGTTGTTTTACATTAAATAGATACATAATCATTTTAATGCCGAAAATCGTATTACTTCAAAAATTCTTGTAGACCTGAAAGGGTTAAACTGAATTTTTTTTTCCAACATGAATTTTTATATAACGAAGTTTCTCTATAACGAATTTTTTAATCACCGTAACGCTTCGTTATATGGAAGTTCGACTGTATATATTTTTTTTGTATAGTGCCGATAACAATCGTCGCCTTTATTGCAAAATCGTAAGAAAAGTAAACATTTTAACAGAAAAATTTTAAAAAGGTAATTTCTTTCGACCATTTTACTGAAAACCAACAAAATTGTTCCATTAACAGTCAGCAATTTCAAATTCTAAAATCTCTTTTTAACTAAGTTATGAGGGCATTTTTAACTCATGAAAAAAAGCATTGTTTTCATAACTAGTCGTGTAATAGACTATTTACATATTCTAGTGGAGTTAGCTTTTTGATTTTTCAATTTCCTTGCTGAATTTTTCTTACTTTTTATTCAATTTTATGGAAAAGTGCATAAAAAGGGTCATTTTATAATATTCTCGTCGAGTTCTATTTTGAAACAAATGAAAAAAATTGAAAATGAAAAATTCAGTTTTGCTGTTACTCTTGCCACTTTAATCGTTGGAAAGTATCTACAACCAAGAGAATATCTGGATGTAGGTAAAATGACAGGCATATAATTACGCCTCGTGGCTACAGTCATTACTTCTGGCAATAAACACATTTTTCAATTACTCATTCCGGTCGTAACAACTGTTTACAGCAAAATTTTCTGCTACAGTTGCTTTCACTGAGCAAAACGATTTTTTACCAAAACAAAAAATTGATTATCTAGATCAAGACGTCAATGGAACCTCCTAAAGTTTAATCAAATTAGATAATTAAAACCGGCCAATAAAATAGAAATTATGACCATTCCATAACATTTTTGAAAAGTGAAACGTTATAACGTAGAATTAGCGGATTTCATTCACAAAAAAGCAAAAGGAGAAGTTTTTGTTTTGAAAGCGAAAATCAAATTTCCATAAATACCAGTTTCTTGGCAAAACTGTTTCAAAATTTTCGGTTAAATCAATTCCACTTTCAATATAAAAAGTGCATAATTAATTACATCAAGTTTCATTTTGATATTAACATTTAATGTTATTGGAGAATTAGAAATTAATAAAAAGTCACCTTCTCCAAATTTCTAGAAACCTAACCGCCAAGTTTTTTATGACAAAAAGGACTCTCAGATTAATACCAATTTAATGAAGCGTTCGAATTTTTACCGCAAAATCCCATCTGAATTTTGATAGTAAAACGATGACAAAAAATTGTGTTGGAATCCTGTTACAGAATATTTAAAACGCCCAACTAATAATTTATTATTTTATTTGTTGCAGAAAGTCAACGCAGTTTTGTGCATTCTTGAAAAGAAACGTCTCGAATCACTTGATTGGCTTACATCTTAACTTTCACCTACGGTAAAGACAAATTATTGCTCCTGTTTTTAAGGCAATTTATGACTTCCCAATCGAAAAACGGATTCGCTCATCGACGTGTGAAAAATCTTTAATAAAAATTAGAAACTTAAAACAAAAAGACCGGTGGACGTCAGCTGCAAACCGGTTGGGGTAAAAGTGGTTCAGGAGCTAAAGGTGAATCAATTTCGCTCGAAGAAAGTCACATCACAATAAATAATCGGCGCGAGAATTTTACAGGAAATTAATTGAGAATTACAAAATTTGAAAGTTTGAATACAACCGTTTTGTCAGTGTTTATGTAATATTCAAATTAGCCAAGATTTCGATTATTAAATCTTCTCCAAATAATTGTATCCACAATGGAAAATCGTTTTTAATTGAAGCCATTTACAAACAATGGTTTAATTAATTCTTTCACTTTATTTGTTTTCGCAGGGAACAATTAAAAATTTCTATTCGGATTGTTTGAGCCCTGAACTTAAATTTTATCGTCCACGAAAAAGCGTTTCGCTGCACTCGTCCTACATCCTAGAGAAACCTTACATCTCAGAAGTGAACATTTTTTGTTGGGATGGGGACGTTTAGAGCACAACAACCGCATGTCTCCTTTTTGTTTCCGACTCATTAACGCGAGTGAATGAAAGGGAACATCGAGATTCACCACGCCTAACGGAGAATACTGGTACGGGAAGAAATGAAAGTACCGATGCTTTTTCTTCAGTGTCAATGTTAACTACTTAAGAGCAAGGTCGCGATCGCAGACCTCTTTTGTGTACTTTAAAATTAGTGAAGATGATTTTCCAATTGGTGAGTTTTTGACTATTTTTGTAATTAGAAGTAATTTTAATCGGTTGCAGCTTGCATTTTCGTACCTGATCGCATTAACCTCAAGTCTTCATGCACCAGAGGTGCACGAAGAGGTAAACGAACCTCCCCAAAATTTAAGATTATTTAAACCAATTCACCAAAGATCAATCAATTTTCAAAGCTTGCAACCAGATCAGTTGAAAAAGAGATACATCCAGCAGCAACAAGCTGATGAGCTCAACGTTCCAAAATATTTTAATATAAGGATTCGAAGGGAACGAATTTTGGAGAATCCGAAAAACGCCACTTGGAACAATCCAACCGCGATTTTGAAAACGGAAGAACCAAAACCCTTGAGGCCTAAAATTAGGAAACGAAAACCTCCCGTTTACGAATTGAACGGCGATTTGGCGACATCATCTTCAGAGCTTCAGACTGTGATAAATAATGATTTTTTGTCAGACTACTCGAGCCATCCTTATTCTTTGTATTTGAATCCTGGTTCGCATGGGGATGAAATTGAAGCTTTAAGTTCCTTGCTCGGGAAGAACCCCAACGTGCAACTCGCGGGTTTGCAACAGTTGTTGGGCAACCAGGTTGTTAAAGATCACACTCCAATTCGAGAGAATGTTCAAGACGTGGCCAATCCCCAATCGAAGCCTAATATCAAGGTTGAGTATGGTGGAGCTCCCCAAAATTTCCGCGTTTCAAGTGTGTCTGATGTGGCCAAGCTGCAAGCTCAATTAAACGCTCAAGCTCAAGCGCAAGCTCAGCAGATCATAGCGCAAGCTCAAGCGGAAGCAGCGGAGCAAATTAAGGCTCAACATCAAGCCATAGCCGCAACCAGGACGCAGTTACAACAAGCCGCAATTGCTAAAGCTTTGTCACGTCCAGCTCAACACTCAATTCCCCAATCTCATATCGTTGCAACTGCCCCAGTTCAAAGTTTACTGAAGGCAGAAATTGTTTCTGCACAACCCTTAATCCAAACTCAAGTTCCTATCCAAGAAGAAAGCTTCGGGCAAGGTCTCTACAAGCAACAGGAAGAGAGCGAGAAGACTTATGGAACCCACGACAATGTAAGTATGGGCCAAATAAAACCAACCTCTTTAACTGTTAGGACGAGGCGCGAATTAAGTGATTACGACGATTATTACGACGAGGGCGGCTCGGGGGATGATCCGGATCCGGGTGGGACTTTCGACAGTCCTCACGCTGAGAAGCTGGTCGCTGAGATAACCACGGAAATTGTCGAAAATTTCGACGATATCCACGCTAGCATGTATTACCGGAAACGCAAATATCACCGGAAATACCAGGAAAAACCTCCGGTCTATTTTCCAGAGTACTACGAGCCGGTCATAGAAGAAGAACCGTTAATAATTCCGCCAAAACCGGTTGTTAACTTCAGTGAGGACGTTAAAAAGTACTTTCCCAACGAACATGGTCACAAAGATCAACCCAGTAATGTCATTGTGATCAACAATTCGAACGACAATCACAACCACGGGTCAAACGTCGAATTGAACAAATTGCCGGTTCAGCACAGTCATATCCATCATGGCCATCATAGCCATCATGGTCACCATGGTGGTCACCACCATGGTCACTTTAAGGGTAAGATTAGGAAAAAGCGTCCGGTCCACCGACGCAAGCCCCACAAGAAGCGCTTCCGGAGAATCCGCAATAAGATCGGTTTTGTCGTTCGAAAGTTGAAGAAGGCGCATTTTATTTAATTTTAAGATTTGACTCCAGGACTGATTACATGTACCATTTTATTTAAATAAATTATTTCGTCACGAAATCTTCTTATTCCAACCTCCAAATTTCTTTTCGATTAGGTATCAGATCGATTGAAAACTTTCTGTTTGCTTTTTGTGACTTTCTAAAATGTGCCGAATTTAATTTGTGTGTTTTTAGTTGCAGTACGCCTCGCGGTACGCGTTTGGGTACCGAATCCGCGACTTCCACAGCGGCAACAACTACGGCCACGAAGAAACCAGAGAGGGCAAAACCGCGAAAGGACATTACCACGTCCTCTTGCCGGACGGGAGGGTGCAGAATGTCGACTATTACGCCGATCCTAGCGGATACCACGCCAAAGTGACGTATGCAAACGTTGCGCATCACTAACCTGAATCATTGTGAAAGGGGATAAGTGCAATATTTTTCTTAATTGTATTATTTATGTTTTATTGAGATTTGTTGTAAATTTAATTTTGTATTTTTTGTATGTTATCGTTATTTAATGTTTACTAAAATAAAATTTGTTAAGTAATTTTTGTTAATTATAATTACAATTAATTCTTACAGCGGAACCTCTTTTAACTGCAATATTAATTCACATCCGCTTGGAACCCTTACATAATTTTTCCCTGTCCCTGGCTTTTAATTGCGTTAATTTATCTAATTTATGATGGAAGCAAATTATCAAAAAGGTTCGACATCAACTTTTAGTTTTAAAATAGGTTTTCCAGATAAATGAAAATAATACAGGGTGAGTCAAATTTTATAATCACTCCCGAAATAGCACTTTCTGATTGACCATAAATTTTGAAAAAAGTTGTGAGTGATTTTTTGTTGTAGATGAACATTATGTCAAAATTTGAATTGTCTAGTGTGTATGGAAAATTTTTTGGTTTTTATTCAATGACATAATTTAATTTAAATAATTTTTGGATTGTAAGTTTATTTTCATATAGCGCATACAGATGTCGCATCGCATGGACAATATTTATGATTCTTTTTTAATTCTTCTATTGGGCTAATTTTTTTTTACTTATCTACTGGAAAGCTTTAAAATTATCGATGAATAGGGTTGTTATCTTCTTCTGCAGTAGTTGCAGTTGATGTTGTTTTAGAAGAATATTATTTTATAATAATGGACTGTATTTATAAAAAATATATCATTTAATGAAAATTCTGACTGTATTCAGTTTGATGTTGAAATCCAATATTTATTTATAAAACAAAAAATCGAAACCTAGACCTAAACAAAAACACAAAAACGAAAATGACTGTGAATACGTTACAGCATGGGTCGGCAACCAGCGGCCCGCGGGCCGCATGCGGGCCGCGAGATGATATCTAAACTAAAATAGTTATACACAAATATTGCAGGTATACTGTAATGACATGTGACCCAAGTGCGGCCCGCACAATTCCCACTTAAAATATTTGACCCTTTTACAACAAAAGGTTGCCGATCCATGCGTTACAACAACTAGACAGAAAAAAGGCGCCAACAAGGTTCTTCTTCAATATTATTTATGACACTTATTGTATACACGACGAATAAGTCAAGATTGTCTCGAAATTTTTTTTGGGAATATTAGACAGCAAAGTGGTAACGCAGTGAATCCAACTCCGATACAATTTAGTAGGGCTTTTGCAAGATCTTTTTATTAAACTATATTTATTCAGGGAATATGAATTGCTCTCAAGACATTGCTACTGTGCTAGGCACATTATCTGACTTTTATGAAACCATACCGTCGCTATTAAATATTACTAGCACACCTCAAACATCCTTTCAGGTGGAAAACTGCGACTACCCCGAGCAAGATCTACCTGCAACCAATATATTTAAGTACATTTGTGGATATTTAATTCACAAGTGTCTTAAAATACATATGTACATGTGATAGTTTTGTGAAATTTTCTAACGTAAATGATCAATTAGATAGTTCAAATTTATTTTTATATTACAAAGCCTATGCTAAAGACACATTTGTGTTTGGAAGCCTTAAGTCTCCACACGAAAGTCTGTATAACTATGTGTACTGTCTGCAACAATTTTTTTTTTTAAACTTTCCACACTACATAACTAATCAACTTGGTAATAACATATATTCCCTATCTAAAAATATTCAAGGCTTTAAACACCCTTGTAATAATTTTTCGATTGATTATTTATTAAAATATTTTATGTTATGAAAAAAAACAATTCAAATTTTAAATCAAAAAATAATGCTGAAAACAGAAAGTTGCGTATATTAATGCATTTGTAATTCAATTTAAATGTTGATTTGTGACATAAAGTTGTATAAATATTGATAAAAAAATTTGTTGTTAATTAAATAACGTCGGTGGCTGTTAATAGATCACACAACCAGTTTATTCTTTTGCAATAATCAGTTATTGTGATTTTTAAATTATTTTCTTTGAAAGTTGGGTATTTTAGCAACGCCGCGATACTGAAATCATGTTGCATGTTGCAACGCTGTCTAACCAATTTAAAAGGACGAGGTCATTGAATGTCAACTGTTGACATCAAAGCTTCCGACAAGAGAGGCCTATCTGGTATACTCTGTGACTTAGGTACCTCAAAATCTGCGCCTTGACCAGATGTTCATGCCTTCCCGGATATTACAGAACCAGTCTTAGAGTAACACAGGTGACTGAGTTACCTGTTTTGCTGCTTATTTTGTTGTCGGCAGTTTGAAGACCAATGTTACTCTTTTTCTAGTTACGGTCCTGATTTAATACCTGCCGTTCCACTTACCGGAAGTTCTGGAGATGGTCATAAATCTTTCTTGCGCTTGCCATTGTTAGGCCCCTTTACTAACTCTCAAAACTTTTACAAATTAACTTCATTGAGCATACCTAAATCTGCAAATCCACTTTTTGAATCATTGCTGTGCTTATTGACAGGCAATTATTTTACTTTAGGATTATTGGACTTGTCCATGAAGAGCCACATTAGGGACTCTAAACGATATTATAAATTGTGAATTACTTATAATACAATCAAACATCAAAGTATTTTAAATAATTAATGTAGGTTATATGATACGGGTGCAAGTTTATTAAACAAAGCGCGCAGCGAGAGTTTGATAACGGAGGAGTGCCATAAATGTCTGTTTTTAAATGAAAAACTGAAATTTCGTTTGTTTTGAAGGTTTAATTTATCAATATTTAAAAACCGTTTCGCAGGAAAAAACAATTTTCTTTAACAATTGACGAAATTTAAGAAATTATAATTCCTAAAAACCATAAAACATAAGACTTGTAATAACAATTTTGCATATACAAGTAAATTTAATTAAAAGTCAATCTACAAATTAAATCGCTTGAACAACTTTCATTTTCATTTAAGTTTTGTTTGATTTGCACTGTTAAGTCAATTTGGACACAAATAAAAACTACTTTCATTTGCTTAATCCCACGTTGATTCAATCAAAAAGGAACTTAAAAAAATTGAAATAAATTAAAATAATCAAATAGTTAAACTATTTATTTGGTAGTAACAGGACTAGGATTTACATTATAAATAATTTACAATTTAAATTTGGTATTTACAATAGCAATGGTTCACTGAGAACCACAATTTCTATTTACATCAATAAAAGTATTTTTTTGGCAATTTTGCTGTACAAATTTTGATACAAAATAAATTACAAGTAAGATTGGCAGTATCACACAAATCCTTCACAATGCTATACTCGGCGCACCGAACCAATGGAGTAATAAACACACCTGATGGTGCGTTTTTTAATTCCAGAAACGGTTGGAAGAATGTGAAAAAATAAGTAGTACTTAATACTCACAACCTATACAATTTTGACATAATCACTTAAATATTACACAATATTGAAGATCAAGTTTTCCTCTTCGAAAGTTTCTTTGAAAATAATAATTTTAAAGCTACATTACTAATATAACCTTAAACTGAGATGTAAAATGCCAGTACTACCAACATAAAGTAACAAAATATTTTTCACACCCTTCTCATCGTTTCCGGAATTAAAAAACACACTATAGCTAATAAAGAGGACGAGAATTTTACAAACATTGTTGGATTTTACCTAAAGGGCACTGAATAGAACGTAATACTGTCTGGAGGGTCACTCAATCTGTTCGCCACGCCAATTACAGAAATCACCAACTTCTTATCAACATGGCCAGGGTCACAGTCAAGAGCGACATAAGCGAGGGCCTCAACATAACCGAATTATCTAAAAGTAAAAAAAAATAAAAAAATGCTCAACAAGAAAAAAGTCAAAAGGCACAAATACACACAACCGCAAGCGACAAAACAAGGGATTAATTAAGACTTATTCAACCAATGTTGTTAGTCAAAGAAATCAAAATTGGATACCTTCCGCATCTGTAGCCGTGGAATTTTCATTATTTTCAGAACTTTCATAATCGGGCTCGTCAGCCGGGGGAACACCGTCTAAACCAAAATTAAAAACTACTTAGCGGCATGCCCGTTAATTGCGACTACTTGTGCCCTTATCCTCGATCGATTTAGGCCATGCAATAAAACATTTTTTATGCCATAAATACTACCCGGAAACCGACTGTGCGATTACATAAAGGACAGTTAGTAGATCAATTTGGCATAATTTCCCACTCGGGGACCATAATTTTTAATTTGTTATGAACAATCTTAATGTTGTTAATAGACGAATTGTAGAGAATTAAATTACGAAGAGAATGAGAGGTCGCATGTCCCGATCGAATAATTAAAACCTGAGAAAACCCGGAAAACCCGGAAATTTCAGTGTTTTCTTAAAAAATTCACAATTCCGACATTTTTAAATTTTAAGAACTGTAACTTTGCACACAGATAGCTATTTATATGTGTTTTATGTGTGCAAAACCCCGATTCTGTTGGACTAACGGTTATTGCACAATCACCATTTCAATTTTTTTCTGCGATATTTTCCCGGAGGGCTGGTTGCTCCTGTGGTTATCCGATGTAAATTATAAAAACAGAATTGGAAACTAGACGTACACAGCAACAAAACGTTCATTTTCGATTTTCCATAAAATGCAGCGAAATAGGTGAAAAACGGTCGTGAATATGAGTAAAAACGGTCGACCCCGCGAAAGCGGTCGAGTAGTGGGGGGTGACAACCCGTGACAGCCCGGTTCTATTCCTACATAAAAAATTTCCACAACCACAGGAAGCGCATTATATAGGAATAGAACTAGGATGCGCTTTCCCTCAGCGGCTGGTTTCCCCCCACTACTCCACAACTTTCGTGTGCTCGACCGTTTTTACTCATATTCACGACCGCTTTTTAGCTATTTCGCTGTATTTTATGGAAAAATCAAAATAGGCATTTTATTGCTGTGCGCATCTAGTTTCCAATTCTGTTTTCAAAATTTAAATCGGACAATCACAGGAGCATCCAGTCCTCGCAGAAAAAAATTGAAATGGTGATTGTGTAATAACCGTTAGTCCGACAGAATCGGGGTTTTGTACACATAAAATACATATAAATAGCTATCTGTGTGCAAAGTTACAGTTCTTAAAATTTAAAAATGTCGAAATTGTGATTTTTTTAAGAAAACACTGAAATTTCCGGGTTTTCCGGGTTCTCTCCGGTTCCAATTATTCGATCGGGACATGCAACCTCTCATTCTCTTCGTAATTTTATTCTCTACAATTCGTCTATTGATTAAGATAATAAGTTTCCATTTTACAAGCAAAGAACTAAAAAAAAACGATTTTTTTCTTCTAAATTGTTGATAACAAATTAAAAATTATGGTCCTCGAGTGGGAAATTATACCAAATTGATCTACTAACTGTCCTTTATGTGATCGCACAGTCGGTTTCCGGGTAGTATTTATGGCAAATTATGACATTTATTTTGCTCTGTTGCTTGGCCTAATTTCACAAACCGACTTACCTGGGTAGAAATTGAAAATTTTCCGGTCGGTGTAGTTCGTCCCAGGGATCGTCACCACGCACACAAATTCGTTGGCAGGCATCATCGCATCCTTGTCGAAGGCCAGACTGACCGTGACGTCATAGTAACCATCGTCGGTGTTCTGCACGCTTTCGGTCAAGTTGGTCATATCAGTCTCATTTCTAAATAAATAATTAAATTAATTCGTGTATTTGAAAGTTTTTCGTACTTGCATGTTGTTGAGGAAGATTGTGACGTTCGGTGCCGGTGCTGCTCCGTAAACCGTGCACACGATCTCATCCGATGAGTTATCTTTGAATATTTTGACGTCTTTCGCGGGCTCTGCAATAACGGAAATGTTAGACCACGTGCGGAAGAAAGCCTTTGTGTTTAATCGACGGAGGGTAACGAGGTGGCACGCGCCAACTTTACCTTACTATGGCACGCCGTTTTGCTTGTTAATGAGATGATAGAAATTCGTGCAGAGAAAAAAGTTTCAAGAAAAAATTGTTCAAAATAAATAAAAATAAATACATTAA
Source organism: Dascillus cervinus (assembly GCA_949768715.1). NCBI lineage: Eukaryota > Metazoa > Arthropoda > Insecta > Coleoptera > Dascillidae > Dascillus > Dascillus cervinus. Next base: position 33,633,672 of record OX458317.1, on the reverse strand, counting down.
AATTATAAAGGGTGATTCCTAAAAAACGTCCCACGCTCTAACTCAGTTATTTATTGCCCGATGTCAGAAAAAAAATATATATAAATGATTAGTCTACAAGAATGTATTAATTTGGATTTTTTCCCACATTAACTTCAATGTGAAGCAACACTTATTTTTTCAAATCGCAATGTATACATTTTTTTATTTATTGTAGTAGATTTTATCTAAATCCAATGATATCTAATAACTTGACATTGCGGTAATATTGAGGAGAAAGAAAATAAAATATTTTATCAAAATAACTCTTGAATTCAAATTGCGTCAAAACAATAATAATTGCATGATTCTTATTATATCTATACACAATAAAAATTCGAGGAATTATTTTTGTTTTAAAAGAAACAAAACCGCTGGTATACATTGGGACTGTTTTCAAATTTTTAATATGTCCAAGTTTAATATTAATAATTTTCAATGAATTCATATTTTGTTCAAGTGTAATAATAATTCAAATCATAATTTTAAATGTTGGAATAAAAATTAAAAACATAATAATAATAATGTCCTTTGCGATCAGATGGCGCCAATTAATTTTATTACTTGAATTAAAATTACGTCTGAATTCTTTTGACACCAATTAAAATTATGCTTTTAATTTTAATTTCAACATTTAAAATTGTGATTTGAATTATTATTACACTTGAACATAATATGAATTCATTTATAGTTATTTAACCAACAAGTGCGTTAATGAGAGCGATTAATAATCGAGACAGTTTAACGTGTGAGCGGAGCGAGCACGTTAATATTGTTGAGATTATTAATCGCCGACTAACGCAAAAATTGGTTACAATATTTTTCCGTTGATCGAATCTTACGAAATTGAAGAAAATGTAATTTCTTTCCGTGACAAAAATTCCAATAAAATATTCGAATCAAGCATGGCAAACATTTTAAATCAATATATATTCAAACCAACGGTGCCATGACTTACAAAAAGTGTCAAAAGTTTGACAATCTATCTGCACTTTTTATCAAATTTACTGGCTGTACGGCTGCTAACTTCTATATAAATAGTATTACTATAAACATAACGTAAGTAATTAATTAAATTTGCATTTCTCATTGGTATATTTTGTATTCATTTTGTCATCTTACATTTAAATAAAGTGCCATTTCAATTTAATCGAATATTTTGTTACCTAGACACCGAAATCATGCGTTTATAAGAAATCATTCATTAAAATGGGTTATAAATGAATGATTTCCTATTCATTAAATTGACCCGTAAATTAACGATCACCGGAAAAAATTATTAATATTAAACTTGGACATATTAAAAATTTGAAATAGTCCTAATATAGGTACAGGTTGCATTATATTAAATGTCCACCATTGGTAACTTTGTTATTATTGGAGCTACAAAGTCGGTTAAATTAGCAATGAATTGGTGTTTTCTCCGCTGATTACTACAATAAAAGCAAAAAAACAATCAAACGTCAACTGGTCAAGATATTCACGAAAATAACATTTTTTAAATGGAACGCTCTATACTTTTTTACTTATTTCGAAGGAATGTTTAATTTTGGGTAAAAAAGTCTTAATGCACTAGTACTATTAAATTAACTACCAAGAAGTTACAAGCAATTGAAGTGTTTATTTCAATTAATTACAAAAATCACGTAGGCACTGAAACAATTGAAATTGGTAATTATTAAAACGTCAAAAACAATTGAATAAATGTGACAGTTATGGCGGTATATTCACTTTGCATTACTTTTGATGTGTTCAATTTTGAAATGATATTAATTTAATTTTAAGGCAACACATTCATTTGCAACAGGATGGAGCACCGGCCCATATTATCAAGGAACAACCAATTTGTTAAACAGATTATTCATTGATAAATGGATAGGAACTAATGGGTCCGTGCGTTGGCCGCCATGTTCGCCAGATTTAACCCCGATAGATTTTTATCTGTGGGAATATGTGAAAAATTTAGTTTTTAATGCAACAGTTAATGAATTAGAGAATAAATTTTTAACAATAATTTATACATTGGATGGTAGAACAATTTTAAAAGCAGCACGCAGTGTTCAAAAAAGAGCTCAAAAATGTGTAGACCAAGAGGGTGGCATTTTCGAACATCTATTATAATGTTTTGGTCATAAAATTTGTTTTTCTAAACTTCCATTCTCATTTTGCCGTGGAAGAAATGTTTCAATAAACACCATTTTCAACTGTTTCATTGCTTACGTGATTTTTGTAGTTAATTGAAGTAAAAACTTCAATTGCTTGTAACTTCACAGCAGTTAATTTAATTTTAAGACTTTTTTATTCAAAATTAAACATTCCTTCGAAATATGCAAAAAAAGATAGGGCATTTCATTTTAAAAAATGTTATTTTCGTGATTATCTCGAGCAGTTGACGTTCGATTGCTTTTTTGCTTTTATTATAGTAATCAGCGAAGAAAACACCAATTCTTTGTTAATTTAACCGACTTTGTAGTTCCAATAATAACAAACTAACCAATGGTGGACACCTATTATAATACAACCTGTATACAAATGGTTTATTTCTTTTAAAACATAAAAATAATTTCCAGAATATTTATTATGCATAGATATACTAAGGATTCATACAATTATTATAATTATGTTTTGACGTAATTTGAATTCAAATAATTCACTCTAATATAATTTTAATTTATTTCACCGACTTCCAATTTATTTTGAACAATTTTTTCTTGAAACTTTTTTCTCCGGACAAATTTCTATTATGTCATTAAAAAGCAAAACTGCGTGCCATACCTTACCATAAATTATCATCGTCTTCGAAGCCTTATCTTCCCCGTCCAAAATGCTGCTGACCTCGCATTGATATTCGCCGGACAGCGACGGCGAAATTTCTTTGATTCTCAACGCCCTGTACATGGTGTTCTTATCTTGCGTCGCTTGGTAGCTCAAATCTAAAATATCCATGAATTTGTGGTCCGCCTTCGGTTGGCCCACATCCTTGATCCATTGATAAATCAGCCTCTGGTTTCGGAACCATTTGATTGTGAGGCCGGCCGTATCGTCGATTTCGTATTCACAATCCAGAACGATGCCTTGCGTTTTCCCGTTCTCAATGGATTGGGGAACTTTCAGATCGGTTATTTTTGTTACTGAAGAAGCTGGAACAAAAGAATTTTTATTGGGGGCAATAAAAGCTCATAATAAACACAATTGATCGCTCGATTTTTCATTCATTTTTTTAATAATCCCCGACTAACTGAATTTAAAATTAGATATTTACAGTCGAGCGCTACTTTTAGATGTTTGGCTAATAACCGCTGGATCGACGCCAAGATTCGAAATAAAATCTAATTTTTTCATTTCTCTCTCGATGGCACTTTTTGGTTCCAAATGGAACGATTGAGGAGTGACCATTCAAAACGAGACAATAAACTAATTTGAGTGAAGTTAAAAAAACTGCTAGTAGCTGTTATAAAAAAGAAAATAATTTTTGCGACAAACAGGTAATGCCTTTCCGCGATGAGAATGAATGTACCTATTGTAAAAAAAAACAATGCAAAATTTTAAAACGAACACAATAGTTATTTATGTTGCAAGGCCGAAAAACGAAATATTTCGGGCAACAGCAAGGGTCCGAAATATTCTTTCTCACACTCTGAACGCAAAATACCATTTTCCCTGTCTATGTAGAGGAAGCAAAATAGCACTTTCTCTCCCTAGGGAGCAAAATAACTGTATGCTACATAAACATGTGTATTCTATTATAAATGTTTAAAAAATAATCACATAGCATTTGGCGTTCCCGTCTATGTAGAGAGAGCAAATATTTGGAATGCAACGGAGCCATTGCAGTACAGGCTGTGCAATAACTTGTGGCCACCCACAAAATGGAGCTTTAATTGAAAGCTATTTATTTGAAATTTCCAGTTTTAATGTTAATTGCCGGCGTTAGTTTTCGAGAAAAAAAATTAAAATGATCTTTTATAAAAATAATATCTCCCAATTTTGTCAAATTTCACTTTATTATTAAGGCAAAGATATCCAAAGTAAAAAAAAAAAATCCAAAAGCTGTAATTAGTCTAAAATTCCCTTATACTGGAATCTTAAGAGTAAAAGTAATAATTTATGACTATAAATAGTCCTTAGTATCTATCCGCAAAGTATGTGTTACACGGGAGCGAATAGGTGTTTACTCCCTAGTTACATAACTTACTAATTTATTACGACACGGCTTTGCGTATCGTACTAGACAAAAATCGTCCGGTAAAATAATAAGTGTAATTTATTTTTTTAATTTTGGCAACTTGTCTCTAACAACCTAATATTACTGTCGACAATTACTGTCATAAATATTTGATAAATTGGATTTTTAATAATAATCTCATATTAAACTGAAATTTTTTATTTAAAATGAATAAAAATATTGAAAATACAATAAAATAAAATAAACGTGAAACAAAAGTTATACCTATAAATAATTCAAAAAATATATTAGAGGATCATTCAATGTGAAATGTATTAGAAATGTTTGTAAAATGTCTAAATAATACAGTTGCTGTCGTTATAGATATCTATTAATATTCTTGGTTCATGCAGGAAATAAATTTACGTTCATCGCCGATTAAATGAATATGTGTGGGAAAAGTGCAACAAATATTTTTAATGTCAATAATTTGTTTAGAAGTGGAAAAATCGTCATCAGTCATCTCATATGCTTCAAAATCTTTATCAATACCATAACAAACAATTGTTTTATATATTAAATACATTTGTTTGTCACCAGTGTACAATACATTAACAATCTTTCCAAAAAGTGGTTCACCATATACGTCCCGATTTACTTGAACGATTATACTTTTTTTTAAATGATGGCGTGTTGTATATTATTATTTTAATGCACTTCTCAAAACTATCGAATAATGCAAAGAAATGATTTGGCTGTTAATACAAACATCTGGTTCAATTGTAAAATAAGCATTTTTTATCTTAGACAACTTACCTTTTCAACAAATGAGTATTTATTTTTGATAAAAATGTACAAATGTATTTTCTTTCACTAACAATGAATTAGTACCAAATAGTATGAATTACACATAAAAAACCTTAATTATTATAAACAAATACCCATTGTTATACTTGATAAATTTTTGTTTGCATCAATTGAGAACATATTTGTTTTCAAATAATCCGCTATATTTATCTCAAACAAAGTCGAAAGTAATAAATAGTTTATTTCTAAAAAATAAATTGATTTATAAGAATTGGTAGTAGTTAATAAAGTGTACTCTTTGATAATTTAAATACTTAAACATAAATAAATCAGCTGCAAATACGCGTTTTTTTACTATTAGACTAACTATTTCTTTCAGTGCAGCGACAGAAAACGCGCGCTCGGCATATAAGTATATTTTTTCAAATTCGGATATTTTTATTCAGTCCCGCAAGTCCCGCGGATCCCGCATGTGTAGTCCCGCATTACGGATCCCGCAAAAATCATGCGTTATCCCGCATTTGCGGGATCAAGCGTTTGCGGGATTGGCATCCCTAAATGTAACTGTAAATATTTACAACAAAGGGTTGATGTGCATTTGCCAAACGCCGCGAAATTCCCTACATTTTGAAATTTCATGTTTTTGCTTAAAAATTGTGGCAAAGCAGAAAAAATAGTGTATGATACCTCGTTTATGAGGCATTTTGTTGCACTTGCTCTTTTACCCGTGTGTGCGACAAAATGCTTCTTATTAAACTCATATACTATAACTTCTTTCGTAGTTCTGTCTCCGTTGCACATAAATAAATCTCGGGGGTTGCTGCCTGGGCTTCACATGAAAGAATTTAAAGAGAACAATTCTCCGAATTCTTTGCGATAGTTGCACATTGCCGGCTGCTAATATTCCAGCAACACGAGCAAATACTTTAAATTCTTTGGTCATTTTTAGCAACTGTACTAACTGAACGTATTATATCGGTACTACAAAAATTAATTATCTATTGTTAATACTGCATTTTGATTAAAAAACAAAGGGTTTTGAAGTTTTCCGATCACCTGAAAAAGATTAAAGAAATTTGAAGAATAAATATTAACTAATCTTTACTAGTTTCGTCCAGATTTTAGAAACGAGAAACGACACCATTAGGTAGTTCAAAATGAAAGAAATTTTTTATTTTGTAAAATGGACCGACTTATTGACAATGGTCACTCCTCAACTGTCAACCGACCTATAGCTTAAAAGACAGGGGCACAAACGGGGCAACGGAACTTGCTCATTGTCACATTTTTTCAAAGGGCTCTTTGCTCCTTTGCACCTACCTGCAACTTGCTTGGATTGGTTCTTAAACGGACGGGGGCTAATTTTTAAAAATGCCATTAAAATTACATTATCAGTCGTATTAGGTGAGTGACTTGTTGCAGACGAAAATATGGGACGAAGGAAAATAACTACACAACACTCAGTCGTAAGTACAAAACACAAAAAAGTTTAAATTTATTATTAGGACCTTTGACCATGGTTTTATTTAGGATCTGATTTCATTCCAAACTATTTTTATTACTTCAAGTGCAGCGGCTGCATTTTTATGTTATTTTTAACCGCTCCAACTATATTGTGAAAGTATTGTTTTTTTTAAATAACTGAATTGTGATAAGCTTCAACTGCTATAATTTTGTGGAGGTAATTTTGTTTAAACACACGACTTTCAAGGTTTTCCGTTTGATTTTCACCATCGGTGAAGTTGCATTTTTTCTCGAATGTTCTAACGGTCGCCTGAAAAAAAACGTTTCGATTTCCTTTGACATTTTTGCATTTTTATGTTTTTTTTAAATAATTGAATTGTGATAAGCTTCAACTACTATAATTTTGTGGAGTTAATTTTTTTTTAAATACGCGACTTTCAAGGTTTTCCGGTGCATCCGTTCCATCGGTCGAGTTGCACTTTTTCTCGAATGTTCTAACGGTCGCCTGAAAAAAAAAAACGTTTCGATTTCCTTTGACATTTTTGCAATTTATTTTTTTTTTTAAATAATTGAATTGTGATAAGCTTCAACTACTATAATTTTGTGGAGTTAATTTTTTTTTAAATACGCGACTTTCAAGGTTTTCCGGTGCATCCGTTCCATCGGTCGAGTTGCACTTTTTCTCGAAGGTTCTACACTTGCCTGAAAAAAACATGGCGAATTCCTTTGCATGTTTTCTTGAGCGCCCGCGTAATTTAATAAGGGTGACTTTATAAAACTCAGATTTGAGAATTGCGCGGACTGTTTCACGATGCATGTTACCTTCCTCCATATGTTACCGTGCTTCCGGTAATAATTAATGTAGTTTCCGGCGTAAAACTTTACGGTCTGTGATTATCCCCTGTATGAAAATGATCGACGGCACTGTTCTTATCGAATTAAGCTGCATTTGGCCAATTTTTACTTTTCCGAAAAATCAATCGATGCTTGAGAATATTCACATCAATTTAATCGTTGCGAAATTAATGAAAAAATTATCTCCTAAAACGTAAGCGAATATTGTTTGAATATTTTTGGTTTACATTTTTTACTTGGAATGACTCGCACTTCTTTTCATTCACAGTCCTGTAACATTGCAGTTTGTAAGAAATTTCTTTAGAATTTTTCAAAGGACAAGCTAATTTGAATTCCTGGAATTGGTATCCTGTGAAGTACAGTCGTGAAAAGATATTTAAGTATTGAACTGGTTTTTAATATAAATTGTGTATTTTACGAAATTAAAAATACAGTCGAAGTTCAAGGGATATTCAATTTGTTTACAACTTTGATTGTTTTCCACCTTTCACAGAAAATATTATGATGAGAAATTTTAATTCACACAAACAACTTTTGAGTCAATTCTAGAATCTTAGACCTTCCAAATAAATTGGCCAACTTGTTTACAATGTATTTTGTTTTCCGTAAATTTCACAGAAAATATTTTAATGAGGAATTTGAAATCGAACCCGACACGAAAGAACTATGCCTGGTCAGCACGAAGGGGAACCCTGAAGGAGGTCCGTAGCCTAATGGCATATTGTCCTCGAAAAGAAATGAAAGTTTAAGGCAATTAGACTCAAATTAATTGATTTTTAATATAAATTATTTACTTTTGAAAATTAAAAATGCATACGAACTTTAAGGGATATTCAATTTTTGCTTGCAATTTTTTTCCACAGAAAATAACTTAATGAGGATTTTTAAATTGAATCAATTAACTTTTGCCTAATCACTCGTCCAATTTTTGTCCTTGCAAAATAAATAAACGTTAAAAAAATTTAGCCTCAACTGAAGGCGCACAAATAAATTGGTTTTTGGCATAAATTGTGTATTTTTCAAAATGAAAAATACAGTCGAAATTCAATTTTGTTTGTTTTCCATATCTTTCACCAAAAATATTACAATATGGAATTTGAAATCGAACAACCAACTTTTGCCTCATCGTGTAATTTTAGTCTTCCTGTTGTTAAAACATTTTAGACTCAACTTAAAGTACATAAATGAATTGGTTTTCAATATAAATTGTTTACTTTTCAATATTGAAATTACAGTCAAACTTGTTTTTAATGCATTTTCTTTTCCAAAAATTTCACAGAAAATATTTTAATGAGGAATTTGAAATCGAACCCGACCTGAAAAATTGTGAACTATGCCTGGTCAGAACGAAGGGGAAGCCTGATGGAGGTCCGTAGCCTAATGGCATATTGTCCTCGAAAAGAAATGAAAGTTTAAGGCAATTAGACTCAAATTAATTGATTTTTAATATAAATGATTTACTTTTGAAAATTAAAAATGCATACGAACTTTAAGGGATATTCAATTTTTGCTTGCAATTTTTTTCCACAGAAAATAACTTAATGAGGATTTTTAAATTGAATCAATTAACTTTTGCCTAATCACTCGTCCAATTTTTGTCCTTGCAAAATAAATAAACGTTAAAAAAATTTAGCCTCAACTGAAGGCGCACAAATAAATTGGTTTTTGGCATAAATTGTGTATTTTTCAAAATGAAAAATACAGTCGAAATTCAATTTTGTTTGTTTTCCATATCTTTCACCAAAAATATTACAATATGGAATTTGAAATCGAACAACCAACTTTTGCCTCATCGTGTAATTTTAGTCTTCCTGTTGTTAAAACATTTTAGACTCAACTTAAAGTACATAAATGAATTGGTTTTCAATATAAATTGTTTACTTTTCAATATTGAAATTACAGTCAAACTTGTTTTTAATGCATTTTCTTTTCCAAAAATTTCACAGAAAATATTTTAATGAGGAATTTCAAATCGAACCCGACCTGAAAAATTGTGAACTATGCCTGGTCAGAACGAAGGGGAAGCCTGATGGAGGTCCGTAGCCTAATGGCATTTTTGTCCTCGAAAAGAAATGAAAGTTTAAGGCAATTAGACTCAAATTAATTGATTTTTAATATAAATGATTTACTTTTGAAAATTAAAAATGCAGACGAACTTTAAGGGATATTCAATTTTTGCTTGCAATTTTTTTCCGCAGAAAATAATTTAATGAGGATTTTTAAATTGAACCAATTAACTTTTGACTTATCACTAGTCCAATTTTTGTCCTTGCAATATAAATAAAAGTTAAAAAAATTTAGACTCAACTGAAGGCGCACAAATTAATTGGTTTTTGACATAAATTGTGTATTTTTCAAATTGAAAAATACAGTCTAAGTTGAATTTTGTTTGTTTTCCATATCTTTCACCGAAAATATTACAATGTGGAATTTGAAATCGAACAACCAACTTTTGCCTCATCGTGTAATTTTAATCTTTCCTGTTAAAACATTTTAGACTCAACTTAGAGTACATAAATGAATTGGTTTTCAATATAAATTGTTTACTTTTCAACATTGAAATTACAGTCAAACTTGTTTTTAATGTATTTTCTTTTCAAAAAATTTCACACAAAATATTTTAATTAGGAATTTCAAATCGAACCATCCAACTTTGCCTGTCATTAGTGTAATTTTTGTCCTTCAAGGCAGTGCTTTTAAAGGAAATGAACGTTCAAGACATTGGGACTCAAATGCATTGATTTTTAGTATAACTAGCTGGCCCGAAAGACGTTGTCCTTTTCAAATTGCAATAAATTTGTTTGTGATCGTTTTGTTAATTTGTGAAAGTTATTGGAAATGTGCAAACAAAGTTTGTGATTGTTCCAAAAAAAATTTCCTGAAAACTTTTCCAGGACGACGAACAAAAAAAAAGAATTACGCATATCCAACGTTCGAATCGTGAGTAGAAAAAAGCACTTCAATTTTTTCCCGAATTTTACAATTTTACGCGCAACTTTTCCAATTTTTCTTTCCCTAAAAACCGTTTTCTCATACGCTTACCAACGAACAGCACTTATAAATTAATTCTATCTTGTATATTGTTCCTTTTTTATTCCCATGGTCACTTTTTGTTACAATTTAAAATATTTTAAAAAAATATTTTAAAAAACACATTTAGACACAAAACATTGTTTAGTCATTATACACAAAAAAAATTATATAAATTTAATTTTACAGAGATTTTAGACACCAATAATTTTACTGATTTGGTGTTTCGCCATTGCATCTTCAATAAAAATAAAAAACTTTCAAAATAAGCATTCCTAACGGTTTTCCCGATGAACATTTAGGTCGGAACGTGTAGAATAATAATAATAAGGTCGGAAATTTTATTGAAGCTGCAATGGCGAAATACCAATTCAGTAAAATTATGGGCGTCTAAAATCTCTGTACATAAAATTAAATTTATTAAAAAAAAAAAAATTTAAAAAAAAGTTAAAAAAATAAATAAATTTAAAAAAAATAAAAATGGTATAATGACTAAACAATGTTTTGTGTCTAAATGTGTTTTTTCAAATGTTTGTTTAAAATATTTTTTAAATTGTAACAAAAAGTGACCATGGGAATAAAAAAGGAACAATATACAAGGTAAAATTAATTTATATAAAAAAAAAATTTCTCATGTGTGGACAATTATTAAGTTGATGGACAGCATTTAATTTTTATTTATATCGATTAGGTATTATTTACTTGTCAACATTTAAATTACATACGAACTTTAAGGGATATTCAATTTTTGTTTACAATTTTTTTGTTTTCTCCAGAAAATATTTTTATGCGGAATTTTAAATCCAACCAACCAACTTTTGCCTTGTTATTAGTGCAAGTATGTACAAGTACAGTTGTCGAAAGAAGTTAACGTTAAAAAACTTAGACTCGCCTCAAAGTACATAAATGAACTGGTTTTTAATATAAATTTGTTTATTTCTCAAGTTTAAAAATATAGTTCAAACGATATTCAATTGGTTTACAATTTTTCCATAACTTTCAAATGAGGAATTTTCACCTAATGGCCCGACGCGACGTTTTCATATTAAATTTTGTATTGGTTGCATTGCATTTTGCGCATTTGGCGTTTTTCACACTTTCTAATTCGAAGTTAATTTTCATTCAATTGAAAATACAATTCTACATTAATTGCAAAAGCCAAGCTCACAGTTTTAATTTAAACGAAAATGAGCTGAAAATATGTTACAGAGATTTTTTTGCCTAAAAGTAGTGACCGGAGAACACTTGGCTAAATAGATAACCGGTTTATTTTTAGCTTTTACCTGCAAAGTCACAATAACTGGGGAGCTTCTTTGTAGCTTTTATCTGCAAAGGTCACAATAGCAGTGGAGCATCTTTCTAGCTTTTACTTGCAAAAGTCACAATAGTCACAAAATATACTAATATAGTAATGGTTAATTTCCATTGTGCAGAACTTAATAAACGCTACATTACTTTGAATTAAACAAGACATTTTAGATAACTCAATGTATGTAAATTTTACTTTATTAGCGAATCAGTATGCTATTCAAATGCACGGTTGCTCAGTAAACTTGAACATTTAAAGAAGTAAATTTGGCAACGTTCCAACACTCAAGTGCACCTGAGAATTTGGTTAGCTTGTACAATCTCTAACTAGTACTTTTGTATTTATGAAAAGCTAGATTTTATTAAGGAGGATTGTAAAATACCGCACTGTCAGTTCTAAGACAGGGGTGGCCAAACTTTTAGATGTTGGAGGCGACTTTTCTGATGAAAGTATACCATGATTTTTTAGAATCTACTTATGAATTGGTGTTTTTTTTGTTTTACACGTATGCAACGACATGTTCACGTCAGATTCGAGGGCAACTTCCAGGGGTAGCTAAAGCGTCAACCGCGGTCGACGCTTTGGCCACCCCTGTTCTAAGAGGACGCCCGCTTTATTCAACTGCAATACATTATTGAAAATAACAATCGTAACAGTAAAATAGTAATTTTTTCAAATACAAGATTATTATTAACCCTTAAGGAGACGCGTACCCTTTCATAACGTAAGTAGGCGCGCCGTTGTATTTTATACAACACGTAGTTTTTGTACATTTTTCTTACTTTATAATATACAAAATTTAAGATTTTTATTTCTCGTGAATAATTATTAGTTTACTAAACCACGTCTTTCTGAAATGTCCATTGTGACGTCATAAAGGGGAAAATGAATAAAATAGTTTATAATTAATGAAAATTTTACAACTCCATTTGGTGGTGGGGATGACAATGGAAGAATAGAAAGGTGATTTGAACAAATAACTGCCAACGAGTTGCAACAGGAATCAGAAAACTAAAAGTGTTGTACTTTATACAACAACGCGCCTCCTTAAGGGTTAATTACAAATTTTGTACATGTTGATTGGTAATTAAACTTGATCGGGAACATTATTTAAAGGTTTTATGATTAATAGAACAACCAGAAGTTTTAACGTTGGAATAAGTTGTAAAAATTGGCAAATCAAATTGTGTATTGTTTTATTTTCAAATGAACTGGGTTGAAAAATTCTTGCAAAACATTGGTCGTGGAATTTTGCCTAAATATCAATGTTGATCCCACTTTTCTTTCATTTTGTCGAAATCCATTTTGAGAAATAAAATAACAAATAATTGAACTCATTACTATCATAAACACATAATGTTTCTTAGTTTATAATTAAATTTTTTAACGCCAACAAACACCACTTCCAAAAACAAATAAAGTTTACTGGGAAATATGCTTCAAAAACACAGAATTAATCTTACAAAAATCGACTTGCACAGCAAAAATAAAAACATCCTTCTGTCCGCTCGAATATTTTTGGCTAGATTGGCCGCAAGTACTCTTATGCCGTAGCCTTTGAGCAATCCAAAATTTCTATATTCTGTTGCAATCCAAATTTTCTATACTCTTATGCGGTAACCTTTGAGCAATCCAAAATTTGTATATTTTGTTGCAATTAAAAAATTTCTATACTTTTATGCGGTAGCCTTTGAGCAATCCAAAATTTGTTTATTTTGTTGCAATTAAAAAATTTCTATACTTTTATGCGGTAGCCTTTGAGCAATCCAAAATTTGTATATTTTGTTGCAATTAAAAAATTTCTATACTCTTATGCGGTAGCCTTTGAGCAATCCAAAATTTGTATATTTTGTTGCAATTAAAAAATTTCTATACTCTTATGCGGTAGCCTTTGAGCAATCCAAAATTTCTAGATTCTGTTGCAATCCAAAATTTCTATACTCTTATGCGGTAGCCTTTGAGCAATTCAAAATTTCTATATTTTGTTGTAATTAAAAAATTTCTTTACTCTTATGCGGTAGCCTTTGAGCAATCCAAAATTTCTATATTCTGTTGCAATTAAAAAATTTCTTTACTCTTATGCGGTAGCCTTTGAGCAATCCAAAATTTGTATAAGTATTTTGTTGCAATTACAAAATTTCTATACTCTTATGCGGTAGCCTTTGAGCAATCCAAAATTTGTATATTTTGTTGCAATTAAAAAATTTCTATACTCTTATGCGGTAGCCTTTGAGCAATCCAAAATTTCTATATTTTGTTGTAATTAAAAAATTTCTTTACTCTTATGCGGTAGCCTTTGAGCAATCCAAAATTTCTATATTCTGTTGCAATTAAAAAATTTCTTTACTCTTATGCGGTAGCCTTTGAGCAATCCAAAATTTGTATAAGTATTTTGTTGCAATTACAAAATTTCTATACTCTTATGCGGTAGCCTTTGAGCAATCCAAAATTTGTATAAGTATTTTGTTGCAATTAAAAAATTTCTGCACTCTTATGCGGTAGCCTTTGAGCAATCCAAAATTTCTATATTCTGTTGCAATTAAAAAATTTCTACAGGGTGTTCACGAAAAAACGCCCCAGCTCCTAGCGCTATTATTAGGAGTCCAATTGTAACAAACGATACGTCAAATTAAATGGTTCAAAAAGTACTACAATGTGTAGCTCAAACATAATTTTTACCTGTTTCTCCATTCAAAGGTCAAAGGTCAACTTCATTTTTTCAAATTACAACCTTATATTTTTCTTTGACAATTTGATAGAGATTTTTTTTCTGAATTCAACGATGTATCACAATCAATATTTCTGATTTATTTTAGGGTAATAAAGAAATTAGAATAATAACTAATATTATTAGCAGTAGGCTTTGAAAAATAACTGAGACGTAGCGGTGGCTATGGAAACGACGTCTCACAAATAAAAATTACTATTACTATTGTTGCAACAATGGTAATAACCATGGTAACCGGGACATTTAACTGGAGAAATACGTTAACATCGCCGTCAGAAACTGGCTATTAGTTTGTTTACCTATTTTTTGTAATAAAAATGAATAATAGTGAACTAGTGAAATAGTGAACTAAACGATCCACTGGCGTAGAATAAATTTGTGTAATTTCTTTTTAAGCGAGTTAAGGCGAGATCAATCATTTTATACAAAAAATTTGTGGTCTGATGAGTGTCAATTTACAAACAACAGACATTTTAATCGTTTCAATCACCGCTATTGGAGTGTAGAAAACCCACATATTACCATCGAACAAAATCCTCAGATAAAATTTTCGGTGAACGTTTGGTGCGGAATATTAGGCGCCAGGATACCTAATAGGACCAATTTTCATTGATGGAAATCTCAACCAAGAAAAATATCTTCAAATTTTGCCTGAAGACTTAGAAGAAATTTTAGATGACTTGCCGTTGCCATTGAATGGAATGAACTAGTATTTCAACAAGATGGCGCTGCACCACACAAAACGCTCTTATGATTAGGGACTATTTAAATATAGAATAATGAAGACAAATGGATTGGAGCATATGTACCTATACCATGGCCCGCCCGGTCTTGTGACCTCTAGAGTTTTTCTTTTGGGGATACATCCAAGATATTGTTTATGCTACGCGCCCGGAAACGGAGGAAATTTTGAGAGAGAGAATAGTCAACGCTTGTCGGGAAACACCAGCAGAAATTTTAATTAATGCTACACAAAGTGTAGGATCTAGATGTCGACGAAAATGTCTGGAAAGAAACGATGCCCAATTTGAACATTTTTGTTAATTTGCCATTTCTTTATTTAATTGTTTAGTTATTAAATGTTATCTGTTGTTGTTCATAAATTAATTCTTTAAAATACGTTGTTTCCGTACTGACACATCGTTTCCATAGCCACCGCTACGTCTCAGTTATTTTTCAAAGCCTACTGCTAATAATATTAATTATTATTTTAATTTCTTTATTACCCTAAAATAAATCAGAAATATTGATTGTGATACATCGTTGAATTCAGAAAAAAAATCTCTATCAAATTGTCAAAGAAAAATATAAGGTTGTAATTTGAAAAAATGAAGTTGACCTTTGACCTTTGAATGGAGAAACAGGTAAAAATTATGTTTGAGCTACACATTGTAGTACTTTTTGAACCATTTAATTTGACGTATCGTTTGTTACAATTGGACTCCTAATAATAGCGCTAGGAGCTGGGGCGTTTTTTCGTGAACACCCTGTATACTCTTATGCGGTAGCCTTTGAGCAATCCAAATTTTCTATACTTTTATGCGGTAGCCTTTGAGCAATCCAAAATTTCTATATTCTGTTGCAATCCAAAATTTCTATACTCTTATGCGGTAGCCTTTGAGCAATCCAAAATTTGTATATTTTGTTGCAATTAAAAAATTTCTATACTCTTTTGCGGTAGCCTTTGAGCAACCCAAAATCTCAACACAACGATTTTACACCGACACTGCCATGTCATAAATTTAATTGCAAAATATGACATCCTTAAATTTTCAATAAAAAAATCACTGCCGGAACATAAACCAACCCCCATTTTTCTTAATTTACTTTCATCAACATCATAAAAATTTAACTGATGTGGCCATCAAAAATTGAAGGTGGGCTTGCAGTCGAAAATTATTTTCGGTTTTGAAACACACGCTCGACATTCTAAAAATATTTTCAAGTGCGAAGCAATTGATTGAGGCGAAAATACCTGTACTTAGAATAAAAAATATCAAATGAAACAATAGCGCAGATGCCGGATGGGCCTTTTCGACCGGATGCGCAATACGGGCGCTTTTATAAAATAGTTCACTCTCCTGTACAAACACACAAATGTCGTTGTGAATTAAATTAAAAATAATCACAGGCTAATTCGAGACCGTTGCATGTTTTACGAATTTCGTCATGCGTTCACCGATTCGTTTATCAATTAGGTGAAATTTCATATTTCCTAATTACACGGTTTCATATATCACTGTTATCATCTGGCACAATTCAAGGAACTGTTTACTTGCAAACGGGGCTATTGAATTACAAGCCAACGGTTAAACATAAACTATTGTGATTTATTAACGTCGAAAAACAATCTTAAACAAACAAATTCGGTTTGTTTTCGACCGCAAGTGGCTTAATTAATTTATGGCTTGTTAAATGATAATTGTTTTTATTAACCCGGGGGGGGATTTTAAATGTGGAAATCTGAAATTTTCGGGGAATTTTCGCCATCTGTTGCGCTTGCCTCCCGGGGAGTGAATTAAGCCAGTAGCTGCACTTCCGTTAAACCGACTCAAGTCACACTTCAGCACGTGCCAACGGAAATGCATCTGCGCGTCCGTCTGTACGTCCAACGAATTTTTAATTTTAAAAATTGGAAAAAATTCTTACCGAAATAAAATCCCATCACAAAAATCAAACTTCTCAGCCAGGGATCCATTTTAATTGAGCACTAGGTTTATAAAAATTGAGAATTATTTAGGGCACTAGCGTTTCACATTTAAAATAAAAAAATGTTTTTTATGCACGTCTCTTCTGCAAGGAAGCCTAAACTAAACTGTTCTATTTTAATCCTTTTAACCACCATGCATGCTTAGCCAGCCAAGCATATATGGTGTCCATTTCAATTATTTCTGCTCTTCACTGACCCTATTGCTCTCTTGCTTTAATACTTCATGCATTGAATTTCGGTTATTCATTGGAGAAGGATAAAATGAGTTATGTGAACGGCTGTTCAAAAATGAAGTAACTTTTGAAAATAGCAATTTTAGTTTCTAATAAGCAAAATTAGAACTGTGAGTACAATTTTCCTGTGGGAAAATCGGGAATTTAATTTTTTATTAAATCCGAATTAAATACTACAAATAAATTAAAAGGTGAATATTCACTGAATTTTTTCTAATATTTTTTCAACGGCCTCGACAAAACTGGACACAACCAGATCAGGCCCAGGGTTAATTTTCTTTTCGTCCCCATCTTGATACTTCCCAGTCCTCACTAAAATCCCTCCAATTCCAGCATTCATTGCCCCTTGAATGTCGTCAGTGACATCCTGAAAACTCAATCTGCAGTGCCCGCCATATTGTTCGCACCATATGGGACAAACTTTCAGCTGGGACTTCTTTAAAAATCTAAATCTGCGAGCGATTTTTGGTTTCAGAGATAATGGAATTTATCGAAACTTGAAAAACTGAAAAAAAATCATAATTTTAAGATGAAAATTATTTTTGATGAAATTTGGGTAACATTAGTTAGATATGCCAGTTATGAAATCAGATCACTTTCTTCAACCGATGTCCAAAAAAATTCTTATTTTTCAAATTTCAACTTTTTCTTACAATTTCCACGTGTAATCTTGAATTTTAATTATTTCAAATCTAAGTATAGTTAGTTTATTTATTTTTGTCTTAAAAAATTAACTAAACTAGTACAATCTAAATTACAAATGAAATTTTTAATTTCAATCGAAATTCTGTCGTTATTTTACATTTTTGGTGCAAAACTTTTTTATCACGGAAAATCAAATTTTAAGTTTCAGCTTGTTTTTTAATTTACTCAAAATACATAACTTAACAATTAATGTGAATAAATACAAAAAAAGCGTATTTTTCCGTTAAACGCACTAGAAAATTATAATAATAAGATCATAGTCATATTTTATATAAATTCATAAATAGCCATCGATACTGTTTCAATAGACGAATAACTGTTTTATGTTTGACAGTATTATCAGTATTTTCACAGTGGAACGTAAATTAATTAAAAGTGAGAAAATTGAAATTGTTTTAATTGTAGGTGACAAATGTAAAACGTTGAGAGAGACAGAGCTATTTAATTTTTAATTCCGACAGCTTGGTAAAAATATCTCCCATACAACAGTTGGACAAATTTATTCAAAATTTAAAAGTATGGGAACCATTGCAAATAAATTTAAACATCCACATAGTCATTGGATCACTGACGAAGAACACAAGCTGCAAATTTTGCGAACAGTTTCTTCCAATGGAGTTGTAAACTCGCAGAATGGCCGTTGATGGGCAGATGAAAATTCAGATTTTCAAATAGAAGCACGGAATCAATATGAATGTGTGGTGTGGAATCTTTAATAACCAAATATTTGGACCACACTTAGCAATAATTTAAATACAAAACAATCGTTGTTATAACTACAACAATTATTACAACGAAATTAATCTAGGATTAACTAATACTGTCAAGTATCCATGCCTATCTACGAATTTGTATAAAATATGACAGTGATCTTATTATTATAACTTTCTAGTGCGTTTAATGGAAAAATACACTTTTTTTATTTATTCGCATAAATTGTTAAGTTACATGTATTTTGAGTAAATTAGAAAACAAGCTGAAACTTAAAATGTGGTTTTTCGTAATAAAAAGGCTTTGCACCAAAAATGTAAAATAACATGACAAAATATCTTTTGAAATTAAAAATTTCATTTGTAATATTAGATTGTACCAGTTTAGTACATTTTTTTAAGACAAAAATAAACAAATCAACTATACTTAGATTTGAAATAATTAAAATTCAAGATTACACGTGGAAATTGTAAGAGAAAGTTGAAATTTGAAAAATAACCATTTTTTTGAACATCGATTGAAGAAACTTATCCGATTTCATAATTGGCATCGCATCTACTGTATATCTAACTAATGTTACCCAAATCTCATCAAAAATAAATTTCATTTTCTCTGAAACCAAAAATCGCTTGCAGAATCCGAGTAGCTCTTTTTGAGTTTTTGAACATGCACAAACTTTTGGCAGATTTAGATTTTTAAAGAATTGTGATCAAGCAAAACTAACATCACCAATCATATACGCCTCTTCAGGTTTAATATCCCCTAAAGCTGCTTTAAAAAATGTCTCGTTGGGTTTGCCCACGACTTCTGCTTTACATTGTGCAGAATATTCAAACCCCTTAACAAAATATCCGGGACCTAACGCCAAACCATCGGTGCGTTTGTAATACTTGCCGGCATGAATTGCAATTAATTGTGCCCCATCTACCAAGCATCTACAATTAATATTCAGTCATCAATTTTGGCAGAATAATTTAATACCTAAACGCTTCATTTAAGCGGTCGTAATGAAATTCAGTCGGAGCTAGTCCTACCACAACGGCGTTCGGTTTTTCATTGGGTTTACAAGCGAGCCCTTCGAAATCTTCTAGAGCTTCCGGTGACACCAATAACAACGGTTTTAATTGTCGATTGGTGATTACTGATTTCGCTGCCGCTAGAGAACTGAATATTTCTTCACTCTGCAGCTGGAAACCCAAACTAGTTAAGCGATTGTATAAGAATCTTCTACTTTCTTTAGTAGTGTTTGTGACAAATTTAATCGTAAGATTTGCTTTTCTTAACCTAAAGTTCAAAAATTATTTTTGGTTACGTTTATGTGTGCGTACTTATTTAAAGCTTCCGCTGCTCCTGGAATTGCTTCGTTTTCGATGTGCAGAGTGCCGCTTAGGTCGATTAAAACGGCCCGAATCATTTTTGACAGCATTTGAAAAATGTGACATTTGGTGACAACCACAGATAACAGATTGCCGCTTCATTACAAATATATGGCAACACCGACCTCAATGACAATTAATCTAACTATTTAGCCCAGAAGCAAACCTTTGCTTATCATTTTTCTTTTGAACTAAAATTTAACAGCGGGTTCTTGAAAATGAATTTTATTCATATTTTTTTACTTACACAGATAGGTACTACGCAATTAAAAACTCTGTGAATTAAATATTTCTTTAATTAACACACATATACATACATACATATAACATACTGTGTAAACCAACATTATAACATATTTTGTAAAACACAATGTAGGTAAATCAACATAAATATAACATATTATACAAAAACCAACGTAAACCGACACATTTAACATATTATGTAAAACACAATTTAAACCAACATATGTAACACATTGTGCAAAACACAAAACAATAAATTATTACAACAATAAATAATGTGAGTAGAAGAAATGTATATTCAAATAATTAGAAATACAGGCATCAAAAGCTTGCATTCTAGGAAAAGTTTTTGAATATTGGATTTTAATCTATATATATATATAGATCTTCTTCTACAACCAAATTTTGAAACATTACTATTATTATTAAAATACAAAATATACTTTCTCCCAACAAAATTTACAGTAACTTGTAACAACTTTGAATTTTGAATTGAACCAAGTAAAATTTATTTTATTTAAAATAGCCAGAATACATTGTTTAACGTTTAAAATGTACCCATGCAATTTCAAAAATTCGGAAACGATCTTTTTTATATCATTTTTTATAAATTAATTTTACCTTGTATATTGTTCCTTTTTTATTCCCATGGTCACTTTTTGTTACAATTTAAAATATTTTAAACAAACATTTTAAAAAACACATTTAGACACAAAACGTTGTTGTCATTATACACAAAAAACCAATTGAACCAAGTAAAATTTATTTTATTTAAAATAGCCAGAATACATTGTTTAACGTTTAAAATGTACCCATGCAATTTCAAAAATTCGGAAACGATCTTTTTTATATCATTTTTTATAAATTAATTTTACCTTGTATATTGTTCCTTTTTTATTCCCATGGTCACTTTTTGTTACAATTTAAAATATTTTAAACAAACATTTTAAAAAACACATTTAGACACAAAACATTGTTGTCATTATACACAAAAAAAACTTATATAAATTTAATTTTACAGAGATTTTAGAAAAAAAACTTTCAAAATAAGCATTCCTAATGGTTTTCAAAAAAATAAATAAAATTTAAAAAAAAAAATTTAAAAAAATTATGACTAAGCAATGTTTTGTGTCTTTGTTTAAAATGTTTTAAATTGTAACAAAAAGTAACCATGGGAATAAAAAAGGAACAATGTACAAGGTAAAATTAATTTATAAAAATTTATCTCATGTGTGGACAATTATTAAGTTAATTTTCTATATCAGGTACAAAATACACAAATTCTTTAATAGGATAAATGTACGTAATCGAGTTTCTTCATTTTGTTCGAGAAATGAAATTAATAAATTGTGTGGTTTCATTGGATCTGATACCAAACAATTTTTACAAATATTACAATTTAATAATTTTGATTTTCTCAATAAGTACCCGGATACATAGGAAAAAGTTTGTGTATAATTGTGTTATCTGACAAATTAATTTGGAACGCAGCAGTAAAAAAGAATCAACCCAATCTGATCCATTTCACTATTTCAAAAAAAAAAGATAAATTAGATATTACACACCTGGTTTTCACTTAAAACTTAAAAACCTTAAAAGCATTGAAACAAGTAGGCTTACAAAATTTCACAACGTCTCCAATATGAGATTAGTGAAGAATAACAAAATCAATTTTGCGAATTAAGCATTTTAAAATATAACCGTTGCGTCTGACCTTCCGATGTCCTTGTATCAACGTTTCCCGCGTATTTATTAAATAGTTTCAATGAACCGACCCCGAGGGCCGTGGTGACAGCTTTTCAAACCTTCCCGCTAGTCCCTGGTGACAATTTATGAAGAAAGTCCCTAGATAAATGGCTATTGTCACGCCGTTGAAACACGTAGTATCGTTTTGACACACGTTAGGTTATTATGATGTTTTTCGATTAATTTTGTTATTTTCACAGAACGGTTTTCAATATTACTGTAAATGTAAGTCTTGGTGGTCTATTATAAATTGTCATCCGCCTATATTTGAGTGTAGTGGCCAGATTTGATAAGTGTTTGAAGGCTGTGTCATTGAAGTGCATTCCTTTTTGCTTAAATGCGTTGTTTTGCGTCAGTTAATTAATTGTTTTTCGCCAGTCCAGTCACTAAAACGCGCACGCAACGATCCTTTCCGTAATTTGACATAAAATTGCGAAATACCAACCTGTTTACATGTGAGTGTCACAATCCTTTTGTTCCTTTTAGGCATGGGTTGCAGACGAAGATAGCACAATGTGGTCTTCACAAAATGTAAATAACACACAAAATAATAACCAGAAGCATGACACGCATTTAAAAACGCTGGGCATGACTTCGGCCATATCGACAGCACCGCCGAAGCCTTCAGATATTACCAAAACGACTGAACTAGAAGAAGCACTAAAGCCCTTCGATGTGTTCGAATCCGATCAAGAACTGAGCCATCGCATGATTATACTAAGTAAATTGTATTCACTCGTTAAAAAATGGATTAAAGACGTCTCCATCGCCAAAAACATGCCCGAAAGCGTCGCTGAAATTGTTGGAGGAAAAATATACACGTTTGGAAGTTACAGACTAGGGGTGATTTAATTAAGATTTTTGGTCAATTCTCCTCATTGATGGGGTTGTTTCAGGTTCATAATAGAGGAGCCGATATCGATGCGTTGTGTGTTGCACCCAAACATATATTTCGGACTGATTATTTTAAATCGTTTTTTGAATTGCTGAAGGAACAGACGGAAGTGACTGACTTGAGGGTAAGTTTTTCGAGTAACCCAACACCCAGAACGCTCAAAATAATTTTTAGTTATATTAAAAAGGAGCTGTTTTATGGTGCAGTCACATGCCATTGTTATGTAACCTCAATCCTTGCAAATATTTTGAGAGCCTGGTGAAATCAACAAGTGTTTTCAATTTTTGGTCAAGAAATAAAGCTTTTCAATAATATCCTTGTGTCTGTTTGGGTCACGAAAGAACCCCCAGATTATCACCAACCGATCAAACAAGCTAACCTCAAATTTAAACGTCAGTTTTATAGTTGGGCATTTCTAACATTAATTTTCTAAAAAGACGTTTATACAGGGTGATTTCTAAAAAACGTCCCATCTTCTAACTCAGTTATTTATTGCCCGATTTCAGAAAAAAAAATAAAAAATTAGTCGAGTTATACAAGAACGTATTAATTTGGATTTTTTCCCACATTAACTTCAATGCGAAGCGACAGTCAACTTGTTTTTTTCAAATCGCAATGTATACATTTTTTTATTTATTGTAGTAGAAGATTTTTTTCTAAATCTAATGATATCTAACAACTTGACCTTTAAGTAATATTAAGGAGAAAAAAATATATTTTATCAAAATAAGTCGGGGTTCTAATAAATTTTTTTAGCATGCCTTGAAAAACAATAAGATCATCACGTGATAAATGTCATTTGAGTGTCAATATACGAGTTTCATTCAAATTTTCAGCTATTTTATGATTCGAATTTCTAATTTTTATGTGAAATAACACATTGATCATGAATAATAATGAATTGACTGAAATATTTTATTCAAATAACAAAACCAGTTCAAGCAAAACAAAAAAATGTCCTTCTAAATATTGCTCAAATTGGCCACCATCTTGTTGAATGCACAACTGGCACCTTCTACTCACTTCTTAGTTTGCATTCAATATAAAATTAGGAGAAATTTCGCGACAAACATTGATAATCCTGTCTCAAAATTTCTACGTTTTCTGCATTGGTTAGATAAACTGGGCCTTGAACATAGCCCCAAACCTGCCGACCACCGAAATGGTCCATATGTTCCTAACCATTCTTCAGCAAATTTAACTTCTAGCCAATTAGTATTAATTCTGGCATTGTGTGAGGTGCTGAAAATAAAGTCCATTGAGTTCCGCAAGAGGCAATTCGAATCATAAAATAGTTGAAAATTTGAATGAAACTCTTATATTGGACATTTATCTCGTGAGGATCTTATTGTTTTCCAAGGCATGCTAATTGTTTTTTACTGGAAGCCCGACTTTTTATAAAAAAATTTTTTTTTTCTCCTTAATATTACTGCAAGGTCAAGTTATTAGATATCATTGGATTTAGAAAAAAATCTACCACGATAAATAAAAAAATGTATACATTGCCATTTGAAAAAAAAAGTTTACTGTCGCTTCACATTGAAGTTAATGTGGGAAAAAATCCAAATTAATACATTCTTGTAGTACTTACTCGACTAATCATTTATATATTTTTTTTTCTGAAATCGGGCAATAAATAACTGAGTTAGAGCGTGGGACGTTTTTTAGGAATCGCCCTGTATATAATTTTTTTTACCAAAAATTACGTTGCAATTGTGATGGTGTGGGTTAAGAACGTTCTGTGAATTTGTAGGCTGTCGAGGAAGCGTTTGTGCCGGTTATAAAAATGAAGTTTGATGGCGTAGAGATCGACATGTTATTTGCCCAACTGCCTCTGAAAGAAATTCCTGACGGCATGGACCTACGAGAAGATTTCTTGCTCAAAAATCTGGATCCGAGGTGCGTGAGAAGCTTGAACGGCTGCAGGGTCACTGATGAAATATTGAGACTCGTTCCTAATATCGACAATTTCCGACTGGCCTTGCGGGCCATAAAGCTGTGGGCTAAAAGTAAAAAACCGAAAATGTGTCAATGGAATTTTATTTCTGAATTGTTTTAGAGCACGGAATTTACAGCAACGTCTTGGGGTATTTGGGGGGCGTGTCGTGGGCCATGTTGGTCGCGAGGACTTGCCAACTGTACCCCAATGCGGCGGCAGCGACGCTGGTTCACAAATTTTTCTTGGTGTTTTCACAATGGAAATGGCCACAGCCGGTTTTGTTGAAACAGCCTTTTAATGTGAATCTCGGATTTCAAGTTTGGGATCCCAGAGTAAGCGACTGTAATAATTTGAATTGTTCTAAATGTTTGCTTTCGTAGGTCAACGTTCAGGATAGATTTCATTTGATGCCAATCATAACACCAGCATATCCACAGCAGAATTCGACCTTTAATGTTTCAGCTTCGACGAGAACTGTAATGATCGAAGAATTCAAGGCCGGGCTACAGATCACCGACGATATTATGCTTGGGAAGCAAACTTGGGATAAGTTATTCGAAGCACCGTTATTTTTTCTGAAGTACAAGCATTTCATTATATTGTTGGTTAGTGCCGCAACAGCAGAAGACCATTTGGAATGGACCGGCTTGGTTGAGAGTAAAATTCGATTACTTATAGGTATGTAGTTATTTCAAAGTATTTTAATGGGTCATTCCACGTGAACTCACAATCTGGTGGCCAACATGTCATGGAGTTGTGTGTACTATACTGCGTTTTTTAATTCCAGAAATGGTTACAAAGCTGTGACAAAACAGAACAGAACTGTTTTATGCTATCTTTTCTAATTTAAAAGTTATATTACTAATTTAACCTTAAACTGAGATATGTAAAATGCCATTACTATCAACATAAAGTTAAAATAATAATTTTTCAGTCTTCCAACCTTTTCTGGAATTAAAAAACGTGTATATGCAAGCACAGCTTAAAATCAAATTTTCCGGTGATTGTTTATTTACGAGTTGGTTTAATGAATAGGAAATCATGCATTAATGACCCCGATTAATGAATAACTTCTTATTAATGAACGATTTCAGTATCAATGTAACAAAACATACCATTACATTGAAATGCCACTTTATTTAATTAGCCCAGTCAATTTAAATATCTGTAGATGCGAAAGGTCAGGTAGTTTTGATTTTTTGGTATGTTGTATGTATAGGGGCAATGTTAAAAAGGCCAAGTTTTCGACCTCGCCAGTGCGCCGGCGAAATTTGTGACCTTGTTCTGGTTTTCTCGAATTTTTTGCATGATGAGTGGATTGACAAAAAAAATCATTCAATTCTTTTAATAAGGTTTACCACAATTTAAAACAAAAATCATCTTCCTGAGAATATTACTTTTTGAGATGCAGTCATTCAAATTTCGAGCGAATTTTCAAAAGAGTACAGGTTCCCTCTTGATAAGTGGCTCCAGATATTTTTTTAAAATTGTACAGGCTATCTTGTAGCAGATACCTTGTGCTACATCCGCCCAAAAAAAGTATTATTTTCAGGAAGATGATTTTTATTTTAAATTATGAAAAATTTACTGTACTTTAAAAACAAACTGAATGATTTTTTTTTGTTTTGTCAAACTACTTCATGCAAAAAATTCGAGAAAACTAGAACAAGGTCAAAAATTTCGTTTTACGTTTGATTCGCTTAATGTTTTTTTTTTGCGTAAACCGGGGTATTACTGTATCTATTAATTTAAAATTAAAATTTTTTTCGTTGAAAACAATTAAATTAGATTTTCTTCAATTTCATAAGATTCAATCAACAGAAAAATATTGCAACCAACTGCTCTCATTAACGCAACCAATTTTGAAATTCGGCTAATTTAACCGTTATTTGTTTGATGAAGAAAATTCTAAAAAAATTGGCAAATTTATCAAATTTAACACTGAATTTTGCCATTCAATTCTGTGACATGCTTACATGTTTACTTTTTAGGTACATTGGAGAGGAATCCACACATAACGTTAGCACACATAAACCCGGAACGTTACGACATGCTAGAAGCGAAAAAAGAACCAAACAGCCACACCATAATGTGGTTCATAGGTTTGGAGTTTGAGAAAACCGAAAACCTTAACTTAAATTTAACAAAAGACATACAAGCATTTATTGAAACTGTGACAAGCCATGCGATTCACATAAACATGTTTAAGGAAACCATGAAATTGGAACCTAAGCACGTCAAGAGAAGAGAACTCAGCCATTATCTGTCGCCTAGCGTGCTCAGAAAGGACCGCAAGACCGTCAGCCCAGTCGCCAAGAACGGAGTTGAGAATCGCAAGCGAGTTTCGGAACCGAGCACCGAACCGCCCACTAAACGTCCCAGACTGGCAGACGATGTGCATTCGACGACGGTAAATTTTGTTGCTTATTTCTGTCACTTTTTAATTTTGAAACTCACTAATGTCCCTTTTGATTTCTATAGTTTTAGAGTAATTAACCTGACGTTAGAAAGTTGTAAGTATCAGTTTAATGGACCAAATTTGTTTTCCTGTTTTTCAAACCACTAATAGGCCAAGTAATAGAGCAAAATAAATGTCGTAATTTAACAAAAATACTACCTGGAAACCGACTGTGCGATTATGTCAAACACAGTTAGTAGATGAATTCTGCATAATTTCCAACTCAAGAATCATAATTTTTAATTTGTTATAAACAATTTTCAACAAAAAATCGCGTTTTGTTTTAGTTTTTTGCTTGCAAAATTAAAACTAATGAAGCAATCTTAACGAAGTCAATAGACGAATTGTAGAGAATTAAATTGCGAAGAGAATGAAAGGTCGAAAGATCGGATAATTAGAAACGAAGGAAATGCGGAAAACTCAGTGTCTCTTAAAAAATTCACAATTTCGCCATTTTTTAATTTTAAAAACTGAAACTTTGATAGTCCAACAGGGTCGGGGTTTTGCACACATAAAGTACAGTAGAATCCGCTTATAGCGAGGACGCACGGGAGTTTGAAATTAGCTCGTTATAAGAGGATTTCGTTAAAAGCGGATTATTATGTAAAGACATTTTTTTATTGAAAATATTATTTGTTCACATAAATTAGTAAAATGCGTTACGTTACAGTTGTTTCATATATAAATTTAGGCGTACTTATTAACCGAAATAGTCTGTAATAGTCTGTTTCGTCAATTAAATTTTCCAAATTTGCCAAAAAATGTTCCGCACCATTTAGAGTAGTTTCGGCTTCAAAAAAACTCTTCCATTTTGCCAGGCACTTTCTAATTTCCGTAGACAAAATCTTTTCTAGTAAAAGGGCCGGTTCATCATCATCAGATTTAGTAATTTCAGTTTGAGTTTGATTGTATTTTTAGTTTACATTCTCAACCATGTCATCCTCATTTGGGATTTCACTAGTACATACAAAATTGTCAACCGTCACATACTCCTGAAAGTTGACTTTTTCAGCCTTTAATGCGATACAAAGTTCACTTTGCCAATTTTCAGCTGGGCCAACTTCTCCTATAAATCAAGCATGTTTGAAACAATTTTTTATTGTGGTTTGCGTAATACTTTTCCAAGCTCGATCTACACATAGAATGGCGTCTAGAAGTGTTACCCGATACTCTTTTTCCATTTCAATGCCATCTATCCAATGCAACACAAGTATTTTTCGAAAATAAAAATTAAGGAAGTTTATAATTCCTTGGTCCATGGGCTGCAGTATCGAAGTCGTGTTGGGAGGTAGAAATGCCAACTTGATATTTTTTTACGTTTAATTTACAGGAGGTTGACATGATAATTCTTCGGTAACCTAAGTGAAACTGATTATTTACGGCCTGAAGCCTGATTAGTTGGAATCAGCACATTTCTAAGTAAACCATTATCAATATTAGTCAAAGGTATATGTTTAGATCTCGCTATATCAGAATTTTTTGATATAAAATTTCAATACAACCAACGTTATAACCGGAGTCTCGTTATAACCGATCTCGTAATATGCAGACATTTTTAACCGCGTTTGCATAGTAAATCAAATTTCCCTATGTGTATTGCTCGTTATAAGCGGTGTCTCGTTATATCCGGTATTCGTTAAAAGTGGATTCTACTGTAATTAGAACCACGGAAAAGCCGGAAAGCCAGGAAAATTCAGTGTTTTCTTAAAAAATTCACAACTCCGACATTTTTTATATTTAAGAACTGAAACTTTGCACAAAGCTAGCTATTCGATCAGGTCTTTCGATCTCTCATTCTCTTCGTAATTTAATTATCTACAATTCGTCTATTGGCGTCATTAAGATTGCTTCATTAGTTTCCATTTTACAAGCAAAAAACTAAAAAAAACGCAATTTTTTGTTGAAAATTATTTATAACAAATTAAAAATTATGATTCTCGAGTTGGAAATTATGCAGAATTCATCTGCTAACTGTCCTTTATGTAATCGCACAGTCGGTTTCCGGGTAGTATTTATGGTATGAAAAAATGCGTGATTGCTTGGTCATAACCGTTCTGTCAATTTTTTGTTAATGAATACAAAGTTTTTTATTTCAGCATGAGGACAACTCAAACCTGTCATTAAACGATGACTCGAACAGTAACATAAGCGTAGCTGAGGAAGCAGCGACTGCCATGCCACCGCCTCATCCATCAGACAGTTCACTCTCTCAAACGTTATGTACCTGACATTCTTAGTATCGATACGGATAATTTTTAAGCTGTGCATATGTGAGTTTACTACTTATGAGCACACGAAAACTTAACTGGCCTATTAGTTTATTTTCAGGTAGAGCTATCGTCAATTGCGCTCTACATTAGGTCACGTACGTATTTAGTTTAGTGTGATACGCCCCCTTGTAAAATATTATCGCAAAGTGCAATGTAATTTAATGCTTGAAATAGGCGTGTGTGTACAATGAGATGCGGCGTCCATGGTGATAGTGTCTATGTTTACAAATTTTTTTCTGGACTTTAAGGTATTGTTTTCGATTTGTCTTGTTTAATGTTACCGCAATTATGTGAAGAGAAAATAAGAATGTAAGTTTAGTTGCGATAATATTTTACCATTTTATTTTTTACTGTAAATCGATTCAGAGCTGCGAATGACGGATGCAGTACGTTAATAACACTGTCCAAAATGAATTTTAAGCAGTTAAGTGTCGTATAAAATGGTCTTTTTAATGGTGCAATCGATTAGCGCGCATTCTATTTAGAAGATTTCATCTTTATATGTCCGTAGGGTTATTAATGCAAAGGGCCCTTTTTAAGTGATAAGCCAATTGTTAGATAAATGTAGACATAGTTATATATTTTTTATTTTTGTGAACATGTGCTATCTATATTTTTTCTCAAGCACTGTACATAGTTATCATTGCATACTCATTTGTTTCTTGTGGACGTATTCGTAAATGAAAAAAAAAACGCAAAAATACGATTAAGGGGAAGAAATTTCTTAGTTGAGGCACTGTTTAAAGTTCATTTTGTTGTGGAAATTCTTCTCAGTTCAATGAAGAAGATATTAATTTATAATTTTAGGTAAATTTGTATCATCTGTATTATTTTAAATAAAAAATAATCGTTCTTCCCCAATGCTAGTTTTATTTTCCTTCTTTTCATCCCACCAACAACTAGGGGAGAATTGGGCAAAACGAGGTATTACGGTAAAATGAGGTACCTGGTGTTTTGGCTCTGTTCTTACAAAAATCTACTTGGAAATTATTGAAATCAAACCATTTTCCCAAAACGAATAAATGGCATAACGGTCAAAATATTTGCATTGAGATTACTTGCTTTGTGAGTGGCAGTTTGTTTTTCAAAGCAATCGTTACTTGGTAAGAGCTCTGTTGTGATTCAATTGTGCATAAACTTTGTTGACAATTTATAAGGCTGCTTTGTAAAGTGGCTTGTCGCTTTGTATTGCGGCGGATTCTACAATATGGCTGCGACATATCTATTTTTCAAGCAAGAAAAACAAGAAGACTAGATACAGTTGTTACAGATGCTCTAATCATGTGTATTTACAGCATTTAACGCCCATATGCAAGGACTGTATCGAAATGCCGGCGGACTAGATTATGCAAAGTTTATAGCTCGCTATACTGTTGTTGAAAGTGTTTTTTTTTCTGATATTATATTTTTTTCATAAACGTTATTATTTTATTAATTACAACATTTAAGATTTTGACAAAGAATTAACTTTTTCAATTGTTTAGAATTATTAAAATAGTTTGTTGTTGAAAAAGCTAGAATTTTAGTTATTTTGTTGTCGTTTTTTAATTTTATGCAATTTGTTATTTTGTCAGAAAAGGAGTATTTTATTGATATCCAGTGAAAAAGTGACAATAATACTCTGAAACCGGAATTTTCTCTCTGATACCGAGGTTAGTAACGAGGTCCTATGTCTGCAAGTTAGTAACGGAGGGTTAGAGAACAATATTCCTAATTATATAATTGTTATTGTTGCTGTGTTAGAAAATATGCACATATCCCCTAATTTACCACAAAAGAAATTTATCTATTTATTTACTTTTTTAAGTTGGTCACACATTAATGCATTCAAATTTTGAAAAATGTGCCAACTTAACATTAAAAACAATCAAATTGCGATTTTTATTGAGGGCCCGGTAAGTTTTGTACAAAATAATTTAAAAATAGTGCAAAAATGAAAGTTACAACTTGTCACAACAAACCAAAAATTTTAGCTCTATTGATTTTCAGAAGTTTAGTTAAACCAACCAACTAATGTTGCACAGCGCACATTCAGAAAACCCTCCAATATATCGTTGGTCCGCCAACTACCCTTAAAACACAGTCGACCAATTCCATCCTGATCAAGCCAATAACAACTTCAGCTTGCACTACTGAAAAGCGCCACAATGCAGCATCCCAATGGAGCCTTTTTACACTCCCCAAAATTTTAAACCAAAATCGCCAAAATGAAGTTTTCTTTAATAATCGCCAATCAGTTCTATTTATTAACCCAAACCTTATGTGAGTATCAATTTAAAACAAACAATCGTTCAAATAATATTTTCAGGCTCAAGTAACGTCACAACAAAACGCACATTCGACGATGAATATTACTTAGACTACGATTACGAGGTAAATGGAAGCTTTTCTCAAACGAGAAATGTTAAATTGGATTCTTTAATATTACCGAATCCTGAATCGTTTGAACCTCGACTAATTTTAGAAGATTTACCGAATATCGAGTTACCGGATGATTCCCTGGCCGATACGGATTTACGCGATCACGATTTCATAGACAACTTGATGTACGTCTACTACGGCTCGCACAACAAGAGCGAAAGCAATTACGGCTCGGAAATAATAATAATTGGGTCGGTTTTGAGCTGTGCGGCCCAACTGCTAACAATTTTTTGTGTCTTATTGCGCAGAAGGAATTTATATGTGCGAAAGGAGATCAGCCAAATGTTCCTGCATTTAATGGGGTGTTTGTGTGTGTCAAATTTCCTGTTCATGTTCGGAGTTAACGTAAGAAATTCAACTGATTTTAATTTATTATTAAAAAAAAAAATTCCAGGCGATTAAAAATCAGACCAAATGCCAAGTGATAGCTCTCGTCTTGCATTATTTAAATCTCTTGACGTCGTTTTGGATCTTCATCTACACTTACTGCATTTGTAGACGCCCCAACCCGAAGAATTACATTTTCGGATGGACTTATTTGCTGCCGGCGGCTCTGACAATATTATTCTTCGTAATGGAGCCAAACGGTTACGAATCGAAACGGTTTTGCTTCCTATCGGTACAAAAGGGGATGATTTTAAATTACATGTCGCCTGTGTCGGCTCTTATAATCTTAACAACTGTTTACTGTTTGAATGGAATTCGTAAAATTAATTTAAAACTTTCTAAATTAGAACTGAGCTCTGCTGAGTCTTTAAGCATGTTAAAGCACGAGTTGGATGTGGAGAAGAAGCAAGTTTGTAGCAGCGAGGAAGAGATCGTTAGTTTAAAGGAATGTAAAAGTTGCTTGAAATTACTGTGCGTTTTACAAACTACCTACGATGTTGTCTGGTTTATGGTAGTTTTGGCGCTGGAAAATGTCAACTACAGCAACTGCATGCCTGTTTTTTACTCAGTTTCTGCGTCACTTTTGGTAAGGTTGTCCTTCTTGATAAGTGGCTCCAGATATTTTTTTGAGAATTGTGCAGGTTATCTTTTTAGCAGATACAAAAAATCTCCCAAAAATTTTATTCTAGGGTGTAGGGTAGGGTGTAGCGCGTGGTATCTGCTAGAAGATAACCTGCACAATTTTCAAAAATTATCTGGAGCCACTTATCAAGAGGAATACCGTGCAATGTTCTTTAATTGCATTTTCTAGAACTGGTACATTTTCATAAAATCAAGGGCCTTCTTACCAACGATTTCAACCATTCCTGAGCTAACAGAAGCTACGAAAATCCATGATAACGTTGGTCCTATTTCCTCTCCATCGCGAAGAGGCTCATCAGACAACATTCCACTTCTGCTTAATTCGGATGGTTGCACGGAAATGAAGGAATTGAGACAGGAAACAATCAGCACTATTAGCACTTAAGGGGCATTTTTAATTTTCTTCGAGACATTGACCTACGTCAGTATTACTAAATTAAGTCAATTGCAACTAGTCGTGTTAAAACGTAGTTTGTAAAATAAAGTTGTTCCTTTCAATTTTTGAATTTTGGTCCACATGCCGAACCCTAACCTAGAATAATTTTGAGGTTAAGTGCGTTAATGGCGGTTTTGAGCACGATGGCATCACAGTTTACTAAAGACGGCAAATATTTCGCACAGTTAACGTTCGAAGGTAAATTGAGAATATGGGAAACCGCGACGAGCACGTTGGAACAGGAATACATACCAGATTATCACCTCACGTCGCCTTGTACGTGTTTACAGTTCGTGCAAACTAGGTCCAACATTAAGGTAACCATGTGCTTTTTAATTCCAATAATCGTTAAATTTACGCATTTAGAGCGGTTCGCCTCGCAAGAAAAAAAAAAGAGAATCCGATTTATCGACAGCTCCGTACATTACATTAGGAACAACATCAGGAACTCTATTAGTTTATTCGATAAGGAAAGCCGAGTTAGAAGTTGTAATAGACAGTAAGACCAGCGAAACAGTATCATGCCTGTCGTGGGTCGACGATAACATAGTGTATTCAGGTGCAAACCAACATGTTTTGCTGTGGAATTTGGAAAAAAAATCGATTGAAAGGTAAAAACATTGCAGTGTTTGATCCAAAATTGTAATTTTGAACGTTTTAGTAAATGGAAGGCAGGAAATGAGACGATCACAGCCATTTTAAAAGTGCCAGGGCGCAATAAGATTTTAACGGCGTCGAGAAGTATCAAATTATGGGATGTCAAGAGGAAAGAGGTTTTAAAAGTCTTCACGGGACACAGCTATGAAGTTGTGTTTTTGCAGTATGTAAATCCACGTGTCAATGCAGATGCCTACATTATAAGTGGATCGAAAGTAAGCTGGTTTCATTTAAAGGCAAATTAATTAATTAATTAATTTTTTCAGGGTGATCGCTTAATTAGTTGCTGGTCACTAAATGAAAGTACGGATACGAATGCAATTGCTAGTTTTTTAATGGAAGATGTAGCTAATAATGCCACAGTTGTAACTAATTCAAATAATGTGACGAGTATGGCTGTTGTAACAAGAAGTGGTGTTATTCACGTTTACCAACACACTTTAAATGGGTATGAACCAATTCTTTATTAATGTTAAGGGGGCCGGGTATGCTAGGCAGCTCCCATAAGGATCAATATATTGCATAAGTACACTTTTCTCAGGAACTGTTAAACAGAGTTCAACCAAATTTCCCACACATTTAATTTTAAATCTTGAGCTGTTGAATAGAGGATTCTCAAAATTTTGTATACTCAAAAATCGTTATGCAAAAAAAGAAAAAATTACACTAAAATTTTTTTGAGCAAATTCCAGACATTATTTTTTAAATTCCTCTATTCAATCGCTTCAGATATACAGGGTGAGTTAAGCCAGTGGCCATAATACCTATTAAAAATTGCAATTTACATGTTACATCAGTTGAAGTTTACACTTTCAATTAGTGCTGCAAATTTTCCAAATGATTTTTATTTGAAGCCAAAAAACTAAAACAAAGTTTTGGGAAAAATTTCGATGTTTGGTATTTTATTTCAAAATTTGGCAAATTGTCCGTAGCATTAATATTTGCAATTTGTTTCTTAAAAAAATTATTACTTTTTTACGTTAAATCAAATTTAAGATAAAGTACGAAAAATTCTTTTATTTATGACTTTCCAACAACGGATAATGCGGTTTACCACCCTAACACTAGTTTATGTTCGACCCATAAAACTGGAGGAGACAGCATTTCGGTTGTTACCAGATCTGTATTCTGGAATTTGTAAGAATATTGAAATGGTACTAAACACAAATGTTCACTTTTCCACAAAACAAAGTTTTAATTTTAACTTTTCACCAAGGATGTTTAATTAGAAGATTTGTTGCGAATGTGAACGTTTCTTTGTTCACAAAGTTAGCTGAGGGTTATAACCAGGGTTTTTGGACTTTGGATGAGTTAAGCAATTTATTTTATGGGAAGGTTCAATAACCGATAGGTATATTGACTCTCAGACGCCAAATTAAAATACAAAATTGTAGGCAGATATACTTAGACAATTAGAAGGAGGTAGACGATTTTCCCATCAAGTTTAAAATCTAATATTTCAAAGATTATTTTTTATTATGAATATTATTTCCGTGTAGCTATTAGTTACGATGTTGTGAACTTTTAAAAAAATAGTCAAAACCCTAATTCCGAATCTGTGAAATGTAACGTACTTTTTAACTTAAGTTTATGACCGTCACAAATAATCAGTCAAGTACCATTGTTCGGTGAATTGGTCTGTTTATGTCAAATCATTTAAATACAGAAATAGCTTTATTTAATAAACGCAAATTAGTAAAATTATTTTAATTACACTAAATTGTGAAAATATTTAAAAATTAAAAACTAATAAATTGAAGAACTAGTAATTGAGAGAAAGCCAACATTTTATCTCATTAAAAAAAATAATTTTTTTCCTTGTTTCTACGTTCTTTAATAATATAAAATTATTCATGCAATTTATGAGAATTGACAAATGATTTTGAAGGGCTGTTTTGCCACCGGCGGTAAAACTTAACTCACCCTGTATATGTTTTACGACAGAAAAATTCCAAGGCTCTATCTTTATCCGTCTTGTAGAAAAATCTATCTAAGTGGAAAAAAGTCTACTTTTCAGGAGAAGCAAAAAACTAACTAACTGCTCGGGGTAGTCGCACGACTTTGCTGTCTTTATACTCAAATTTGAGATTCTTTTAATTATCGTAGAACTCTCAAAATAGGACAGTTTTGCTCAGAAAATAATGCAGTTATTGAATATGCAACAACAAAAAAATTACATCCAACCCCCTTTAATTAATTATTTTCTTTTAGAAAATGTATCAAACCAATCAAGCCAAAAACAACAGTGAGAGTGGCCTCCGACACGGGGCAAAAATCCACTGTGGCCCCAATTCCAATTTACGGTGCTTATTTCCAAGATGATTTGACTGTACTGATCTGTCATGGAAGTCAACTGATGCTCACATTCGAACCGTTCGTAATAAATGAATACGAAAAGGTCCAATGCTTAATCAGGAAAGAACCGCACGCCCTCAAACAACAAGAAAATCAAGTTCAAAAAATCGCAACTCCCCTCACAGACAATGTTAACTATTTAACGCCGCATACGTCCAGTGCGCAAACCACGAAACGAAAAGCCGAAGGCAAATTAGAAATTCCTATGGAAAAGAGACTTGAAAATTTAACTTTAAATAAATTGGACGGCAGTTCTAAAGTACCTAAAGCCAATAACGTAGCGCAATTATTAGTCCAGGGGCTGCACAGTAAAGACAAGGCTATTTTAAGGAGCGTTTTAAATAAAGGGGACGAGACGATGATTCAAAACACTGTGAAAAAGTTGCCCATGCCTGTCATCATACCGTTTGTGCAGGAACTTTCTAATTTGATCCAAGGAAAAACTCTTTCGTAAGTTTGTTAATTTGAGGTGATTTTTTTTTAATTGGGGCCTTGTAGGAGCCAAATCGGAGCATTGTGGTTTAAGCATGTCCTTCAGTTGCATGCAGGAATTTTATTGTCCAATCCTGATTTGCCAGAACTGTTGGGGCCAGCTTTGGGAAGCATAGAAAATAGGTTGACAATGCAGATGCCCCTTAATCGATTAAGGGGACGGTTAGACTTGATTATTTCACAAGCCAGCAATGTAAACAATGAAGAAAAAGAAATTGATGAAGCACTGCTTGTTTACAATGATAAAGGTAAGATGATGGGGAATGACTTCCTTTTCAATTTTCCTGAACTAATTTTTGAAACAAAAAACAAGAAAAATTTAAAAAATTGGCATTCACTTGCTTTAAATTATTGGACAACTAAAATGACAGTTCTATTGAGTAGCGCATGCGCACTGTATAACTTGTTTTTTTATATCCAAAAGATTCATAATATAATTGACAAATCATATTGTAATTATATTTGTTTTTTAATTGTGTGCTAATTTACAACTAAAAAAAGTTGAACAGCAATTTACAGAAAATTTTTATATTTTTTATAGATTCTAGTGACGAGTCTGAGATGGAAGCATTTGATACCTCTGGGCATTCAGACAGTGACCATGAATGGGTCGAAGATAGTAGTGAGAAAGAGGAAAGCGATGAAGTCAATGAAGTCGATGATTCCGATGAAGGGATGTCGTCATAAGGGCCTTATCAGTACTAGTTCTGTTTTTATGTTGAGAAGCTTTATCGTTGTTTCAATTTTAAAAAGCACGAAATCGTTTTTGATATATTTTTATGATATTGGTGGACCGAGTTGGATGTAAAATTTGTTAACGTGAAAATGTTGTATTTATTTTGAAATAAATGCAATTTTGTATTTACTTGATTTATTTTCAAACTTTTCCCTCAATGGTAAGGTTTTAATGAAGGCACTTTTATGAAGTTAAAATTGTTTCAATATTTAAGTTATATGTATTTTCCTAATAAAGCATTAAATGAAGAACAGTACAATCATTTAAGTTAACATTCAAAACAGATTCTACAACTTTTTTAATTATATTTCAGAAGTAACAATTGTAATTCAGTAAACATCAATATTGGAATTCAGAAAATGAATGCTTGATTCTTTAAATTTATTATCAAATTCTGAATTACAATTCATAATTTTTGAACTACAATTGCTTCCTGAAATACAATTGACTAATCTGAATTACAATTTGTGTTTCCTGAACTGCAACTGATTCTTTTTGAACTATAATTGATGTTTTCTGAAATGTAATTGGCTAACCTGATTTACAATTTATGCTTTCTGAATTACAAATTGATACTTTCTCAACTGCAATTGACGTTTTCTGAAATTGACTTGACTAATCTGAATTACAATTTGTGTTTCCTGAACTGCAACTGATACTTTTTGAACTTATAATTGATGTTTTCTGAAATGTAATTGGCTAACTTGATTTACAATTTATGCTTTCTGAATTACAAATTGATACTTTCTGAACTGCAATTGACGTTTTCTGAAATTCATTTGACTAATCTGAATTGCAATTTGTGTTTCCTGAACTACAACTGATACTTTTCGAACTACAATTGATGCTTTCTGAAATGTAATTGGCTAACCTGATTTACAATTTATGCTTTCTGAATTACAAATTGATACTTTCTGAACTGCAATTGACGTTTTCTGAAATTGACTTGATTAATCTGAATTGCAATTTGTGTTTCCTGAAGTACAACTGATACTTTTCGAACTACAATTATTGTTTTCTGAAATTTAATTGACTAACCTAATTTAAAATCTGAACAATTGATTCATTCTGAATTACAAATTGATACTTTCTGAACTGCAATTGACGTTTTCTGAAATTCAATTGACTAATTTGAATTACCATTTGTTTCCTGAACTACAACTAATACTTTTCGAACTACAATTGATGTTTTCTGAAATGTAATCGGCTAACCTGATTTACAATGTATGCTTTCTGAACTGCAATTGATGCTTTCTGAATTAAAAATTGATAAGTACTTTCTGAACTGAAATTGAAGTTTTCTGAAATGAAATTGACTAATCTCATTTACAATGTAACTTTCTGAAATACAATAATTGATGATTTTTTTTGGAATTATGATTTTTAGACATATTTTCGATTTTTTTTTGTGAGTACCGCGTTTAAGAGTAAAATTGGTGAAAAAAGAATAAAATGAAAACACTTCGGAAAATTGACGTAGGGGCGCAAGCGCACCTAACAAGTATTTCCGCTTTTCAAGTGCAGGATACGCGGAATTTCTCATTCGTATTCCATCCCCTAAATCCGGAGGGTACAGTTACAAGGTGCGCGAACCACGTGAAGTTTACGCGTTCGTTTAAAATCAACCGAAAGAAAATTAAAAGTAAACTTTGTGTTTGCGAAATGATCGCTCATAAAACGTCCCCCGTTTGTCCTTTTCCGTCATAACGCCGCAGAGCAAATATTTTTTTTAATTTTCCGCGTACGTGACGTCCCGTTAAACATTTGGGAAAATTAGGTCAGAGAAAAGTTGCAAAAACGGCACCGGCGAGACCAACTTCGCGCGCGAAAGTCCGCTAATAAATTTACCTCCCTTTCAGTAGCCCAGTTCTAAACTCTGAAGTGGTTATAAATTTTCCGATAAACAAGCAACTCTTAGCAATAAATATGTCGGTGAAACCGCATCTTGCGCGGAATTTCGACGCGTCTAATTAAATCTGCAAAAAGCGGCCGTTATTCAGAGGAAATTTTTCGCCGAAGATGTAATTTCAATAAAGTGAACCGCCTCACAGATGTGTAAAAATAAACCATGAAAGTTGTATTAGTGTTCGCTGTCGTAGTATTTTTCGCGTTTTGCGGTGGTTTCTCGGCGCCCGCTTGTGTGTGTGATAAACGGGAATGTGAGGCAGTCGACGAAGATGAGTGCCCGGGCCTTGGAGTCATCGTCTGGGACCCTTGCAAGTACGGAAATTAATTTTTAATCGCCAATTTGGCCGAATTAGCCCCTCGCAGCGCGCCACGATTTATGTGCCTAATTAAAAAACGGCGATTTTGCAAAATTGACGTTTAAATCCAATAAAACGCATTTTTTACCCTCAACTGATGGCAATGTATTGTCAGTCGAATTTGCGTAATTGATAGAACAGTTCCAGTATTTTAAATGTATTTTCATCAAGGGCCACTTTTTCATTCCAGTCACGTTCGGTTAGAGCGTCAATGACGCCATTATTGTGGCTTTTGTCGATTTTTTTAATGGCGAAAATTAGATTTTCTTGAATTTACTACCCCCGTGCAAGAATTTTAATCGCCGATCGATTCATAAATGGCACATTCGTAAAAATGGCCTCAAAATACAAACATCCCCTCTCCGGGCAGCTTTACCTTGGAGAATTTCGAGTTTAAAAAAATTTAAGCGACTTTCACAAACTTTTCAAGTTACACGATAAATCATAAACGCGGTATACAGGGCGTTTCAAAATTCCACAACGACATTTTAACATCTTATTTTATAAAAACTTTTGATGATTTATGAGATTTTAAGGGTAACTCAGAAGGTTTAGTTTTTGGTTATGACACTAAAAATTAATTGTGTCTGAGATGGCACATTTAAAAGTTTTTAATTTTTATTAAATTAACACTTCACATTTAAGTTTAAGTAACTTACAACAAGCTCAAGTCCTTTCGTTTGCTAATTTCATGGAATAATGTATTTACAACAGATGGCCTATTTTTGTTATTGTTTGCAGTAATTTTAAAGATTACTTAACAGCACTCAAATACTAATTTTTATTATAGTATGCTTATAATAACACAAATACTGTGCAAAAGTTAAAAAGTATTACTTACAATATCGATGTTTTTTATGAGTTTACTTACAAGATACGAAACCGAATAAACACAGAAATCTCTCAATCCACGAAGTTAAGTATTACAAGTGTTTGCATAACTATCAGGGGCTTAGAAAAAACTATAATAGTTCAGTCACTGTAGTATTCATCTTCTAAAAAATTCTGTATTTGGCCATCACGTGGGATTGAAACAGTTTTGAAGTCATGATACATACAGTGAGCGGCTAAAATATGAAATTACTACATTAAAATCGAAACAATTCTCTTATACGTCGACTTTAATTTACGAAAATACACATTTTTGTACCAAATCCTAATTTTCTCGTAATAACGTTGTCGGCATTTGTTTTAAATAATAGAGAGTTTTTCATTGACGTAATACTTTATTTTTACATTTTTATGGCGTACGCATGCGCTCCAGCTTTCCAGCCGAAGTAACGTATGACGACAACGAAAAAATACGTATTGCTATTATAGCTCTCTAATAACCCCATTATTTTCCTAATTTTCAATGCTCTTTGTTTTCATAATTGAAAGACCAATAAAAATCAAGCAAAAAATATGGAGTAATTATTTAAAAAAATCTTTTAAAAATTAAAATCAATTAATCCAAACATATTTTTTTTGTATAACAATAAGTTCCAATTTTATTAAATTTCTTACATACTTTATATACCCACTGTGTAAGCACATACAAGGTCTTCATTTAAAAATGAGTGACTTGTAGAGTTAGAATAGGCAACACATATTGCATTTCCAAAACCACAAACCAAATTTATATTTTTTATTTTATGAAAAATACAACGAAACTGAAATAATTATAAACCATATTTGGCAGCTAGGGGTTCGTGTCTGAGATGGTACCTTATAGTCCAGTTATTTTATATAAAAAAACACCCAATCTTCTAAAAAAATTCCAAGTGAAGATTTTCTTTCCGGATTTTCTTTGTACCGGTATAAGAAACACTGTATAAAAAGTCCATTGAAAAATCGTGTCCGCCAAAGAAATTATTGAAAGTCGAATTGGTTTTTATTATCTAAATCATTTTATAAAATATTCAAATGTAATGTTTAATAATTACAATCAATCAAAATATGGCAAAATTAATTAAAACTTTATGATAGCATAAAATCAACAGCTTAATAATAATAAAAACTGGAAATATTGGCCACCGTTATCCAAGCATTAATTCACTTGCCATATGGCTTTCAAACTTTCTTGAAGGCCCTGTACTAAAACCGCAGTTAGTGGATTGAATAAAATTCGACTAAATCACAAGTATATTTTAATTTTACCAAACTGCGAATAAAAATAACCGCAAACGTGATCGCGGCATTAATTTTTTCCTGAAACTTCTGTTCGAATTCCGGAAAGGTTTAATAATGGCGACCTTAAGCCACAATTCCGTAACTATTTGAATGCAATCACGACTTGATGAATATTCAAACGCCTGAAAATTTTGTGTACAGCTCCCATCCTCCGGGCGTTATCAATTAAATGCACAAAACTCATCACGAAATTTAAATTTCCTCTTCTTGATTATCTCAAATCTCATCTTTAACACAATGCGCGATCCAAGAGGGTAGGGCTACTTAACATTAATATTTTCAGGAATGGTTTTACGGTTGTCTTTTTGTGCCCTTTATTAAGATGCATATCTCACGTTTGATATTGATAATAAACATTCGCCTCGAGGGAGGAGTAAGCGCCGCAAGTTATGGGCACAGATAGATAATAAATACCCGAAGGACCGTTGTGTTACATTTACCCCCAGCGATAAACCAATATAACAGACCGTGGAGAAACTATAAACGCTTTTATATTAAATTTTATGCCGCCACTTAATAGATATTGTGGGCCGTAATGAGCGTCTTGAATTATGTATCTGCCCTTTGAATGTCGGGAGAAAAAATGAACCGTTCGCCGGAGACGGAGATATTTTTGCGTTGATTGAAGTTTTCTTCATGAACAGTTGATGTCTTGTTAACGAAAAAAATGTGACGTCAACGAGGGGTGAAATGTGTTAATCTTTTAACCCTCAAGCGATTTTCTAGATTGGAAAAAAGTGATGCTCAAAATGTTGATTGAGGATAGAACGCGAACAATCCCACAAAAAGCTCTCAAACCTCTTTTTGTATGTATTATATGCATGGATTTTTGATTTATGTTTCGGGGCGAAGCCATTATTAGGGGTCGATGAATTTTCGTTCTTTTAAAACGCACTGAAGAAATAATCAGTCTAATAGTAAAAAAACGCGTATTTGCAGCTGATTTATTTATGTTTAAGTATTTAAATTGTCAAAAAGTGCACTTTATTAACTACTACCAATTCTTATAAATCAATTTATTTTTTAGAAATAAACTATTTATTACTTTCGACTTTGTTTGAGATCAACATATTATTTGAAAACAAATATGTTCTCAATTCATGCAAACAAAATTTTATTAAGTATAACAATGGGTATTTGTTTATAATAATTAAGGTTTTTTATGTCTAATGCATACTATTTGGTACTAATTCATTGTTAGTGAAAGAAAATACATTTGTACATTTTTATCAAAAATAAATACTCATTAGTTGAAAAAGTAAGTTGTCTAAAATAACAAAATGTTTATTTTACAATTGAACCAGATGTTTGTATTAACAGCCAAATCATTTCTTTGCGTTATTCGGTAGTGTTGAGAAGTGTATTAAAATAATAATATGAAACATGCCATCATTTTAAAAAAAAGGTATAATCGTTCAAGTAAATCGGGACGTATATGGTGAACCAGTTTTTGGAAAGGTTGTTAATGTATTGTACACTGGTGACAAACAAATGTATTTAATATATAAAACAATTATTTGTTATGGTATTGATAAAGATTTTGAAGCATTTGAAGTGACTGATGATTTTTCACTTCTAAACAAATTATTGACATTAAAAATATTTGTTGCACTTTTCCTACACATATTCATTTAATCGGTGATGGACGTAAATTTATTTCCTGTATGAATCAAGAATATTAATAGGTATCTATAAAGACAGCAACTGTATTATTTAGACATTTTACAAACATTTCTAATACATTTCACATTGAATGATCCTCTAATACTTTTTAAATTATTTATAAGTATAAGTTTTCTTTCATGTTTATTTTATTTTATTGTATTTTAAATACAGCAGAGCGTCGATTATCCGAACGTCAATTATCCGAAACGTCAATCATCCGAATGACGATTTGATTTATCCGAACGTCAATCATCCGAATTGTCGCTAACTTTGTCATTACATTACATTATAATGTGATTGAAA
Source organism: Dascillus cervinus (assembly GCA_949768715.1). Taxonomy (NCBI): domain Eukaryota; kingdom Metazoa; phylum Arthropoda; class Insecta; order Coleoptera; family Dascillidae; genus Dascillus; species Dascillus cervinus. The sequence continues at coordinate 33,589,480 of OX458317.1, read as the reverse complement.
TATTATTTGTTGTTCAATATATGTTTATATTCTATCATTTTGAGCGTTTTAGTGCTCATAAACTATGACTGTTCGGTCATCCGAATTTTCGATTATACGAACGGTAGTCGGTTCCAATTAGTTCGGATAATCGACGCTCTACTGTACTTTTATTCATTTTAAGTAAAAAATTTCAGTTTAATATGAGATTATTATTAAAAATCCAATTTATAAAATATTTATTAATAAATAATGAAGTGTTTATAGTAAATATTTCCCCCATATTATTTGTTATTATTAATATGATAATTTAATTATTAACTGAAATTCATTAGTAAAAAACAACTTATATTAAAATGATATAAATAATTAATAAATCTTGGTTATATTATTATTTACTATTATTAAACGTATATTTAATGTTAATAAATATTTATGAGAGAATATTTATTAATAACAAATATTTATTTGATTTTAATATACATTTATTTTTTATTAATAAACAACTATTCCTCCAAAATAAAGCAAATTAAGACTGAATAATACATTTATTTGGTGTAACTAAACGTGTGTTAACTATTACCAAAATCCTTTTTGTTTTTAATAATTGCTTACTTTATTATTATTCGAAGTAAATGAAGCTAATTGAAATTGTATTAATAAACTGTCAGTTAATCGTAAATAAACATTTGGTGAGCCAAATATCAATCAATATTTGTTAATAGTTAACGAAGTTGCCTTGTTATTAACAAATTTTTCACTTCTTTTCTCTCTGTGCCAGAACCAAGAATATTAATATTTTTATTATTATTTATAGGTATAAGTTTTGTTTCATGTTTATTTTATTTTACTGTATTTTAAATATTTTTATTCATTTTAAATAAAAAATTTCAGTTTAATATGAGATTATTATTAAAAATCCAATTTATAAAATATTTATTAATAAATAATGAAGGGTTTATAGTAAATATTTCCCACATATTATTTGATATTATTAATATGCTAATTTAATTGTTAACTGAAATTCATTAGTAAAAAACAACTTATATTAAAATGATATAAATAATTATTAAATCTTGATTGTATTATTATTTACTATTATTAAACGTATATTTAATGTTAACAAATATTTATTTGATTTTAATATACATTTATTTTTTATTAATAAACAACTATTCTTCCAAAATAAAGCAAATTAAGACTGAATAATACATTTATTTGGTGTAACTAAACGTATGTTAACTATTTCCAAATTCGTTTGTGTTTTTAATAATTGCTTCTTTTATTATAAATAATAATGTGTTAGAAGTAAATTAAGCTAATTAAAATCGTATTAATAAACTGTCAGTTAATCGTAAATAAACATTTTGTGGGCCAAATATCAATCAACATTTGTTAATAATTAATGAAGTTGCCTTGTTATTAACAAATTTTTCACTTATTTTCTCTGTGTGTGTATCGGAATGGATCCGCGACAAGGGCGTCGTTTTCCCATCCGGGAAAATTTACCGGATCAAGTTCAAGGTTTTATTACTTAATTGGACGTTGCAATTGCGCGCCCTGGGGAGTCCTTCGTTCACGCACGGGTATAGATTTTTCTCGGGGCACGATATTTCTCAATCGTACGTCGATTTCAACATTCAGCAACCCCTTCTAATCACGCGACGTCCTTAAAGCCATACAGCGAGCCCGGTATAAGGAAAACCCAAACCGGATGCGTTTTCAATCAATCGGTTCCTGAAATAACAATTTTTGTTTTTTCAAATAGATGTTGCGAAGAGTGCGCTCGGACCGAGGGCGAACCGTGCGGAGGGGATCAGGGCTTCAGCGGGACTTGCGAGCCGGGCTTATCCTGTCAGCAACCGGGCCCATCTCCGAGCGAAGGCATCTGCAGGCCCATTATTTTCGATAACCACGAAGACACGTGAAACGATCTTTAATGTAAGTATTCTCGAATTAATTCTGGGATTGTTAAAAACGCTATAAACGTCTGAATTCCAATTTAGTAAAATTGATGGCACTCTTACGACTGGGCCTTTGTGCAGCCGGCGAAATTTGACCACGTCGCTTTGATTTATTGCCCGGACAAAACATTTAAATGTAAAGCAAAGAGTAGAAAGGTTTTCTATTCTGTGTTTAAGGTGGATACAAAAAATTCCGAAATGAAAAAGATTCGAAAAAATACCAAATGTCGCAAATGGCATACAATACATAATTCTTAAACAAAAAAATCTGTTGTGCCGTTTTTGAAAAAAAATATTAAAAACTGTTTTTTTGTGTCATTTTATTTTTTTTATTCAAAATGAGTCAATCGATTTTTTTTAATTTTCTGCACTTATTTAAATTGCAATGTCCTGTAGGCAGTATTATTTTTGTAACTTTTGAATCAACAGCTATTTTATAAAAAAATTAGTACAACCAAAAGCTGAAACTTGGTAAATCATGCATAAATTAGGTCAAAAACTAACTGAGCGCTATGGAACCAGGTTGAAAACAACGTTTGAACAACAGGTACAACTTAACACTTTGTCGACTTTTTAAACAAACAAATCTGTTGTGCCGTTTTTGAAAAAAAATTAAAAACTGTTTTTTGTCATTTTATTTTTTTATTCAAAATGTGTGATCGATTTTTTAAAAATTTTCTACACTTATTTAAATTGCAATGTCCTGTTGGCAGTATTATTTTTGTAACTTTTGAATCAACAGCTCTTTTATAAAAAAATTAGTACAACCAAAAGCTGAAAGTTGGTAAATCATGCATAAATTAGGTCAAAAACTAACTGAGCGCTATGGAACCAGGTTGAAAACAACGTTTGAACAACAGGTACAATTTAACACTTTGTCGTCTTTTTAAACAAACAAATCTGTTGTGCCGTTTTTGAAAAAAAATTAAAAACTGTTTTTTGTGTCATTTTATTTTTTTTATTCAAAATGAGTCGATCGATTTTTTTAAAATTTTCTACACTTATTTAAATTGCAATGTCCTGTTGGCAGTATTATTTTTGTAACTTTTGAATCAACAGCTCTTTTATAAAAAAATTAGTACAACCAAAAGCTGAAAGTTGGTAAATCATGCATAAATTAGGTCAAAAACTAACTGAGCGCTATGGAACCAGGTTGAAAACAACGTTTGAACAACAGGTACAATTTAACACTTTGTCGTCTTTTTAAACAAACAAATCTGTTGTGCCGTTTTTGAAAAAAAATTAAAAACTGTTTTTTGTGTCATTTTATTTTTTTTATTCAAAATGAGTCGATCGATTTTTTTAAAATTTTCTACACTTATTTAAATTGCAATGTCCTGTTGGCAGTATTATTTTTGTAACTTTTGAATCAACAGCTCTTTTATAAAAAAATTAGTACAACCAAAAGCTGAAAGTTGGTAAATCATGCATAAATTAGGTCAAAAACTAACTGAGCGCTATTGAACCAGTTTGAAAACAACGTTTGAACAACAGGTACAACTTAACACTTTGTCGACTTTTTAAACAAACAAATCTGTTGTGCCGTTTTTGAAAAAAAATTAAAAACTGTTTTTTGTGTCATTTTATTTTTTTTATTCAAAATGAGTCGATCGATTTTTTTAAAATTTTCTACACTTATTTAAATTGCAATGCCCTGTTGGCAGTATTTTGTTTTTGTAACTTTTGAATCACAGCTCTTTTATAAAAAAATTAGTACAACCAAAAGCTGAAACTTGGTAAATCATGCATGAATTAGGTCAAAAACTAACTGACCGTTATGGAACCAGTTTGAAAACAACGTTTGAACAACAGGTACAACTTGACACTTTGTCGACTTTTTAAAAGACGAATTAAAAGATTTTAATTTTGAATTCTGATGGTGTCAAGTGAACGGTGGACGAAACCAGAGCTAAAAGTCTTTCAGCTGTGTTTACTTTTACAAAACTGTAACAATGGTGAAATATACTTCACAATTTTCAAATTTGTTTTCCAATAGTTTGTTATCCACTACTCGGATTGATATATTTTCCAAAAATTACATGCAGTCCAGTCATTTTATACAAAAAAACACCCAATCTTCTAAAAAATTCCTAGTGAAAATGTTTAATTTAATTTAATTTAAATTTAAATTAATTTTTTTTTTTTAAATGTTTGTGAAGTGTTACATTTTTTTCTGTAAGTCACGTTTTGCGACCAGAAAAAATTCAGCAGTGTTTTGAAATAAACTAGACTTAATGAATTTTGCATAATTGAGGCAGCTCCGGCAGATTCCTAGGTAAACTCATGCAGACTGATTAACTTAGCGCCTCGGTGAATTTCTCGAGTGCGACACTTTTTGTGTTTAAACGTTTTTAGCAGATTAGTGGGTACACGTTGTTTTTTTAACGATGTGAAGCGTTGGTTTAGAGGTGGCTTGAATGTCGAATTTTACGTTTTGTAAATTCGTTATTATCCCGTTATTATCCGTTTCTGAAGTAGTGTGGATCCTAATGCAGAACACTCCCTGACCGTATGAGCACTGAGTTGGCCTCTTGTTTCACCAGTAATCTCACTCACTATTTAAGACCTACTGCCCCTTTTCTAATTGTGCTTCAAAAATGATCAGATATATTTCAAAAGGTATTCACTGTAATTCAGAAGGCGTCAATTATAATTCGGATATATCAATTGTGTTTCAGAAGATATCGATTGTAATTCAGAAAGCATTGATTCAGAAAAGAAATGCTTGATACTTTACATTTCATAAAATTCTGAATTTTAAACAATCTGAATTACAATTAACTTTTTCTGAAATACAATTGACTAACTTGGATTACAATTGATGATTTCTGAAATACAATTGACTAATTTGGATTACAAATTGACGTTTTTTGAAATTGACTAATATGAATTACAATATTGACATCTTCTGAATTGCAATTTATGTTTTGAGAATTACAATTGACGTTTTCTGAGACACAATTTATTAATCTGAATTACAATTGACATCTTCTGAATTGCAATTAATGTTTTCAGCATTACAATTGAAGTTTGCTGAGACACAATTTATTAATTTGAATTACAATTGACATCTTCTGAATTGCAATGAATGTTTTCAGAATTACAATTGACGTTTGCTGAAACACAATTTATTAATTTGAATTACAATTGACATCTTCTGAATTGCAATGAATGTTTTCAGCATTACAATTGACGTTTGCTGAAACACAATTTATTAATCTGAATTACAAATTGACATCTTCTGAATTGCAATTAATGTTTTCAGCATTACATTTGATGTTTTCTGAGACCCAATTTATTAATCTGAATTGCAAGTGACGTTTTCTATGAATCAATTGTTTTCAGAATTACAATTGACGTTTGCTGAAACAATTTATTAATCTGAATTACAATTGACATCTTCTGAAGTACAATTAGTATTTTCAGAATTACAATTCACATTTTCTAAAGTGCAATGAATGTTTTCAGAATTACAATTGACGTTCTCTGAAATACAATTTGATTTTTCCATGAACTCGCAGTTCACAATCGGTGGATTGTGGGTCGAACATAAAAAAATACATAATCGCTTTTCCGAATCACGAACGAAGAAATTAATCATGTTCATTACAACCGAGCTCGAAAATATTTAAATCATTAATAACTTTGGCAATTATGCCAGGCCGTACGCTTTAATTTTGCAGTTAAAATTAAATGCGGTTTTTATTCCGTGTGCGTTATAACCGAGCCGGACCATAGCCAAATCATTAATAACGCTCCCCGGTACCGCAACAGGGCGAAAAATAAATCGAATGCCGTTATATTTATCTGCAGGACAAAGTTGTTTTTTTATCCGGGATCAAATTTTCGGTCGGTGATAAATAAATTTCTCACGGGACGCTCTTTAATCCTTCTTTCATGAGAATCAATTTCGGAAAATCCGCAACACCTTCGTGTTAACTCCCCGAACGTCTGGACGAGATAAGAAAGTTCGCACGACGTTATCAGCCGATCTAAATTAATTTCGGCGTGGTATTTTTCAAATATTTAAGCAAACGGCGCGAAATTGCGTTCGGGAAAGAAACTCTGTACTTGAGAGATTTCATAAATCAGCCGAGAGTTAATTTAATTTGGAAATGATTTTCTCGATGGGAAAGACGAATTTTTCCTCGCGAAAGTGCAAAACTGAGATCGGAGATAATGTCTCCTTTCAAACGTTTCTTATTGTGAACGGTAACAATGTCGTAACTTATTGAAATCTTTTTAAATAAAAAGGAACTCGAGTACTACTCTCAAACGTTGCACTGAAAGAAATAGTCAGTCTAATAGTAAAAAAACGCATATTTGCAGCTGATTTATTTATGTTTAAGTATTTAAATTGTCAAAAAGTACACTTTATTAACTACTACCAATTCTTATAAATCAATTTATTTTTTAGAAATAAACTATTTATTACTTTCGACTTTGTTTGAGATCAACATATTATTTCAAAACATATGTTCTCAATTCATGCAAACAAAAATTTATTAAGTATAACAATGGGTATTTATTTATAATAATTAAGGTTTTTTTATGTGTAATGCATACTATTTGGTACTAATTCATTGTTAGTGACAGAAAATACATTTGTACATTTTTATCAAAAATAAATACTCATTTGTTGAAAAGGTAAGTTGTCTAAGATAAAAAAATGCTTATTTTACAATTGAACCATGTACCATGTTTGTATTAACAGCCAAATCATTTCTTTGCGTTATTCGGTAGTGTGGAGAAGTGCATTAAAATAATCATATGAAACATCATTTTTAAAAAAGGTATAATCGTTCAAGTAAATCGGGACGTATATGGTGAACCAGTTTTTGGAAAGGTTGTTAATGTATTGTACACTGGTGACAAACAAATGTATTTAAGACCGGCCATTACACTAAAGTGAATAATAGATGTCACCACGGTTCAAATGCATACCCCTCGTATAATGTAAATTACACTCGTTTTATCAAACATATCGTTTATAAAGAAATATTATTAGTAAATTAATGCGTCAAACTTGGTCAGAATGGTATTCATATTATAATTCATTGGCCGTGTAGTAGTTTATTTGATGTTTTAACACAACCAAAAACCAGTTATATGTTATCTTCAAATTCAATGATAGAGGTGTTAGGTCATAGAAAAAATTGCCGCCAACGGAGTTTACTCAATATTCCAGTTCAATTCCTAATATTTTCGATTCGAAGTACATTTTTCGATTCAAGTTTACAGTTCCGTGAAAACATGGCCGACGCATTAGCTGAGAAAGTTTGGATACCATCCACCAGAGGGTACGATTATAAATTTACTAGCAGTTCGACGTCTTTCCCGGATATTTAACCCTAGAGTAGGCGCGTGAATTTACATATGTAATCCAGTGTTCTTATTTTCATCAGTAATATCACAAGAGAGTGAGAATAAATTGAAAATAATTTGACAGATTTTCGAGAACTTGTTGCCAGAGAATAGATACGAGAGCCCGTAGGGCTCGAGAATGGCAACAAGTTAGAGAAAATACTGGAAAATTATTTCCTAATTAATTCGCACTCTCAAGTGGTATTCAAAAGGTTATTTTATAATGTTTAAATAAAAAATACAGCTTTTTAATATTATTTCTTTTAATTGAACAGTTTCTCATTATAAACTTAGCAAAATGCGTTGTCAGTTCTTAAAATAAAAAAATGTGGGAATTGTGAATTTTTTTAAAAAACACTGAAATTTCCGGATTTTCCGGGTTCTCTCCGGTTCTAATTATTGGATCGGGACATTCGACCTCTCATTCTCTTCGTAATTTAATTCTCTACAATTCGTCTATTGACAACATTAAGATTGCTTCATTACTTTCCATTTTACAAGCAAAACACTAAAACAAAAACGATTTTTTCTTCTAAATTGTTCATAGCAAATTAAAAATTATGGTCCTCGAGTCTAAAATTATGCCAAATTGATCTACTAACTGTCCTTTATGTAATCGCACAGTCGGTTTCTGGGTAGTATTTATGGCATGAAAAAATGCTTTATTGCTTGGCCTACTAGTAATGCCACTAGAGGTTAAATTTTTTCCGGAAATTTTTTCGAAGGTATGAATATTTTGAAAATTATTCCGAGCCCCAGGCGAGGGATAATTTTCTTAAAATATTCATATCCGAGAAAAAATTTTCGGATTTTAATTTAATGTCCAGTGGTATTCGGTAAGAAAATTTTGCACCTTTTTGCAATTTAATTTATATATTGACATATTATCTATAAACGTCACTCAACGCCATAAATAATATGATGAATCTTATTTCGTTGAACGATATTTGAAACATCTGGCATACAACTTTCGCAGGTAGGTAAGTTCGAATGCATTTATTTATGGGAGGTAATAAAGTACTTAAATCATGAAGCTTCTGGGAAAACTGTGTTTTGCATAATCGGTTGATACAAAAAAAATTTAGTCAAAGCAATGGTAAATCAGAAAGACTTTCTTCTCGCGGCTGCAGGATATGTAATTTTAAGTGGTGCACAGAAAAAAGAAAAGAAAAGATTTTGGATTTGCCCATTATTAAGGTCTCGAAAGCGATACAGTGGTAATGGGCAGCGACATTATCAACGATTTAAAAGCCGACGACATTGTTACGTTTTGTAATTAACCCTTTGAGTGCCAAAGTGATTTTTAGAGAATTAGCTAAAATTGCCAATTCCAAAAACAATAAACAAGAATCGATAAGTATGAAAGAGAGATCGATCGTATTAGTTAGTGTGGAAGCAAAAACGCGCTCCTGGCATTTTCGGACAGTGTATTGACGAGCGCGATTGCGCTCCTTGTCACTCAAAGGGTTAATGATGAATTGCGGTGTGACGGAAATTTTAAAAATTTTGCCAGAATACCAAGCGCCGGTTTTGAATTTTTAATCAACGAAGTGGGACAAAATATGTAAAACGATTTTCAAACTAAACTGTCAAATATGTAGTTCCTAAAGACGCAGTTAAAAGCTTTTAAAATAAGAAATTTATAACCATCATAAAATTTGTCACAGCACAAAAGAATTAGAAAATTTGCGATATTCAAGGCTGGAGCCCGTCGCTCTAGGGACGATTTGTACGTCAATTCTGGTTGCTAGGGACCACTGACCTGCTTAAACAATGACAATTTTAAAATTTTCCTGTTCAATTTTCTTAAATTTCAGCCTTTTATAATGTTGAGCTTGTGTTTGTTTTTTAATCCTTTAAAGACGTATGTCGCCCATACGCGTCACACTAGAAAAGAAGCAGTTTTCCCGAATGTCGCACATTCGCGACACAAATCTAACTACATCCCATGGGATCTGTAACCGAAAATAAATTCCGTCCTTAAAGGGTTAAAATGTTTAATTTGTGTCTAAATTGGTGTCTTCTTATGGTATTACTAGCGATTATTCTTTTTTGATTAGAGGAATACATTTTTTTCTAAAAAAAATTCAACCATTCAAATTTAATTCAATTTTATGTGTAATTCAGTTCAATGGGTATTTGGATTTGTTCTACGAGTAACGTCACTGTGCAACAAGGACGCAAATACCCCGTCTCCCATCCCAGAAATTCTAAAAATAGATTTGATGTTTCTTTTGATATTGTCGGGCCATCTATGAAGCAGAAAAATTATTACACTTTCTTAGCTTAGAAACATTTGGACTGTGGAATAAAATTGTCAAACCCCCACCATTTTTGGGCCGCCCTTAATATATAAAACAATTGTTTGTTATGGTATTGATAAACATTTTGAAGCATATGAAGTGACTGATGATGATTTTTCCACTTTTAAACAAATTATTGACATTAAAAATATTTGTTGCACTTTTCCCACACATATTCATTTAATCGGCGATGAACTTCAATTTATTTCCTGCATGAATCAAGAATATTAATAGGTATCTATAACGACAGCAACTGTATTATTTAGACATTTTACAAACATTTCTAATACATTTCACATTGAATGATCCTCCAATATTTTTTTATTATTTATAGGTATAAGTTTTGTTTCATGTTTATTTTATTTTATTGTATTTTAAATATTTTTATTCATTTTAAATAAAAAATTTTAGTTTAATTTGAGATTATTATTAAAAATCCAATTTATAAAATATTTCTTAATAAATATTGAAGGGTTTATAGTAAATATTTCCCCCATATTATTTGTTATTATTAATATGCTAATTTAATTGTTAACTGAAATTCATTAGTAAAAAACAACTTATATTAAAATGATATAAATAATTAATAAATCTTGGTTGTATTATTATTTACTATTATTAAACGTATATTTAATGTTAACAAATATTTTTGAGAGAATATTTATTAATAACAAATATTTATTTGATTTTAATATACATTTATTTTTTAGTAATAAACAACTATTCCTCCAAAATAAAGCAAATTAAGACTGAATAATACATTTATTTGGTGTAACTAAACGTGTGGTAACTATTACCAAATTCTTTTTTGTTTTTAATAATTGCTTACTTTATTATAAATAACAATGTGTTAGCAGTAAATTAGGCTAATTGAAATCGTATTAATAAAGTGTCAGTTAATCGTAAATAAACATTTGGTGGGCCAAATATTAATCAATATTTGTTAATAGTTACCGAAGTTGCCTTGTTATTAACAAATTTTTCACTTCTTTTCTGTCTGTGTGCGCTATCATAATATGAATCTCGCACAGGTTCTTGCCTTTATATTTCATTTACGATTCGCGGGTCAAACTCGGGATTTTATAATGTAAATGCGATTCGATTAAAACGTATTGGCCGGAATTCAGACGAAAACAAATGGAAAGTTTTTTTCACCTTGAGGTTGGAAAAGTAACTACAAATATTTTAAGAACTTCTTTTGCGAAGCGTCAGACACAGAATGTTCCATGACAGCCTCGTTCGCTGCTCGAGAGAAGTTCTGCTCCTCTCACGCTATACTTCAGCGAGCATTCAGACCCTAAGAAACTTTATACTGTTTAGCGTCTTCACGAATTAATCATTGTTATTCTTATACGCGGAAAAAAGCTCGGGACGACCCGCTGAATCTGGCATGAAAGAAGAAATTAATTAGCATTAGCCGAAAGTATTTTCGCTACTTTTTCGGGGAAGCTCACAAAGGATGAGGGATAGTGCAGTAATGAACGCTGTTATGGCTAGCGAAATTCTATTATCTAATGCCATCCGAGCACAACTGGATTATCCTTCGGGCTTTGGCGGGATCGCATTTCTTCTTCTGCTTATTGTCACACGCACAAAACATCGGAAATTTTCCTTTATATCCGGTGACCGTCCTCATCCAATATCAGCTCCTTTCTAAAGTCAATAAGCGTTCCTCTTAACCCACGAACAAACATCATCATCTTGTCATCGTTTTCATGTTTGCGTTTATAAAATGCAGTCGCCTGAAAAATGTCCTTTTCAATTCTCTTCAAAATAAACTAATATTATCTCTGTATGTACCTGTCGTTTCAGTCTGGGATTTTCTATACGTGCAATATTCAAAAATAACATCCTCCTTAAATGGAAAAAATCTTAAAACAGTAAAAGTAACAAACTATTTAAAGGTTTATTGCACTTAACTAAAAAATCAAGTAGGAAATAAAACAATAGTTATTTATGTGCCTAGGCAACGAAATTATACAATTAATAAATTTTAAGCAACTGCGCGAAGTTTTTCTAGGTTACATGACGTTTTATTGTCACCTCTCCCCCATTTTATAAACTCTTAGGTGAATGAATTACGTCACTGCACATTTCTCATATTTTAATAGCAATTTTGACCTTTTTGAGAGTTAATATCGGAAGGGAATATTAACTGTCAGATTTATTCAATTGTTTGGATGTTGTAATAATTATAATTTTCAACTGTTTCATTGCCCACTTGATTTCTGCAGTTGGCTGTAATAAAAACTTAACTCGGTTGTAAATTTTATATATTTAGTTGAATAGTATTCTTCTTCTTCTTCTTCTCCTTCTTCGTCTTCGTCTTTTTCTTCTTCTTCTTCTTCTTCACGTCCATTTTTGGATATATACGTCTCTTCCAATTTTTTTTCCAGCTTTTCTTATTATAGGTTGCTTGCAACCAGTTTGGTCTCCATGTTTTGTGACCAGCATATTACCATTTTAGCTTTAGGTCTTCAAATACTACGACTGTTACTTTGGTTTTCAGCCTCATCCATATGTTTGTTTTTCTGTCTTTGAATGTTATTCCAAATATTAGTCTTTTTATTGCATAATTTTGAGTAGTTTCATATTCTTTGTATTTGTTCAAGTATGGGCTTCATTTGCTAGAATTGGTAGAATGTAAGGATCAAAAACTTTTGCTCTGAGGTGCAGTTTAATAATTAATATTTTTTACAACCACTACAGTAGAACCTGTGTAAGCTGGTTGATATAGCGCCGGTTAACTGATATGCACGGTTTACTGAAGTAACATTTAAAAAGCAATAACATTTATTTATTATCATATACATTTATATAACTTATAAATTTTTATTTACTAAGTACTTGAAGTTGTTTTTTGGAGCGTTACATCATGTCAGGACATGATGAAAGTTAGTGAAGAGCTACAAATAAAATAAAGAAGCAAATTGCAATGTTTTTAAATGCTTATGTGAATTCTGGGAATGCCACACGGTTTACTGAACAAAAACACCTCATAAGACTGTTTCTGGACGGTTAACTGAATCAACCAATGAGCACGTTTTATCGAGGTTCTACTGTACTGAAAATAATCAATATTGTACAATCAATAAACTAAGTAAGCGTATTCTTACACTCACCGTGTGTTATAAAGTAAAATCGCACCAATGGACATTTATTAATATTGTGTTGGTACTATAATTGACAATGACAGTGACAGTTTGGTTTAATTCTGAAACCGCAGTGAAAGAGTATACAAAATTTCTAATAGATTACCTTGTTTATTTATTTTCTGTGTGCAATTATCATTAACAATTTTGATAAATAAAGAACCAAAGACATTTTGATTTTTAGATTAGGTAGCCAGATTCATCATCTCTACTTAGCGTTGCTAAACTAATAAAACGTTTAATTTCTATTCATCGCTGTACTGGCAAAATGACAATTTTTTTGACAGAGGTATATTAATCACAATGACTTGCTTTACTGCCCTCTACAACCCCTCTCAGTGTGATGCACCACTCATGGAACATCCTGTATATATTCAGTCATATTTAGCTTGTTTCCTTTATTTGTTATTTATTATTCATCATTGCTTTCTATTATTGGTGATTTGTTCCAATGACTCAATTTTAGGTTGACATATTTTATTTATGTCGAAATCGAATGTAGTTGTGATAGGACAGCTTGTTCTGACGAAAATGGTCAAATATTTATTGAATAAGTTTAGTTACAACAAAATTGATGTATCAAAGATGTCAGCCCTATAATTTCTCTTGCCACTGTTTTCTTACCTTATTATTAATTTACATATTCAGGGATACTTTTGTTTATTTATATCAGACATTTTGTATATTTTAGTATCCTTGGTGTTTCAATAAATGGACCGTTGCAGTTAAGTTTACATCTCGTCTGGCGGCAATAACGGATGCAAGAATGCGCCGTTTAAAACTTTGCAACTGGCGGTAATATTCGCAGTAGGTCTAATAAAGCGCATACATTGTCCCCAGAACGCGCAATATCTCCTATTTTGCACCTTTTATTGCGCTTTCACGTCTGAGCAAACTCGCAGAGCGGCCACATCAGACAGGCTAATTAAACGCGATTGACAAAGTTGCCAACGATTAAGTAAAAAGAAACCGAAAAAGAAAGAGTAATAGCATTAAAGTCCAAAACCGGCGCTTATATATACGGCTAAGACCATTTTCAGCCCTTTCCTCATACAAAACTTTTTCTTTTTGCAAGTTGAAATTCTTGAACGTGGCTTTCGCCGTATTTGTTCCGCATCGCATCACACGCGGTCCTACGAGGTAATTTCAATTTCCCGCTCTACGTAGCGGATCGTAAGGGCGAATTTCCAATCAAATTAGCCTTATTGTTCCTTACACAGGATTGAAACTTACCTGGTTGTGTTCTTTTATTTATTCGCCTGGAGCGATAGTCCTTTCGTTTCCGGATTCGTAGCGAATGTGCTCCACGTATTTGCTATACATCCTTCTCATGCGAATTTATTGCGGGCTCCGAATCAATTCTACGTGGAGAAAAGTCGAATTTGTTTAGCTTGTGTAGCTTTGATTCGAGGAGTATATGCCATTTCATCGACAAATTTTAAAGGATCTCTCTAAAATATCTACTTGCCTCGCACATATCCCGCTTTCGACTCATACGAACCGGAAGTGGATATATTCGAATGGAAACAATATTTTTTATGCTTTTATTATATAACAGCAATGTTTGGATTTTTCTGAAGATTCTGTAATTTAAATTGTTGCTCGTTTGATATACAGCGCGTCCCATCACTTTTGGCCACCCTCAAAATTGAGCTTTAATTGAAAGTGATTTATTTGAAATTTGGTGCACGCATGTCTCTGGTATAAGGCTAGAAATTTCCAGTTTTAAATGTTAATTGTCGGCGTTAGTTTTCGACAAAAAAAATAAAAACTGATTTTTTATAAAAATAATATCTCCCAATTTTGTCAAATTTCACTTTTCAAGATCAGTATTATTAAGGCAAAGATATCTAAAGTTAAAAAAATCCAATTAGTCTAAAATTCCCTTATACAGGGCGAGTTAAGTTTTACCGCCTGTAGCAAAATAGGCCTTTAAAATAATTTTATATTATTAAGGTACATAGAAACCAAGAAAAAATCTTTTTTTTTAATCAAGTAAAATTTTGGCTTTTTTTCAATTACTAATTGTTCAATTTATTAGTTTTTTTGATGTACGAACAGTAAAATATTTTCACACAATTTAGTGTAATTGAAATAATTTTACTAATTTGCGTTTATTAAATAAAGCTATTTCCGTATTAGAAGGTATATTTTAAAATGATTTACGACATAAGTAGACTAATTTACCAGACAATGGTATTGATGTAGGGGTGTTTGAAAGATTATTTATGGCGGTCACTAAACTGAACTTAAGAATGCAGTCTATCGGCAACTGAAAAGCTGCCTCGTCCAGTTTGATGGGTCGATCATAAACTATTGTTAGGATGGTAAACCGCATTATCTATTGTTAGAAAGTCATAAATAGAAGCATTTTTTGTGCTATATCTTAAATTTGATTTAACTCAAAAAGTACTCATTTTTTTACAAATCAAATTGCAGATATTAATGCTACGAATAATTTGACAAATTTTGAAATAAAAAACAAAACATAGAAATTTTACCCAAAACTCTTTGTTGTACTTTTTTGGTTTCAAATAAAAATATTTTGGAAAATTTGTAGCACTAGTCGAAAGCGTAAACTTCAACTGATGTAACATGTAAATTGCATACTTTCCCCTCAATGTTTAATAGGTATTATGGCCGGGGCGGTAAAACTTAACTCACCCTGTATTGGAATCTTAAGAGTAAAAGTAATAATTTATGATTATAAATAGTCCTTAGTAACTATCCTCAAAGTTAAGTACGATTTAAATGTGTGGTATTGTAAAATTTTCTCCGAAACTGGAAATCGGTAACTGGTACCTTGAATGGTCTGTCTCTTTTCCATAACCGCACCGAAAATATTTCAAACGCGAAATGTAATAAGTCGTCTTCGAGTTAAAAAAAATAATTCAACATTCACACTTTAAAGTATCTTCGTACTCGTAATCGTAATTTATTAGAGGACTTGCAATTTACGTAAATTTTAGAAATTTACAAGAATGTAAAAATCCTCGACTTAGGTACGCTTCTGTTGTTCACATCGACCGACTTCCAGTCGACAGTGACAAATTTTTACAATGTCATAAATTAAAATCGCACTTACCTCTGCGGAAAGTACTAACGACTATTTACAGTCATAAATTATTACTTTTACTCTTGAGATTCCAATATAAGGAAATTTTAGACTAATTACAGCTTTTGAATTTTTTTTTCCTTTGGATATCTTTGTCTTAATCATAGTGATCCTGAAAAGTGAAATTTGACGAAATTGGTAGATAGTATTTTTATAAAAAATAAGTTTTTATTTTTTTCTCTCGAAAACTAACGCCGATAATTAACATGCAAAACTGGAAATTTTTTGCCTTATACCAGCTTCAAACTCGAGCGTTAATGCCTTAAATATTACCAATTGCGAATGCATTTCAAATCACATTTTATAAAGCAGCGATTATTTTACAAAACCTGATTCTGTTTAAATGCAGCCTTGTTATGATGTACAGGTTGGTCCATCGTTTAGCAATTTCGCAAAAAAGCATTTTTCTAATTCCCTTGAAAAATTGAAAACCCACCGTCAATAATCTACAATTACCGTACTATAAGATGAGGAAATGATGCGGATTAGCGAATTTGTACTATATTAAAGGACGCTGCAGTATGTTATTTCAGTATGATACTAACCACTGAAGGATATATTAACTCAAAGCGGGAAACTTGAATATGCAATAGGAGAAGTTTCGTACCTTATGCATTGAAGTTTCAGAGACGAGAATGCATCTTGAACTGCTCAATTTTGAAAAGTTAATGTTATACAACTGAATGTTTTGATAAACAGCTAACAACAACAAACTAAATTAACAGTTGCTTTATACAACTAGTGTTTATAGGTTCTATTCTGTAATGGAAGTTAATTAAGAAGTTCGAAAACAACCAGTCCGCTGGATTTTATATAATCGCATAAATAGATAATTCAGAGAAAGAAACTTTTCATTAGTCGAACTTCCTTGGCTTGAGTTTATCAAAAATTGTTGTTTTAGATTATTCATATTCAATATATTAATACAGGGAATTAATTTTAGAAACGAACGCCTGGAAAAGTCATAATAGGCAACACATCTTGCAGTGTAAAAATCAGTAAGTTTTACCTTCGCATAGATAGATATAATAAAATCACTACAAATTTAATGTTGTTAATTGGGAATGTAATATGTGTTGCCTGTTCTGACTTTACAAGCCGTTGATTTTGCAGTGGAAATCCTGCATTTGTATTTTTTACTGTGTTATTTGTTTCTCTGTAATTTAATATGAGTAGATATGATATGATAGTAGAACTACAGCACATAAAGTTGTTGTTATTCGAGATTATTGTTATTCTCTTTACAACGACAAGCAATTTATGTTCATGTTCACTTGTACCGCAATGAAAATTAGCTGAATTTTATTAAAATTTCCCTGCTACAGGAAGCTCACAATATGCGGATAATGACGCTAAAGAGGGTAATGTAACCGCTAAAGCCGTACTTTATGGATTTATTTAAATATTAATAAAAATTATTTTTCCTCATCCTCAATGGCCATAAATTATAATGGCAATACGAGGGGAAAATCGATTTTTACTGTTCTTAAAAACGTCGTTCGTTAATAAATAAATTATTGCCGAAAGTGGTGCGGACGGCGCAACATTTATTATTTTCTGTCCAGCTGAAGATAAAACCACTTTGAAACTGTCACCAAGATGTATTTATCAACCTTAAACTCTTACCCTCTCGGGTGCAAGCTCGAATTGCATACCTAGATTCAACTTGGAATACTTGGAATCTATGCTATGCGTCATCTGGTTAAAGTTATTTACATAAAAGTGCAGGGTTTACCGCATATTTTCGCCGCTTTCCCCAACGGAGTAACTTTTTCATCTCGAAATTGTCCACGCGTTTATTATGCAAGATATTCAAATGTAAATTGAGCTTTGTTTCCAGGAATTGTTACTATAGTTCATTTATTAATTCGAGAAGCAGATTCAAATAGATCCCGCCAAAAAGTAGATGTGTGATTGGCTCTTGGAAAGCTTTTTTTACACTGATGAAATTATGGAAAATGGGCAGTCGCCATATTGCCGAAACAGCTGATTGTAGCTGTGTGTTTCATTAAATTAAAGAAGTTCTTATCAGAACTGAGTGGCTTCAGTTGTGTGCTTTTATTTCGTTTGGCTTCATTTATATTTTTTTCCATTTTTGGTTCTATTGCAAACATATTATTGTTCGCACGTGTTGTGTCCACTTTACAAAAGTTTGTGCTGTCATTGAAATCGGGCCAGATGCCGACACAAGCACAACAGAAAGTGACTGTGACGACAATGAATTTGAATTATTTGATTAATAAATGCAGTCGTGTAAAGTGTGAAATTACTGAATATTGTGTGCCACACTCTTTTTGTATTCGTTCTCCTTTATTGTTTTTCAAAAAAATCGCAAAAACTAGCAATACAATGAATATAAATTATTTCTATGTAATTTTCCTAACTTTTTACCAACATGTGTTATATTTGAAATACAAATGTTGTTTTAATATAATCTACAATGTATATAATTTTGTGAATTAAAAATACTAAAATTTAAATTTGCCGCCAAAAAATATTTACCCGAAATGTTCCAGTGTAATTTGTTCTTTTTATTTTAATTCTCTAATTAATAAATGAACTATAGCGGCCTCAACAACATTTTTTGTAACTTGTCAGTTTCAATATAATGTCAACGATAATGCTGCAGCTAATGATTAACTCAATTATTGCGAATTAACAAAATCCTCGTTACATTAGGAACGGTCGCCTCTACATGGCGTCCGATTTGGAATGATTAGCATGCAGATGTGAAGGGGAATATCAAGTTGGCGGGATGAAAAAGAAAGATGGACATATTTATTCAAATTTATCAATTATTAACAATATCTGCTTATCATAAATCCTCGTTTGAACTGTTTTTTTAAACCCAACAAAACTATTTATCTTTAAACAATAAAATAAATTATTTACACTAAAATTGTTTTTATTCTTACAAACAATGCAAATCATTCTGTATTTTCCATAAGCATCTGTGATCATCATAATTGGCTGCCTCAAAGCCACACAGTTGAGTTGTCTAAATTTAATTGTAACTCAGCTCATTTCTTTTTAACTTTTTTAACGGAAATGGTTGCATGAATTAAAGTGGATGATAAGTCGTGGTTTCTGAACCAGTAAACTGTTCAGATAAAAGTAGTTTGCGTTTATGATCGTTTTTATCATCTCTAATGAAGATATATTCTTAGTTTTAGATCTCTTCTTAAGGATGTATCACCTATATGTATAAAATGATGAAAAAAATATGAAATTTATACCAGTTGAAGTTAAACCCCTTGTGAACGCACTTAGTAAATTTCAGAATTTTTTGGAGTTTCATTAAAGAGCAATTAAATTTAAATTTAACATGGGTTCTTATGGAGATGTGTCTCTGCTAGGCAAATATTCAGTTAATTAGGTAAGAATAAATGATGACAAACGTTTACAATTTTCTGAGCAAATAGGTGAAGTTGCAACAAAAGCTAAGCTAAAGTTTCATTACGCCCTTGTGACTTGTTTTAAAAATATTAATTAAAAACTATTGAAGAACGTACCTATCACGTGACAATGGCGGGTTGGACACCCGAAGTTTGGCAACGTTGCGCACAGCGCCCATGTGCGTCTTAGAAGAGAAACGTAAATTCGTCCAAACATATTTTCGCATAGAAAGAAGTGTCCTACAGCCACCAAATTTTGTATACAACTGCATCTTAGTAGGGGGGCTTAATTTGCTGTCCGTCGCGGGGAGGGGCAAATAGAAGTGTCCTACAGCCGCCAAATTTTGTACACCGAGCAAAGCCGGGTACTTCAGCTAGTAAAAATATAACATTTGAATGATCAAGAGTATTACTGATCCTTTGCTATTTTTTTAACAGTTGATTTATGAGTTGTGACTACTGGTTTGCCATCGACTTTGTTAGAGAGAAGCTGAGTAAACCAAGTAACTCGGAGGATCGATTAGTTTCTTTTGGGTGATCAATAGTTATTCCCGAATTAGCTATCTTTTTCCTCATTGCCTCACTGACTATACCTTTCAAAGACTGTAAAGTTGGGAGTATTCCCAGAATTTGTTTCTCACGCTCCCACTTATTCATCTCTGAAAAATACTGTTTGCCATTCTTGTATAATACTTCATCTGAAACTTTTGCTTTGATCAAGATTTTATCCAAAATTTTAACGTCATATAAAGCATTATGTGCACCAAAACTGGAAATTTTTAGCCAATTCGCTAAGCCAGTGACTGTACATTCACCCTTTCCCTTTCGCCCTGTATGCTTTTTAATTACATTTAATGCATCTATAAAACATACAACAACTTCTGAAAATTCAGTGCGTAGGGAGCAAGAGATGATTGCATCGCACAACCTTGGCCCATCAAAATTTAAGTTATGAGTAGCTATATAAACTTTCTTTTCAATCGATTGCAACCATCGAAAGAGATTTCCAAGAGCAATTGGCAGTGATACGGATGTAACTGTTTGTCCGTTATAACGTAAATCCCCATAAAAATAAGTCAAACCATTCGCCTGGGTTGCTGCTGCAGAAATTCCTTGGTCGGTTTTACATATGTGTCAAATTTAGCTTCTCCACATTTCGCTGCTATTTGCAAGATATCGCAGTCTCTACCAAGACTGGAGGTTTCTAGATCGAGAAGAACTATTGGAAATTCTTTGTCTAACGTTTCATAAGAAAAATCAGGATCAATCTGATCAATTTCTTTTGCATTTCAACATTATGATAACTATCTTCACATGAAATGTCAACGCAATCAGCTACTGACGCGCAGGGCTGCCAACCTCAATCCGCAAAAATTGAGCTCGCGGCGTTGTCGCGTTCGTTTCCCAGATTTTATTTATTCGATTTATTTATAAACAGCATTATGTACTGTTGTAATTAAAAAATCATACATATAAAATTAATATTTATGTTTTTACACTATAATAACTTGACCTGAAATGTTCTAGACCCTTAAAATATTGATAGCAATTCTCGTATTTTTCACATTTAGAAGTTGAATTCAGGTAAAATTCCCATCCAAAAGTTTTTCTCGCAATAACAAATTTTTTATAAATTATAATAAATTATAACTTATAGACGCGGAAAAACGTGTTTCTATGATATATTTCGGTTTCATCTACAATATAAATAAGTATATGCATACTTAAACTGAAAAAATAATTGGATATTCAATGGTTTGCACTTTTGCGGCACTTTTGGCTATGACTGTATAGGTGATACATCCTTAAAACAGTTTACCCCAAATCGAAAATAAAACGCCGAAGCGAATTTAAGGACATTACAGTAACTAAGGCAACGAATTTCGTCTTAATCAAGCTGACGTCAACATGACGTATCACTTCCCCAAACAGTTTCACTCATCGCCGGGAGTAAATGAAAGGAAATTAGTTCTCTTTTTAAATTCCAACTTGGTCACGGCGCGGCAGATGGCTTCTTTGTTTTAATTGAAAAGTTGTCTTCATCATAAAGCCCTAAATTTTTTTAATTAACGTCGAAACGAACGGGGATCGATTGATTCCGCTGTCATCGCGATTCAGACAATTCTGTGTCTAATCTTATCTCCATCGTTCACTTGTAATGGATGGTTCCTACTCGCCACGCTTGATTAAGCGTCGCTAATCTAACGTTACGTCGCTCATAAAATCTGACGATTTAATTCAGAAAAAATCAAGTTGCAAAAATGCAAAAGTTTTAATCGCTCCTCGGAATTACAACACATGAAACCGCATTAAACGTAAATGGGCGCTTGAGAGAAAAAAGAGGAAACAGTGCAGACACGATAAGATTATACGCAAACTATTATTGCGACGTTATTCTCGTGTTGTGGTTTCTAGTTACATCTTGTTCCTGCATCCTGTTCCGGTAAGGTCGCTACGAAGATCTCAACTCCTCTTTAACGCCACTTCAACCGCTATGCGTATGTAATAAACTGTTTATAACATGTTTGCAGATAGGATTTTGAGCTACCAAGTTATTACGTAGTTTCAGATAGTCCCCACATTAACGCTTGCATACAGGGGGAGACTCAATTTAAAAGGAAACTTTTAATTAACTTTGCAGAGGCGTTCCTCGCACAAAATTGATGTATTCTTTTATCGCCTCTTGTGTGCATAAGCAAACACGTGCAAACTTTTCTGGTTACGTTACGTTGCAGATTATTATTATAAATGGTCCTGAAAGCTTATCGCTATTTATCATCTCTTTTGGAAGTTATTGAACTGATTAAACATTCGAGATATGTTAATTATAGCGTACCCAAATCTCTTCATTCGAATCTTGATGTATTAGTTGATTTATTTCTGCTTTATAAATTTATTTGCGTTTTGATTTTGTCAGATTTATATTTAACGAGCATTATTAACGAAGATAAAAGTTTGTAATACGATCGAAGACGAGTATTGTAAACATCTAAGTTCATAATGGCCATTATCCTCGATTTAGGTGATTTTATTAATTTTATATACAGTAAAACTCCTGTAAAGCGACCTCTCGTGGTTCCCTTAAAAAATGGCCTCTTGGAGAAGTGGTCACTTTAGAGAACTTTTTCTTAAATTAATATAAAATAAACACCATATTAACTTTAACACGTTTTATTATTAATAATGAAGACACACGAAGGCTTCTATGTTTTCATAAAAATATAAAACGTCAATTTAGATGCACACAAGACAATTTAATAATATTAAATAATAGAATGTTTAAAAATTAATGCAAATAAAATAAATCACGATATAAGAAATAGCCAAGACCAAGAAATAAGGCTTAAGGCATACTTCCAAAATATTGTTCTAAAACAGTTTGCTTACAATTTTTAAATTTTTTAATTAGAGACAATTAGAGACAAGATAAACCTCTTTCGCTGTCTTTAATAACATTTATGCGAGCTTCCAAATTTAAAATCTCGTGATGGTAACCCCGTTTAGCCATCATTTTCTAGGCTATTCGAGAAGCACAGTGACAACGATTTCTCAACGACTGGCATACAACTGACACGATTTTTTTGCCTTCGTAGTATGTACCATTTTAAATATCCACACGAACCCACAAATATCGGATAAAAAAGTTGGAACCGAAGTTGAAGAACTGATTTATAACCGTAACAAATTTATTACCGAAAGATACGGCATGTGTCAAGCACTTGACGGAGGAAGTTTCTTAATAAATTCTACAGTGTATAATTGACATTTTAAGTTTTATAAACCCGATGTCATAGTGAGACAACTCATAAATCAACAAAGACAAATATTAAAAGGATTTTCACAAAGTGAGAAGTGGTCGCTTTAACCGTAAATTGTTGGTCACAGTCGCGTTTGGAGAGGGTCGCTTTAAAGGAGTAACAATGTAAATTACCAAGAATATTTTTGTAATAATTAGCAAAAAAATATTCCCGAAATTACAGAAATTTAATTTTAAGAAGCATAGAATTAATTAGACTAACTTATTTTGTTTTGTGTTTTTATTCTTAATAATTTTATAAGATATTATTATTATATCGAGTCATACAACGCGTTCTGTATGATTTCTAAAAGAATCAATTCGAATTTCGGGTTGTGGTCGTTTTTGTTTTGCCAGAACTAGTTCTGTGCGATTTATTCGTTCAGTGGCCGTTTTCGGGCATTTAGCATAACATATCTGTACCTGAAAAGCAGAACGATGTATCTGCACTTTTTCTAACCATGCGATTCTGTTGCACATTGATTAAAATATGTCCCATCTACACATTACAGAGGGAATTATGTTCAAAATTAGAATTTGTGTTGTATTGTGATGTATGTATCTCCAAGCATACCAAAGATATGAAGCCATTAATTTACATTTCCTGAACATTGTAACTTTTGGACACACACCGTTCTGTTTCTCTGGTACAGACATACATAATTTAGTGCGGTCCTTACTCTGCATAAAATAAATGTATACAATGTGACAGAAAAAAACTGAATCGACGTTCGGTTTTGCGCGAGTGTTCGTTGGGTTGCCTACCAATATAAGCCTGGCGATTCATTCAGTAAAGTGAAGAAGCAAATAAAAAATCTAAGAGGTAAAAGCAATTAACAGAATTTGCAATTAGTATGAGAAAAATCCTCACAAAAAATACTGCCCGAATAAAAACGATTAATTTGATTCGGTATATCGGCGTAAGAGTTAATTGCATTTTTTCCGACCCAACCGTTAAATTATGAACACCTTAAGTGCCATTGTATCATAATTGACAATGGCACGGAGCCGCATTTCATTTTAATAAGTACAGGCGTTTTACAGCTCGGACACGGTCGCAATTTATTTCGCAGTGCGAATGCAGTGCCTCGCGTATGAAAGAAACCCATTCTCACAAGCGCAATTTACGAGCCTTTAATTGTTTGGTTTCAAAGAAACGCAATAAAGGCGGCCGTAAACGATTTTTTTCTGTAAATTAATCTGCCGGTGGAACAAAAGCCCTGCCATATTTCTAAATGCGATCAAACATCACGGAAAGAAAATAGGAGAATCAGTGTATCAGGAACGGTTCCCGACCGACCTATTCTATAAATGAGCTCTCGGATAACCGGTACTTCCAAGTGGACTGCAAATTGAACGCTAAATCCTCGGGGAACGGGCCGTTTCGCTTTTATTATTTATTTAATTTGACCCCGTTTATGTGGCGTTTTTAAGCGGCGCTTAACAGTGTAATGAAGCGGAAAATATTTTTCTTGTGCAATCATTAACAGGAAGAAAGCTTCAATTCGCCGCAACGAGGTTATATGATCATTAACCCTAGAGTGGGCGCGTGGATTACATATGTAATGCAGTGTTCTTATTTTTAATGCTATTTTCGTTTTGCTAATGACACATCAACAATCTTTTCAGTACCTTCCTAAAAAGACTATTCTACAGGATTATTTTATCAAGCAATTTTTTTCTTACCACCTAGGTGGCGAAAAAAATATTTTATCCAACTGGATTACAATACGTAATCCACCGCGTGATTATTTTAGTTCGTTTGAAATTTCATTGAAGTATTTACTATTGACATCAACATAGTTAATTTAAGCTTAAGGTCCGGGAACTGCTAAGTAATGCACAATTCTTCCACTCAGGGAGCACCAATTTTGCCCCTTAAAATAAAAAATGTTTAGGCAACCAAAGAGGTATCCTAACTAATAAGGTTTGAAACTTAAGTATTGAACAGAGAAAGAACAAAAAAAAAAGTTGCGCGTTTTTCATAAGCTCGTAACTTGATAAATATTATTTATATTATGGTCTGCGGCGATAACGACGGTAAACTCAGTCGGAAAAAAATTAGTCTATAATTTTTTGCTAATTCTTTGCCAATTTTGTGGTTCCATAGATGTACCTGCTATAATTAATCCCGTAACAGGCTGCAAACACATTTTCAATTATGCAAAGAGTAATCTTTATCCCCATTTTTATACGCTCATAATTTGATAAATATTATTTATATTATTGTCTGCGGCCATAACGGCGGTAAAATCAGTCAATGCGATTGCTGCATTATTTACTGTTTTTTTTTGTAATTTTTTGTGAATAGATGCTTCAAACAATTTTTCCTACGATGCTATTCGAAACTAATATATATTGTACAATTTAGTAGGCTCGAAAATGTTTCATATCCTTACGCGTGCGAACATGGCTATTTTGCATTATCAAGTGTGTATTTTTATAAATTTTTAGAGTTTTATATCCTTACGTGTGCGAATATGGTTATATCCTAACAATTTGCACTATATCAAGTGTGCATTTTAATACAAATTATTCTATCCATGCCGTCAATCAAAAAGATACTGATTTGACAGGACATCTGTGAGTAAAAGGACGAACTATTTGACTAAAATCTTATGGGAAAACAACTTTTCCCCGAAAATGTAAAATTTAGACATTTATCCAATTTGGTTTACGGAAACTATTTCTTAAGTGCTAAAAGAACATTTTTATGTAATTTGTTGACGATGTTATGTTCGGAAAGCAATAAAAAACGCGATCAAATAATACTGTATTTCGTACCACAACTTTTAGATTTTTTTTTAAAGATATTCACCATGTTTTCATAAAAAAAAACGTGTCATATTAAACTACTATATGTTTAGTATAAGTACCCCGAAGGAATTTCTACAATATAACTTACTTCTTGCGCTATACTGTTTTTACTGGCACACTACATTTAAAAAAAATATTGTTGCCAATTTTTTTCTTCTTAAGTTATCAATTTTCTCGCAATAAAAAAAATATTTTCTTACAAGGCAATATATTCTCTATAAGTGCTGTAAAGTGCATTGCAAAATATGTCGTAACTCTAAAGATTTCAGTAAAAAACCCTCACTACTACATTTTTGCGAGAATTGCACTTTCAGAGGTTAATTTTTGAAAACTAGGCACTTCTTCACCAAAGCAAATATATCATTAGATGCGGTAACATTATGTTTACAACTGTTGCTTCGCAAATTATATATTGATAAGTACTTTCTAAGCGATACTGAGTATTATACTATTCAGCATAAATTTTAATTCTTCATCTCGAGCATAACAAAAATAAATGCAGATCAAATGGAGGTACATATATCTCGACATTGATACACTAACACTAGAATCGTCGACAAATTTAGTACGTTGCACATCAGATCGCGATTGTTGATTTTTTGCTGTAAAATTTGTGGTCGAGTGAAATCAGTTCAGAAGAAAAACTTTCTGAACTGGATGAAGAAGAATATCAATTGAAAGAAAATAGGTATTATAACAACAAGTGATCAGGATTTGGCAGGTGAACAAGAAAATACAGACGACGAAGAAGAAAATAATGAAGTAGAAGAAAGTGCTGGAGAAGTCAAATTCCGCAATTACCAGTCGAATTACAAAGACGTGCAAAGATTCTGTTAGGTCAACCATCAAGATCAACGACAGTGCCTTACGAACGACGAGGACCTTTAGGACGTTGTTATGAATGTGGTCGAGTTAGGAATAAATCTACAAGAAGATGGTGTAAAATATGTAATAATTGGATGTGTAAAGACCATTTGTTAGACATTTGTGTGAGTTGTGTCGAAAATACAGGTTGAAATGCTACTGTAATTTCATCCATTTTTTTTTTATAAGAAGGGGTATTTTGTTCTTTAATTCTTGTACGAAAACTTATTTGTAATAGTTATTGGAATCTTGTTTCATAAATAAAGTGATCATATATTTTTTGTAAGTATGTTATTAATTATATTTTCCGTCGCTGCTACGTAAGCGTTGCCATTTTGGAGAGTTCTAATTTTATTTATGTTAAACGATTATAAATTTAAAAAAAAAAATAACAAAATATTTTGTTAACACAATAATAAATAATATGTAATCCACGCGCCTACTCGTGCAACAAAGTAACAGGCGCCTACTGAAGGGTTAACAGGAAGAAAGCTTCAATTCGCCGCAACGAGGTTTTATGATCATTAACTTGTATGTTGCGGCCGGAGCGATTCATCATTCGCACGCGGACGGGTGGAATGTCCCACGCACGGGGTTATTATTTTTGAACCAATTTGTCGCATCTTCAGATTAAAATTGAAAAAGGCGTATCTCATAAAAGAGGGAGAAACCCGATTGAAAATTCAATATTAGAAACGTAATGCGACCCTCGTTATAGCAGCATACACACAGACACACACGTTGGCTCTTAACCTTTGCCCTCTGATCCCCCGGCAGAAAGTTCTGCTCCCTCTGGATGGAATTACTAATATATAACATTTAGAGAAACTCGGTTGGCTTTCTCTTTTATATTTACTATGGAATTACCGAACAAGATAGAATGTACGCTTTTGTTATCTTTGGGCTTTCAAGAGGTCACGAGTTTATTTAGAATAAACGTGCCATTCTTCCGCGCATTGTGACAATGACGTATTCGCCGCAAATGAGGTTTTTGTTATTTCCACCACCGAGGCTAGTTCATTTACTTTTTGTAATTCTTGAACAAATATTTTTCTTTCAAGGGGGAAAATTGCACTTGCGGTTTTAACACCGGAAAAGGGGCTGGGTGAGTTATGGCAATAAAGAAAAACACTGGGCGTCGATCGATTCTTCGGAATTGACCTAAATGAAGATAATAGACCGTCGATACTGCGACAACATATTGGCATCTCGTAAAGTTATGTAAATGAACGTTGTTCAAAGCGATACAGTTTATGGGGCTTGCAAAAATAGGGGTCTACATTTTATCAACTTCGTAA
The DNA here is from genome assembly GCA_949768715.1 of Dascillus cervinus. Taxonomy (NCBI): domain Eukaryota; kingdom Metazoa; phylum Arthropoda; class Insecta; order Coleoptera; family Dascillidae; genus Dascillus; species Dascillus cervinus. The sequence continues at coordinate 33,561,433 of OX458317.1, read as the reverse complement.
CGAGTTATTCGTGAAACAACGTCGAAAAATTTAATTTAAAATTCAGGCACTCGGATTCGAAATTTACGTGATGAATTTCTAAAAACCTTTGTAACAAGAAAATTTAGTTATATTAGTCGTAGTTTATTAAAAAGTTTCATAAGGCTCTTCAAACGAGAGAAATTGAGCGTACGCCTTAATACAGGCAACACTTAAATCATTTTTATTATTTGTCTGTCAAAAATTAGCAAATAGAGACTTACGATGGAAATTAAATTTACAGCCTTCGAAAGCCTTTTACAATTGTCGGAATTATATTTGATTTTAACAGAGACACACAAATAAAAAACTGAAAAAATTATAAATTTGCAATTACTGAATTGTTATTTTGGGGTTAGTGCTTTATCTATTTGCGTGTGTTGTACATGTGATATTAAAAACTTGTGAACGTACCTGAAATCATTTAATTATACCTATTTATGTTAATTGTGGGATTTTTAACTGGGAAGTTTCTAGTAGGGTTGCCAGTAACTATTCGATAAATTAAATGTCATTTTATACGCATACATAGTTGCAAAAATGACACACCACAACGCCGTAGTGAATTCACTTTCCACCTGAACCTGTGAAATTGTTTTCAAATTATAATTCTGTGATTTGAAAATTATGTTGTTAAATGCCGATCCCAATTGGTCGAATAAAAAATATATTTCTGACAAATGTATCATTTCACATAACCTTCCCATACGCAAAAGAAAATAAATATGTAATTATTATTTAGAACACATTAAACAAAACAAAACATATTCATTCGATTGAGAAATATAGAATAGCTTAACTATACCGGGTGTGTCACAAGGAGCTTCTATTAGAACTTTATGGGGAAGGAATTTCAGAGGTCTGGTCTTATGTTTGGTCTGGTCTGGTAACTAACATCAACTTCGTTATTTTAAATAGAATATATATTTTTACAGAATCTAATCGACTGCTCTGTTAGTTTTGTATCCTTCTTTCGAGTCAGTATTGAATTTTTTAATAACATTAATAGTAGGGGTTTGTTTTAAAAATTGTAATAACTTAAAAAGTAGGAAAAGTAGATTTTTTCGAATGAAACACCCTGTATCTCTTCATTCTACTGTGTTGTAAATATTACCAGTTCTTTAAATTTACACATTTTTGGCTGCAATTTCGTATGATCCTTAGTTTGATTAATTAGAAACGAAATTACCACCAAATTAAATTATTTGTGGGACCCACTAAATGTCCAACTTTCTCAAGTGATTAGAACAATGTTTTGCCCTAATATTACATCCACCCGTCCAGACCAACAACCGGAACTTTTTTTTTCCAAAATATATTGCGGGGTTTATGGCCCAAAGTAATAATTTCTCCTTCACTTGTAACAATTTCATGCACTACAAACTTTAAACATTTTTTTAATGGATTACATAAAATTGTGAAAATTTATAGCAAAAACTTTAATCGTATCAAATCCACAATGAATTTTGAAGACTTAAAAATTACATTGTGAAACTTTCCCATGGAAAACTTTAATAAGAAAACTACTTTGAACAGATTTAAAATTTATTTAGAACTTTAATGGAACTAATTAAAAATGATGCAATAGCTTCTCCTCGGAAAATACGCACCTGAGCAAGAAACCCGAAAAAGAAAATCGACTTGTTAATCCAAGCACATCTTAACGGTTTCTAGTTAAAATTTAATTCGAGCACGCTAGTGTTAAGGCTTGTAATTAGCGAATTTGCGTTTAAATTCAAAGTTCGGAGGAAAAGTGCCGATCGCACGTTTTTCGCGACGACTCCGAGGGAAGTTTAAATAAATACGTCTCGTTCGTAGTTTAACGTGAAAAAGCGTCGCACGATACAATTGGTGAGTTGATTATGCCCGCGGGACGTAAACTGGGTCACTAATGGCATTCCTAGTAGTTTTTAGGATAAAGCCACGTTGTGCTGTGGCAGCTTTTATTCGAAGCTTTTCTGCACCGAGTGAAACTCTTCGATAATTGCGTCGTCGAATAAAAGCAGCTTCGCGTTGTCACTCGACCCGAATGCATGAAATTATGAGGCGAAGAATAAACACTCATAGTCGTAAAAGGGAGAACAGTCGATTAAGTTGTGAGCTTAATTTGTGCCTAAAATAAAGGCAAATAACGATACGGCTCTGATCTGAAACAGTTCCACCCGCAGCCCATAAACATTGATGCCGCAGCGGAAGCGAAGGGGGCAGAAAACAAATAGATGGCGAGACAAATTGGGTAAAACGAGATAAACAGTATTTTTCAACGCTCCAAGGTGAAAATTTATTTAGGAAAGAAAAAACTTTTCTCTTTTAATTTACACGGTTCGATTAGTCGTGACTCGGTTAATTTTAAAGGTGAAATACACTCGAATTTACGAAGGTCATTGCCCAAGGGAACAGTTCTACTGCCACATGCAGGATCCCTTTCAACATCGCGCCCTTTAAAGACCTTCGCAGGAACGTTTTACTTTGTGCACAAGTTTTCGAGGTCCCAAAAGGCGCATGATGGCACACATGTTGGTTACATTTAATTTACTCAATTGCTCTGCAGTAAACGCTTTATTAATTTCGTTAAATATTTTATTTTAGTGTTTCGTTAAAGTAGATTTAGAAAATAATAACAAATTATTGACTGAATTTTGTACAAAAATGTTGCAATAGAAGGGCTCGAGGGAAGAAAGGACCTAAGCCACATTTAAAAAAAAAAGAAGGAATTACAGTAGTAAAGTAAACTTCTTGAACTAAAGTTCCCTGAAGATATTTAATTTACAAAGCTGTTTTTTTCTAAAGTAACAAAATGTGGCTTAGGTCCCTTCTTCCTCCGAACCCTTCAATTAATATAAGTATTTTGTTTTGTATGAACAATTTTGGAAAAAATTGAAACATTTTTTTATTAAGAAAATGTTTGAATTTAAATATTTAGTCAAAAACCTTCAAAAGCAACATCTTTTATCTCAACATTTGTTTTTATATTGCTATATAAAAATGTTTCCTTTGCAAATGTGCTTTCAAGCGTTTATACATATTTTAAAAATTAGTGGAAAAAATTTAGTCAAAAACATTTTTGTATAAAATGTAGTGAAACACTTTTGCAATTTCTTTCTTAAATATGTTTTATTTACGTGCAGATATATAATGCAAATTTCTTGTCACAGGCTTTTTAAAATATTTAACTTTGACGCAAAAATGTTTAATAAAATGTTGTGTGAAGTGTAAAAATTAGTCAAAAATGTTTAATTTTACAATGTTTAAATTAAAACCTTTTTGTACAAAATTTAGTGACTAGATTTCAAGGACTTGAAGTGTTTATTTTTCACATGTTGTTTAAAATGTTTAAATTTGACTAAAATGTTTAGTGTTTACATGAAGTACAGAATATAGTCCAAAAGGTTTTATTTTACAATTTTTAAATACAAACCTTTTCGTAAAAAATTTAGTGACTAGATTTGAAGGGTTGGAATGTTTCCTTTCACATGTTTTTTAAAGTGTTTGACTTTGACAGAAAAATGTTTAGTTAAATGTTGTGTGAAGTGTATAATTTAGTCAAAAATATTTAATTTTACAATGTTTAAATTAAAATCTTTTTGTACAAAATTTAGTGACTAAATTTTTTTAAATGTTTAAGTTTGACAAAAATGTTTACTGCAATGTAACGTGAAGTACAGAATTTAGTCCAAAATATTTAATTTTACAATTTTTACATACAAACCTTTTTGTAAGAAATTTTTGTGATTAGATTTGAAGGGTTGGAATGTTTCATTTTCACATGTTTTTAAACTGTTTGACTTTGACAGAAAAATGTTTAGGGAAATGTTGTGTGAAGTGTAGAATTTAGTCAAAAATGTTTAATTTTACAATGTTTAAATTAAAACCTTTTTGTAAAAACTTTTGTGACTAGATTTGAAAGGTTAGAATGTTTCCTTTACACATGTTTTTTAACATATTTAATTTTGACACAAAAATGTTTAGCAAAATGTTGCGTGAAGTACAAAAGTTAATCAAGTAAGTCTATTTTTACAATTTTTAAATTAAAACGTTTCTGTATAAAATTTAGTGACTAGGTTTCAAGGGCTGAAATTGTATCATTTGTTATGATTTATATAATGTTTAACTTTGTCATAAAAATGTTTGTGAAATATGGTGTGAAATACAGAATTTAGTGGAAAGTACTTAATTTTACAATGTTTAAATTAAACCATTTTGTACAAAATTTAGGGAATAAATTTCAAAGACCAACAAAAGGAAGAAAGTTTGTTGAACATTTATTTACACTAACAGATTTGTTGTGTTTTCTAATTGACTGGTTAAATTTAAGTTTCGAAATGTTTTAATTTTTTTTAAGCACAAAAAGTTAACTGAAAAATGTGAGTGAAAATAAGTTTTATTAATTTCGTCGAAAGTGGGTTATCGACGCAACGCCAAAGTTTGACGCGAATTTAAACGAGCCCCATTCTCATGTAAGTAAGTTTCCGGGCCTTTCAATCTGCAAGTGACGACGATTTAGGTCCAATTTAGGACGTCGGCTGTATACTTCAGCATTAGAGCCAGTTAATATCGGAGATGTTGATTAAATTGTCGGGAAGGAAGTCTTCAAACTGTTTAATTTTCCCCTTGTTTTTGTTAAACAAGTTTGTTCGAAATTTTACCCGATTATTGTTGGGAAATTTAACTTGTGAACAAAAGGTGCGTTCAATCGATTTCGGGCCGAACGGGTTGGGTCGGAGGTCGAGTTTTAATTTTAATTAGGAACAGGTTGTAGGGCAGAAGTACAAAGCGCTCTCTCGAATTTAAAATCGCTTTGGGTAAAATATCATAACGGCTTGGTGAAAATCCCCGTACTTATATTAGACCCAGAGGCGGCATCCGGCATGTCCACTTTGATAATTGCAAACCTTATTTTTGAACAATGCGTAATCATTTGGTACGCATCAAACTCGAGCTTCCGGGCGGCTATTTTCATCTGGAAGTGAAGCGTTCATGATTTTCAAAGGATTGTGATAAATAAGATAACTGGAAAATTCAATGTTGCGAATTGTGATAAACATTCGTTTTTGAACCGAACCCGGCATTCATATTATTCGAGTAGATAATTCATTTGTAAACATTTTCATTTAATGAAAATCATAAACATGTTCAACTTTTACTTCAAAATTAAACGAACGAAATAATCATTTGTAGAATATTTAAAAATTCAATACAAACAAAATTACAAAACTTTCTAAAACCACTTATTGATGAATACTGAAGCAGTTAAAGGGGCTGATTATTGCCGTTAATTCAAGAAAAGCTGTAATGTGCCACGTTCAATAAACTGTCATTAAAAGTTTGGTTGTTCAAGCAACCACAAAATTGTTATTTATTAATTTCCCTGTTTGTTTGGGAAAACGATTTGAAACGAAATTTAATTGAAAGCCAACGAAACTGTAAATTGTTTCAAAATCTTTTTTAATATCAATTTTAAGTTAGCTGTAAAACAATTTGTAGGTAAACTAGTTTAGGGAAAAATTATGCAAAGAGAAATTGTTCAACAATTTTGAACGCGAACGAAATTGTTTCTGATGAATCAATTACCTTATGTTGCTGTTAGAATAAAAATGAAGTCGCTAAAAAATTTTAAATGAATCACTAACTTCATTTACTTAACATAAAACATGAGTTTCAATTAAAATTGCTATGATTACATAATTACATAACTTTTGTACTTCACGCAACATTTTACTAAACATGTTTGTGGCAAAGTTAAACATTTTAAAAGCATGTAAAAAAATTGAAATCTAGTCGCTAAAGTTTTTACAAAATGTTTTTTATTTAAATATTGTAAAATTAAACTTTTTTGAGTAAATTCTGTACTTCACACAATATTTAATTAAACATTTTTGTGTCAAATTTATATATTTTAGAGAACATGTGAAAAAGAAACATTTTAGCCCTTGAAATCTAGTCACTAAATTTTGTAGAAAAAGGTTTTAATTTAAAACTTGTAAAATTAAACATCCTTGACTAAATTCTGTACTTTACACAACAATTCATTAAACGTTTTTGTTGCCAAAGTTAATATTTTAAAAAACATGTGAAAAATAAACATTTTTGCCCTTGAAATCTAGTCACTAAATTTTGTACAAAAAGGTTTTAAATTAAACCTTGTCAAATTAAACATTCTTGACTAAATTTTGTACTTTACACAACAATTCATTAAACATTTTTGTGTCAAAGTTAATATTTTAAAAATGAAAAAGAAACATTTTGCACTTGAAATCTAGTCACTAAATTTTGTACAAAAAGGTTTTAATTGAAACCTTTTAAAATGAAACATTCTTGACTAAATTCTGTACTTTACACAACAATTCATTAAACGTTTTTGTTGCCAAAGTTAATATTTTAAAAAATATGTGAAAAATAAACATTTTTGCCCTTGAAATCTAGTCACTAAATTTTGTACAAAAAGGTTTTAAATTAAACCTTGTAAAATTAAACATTCTTGACTAAATTTTGTACTTTACACAACAATTCATTAAATATTTTTGTGTCAAAGTTAATATTTTAAAAATGAAAAAGAAACATTTTGCACTTGAAATCTAGTCACTAAATTTTGTACAAAAAGGTTTTAATTGAAACCTTTTAAAATGAAACATTCTTGACTAAATTCTGTACATTACACAACAATTCATTAAACGTTTTTGTTGCCAAAGTTAATATTTTAAAAAACATGTGAAAAATAAACATTTTTGCCCTTGAAATCTAGTCACTAAATTTTGTACAAAAAGGTTTTAAATTAAACCTTGTAAAATTAAACATTCTTGACTAAATTTTGTACTTTACACAACAATTCATTAAACATTTTTGTGTCAAAGTTAATATTTTAAAAATGAAAAAGAAACATTTTGCACTTGAAATCTAGTCACTAAATTTTGTACAAAAAGGTTTTAATTGAAACCTTTTAAAATGAAACATTCTTGACTAAATTCTGTACTTTACACAACAATTCATTAAACGTTTTTGTTGCCAAAGTTAATATTTTAAAAAATATGTGAAAAATAAACATTTTTGCCCTTGAAATCTAGTCACTAAATTTTGTACAAAAAGGTTTTAAATTAAACCTTGTAAAATTAAACATTCTTGACTAAATTTTGTACTTTACACAACAATTCATTAAACATTTTTGTGTCAAAGTTAATATTTTAAAAATGAAAAAGAAACATTTTGCACTTGAAATCTAGTCACTAAATTTTGTACAAAAAGGTTTTAATTGAAACCTTTTAAAATGAAACATTCTTGACTAAATTCTGTACTTTACACAACAATTCATTAAACGTTTTTGTTGCCAAAGTTAATATTTTAAAAAATATGTGAAAAATAAACATTTTTGCCCTTGAAATCTAGTCACTAAATTTTGTACAAAAAGGTTTTAAATTAAACCTTGTAAAATTAAACATTCTTGACTAAATTTTGTACTTTACACAACAATTCATTAAACATTTTTGTGTCAAAGTTAATATTTTAAAAATGAAAAAGAAACATTTTGCACTTGAAATCTAGTCACTAAATTTTGTACAAAAAGGTTTTAATTGAAACCTTTTAAAATGAAACATTCTTGACTAAATTCTGTACTTTACACAACAATTCATTAAACGTTTTTGTTGCCAAAGTTAATATTTTAAAAAATATGTGAAAAATAAACATTTTTGCCCTTGAAATCTAGTCATTAAATTTTGTACAAAAAAGTTTTAAATTCTTGACTAAATTTTGTACTTTACACAACAATTCATTAAACATTTTTGTGTCAAAGTTAATATTTTAAAAATGAAAAAGAAACATTTTGCACTTGAAATTTAGTCACTAAATTGTGTACAAAAAGGTTTTAATTTAAATTAATAATGTTATTAATGAAAGATGGTCTTGGGAATGTTTTGCCTATTTTAACTGTACAATATGTATTGTTTTAGAACTTTACAAGTTTCATACATAAAAACAAAAAAGTCCGGTTAACTGAAGTCATTAATTTATTTTCCAATATAATTTGGATCTCAATCAAAACTTTTAATTTCAATAAATTTTATTCTGCAATCTCAAAGGTCGTAGTCATTAAAACTCCGAATCATTAAAAACGAGCATTTTCCTCGGTAATTTCACCCCGATCGTGACCTTTCAGCAAACTATTAACGATCCCCCGCATTTTCCCAAAAATAAAAAAAGTTCAAAGTTAATTTAAAAGAGCAGCCTCCATATTGCCTTTAATTACGGTTTTTAAAGAAGCGATAAAACACTACCGTGTATTATGCAAATGAAGAACATAATTTTTAACTATTTTACGACATTGCATTTCCTGTTAGTAAATTAATAAAATATTACGACCTCGATTAAGACCGCCACGAAATTATATACACAAAAAATCTCGCTCGTTTCCTGCCCCGTAATTATTCGGGCGGTTTTGCGCCGATTTTTTCGCGTAAAACGCCACTATTCCCCGCTTTTCTTTAATAACCGCTTCCGCGTGGGACAATCCATTGAGAGTGGGAAAACGACTTGATTTGAAAGCGGCAAGTCCCAGATTGAAACTAACTACCCCCTCGAGTTAGGGCTCGTCTGGAACGTCCTCAATGGAAATAAATGGATCTCCAAGCGGTTCTTTACTGTTGAACACCGTTCTAGTTTCGCATTCACAAGAACGGAACGAAAGGAAAACGAAAAAATGATCACTTTTATTAGAGTACACAACATGAATATAAAAAACGGTTCTTAATCAAACATAAAACATTAAACGCCGTAAATTTTTTTATTAGACGTTTCCGGTCATCGCGGCGACGGGTGCGTTCTGCAACGCACCGGCGTTTGTAACGGTAAAGCTGGCGACGAAAACGTTTATAATGGTGACGAGGAAAACGGCGACAACCACCAAGTTGTTGATTTTTTTGGCAGTCCGACACTTCGATTTTCCTTTCAGATCGAATCTCCCCTTAAATATCAATGAAACTCCGACGCCGACTTGCAGGAAGATCGAGAGAGTTATTAGAATGATGTTGATGTAAAAAGTCGAACTTTGGCTATTAAACTCCACAAGAAAGCGTAATTGGTTGGCGTTCGCTGTGATTAAGGCTATGTCCATCATCCCTGTTAAAAAAATTGAAATTATTAAATGTTTCTTGCCGTTACGGCTAAATAATTATTTGAGTGTGGTTTCAGTGATTTCAATTATATTAATAGCACCAAAAATGAAAATCATAATTTGACGTACCTTGTGCCACTGTTTTCTTCGCAGCGAAAGTGTTTGCTTGCTTCGTCGCTTTAGCATCGGGGACGTCATCGCCCATGTCAACGGTGAAGGTGTTTTTTTTCGCAGCCGGGATTACTTTATCGTCCCAATTTTCGCCTGCAAAGAAAATTTAGTTCAAAAATTATTACAACACCTTTTCCAATTGTATTTCAGAAAGTAGCAATTTTTTCAGATGAATCAAAAGTAGTTCAGAAGACATAAATTGTCTTTTAGATTTGTCAATTCTATTTCAGAAAATGTCAATTGTATTTCAGAACATGTCAATTTTATTTGAGATTACTCGACTGTAGTTCAGAAAACGTCTATTGTAGTTCAGAAAGCATCAATTATTGCATTTCAGACGACAAATTGTATTTAAAATTAATAAATTGTAGTTCAGAAAATGTGCATTGTGATTCAGAAAGCATCGAAGGTATTTAATTGTGTTTCAGATTAGTCAATTGTATTTCAGAAAATGTCAATTGTATTTCAGATTACTCAATTGTAGGTCAGAAAACGTCTATTGTAATTCAGAAACCATCAATTATTGCATTTCAGACGACAAATTGTATTTGAAATTAGTAAATTGTACTTCACAAAATGTCCATTGTAATTCAGAAAGCATCGATTGTAATTAATTGTATTTCAGATTAGTCAATTGTATTTCAGAAAATGTCCATTGTATTTCAGATTACTCGATTGTAGTTCAGAAAACGTCTATTGCATTTCAGAAAGCAATAATTATTGCAGATTACTCTATTGTAGTTCAGAAAATGTCAATTGTATATCATATTACTCGATTGTAGTTCAGAAAACGTCTACTGTAATTCAGAAAGCATCAATTATTGCATTTCAGACGATAAATTGTATTTAAAATTAGTAAATTATAGTTCAGAAAATGTTTATTGTGATTCAGAAAGCATCGATTGTATTTAACTGCATTTCAGATTAGTTAATTGTATTTCAAAAAATGTCAATTGTATTTCAGATTACTCGATTGTAGTTCAGAAAACGTTTATTGCATTTCAGAAAGCATCAATTATTGCATTTTAGACGACAAATTGTATTTCAAACTAGTAAATTGGAGTTCAGAAAATGTCCATTGTAATTCGAAAATATTACCCACTCGATCACGACAGACGACTATCGCCGCACGACGGTTGTTTAAGGAGTCAAGGCGATGGAAAACATTTTAATTTATTATTAATCCGTCACCTTTAAACGAAAAAGGCGGACGAATAAACATCGTTCCACATAAACTGTGTTTTATTCGTATAATAGTGTGTTCGTTTGTAACAAAAAGCATCGAAGGTATTTAATTGTGATTCAAATTATTCAATTGTCTGTCAGAAAATGTTAATTGCATTTCAGATTACTCGATTGTAGTTCAGAAAATGTCCATTGTAATTCAGAAAGCATCGAATGTATTTAATTGTGTTTGAGAAAATGTCAATTGTATATCATATTACTCGATTGTAGTTCAGAAAACGTCTATTGTAATTCAGAAAGCATCAATTATTGCATTTTAGATGACAAATTGTATTTCAAATTAGTAAATTGTAGTTCAGAAAATGTCCAATATAATTCAGAAAACATCGAAGGTATTTAATTGTATTTCAGATTAGTAAATTGTATTTCAGATTACTCCACTGTAATTCAGGAAACGTCAATTGTAATTCTCAAAGCATCAATTGTATTTCAGGAGACAAATTGTATTTCAGATTAGTCAAGTATAGTTCAGAAGAAGTCAATTGTAATTCAGAAATCATTGATTGCATGTCAAAAGACGTTAAAAGTATTTCAGAAAACGTCAATTGTATTTTATATTACTCAATTATAGTTCAGAAAACGTGAATTATAATTCAGAAATTGTAATTGTAATTATACTTTAGCCAACTGTATTTCAGAAAACATTAATTGTAATTCAAATCGTTTGCAATTCATCGTTTTATAAAATGTAAAGAATCAAGTATTTTCTGAATTACAATCGACATCTACTGAAATACTGTTGATGCTCTCTGGATCACAATTGCCTTTTTTGAATTACAATTTCTGATATACAATTTACTGATCTGAAATTGCAATAGATAGTTTCCGAAATACATCTGGTCTCTGCAGTACAATTGGAAAAGTTGCAGCAGTAATAATTTCAGTGTGAAAAATTCCAGCCAATAAAGACCAACTTATCGCCCACTTATGAGCGCACAAAATTCAGATGCATAACCGCTCAATTGGGAGAATATAAAAGTTTTTATTATTCTAAAATTGCACAGCCGGTTTTTCGCCAGAAAATTTACTGCACGCGATTTTATGGACGTTTCGGTTCAAAACGCGCGAAAATTACTGCGGGCTGTGGAAAAATAATGCACGAACACTCGAACAGAGATGCATCCTATTGATAACTGGGAGAAAAGAAGGTTTATCGCGGATTATAAAAAGCGCCCTTTCCTTACTGATAAAATTTGAGCTTTACCATTGTGACGGCCTGCGATACGGCTGCTGCGAGCGGAGTCATTTTCTGCAAATAGTTTTTCTCCAACGTCCTCTTCGACAGGAACGGAATTCGGCGAATCGGAGGTCGTTCCGTCTGCAAAAAATAAGTTTAAATACCTGGAGACGATTTTGAACACAATTTTTAATGCTTAAGGTCGGAATTGCATGTTTCGCATTATTTTTATTGAAAATTACTTCAGTTGTATCGAATACGAATTTGTGCTTCAATTAATAAAATTCGGATGACAATATTTCACAACGTAACTCACAACTTTTGTTCCAATTTGTGACTGGTATTTGCAAATTTTCTTCCATAACCACTTCTTATTTAATTTGGTTACATGTGATGCTACACCAACTTAAATTAACTTTGCTAACCTTATTGTGAGCTCAATACGTGGATTATCTGCTAACATTACTACATTTATTAACTCAATAATCCTGCAGGGGCAAAAAATAAGTTGATATGATAAAAAAAGCTATCAATGGTTTTAAGTATCTCGAGTCATGAATTATCAAGTGTGACATTATTGTTGAGATAAAGGTCGTATGGTCAATTTTATTTTGCAATTTTATTTACACAAGAAGTTAATTATAGAAAAGTGCAAATAAGGAACTAAGAGAAACAATTGTTTTCACTTCTAATTCAAAATAAGTAGCTTTTGGGAAATAAAAAAATCTCGAGGATAATCCGAAAGTGTTGAAATTTAAATCCTCTCCGGGAGCAATAAACAACCGAAAACTTATTTGACCTTTTTGTTGACCATTTTTGCAAAAATTGCCAAATCTAAAAGCTTTTTAATTATTCTCGCAGCCTTTCACGGCAGAACTCATCAGATTTATGTTGGCTTCAAATTTACAGAAAGCGTCATGAAAACGTTATGAGAGAGCACTTAACCGTACCTGAATGTTTCCTGCAGAACATTGCAAATCTCGACGATATTTAAAAAGCATCTCAACTCACCGTTATTCGCGAAGGCCACTTCGGTAGCCATTCTTCATTACACAAACAAGTAACGTTAACAAGGAGCTATTTACTTTCATACTAGGTTTCCTATCGCTGCGACGTTTTTAATTGAGAAAACAACGCGATAACGAAAACCGCAAGAGGATATCATTACAAGCACATTTCTCATTACCAAAATAATTTCCCGAACGCACGGTTTTCTTTTCCGTTGTTGTTTCATTCGATTGTAACCCTAGTTTGTATGACTCAAAATAATTGATACATTCCCATGACAAGAAAATAAAATACCCTGCAATCATCATTCATAAATCAAGTTCAATTTTACGCTCATTACAATTTCATGTGTGAAAACAAAGATTAGCGAAAAATGAGTGTAAAAGCTGATCAGGGGTTGAAATACCCAAAGCAAAAATAGAACTAAAAATAGAATAGTTTTTTTTTAGTTTTTGTTTGAACAAACTTGAGATACACTGTTTCCAATCCCCACATCAAAATTACTACCTCCCCTTAATGTTAAGTGCCACTTAATTTTTAAGGGTAACTGTAATAGTTAAATTTTGGAAATCCTTAAATATTAAACGCATTTATGGAAGTTGTTTCTAACTTATTGATCGTAATCAGAGCAAGTTTAACAGTGATTGTGGAAAGGAATTTTGAAAATGATATTGAACTAATTTTAGTCCAAATTCCTTCTCAAATGACAATATGAAAATATTTCATATTGCAAATTCTTCGAAATAGACAAAAAAAATTTGGTATGTATTGAATTTCAATAATTACCTAATATTGATTTTCAGTGTTAAAATTTTCACTGCAACTCTGAATTGAGAAAACAACGAGCTAAAACCAGTTAAAATATTTCCCTCAATTTATTAATTTTTTTACTACAACAAACCAAGATCAAAAATAATAAAATATTAATTTGTATTATTTTTAGGAAGAGAAATTCAATAAATGTGTTCCTTAGTTAAGTATCACTTACTTTAAAGTGAACCTTAAATTGGCACTTAAGTTCAGCACTGAAAATGAACATTAGGTAAATAAGGACTAATTGAAATTCAATGCATACCAAAATTCTTGTCTGTTTCATATTTTCATATTGTCATTTGACAAGAAATTTCTACTAAAATCAGTTCGAATATTCAATATCGTCTTTTACAATATCATTTTCAAGTCGCCTTTTTCACATTCGCTGTCACAAACTTGCTTCAATTGCAATCAATAAGTTACAAATAACATTTACAAAAGCTTCTAATATTTAAGGGCCACTTTAAGTGAAGGATTTCCAAAATTTAACTTTAAGTTATTATGTATTTTGGTAATGAGAAATGTGCTTATAATGATATCCTTTTGCGGCTCTCGTTAAGTGTCAATTTAAGGTTCACTTTAAAGTAAGTGATACTTAACTAAGCAACACATTGATTAAATGTTTTTTTTCCTAAAAAACTCACAGTTTTATTAATTTTGATCTTCGTTCCAAGTAGAAAATACGTAGAAAAAAAGTTGATAAGACAACCCACATAAGGATGTTGTCAAAAATAAATTCTGTCGTAATCCGAGTGAAACGAAACGTCAGTGCAATTTTGTTGCGGTCTGCGGTATCGTATTGGGAGCAATATCCCGCTGTTTTGATAACTAAATGAGTAACAAGGTTATTTCGGCGCCGTTTTCAAAAAGTTAATTAGAAATGGCCCAATTTGTAGAAATAATTTAAGTAAGAATTAGTAGCCGAGGGAATAATTTTGTCTCGAAAGATAGCGCGGCTTGCTGAAGATATCCTCTCTTCCCTATGTTCCAGATGACTCGGGCAATATATTTAATTTTAATACCGGAGTTCGTTTGCCTCCGGGAATTCCTTCCTTCCTCGGAACCGCGCCGCCACCGTAATACCCACCTACAATACGTACACCGCCGCTGAAATTAAAAGTTCGGTTTCCTCGAAATTAACCTTAATCATTTCGGCGCCGGCTAATGAGCAATCCCGGATTGAACATTTAAATCACTGCGCTTTTTTCGGGGAAACATCAGATGCACCAGAATTTAATCCATTTAAAAATTTAATAATTACTGTTCTAGTAATTCTATTTTAAATTTTTACTTGAAATAAAAATAGTGTGATGTTGGCGTTTTAAACTTTTAAGAACATTAAGAAAATAACAACAATTAGGAGATCGTAGATAAAACGTCGTATTTTTCTCGCATATAATGGCTTATATTTACAAACTTTCATCTACTTGATGTGCTTGTTATGTGATTCTGTGAGTAATAAATTAAACTCTGGCTTAATTTTGTTAATTTTCTGTACATTTGTGAAGTCGAAATTGTTTTGTTCCAAACCCTCGCTCGGCCGTTCCATTAAAATTTAGATTTGGTCTGCACGTGATAAGTACAACCTCGTTACGTCTAGCGAATCCATGCATCAGTTCGTCCTTTAAAACAGCGACATAATTAAGTTCGCGCGCGCTAAAAGTAAAATTGCAATTTTCTTGCAGTAATCTGTTTCTATGTCCATCCGACCTTTTTCGAGGAGCGAGAAAATAGCATCGCTCTAAGTGATTGTAGCAGTATGGCGGAAAATTTGCATATGGATTTAATTTTCATTATATTTACGTTGTCCCTGCGCCGTTTGAAAAACAGGACGAATTTATTCCGAGAAAGAGAGGGAGCAATAATCCGGTGAGGAAAGATGAAGGTGCGCTTGAGGAGAGAGCAGCACTAGTCTCTTGTTTTAAGGACTCTGAGTGTCCGTCGGAAGTAGTTAAAGGATTATCGAGTTTAGCGCGAAGAGGGTCTTTAGAACAACAAACAAAGATTTTCAAGTTGCCTGATAAAATATTTGAGTTGTACCACCTTGAAATTTATGCACGAATGGCCCCCAGACATTAAAAGTTTATTCCCTGCAACTTTTCTTACATTCTTTTTTTACATTTTTCTATAACGGTTCTTTAACGTCATAATCAACAAGTGTGACGTCAAAATAAAATGATTACAGAAGATCTGCGAGCCACTTAATAAAATAAGTTTCATTGTAAATCGAGGTTTTATTTAATAATTTAAATGGAATGGAATTATTCCAAAGGTTGCAGTGTAAGTAGAAACGTATTTATCTTGAAAAATTGTATTTTTTGCCGTTAACAGTACCCGTAAAAAATTAAGTCGTTAAAAGCACGCATTGTTGAAATAATATTTTTGTTAATTTACTTGATGAAAACGAGTTTTAAAAAAGTGCGATAATGGTTAAAAATGTCTGAAAATGCCAGCAAAATTTTTTACACTCATAAATTTAAGTTTCTGTACAGGGTGTTCAATTTGCAACGAACGTCTTGTGGAATCAAAGTAGGCAACACAAATTGCAAACTATTGACGCACTTCAACTGGTTTAACGCTTTAATTTATTCATAATTGCAGGGACCTAAATCAGTGCACTTTCATCTGAAAGGGCACTTTTCAATTTATTTTTGTGTAATTATTGTTACCCCTTTACAATGCTTTCAAACATAAATTACTAAAAAAATTCCAGACGTTAACTTCGTCGAGTTCCAAAATAGACTAAAGCACTGAAGTTAGAAAAAAATCTAGTTAATACTCAACTACTGTTCGGACTAAAGAACAGCTGTCTAACTTTTTTACTTGGAAGTCTCATTATTTTTTACCTGTTTAGTCTTACGTCTGTTATATTGAACCATTTCGGAGTTTTCTTTAATCTATGAAAGTGTTATTTTTTAATCAATGATGTATTTTTTATTCCCGACCAGCCAATGGTTTCAGCTTGAATTTGCTGCTTTTTTCATAATAAGTCATGAAACAATTCGGCATCCACATCGAATACGTGGCTCATATCAATTTTATGACAGGTCATTGTCAAATTTGAAACGATTATAAAAAATATTTCTTTAATTTTACCTTCATACATTTTATTAAAAATAAAATTATTTATGTGAAAAATTTGCAATAAAAAATTAATTTATAAACTGATGCAATAGCGGTTTTTGTAACTGTTGTAGGGGAGAACATCAAAACTATAACATCGGGCGTCCTAAAAAATTGTAGCGGCTTG
Organism: Dascillus cervinus; assembly: GCA_949768715.1. Classification (NCBI taxonomy): domain Eukaryota; kingdom Metazoa; phylum Arthropoda; class Insecta; order Coleoptera; family Dascillidae; genus Dascillus; species Dascillus cervinus. The sequence goes on along the minus strand of OX458317.1, from coordinate 33,544,648 downwards.
TTTGCGACCAATTGAATATTGTGTCCATGGATGGGGTGGACAAGAGGAAGAAAGTTTTTATTCTCAACTTCACATCAAAAAAGTTATTCTCTATAGAAAGTTTTGCTTGTTTTGGATAGTCTTTCACCCAAAGTTTTATTAAAATGTACAGGTATTCTAAAAATTACAAAGCATGAAATTGACCATAAGCAAAGTAGTCTGATTTTTTATTTTTATAAAAAATGTTATTTCAGAAAGTTGTTTCAACACTTAAGAAAAGCTTAAATAGAAACCCCACTATGAAGGGGTGCGTTTAGTGGGCAGTGACCCATTCAGGGGAACCCTACAGTACCAGGCATCTTCGAACTTAAGCCCCGGTCTTCCGTTAAGGAATTTTAACACCAAAAAAAAAGATAAGTTCCCTGAAGATATTTAATTTACAAAGCTGTTTTTCGCTAAAGTAACAAAATGTAGCTTAGGTCCCTTCTTCCCCCGAGCCTTTCAATTGATATAGGTATTTTGTTTTGTATGAACAATTTTGGAAAAAACTGAAACATTATTTTATTATGAAAATGTTTGAATTTAAATATTTAGTCAAAAACCTTCAAAAGCAACATCTTTTATCTCAACATTTGTTTTTATATTTCTATACAAAAATGTTTCCTTTGCAAATGTACTTTCAAGTGTTTATATTTTAAAAATTAGTGCGTAGAATTTAATCAAAAACATTTTTGTACAAACCCATTGATTTGCATTGATTTTTGTCACACCACATTTGGGGTCACTTGTCACATGCGATTTTATTGGTTGTTTAAAATAGCTACCTAATCAAACAATTAATTTTGTATTTCAGATTGTTATGTTTTCTTATCGGTTTTTGCTCAAATTCAGCATGAACTTAAATATGAAATTTTCAGCAGTTGTTCGATAGAACCTTCTTATTCGAACAAACATTTTGATGTTTTTTTGCCAGAAAAAAATTAAACTTTTCCTATTTAAACAACGCACTGTTTGACTTCAAAATTAATTTCAGTGACTGTTATAGCGGTGCATTATTTATTAAGCACAAAATACTTAATGGGTTTTTGTTGACATTCGCTTTCAGACGTACTTACCACGACCTACAACAAAAATGTTCGTGATAGATTCGGCGATAATTGATCGCGGACTTCAGCAGTCGTCGCCAGATCCGTTTAAAATTCCCTACGCTATTTTATTTAAAGAAAATTATTCCGTGCGAAATTTGATTAAATCGCATCGCACAAAGGCCGCAATATTTAATCTGTTTATCCGCAACGACTCGATAATTTCAGTTTTACTCAGTTTCATTTCATAATTCAATCAGTTTTTTCGGACAGCTTTTAAATTAAAAGATTAGTCGACTTCGCAGTAAATGTTAATTAATTATTTCCAGCCGTTATTACTCGGCTTGATCTCGTTTCGTTACAAATACTCAAAATAAATACAAAGCAGCAGCTTTCAGGTTCCTAAATTTGATAAAGTTCACACTACGACCAGACACCTGCCATTTGAATTTAAATTTCGGTATTCAGTTAATTTCGAGTATGATTTACATAGTACATGCACTCCGAAAACAAGAATGTACGGATTCAACGGACGTGAAATAATTCAATCAGAATGTAAAACGGGCCGGGCATTTTCCAGCGGAAAAAACGTTTTGAGGGCGACTTTGCGCACCGAATGGACGTTCGGTTAATTTACTTTAAAAAGACGGCAGGTTCGTTGATTAAATCGCCCTTTGGAAAGATTTAATTCATTTCGGCTGTTTTTCTTTTATGAACGCGAAAATTTCGGTTGGAAAAGTTTCGCAACGTGTCGAGGTAAGCATAAAAGTGAGCGGTGTGAGGTGGTACTAAGTCTTTTCATCTTCGCAGCCATAAACCATCGGACTATCTACCGAAATGACACCACCCCGCGCGTTTGCTAACTTTTTGTGTTTACATTGTTCTTTTAATGATCCCCTTTTTGTGTCTCAAAGCGGATTTTTTCTCGATCCACCGTTTGCGGAGTTAAATATCTGCAGCTGCTCGAGGCAGGATTCGTCCAGGGACGAGATCTAAAACGGAAAAAAAATGTTCATGAAACTAATGTATTACAAAGAGATTTCGCTCCCTTGAGGTATACCGTAGTCGTGCATTGTTTCTGACATTAATATGGAGAGATTGCTGCTCTCAGCTCTTCATACATATTCACCCTTTACAGTCGGCGCGACGCTTTTGCACGTTACTAATCCATTGCGGTTGGCCGCTTGATATAAATTTAATTTTTTGTTTAAAATGTATACAAGCTGTATTATATTAAATGTCCACCATTGGTAACCTTGTTATTATTGGTGCTTTTTCCGCTGATTACCATAATGAAAGCAAAAATGTCAATTGTTCGAGATATTCACCAAAATAACAGTTTTTTTATAAGGAATGATTTATAATTTTTTACATATTTTGAAGGGATGTTTAATTCTGAGTAAAAAAGTCTTAATGCACTAGTACTATTAAATTAACTACCTAGAAGTTACAAGCAATTGAAGTTCTTATTTTAATTAACTACAAAAATCACGTAGGCAATGAAACAGTTAAAGATTGTATGTATTTATTGTACCTCAAAATACAAAATTACATTAATTTCGACTTTTTCACTAACAATAAGTACAAATATTTTCTTCTCCCTTCTCTTTTGAATTGAATTAGTGAAGTTACCACCATCTGTCCAGTTTCCCATTCTAGAGGTATTTCCTCTTCTTCCCATATGCTCTAACTCATCATGTGCTCTAAGTTAGAATTTTTCCTGCAGTTCTTCTTCTCTGTACTTTAAAAGTACAAGGTTTATACCATCTCTTGGTTGAAACACTCAAATTGAATTATACATACTAAATGAAATTTTAACATACATAATACTTCACATTAAACGATACAATAATCATTCATTTGTAATCATATTAAATTATTTTGGAACGATTAAACAACTAAAAAACATATACTCAAGAAACCAACAAATTCAAAACATCAAGCAATCCCTTCATATAATAAAAAATTCTTCATCAATCACTTTAAAATTTCATGTTCAAAAATAAACGATGAAATTAAAATTCATTTGTTAAATTTATCTTCTTTACTAATTAATTCTCATCGTAGCATTTCATTTGATAAATGTACACTATATACAATAAAACAAAATTTGAAAAAAATTATTAATGAAGGGTGGAACACAATTTGGATAAACACAAACAAAGCATCTACCACAAAATTATTATTTCCTACAGTTAATCACAGAACACAAAATACTACATTTCAACCAGATTTTTACATAACACAATTCATAACGGGTCATGGGAAATTAAATGCATACCTCTTTCGATTTAAAATAGAACCAAATCCTCTTTGTGAAATTTGTAGTGTAACTGATGACATCCATCATAGGATCAACAATTGTGGTATTATAATGAACCCCAAAATAAATTAAACTTTGATGAGGTTTATTATAAATTAATGAATAGCGATAATTTTGAAGCCTTCCAAATCTTTTGTCACGATATTATGAAATGAAATCAAAATTATAATTTATTTTAAAATGTTCTTATACTTATCTTATTTATAGTTATAAGTTAAATGTTAATTTAAATTAAATTTTATATTATGTTAATATTTAAAAAAATTGTTATTTATTAATTAAGTTTATGTTTTTATGTTATATTGTTTGTTTTATAATTTAAAATTATGTAACATCTTTAATAAGCCATGCATAAGGATGTAAAGCGTAAGCAAGTTAGTTTGAATCTTTTTTCAGTTCTTACAAGCAATAAACATAAAATCACAATCTGAGCTAGCCTTATGAGTTGGCACGCTAATTAGCACTAAATATTCAAATTCAGCAGAAGTTATGCCATATAATTTTTGTTTACGGGTATTGTAAGACCCCTAATAACAGAGTAGGTGATATAACTTTGTTCAGCCGTGAAACTACCTTCAAAATTCCTTATAAAATATTACCGCCCTCTCCGAGGTTTGTCGCGTTGCATAATTCAGCGCGTGAAGTCAGTTGTAGCACCCTGTACGTTAAAACTTCGCGCGTTTGATGCGATTGAAAGCGACTCATCAAGCCCGAGATTAGTTTCGGATTTTTTCAAGAGGTTTTTATGAAAGTCAGCGGCAGAGTTTCGCCCCGAGCGCAAAGTCTACATTCGTTCGGGCATCGTTAGATTAATTCCAAGTATAACCACAAGGAATATAAATTACACACGACCCAATTTATGTTTTATTAAAGAAATAAATCAAACATTTGCGCAGTCGGACCTGAATTTTTTTTATATGAATATAAAAGTTAAACGAATTGTTTCGTTTAAAATAATTCAAACAAAACTTCAAATGCAATTGCATCGGAAAACATTATCAAACATTCAGCGCGGATATTCCTTCTGTTGTGGATATAAAGTTTTATGATGCTTTAACCCGACCTCATCTTCTTCGAGTGCATATGTAACTTAGAGATGTGAATATTTCAGCGGAATATTTTAAGGCAGTAATTTCCTTTCCCATCAAGCAACGCAAGTTATTGGAATCCACATTACCGTTAATTTAAACGAGATTTTTACAAATTAATTACAAACGTGGAAATTAAATGCGCTTTTGATACAATAGAGTTGATTAGTTGGTTATCAGCTTTTATGTATTCCATCCGAGCGTTCATTTGATTTTAATTAAAAATTTGCGAGATTGCTCGCTGTTTACTTGCGATAATACGCAGCGTTCAGAATAACAGCTTACCGCACTATTGGATATTAGAGTAAATAACAAGGTAATACGGCTCCGTGGAAGGAACCGAGAGATAAATTGCACAACGTGTTCCATTGTAAACCAGAAATTGCTAACAGAGGTAAATATCAATTTACTTTTACATCACAACTTATTGATCCTTATGAACCAGCAACATAAACAGTAGTGAGACATATTGGGACAAGGATGGCAAGGAGTTCAGAGCTTAGAAAGAAGACAAACAATCTTACACCGACGTTTGTTATATTTGGTCCAAAGGGCCTAATGAACAATTAGTCAAACGAACAGTCTTTATTTTTTTATTAACACAGCGGTAGTCGCAATTAACAACATTGTAACTGACAATTTGTTGATTTTCACTTTTTTCACATTTGGTATCTTGGGTGTGATTTACATGATTTAGTAAACTCAAATTATATTTTATTTTTTGTTTTATTATAAAAAAAATCAATTTTTATCTCATTGTATCTGCAATAACGTACTTACCAACAGATAAAACATGGTAAAGAATTTTACTGAAATTTAATGCGTGAGCTAAAAATTGTAACATACTTTACCTTTCCAAGAACTAACAAATTTACTTAAATAAAATTGTACCAAAGCTTACAATGTCGTTGCCGGGATAATACATTCTTTTACGCTCTTTCATAGGAATGTTAATGATTCTTACAATGTTATTCTTCGGATTCCTTTAAGATTTATTGACTTACAATGTTCTTGCATCAATGGTTATCGGACTAAACGACGACTACGCACACTTACAATGTTGTTTCCCGCTTAAAATTCGGTAACATCCAAACAGGGTGATTTTATTAGTATTTTGTGAATACGAGTGAATTATATTGTTAGTAAAACAATATTGTCATGTCTTCACGTGGAAGGAAAATTTTGGAGTTGCTACAAAATCAACACGGTAAGTAAGACTTCTTAATTATTGTATTGGTTCAACCTAACCTTGTTATTTTAACTCAGACAATCGCCTAAAGCACCACCTTGGCGCTCGGAAAAATGAGTATACATATAACTTTTTTTTTGACGCAGCTATTAAAATCATAAAAGTCCTATGCTACATTTTAGATAATATAAAGAATACGTGGTATAAGTTTTATCAAAATCGGTTGAGTAAATTTCCAGATATCTTGAACACCAGTTTGAACAAAGTACCCGAGATGCGGCCGTACTTTGCTGCGCTCACTTCAAATTGCTAGAACTCCAAAAATAATTTGAACTTTGAAATGGTTAAACGCTTAAAATATCCTGTAAAGTATTAGCAATAAATCTAGCCGAAAAGGAAAAATTGATTTTCTGAAAATCTCAAGGTGGTGTAACTAATAAGATTTTGTTGTTTTTCAGATATTTCCAAAGATTCGAATGTTAATAAAAATGATTCCCCATTATCAGTAATACTACTACAACATTATATCGTATTTTATTATAATTATTGTTATAAGCAGTCTAAAAAGTTGCAATGTATTGGAGCTTACAATATTATTACAACAAATTTCAAAAAGTAAATGAGTTGTAAAACACTTTATAATCTTATTCAATAAAAATTCCGGGTGCAAAGTAATTGTAAGCGAAGTTACAATGGTATAACTGCAAACATTACTTCTATGAACAATGGTAAACGCTGGTAAATCCGTTAAATCAATAATTTTCTCAAAATAAATTATACAGTGATGTTATATGAGTTAAAATAAATGAGTATCCATTAATTTCAAACCCAAAAAAGAATTATCTCCTCAAGAAAACGGAAAAGAAAAAATGTAGAATCTTTAAAACGCTCTCCTGAAAAATTACGTTTTGCTAGTTACAATGTTGTTCATTGCGGCTACCGATAGGTTGATTTTTATTAAGTGGTCACTTTTGGTAACTTTGTTGAAACTGCAAAATTGGTTCACCTAAAAAAAAAAACGTTTTAAATATTACAAAGTCCTATTCTTACAATCATTACATATCCAAAACAGTAGTCTTATTTGTGACTGATTTTTCTGAGAAAATTTAAAAAAATTTACTTGGCATTTATTGGAATTGTTTACTGTCAGTGAAAAATTATCTTAGGCAGTTAAAAATTAACCGGTTAGTAACGTCATCACGCCACCGTGAGCCAGTAAAAACAGTTTTACCTGGCTAATAATGTAAAATACTATAATTAAGTTACCCAAAGGTTTGGAAAATAAAAAAATGGACGATCATTAATGTCAATTTTCCTTGATGAGTTTAATTTCCTGTTCAAATATTAAAAGACTATAACAATTTTATGGAATAGAAATTTTTAATATCAATTTTATGGTTACTGAATTATTACACATTTTAATGCGAACCATATCCATAAACAATCTCTTAGTTAAATTATTTTTCCCTTTAAAGTTTTTTATGTTCTACAAATAAAATTTTAATTATTGCTTTCATAAAATTGTTGAGCTCAGAATCCTCGTAACTAATGTTCGAGTGTTGTCTATTTTCATCATTTCAATGCAGCATTGTTTCGCGTTTTTCGTTTCAAAGACCTGCAGCTTTTCAAGTTTCAATATAGTTCTCTGTACGCTTCAATATCTTCAATTAATAGCGTCGCATAATTGATAGCTGAAAACTTCATACCAGAATGAGTTCATTAAAATTCAACAGATAGAATTTTATTTGTGAAACATTATTCCTGGAAAATAATCTGCACATTAAATTTTACCAAACAAAACTACATCAAGAGGTAGTAGTTATGAAAATCGAAGCTGAATATTCAGCAAGAATAAAGCTGTACTTAAATGCAAATTTTGCTCAACTACATAGTTTCCAAATGATTATTAATTTTAACTTATTTCGCAGACGTTCTATTTTTAGTCCATTTTCGTGCGAAACAGTAATTAATACAAACAATTATTTAATACCGGCAGAAACTGGGAAATTTAATTCGAATTTTGTCACAACTACCGGAGTGTTAAGCACTGGCTTATCGATAACGAGTTAACAATGGCCTGTGAAGTATTTGGTGCACTTAAACAAGTTCCACCGAACATTCCCAGCAGAGCTGGCGACTTACAATATTAACTGAAGGGGATTGTGGACAAGTTTTTTAAAATAAGACTCAACTTCGAAATTGTTTCTGAGTTAAATCAGAGACCCAGTGATCCCAATAAGCGGAACCGGCTGCATTAATAAATGCACGTATTGTAATAAGTTTAGAATAATTTTAAATACCATTAGGGGTCGAGTTAACCACGTTTCGTTAACTTTCGACTAAATTCAGAAGTTTCGAATAGGAACAAGGACAATTCGGATATTCAAATGATTTGTGGGAACTTCTGCAGCGTATCCTACATTTAAAGCACATAAAAAGCGAAACAAAATTAACGTCTGACAAAAATTTAAACAACCAGAGGACTTCTGTTTTCATTTATTTTTTAGCTTTATGCAAAAATAACTATCCCAGTTGGACGCTTCTTTCCACCCTTATTCCAACTTAAATTGCTAAGAAAGTTTTAATAAAATTTATTAAGCGGAATTAAGGTGGCATTAAGGTGTATCAAACAAGAACTCCTATTAATTTGGCAGCACGCAACTTGCGAATTTTATCTCAAAATTTCGTTATTAATATTTGACCTGAATAAAGTCAGCCATTAATATAAAGTCTGGGAGTAATAACAATTTGATTTTTGCTTCTTCAATTTATCGAAATTTTCTATAGACCGTTTTTAAATGAGGAAGAGTGTTAGAAGATTGACCTAATTTTATTTTCATTACTGCCAACATAAATTAAATAAAAATTTCGATAAATCAACCCGGTCGCGGATGGATTTGATGGATTTACGGTTGACGGGATGATTTAAAAATTTAGCGCTGAAAGTATGAAAATGTGTCCAACTTTCCTTGTAGGCGCCGAAAAAATCTCAACAAAACTAACTAATTTATACAAATACATAAATCACTCGAGTGTTTATGGGAAAACAAACTTCGATGTAATTACCGCAATAAAACCAAAGGAACAAAGGGCCACGTCTTAGACATAATTTTCAGCCAGATAGTATCTGCGACCAGAAAGTATAAATTATCTGGTAAAACATTTAAAACTTAATGCGCGTCGTAAAGAATAAAATATAAAAAGGAAAGGCATAAATTCGTTCTGATCCCGGGAATAAGACGTATTAAGTCTGAAAAAGGAGTGTTTAAAATACCCGAAGCAAAATAATGATAATAACCCTTTTGTATTGCACATTAACTGTCCCATTTCGTTCCGAATTACCTTTTGAAACGTGTTACTTTAAATTGAAGCCATAATGAAGTAAGTTGTAAAATGAAATGAATTGTCTCGAATAAATTACTTTCGCTTGAAAAATATCCTTGTACTTACAGTTGTTGTACGAAAGGATTCCCGCGTGAAGAACATTTCGGCTTCAATCAGGGCTCGGTGAGAATGCTTTTTCAAATTACAAATCGCTTTATGTCGAGCAAAAGCGGGATGCTTGAGACGTTTCCTAACCTGGCGACACTAAAATTCGTTCCACATTTAATTTTTTTTGTAAACTTAACTAACCTTTCACAAAAATTACCACAAAGTATTTTACTTTTATTTTTTATATAAATTGTATTCATTTTAATAGCAAACGCCTTGCGGAGTTTAAAAATGAAATACATTGCATTCCTAAGACTACTTTCAACTTGTAACAAGGTGCTACTTAAAAATAAACTGTGCGTTAATTGCAAACTTTTTGTACTATCGACACTGCTGCAAATTTTGCTAAGTAGAAGTAATATATGGCAACGCTGCACCTTATATTGTTCCCATCAGCTGATTTTTAAAAACATCACAAACACATAACCTAATTTATACACTACTCAAATTTTTTTTTTCAATTTTGTTTTCCGCTGCGCGATTGTGTCCTTCAGTTAAATTGGCATTAGAAAAGGGATTAAAATTAGTCTACGGCACTATACAGTGCGTTTTTTAACTGTTGCCATAGGGAAATGCATGGTAAAAATTGTACCCCGTGTTAACTTTTGTTCTGATGAAAATATCTATCGAATAGATTACAATTCAATATCCTAAACTGTCAAAAAAGTTTTGAAAAAAATATTTTTGTAAAAGTGTTTTCTTGCCACTATCATTTCTAGTACCTGCAATGTCAGTTGACTTTTGTCACTTTGTTTTAAAAAACAATAACGAAAGCTCCTCGAGACTATGATTATAATAAATAGCTTTTGGAAGATAGAACATGCAAATCTTAATCAAAAAAAAAACAAAACATAAAAACCATTACAGCACAAATAACTTAACAAATTAACAAAAATGATAAGAAATTATCAAAGGAATTGTTCAAAGTGTTTTCCTTCGACTGTTAGACAATATCCCAAGCGATCTTGAAAATTTCTTCGAGTTGTGTTAGGTCAGGACTTCGAGCAGGCCAATGGAATGGTCCATATTAGCCAATCCAACTATCAGGAAATGTTTCGTTTAAAAATTCTCTGACGATGGCAGCACTATGGGCTGGTGCTCCATTATGTTGAAATATTATTGCTCCATTACATTTTAAAGCCTACCTCCATTTGAAGAAGATCTCAGAATTTATGCTGGTTCAAATTTCCGTCAATAAAAAATGGCCCTACTAAGTGATTCTCTAAACAAAGTGACAAAAACCAACTGACATTTCAGCTAGAAATGATAGTGGCAAGAAAACGCTTTTATAAAAATATTTTTTTCAAAACCTTTTCGACAGTTTAGGATATGGATTTGTAACTATTCGATAGTTTAAAGAATCTTCCAACTTTGTTCCAAAAATGGTTTAAATATTTTCATCAGAACAAAAGTTAACAAGGGCTCCAATTTTCACTATGCAATTCCCTATGGCAACAGTTAAAAAAACGCACGGTACAATGATCTTGCCTAGGTTTTGTTAGTTAGAAACAAAAAATTTTGTGTTCATAGACTATTTAAATTTAATTATTTTTCAACTATGCTCCCTTTTTAGTTTCCAAAATTTCCAAATAGTTTCTGACGAACATTTCCCAACCCCGACGTCGTAAAAGCCAAATATGATTTAATCCCGAACTTAATTTCCAGTCAAGTCAATTTAATTGCATAAATTAATTGACTCGACTTTCACAAAACGACGCGAACCAATTAATTTTTTTCCAACCACTGCTACAAAGTGCAGAAATGTCACAATAACGAATGCCTTATTAATTACGACGACACGTCACTCGAAACCAAACAAATTTGCCTGCCCTCATGCAGTCGGATCGGTCTCATTAAACCTTTTTGAAAAAAGATCCAAATGATGCTCCACATCACATCCGCCATGTTGACCGTCATTGTTCACCGGATGCGGAGCCCGGACTGCAATATGATTGTATAAAGTAATCGTCCCATTATCTTGAATGTCTGCTCAAAAGTTAGGAATTGTTCGTAACACAATCGTTACGGAGCGGAAAGTGAACGTTGAGGAGTATCGGGAACCGTTCCCGACACTTATATCGGCGCTATTAGCGACCTTTTTCCTCCCGTAAATTTCACAAACGCGAAAACTTTCTTATGAAGTAAGATATTGCCAACAACAGATAATAATTAAGTCCGCAAATGGCTGCTTGCTTTTAGGGACGCGGCCATGTTTCTGTCCATTAATTACCCAACATTTCACTACGGAACACGTTCGAAGCTCAATAATGCAGCGGAGCACTAGAATATTATAATTGCCTCCAACGCCAATAACTGGTAATCATAATTGAATGAATAATTGAATCGCTGACTTCGTTGCCGGAAATCACCGGAGTTGATTGAAAAACAGTTTCGATTAATTCATGCGGACACATCCACAACAGTTATGAGCTCTTTCCTCAAATTAAGAGCCCCAATCAAGGGTTGACGCACATAAATTATACATTGAAAAAAAGCAGTAAATAAAACTACAAATGTAAAAATTTATACCAGAAATTGTATTAAAAATACGACTAGTTACAAATTGTATCATGTTTTTCTGTAGTAACTAGGTTGTAGCTACATTTGCAATAATTATTGTTCTTTTCACTACAACATTTGTGGCATATAATACTAATGTGTATAGCGAGATTTTCGACAAATATTATAGTAAAGTGTACTACGCAGTCATTGCAAAATTTACAGAAATAAAGAGTAATGTGCTTCAAAGGTTTGCAGCAAAAAGTAAAAGATTTTATACTAAAAATTACTATTTTAGAGACTAAATTTTGCGACAAAAAAGAGGAACAGTTACCGCTACACATATCCTTTTTTATTATTATTGCTGTTACTTTTACTACAGGTTTTGTAGCATAATTTGCAAGAATTAGTAGGCTTCTGCGCCTAATTAATGTATGAATCACATTTTGCTACATTTTTTTTTTTTTGTAAAATGAACCAGGAAAAATGAAACGCAAGAATTAAGTATCACAGGATGTCGTTATATATTTTAAACAATAAAATATACAAATATAAGTATAAAACTACCCTAGTAGCAAAGAAATATTTTTTAATTTTTTTTTTTGAATATTTAAAAAATATTATTATGACATATATGTTTCTATTTTAAAAATATTTTTTTTTAAATATTTAAAAAATATTTCTTAAAAAGATTTAAAAAATATAAACAAATCTGTCATAATAATATTTTTTAAATGTTTTTCAGAAATATTATTTAAATGTTTTTTAGAAATATTTCTAAAATATTAACAAAAGTGTCATCAAAATATTTTTTTAATATTTTTAAGAAATATGTTTTTAATGTTTTAAAGAGATATTTTTTAAATGTTTTGAAGAGATATTTTCTAAATGTTTTGAGGAAATATTTTCTAAATGTTTTGAGGAAATATTTTTTAAATGTTTTTTAAAAATATAAAAAATAATATTCAAAATAATATATTGTAATGTAATAATTAGTAACAGATGTAAGTATATGAAATGGAAGCTCATCGAAGTCATTAGCCTTCTCAATGAATTTTGGCCTCCACACAAATAAATTATTTTTCTCCCAAGAAATAATTGCCAAAATCTACATCAATCTAAAAGCAAAGAAACAAAATGTTTACATTGTACCACGCATATATTATTATAAAAATTTACCAGTTTGAATGTTTCAATAATGACCTTTCGTCTATAAACAAAAAATCGTGGTGTCATTCCATTTTATGCAGATTTCCGCAAATCCGCGTACTTCAGGCACACTTGTATTTTGTTAAATTCTTAAAAGAACTCTTCATTTGCTAAAAAGTAAAATTTGTTATAAGATAGATATAACACTAAATGTATAAAAGATAATCAAAATTTTTTTTTACCTTCCTCGTTACTATAATTTCTGTTATCGAAGCAACTGGTTCGCATGTTCCTCTTCAGTATCATTTTTAGAAATGGTCTTTGAAACTGGTCATTTTGTTAAATTAACATGTTCATCTCAGCACATTAAACCACTTGTAATATTTCCCATTTCTTCATAATTAAACATTCACTAATTATTTAAGGTACTAAAACTTACTTTACATTAAAAATACAGAAAATGCACACCGTAATATGTATTTACTTACTGCAAGCCGAATTAGGTCTGATGGTCTGGAGGTAACTTTTAAGAAATTCTAAAGTAATTTATCTATTGTCAGTAAAGCTTTAAAAAATGTCGGTCATAAACCAATTGACAACATTCCGTTAATTGTATCCTCGTAGCTGGACCTAGCGTTCCCTCCAAATAACCCCAGTAAGGTCATCACAAAAAAGAACCCCTATTTTTTCTAATTTTTGGCCAAACAGTTTTCGTGTGTTTAATAGCTCACACAAAATCACAAGCCGCAAAACAAATAATTATTAATAAACTCGAAGCTCGATTATCGTTAAAAAATGCAACTGTGAGATCACAGCATACGCGAATCCGTTCGTACCCGCTCGATAACTTTCAATAAATTCATTCGGCAAGCACGTGCTAACAATTATGAATTTGTATTGTCCAGAAATTTTGGAAAAATATGCAATAATTCTCATGACGTTAATTCATTTATTTTGTGGTAAAACTCACTCAAAATATAATATAAGTTGCAACAATCTTATAGCAAATATTAAAACAAATGTATTACCATAATTGTTTGGAAAAAGTAATAAACTTTGGAGATAAGATTGCTACAAAGTTTTAACTACAAATGTTTTAAAAATTGTATTACAATTTTAAGTAACAAATGCTCTCTTTGTAGCAAAAATTGTTACAAAATCTGTGCTACATTATTGTAATAATTTGTAACGTGCGATTTTTTTCAGTGTAGCCTCCGACTGAACACGAACAAATAATTCCGTCGGTTCAGTGCATTTGCATCGACTGGTGGGCGCTATTTAAATTTCGCAGATGTTTCGATGTAAATTCTGGCGCAAATTAAGAGGCGAATTCCCATCAAATTCTTCATTAAAGCATAAATCCTCCAAGACAAGGGGGCGATTCTTTTCCCTCCGTGTGCGTAATGAAATATTCAGTCGATCCTCGCGTAAAAGATGTTCAACCCTTTTTTTCCCATCTGCGTTATCTCGGCATTCATCCCCGATCTCGTCCTTTTCCAGCTATCTGTAATTTCTGGAGCGGAGGAAGTGGACGAGCGAACCCTTGCTCCACTTCCTGTTTGCAAATAGTGCTTTAATAGACTCAACGGTTGGAGATTTGTGAATGGTCGCTTGTTCAAATATTTACCGATTTTTGTTTCGGTAATTAATAAATATTTGTGAGAACGAATTATTTGCTGGGCTGAATTGTTAAATGGTTTGTGTTTCATTAAAAGTAAATGTTTTTTTTTTTAAATTGCTAATTGGGGATTTTAATTTGCCATTTGTTGTTGACAGGAATGCAAGAATGCCAACAGATTGGATGGTTTGAATGAAACATTCGACAAAACGAGATTGTGCTTTTAATAAAATGAATGGAATAGAATAGGAATGGAATGAAGTTCAGTTTTAATTAACAAAATAATCCACTTTGGTGCTATTTATTTGATTTTAGTTTTTTAGGGACGTACATTTTAAAACAAAATAAACAAATAGTTCTTCATTAAACGTATGAAAACAAATTATTTATAAACAGGATATACAGGGTCCTCCAGCATTAATGGCCACTCCCAAAATTGATCTCATATACAACGTGAGCCAATTGTGGTCCATTTCTGAAATTTTCTTAGATGCAACCAAAAATGCTAACTCCACTTACCACTTGATACTGCCTTTAATTTAAATTATAAATTGAATCAAAATTGCTTTATTTACTACAAACGTCAATATATATAAATAAGGGGGGTTGTAAATCAGGCCTGGGGTTATCAGGTCCGGACTAAAAATAAATGCTCTCTACCCATAATGCCTCCTGACATTGTAAAATTGTTTTTATCTACCTCCTCCTCCTCAGGGCATATAGAGAGATTTCTGTTGAGATATAATAAAATTATACACAATTTTTATGTTAAAAGGTTTTTCCCTAAACCTGACAGTTCCAGGTTTATCAAATTGTTGCTTTCTTTTGTCTCTCGCTGTATATTTTCATACTCTGTAGTAGTTCTATCGCTACAACAGAGCGGTGACAGCGGTTTGCCGATAACACACAGGTCTGACACAGTGCACACAGCATTTACCCGAAAAGTTGAAATCAATTTAATGACTAAATAATTTCTATTGGTTAGACCGTTCGTTAGATGGGTGAATATCAAAAAGTAAGATATTTTAATGCAACTCATTTAATTGTTTTCCAAATAACGTTATGTATTATTGCAGGCATTTTGTATCACTGAATATGCAGTTTGTCCAAATATAGAATATTATAGTACATTTATGTATGATATACTTGGCATAAGCCAGGAGAATGAGTGCCAGGAGAGTAATTATTTTAAATTGTTTTAACTTGTGAGAGTACAATTTAAGCAATTTTAGCAAACTGTATCTGTTTATGACAATCATTAAGTATGCTAAAAGAACGATTAGTTACAAATGACACGTACAATTTTCAAAATTACCTTATTAGCCTAAAGTACAAAAACGAAAAGCCACCACAACACTTTGAATACCAAGTTGTTTTTTTGATAAGAAATTCTTCCAATTTTAATGAATTTATTCCATACTTTTGCCGCTCATTGTATAATATGCATTACCTAAGTTCAAATTTAATTTTTCAGTTATAACATGAATTCATTCAAGTTAAAATAATTATAACAGTTGAAGCGCGTGCCAGGAGAATGACGATTTGGAATTGTATATTAGATTTTTATGAAATTTCAAAATTTCTTACATGCCTGTCTGAAATCGTATATTTGAAACTAAAAAATATAATATTAAGATTGAGATTCACCAAAATGCAAATTGTTTTTAGCTAAAGTTTCAAACGGTACTCAAAAAAAAAAAATTTTTGTAGGAACCTTTGTTTGGCTTTGGTTATTTAAAATTCATTTATTCAAACACACTTGCATTAATTAATTCGGATTGTTCGGATTGCACCGCTAGTTTCCAAGTAGCACTCGTGACCTAGCTCAAATTACTTTGGCCAAACTACGTGCGAATGGAAATTACTCAACCGTCAGAGCCCTTCATAAATTGCTAAAGAAAACCCAGAAACATTATCAAACTTTTCTACAAACAAGTTCAGAACGATAAGATCTAAACTTTCTAAAATATTCAGTATAATGAGCCATTTCTCGTCGCGGCCCTGCTTCATTTTTTATGGCCGAAAAAATCGGCTGCGTTTATGGCAGAACTACTTTAACAAGAATAATTTATCCCACCGGTGTAGGTGAACTGAATATCAGACGATATTATGAAAAGTTGAGTTTGTTTCAAAATTTAATTTCTTCTTCTACAGTCGAGTTGTAAATCAGCAGGAACGTTATGAGACCAAGCAGGTATTATTTAATTTAATTCATGTTGGCAGTAGTGAGTGCTTAATAACATAACCTGTACAATTGTGACAGAAACACCTAAATTTTAGAGAATATAGAAGATAAAGCTTTCCTCGTCGAAAGTTTCTTTCAAAATTGCCAAATTGGTTCCTTCCATGTAGCTGTTTCGTGCGACATTTTCTAATTTTGAATCGACGTTGCTAATATAACCTAAAACTGTCAGATTTAAAATGTAATTACTACCAACATAAACTTTTAAAAAATATTATTTTCGTCCTCCTAATTTAAAAATAAGTTGTATATTGAATTTTTAATCTGTGATTGTTATTGCTAATTAAAAATATCACAAAACAGTTAGCCTGTTATTTGAAGTTGGAACAATTTCGCCAAGCAGTTATTATTCTATTTAATTCACGTTGGCAGTAGTGAGTGCTTAATAACATAACTTGTACAATTGTGACAGAAGCACCTAAATTTTAGAGAATATTGAAGATAAAGCTTTCCTCATCGAAAGTTTCTTTCAAAATTGCCAAATTGGTTCCTTCCATGTAACTGTTTCGTGCGACATTTTCTAATTTTGAATCGACGTTGCTAATATAACCTAAAACTGTTAGATTTAAAATGTAATTACTACCAACATAAACTTTTAAAAAATATTATTTTCGTCCTCCTAATTTAAAAATAAGTTTTATATTGAATTTTTAATCTGTGATTGTTATTGCTAATTAAAAATATCCCAAGAAAGTTAGCCTGTTATTTGAAGTTGGAACAATTTCGCCAAGCTGTTATTATTTAATTTAATTCATGTTGGCAGTAGTGAGTGCTTAATAACATAACTTGTACAATTATGACAGAAGCACCTAAATTTTAGAGAATATTGAAGATAAAGCTTTCCTCATCGAAAGTTTCTTTCAAAATTGCCAAATTGGTTCCTTCCATGTAACTGTTTCGTGCGACATTTTCTAATTTTGAATCGACGTTGCTAATATAACCTAAAACTGTTAGATTTAAAATGTAATTACTACCAACATAAACTTTTAAAAAATATTATTTTCGTCCTCCTAATTTAAAAATAAGTTTTATATTGAATTTTTAATCTGTGATTGTTATTGCTAATTAAAAATATCCCAAGAAAGTTAGCCTGTTATTTGAAGTTGGAACAATTTCGCCAAGCTGTTATTATTTAATTTAATTCATGTTGGCAGTAGTGAGTGCTTAATAACATAACCTGTACAATTGTGACAGAAACACCTAGATTTTAGAGAATATTGAAGATAAAGCTTTCCTCATCGAAAGTGTCTTTAAAAATGGTCACATTGTTTCCTTCCATGTAACTGTTTCGTGCGACATTTTCTAATTTTGAATCGACGTTGCTAATATAACCTAAAACTGTCAGATTTAAAATGTAATTACTACCAACATGAATTTAAAAAAAAAAAATTTCCTTCCTCCTAATTTAAAAATAAGTTTTATATTGAATTTTTAATCTGATTGTTATTGCTAATTAAAAATATCCCAAAAAAGTTAGCCTGTTATTTCAAGTCGGAATAATTTCGCCGTTTTTGAAATGTTTATTTTCGACCCCGAGCTTATTTATTTATGCAAATGCGGCGATCCACTTTTGCCGGTATTTATCGGAAGATTGGCGAGCTCTTTCGCCGGAACAAAGTTAAATCATTTTCGTTAAATGGCGTCACGCTATCAGATTTCTATACTTCGAGCCTCGACTTCTGCTTTGTGTGCAACACAAAGTGTTACACCCGAAATTATTAATTATTAAAGCGAAACCTTTGAAGCGAAACCAGATGCCAACACCATAAATCGCCGGTACTTTACGTTCCGCCGCGTCTCTCTCCTCAAACACAAAGCAACGTCGCGAACAGAGATGGAAACTTCGTTAACCAGAACTAGCCGAGGGTTAGTGGATGGATGACGGCAACTGATGTTACACTGCATATTAGTTTCAATTAGACCAGCTCAGTCATTATTGTAATTTAACGGTGGTATTTCACTGGTTACGGTTGCGCCAGTTTGATCGATTCTGCGGTTTCGGCGGCGATGCAGCAAATCAGTTGCATCCGGAAGTGAATCCCTCCCATCAACGCCAATTTAAAGTTCGAGCACTAAATTCTTCGCACTTTGCTTCAACAAGTGCCAAGAGGCGACAGTCGCCGACAACAGGGACATAATGATTCAGTTCGACACGAGTGGAAACGAGAAAACTTCATCATCCCAAACTTAGTATGATGAATGGGACGGCCAACGGAATAAAAACAAACGACCCGGATTCAATCCGCGAATGGAAAAAAAATTAATCGCTTTCGTGGCGCTGTTATTCAAAACTCGACAATATTTTGGAAAAATTGTGCAATACTAACTTTTAGAGTGGCTGGCGAGCTTTTTTAAAGTGTTTTAAAACGGTAATTACAAGTTAAGCCTTGTGTCAAGTTAATGATGCTCCGGGCTTTCCGAGTCCAGACACAATAAACTCGTTTTCGCACAAAAGCTTTTTTCGAATAAAAGGAGCTTTTGACACCTTTCTCGGATGAACGAATATGTCCTGCATTGAAATTTATTATTGAAATCATAAGGTTCGGCCGGTGCGGTACAAAGGCGAATTATTGATTTAAATTGTTTATTTGAAAAAAAAATTCTTATAGGTAAGAAAATTCGGGCTTAAATTTTAAAAAATTGCGCATTTTTAATTTTGACCGAAAAATTGGTCATTCTTGAGTTTTAAGAATGTTCATTCTTGCTGTCGAATTTAAGAGTGGGTCATGCTTGATTTCAAGAACGTTTATTCTATTTGTCGAATTTAAGAACGAGTTATTCTTAATTTCTAGAACGTTGATTCTTCGTGACAAATTCAAGAATGGGTCGCTCTTATTTTAAGAACTTTTATAAGTTTTACATTTAAGAATAGGTCATGTTGATTTCAAGAACTTTTATTTAAACTTAAGGCTGGGGAACCCAACCTCAAAAAATGCAGAGTTTTAAGAAACTCAGTATCGCTTAGAAAGTACTTATCAATATATAATTTGTGAAGCAACAGTTGTAAACATAATGTTACCGCATCTAATGATATATTTGCTTTGGTGAAGAAGTGCATAGTTTTCAAAAATTAACCTACGAAAGTGCAATTCTCGCAAAAATGTAGTAGTGAGGGTTTTTTACTGAAATCTTTAGAGTTACGAAATATTTTGCAATGCACTTTACAGCACTTATAGAGAATATATTACCTTGTAAGAAAATATTTTTTTATTGCGAGAAAGTAGATAACTTAAGAAGAAAAAATTGGCAACAATTATTTTTTTAAAATGTAGTGTGCCAGTAAAAACAGTATAGCTCAAGAAGTAAGTTATACTGTAGAAATTCCTTTGGGGTACTTATACTAAACATATAGTAGTTTAATATGACATGTTTTTTTATGATAACATGGTTAATATCTTTGAAAAAAAAACTAAAAGTTGTGGTACGAAATACAGTATTATATGATCGCGTTTTTTATTGCTTTCCGAACACAACATCGTCAACAAATTACATAAAAATGTTCTTTTAGCACCTAAGAAATAGTTTCCGTAAACCAAATTGGATAAATGTCTAAATTTTACATTTTCGGGGAAAAGTTGTCTTCCCATAAGATTTTAGTCAAATAGTTCGTACTTTTACTCACAGATGCCCTGTCAAATCTGTACCTTTTTGATTGACGGCATGGATAGAATAATTTGTATTAAAATGCACACTTGATATAGTGCAAATTGTTAGGATATAACCATATTCGCACACGTAAGGAAATAAAACTCTAAAAATTTATAAAAATACACACTTGATAATGCAAAATAATCCGTGTTCGCACGCGTAAGGATATGAAACATTTTCGAGCCTACTAAATTGTACAATATATATTAGTTTCGAATAGCATCGTAGGAAAAATTGTTTGAAGCATCTATTCACAAAAAATTACAAAAAAAAAACAGTAAATAATGCAGCAATCGCATTGACTGATTTTATCGCCGTTATCGCCGCAGACAATAATATAAATAGAGTGTATAAAAATGGGGATAAAGATTACTCTTTGCATAATGGAAAATGTGTTTGCAGCCTGTTACGGGATTAATTATAGCAGGTACATCTATGAAAACACAAAATTGGCAAAGAATTAGCAAAAAATTATAGACTAATTTTTTTTCTGACTGAGTTTACCGTCGTTATCGCCGCAGGCCATAATATAAATAATATTTATCAAGGTACGAGCGTATGAAAAACGTGCAACTCTTTTTTTTTGTTCTTTCTCTGTTCAATACTTAAGTTTCAAACCTTATTAGTTAGGATACCTCTTTGGTTGCCTAAACATTTTTCAGTTTAAGGGGCAAAATTGGTGCCCCCCGAGCGGAAGAATTGTGCATTACTTAGCAGTTCCCGGCCCTTAACAATGTTCTTAATAATGTGTTTTCTTATTTAAGAATTGAAGATGGCCTTATTATTATATTAAATAAGCATTTGTAAAGACAATAATTTTTTTCGTACTTTTATTAATATTGTAGAATGGAATGCTTGAATTGAAAGAATTTTAGAATACAAAGTTATTTCTCATACCTATTTTTATTAGAAGCAGGTGAAAATTTAACAATGATAATGTGGTTCTTAAACCGAAAATATAGTTTTAGAAAGGATGTGATGTGATCCTCTCTAAAACTATATTTTCACATCACATCCTCTCTAAAACTATATTTTCGGTTTAAGAACCCCATTATCATTTGGTAACAGATTTGAGTATATGAAATGGAAGCTCGTCGAAGTCATTAGAGTTCTCAATGAATTTTGGCCGCCACACAAATAAATTATTTTTCTCAAGAAACATACACCCTTCTTTGAGGGAAGGCTTCAATTTTATTTTCCTTTATAAATGAAAATAATTTTGCTGCTGTGACGTCTCACGTGGGGGAGGGGGACATTTGGCACAGTGTGACACCTTGTGACATGGGGCTCAAATTTGACGAAAAACCTTTGACATCGTTTATGGAAGCCGCCTATGTTAACGGAATGCGCCGATGGCGGATTTTCGAGAATCTGCGGGTAAATATTGGCGGTGCTTGCGTGAATTATTTAGGAACCCCAGGCATAATTTATCTATCGCAAGCTGTAGTTTGATCCACGTCTCCAGCAATTCCTTTTGTGCGGTTCGCACTATCGCTGGTTAATTATTTCTGAGTTATCTACAACGAACGTAAAACGCATTAAGAAAATTGGACTTTTCTTCCTCGTTTAACAATTTTAATTAATCATTTTCCTCAAATTGATGTCTCCATAAGTCGCCATGATGTCATTACTTTAAGACCTAATTAAGAAAACATCAATAAAAAAGTTAAGTTTTTATTAGTTGAAGGAACGCACATGCATTTTCCCACGTCATTTGAATATTTCAATTAGTGAAGCTCAGAAAGTTTGATTTACTTTTGCTTAGGTTGCTGTTTCGAGCAAACACCAAATGCAGAACTAGATTTGCGGAAACTAATATTTGTTCCAATTTCACGGTTCCCATAATTTAAACTTTCTAGTAAAATGCAGTTATCTCGCTTCTACAGAATTTAATAAAAAATCGGACGACCTATTTGCATTTTGGTACTAGTCAGAATCGTTGCGGTTTTACGTGATATATTTTATCAGACCATAAAAGCCGGTGGTTAAAATTTTATTACTGAAAATGATCCGAGTAAAAATTGTGCTTGTTGCAGCAAATTTTGTTCCTCAGCGAAATTAGAAAATTATCTTCACAATTTCGGGTCGGCCACAAAATATTTTGTCTGCAGATAAATTAAAATGGCAATGTCAGGATCAGCGTCGAATTAATTTAATGTTGACGTGACATCCGAAAATTCTACAAGAACTTTTTTATGTGAAGGAACGCAAAAGGAGTTTGAGCACAAAGTAGAATTTCTAGAATATTTCCAGTAGTCGAGACACCACTTTTAGATACTGTAAGCAAATTTGTTCTTAAACAATTAACAAATTGA
The DNA here is from genome assembly GCA_949768715.1 of Dascillus cervinus. Taxonomy (NCBI): domain Eukaryota; kingdom Metazoa; phylum Arthropoda; class Insecta; order Coleoptera; family Dascillidae; genus Dascillus; species Dascillus cervinus. The sequence continues at coordinate 33,522,021 of OX458317.1, read as the reverse complement.
AAAAAAAACGTTAATGGCATGTAGTTTTAGAATATGATATCTACACTGAAAAATGCTACCTAAGATTTTTTTAAAAACCCATTTCTTACATTAAGAACTGTTAAAAGTCTCGTATTTAGCACGATTCTGCTTGCTATTAGAACGAACAATATTAATTCTAGCAAACCACCGTTTTGGATTAAGCACGGGATTCTCATTTTGTGGTGACCTCACTGAAGGTTTTGTTGGAGATGAACGTTAGGTCCAATTGTTTAGAAGGCTTGCGCTGGGTCCAGCTGTGCGGATACAATTGTACGAAATGTTGTAAATTGCTTTATGACCGACATTTTTTTCTGCAAAGGCTGTTTACTGACAATAAATAAATTACTTTAGAATTTCTTACAAATTTAGTTGAAAAACGTTACACCAAACTCAGCTTGCAGTAAGAAAATACATATTACGGTGTGCATTTTCTGTATTTATATTGTAACGTAAATTTTTAGTAACTTACATAATTAGTGAATGTTTAATTGTGAAGAAATGGAAAATATTATTAAAATTCAAATTCTTGGGCCAAAATTAATAACGTGCAATTTTTAAGCTTGAATTTTCTTACCTATAAGAATTTTGTTTTCTGAGTGTTCCTTATAATTTGTCAATATTTATATTGTAACTTAGAAACAGGAAGTAACGTTTAATCAGCTTACACCAATTAAATCCTACAAATTAACTAACAAAACCTTAACAGTGCGTCCTATAAAATTATTTACAAGCACCGATTGCAAATGGGCGTTCATAATTCTTCGAACTGCACTGCACTGCAGATTTATTGCTCCAATATTAGCTCCATTGCAGTTATTGCTCCAACTTTTCAGACAATACAACCACATTCACTTCAATTATTATGAAAATTCGATTTTTCACAACAAGGATTTCATCAAATTTATTAGATTTTTCTATAGCCAGCAACTGAAGAGCTTTGTAAATGCATTTCCAGAAAATCAGCTCGCTCCCAACTCATTTTCTTATTTGCAAGCCGATGCTCTACTCGATCGTAATTAATTTAAACAAAAAAATCGCAGCTCGTTTGATGTGCTGCCGATCCTCTAAAATCGAAGGGACTATCAAACGTTCGTTTCCTTTTATATATCCATTACAGCGATTCAACTCAAGATATACGAGACATGTCACATCGTGAAACAACAAAAGACCCAAGAATGCCTTAAATTTCTCGGAGATATCTTATTTCCACACCGACGCGAGAAAAGGCCCAACTGCACTCCGTCATATTTGCTCTGTGAAGCGCGGGACGTAATGATGATGAACTTTCGAAATCCACGTCTTTATGAATATTAATATCGCCGTGTTCAAGTTTACTCGACTTTAGCTAATTTCTACAACATTGTAGACAATTGGCACATTTTCATTTATAACATCAAAATACTTAATATTTTTTTCCGGTGATCGTTAATTTATGGGTCAATTTAATGAATAGGAAATCATTCATTTATGCCCCATTTTAATGAATGATTTCTTATAAATGCATGATTTCAGTATCTAGCTAACAAAATATACGATTAAATTGAAATGGCACCTTATTTAAACGTAAGATGACAAAATGAATGCAAAATATACCAATGAGAAATGCAAATTTAATTAATCTTATAGCAATACTATTTATATAGAAGTTAGCAACCATACAGCCAGTAAAATTGATAAAAAGTGCAGATGAATTGTCAAACTTTTAACACTTTTGTAAGTCATGGCACCGTTGGTTTGAACATATATTGATTTAAAATATTTGGCATGCTTGATTTGAATTATTGGAATTTTTGTCACGGAAAAAAATTACATTTTCTTCAATTTCGTAAGATTCGATCAAAGAAAAATATTGTAACCAACTTTAGCGTTAAACCGTCGCGATTATTAATCGGTCTCATTAACGCACATGTTGGTTAAATAACTATTAAATCAAATGAAATTAATGTGATGTGAGGTGTGTTGACTGTTTTGAAACAGTTAGGCGTTCGTTCATAAATTGAATTCCCTTTATCTTTGTAGGTGCGCTGATTCTTTTTCTTTTTAGAGGGAGAAATTACATTTTAATTTTAATAGGGGCCGAATTCATGTTCGAGTGAGCGCAGAGACGTGACATGAAAGGAAACTAAGCCCACATGCATAAATACTGCTTTTATCATGCACACAAACTGCAAAGGAGACAACGTACAACGTTTTCGTTCTAAAAGAAAATTTTTATTACTGGGATGCAGGTTAACCAAAACAAAGCGAAAAGGGTTTTTGTGCAAGCAACAACTAAAAGCGTGGGCTTTGTATGCACTCTTCCGTAAATCCCTCTCGGAATACAGAAAAAAGTAAGAAACGCAGAGTTATTAAAAAAGAATTTAATTTATTTTATTATATCGCAGACAGTTATGAAGAAAACAGATGGAATTTTTGTATTATGGTGGATGTTATTCAAAGTGCAGACGTGTTTTGCAAGGAACGTGATGGTATTTGTTTTATTTCTGCCATATCCTCGAGTGTATGCATTTTTGGTAAAAGAGCCGCGTCCTCAGGTAAAATCCAACGGTTGACAAATTCCTTTGACACGACATAAAAATAAACTGAAACAAGGAATGCATCAAGTAACTTTCCATCGCCAATAATCGATGCTTGGATGGCTAATGACTACAAAATAATTTCCATGTCGCACCGAATGATGCATTATCGATTTAAATAAATAAACAGGTTTTATCGAAATTGGAAAAGTTTTAGCGCAGGCAATTTTTCCATGCATGGAATACGCCAAACCGTGTTTGGTACAATATTAAAATAATTTCCAGGGCGAATTAATTTCCTGTTTGCAAGTTTTCCGAGGTCATGCGAGCTTACCTAAATTCGATCGATTTGATATCAAAATAACTTCATTCGTAAGCGAACCCGTTCTTTTGTAACTACATATAATTTTAAATTCTTTCTCGGTAATTAATGTTTGCAACGTGGAAAGTGCCCTAAAATTATTAAGTGCAATTTCGTTTAGCGGCTTTTTATTACGACTGGAACTGGGTTATTTTACTGTAAACAACTCGATATTATGTTTAATTTTGTTAATGCAACTTTTTTGTTTTCGCTACCAAAATCGACTGCGAAGGCAAACAACACAAAAATAACGTTTTTGTATACAGTTTTATTTTACCTGAGCATACTTTATGAAAATGTGGATTCTAACATAAGTCAAAAAAAAATGAAAAAAATTGAAAAAAAAATTTACCTGAGGACATTTTATGAATATGTGGATTCTAACATAAGTCAAAAAAAAAAATTAAAAAAATTGAAAAAAAATTGATCTGAGTACACTTTATGAATATGTGCACTGCAATTTGCATGGTTTTACCTAGGAAAACCGACTCTTAAGATTCAACCCTTGTTGTAATCATTTGAAAACAAAAATTTTACCTGAGCATACTTTATCAAAATGTGGCTTCTAACATAAGTCAACAAAAAAAAAAAATTGGCCTGAGGACACTTTATGAATATGTGCACTGCAATTTGCATGGTTTTACCTAGGAAAACCGACTCTTAAGATTCAACCCTTGTTGTAATCATTTGAAAACAAAAATTTTACCTGAGCATACTTTATCAAAATGTGGCTTCTAACATAGGTCAACAAAAAAAAAAAATTGGCCTGAGGACACTTTAGGAATATGTGCACTGCAATTTGCATGGTTTTACCTAGGAAAACCGACTCTTCAGATTTAACCCTTGTTATAATCATTTGAAAACAAGAAAATGGGAAATTTAATCACCGAAGAATAGAAGTGATTATTTTTCTTTGAAATACTTTTTATTTCAATCTTCATTTGGTCCAAAACTATTAGTTTAAAAAAATGTATTTAGTTTAGACGTTGAAGTCGCTGCATCAAGAGATGTTCTATGTTTATTAGTATCAATGTGCTTTGTTATTGCACTTCGTCCACCAATGGCAATAGAAAATTCTCCTTTGCAGATTGTAGATTTAACCATAGAATCATCATTTCCTTTGTTTTCTATAATAAATGGAAACTCTTTTTTTAAAGGTTAAAGGTTAAAGTTAAATGCCAAGTTTTTATATTTTTAGAAGTACAAAGTAGTAAAAAGAATGCAAAGGAGTACTTTTGGAATACTCGTTTTAAAAGGAGTACGGTTCACAAAAATGGAGTACAAAACTCCCTAAAGGAGTACTTTTGGTCACCTTACTATATACGACTTTTACTGTATTTTCAAACTTGCTTGTAGAAAAGTTATATTTACTATAATTATTAGGGTAGAGACATCACTTTCAGTCGCACCACTTTACTTCTAAATAAGTATTTAAGTAAAGAGGCAAGAATGTGCTTGATTACCGTTTTCTTACCGTTATCTGTTTCTATTTTTCATTTAAAGTAACAATTATTTTATTGGACTCTGAACTGTAAGTGATGCTGTGCTTAGTGATTTGGCTAACAAACAGGCAGGACTAATTAAGGTTTAATTAATAAAATTGAAAATGTTTCGATATAAATTGCACAAATCGCCTAAATAATTAAATTACCAAGATTTACAGCATTTCAGCTTAAAAACTGTAGCATAACTAAAAAATATAAAGATAATAATAGAGTAAGATTGTTTGTGGTCATTTGTTAATTTTGCAGAAAATGGCTAAAAGTGGTGTCTTTATCCTACTTTCCAACTTATTTTTAAAATATTAGTAATTCTAAATTATTAATTGCACTTTTTGAGAGTTGAGTTAGTGGATGATTTATTTAACTTAATTAATTAACTTTTGATAAACAAAAAAATAGCAAAAAGTTGTATTATTGAGATTATTATTAGAAAACCCAACATTTCTACTGAAATTTTGGTGGTATAATAATTTTATAAAATTATCATACAGATCTAAAGCTCAAAACCAAATATCCAAACAAGCATAATAAGTTTAACTAATACAAACTCAAGCCATCTCAACCTGTTTTGACCTTTGTAATTTTTAAATTTCGGTAATGTTAATTTTTAAAGTCAATACTCCAATAAAGGTTCGTTAAACATCCCCTAATCCCTGAATGAAAAGAGCGCTTAACAGGATGTGCAAGTTAGATAGACATCTCAACTCAATTGTAACTAACAGTTCAAAGTATCGAAATACCGCGAACATGTTTAAGCGCCGAACTTTGCGCCGAACTTGTTAATTTTATTTCTTGCGTTTAACTCCGAAACAGTGACGAGTTTAACGACATAATCGGATTGAAGCTTGATGATACAGACGAGGAACGATCGATTCAGGGACACTCGAAAAAGTTTCTCTTTGAACTCGTCCCATTTTTTACCCGTTTCCGCTCAAATATTGCTCTTTAGTGTTTATTTTAACGTCGTCTTTTGTAGCGGAGAGATGTTGAGTTCGCAAAAAAAATAAATACGTTACATGCCGCAAACAACGGAGCATAAACCAATAACTTGAATAAATATTTCATCGGAGGGCGGACACGCACAAGTTGCTTCATTTCGGCGCTGGAACGTGCCTCGCAATGCTCACACACTTAAATATTAAATTTCATAACTGTTGCGGATATTCCTTAAATCATTGCGGCTTTTGTAAAAACTCCTGCGAGTCGTAAAGGTCATAAAGGTCGGTCTGAATAAATTCACTTAGCCAACGTTTGAAACGTGACGTTTAATTTCGTCGCGCGACTTTCATACCGAAGCGACAGCAATCCGCGAAAATAATAATAAAATTGCGTGCATCAATCATGCGATTGCTTTCTAATAAATTCGGAAAGTACTTTACATAATGGCGAAGAAAAGTTGGTTCGAAGTTTGACCTGAGGACACTTTATGAATATGTGCACTGCAATTTGCATGGTTTTACCTAGGAAAACCGACTCTTAAGATTCAACCCTTGTTGTAATCACACACTTAAATATTAAATTTCATAACTGCATTCCTTAAATCATTGCGGCTTTTGTAAAAACTCCTGCGAGTCGTAAGGTCATAAAGGTCGGTCTGAATAAATTCACTTAGCCAACGTTTGGAACGTGACGTTTAATTTCATCGCGCGACTTTACATCGAAGCGACAGCAATCCGCGAAAATAATAATAAAATTGCGCGCATCAATCATGCGATTGCTTTCTAATAAATGCGGAAAGTACTTTACATAATGGCGAAGAAAAGTTGGTTCGAAGTTTGAGAAAAATTTCCAGGGAAAAGTTGTTTTGACGGCCTTGACCGCCGCCGTAACTTTCTTTTCCTCTAATACATCAAACGTCGCCGTATCGATTATCGACTAATCTCTGACAAATTAATTCGGGCGAAAGGTGACCGAGCTCGAATTACTTGAAAAATTCAAATTACAGAAGTTGCCGCATTGAAGCTTTGTTAGGTGAAACATGAACAAACAAGAATATTAAGGCTGGGGAACCCAACCTCAAAAAATGCAGAGTTTTAAAAAACTCAGTATCGCTTAGAAAGTACTTATCAATATATAATTTGCGAAGCAACAGTTGTAAACATAATGTTACCGCATCTAATGATATATTTGCTTTGGTGAAGAAGTGCCTAGTTTTCAAAAATTAACCTCCGAAAGTGCAATTCTCGCAAAAATGTTGTAGTGAGGGTTCTTTACTGAAATCTTTAGAGTTACGAAATATTTTGCAATGCACTTTACAGCACTTATAGAGAATATATTACCTTGTAAGAAAATATTTTTTTTATCGCGAGAAAGTTGATAACTTAAGAAGAAAAAAATTGGCAACAATTATTTTTTTTAAATGTAGTGTGCCAGTAAAAACAGTATCGCTCAAGAAGTAAGTTATATTGTAGAAATTCCTTCGGGGTGCTATACTAAACATATAGTAGTTTAATATGACATGTTTTTTTTTTATGATACCATGGTGAATATCTTTGAAAAAAAATCTAAAAGTTGTGGTACGAAATACAGTATTATTTGATTTTTTTTTTTATTGCTTTCCGAACACAACATCGTCAACAAATTACAAAAAAACGTTCCTTTAGCACCTAAGAAATAGTTTCCGTAAACCAAATTGGATAAATGTCTAAATTTTACATTTTCGGGGAAAAGTTGTTTTCCCATAAGATTTTAGTCAAATAGTTCGTCCTTTTACTCACAGATGCCCTGTCAAATCTGTACCTTTTTGATTGACGGCATGGATAGAATAATTTGTATTAAAATGCAAACTTGATATAGTGCAAATTGTTAGGATATAACCATATTCGCACACGTAAGAATATAAAACTCTCGAAATTTATAAAAATACACACTTGATAATGCAAAATATCCATGTTCGCACGCTAAGGATATGAAACATTTTCGACCCTACTAAATTGTACAATATATATTAGTTTCGAATAGCATTGTAGGAAAAATTGTTTGAAGCATCTATTCACAAAAAATTACAAAAAAAGAACAGTAAATATTGCAGCAATCGCACTGACTGATTTTACCGCCGTTATCCCCGCAGACAATGATATAAATAATATTTATCAAATTATGAGCGTATAAAAATGGGGATAAAGATTACTCTTTGCATAATTGAAAATGTGTTTGCAACCTGTTACGGGATTAATTATAGCAGGTACATCTATGAAAACACAAAATTGGCAAAGAATTAGCAAAAAATTATAGACTAATTTTTTTTCCGACTGAGTTTACCACCGTTATCGCCGCAGACCATAATATAAATAATATTTATCAAGTTACGAGCGTATGAAAAACGCGCAACTCTTTTTTTGTTCTTTCTCTGTTCAATATTTAAGTTTCAAACCTTATTAGTTAGGATACCTCTTTGGTTGCCTAAACATTTTTTATTTTAAGCGGAAGAATTGTGCATTACTTAGCAGTTCCCGGACCTTAATAAATTTGAGCGTAGTGTATGTTTGTACAGAGAAATCCGGATATAGTGAACTTGGAAAATTTATAAAAGCTTTCTGCTATGAATTACAATGCTCCATCCGGGGCCGGATATAAGCGGATTCACTATATCCGAGGTCGACTGTATTTTCGTGTGTCTCCCGTAACATTAAAGATAGCTCTCCGGTTTGTTTAAAATTATGCTTTTATGGTATTTTGTAATGTAACGTATCGTGCTCGCAATATGTTTGTAAAAGTGTGAGAAATATCTTGCCGTTATTACCGCTCGTACGCTGTACGTGAAGTAATTGTAAATAATTGTGCAATATTCCTGACAGTCGTTAGTCTCACAACGAAACATTTTACCTGCCATAAGATACTTGCTAAAGGCACTTATGGATGTAAAGTACAGCACTTACGGGTGTTTCATTATATTGACTAAGATTGATATTGAATAACAATATTTACTTACGCAGAATAATGTGGCCGCTTTGAATCGGTGTGGTAAAGTATTTGCATAATGAGAATTCTTGCATCACAAAAAAGTTGGGCGAATCTCTCCGAGGTTATTTTACAATTTACAATTTACAATTAGGAATGTTTTATAAAAAAAATTATTTGTTACAATGTTTTTAATTAATATTAAATCTTTATCTTTATGCCAATTACAAAATAGTTTACATTCGAAAAAACATAATTTTGTTATAAAATAGTGCTAATTATTTGGTTTAGTGGTTAAAAGAATCAATCGATTATATGAACCAAGATGTAATAACCAAATTCATTTTACAATTTAATGTTTTTGTAACAAAAATTTAATTAAGAACGCTATTCGAAATGAAAGAACCCAATAACTTGAAAAAGAAATACTCTTTGTTAGAAACACATTTAAAAAGCAAGAACAAAGATGGTTGTCTACAGTTTAGCTTGATAGAAACTAACCGTTGATTTTAAAAGTGGGTCAAGTCCATTTTATGTTATTGCTAGATATTTAATGGTTTGCATATGAAGCTAGAAGGACATAAAAGATTTCAGAATAAAAGACAAAATGTAGACGCCCAAAAACCAAGAGAAAAAAACGTTGAATATCGGGAAGAGCTTGAAAGAAAACTAAAAAAGAATAGAACCAAACACAAGAGCAATATGAATCCACTGAAGAATTAAACAGTATAATGCATAAAGCTGGAAAGGTAGCAAAGAAGGATAAAAAGAACAAAGCAATAATAATTAATAACACTAGAAAACTATTTATTTATGTAATCGGGTCTGAGCTACATTAGTTGACAATAATTAAATACATTAAAAGGTACACAATAACAGTATGCAAATAGTTACATTGTAAAGTTGTAAAAGGAAAAAAAAAGAAGTATACTCGAACACATTTAAGTATATGACGTTCACAAAACACAAGTCAAGATTAATTTCTAGTCTCTGAGAACTATTAGAAATGAGAGACAACCTGAAAAACGTACAAGTTATTAGATCTGAACAAATAGATAAGGGCAACAATAAGACAAGACCGAGCAAAATACGAGAGGAAGAAGTAATACATACCATCGAGAATCATAAGATTGTTCAAATACCCACAAGAAAATCAGGACAATCGTAGGTAATACAGCTTAAACATCAATTACCACCTAGAAGTACGAGGTGGAAATGAAATAATCGAAAAATAGAAAAACTTTACAAATGGAATCCTCAGAAATATACAAGAATAACTTAAGGGGGGCAAAAAGAAGTAGAAGCAGCTGTAAATGAAATGAAACTAACGAAGCTCCAGATAGAAAAAAAAAATTCTTAGCAGAAACAATGAAATCTGGAGGAAGAAATCTACCATCCATCTGCACAACATTTGTTTACATGAAAATGAAATCCAATTCAACTAGTCAGAAGAAGAAAGTGATAAAATCCATTTGAAGAATTATAGGCCAATTGATTACAATCCCAGATTTACAAATTGCTTAGTAAGATTATAGCAGAAAATTATACGAAAAGCAGTCAAAAGGAACAAGCTACTATTAACAATCTTGATTTATGAAGAAAGATAATAAAACATGGGAGTTTAAAAAATAACGAAAGACAGATACGTATAAAAAAACCTTAATAATAATTAAATTGTTTATTATTTCTTTTTAATATTTTCAAAAAGAAATCGGCTATTTATCGATGTAGTCACCAAAGAAGTGCATTGGCCTTTTATTGTCAGAAATTATGGAGTGTTACATTGATTACAATGGCCGAAATAGTTTAAATAAAATTAAGAATAGATATGACGATATCGAGCAAAATTGTTCATTGTCTGCACATAACAATGCACCGAGAAAAAACTACATAATATACGCAATGAGGTTGTATTTATAGCGCTTTTATAACCGCAGTTTTTTGCATTACTAAAGCATATTTTAAAAATAAAGAACCTAAAATATTTTGTGTACAAAGTTTTACTGAAAAAAAGTTGATGTAAAAAAAATGTGTTAAAAAACGCACTATCTAAAAGGGATAAAATTCGCTCATTAAAACTTTATTAGGCCATTCTTTGCGACAAAATAGAAAAATATCGTGCGATGTAATCTCACTTTACGGCATCCTACTTATTATAATTTCCTGGCGATAACCGAGTAAGCCAAGAAGAATATTACAACCAATTTAGCTACTGAATAAAACACAAGGCATATCTACCCCGGGCAAAAACGGCAAACTTACATTTTCGCCCGTTAATTCACATTACCCCGTTGAAGCACGACCCACCGGTGGTCGTAAATTTTTGCGTGCAGTTTTCTGCAAAATTTTAACGTGCATTTCGAAAGCGGGCGAGGAGTTTGCGCGTATTACAATAATAAAGCCATAAACCGAATGTTTGAAAGCAATTAATCATTCTTAAGAGCATATTTTAAGATTAGTTCACTGCCTCTTTTGAATACATTATTCAATAAAACTTTAATCCATAAAAATTCATCGGGCGTCCTGCTACATTTGACTTTCGCCTGTGGAATATTTTAAAATTTAATTATGCGAAAGCCTGTCCGGGCCTCGCGTTGTTAATGTGCTTTGTTTACCTTGCGACAGGAAAATAACTATTCGAAAATTATTTCGGGGTTTCTTGTTTACGTCCTAGAATTCAAGCCCATTTTTTACGTCCGCGTTCAGCGGATTTTACGGAATTTTATTTGAGGATCCGTTAATGCATTATTCATGTGGGCTGGTGATGGTTATTCTGGGGGATGGCATTAATATCAAAATTGGTGTGCGCTCTTTGCAATCGAATAATTTAATGAACCAGCTGAATATCAATTACTCAAACGTGCTCTTTGTAAGTACACTCACAACTCAAACACATTTATCAAAGTTGCAAAACGTGGCAATTTTATTTTGAAATAAAAAAGTAGGTGAGCTAAGGGAGCTCTGGGCCAAATTAATCCGTGAGAAAATTCGCGACAGAAAATCTACTGAATCAAATTAATCAGCAAGATAATTCGCGAGAGAATCAACGGAATCAAGTTAATCCACGGGAAATTCTGCATAATTAATTGAATTCGAGAACAAACCGCGAGAAAATCCACGGCAATAGACCGCAAATTAAGTTAAAAGTTGCCCAGAACCCTCTTAGTTCACCTATTACTTAATTTTTAAGAGTTATTTGTCATTTTATTTTCAAATCGCGAGAAAATTCGCGGAATTTGTGAAATTCGCGGCGACTAACGGCGAATTAATTTAAAAGTGATCAATTGGCTTACCTACTACCTAATTTTTCAAAGTTATTCGTCATCCTGTTATCAATTCGCGAGAAAATGCGCGAATATCAATTCGCCCGAAAATCCGCGAAATTTGTGGAATATACGGCAATGAACTGCAAAGTAATTTAATAATTGCTCCCCTGGCTCACATACTAGCTAATTTTTAAAAGTTATTTGTCATCTTAATTTAAATTTGACAGAAAATCCGCGGAATTTGTGGAATCCACGGCAAAAAATTGCGAATTAATTTAAAAGTAATTTCCTTAGCTCACCTTTTATCTAATTTTTAAAAGTTATTTGACATCTTATTATCAATTTGCAAAAAATCCGCGGAATTTCTGGAATCCGCGGCAATGAATCACGAATTAATTTAAAAGTGGCCTACTTGCCACACCTATTACCTAATTTTTAAAACTTATTTGTCAGCTTATTATCAAGTCGCGAAAAAATTTACGGATTTTATGGAATCCGCGGCAATAAGCCGCGAATTAATTTAAAAGTAACCTTCTTAACTCACCTTCTATCTAATTTTTAAAAGTTATTTGACATCTTATTATCAATTCGTGAGAAAATCCTCGAAATTTGTGGAATCCGCGGCAATAAACCGCGAATTAATTTAAAACTAACCTCCTTAGCTCACCTACTACTTTGTCATCTTATTTCCAATTGAGGAGTCTGCTGCAAGAAGAATGCAGTACATTTGATTCAAAAACGACGCTGCTGCATGAGCTGCGTTCTTATTGCAGCAAATGCTGTGTGACGCATTTCCATTTAAACACAGTAAAAGCATATCCAGCTGTCTACTCTGCGCCGATCTTGCATCAAACGATGGCCAATATTTCAAATTAAATAATCGTCATCCTCATTAAAAATGGGGCTGCATCGTTCTTGCAGCAAACTCCTCAATTGTGATAATTCCATGCAATCTTATATTCTTAATAAAAGCTGAAAGTGCCATAACGTTGCCAATTCAAAAAATCCTGCACTTGTGCCAGTGCCAAAGAAAGTAATAAATTAAATTAATCTTCCCGGAAATTCCAGGAAATATTTAATGAAAGCATGTTAATGATATGACGGAAAATTAAACAATTTTCACTCGCAGGCGAATCTCATAAACTCCAAGAAAAACACAACACACGAATGCAGGCTAAATCGAAATTAATCAGGAACTTCCCCGAAAGCAATTAATAACGAACTACAGCATTTCATACTTTGGCTCATTAAGCTTTCATAACGTTTAAATGAAATGCGGAAAATTAATGTTTCCGATTTGACGGAATTTTTCTCCTTCAAAAAACAGGTTATTCACTCGACGGATTTAATTAGTGTGCGTTAATTGGCGATTATGCAATGCATCCGCATTATCAGTATGCATCGCGGTACGAATAAATTATTTGTATAAATTGACCGCGTAATTGAACTGCCGCAATCCCACAAAAATAAACCCATGAAATCGCGTCGATGAGTTTACAAGTTCTGCGAAATTCCAGCTCCATTTTCCGACTAATTTCGTTGTAATTATTTAATGATCTAAATTATACCGCCGGGACTGATGGAACGGCACGAACCTGGAGACGCACCAAAGACAACTAAACGACAACGATGTAAAGAGGCCGGTTTAGCATGTAAGCCATGACGCAGTGAATTCGCATCAGATTTTATTATTAATTAAACGGTTGATGAAAACAAAACGGGAAGCATCTATTACGGTAATGGATTGGACCGAGGAGCAGGTAACTGCTTTGAACGTGTAGGTGTTTAGAATGGAAGACAATTTTCGGAGACGTGGGAGTGAAGGAACAATAAAAAAAATATATTTAATGGGCCATTGAAATAAATTTCGAAATGCACATGTTTGTTCACAATTTAAATTTCAGGAAGCGTCGGGCTGTGTGGAAAAGTTATTGCTACCTTTGAGAAGTTTTGCAGTATTTCAGTTCTGGAGAAATCTTCAAATCGACAGTGGTTTTCTAACGCAATTTCCTATTGCACGAACTGCATGTTCAGAACTGTCGGATTTGAACTCAAAATTTATTTTTAAAAAAGGCTCGAATTAACTGCCGTATCGATTTGGAAAGCCCATGTGAATAATATTTGCGGCATTCCAGGCATTACAGCGAATCCATTGCTCATTGTGATTTAATGTTTTTCTTCTCAAAGTACATGCAGATAATAATTTTCTGTTTTGGCTTCATATGTTGTGTTCCATGCAATTTATCTTATCAAAATTGATTTTCGGGCTGTTTTTCTGAAATTGTTAATCATGATACCTTTCTAATTGAAGATGCAATAAGGAAAATTTTTATTCTAAATGCTTAAGGTGGGTTTGGTAGGTCTAGAAGTGAGGTTAGAATTATTGAATTTTCAAGTTAATTTAAATATTACAACTTCAAGAAACATTTACTCAGTGTTACACTGTAGCCTACTTAATACCGAATGAGAAGACATACTTGAGAAATTTTGGTAATGAGCAAAATCGCTTGAAAATATTTTAATATAACATAATAAATTATGAAAAGTATATGTCATCATACCTTCATGCCAGTGGTTTGCGATTTCTGCCTTTTGAAGCTTATCTGCACTGTACATTTTAAATAATCTTGGATTGAAAATTCAATAATTCTAACCTCACTTCTAGACCTACCAAACCCACCTTAAGTGCATTTACAACAAAATTAGTGCAGTTGGTAACTTCACTGAAGAAGTTTGCAAGGTTCAAAGTTCTGCACTAATTCTACCCTACAACCAATATGAAGACTGCGCAAACATGGCTTAAAAAAATTGTATTCATTGAGCAGTAACATGTAATGATGGCGACGAACATATTCTTCTATCTTGATATAAAGAAAAGTCCTGACTCACTGACACATCAACGCCCAACCCAAACCCTTGGACCTAGAAAGCTGAAATTTTGTGCAGAGGTTCCCTTTATGATGTTTACAATGAATAAGGAAGGATATTTCGAAATTAAACCCCTAAAAGGGTAAAATTGGGGTTCAAATTTTGTATGAGAAAAAAATATTAAATAGACATTTCGACTTGAAACTTCGTAAGAGTACCCCTTTTTTTTTTTTTTTTTTTCCTTTTTTTTAAGAGGAGGTAACCTGTGTGACTACTAACTTCCTCCCCCATACGTCTTCCTCATCACGGGAAGCACATTAACATTACATCAAGTATTACTTCGAGGTGAGTGACTGTTTAGTTCCATTTACATCTTATCATTAGATCACATCTTTTGGTAAGCTTTCACTCACACTTTTTCACCTTTCGTTTTCTTTCCCTTTTACCTATCATTCTCACTCTCTATCACTCTCTCCCTCTATCATCAAAAATTGCCTCTTATTAGTTTGCTTTCACACACACTTTTACTCATTTCATCTTCTTCCTCCTTTATCTATCATTCACACTCTCTATCACTCTCTCCCTCTTTGATCATCTTAGATTGAATTGTGAAGAAGGCATCCCTTGACTCCCCTTGGTAATGGACCCTCTGGCTGTCAAGGCTTCACATGAACTTGCATCTTTAATTGTGATGTTCGTTACAACCTAAATGACTCAATAAGATTGGTTAAATATGATTCAAAAATAATTAAAAGAAATAAATAAATAATTAAAAATTTTAAACCTAGGAGGCTTAGAATTTTTACTATCAAAATCAAAGTAGTATATTGAATAATTTTTTGACGTTTCTAAAATTTTTACATTTTTCGCCATAACTTTACAAATAAACCGATGGAATCCGTCTCGCGACTTTACAAAAATTAAATAAAACTTATTTGATCCTAATAATTACTATAAACGCTTCACGAGCAAAAAATTACAAAAATCTTCAATTGGTAAATTTTGACGTTTCTAAAAAATTTTAAACAGATCGAAAAAAGAAAAAAGAAAAAATTATTCAAAATACCTCATATACATTCATTCTCTCAATCACACAACCTTTAACCTTCAATCTTCGTCAGAATCTGATATCACATCATCTGTGACGAGTTCCTCCCTACGAAATTCCTCTTGCTGTTTTCCACGCATAATGTCCCGCATCATGTTGGTTACTGTTTTCCAAGATTCCTCGGAATCCAATAATAACTCAGAAATATTATTCTGGTCTATATTACAACCCATTTTAATCCTAGCATCTCTTCGGATGCTTTCCCATTCGTCACAAATGAATATAGTATGTAAGAGTACCCCTAAAAGCAAATAAGCAAGCTTTTGAAGGTGTAGAATACCAGTACAAATCTGTGGGTACTGTAGTGCATACGGATAATGCTATACACTATCCTGTGGAGTTCCTAAATACACTCAACCCACCTTGTCTATCATCTCACACACTTATTCTCAAAGTGGGAACTCCTGTAATGCTACTGAGAAATCTCAATTTGCCCAAGTTGTGCAATGGGACCAGGTTGCGTGTGAAAGCCTTACATAAAAACGTGGTAGAGGCCATTGTATTTACCGGCTGTGGTGGATGTGAATCGGTGTATATCCGCGGAAACCACTTATACCGTCGAAGTACCTATTCGAGTTTAAAAGGCTGCAAATTCCTCCTTAAGTCTGTTTTGCTATGACGATTAATAAGTCTCAGGGTCAGTCACTGAAAACACCAGGAATTGATGTTAGGGGAGATTGCTTCTCACACGACCAGTTTTACGTGGCCTGCTCGAGAGTGAGCTCACCTAGCAGTCTGGTCGCGTTAGCATCTGAAAGCAGAACCTCTAATGTAGTATATAAAGAGGTACTTAAGAGGTAGTCTTAACCCTTAATTTGGAAATTGATAAGTTGTGATATGACAAGAAGATCTTGAAGTAGATTGTTTTCTTAAAACTTTATTGTGGTTTAGTGAACTTGAATTTCAATCTTTTGCCTTAGGTAAAACTTCAAGATAATTCTGTACTAACTTTACCGTTATCAACTGCCAATTGCACTAACTTTTTTGTAAATTTGGCTTTAGTTCTTTTTTTTCTTTACGTTACTTAAGAAAAAAAGAGTAGGAAGGTACAAACAGATTTTTTCAAATTTCCAATTGCGTTAATATTTGATGCGCTAAAGTGTTCCATCACGGCCGCATTTTTTTATAATGTACAGGCACAACATTTT
This sequence comes from Dascillus cervinus, assembly GCA_949768715.1. NCBI lineage: Eukaryota > Metazoa > Arthropoda > Insecta > Coleoptera > Dascillidae > Dascillus > Dascillus cervinus. The sequence continues at coordinate 33,505,331 of OX458317.1, read as the reverse complement.
CAGCATAAATTACAATAAATGTACCCATGAAATTAATGAAAAAGAGTGATGAAATTTCAGTAAGAAATTGTACGAATTCCCTTCGAATATCAAGTATTCCACCGAAACTAATTTCGGAGAAATTGTTACAGTTCCGTGGAATATTCTGGTGTGACGGCGTTCTTTGTTGTGGCGGACCAGGTGCCGTGGCAATTACGTCACAGTTTGCAGCAATTACATCCGAGATGATTGCGAGTACGCACTTCACCGAAAAAAAGCCTTAAACAGCTTGTCTCAATTTCGCGTTTTTGCTGTAATTAAAATCAGATAAATTTCCGTTTAAGACTCACAGACAATGGCAAGTACAACTGTTCAATATTGGGGTTGTATTACTGGCAGAAATAATGAACAACCGCAAATCCGGCTTAAGCTTGACCCACTTAATTTAACCTCGGCTGTACCTCTGAGTATTTTTATTATTTTGAACAAGGCAACGAATAAAGTATTCTCTTTCAAAACGGTAATCTCAAAGTGTCTGTCAGGAAATTCAATAAATTCAAAGCGACTTCAAAATTGCGCCCGTCTTATGCATTTCTAATGATATGTAATATCGAGATATTCGATGTGAAACGGCTGGTGCATCGTCATGCATGAATTAACCTGGTCATTGCATCATGAGCGATACAGTAGAATCCGCTTTTAATGAATACCGGATATAACGAGACACTGCTTATAATGAGCAATACACATAGAGAAATTTGATTTATTATTCAAGCGCGGTTAAAAATGTCCGCATATTACGAGATCGGTTATAACGAGACTCCAGTTATAACGTCGGTTGTATTGAACTTTTATATCAAAAAATCCTGATATAGTGAAATCTAAATAGATACCTTTGACTAATATTGATAATGGTTTACTTAGAAATGTGCTGATTTCAACTAATCAGACTTCAGGTCTTAAATAATCAGTTTCACTTAGGTTACCGAAGAATTATCATTTCAACCTCCGGTAAATTAAACGTAAAAAAATATCAAGTTGACATTTCTACCTTCCAACACGACTTCGATACTGCAGCCTGTGGACCAAGGAATTATAAACTTCCTTAAATTTCATTTTCGAAAAGTGCTTGTGTTGCATTTGATAGATGGCATTGAAATGGAAAAAGAGGATCGGGTAACACTTCTAGACGCCATTCGATTTGTAGACCGAGCTTGGAAAAGTATTACGCAAATCACAATAAAAAATTGTTTCAAACATGCTGGATTTATAGGAGAAGTTGGTCCAGCTGAAAATTGGCAAAGTGAACTTTGTATCGTATTAAAGGCTGAAAAAGTCAACTTTCAGGAGTATGTGACGGTTGACAATTTTGTATGTACTAGTGAAATCCCAACCGAGGATGACATTGTTGAGAATGCGTACTAAAAATACAATCAAACTCCAACTGAAATTGCTAAATCTGATGATGATGAACCGGCTCTTTTACTAGAAAAGATTTCGCCTATGGAAGCTAGAAAGTGCCTGGCAAAATTGAAGAGTTTTTTTGAAGCCGAAACTACTCTAAATAGCGCGGAACATTTTTTTCATTTTTTGGCAAATTTGGAAAATTTAATTAACGAAACAGACTATTACAGACTATTTCGGTTAATAAGTACGCCTAAATTTATATATGAAACAACTGTAACGTACACGCATTTTACTAATTTATGTCAACAAATAATATTTTCAATAAAAAATGTCTTTACATAATAATCCGCTTTTAACGAAATCTTCTTAGAACGAGCTAATTTCAAACTCCCGTGCATCCTCGCTATAAGCGGATTCTACTGTATATCAAAAAGTAACGCCGTTGAAATTTATTCAAGAATTCTAAATTTCCGGCCGTTTTCAATGCTAAATGATTATCATAATTAATGACGGACTTGCGGGAAATTTTATTAACGGCGTTCTTGCTGAAATTTTACACCACGTTCGCAGTTTGCGCGGTTAACTCGCACGTGTCGGTGAGGAAAGTTGCTGATACAGTGAAAGTATGTTTTCTTGTAAAAATGCCTGTCATGATGCAGGGGATTGCTTCCGCATTCGTATAATGCATTATTTACTTACTTTTGATAGCCACTTGCAGAGCTTTGGCCTCCTTTCGCGTTCCCTCGCGTCCATTACAGCCTGCACTTACCAATTTTTTAGGGCGGCTATTTTAAGCACAAATTTTAGCAAACGTTATTTTCCATTAATGTGTACAATTCCAGCGCGAATTCAATCTCCGACCGAAATTTACATAATCGGGGATATTGCTCGAATTTAACTCGGTGAACATTCAAATAATTTTGACATTTCTAACAAAGTTCCTGACATTATACAATTTGCTAGCACAATTTGGTGGAAAATGTCTGCGGTGTAAGGAGCGCACGAGATAGACCGAAGATGGGTGGGTCAGATAAACAAAGGGGAATATGCATCACTAACTTAACTGTTGCAGCTTCCAACTTTAACAACTTTTGTAACATGGAAACTGTCGTATCTGCATTCCCACTTTAGAACCCTTCATTTACAAAGTTGATAACAACATTTTTGTAACAAAGTTTCATTCATCTGATCTTTTGACAATAATAGTTACAACAATTACTGCCTTTTGCTATTTTTATACGATTTTTTATTTATTTATGACAAATCTTTAATTGCATTTCAGAAATGATTACATTTTTATATACGTTTTTCAGATATCAATTATTGTAATTCAAAAGGCATCAATCAAGCACGTTCATCCGTTCTAAACTCAAGACGCTTCTTCATAAATTCTTAGGTGGCATTTTTTTGAGTGTAAATTGATGCCCTCTGAAATAAAATTGACGTTTACTGAGTTACAGTTTACTAATCTGAATTATGATTGAAGTTTTCTGAACTACAATAAGATTGATGCTTGCTGAATTACAATTCACTAATCTGAATTACAATTGATGCTTTCTGATTTACAGTTTACTAAACTGAATTACAATTGATCCTTTTTTGAAATAGAGATAATGTTTCCTAAAATATAATTGATTAAACTGAATTACAATTGAAGTTTTCTGAATGGCAGTATTGACATTTTCTGAATTGCAATATTGACCAATCTAAATTAGAATTGGCGCTTCCTGATAGATTTAGATCTTTTTGTCATATCACAATTTATCAATTTCCAAATTATCTCAAGAGTGTAGATTGATGCCCTCTGAAATAAAATTGACGTTTACTGAGCTACAGTTTACTAATCTAAATTATAATTGAAGTTTTCTAAACTACAATATGATTGATGCTTTGCTGAATTACAATTGATGCTTTCTGATTTACTGTATACTAAACTGAATTACAATTGATCTTTTTTTGAAATAGAAATAATGTTTCCTAAAATATGATTGATTAATCTGAATTACAAATGAAGTTTTCTGAATAGCAGTATTGACATTTTCTGAGATGCAATATTGACCAATCTAAATTAGATATACATGTTACTAAGCTGAATTGGAAATTGATGATTTCTGAAAGAGAACCGCAAAACTGCAGATCCATTTCTAATAAATTTATAGAAGAAAATCGTGCAAGTCATGTTAATCTCACGAACGCTCGTTTCTTTGCTTAAATTTAAAACTTTGTATGAATTTCCATGTGAACTTAAATAGAAGCATGTTTGACGTTCCGGGAACTTCAACAAAACGAAAAATGACAAAATATACCTTTCTTTATAAAATAAGTTGATAAGAAGTAGAATGTTGCAAACAAGATTAAAGAATGGCGAAACAATTTTATGAACTTCGATAACTTTGCGACATTACAAAAAACACCGCTGTATTTTTATTAATTTTGCTAAAATTTATGTTGCATGCAAACATTGTCGCAACACTTCAAACGTTGCACGTTCAGAACGTTTTTAAACTGCGGTTTGCATCGTCACGTACTCCAACCGAGAGTCTTACAACGTGGACTGAAATCTATCATTTTAAAATTGAATACCTATTCCCCGGAATAATTACAAGTTACCTCGAACCATTAAACCTAAATCCAGTAATCCCGTTACTTAGTTAGAACGGCTCAATTTTCAAAGTGCAGGTCAGTCAAATGTAAATTTTTCCTTGTACAGGGTGAGTTAAGTTTTAGCGCCCGTGACAAAATAGGCCTTTAAAATAATTTCTCAATTCTCATAAATTGCACGAGTAATTTTATATTATTAAGGTACATAGAAACCAAGAAATAATCTTTTTTTTTAATCAGGTAAAATTTTGGCTTTCTTTCAATTACTAATTGCTCAATTTATTAGTTTTTTTATGTACGAACAGTAAAATATTTTCACACAATTTAGTGTAATTGAAATAATTTTACTAATTTGGGTTCATTAAATAAAGCCATTTCCGTATTAGAGGGTATTTTTTTAAATGATTTACGACATAAGCTGACCAATTCACCTAACAATGGTATTGGTTTTGGGTACTTGGCTGATTATTTATGACAGTCATAAAGTTAAGTTAAAAAGTGCAACGTTACATTTTACAGGACCGGAATAAGAATCTTCGCTATTTCTTTAAAAGTTCACAACATCGTAACTAACAGCTACACGGTAATTATAATCGTAATAAAAAATAATTTTTGCAATATTAGATTTTAAACTTGATAAGAAAATCGCTTACCAGCTTCTAATTTTCGTTAGTATATCTGTCTACAATTTTGTGTTTTAATTTTGCCGTCTGCAAAGTCAATATACTTATCGGTTATTGAACCTTCCCATAAAATAAATTGCTTAATTTACCCAAAGATTAAAAACCCTGGTCACAACCCTAGGTCACTTTGTGAATAAAGAAACATTCACATTCGCAACAAATCTTCCAACACTTAAACATCGTTGGTAAAAAGTAAAAATTAAAACTTTGTTTTGTGGAATAGTGAATATTTGTGGTTAGTTCAGGTATAATCATGCCATTTCAATACTCACTCGAGAAGAAGCTTGAAATACTTTTAATTTATGGGTAATGGAGCATCACTTTGAGCATCTTTTATAAAATATACTTAATATTTACCTATTAAAAACTTATTTTATTTTTCTCATAAATTCCAGAATACGGGTCTGGCAACAACTAAAACGCCGTTCCCTTTAGTTTTATGGGTCGTTCATCGGGTATTGTTACGTGGTAGACCGTATTATCCATTGTTGGAAAGTCATAAATAAAAGTATTTTTTGTGCTTTATGTTAAATTTGATTTAACTCAAAAAGTAATAATTTTTTAACGAATCAAATTGCAATTAATTACGAATAATATGACAAATTTTGAAATAAAAAACCAAGCATGGAAATTTTACCCGAAACTCTTTGTTTTACTTTTTTGGCTTCAAATAAAAATGATTTGGAAAACTTGTAGCACTAATCGAAAGTGTAAACTTCAACTGATGTAACATGTAAATTGCATACTTTCCCCCCAATCTTTAATAAGTATTATGGCCGGGGCGGTAAAACTTAACTCACCCTGTATAATCAGAATGTTATAACAAATTCTTGTTATGGTGAACAAAATCGTAAGAAAATTTTCAATAAATGCATTATTCAAACTGGCTCCTTCTGCATAAATATTCCTAATTACTCATAAATAGATATTAAATTGCGCATTCAGAAACAATATGACTTGCAAATAAGGTTAATTGTAGCATTGCATGCATCACAATAGAAAATAACTATCAAATAATGTTTATTGTCTCTAAACGATTTTTTTTTCTTTTTACGACATATCATCAATCTCAGGTGCATCCTTCACTGTCGGTATTCATATTATAATGCGTCCCATAACATTGACAAACCGCGCTGTCACACATTTCAATGTATGCAACATCTGTTCATGCACCAAATTGCAGTTGCGTGCACCGCACTGCAATCAAAACTTAGTTAACCTTAATAGCACAACCTGAATAGTTTTTACCGCACGTTACTAAGCAGTGATATCTTTCCTTAATGACGTACTATTAAATATTGATCCGTGGTACGCGCGTTTTATAAATTGATGTTCGTTTAAAGATGGGTTAATGTTTGCAAGACTAATCAACGGCTCGGGGTTAAAGCCCCGGTAATTTGAATTAGTTTCTGGTAGATTTCCCGAGATAAAATTACTTCGGGTCACGTCTTGAATTGATGACGTCCATTTTTGCAATTGGGAATGATCTAATCAACGCCCGAAGACACTAATAATTCATGTCCCCTTTAATAACAATACCTCGGCCTTTTCTTTTTCGCCGGAGATTTCCCGATAAGGCCGAGTAAAGTTAAGATCTGTAATTGAATCTTCGCGGCGCTGAATCAAAATAACAAAGAAAACAATAGCACCGAATTTATTATTCACGTTTATACGTTTGAAGAATCACATTTTTCAAATTTTATCTAAAAAAGTTTTCGTTCTGGCAAAAGTTTTTCAGGAGACGTGTCTGTTTTAGGCAATTTGTGTGATTTGCTAATTTGTATTTTCTTCAAACTTCGCCACACTTTAATTAAACCTTTACGCAATCCGAAATTTCTAGATTCTTATGGAGTCTACTTCTACAATCCGAAATTTCTAAATCCTTGTGTAGTCTACTTTTATGCAATCCAAAAATTCTAGACCCCTGTGCAATCTGAAATTTCTAGATCTTTCTACAACCCGAAATTTCTAGACTCTTGTGGAACCTGAAATTTCTAGGCGTTTACGCAATCCGAAATTTCTAGATCCTTGTGCAATCCGAGGTTTCTATATTCGTATGTAGTCTACTTCTACAATCCGAAATTTCTAGATCCTTGTGAAATCCGAAATTTCTAGATCCTTATGCAACCTGAAATTCGTAGATCCTTGTGCAACCTAAAATTTCTAGCTCCTTGTGCAATCCGAAATTTCTAGATCCTTGTACAATCCGAAATTTCTAGATCCTTCTACAATTCGAAATTTCTAGACTCTTGTGCAACCTGAAATTTCTAGGTCTTTACGCAATACGAAATTTCTAGATCCTTTTGCAATCCGAGGTTTCTATATTCTTATGTAGTCTACTTCTACAATCCGAAATTTCTAGGCCTTTACACAATCCGAAATTTCTAGATTCTTATGCAGTCTGCCTCTACAATCCGAAATTTCTAGATCCTTGTGCAATCCGAGGTTTCTATATTCTTATGTAGTCTACTTCTACAATCCGAAATTTCTAGGCCTTTACACAATCCGAAATTTCTAGATTCTTATGCAGTCTGCCTCTACAATCCGAAATTTCTAGATCCTTGTGCAATCCGAGGTTTCTATATTCTTATGTAGTCTACTTCTACAATCCGAAATTTCTAGGCCTTTACACAATCCGAAATTTTTAGATTCTTATGCAGTCTGCCTCTACAATCCGAAATTTCTAGATCCTTGTGCAATCCGAAATTTCTAGGCCTTTACACAATCCGAAATTTCTAGATTCTTATGCAGTCTGCCTCTACAATCCGAAATTTCTAGATCCTTGTGCAACCTGAAATTTCTAGATCCTTGTGAAATCCGAAATTTCTAGATCCTTATGCAACCTGAAATTTGTAGATCCTTGTGCAACCTAAAATTTCTAGCTCCTTGTGTATTCCGAAATTTCTAGATCCTTGTAAAATCCGAAATTTCTAGATCCTTCTACAATTCGAAATTTCTAGACTCTCGTACAACCTGAAATTTCTAGATCCTTATGCAACCTGAAATTTCTAGATCCTTGTGCAATCCGAAATTTCTAGATCCTTCTACCGTCCGAAATTTCTAGACTCTTGTGCAACCTGAAATTTCTAGGCCTGTACGCAATCCGAAATTTCTAACTTCTTATGCAGTCTGCCTCTACAATCCGAAATTTCTAGATCCTTGTGTAACCTAAAATTTCTAGATCCTTGTGCAATCTGAAGTTTCTAGATCCTTGTGCAATCCGAAATTTCTAGATCCTTCCTCAATCCGAAATTTCTAGACTCCTGTGCAACCTGAAATTTCTAGGCCTTTACGCAATCCGAAATTTCTAGATCCTTGTGCAATTCGAGGTTTCTAGATTCTTATGCAGTCTACTTCTACAACCTGAAATTTCTAGAACCTTGTGCAATCTGAAATTTCTAGATTTTTGTGTAATCCGAAATTTCTCGATCCTTGTGCAACACAAAGATACAGGGGGTTCATTTCAAAAGCGAACGCCTTGCAGAATCAGAATAGGCAACACATCTCGCACCCCAAAAATTATTTAACAAATATCCTAAAAGTGATGATGGGGTAACAATGTGTGTTGCCTATACGTGTTGGATTAATTGGATTAATTAAAAAGAAAGGGATTCCTGAAATTATTTTCGTTGAGTTATTTAAAAAACGTTCAAGAAGATTCTTCATAAAGCTGATCAAAACAGTTGTAAGGATAGACAAAATTGCATTCGCAATGCAATAACATTTCAAGTAAGCACCTCTTTGTAAGTTATTGCTCTATTTCTAGAACATTTGTCGCAAATAATGGTGGCTGCGTTTTGTGTGTCGAATAAATTTTCTTCTTGAGAATTAAAAGGTGAGACTTTTTTGAATGCGGAAGACAAATCGCACGCGAAATATTAAAATATTCCGGAATGTGTGGCTCATTATTGCATGCCACAATTTTTCATACCTCGCAAGTAAACATAATCGTCTTTATACATCATATTTTACACACAATAAACTCCTCAACTTATCAAGATTCGTTACGCGGTCGTAAATCATGTTGCACGTAAAAATTATATTGCCATTAACGAAATGTGAGAATTTTTGTCGCGCATTCAAAATCGCACAATCGGATACGCTACTGCATTACAAACAGGCCAATTTACTAATGACTTCCGCATTTTCACTATTCACCTAATAATATCGCCAAAGCACTTGAACTTGTTTGTGCGGTGAAAATTAATTAAAAAACTGCGATAAGAAAAATTTTCCGCAATAATTTAAAAGCACGTAACTTCATGCAGCTTATCTGAAGTGAAAGTGCGTTGATCTCTTTTTCGCCTTAAAACAGCGACAATAAAGAAAAGGGGATTGCGTCTCATTTTAAATACGAATGTAAAATCACCCCCTTGCGAATTTTCGGGAATAATGGAAAACAAAAGTGTTATGAGGTTGCTTTCGGAGAATTTATATAATGAAGGGAATGCAGTCAAACTTCTATAAGTAAACCCATCGGAGGGCTTTAAAGCAGTGCTGAATTTAATTCAATCATTAATCGAATTAATCTTGTTACTTGCTTGTAGTTGTTTTATAATTATTTTACATAATTAAATCACTTTCCATTCCATATTGTGAACAATATTTTGTGGCAAAATAATCTGTTATTATTTAAATACACGTTACAAAATTGCAAATTATTGAGCCGTTGAAAGTGGGGCAAGTCCATATTGTGAAAAAAATAGTTACAGGTAATTCTTAATACAAATTAACACACAATTTATGTTTTTAATCAATTCACAATAAATATCTTTTAATATCAGTATAGATTTGTTACTAGTAATTTATTTCGACAACGAAGTAGGTCAAGTAGTTTCGGAAAATAGGTGTTTATGTACCAAGGCAGTAAAATGACACTTTGTCTAACGAAAAAATAGGCGAGTTCGAGAAAGATATTTTACTGGCACAGTACATACAATGTTTTTTCGACTACTAATACAGGTCTAAGATGGCCGCTGCACTGAGTTCGGCCCAGTGACGTCACGCGCCTATTTTAAATTTATTATAACTCATTATATAATCTGAGTAGAAACATATACCATTTTTCTTAGAATTAAATGCACTTCTAAACTGAACAAATTTATTTTTTGTGTCTTGTGCTCCTTTAAGGTTCTCCTTACTACCACCGGCATTCTGTTCTGCGGAAGCGGTGGTCAGTATATGAGCCATTTATTTTGAAAGATATTTAAAGGTTTGCATTTTTTAATAAATCTAAAAATATTGGTAAGCACTAATAGACATATTTTTTATATTTTGCGGTATTAGATAACGTAAGTTTGTTAGTTTATTATCCAATAGTGTTTATAGTGCTGGCTAAAAAAAATAAAGGTTTTATTATACCTAAGTGGACTTGCCTCACTTTCAAAATTAATGAATTATTGTAAAAGCGATAATTAAGGCGATAATATTTCAGTTGTATAAGCGTTTTTTTAATAATAAAAACAAACTACTATTCATTTTGTATTCATTTGATGAAAAGTGAAATACAACAAAGAAAATAGTTTTTAAATATTGCAGTAGAAAACAAATTCACTTTCAGATGCATCAGAGTTCTGAGCCATTTTTCCCTATAAAATAAAACACACCTAAAACAACACAATGTTGTCGAGTATTTCTTAGAAACTGAACTACAACTTACTTACAAGCTGATAACAGAAGTCGAATATTTCAAATTTTCGCAGTGTTGCCAATATTACTAAAATTTACCAGTGTTGCAAGCAAACAAATTAAAATTATGATACACTTATTCTGCCGTAATATATTCAGTTAAAAATAATTTCAAGCTAAGATGGACTTGCACCACTTTCAAAATAAATATATACATTACAATACCAAATATTAGGGAATCAGATTTCTTTTGACTACAAGTTGTTTACAGATAAAAAGATCATATTAGTTTAATATATAATTATCATTATCTTAATTTTTTTCAAAAATGGACTTACTCCACTTTAAAAATAAACTAGCAATTCCTACTGGCTGTGCTGTACATTTTTCTTGTCTGTATGTCTGTATAACTCGAGAGGTTTAATTCCTCCTTTAAAATCAGCAGTTACAGTAAATCTTCCGGACTTATTTATTTTTGATTTTGAAATGTGCACAATAATAATAGATCCTTTATATTCTGTTTCATCAATACTTAATTTAATCAATTCGTCAGAACGACAGTCGCCAGCAATTCCAAAAATTGTACAAATCCGAAATCATTTCATTTAAAGACAATCAATGTTTTCAACAAATCATTGATTTTGAAAGTGAGGCAAATATAAGATAAATCTATAGTGTTTTTTAATTCCAGAACAAGTTAGAAAGCTGTGAAAAAAATATTTCTTTTACTTTATGTTGGTAGTAATCAGTAACTTACACAATTTTGACAGAATCCCTTAAATAGGTTATACATAATATCGAAAATAAAGTTTTCCTCTTCCATGACCTAGGAAAACCGATTCTTAAGATTTAACCCTTGTTGTAAAAAAAAAAAAAAGACCTGAGACACTTTATGAAAATGTGCACTACAATTTGCATGGTTTTACCTAGGAAATCCGTTTCTTAAGACTCAACCCTTGTTGTAATCATTTGAAAACGAGAAAATGGAAAAATCTTTACCCGAGCACACTTTCTGAAAATGTGGATTCTAACATAAGTCAAATAAAAAAATTGACCTGAGCACACTTTATGAAAATGTGCACTGCAATTTGCATGGTTTTACCTAGGAAATTCGAATCTTAAAATTCAACCCTTGTTGTAATCATTTGAAAACAACTACCATGACTATGTACAAAAAATAAAAAAAACATTTTTTTACAGCCTTCTTAGCTTGTCCTGGAATTAAAAAACGTGGCATATTACTACTAACCAATATTTTTAAATCCAGTCAAATGTAAACCATTAAATATCCAACAAAAGTGGATTTGCCCTACTTTAAAAATCAACGGTTCACTTAAAGTACGCTGAATTTTGGTGGCGCAGTCGGCAGGATTTTAAACTTTAAGTCAAAACTAGTTGAAACCCATTGAACTAATCTGATTTCGTGGCTCATAATATCTAAAAATTTGTAAGTTTGAAAACGAATTTTCTTGAATGGTACGAAATTTATGCGTTAAAGCAAATATTTGTGATTTCGGGAACGGATGCAATTAATTAATGGGTTTTCTTTACGCCTTCACGGAAGCAAACAAAAGGGGCGACAAAAAGTCGATCTAATTCTCATTAAGTGCCCCATTGACAGTTGCACGGAACGACGTTGTAAACCGAGCATAAAGAGCAATTATTTTCGTGTAATACGAACGTTATCAGCGTAAAACGTCCCCGACATTAGCGTCGCGTTATCTTATTGTTATAGAGAGTGTATTTTGTTGTGCACGCTATGATATAATGTAACATAAATAATGGAGCGACCAGGGTTGCGGAAGGGCGTGCAGCCAGAAGCAGCAGAAGGCTCGTTAGTAATATTTGCACGACACGATGCTAAAAGCATAATAATAAACCGTGGATACATCTTTATCTCACTCATTTCTTGCAATCACGAACACGGCTCCTTATTGCCGTGATACGACCCGCGTCGAGACTTGTAATTTTACAAAACGAACAAATCCGCACTATTTAGTCTCCGGGCTAATTCGAAATCTCTTACGCGGTAATAACCCGGGTCTTTTTCCCAACTTATCCGGCACACGTACGGTCCTTAATAATGTCACGACGGGATCAAATCGTGCCCGGCCAATCGGGAACCTGTGACGGGTGGCACAGCTATACGTGATCTTCAAGCGGTAATGACGGTCCTTCTGATAAATGTGCAACGTGTGGTATGTTGATTATTACATATTCGATGGAATTCCGTCGCGGCGAACGCAATACAGCTATGCAAAACGGCCGCATTCGTGCGGTTAACGGTAACGCGGTGGTTTTCTTTTTTGAAATGCAGATTTCCGACCTCTAAAACGGTCCCTTCATTGTCCTAGGAACCAAATTGATTGCTCGACTATCTTATTGTAAAACTCTCTCCAAAATATCACTTGGAATTAATTATGGTTGTAATAGTGTAATTACATATCTAAAATAAACTTCAGTAAGACTCCTCCAACCGACCATTCGCCCTAAACGACCACCCTGTATCTAGGAACGAAAGATTTATCCTGTATCAGTAATACATTGTTACTCCTTTAAAGTGAGCCTCCCCTAACGCGACCGTGACCAGTAATTTACGGTTAAAGTGGCCACTTCTCACTTTGTGAAAATCGTTATAATTTTTGTCTTTGTTGATTTATGAGTTGTCTCACTATGAGATCGGGTTTGTAAAACTTAAAATGTCAATTAAACATTGTAGAATTTATTAAGAACCTTTCTCCGTCAAGTACTTGACACATGCCCTATCTTTCGGTAATAAATTTGTTACGATTATAAATCAGTTCTTCAACTTCGGTTCCAACTTTTTTATGCGATATTTAAAATGGTACATACTAGGAAGGCAAAAAAATCGTATCAGTTGTATGCCAGTCGTTGAGAAATCGTTGTCACTGTGCTTCTGAAATAGCTTAGAAAATGATTGCTAAACGGGGTTACCATCACGAGATTTTAAATTTGGAAGCTCGCATAAATGTTATTAAAGACAGCGAAAGAGGTTTATCGCAATGAAAGCTAGCTTCTAAACACATATATGGCAAAACCCAAATTCAGGAGATTTTAAAAAATGCGAAAAAGAAATTGTCTCTAATTAAAAAATTTAAAAATTGTAAGCAAACTGTTTAGACCAATATTTTGGAAGTAAGCCTTAAGCATGTATATATTTATTTCTTGGTCTTGGCTATTTGTTATATCGTGATTTTTTTTTATTTGCAGCAGGAATGTTTTTACTTATATACAGGGTGAGTTAAGATTTACCGTCTCGGCCATAATACCTATTAAAGATTGAGGGGAAAGTATGCAATTTACATGTTACATCAGTTGAAGTTTACGCTTTCGATTAGTGCTACAAATTTTCCAAAATATTTTTATTTGAAGCCAAAAAAGTAAAACAAAGAGTTTTGGGTAAAATTTCTATGTTTGGTTTTTTATTTCAAAATTTGTCAAATTATTCGTAGCATTAATATCTGCAATTTGATTCGTAAAAAATGATTACTTTTTGAGTTAAATCAAATTTAAGATATAGCACAAAAAATGCTTCTATTTATGACTTTCTAACAATAGATAAAGCGGGTTACCATCCTAACAATAGTTTATGATTGACCCATAAAACTAGACGAGGCAGCTTTTCAGTTACCGATAGACCTGCATTCTTAAGTTCAGTTTAGTGACTGCCATAAATAATCTTTCAAGCACCCCTACATCAATACCATTGTCTGGTAAATTAGTCTACTTATGTCGTAAATCATTTAAAAAAATACCTTCTAATACGGAAATAACTTTATTTAATAAACGCAAATTAGTAAAATTATTTCAATTACACTAAATTGTGTGAAAATATTTTACTGTTCGTACATCAAAAAAACTAATAAATTGAACAATAAGTAAGTAATTGAAAAAAAGCCAAAATTTTACTTGATTAAAAAAAAAGATTTTTTCTTGGTTTCTATGTACCTTAATAATATAAAATTACTCATGCAATTTATGAGAATTGACAAATTATTTTAAAGGCCTATTTTGCCACGGGCGGTAAAACTTAACTCACCCTGTATATATTATATATATTTTTTTGTAAAAAAAAATCTCTTGTGTGCGTCTAAATTGACGCTTTGTATTTTTATGAAAATATAGGAGCCTTCGCGTGTCTTCGTTATTGATATATTAATTTAAGAGACCATTTTTTAGGGAAACCACGAGTGGTCGCTTTACAGAACTTTTACTGTACATGGAAAATTATCAAATGTGACTCATGCTGAAAATTTGTGTGCAGTTAAGTCATCATTGATTTCATGTAGGTAAATTTATTTATTTTATAGTTTTTACGTACAATTTATATTAAATGTTTTATTAAGCAATTATCTGAGTGCCTGGGACGAATTCATTTCATTTACATTGCTTTCTATGAAAAAAATTAATTAGTTATTCGTACAATTCGATATTTGAATAATTTGTTTCTTAATAGCTGGCTTCCACACTATATAACAAACTAACAAACACTAACAAACTAATTAAATCCGGCCACACACCTTGCGCTTTTATTGTCGGTCATTAAACGTGTTAATAAAACCTGACGTGTGCGTCTTGGCTAAAATTTTAAATAATTTTTTTTCACATTTATTGAATACATGCTTTTACAATTCATCTTTGAAAACTACATATGTCATGTATAACACTTCTAATGTTGATCTGACAAAAATAAATAAATTTAAAAAAAAAACAATTTCTTCAACTTTCTTCTACTTGCCCCTATTCTTCAAGAAATTCATGAGTCTTTCATCGCAAGTCGGTTTTGTTGAATTTTCCGGTGTGTTAGAATTCACTATGCAGACTGGTTCGTAGGCTGCCTTGCCCGAGCAGTTAACACAGTCCGGAACGCCCATTTTACAAAATAATTGATAGGAACCAGGGCACCGACATTGCGCCCCAATCACACAGTCACCTGGAATGAAAATTTGGCCCAGCGCCGGACTAGCCAAAAGAAACAACAGTACACCACATCCAATCATTTTAAAATTGCGAGCTCGACTGCGTTTTAATTAATTATTTATTGGTTCATTAACGACTAACTGTTTCGCTATTGTTTAATTGGAAAATTTAAACACTTTTAAAATCATTGCAAACGTATTTATTGAATATACATTTTTTCAGCAAAAATTGCTCATCGCAGGTTGGTGTGGTTATATTTTCGGGACTGTTGGAGTGCAATATACAAACCGGATCTTAGTTAATTTTTTTTCACACAGGGAAAACAACTCGGTAGTCATCTTACAATACAAATGATAGGAACCAGCGCAGCGACACTGGTTTAAAAACGGACTATAGTATCAAATTGAGTCTACCTTATCAATTTAAAAATAATATTTGAAGCATGCTTGTCCCAGAAACTTTTAATTAATTAATTAATTTTAATTAATTAGAACAATAAAAAATTTAAAATATGTAAGACGAAAATGTTAAATACATTAATTTTTAAAATGTTTGTGTGTTAACCTGTTTAAATGTAGTTTTATATGTGTTAAATAAATAAAAAAGTGGATGCGGAGAAAAGGAACAAACAAAACTGTAAGGTAATTGAAGTTTAAAAAATCCCTTTCTATAGGCTTTGTTTATTGTTGAAATTATAAGAAGGCTCCCTCTCTTCTTGTGAATGTAGGTTAATGTTCTGTTAGTCACAGCAATAGTTTATAACAATAAATTAAATTGTAGGTTGTACCAACAAACAGATTTCAATCTGAAAATTAGCACTTGCAGCACAACTGTTCACAGAGAAATATTTATTACAAGAATTTTTATTTTAATAACAATTCCATTTTCTATTCATGCTGTTATTAATAATCTCACTGGGCTTTATTACCATCACTTACAAAATCTAGAAAATGAATAAACAAAACCTTAATTCAGTGAAACTGTAATGGAACAACCCCCAACTGGGCTCTTGAACAAGTACTTTTGTAATATTGGAAGTGTAAAAATCACTTGATACCGTCTTCCCGATCGGTTGCTTAGAATTGCGACTTCAAGGTGAAGAAATGATTAGTAATTATGGTGACATTAAATTAAAACTTACGTGTCAATTTTGTTCCTTTGTATTCCATATCTTCTTTTCTTCTCTGTTTTTGGAATGTTCTTTATCCCTCGTTACATTTTTTTATTTTCAATTATAAACTACATTTACATTTACAACATTTAATTTACATTTTAACACAAACATTTTAAAAACATTTCAAAACATTTTAAAAACTGATTTAGTTATTGTAAGTCATTCATAAATAATTAATTCCATATCGGGGAAAAAAATATCATTAAATTTAGTATTATTATTAAATTAAAACGTTATATTGAAAATTGTTGTGAATTGTGTAAGATGGGTTGCGTTTTGAGTACGTTAGGGTGGTAGTCTTATAAGCCCCACTCAGTTTATAAAAAGTGGGCCTTATGTTTGAAGCAAATACCGTATTTTACGTCCCTTTAGTTTTAATTACTTGTCGTGTCACAAGCTTGTCGATTTCTTTCCCGCAGGGAACTTTTAATGATTGTCTTGTAATATTTTTTATTGGGTATTTTGTTTCAACAAGCAACAAGATATAAAGTTAGTAAATCGGTAATTATTCCCGTTGTCTTTTTACAACCGCAACGGTTATTATTTAACAGGATTAAGTACTAAATTAAGTTTAAGAACCGATTTATGACAAGTGTCCAAAAAGCAAAACAAGCTGCTGAAGTTGTAAAACATGATTATTACGGGATGACAGTTAAGAGTTACATTACTTATCTTTGAACCGTGCCATCTGTTCTCGACACTTATTTTTTAAGGTGATTTCACTGTCACTGGCTCGACGCCTCACTCCACGTCTAATAAATAACTTCAGTTAACTAGAAAAAAATTACAAAAATTGTTGTTGAAAATTTACTACAAATAACATAATAGCGAACGATAACAAACGGGACTGATATTCTTTTTGTGAGATTTTTTTGATTTGATGATTCTACCCCAATTTTTTTTTACGGGACACTAACAGCTATAAATTTCAATGAACCGGAACGTTTTCGTTCAGATAACGCAAATTTTTCAAATAAACTCAGATCGCAAATATTAAATTAAATAATTCAAAAATTCGTTTGTTTTGTGATTTATGCGAGCTCGACTCGCTGAAAGCTTGTGCTTTTCTTTACACATTCTATTTTCATTACCAATCGACAAAGTTAACACAATGCCCCTTTTAAATAGCGCCACCTTTATGAATCTTCAATATTGTTCCATTCCTCTTTATTCATTTCTTGTGTTTTAATTAGTAACTCGTTGCATCATTCAATTATTTCTTTTAATTGGAAAAAATATAATAGAAAAACCTCCTTCTGGCGCTTTTAAAGTGTCGCTATACTTCAGCTAATGAATGTTAGGAGCAATAAAAGAGGTGTAAAATTTTAACAACCATTTTGCAGGCACTGTGCACGTGAACAGTGCATGATTACTCCGCAGGTTGGATAACTGAAGTATAATTGAAGAACCAAGAGGAAACATTTGTTTTTAATTTGTAAATTCCACATAATTGAATTAAAACGTATTGTAATTTTCAGTACCTCGGAAATTTCAAATGTAACCATTCTACTTTCATTACTGAACGACAAAGTTAGCACAATGGTTCTTTTATACAGTACCAACTTTATGAATCTTTAATATTGTTTCATTCCACTTTATACTTTTCTTGCATTTTAATTAATTTTAATTAATAACTCGATGCATTTTCGTACAATTATTTCTTCCAATGGGTGAAAAATAAAATACAATAGGAAAACCTCCTTGTGGCGCTTTTAAAGCGTCGCTATACTTCAGTTAATGAATGTGAGGAGCAATAAAAGAGGTGTAAAATTTTATCAACCGTTTTTCAGGCACTGTGCACATGAACAGAACATGATTACTCCGCAGGTTGAATAACTGAAGAACCACTTTGTAAATAGCTTCTCAAATTAATAAAATAAAGAGGAAACTTTAGTTTTTATATTGTAAATCCCACATAATTGAATTAAAACGAATTGTAATTGTCAGTGCCTCGAAAATTTCCAATGTAACCATTCTATTTTCATTACTAAACGACGAAGTTAAGACAATGGTTCTTTTATACAGCTCCAACTTTATGAATCTTCAATATTGTTCAATTCCTCTTTATACATTTCTTGTGTTTTAATTAATTTTAATTAATAACTCGATGCATTTTCGTACAATTATTTCTTCCAATGGGAGAAAAATAAAATACAATAGGAAAACCTCCTTGTGACGCTTTTAAAGTGTGGCTATACTTCAGTTAATGAATGTGAGGATCAATAAAAGAGGTGTAAAATTTTATCAACCGTTTTTCAGACACTGTGCACGTGAACAGTGCATGATTACTCCGCAGGTTGAATACCCGAAGTATAATTGAAGAACCACTTTGTAAATAGCTTCTCAAATGATTAAAATAAAGAGACAACATTAGTTTTTATATTGTAAATCCCACATAATTGAATTAGAACGAATTGTAATTTTCAGTACCTCGGAAATTTCAAATGTAACCATTCTACTTTCATTACTGAACAACAAAGTTAGCACAATGGTTCTTTTATACAGCACCAACTTTATGAATCTTCAATATTGTTTCATTCCTCTTTATACAATTCTTACATTTTAATTAATTTTAATTAATAACTCGATGCATTTTCGTAAAATTATTTCTTCCAATGGGAGAAAAATAAAATAAAATAGGAAAACCTCCTTGTGAGTCTTTTCAAGTGTCGCTATACTTCAGCTACTGAATGTGAGGGGCAATAAAAGAGGTGTAAAATTTTAACAACCGTTTTGCAGGCACTGTGCACGTGAACAGTGCATGATTACTCCGCAAGTTGAATAACTGAAGTATAATTGAAGAACTACTTTGTAAATAGCTTCTCAAATGAATAAAATAAATAGAAAACATTTATTTTTAAATTGTAAATCCCACATAATTGAATTAGAACGAATTATAATTGTCAGTACCTGGGAAATTTAAAATGTAACCATTCTACTTTCATTACTAAAGAACAAAGTTAAGACAATGGTTCTTTTATACAGCACCAACTTTATGAATCTTCAATATTGTTCCATTCTTCTTTATACATTTCTTGCATTTTAATTAATTTTAATTATTAACTTGATGCATTTTCGTACAATTATTTCTTCCAATAGAAGAAACATAAAATACAATAGGAAAACCTCCTTGTGACGCTTTTAAAGTGTTGCTATACTTCAGCTAATGAATGTGAGAAGCAATAAAAGAGGTGTAAAATTTTAACAACCGTTTTTCAGGCACTGTGCACGTGAACAGTGCATGATTAATCCGCAGGTTGGATAACTGAAGTATAATTAAAGAACCACTTTGTAAATAGCTTCTCAAATTAATAAAATAAAGAGAAAAGATTTGTTTTTATATTGTAAATCCCACATAATTGAATTAGAACGAATTGTAATTGTTAGTGCCTCGAAAATTTCCAATGTAACCATTCTATTTTCATTACTAAACGACGAAGTTAAGACAATGGTTCTTTTATACAGTACATACCAACTTTATGAATCTTCAATATTGTTCCATTTTTCTTTATACATTTCTTGTGTTTTAATTAATTTCATTAGTAACTCGATGCATTGTCATACAATTATTTCTTCCAATTAGAGAAAAATAAAATAAAATAGGAAAACTTCATTGTGACGCTTTCGAAGTGTCGCTATACTTCAGCTAATGAATGTGAGGAGTAATAAAAGAGGTGTAAAATTTTAACAACCGTTTTTCAGGCACTGTGCACGTGAACAGTGCATGATTACTCCGCAGGTTGAATACCCGAAGTATAATTGAAGAACCACTTTGTAAATAGCTTCTCAAATGATTAAAATAAAGAGGAAACATTTGTTTTTATATGGTAAATCCCACATAATTGAATTAGAACGAATTATAATTGTGAGTGCCTCGCAAATTTCCAATGTAACAAGAAGTTTGCACACTGTAACTGACATTCTGTAGAGACGTTGCGAAAGTTTATTCGAAGCGCTGAAAACTAAAAATATCTAATTCATCCCGTTCCTAAGAACCCCAAACCGCCGTCGCCTAAACAGTTCAATAAAAAAGAATTACAGAGTCGCCGCTAAAATAACAAACGTGACATCATAAATATCGAATTTCCGAGAGGGAAGAAAAGCACTTTGTTTAATCTGTTGTGATAATTTTCCAAAACATTGAGTTATGTATTGACACACGCTCAGAGAAAAATTTAAGATTCCAGCCAGTTCAAGTATTGGATTCCCATTTGGCTCGAATCATTTCCTCGTTTAACTTTACGATTTGTGTGTGTGTGTGCTTCGTGGGAATCCTTTTAGCCGGCGTTAATTTTAATTTAATGCAGTTATGAAATCGGCCGACAATCGGCGGTTTATTTTGACGCCGCAATTTTATGGCAATCATTCAAGTCACGACGCGTAACAAATTGTAATGCATTAGACCGAGATAGTTTACAAAATGTCCGGAAACCGCAACCATCCCCAACCTACATGCATCACCAGGGACGACCCCAACCTCGGCGAATATGCAAGCTCCACATTAAAATTTATGCCTGAAATGCGATTTTTTCACGAAAATTTGTATTTTTGAAATTTTGTCGCGGGTTTTTCCTGCGAGGGCGGCCATTAAGAGGAAAAGGTTTCTTTTATCGCTCAAAATAAAATTAACGAAAAGAACATTTTCATCTGTTTGAATACCATAATGGATTTCGAGTTAAACCAGATCTTTTGTGTGGCGCGCGGATCGAAACGGTTTTCCACATGGTTGATTAAAATTAGCAGTCCATTGTAAGTCATGTGTGTACTTTGATAATCTACACATCGAATTAATGTCGTTAAACTTCGCCCAAACTGAAAACTTCCTCCGCTATCCGTCTTTTATTAATCGAATTAGTGTAAACGTGATACGATCTGAATTACAGACTTTCTAGTTAATGAATTTAATCTTTTGACGCCGAGCGACACAAAGCTTGTCAGTCTCGCGTTAACACAATAAGGCCGTTGTAGATTGCACGTGAAAGTCCCTCGCAAGTCGGTCGCGAAAACTTATTTTCCCGGAATCGATCAATTATAAAACTCCATTTCACCCACGATTTTTATTTTGAGAGAGCGATGAACTCGATTTGGGAAGCTATTAATAAGGCGACCAAACGTACTCCTTTAGGGAGTTCTGTACTCCTTTTTTGTGAACCGTACTCTTTTTAAAACTTGTACTCCAAAAGTACTCCTTTGCATTCTTTTGTACTCCTTTGTACTTCTAAAAATATACAAATTTGGCATTTAACTTTAACCTTTAATTAATCAAATATTTCTAGTTCAAATTGTTCAGTATACATACGGCTGTTGAACTTCCTTAACGGTCTTGGATCTTTTCGCCGGATAACCATCGGCGCAATGTGATTTAAATGGAAAACGGCATCACTCGTTTTAGCCACATTTTTAAGATTTGAAGACAAGGTCGCGATTGCATTTTATAAGAGTGATCGGTCCACATTCTTCTATCTGGTTCTTTTTTTGATGGTGTCTCGATTAAGCTAGTTATTAATTAAAATGTAAAAAAAATTCGAAACTGGCATCCCTCATAAAGCCTCCAAATATTTAAAATTTTGGTTTCAAATTTATATGAGCTTATTGCTGACACTTAAACGCCTTTTTGTATCCACATCGATTTTTTTCAAATATTATAGTTTGCTCATAATTTAACGCATTTTTTCATAGCTCGAGGGTAAAGTGTCAACAAGATATATTGCTCCAACAAAGGCACTGAGTGGCCTTTGTTAGGACCTTATTGACTGCCATAAAGTTTACCTTAAACGAGTGGAGTGGAGAATATTTATTTTTGAGATCTTTTACAAATGAATTTAGTTTCGATAATTTACTTATTGTGTTGTCACGAATTTATTGATAACATAAAAATTTTATTTTATCGAAAATAATAATTGAAATAAAATATGATTTTATATAAATATTTGTATCCAATTTAATAATAATGCACGTCAATGATTAAATGACTAGGTATTCCATAATAATTAAAAGGGTTAGAATAAAAAGGATACAAGTAAAATTTACATTCTTTTAATATATTGGAGTTTCAAGTTATGCAACTATAAAACAGTCCAGACTTTTTTTTAATAAAATTTCATTTTATATTAGTTAATTAAAAGAGAATAGAATTATAATTATAAGTTTGTGTTTGGTGCAATAAATAGGCACCTCACCTTTAACAAAACTTACTTATCCTATAATTTTCAAAAATGCATTCATACCCTTTTTTATTCTGACCCCTTCAATTCATGCATTCAGTGGTTTACAACAAAGGTTTGTTTGATAGAAATTTTCTTTAATTATCTACCTCTTCACAAAATTTACTGACATAATAATTCCGTGACATAGAGGCAGAGATGAAGGTTAAAAGGTGAAATAACCAAGCTGTAAAAATTTTTTTTTAACTTCAGGTACTGTTTGATTTTACTGAAGTCGAAATTTGTTCCTGCGATTATTCATAGGTTGCATGTAACCTACCAAATTATTAAAAATAATTTCATAATGCAAAATTTTCTTGTGCAAGAACTAAATGCGAGTCAATAATAACTGAAGTGTTTAATGAATATTGCAAAAAATACTATTAGTAGATTTGAGATCCGTATCATTTGTATCTATTCTATCAGATGAAGAAATTTTAGCAAGATATTAGTGGCATTCGTCTTAAGAATTTAAATCCAGAATTATTTGAAAAAAAAATCATGCAACAGAAAAATATTATTTCTAATGAATTTTTATATTGTTTTAAAAACATATAGTTGAATGGAGAAGACCCATTGTTTTTATTAAAAACCCTAATCACCTTATTTCAATGAAAACTCATTTGTACTCCTTTTGTACTATTAAGCTTGCTGTAAAAATCGGTTGATCTGAAAATAAATTCGCCGGCGGCTTCACTGAAAAAAAAAGTAGTAAATAAAACTACAATTGTACAAATTTTTACCACAAATTGTATTAAAAATACGACTAGTTACAAATTGTATCATTTTTTTCTAAACAATTGTAGTAACTTGGTTGTAGCTACATTTACAATAATTTGTGGCATATAGTACTAACGTGTATAGCGAGATTTTCGACAAATATAATAGTAAATTGTACTACACAGTCATTGCAAAATTTACTAAAATAAAGACTAATGTGTTCCAAATCTTTACAGTAAAAAGTATAAGATTTTATACTAAAAATTACTATTTTAGAGATTAAATTTTGCGACAAAAAAGAGAAACAGTTACCATATACACATATCTTTTTCTATTATTATTGCCGTTATTTTTACTACAGGTTTTGCAGCATATTTTGCAACAATTAACAGACTTCTGCGCCTAATTAATGTAGTAAAAAGTAATATGTATATTCGTTGCAAAATACTACATTTTTTATGAATCACAATTTACTACTTTTTTTTGGAATGGAATTAGTGGTAAAATGAACCAGGTAAAATGAAACGCAAGAATTAATTATAACAGGATTGTTTCTTATATATTTTAAACAACATCTACAGTAATAATACAAGTAAATACAAAAAGAGCTTTTACTTACAAATTATGTTCCTTGTTCATAACAATTTTTAAAATTTTTTAACACTTATTACAAATCACAAACATTTTAAAAAACACATTCTTTAAAACATTGTCAAATACACAAATTACATTTTAAAAACATATTTTTTAAAAACATATTTTTTAAAATGTAATCAATATACATCAAATTTTCATAATTGGAAAAAGTGGACATACATCATTCTGCTTCTCTGGTACAGATTTTATAAATTAATTCTGAACAAAACTATTTTTACTTGATGCTCAATTTTTAATTTCTCTAATTTTTGGCCAAACAGTTTCCGCGTGCTCAAAATTGGAATTAATTCCTTGAGATCTTCTCGATCAAGATTGAGTAAGGTCTGTTTGTCGACTTCGTTTACTGTAAAACAAATTTCATAATTAATAGTTACTGTCAAATAAAACGCGGTAAAACAATAGAGGTATGTTGCAACGATGGACTTTATGAATACTTTATTAATGAATAGTAAAAACTGTTTCGATAGTACTTACCGTCAAAGCTCACCCTCAACCGGTCTAACAAGCCCCAGCTTTCTAAGGTTGTCTTAACGAAGTCATCCATACCTAACTCACACAAAATCACAACGCAAAACTAATAATTATTAATAAACTTATCGCACTTATAGTCAGTAAGTTAAGACTTTATTAATTTCACTTTACTAACTAATTATAATTAAAAAGATTGATACAAAATTATGCGTATTAAAAAGAAGTTGTTCGTAAGCTCTCGAAAGAATGAATGACCGTTTTTAATCAGTTTGTTTATATTGCGAGGTTGTTTATCACTCCAATTGCTGGAAGGCGCTCTTCACCGGCTCCACCGACCAGCCACAACATCCTCCTTCACGCATATCGACTACACACTGTTTCGGATGTATAATATAAATAAATAAATGCAAAATCAGCAGAAATTCACAACTCTTATCTGTAAACCGCAATATAATCAATATTGATTAAAGCCCAATTTTCCGTGGCATTAACCTATTAACTCCAATGACGGTAGCGTTCTAGTGTTAAAGGCGTATTTTGTGTGACTTAATACTGTTTGGGTCAGAAGTCCAAATATACGTTATACACGGCTTGTAAAACAGACAATGAGAGCAAAATCTCAAAAAATAATTTTGTTACGATATTTTTCCCTGGTATCCTATTTCCTAGCGGGGTGCGATCAGTGTAAATTATTTTATTGTCGGCAATTTTTCGGCAACGGGCCGCGTCCGCAAATCTGTTCCTTCCCTCTCGATCACTTTCAATAAAATACATTCGGCAAGCACGTGCCAACAATTATGAATTTGTATTGGCCAGAAATTTTCGAAAAATATGCAACAATTGTAGTGACGTTAATCCATTTATTTTATAGTAAAACTCACTCAAAATATAATGTAAGTTGCAACAATCTTATAGCAAATATTAAAACAAAAGTAATACCATAATTGTTTTGAAAAAGTAGTACACTTTGTAGATAAGATTGCTACAAAGTTTTCACTACAAATGCTTTAAAAATTGTATTACAATTTTAAGTAACAAATGCTCTCTTTGTAGCAAAAATTGTTACAAAATATGTGCTACATTATTGTAGTAATTTGTAACATACGATTTTTTTCAGTGTTGTTTTACCTTAAAAAGCTTTTTAGGGTGTTTTCATAATTAAACGTCCGCTTCCTGAATTTTGAAATAATTAAAGAATATCTTCTGTCGAGAACAGGAGATGAAGTTTTGGAGCTTTCGTGCAGACTTCCCTTTCAGCGATGGACGATTACTGACAAGAAAATTTCTCGACCGGGATAATTTGCCATCGCTCTGAAACTGTTGGATGAATGCAGCACTTTATTGCGAAGAAGAAGAATTCAGTTTTAATGGGCAAGCTTAGTAACCAGGGGTCCGTGGACTCCCAGGGAAAATATTGAATCCCATTAAACACTTAAAAATTAACATAGAACGAACCGTATGTGGGCAATTACAGGTGCTGGGAGTAACAGCTGCACAGCATAAACTTGCAGGAATTCGTTCCCAAAGCAAAAAGATCATCATTTATACACATGTTATCTAATTGAACGGAGGAATTTGCATTTACAAATTACCACATAAATATGAAAATATCGACTCATTAAAATTCTTTAAAATAACGTTTAAACGACAAAAAGAGCAACAATCTGTTGTAATTAAATCTGTTTATTCAATTAAATTGCAACTGTCTGAGTTGTTATTAAAAGAGAAAATGTTTAAGTTTGTTGCACTTGAATCCACTTGCAGAATTTCATTCAAATAAATCATCGATAGAGAAACCAGACAATTGCGACAATTTAAATCGTTGGTTCGAAACTTGTTTGTATGAGAAATGGGAAGAAATATTGCTGGTAAATAAAGTGACTTTGCAGTTGCAACATCCATATAATACAAGATTTGTAAAAGAACCTTGGCGAATTTGATAAACTGCCATAAAACTTATGTAAGTAATAAATAAAAACTTTTCAAAACATTCTTAACAAAAGCGAAGTTGACAATGATTTTAATTCGCCCAGAAGTTAACAAAGCGCATAAAGAAAAATAAAATAATGTTATACCGGGTGAGACTAGACGCCGAATAAACTTGAAATGTAACCCATCATGCAACAACTTATGACAACCTTCAATTATATTTTTATTATACTTGACAGTTTATAAGCACATAAAGAGTCGTTGATTTTACAAGTGAGACAAGTCAATTTAACGTTTTTGTTAGATATTTAATTATGGTTTGCATGTGAATGGGTTTAAAATCATTGGTGACCAGTAATAGAAGTATTTTCTACTTTTTGTAATCTTATTTCATGTAAATTTAGTAAACTAATGGTTAAAGTGTTAATGGACTTGCCTTACTTTCAAAAGCAATGACTTGTTGAAAATGTTGATTTTCGTTGAATATAATATGTAATAACAAAAAATTCGATTTTGGTCGACTATGAACCACGTGAAATAACTTCTCATGATTATTTTTCTCCCTTTTTGCTTCTCTTCCAGTACTCTGTCATTCTATTTCCATGTTGTTTTCCTTCTTCCGTCCATTTTGCTCTCACTCTCTTCTCTTCATTGTGTCTGTTATTTCTCCTTGTTGCTTCTCAGTTTACATTTTCCATTTTCATATATTGGTTCCAGGATTTTCTGTATAATTTTTCTTTTCATTTTCTATTGGTCATGCATTCTGTTTTTTTTCCATATGATATTTGTAGTTCAGCCTTTTCTGCCATGTCTTTCGATGTATTTATTTGTCTTCTTGCGTCTTCCATGCTTTCTGATAGTAACGGCCAGACAGTGAGTTTCCAAGTTATCCTTCTTTCTTCCTATTTTTATATTAGGAATTCCTTCCTCCTCCATTCATTTGCTCCAATCTCTTATTTCCCTCTCATGGGTTTGATATGCGCAAATGGACTTGCCTCACTTTCAAAAGCAATGACTTGTGGAAAATATTGATTTTCGTCGAGTGGAATATAATTATAACAACAAAAAATTGAATATTTTATTTTTTACATACAATTTCAATATGTACATACTTTTTTCCAAAATCTACAATAAAATAAAAAATTAATTTAATTTTAAAGGAAGAAGTGAATAAAATAAGAATAAAAATTGACTACTAAGTTGCATGCATATAATTATATTTCTTAGTTTAGATGGTGCAGATTTTTAAAGTATTCATGATGATTGGATGGTACATAGAGTAATAAATCTGTCATAACTTTATAGTTTTCTTTAGTAATAGGCCTAGTTTCCGCATTTAAATGGGCAATTTAATGGGCACATCAGTCAAATTTAATTTTCAAATTTAAAGTCAATTAAAATTGTTTTATAAATAATTTATTGTTTAGTAATAAGAAATAAGAGAAAATATTATTGAAGGCAATTATTGATTCATTGATTGTTTACAAATCGCTGTGAAATGTGTATGATGGGTTGCATTTCGAGTTTGTTAGGCTTGTAGTCTTATACGTCTCACCCGGTATGTAACTGAAATGGTTTCATAATTTAAAAATGGCAAAATGAGTGTAAAAGAACCTCTAAATCAATTTAATCAATTCATGACTGTTTGCAATCTGCAATTATTTGGCCAAGGCGACAATCAATTTAAAAAAATCTGCTTTTACGATTAGGAATTTGGCATTGGTGCGTGCATTTTCGTTAAATTGTCTCCAAATTCAGCCACCGAGACTGCTCCGCATTTTTCAGTCATGTTTAAATCAATACCTTGTCACTGAAAACACCTATGATGAATATATTTATCGCCAAAGTGTAAATGTATCGAAAAAGTTGTAGATAGTTTGCGTTGGGAAATTTTTTTCGCACACAAGGCATTTTTACGATGGAAAAGTTAACTTCTTCAAGCTTCCTCATAAATCAACCGGGCAATCGATTCAAAACCTACACCTCGTTTATAGCCGGAGTGATGTTTGAGTGTCTAGTCATGTAGTCCTCGCGGTATGAGGTCGAGATGTGCGCAATTTAATTTTCAGCCGGTTGAAAATCGTAATTACATAAAATTAATTCGCTTAAAAACAACTCTTGCGTTTAATTTGTTTTACACCTACAACTCTGCACGTGTCGAATTAATTACACATTTTCTCGGGCAACAACAGATCTCTTAATCAACTTCGATTAATCATTGGATAATTGCTTTTCTACTTCTACATAATCCAAAAAATCAGATCGCTCTGAAACGCTCTCGTTAAACCCTGGTGACCGCAAGTGTTTATTTGTGTCTTCTTTAAGCGCTTGCATCTGTAACTTTAGACGCCAAGAATAATTATGAGGAAATAGCTCAACGTTTCGCCATTAATCAACAATTTTTTTTCGACTTAATGATATCAATGGAGATCCTTGATTGCGGTTAATTACCGCGAAAAAATTGTTTATTGCGCCGAGCAAATTGTCAAACGTGGCGCCAACATATTTTTTTACAGTCAGGTCGCTTTACCAGGTTTTGACTGTCTTTATAATTGAAAAAGTGTGTCGCTCTAATTCAGCGAGTGCACCGCTGAAATCCTCACTTTATTTATTTATCCTGTCAGTTGGGCACTTTGTACTTTTTGATGCGATTAATTATTTGGACGGTTCTCTCCCGAGCTCCCGAAAAGTGAATTTTTTATTAAACCGGCAGCGAGCGTTTGGTATTTATTTTTCAGGTCGGTCATTAAAAACGAATCGAAAAAAAATGTGTCAAGGAAATTCCACATTTTTTTTGAAGTCGACCCTATCGGCGGCTTTGAATAAATTATGCTAATCTCGGGGACGCCACTAGATACAACGTGAAATATTTAGCGAAACAAAAAGTGAAAAAAGTGACAGCAATGTGTACTCGAACATCAAAATATCAATAAAAGTCGTTTTAGTTTTAGTTGTTTGCGAGGTGTGAATTTTAAGATACGAGGCGTTGCACAGCGAAGTCGAGTAATCAAAATTCACAACGAGCTTCCAACAATTTTTTGTTAAACAATAAAATAAATTAGTTACACTTAATCTACCTTTTGAATTTTTAGTGCTGACATAAAGGTCATACTTATCAGGAGACCTGTGATTTCTTCTTTTACTTTTGATATTCCAAAGTCTTGACGAATATTTACATTGACCACATACTAAGAATACTTTGAATAGCCTTAATATTGATATCGGTGGTGCGTCACCATAATGAATTCATGAATCCAAGCGAACGATAACTCGTTATTTCTGAAGTAGCATGCTGTTTGAATAAAAGTAGCTGGCGTGTGTGATCTTAAAAATTCTTTTTAGGTCGATTACCACACTAAGCTTACGCTAACTTAGTGCCGCATATGGAAGGTAATCAGCGAATATTTTAAAGATGAAGTTCGCAGCGGTGTACCGTTCCAATCTAATAATTCCGAAACAAATTAACGCTTATGAAACTTGCACTAATCTTTCCCAACAGATGCATCTTCGGAGGATGCACTGGTAATTTAGTTATTGACCTACTTAATGACACAACAAACAACGGGAATAGCCGCTTATTATTATAAATAAAAATTCGTTTCAAATTGTGTGTTATAAAATTCGGTTGAAGCTTGGCACAACCAGGTGGCGATACAATTTTAATGAAGTTAAAAACATGCGCCACATTGTGCCGGACGTGCCATGTAACCGCATTTTTTTTTGTTCATTTTTATTAGCTCTTCTCGTTTATCTGTTCATCTCATGCGAAAATCACACAAGTCCACCAGGCGATAAAAAATTGGCTATTTTTTTAAATTGGAAGAATTAACGAACTAAATGATATTTACGACACGTCGATAGCCATAAATACCAGCAAAGTGTTAAAAAAAATACAGGGAAGTTATAAAATTCTAAATGAAATTGTTGTGTATCCTTAATGGTTGTAACCATTCTCTTTTATCTATTCATCTGGTGACTCGTTAAACTCATAAAAATTGGCTCTGATTTTAAAAACAAAATTGCGACAATAAACGAACTAAATGAGATTTACGAGGCAATGATAGTCGTAAATTCTAAAAAAAAAAAATTAAAAAATCCAGCAATTTCCAAATTTTACATAAAATTGAAGCTTTGATCATTAACGCTTTTGCTCACCTTTATTTCACAGTTTTGTTTTATCTATTTGAAAAAAAAATTGAGACCATTAACTGTGGATGGTATTTACAATGTAATATTTAAACGACACGCACAGTCATTCATTTCAATGTAACCTGACATTTGGTAAAAAAAAATATTAGAGGCGTTTTCAAAATTGCACAAAAAAATCCTATTTATCGTTGATATTTGTTGCAATAAATTAAACTCCAAGGAAATTTCATAAAAATTATATCAAGATTTTTTTTAATTGAACACTAGCAAAATTATTTATGGATTGGGAGATTACGACTTAATATAAATTGCCACGAACCACGAAAGTGTTAATTGGATCACTGATTTTTTGCTAATGTAATCTCTATTTAACTCAAATGAACTAAAACTAATTTACTCAATTTTATTATAATCTTTGTGTAAAATTGACGAATGTTATTTATGGGTTGTGAAATTAAAATTTCTTGCAACTAGCCGAAAATAAAACTATTTGTTTTCAATTTAGTAATTGTATTGCAAAAGGATAGTTTTAAATTTAATAAAAATTGTCATGAGGGACAAATTGTTCATCAACTTTAATGTTCATTCGATTAAAAATAAAATAATAATTTAAATATTCCGTTTAGTCGATTCATCAAAAGTTTCTTTTTATGGAACCGAGTGGGAAGTTAAAATTTACCATAAATTCCCTGTCACGAAGATTTAAATTGAACCAAAGATTTTTATCCACCCTCGTAACAAAATACCGGTTAGAGAAAATTGGCCAAATTTTGTAAAAAATTCACACACTTTTAGCGCCTAGAATTTCGACTCAAAATAAAATACCATAAGAAAATAATATTGCTATTTCTGACACCAAATATAATACAGTACAACTTCGCTATTTCGGGCATCGCTACAATTCGGACAGTTTGGTGTCACTTGCCTCTATAATCCGGACATATACGAAAACCATGTAAAAACCAGGCAAAATGAGGCAACTGCTTTTTTAAAGTGCCTTCTATAATCCGGACTAGGAAAAAACTTTATCTGTTTTCCTGTATTTGATTTGCACATAATGCCTATTATGAATTCAGATGTTTGCATTACTCGTCTTGGATCATATTCAACATTCAACTTTGTTAATATAATAATATACATAACTTAGCACTGCAGGCCTAGTAGGCCCATGGCTTGATTAACTGTTTGTCTCCATCCATTCTTGTCTGGTGTGTTTTCCTTCCAGTTACTAATTTTACTGTCTTCTATATCCTTAATTACTTCGTCTCTCCATCTCGACTTGGGTTTTCCTCGTCTCATTTTCCCCCTACTTTACTTTCCAATATCTTCTTTGGTACTCTACTGTTGTGCATCCTCATAACATGTCCGAGTTATCTCAATCTTTATCCGTTCACCACTTTAACCAGATTTGGCATCTTATACAATTCTTGTAATTCCTTGTTGCTTCTTCTCTCCCATCTATCATGAACCCTTTTACCTCCATATATTTTTCGAAGAACTTTCCTTTCCAATACCGCTAACCTAGTCTGTTCAGCTTTACCTAGTACCCACGTCTCGCACCCATACGTAACTATAGGTCTTATTACCGTAGTGTTCGGTCCTTAACTTAACTCTTCTAGAAATGATCTTACTCCTGAATACTCTATTAAGAGCTGCTAAGCAACGATTTCCCGCCATTAGTCAGGATTGAATTTCTGTTGTTATACTTGGTTTTCTGGTAGAGATAGTACCTAAATATGAAAACTTCTCCACTTCTTCAAACTTATATTCCCTGCCTCCTACAGTCTCCAGTTTCAAATAATCATTCTTCTTAAACTTCTCCTCCGTCCACTCCATATATTTAGTCTTTTCCTCGTTATTAATACACAGTCTCATTTTTCTCGTTTTTTCCTGTAACCTTTTAACTACATTGCGAAAATTCCATCGATTGTACTCCTTCCTCTCCTAAAACAGCTTTGGTATTCTCCTATCCCTTTTTCCGTTTTATGTGCATAGCTATTATCTTGTAGACTACGTTCAACAGCGATATACCTCTATAATTCTGACATTCGCTTTTGTCTCCTTTTTTATATAGCAGACATATTATTGCTTGTACTCATTCCCTTGACATTACTTCCTTCTTCCGTTGCAAAGATTCAATTTTGTTAATATAATAATAGCTCCAACTAAAATCTTTAGGACCAAAAAAATTAATTTAAAAATTGTATTTGTTCCAGGTATAAAACCTCAAGTAGCACCGTAAAATCTTCATCATCAATCCATGTTAATAAATTAAGGGTAAGTTTTTTATGCCCACAATTAATTAATTTCTCGATAATTGCTAGGTTAACCAGTCCTAATAGTCAACTTAACGACCCCATAAATCTTAATCTAGCCTAATTAAAGCACGGCGTGCACAATTACAATTCGAAATTTCGATTACGATATGCACAAATGAAAGTAGCCGTAACACGGTGCGTTCGGGGGAAGAAAAAGGCGACCCACGTGCACCGAAAACAAATTGAACGGCGTCACGCTAACCACCAATCAGTATTTTGAGGTCTCTCTAAACGGGCCCGCTTTCCACGAATAACTCCCGAAAAACCTGCAATTTGTAGATACGGATCGGGCATCGAAAATCCCTTAACGCTCTGAAATAATAATGAGACCTGTTAAGGCTGGGGAACCCAACCTAAAAAAATGCAGAGTTTTAAGAAACTCAGTATCGCTTAGAAAGTACTCATCAATATATAATTTGCGAAGCAACAGTTGTAAACATAATGTTACCGCATCTAATGATATATTTGCTTTGGTGAAGAAGTGCCTAGTTTTCAAAAATTAACCTCCGAAAGTGCAATTCTCGCAAAAATTTAGTAGTGAGGGTTTTTTACTGAAATCTTTAGAGTTATGAAATATTTTGCAATGCACTTTACAACACTTATAGAGAATATATTGCCTTGTAAGAAAATGTTTTTTTTATTGCGAGAAAGTTGATAACTTAAGAAGAAAAAAATTGGCAACAATATTTGTTTGAAAATTTAGTGTGCCAGTAAACTCAGTTTAGCTCAAGAAGTAAGTTATATTGTAGAAATTCCTTCGGGGTACTTATACTAAACATATAGTAGTATAATATGACATGTTTTTTTTTATGATAACATGGTGAATATCTTTGAAAAAAAATCTAAAAGTTGTGGTACGAAATACAGTATTATTTGATCGCGTTTTTTATTGCTTTCCGAACATAACATCGTCAACGAATTACATAAAAATGTTCCTTTAGCACCTAAGAAATAGTTTCCGTAAACCAAATTGGATAAATGTCTAAATTTTACATTTTCGGGGAAAAGTTGTTTTCCCATAAGATTTTAGTCAAATAGTTCGTCCTTTTACTCTCAGATGTCCTGTCAAATCTGTACCTTTTTGATTGACGGCATGGATAGAATAATTTGTATTAAAATTCACACTTGATATAGTGCAAATTGTTAGGATATAACCACATTCGCACACGTAAGGATATAAAACTCTAAAAATTTATAACAATACACACTTGATAATGCAAAATATCCATGTTCGCACGCGTAAGGATATGAAACATTTTCGAGCCTACTAAATTGTACAATATATATTAGTTTCGAATAGCATCGTAGGAAAAATTTTTTGAAGCATCTAATCACAAAAAATTACAAAAAAAACCGGAAATAATGCAACAATCGCATGGACTGATTTTACGGCCTTATCGCCGCCGACAATAATATAAATAATATTTATCAAATTATGAGCGTATAAAAATGGGGATAAAGATTACTCTTTACATAATTGAAAATGTGCTTGCAGCCTGTTACGGGATTAATTATAGCAGGTACATCTATGAAAACACAAAATAGGCAAAGAATTAACACAAAATTATAGACTAATTTATTTCCGACTGAGTTTACCGTCGTTATCGCCGCAGACCATAATATAAATAATATTTATCAAGTTACGAGCGTATGAAAAACGCGCAACTGTTTTTTTTGTTCTTTCACTGTTCAATACTTAAGTTGCAAACCTTATTAGTTAGGATACCTCTTTGGTTGCCTAAACTTTTTTTATTTTAAGGGGCAAAATTGGTGCCCCCTGAGCGGAAGAATTGTGCATTACTTAGCAGTTCCCGGACCTTAAGCGCCGATAAAGCGAACGCACTTTTTTCTTATTTGCGCAGCTGATTTACAATCTTGACACGGCGTGATTGACCTCAATCTGAGAAATGCACATGATGCCGTTATTAACGAGATGCACGAGGAAAATAATTGCGTCATAAGTGCACCGTACAGTCCGTAAATTAGTCGCGGTGCGACAGATTCAATTAACGTCGGATCGGTCGCGTTTCCACTCTTGAGGAGACACTTCTGGAGGACTTTTATTAATTTAACAGTGGCCGCTCGCTTTTTCCGCGACACATGTCACGGCGATAATTTGAATAAAAAACAGTTTTTGCGAGAGTGTTTGAGTAAGCGGGTCGTGTAAATTTTAAACGCCCACGTCGACGTCTGAGCGGAAAATTATGAAATTACACGGAGCAGAATTGAAATTCGCGTTAGTTGAGCGGCCGTAAATTATTCAGATGATATGTTTGACAAATATAGACATCGTCGTTAATCAGGCCGCAGATATATTATCGCGAACGGCTCTCAATAACGAGGCATCATAACACACAGTTTCACAATTTCTACAATACAAACGTAAGGCGGAGGTATTTATTGTAAACACAGAGCACGATCGAAATTATTCACGGAATTTTGGTCTGCTCGTTTTATTGCCGTAGATCGAGACCGTTTAGGAATGGCGATTAACATAAAAGCGAAATTAGAGAATGTGCTGGACTTTTTTGGATTTTTCATTTGGGAAGGTGTGGGTGAGATTCACATGTGCTCCAAGCCTAAATAATATTCTGAGGTAATGATTTTATGATGAAACTACGGATTTTATTTTTCTGGAAAACAAGTTCTTCATGTTTCTGCCTTGACCTTAGTTGCACGTGATTTTCCAGATATTTCGGTAGTTTCAAATATTCAATTACAATGAAATTAGATTGAAATATTGAAATCAACTGAAAATATTCTATGTTAGCTACAAACATTCATTAATGTTGGTTACTAATATTTAAGTACAACTGAATATTCAATATAAGTAACAAATATACAATTACAATGTTAGATTCAAATATTAAAATCAACTGAAAATATTCAATGTTCAATATTCAATTACAATGTTAGATTTAAATATTGAAATCAACTGAAAATATTCTATGTTAGCTACGAACTTTCACTTATAATTAAACATTCAATATTAATTACAAATATTCAGTTACAACTGAGTATTTAATGTCGGTTACTAATATTTAAGTACAACTGAATATTCAATATAGATAAGTTACAAATATTCAGTTACAACTGAGTATTTAATGTCGGTTACTAATATTTAAATACAACTGAATATTCAATATAGATAAGTTACAAATATTCAAATACAATGTTAGATTCTAATATTGAAATCAACTGAAAATATTCTATGTTAGCTACGAACATTTACTTACAACTAAACATTCAATGTTAGTTACAAATATTCAGTTACAACTGAGTATTTAATGTCGGTTACTAATATTTAAGTACAATTGAATATTCAATATAGGTAAGTTAAAATATTCAAATACAATGTTAGATTCAAATATTGAAATCAACTGAAAATATTCTATGTTAGCTACGAACATTCACTTATAACTAAACATTCAACGTTAGTTACAAATATTCAGTTACAACTGAGTATTTAATGTTGGTTACTAATATTTAAGTACAATTGAATATTCAATATAGATAAGTTACAAATATTCAAATACAATGTTAGATTCTAATATTGAAATCAACTGAAAATATTCTATGTTAGCTACGAACATTTACTTACAACTAAACATTCAATGTTAGTTACAAATATTCAGTTACAACTGAGTATTTAATGTCGGTTACTAATATTTAAGTACAATTGAATATTCAATATAGGTAAGTTACAAATATTCAAATACAATGTTAGATTCAAATATTGAAATCAACTGAAAATATTCTATGTTAGCTACGAACATTTACTTACAACTAAACATTCAATGTTAGTTACAAATATTCAGTTACAACTGAGTATTTAATGTCGGTTACTAATATTTAAGTACAATTGAATATTCAATATAGGTAAGTTACAAATATTCAAATACAATGTTAGATTCAAATATTGAAATCAACTGAAAATATTCTATGTTAGCTACGAACATTCACTTATAACTAAACATTCAACGTTAGTTACAAATATTCAGTTACAACTGAGTATTTAATGTTGGTTACTAATATTTAAGTACAACTAAATATTCAATGTAAGTTACAAATATTCAAATACAATGTTAGATTCAAATATTGAAATCAACTGAAAATATTCTATGTTAGCTACGAACATTCACTTATAACTAAACATTCAACGTTAGTTACAAATATTCAGTTACAACTGAGTATTTAATGTCGGTTACTAATATTTAAGTACAATTGAATATTCAATATAGATAAGTTACAAATATTCAAATACAATGTTAGATTCTAATATTGAAATCAACTGAAAATATTCTATGTTAGCTACGAACATTTACTTACAACTAAACATTCAATGTTAGTTACAAATATTCAGTTACAACTGAGTATTTAATGTCGGTTACTAATATTTAAGTACAATTGAATATTCAATATAGGTAAGTTACAAATATTCAAATACAATGTTAGATTCAAATATTGAAATCAACTGAAAATATTCTATGTTAGCTACGAACATTTACTTACAACTAAACATTCAATGTTAGTTACAAATATTCAGTTACAACTGAGTATTTAATGTCGGTTACTAATATTTAAGTACAATTGAATATTCAATATAGGTAAGTTACAAATATTCAAATACAATGTTAGATTCAAATATTGAAATCAACTGAAAATATTCTATGTTAGCTACGAACATTCACTTATAACTAAACATTCAACGTTAGTTACAAATATTCAGTTACAACTGAGTATTTAATGTTGGTTACTAATATTTAAGTACAACTAAATATTCAATGTAAGTTACAAATATTCAATTACAATGTTAGTAACGAATATTTAAATACAACTGAGAAAATTTTATGTTAGATATAAATATTCAAATGCAACTGAAAATATTCAATGTTACATTCAATTATTACTAAACATTCCATGTTAGTTATTAATATTCAATTGCAACTAAAATTTAATGTTAATTACAAATATTAAATTACAACCAAATATTCATTATTAGTTAGAGATATTTAATTCAACACACACAATACCGATATTCAACGTTAGTTGAGAATTTTCTTAACATTAAAGTTTCTTGCACTGAAAGGTCTTTTAAAAAGGAAATTTTTTAACGAAACACAGAAACAAGCAAATTCAGTCGACTTGCTAAGAATCTAACTTCACAAAATATTAAAAAAATACCAAAATTAAAGATAAAAATAATCTCGAGCTTTGAAATTATAAAGAAAATGTGGAAGAAAAATTGGTTATAAAAGGTAAACGTCTAGACTGTGAAACTTGACATGCGAAAGTTTAAGTAAACTGAATTTAATGACCCATGATCAGATCTCAACTTGCAAGCGAATCAAATTGCTCGACTTTTCTGAATTTTGTCAAGATGTGGATGATTTACATCCACCTTTTTATCTTTTGAATAAAAATTCAAATTGCAGGTTTTATTGTGTGATTTTACAGTACAAAAAAAATTGCTGGAGTTTTATTAGAAAATGGCTCAAATTTCAAATTAGAAAAATGAGCCAGAAAAGATTAGGGGAAATAATGGCTGTAAAAGTAATTTAACCCGAGAAAAAGAACATGCAAAAATTTAAGCAAACTGAATTTAATGATCCTCAGTTTGAGCTCAACTTGCATTCGAAGTGCAGTTTCAGTCACTTAAGTACCAGAAAGCGTTCAAGCTTCCCAACAAGAATGAGCTTCACAAGTATCGCCAGTTAAGGCATCCACGACACTGTCATCTTTAATTTCGTTGAAAAATTGAAAAATTACCAAATATTTGCATTATATCCATTTTTTGAAGTGAAAAAGTGCCACAAGCTATTTAATTTCATGCTATAACTCATGGCTAATTTCTTCAATAAATTTCTGCTCAGCAGTTGGAGAATCTAGTTTACAAATCACCTGGTACCGTGCACTAAGTGTGCAAGTACAGGAAAATGCATCGTTAATTACTTCTGATTTTTATTTACTCCGAAACTAAATAAATTCCCCATCACCGGCTGTTGGCTTGAATGCATGGACTTTCAGAAATTATTTCACTGGAACAGCTGCGAGCAATTATGGGAAGATAACGTTTTATATAAGAATGTCACAAAAAAGTTGTTTAGAATCAGGAAATACTCGCGCGCACTAAATTTCACGATAATCTATTTCAATGTTTTTGTTTCACTTACAACTTTACGTTCCGAGTTTATTTCGAACGTACTCAAACATTTTAACTGAATTTAAAAATAAATTTCTCCAATAAGCGCTTTAACAGCGCTTTGAATACGGCTCGCATCGATTCCGGGGAAAACCGCCCGCAGGTATGTCTTTAGCTGCAATTTACGATTGCACGGAGAAAATTTCAACGATCCGAGTTTTCTTAATTCCTCGAATTGTCAAAGGCGGCGAATTTAATATTCTCCCGTTATGGAGTCTTCGGAAATCGCAATAAAACATTATTACCGAGTCAACAAGGCAAAAAGTAATTTAAAAATTTAATTCAACATCTCAATACCAGACGCATAAGTTACCGATTAAATTGCCGGGTATCTCGACATAGTTAATCAAAATTCAGGACTGAAAATCGACGGGTGATTTCATGGTCAATGACAAATCGCTATTTGAATACCAAGTCAATCAACGAAAAATGCTTGTTGACTCATTTTTTAAATATTTACCGGTGCTTTGATGGCTTCGCTTAATAATTCAAAAATGTGCTTCTAGGGTCGGATTAACTAATGGATATTGCAAACAAAGTTAGCTAATAACTTGAAAAAATGGTCTGTGCTTAAGTACCTACTTTATTTTTATTTTTAACGCTCCGTGAATCGATTTAGTGAAGTTGATGAAGATTTATTCAATATTGGGTAGTTGATCGACTTATCATATTCCAAACATGTTCGACTGGAGATAAGTTAATTGATTTTATAGCCCACAAAAGTAACCAAAGGTATGATTTATTTAGAGATACGGGTAATAAAAATTTATAAGCCCTCCCGGGATTAAAATATGACTTTATTTTCTTTTCCGAAGACTGACGTGGCATATTTCGTCCCAAGGGACCAAATAAAGTTATTTGATTAGAACGATATCATAAATTTAATCCCTCTAAATAAATATGGTTCTCTGTTTTTTTTTTTGAACTAAGCTAAGTTTTTTATATCATTTCTTTAATGATTTTATTTTCTCAAAAGCAGTTTTTATTTAAAAGTCTAATTTTGGAGGGCGCAAATTGAAATGAAGTGTCGTTTAACTCATTGTCTGATTATAGCCTTTGAAAGCTAAGGCAATAATAGGGTTAAAATGACTAACTTCTGTCCCTCATTATACAATATACTAGTTCTTTTGGGATTAAATTGTTTGGTTAAAATTCCGGTGGCTGTAAATAAAGCTGCCTCCAAACGTGAATCGATTTAATGAAATTGATGAAGATTTATTGAAAATTGGGTAGTTGATCGACTTATATTCCAAACATGTTCGACTGGAATTGATTTTGTAGCCCAAAAAGTAACAAATGGTATGATTTATTTAGAGATAGGGTAAAACACGTGCGGGCAAATTTCCATAAATTCAACTCCTTCATAAAAAATCTTAAGCCTTATTATGACTTTATTTTCTTTTCTGAAGATTGACGTGGCATATTTCATCCCGAGGGACCAAATAAATTTATTCTTTGATTAGAGCGACATAATAAATTTAATCCCTCTAAATAAATATGGTTTTCTGAATTGTTTTTAACTAAGCTACGTTTTTTTAAATCATTTATCTACTTCATGATTTATTTGCAGTTTTCTTTAATGATTTAATGATTTTTATTTAAAAATCTGATTTTAGAGGATTTGAAGTGAAGTATCATTTCACTCATTGTCTGATTATTGCCTTCAAAAGCTAAGGCAATAATAGGGTTAAAATGACTAACTTCTGTCCCTCATTATATAATAATATTAGTTTCTCTTGGAATTAAATTGTTTGGTTAAAGTTCCAGTGACTGCAAATAAAGCTGCACCAAAATATCTCACGGTCAATGCCAAACAATTGTGAATATCAAGTGGTGGAACATTAATAAATATTCATTCACGTTCTAAATATTTAGCGGGGCTTTAGTGGGATCGCTTGAAACATTTACCCTTCACTCGAGTGTCCCAAGGAAAGGTATTTAAAAATGCCGTTGGAAATTTAGCAGGTCTTTAATTATTTACTTTAAAGTGTTACTTATCAAAGTCGTAAAGTAAACCTTTCTTAACAAAACGACTTTTAAATCTATCTCTAAGTGATTTGCGAGGAGCGTAAATCTTGTTTTAATCATTAATCTCCTGAGCTTCATTTCAAGAAGACAAAGTTTATTCTCGCTATCATGATTCACACACGCAAGTAAATATGCGCAGCACATAAATCACGAAATTTTGTTTTTATAAATTCGTCTCAATTTAATAATTGTATATTATACTAGCGAGCAAATTTGTATTTGCGAGGCGGAGCATTGGTGGTTTCGAGTGAATACAAAATTCCGAGTAAAAAAAGTAACTTTCAATCCGAATGAAAGCTTTTTTCTTTGTTACAAAAATGGTATTAAAAGGCGACTGGAGAAAAAACATTTTCCATTGTCTTCCCACTTTCAGCTTTCAAACGCCAATTGAATTTCACAATAATTCGCACCTGATCAGAGCTCGTTGAGTTCCCACACTATAACTAGTTTCCTCGACTTAACACAAACAGCTCAGTTATTAACCAGACGATTGGAAATTTGAGTCTCAAAAAACATCCTGCACGATATGGCTGCAAATCGAATTTTCCGCACGTGGTCGAGAACATGTGTTACCCATATTTCCAATTTTTATTTGTTTCCTCGATCCCCGATGGTTATATGTATACATATCTCCTGTTTATTGCATTAACTTTTCGACGAGTTGCCCCGAAGTTTCAATCAGCCATTCAATTTTCGTTATTTATCCTTTCGGCGTGCAAACACAATTATTTGCAGCGACCAAACAACACAATTAGCGGCCACGTTGTCACCGGCGGTGAAACTATCTAATCATAAAATCGATGCACCCTTTCGCCTGGCTATTAATTTTTTTCCCCAAGAAAGTGTCAGACCTATTTATACGACTCGGAGTAAAGCAGGAATAAACTCACTCGCTGACGTTTCGTTTTGGTTGTGTATTAACAGGTGCCTTGGCAGGGAATGAAGTCGTTTTTATTGTATTTTAATGGTGTCAGGATCGGCTTAACGCGTTAAGATAGGGCGACTTTTACGGTTTCGCTCTTTATTTTCAAAACGAGGATTTACTTATCGGAAAAATATTTGCGGTTGTTTATTTCTCGTTGGCTGTGGCACGTGAATTTTTTTTGAAGCGCGCTCGTGTCGTTCGTGCTGAATGGCATGAAATTGTGTGTGAGGGGAATTAATTGGAAAACAGGTTGTAGAAAAGTTATTAAGGATATTGGCGATGATACGTTAATAATGGATTCCACGTCACGTATGCTTGCAGATTAGCCGCGATATTGTTTTACAAAGGAAATATTAGCGAATCTTTCTGAGAACGCATGGTTGAATATTGAAGAGTTACTCATACATTACTGTAAATTGTTTACCTTTTTTTGTCTTTAAATGCCACTAAATTGGACATTAACAAGGTGGAATATGAATCCTGTAGTTCCAAAGCGCGTCCAAAACTTTCTTTAGTTTTTCAGAATTAAAGAAAAACCGATTTCTGTATTTCTCGATATTATAATGAAGTAATTTTGCATTATATGGAAAGATTTTGAATTACTGATGTCAAATACAAAGATTGATTGAAATATCCTGATTAAATTAATTACTTTGGAAACATATGGAATAGACACTAACTAACTAATTTTTGCTGGTTAAGTCATAGTTTGGAAAAATAACCAGTTTTGTTTTATTAAAATAAGCTGTAAAGGATTCTTTTGAAATAAATTGAAGGATCAAAATAGATTTCGGATTGTTTCCCGAACTCAGTAGTTTAAGATTTATCGAATTGTTGCTTTACTTTTGCCGCTCACTATATATGACATAAATTAGTGTAGCGACACCAGATGATAAAAATTGAAAACAAAATTAATATCAGATCGTAGCTTATTAATAACTGAATAGACAGCCAAATTTTCACATTAATATCCTTAAAATTGCGGTTTTTGGCGCTGACCAATAACTTTGTAGGACGCTATATATCAGGGGTGGCCAACCCAAATGATCTTGCGGGCCACTTTGGAAATGCATCATAAAATTATATATCCCCATATTAGATTTAGACCTACTATTTTTTAATACATTGGTTTTCACTACTTTGACCATTATAAAATATATATATTTTGTAAAAGTGTGACGAATCTCGCTGGTCGGAAAAATGTTCAAGGCAATCCAACTCTTAAGATTCAACCCTTGTTGTAATCATTTGAAAACAAGAAAATGGAAAAAATATTTAACTGTGTGCACTTTATAAAATTGTGGATTCTAGTCGAGAAAAAAAGAAAAAAAAATGACCTGAGCACACTTTATGAAAATGTGCACTGCAATTTGCATGGTTTTACCTAGGAAAACCGACTCTTAAGATTCAACCCTTGTTGTAATTATGTGAAAACAAGAAAATGGAAACAAATTTTACCTGAGCACACTGTACGAAAATGTGAATTCTACCATAAGTCAAAAAAAATTTAAAAAAAAATAATAAAAATTGATATGAGCACATTTTATGAAAATGTGCACTGCAATTTGCATGGTTTTACCTAGGAAAACCGGCTCTTAAGATTCAACCCTTGTTGTAATTATTTGAAAACAAGAAAATAGAAACAAATTTTACCTGAGCACACTGTATGAAAACGTGAATTCTACCATAAGTCAAAAAAAAAAATATGTAATAAAATAAAAATTGATCTGAGCACATTTTATGAAAATGTGCACTGCAATTTGCATGGTTTTACCTAGGAAAACCGACTCTTAAGATTCAACCCTTGTTGTAATTATGTGAAAACAAGAAAATGGAAACAAATTTTACCTGAGCACACTGTATGAAAACGTGAATTCTACCAAAAGTCAAAAAAAAAATATGTAATAAAATAAAAATTGATCTGAGCACATTTTATGAAAATGTGCACTGCAATTTGCATGGTTTTACCTAGGAAAACCGGCTCTTAAGATTCAACCCTTGTTGTAATTATTTGAAAACAAGAAAATGGAAACAAATTTTACCTGAGCACACTGTATGAAAATGTGAATTCTACCATAAGTCAAAAAAAAGAAAAAATATATAATACAATAAAAATTGATCTGAGCACATTTTATGAAAATGTGCACTGCAATTTGCATGGTTTTACCTAGGAAAACCGACTCTTAAGATTCAACCCTTGTTGTAATTATTTGAAAACAAGAAAATAGAAACAAATTTTACCTGAGCACACTGTATGAAA
The DNA here is from genome assembly GCA_949768715.1 of Dascillus cervinus. NCBI lineage: Eukaryota > Metazoa > Arthropoda > Insecta > Coleoptera > Dascillidae > Dascillus > Dascillus cervinus. The sequence continues at coordinate 33,461,056 of OX458317.1, read as the reverse complement.
ACGTGAATTCTACCATAAGTCAAAAAAAAAATATGTAATAAAATAAAAATTGATCTGAGCACATTTTATGAAAATGTGCACTGCAATTTGCATGTTTTTACCTAGGAAAACCGACTCTTAAGATTCAACCCTTGTTGTAATTATGTGAAAACAAGAAAATGGAAAAACTTTTTACCTGAGCATACTTTATGAAAATGTGAATTCTAACAAGTCAAAAAAAAATCTGAGCACACTTTATGAAAATGTGCACTGCAATTTGCATGATTTTACCTAGCAAAACCGACTTTTCATATTAGATTTAGACCTACTATTTTTTAACTACTTTGACCATTATAAAATAAATATATTTTGCAGAAGTTTGATGAATCTTGCGTGCTGGAACAATGTTCAAGGAGGGCCGCGGGTTGGCCACCCCTGCTGTATATAGTTGGCGGCTAAAGTATGGAATTTATTCATTAAACTGTTTCCCGAAAAAAAATTCGAGCCAATCGATTTTATTTTATAAGGATGGACATTTTGTACAAAATAGAAATTAAGATATCACTCATAATTAAAATTTAATTGGGAAAACATTAACGCGTGGGATCACATAGACCCCACCGTGCAATTGGAAAGTTAAAGATGCCCACATTTGGCTATCTATTGTACATGTAATTCATAACCTTGGTCCATTAGGATTTTTTCAATTTCACGTAACATAGCGGCGAAAGGATTAAAAATCTATTACGTAGCCATTAATATGACGAGGCAATAAATAGCGGAATGCTTCTTGAATTTTAACGTGTCGTGGGAAAGTACACCCATCATTCTAAAAATAACGCCAAAATTCGGCCTGTCCGCATAAATGATGAAGTTCCAACGTAACAGACCCGCCTGTTTCCGCGAGGAGAAATTAATTTTTTCAGCGAAAAAAAATCGTTCTCGCTCCTTGAAACTTGATTAAATTCGCTTGTTGGGAATAAAATAAACCTTTTGTAACAGTAACCTGTCTGCCGATTCATCTGTAAGACCATAAAATAAGGTGGAAAGCACTAAAATAAATTAGACGAGACCCCTTTTCTCCTATTTTTCAGTCCATTATCGTGATTAAAGACTTTTAAGTAATGCTTTGTGTCAATTTTTTTAAGCTTTAATTCGCAATTATGCGCGGCCGAGTTTGTTGACGCCGCTTTTTGTACAAATTCGTCCGGTGAATCACTCTCAAAATTCGGATCGAGCTTTATTCTTGGCCCACAACACGAATCGCACAAACCTCCAATATTTACAGTAATTGTAAAAATAAAGCGATATTCAACAGTAATATCACAAGTGCATTAAAATAGCCGATTAAATTTTGACGTTTCTGTCTAAATGTTTTGCCTAGTAGTATGTCGAGCAAATTTGCCACGTAACAAAATCTCGAGTGCGCAGCACGAGGGATTTTGGGTGGAAAATTTACGAGAAATATTTCTTTATGGCAAAACGTTGCGACAAAAACGTAAAAATTTAATCAGGCTATTTTCATGCACGCGGGGTATTCGGCATGATTATTTCCTGATTATTAATTTGAATAAATAGATTTTACAACGAATTATTTACTTACTTGTCGAGGAATCTTTGATAATGATTGCAAAAAAAAATTCAGAAGCTATTAAACGCCAAAATTTAATCGGGTAAATTTTGACACCTTTGAGACGTCAAAATTTAATCGGGTAAATGTTGACACGTTTGAAACGTCAAAATTTAATCGCTATAAAACTGAGGAAAACCATGATGACTGGGACTTTTTATGCGCATGAAGGAAATAATTAACAGTAATATCACAAGTGCATCAAAATAGCCGATTAAATTTTGACGTTTCTGTCTAAATGTTTTGCCTAGAAGTATGTCGAGCAAATTTGCCACGTAACAAAATCTCGAGTGCGCAGCACGAGGGATTTTGGGTGGAAAATTTACGAGAAATATTTCTTTATGGCAAAACGTTGCGACAAAAACGTAAAAATTTAATCAGGCTATTTTCATGCACGCGGGGTATTCGGCATGATTATTTCCTGATTATTAATTTGAATAAATAGATTTTACAACGAATTATTTACTTACTTGTCGAGGAATCTTTGATAATGATTGCAAAAAAAAATTCAGAAGCTATTAAACGTCAAAATTTAATCGGGTAAATGTTGACACGTTTGAAACGTCAAAATTTAATCGCTATAAAACTGAGGAAAACCATGATGACTGGGACTTTTTATGCGCATGAAGGAAATAATTAACAGTAATATCACAAGTGCATCAAAATAGCCGATTAAATTTTGACGTTTCTGTCTAAATGTTTTGCCTAGAAGTATGTCGAGCAAATTTGCCACGTAACAAAATCTCGAGTGCGCAGCACGAGGGATTTTGGGTGGAAAATTTACGAGAAATATTTCTTTATGGCAAAACGTTGCGACAAAAACGTAAAAATTTAATCAGGCTATTTTCATGCACGCGGGGTATTCGGCATGATTATTTCCTGATTATTAATTTGAATAAATAGATTTTACAACGAATTATTTACTTACTTGTCGAGGAATCTTTGATAATGATTGCAAAAAAAAATTCAGAAGCTATTAAACGTCAAAATTTAATCGGGTAAATGTTGACACGTTTGAAACGTCAAAATTTAATCGCTATAAAACTGAGGAAAACCATGATGACTGGGACTTTTTATGCGCATGAAGGAAATAATTAACAGTAATATCACAAGTGCATCAAAATAGCCGATTAAATTTTGACGTTTCTGTCTAAATGTTTTGCCTAGAAGTATGTCGAGCAAATTTGCCACGTAACAAAATCTCGAGTGCGCAGCACGAGGGATTTTGGATGGAAAATTTACGAGAAATATTTCTTTATGGCAAAACGTTGCGACAAAAACGTAAAAATTTAATCAGGCTATTTTCATGCACGCGGGGTATTCGGCATGATTATTTCCTGATTATTAATTTGAATAAATAGATTTTACAACGAATTATTTACTTACTTGTCGAGGAATCTTTGATAATGATTGCAAAAAAAAATTCAGAAGCTATTAAACGCCAAAATTTAATCGGGTAAATTTTGACACCTTTGAGACGTCAAAATTTAATCGGGTAAATGTTGACACGTTTGAAACGTCAAAATTTAATCGCTATAAAACTGAGGAAAACCATGATGACTGGGACTTTTTATGCGCATGAAGGAAATAATTAACAGTAATATCACAAGTGCATCAAAATAGCCGATTAAATTTTGACGTTTCTGTCTAAATGTTTTGCCTAGAAGTATGTCGAGCAAATTTGCCACGTAACAAAATCTCGAGTGCGTAGCACGAGGGATTTTGGGTGGAAAATTTACGAGAAATATTTCTTTATGGCAAAACGTTGCGACAAAAACGTAAAAATTTAATCAGGCTATTTTCGTTCACTCGGGGTATTCGCCATGATTATTTCCTGATTATTAATTTGAATAAATAGATTTTACAACAAATTATTTATTTACTTGTCGAGGAATCTTTGATAATGATTTTTAAAAAAATTCAGAAGCGATTAAACGTCAAAATTTAATCGGGTAAATTTTGACACCTTTGAAACGTCAAAATTTAATCGGGTAAATTTTGACACGTTTGAAACGTCAAAATTTAATCGCTATAAAACTGAGAAAAACCATGGTGACTGGGACTTTTTATGTGCATGAAGGAAATAATCAAGGTAAAATTGATCTTTAATGTTTTCGTGGAAACTCCGACACATCAATTTCACACGAATATGCTAATAATTATGTGGTTTAGTCTCAACAACGAATCTTAGCCATATTTCAAAAATGAGGCGTTTTTGTTATGCAAATTGCAGAGTTTTAATTCCCCATAACATCACTTTTAATAAATATTTATGATTCGGCTAATTTGTTTAAAGATTCAGTCTATAATTATTAATATTATTATAATGAGCAAAATTTAAATTTTCTATTTTCAGGATTGTTTAGGCGATTATTCGAAAATGAAGTTTATTTTTTAAATCTCTTAGGATTTACGATTCAAACAATTAAATACAATTTTTTGATTTGCAATAAAACCCACGTCCTGTCTGCAAAAATCGAGACTCATTCAAGATGTGACCTATTTGGCATTGTTACAGTAACATGTTACTTAGAGTTCGATACCGAAAGTTATTCATTTCGGAAAATGCAGTCACACCTAAAAATATAAAAGGTCCAAACGTTTGTTGCAGATAGAGCAAGCAGTATTGGAAATTGCTGGTTTTGTTGTGGTTTATTGCTACCAATTTTCAGAATTTTTCGACTATCGGAAATAGGTTTTATCTCAAAATTGCAATACGATGGACCACCTTGTATGAGCAGTGTCTTCCACACATTTCTAATGTTAAGTAACTTACTTTTTGTATGTCCATTATTTCCACATATTTATTATTTATTTATTTAACTTAAATAAATTTTATTTAAGCCATGTCTTTTTATTTAAGTCATGTCTTTTTATTTACACTTTAAAAAACTTCCATATTAACAGTTTAACTGTTGCATATATATAAACAGTTATAGTATCGATTTTTTAAATAATTGTTGTTGTGTTTTAAATGTGACTCGTATAATAATGTGTGACAAAACTTTTTTAAACTGTTAATATGGAAGTTTTATAAAGTGTAAATAAAAAGACATGACTTAAATAAAATTTATTTAAGTTAAATAAATAAACAATAAATATGTGGAAATAAAGGACATACAAAAAGTAAGTTACTTATTATTAAATATATATCCACATAGGGAAAATAAAATGATATTAAATTTCTAATGTGTTGGAGTTTAGTGATAAATGTATAAACACGAAACAAATTCAGACAAATGATCATTTGCTAAAAATAAGCCGCAACAATTTACTTAGAACGCGTGAAAACAAACGACACATCCCCATATGAAATAAAAATGTGCCGAGTAAATCGCATTTACGAGCGCATTAAACAAATGCACTGAAAGTAATTTTAGTCTGAGCTGATATAATTTAATACTTTAAAGGTAATTAAAAAAATAATTACCCGTGATAAAGTAGTCACTGTGCCACTTTCACCTACGAAGATTTTTGTTTTTTTAGTTACACCACCCAATAAAGATACGGCCAAATCGCTCAAACGTTTAATTCGTAAAGACAACTTGATAAATGGGGCCGAAAAAATGTAATAAAACCCGGCAAACTTTGGTAAGTGCAAAAAAATCAAAGAAAAACAACCAAAACGCGAGTAGCGGTAGATTGCAGAATTTACCGGTTCTTGCATCAGTGTTTAAAAATTACCGAGCTTGCAATTTTAACGGTGCCGTAATTAATCGAAAAAGTAGTGTCATTTCGCGCGGTAATGACACGTTATCGAGGCGAAACGTGAAAATCGACCCAATATCGAAAGTCGATTCGTCTGATTATCCCCGGGATTCAGTGGCGGCTCGTGGTACAATAAAACAGGTGTTCTGCAATTTGCATCTCATATCATCAGGGTCGTGTTTTGATTTAAACTTACCTATTTTTTGTAGATCAGATCGATCCTGCGGTCATTCTTAGTGACAAATTTATCAATGACCTTTAAAAAAAAGAAAAAATTAATTTAGGACAATTTTTTTTTCAATAGAAAGCATGGACAAGGCTGTTAACACTGAAATTGTATCGATGCGTAAAGTTTACGCATTGCTTGCATACAATAAGCGGCGACTTTAGTTGATGTATTTTGAATCGTATTGAGTTACAGATAAGTAGCTGATAACGCGCTATAACCCAGTGCCTATCAAACAGGTCGCTAGCCGCGAATAAAATTTATTTCGAGTCAACTCTAACGGGTTAAATGCAACGTTTGGAATTTTTGCTATCACTGTTTCGGATGTATAATATAAATAAATAAATGCAAAATCAGCAGATTTGAGATTGGATATTAATTGTTCCTAATATTGCTAACTGCATTGAATTGTGAAGATGACTTTTGTAGTTTTCATGTTTTTTTATTTTTTCACTCAAGTGTACTAAATCAGTCACTCCAAACCTGTGTTCATGCTTTATCTCCACCAAAAAGCAAACATGGAAATCAAAAAGAGCAGCACAAATCCAGTTATTCCTTGCATAAATTTCTTTGTTGAACTGACGTTTATATGGTTTTCCACGACTAATACCGCTTGTTTCAATAATAATGTCCGGCAGCGGTCAACCTTTATTTTTCAAATCTATTTTTGCTTCGTAATTATACCTCACAAATCGCTTAAAGTTAATCAAATTGTCCACAACATCCATTGTCAAAAAAACACTAATACAATACACGAAAACGAAAGTATAAAATCAAAGTTTACAACGACAAAGCCACAAAGCAAAAAACCGCACGTAACAACGTCCGAAATCTGGAATAGAACTGCGTGAAATGCAGCACATAAAGAGCATTAAACTAGCGAAAGAGTTTGGGTATGTGCAGGACGCGAGGGGGATAGTGGCGGTGTCTCAAGCAGTTCTGTGCACTGCCTCGAATGGCCCAGCATAAAAACAATGGTCCGCTCCGCTGAAACGACAAAACTTAACTGGTTTGTTGGAATGTTGGATCCTCGATTGCATGAAGACATGGAGTTATGAGATGGTGCGAGTTGTTGCGATTAAGAAAATAAAATTCTGTGACAAAATTCAATTTTTTCAATATTACGCTTCATAAATTAAATACGGGGTGAGTTAAGTTTTACCGTCCGTGGCAAAATAGGTCTTTAAAATAATTTGTCAATTCTCATAAATTTTATGAGTAATTTTATATTATTAAGGTACATAAAAACCAAGAAAAAATCTTTTTTTTTAATCAGGTAAAATTTTGACTTTATTTCAATTACTAATTGCTCAATTTATTAGTTTTTTTATGTACGAACAGTAAAATATTTTCACACAATTTAGTGTAATTGAAATAATTTTACTAATTTGCGTTCATTAAATAAAGCCATTTCCGTATTAGAGGGTATTTTTTTAAATGATTTACGACATAAGCTGGCCAATTTACCTAACAATGGTATTGGTTTTGGGTACTTGACTGATTATTTATGACAGTCATAAACTTAAGTTAAAAAGTGCAACGTTACATTTTACAGGACCGGAATAAGGGTCTTCGCTAATTCTTTAAAAGTTCACAACATCGCAACTAACAGCTACACGGTAATTATAATCATAATAAAAAATAATTTTTGCAATATTAGATTTTAAACTTGATAAGAAAATCGCTTACCAGCTTCTAATTTTCGTTAGTATATCTGTCTACAATTTTGTGTTTCAATTTTGCCGTCTGCAAAGTCAATATACCTATCGGTTATTGAACTTTCCCATAAAATAAATTGCTTAATTTACCCAAAGTTTAAAAACCCTGATCACAACCCTAGGTCACTTTGTGAATAAAGAAACATTCACATTCGCAACAAATCTTCCAACACTTAAACATCGTTGGTAAAAAGTGAAAATTAAAACTTTGTTTTGTGGAATAGTGAACATTTGTGTTTAGTTCAGGTATAATCATGCCATTTCAATACTCAGTCGAGAGAAGTTTGAAATGCTTTTAATTTATGGGAAATGGGGCATCGCTTTGAGCATCTTTTATAAAATAAACTTAATATTTATCTATTAAAAACTTATTTTATTTTTCTCACAAATTCCAGAATACGGATCTGGCAACAACTAAAACGCCGTTCCCTTCAGTTTTATGGGTCGATCATCAGGTATTGTTACGTGGTAGACCGTTTTATCCATTGTTGGAAAGTCATAAATGAAAGTATTTTTCGTGCTTTATGTTAAATTTGATTTAACTCAAAAGGTAATAATTTTTTAACGAATCAAATTGCAATTAACAATGCTACGAATAATTTGACAAATTTTGAAATAAAAAACCAAACATGGAAATTTTACCCGAAACCCTTTGTTTTATTTTTTTGGCTTGAAATAAAAATGATTTGGAAAACTTGTAGCACTAATCGAAAGTGTAAACTTCAACTGATGTAACATGTAAATTGCATACTTTCCCCTTAATTTTTATTAGGTGTTATGGCCGGGGCGGTAAAACTTAACTCACCCTGTACAAACGAAGTTAATTTTTCTGGCGTTAATTTTTTGTCAGTTCTGCAGCTCTGCAGCAATTATGTACGAGCCGCCACTGGCAGGATTTATGAACAGCGGTACACGTCGAAAATGCGTTCGCTAATACATCGGCGATCCATCAAGTCGTGGAGATATACACGTTTACGAATTCAAGTCGTACACAATATCATTCTCATTTTTCAACCGGGAGTGACGTATCGAGGCAATGTTAATTTACCTTTAGCTTCTTCATCCATAATTTGGGTGGATGCGGGCGCGAGACGTCGATCGAATGGTGATGCGCTAAACAAATGGCAATTTTTAGCGGGGTCTGTTTATGAGCCGAGGCAGTACGTGTGGTTGATAGAGAATCACAATTTCCGCTTGTCAGTAGTAATGGATGTCGTCATTCGGTTCGCAACCCGACGCTACATCACGTTCAAATGAATTGCCATTACTTGAATCTTTTATTTTTTTGCGTTCGCGTTTCTTTTGATCTTCACTGGCCAGATTAATTATACCGGCTCGAGATTGATGATTTCATTACAGATTTTGTCATGTGTCGTTTCTGATCACGTCTCGTGGCCTAAGAAGTGCAGACGAAAAAGTTCACACGAAGCAGCGCAGCGCCTTAACCCTTTCGCTTCTGTTGTTCCCTCGAATTTACTTTGCATTCCTTTTTGATAACAAGTAACTTTGTTGTGAGTTTTGAAGAAAATCTTAAAATAAGTCCTCAGGATGAATGAGTAAACTTTTTTCCACTTAGGTGCATTTTTCTCCAAGACAGAAGTGATTGAATAAAGGAATTTAAAAAATAATTTCTAAAATTTGCTTAAAAAAATATAAAGTGTAATTTTTTCTTTTCATTTTGGATAACGACTTTTGGGTATAAAAGATAAACAAATTTGAGAATCTCTTATTCAATAGGCCAGAAAAACTTAAAATTAAGTGTGCACAAAATCTGGTTGAAATCCGTTGAACGGTTCTCGAGAAAAGTGTACTTATGTAATAAATTGAACTTTACGGAAGCTCAACCCCCTAAAACCTATCGGGAATTAGAGTGTAGATTTTTATAACAGGCAAATTGGCCATTAGGTTTTAACAGTAACTGAATAAATCGGATTGTAATATTGTCTACTGTATTATTGCATTATTTATGGCAGGAGCTTTAAATGATACCCTCGTAGAGATTATGGTTAGACTTGTAAAGGTGATTTAAAAGTGTTTACAATAAAAACATTTTTTTCAAGAACATCTGGCACAAACTGGGTCTCATCGACAATGGAGAATATTCAGAGCCGTATTGCAAGTATTTTATGGAATTTAAAACCATCCAATACTTTTGCTTTTTTACGTCAGGCAACATGGTATTTGTCATAGCACATTCTACAATTAATTTCTTCGTTGGGTCTAATAAAAATATCAAAGATTTTCATTGTGTTTAGAAGAATCTACCAAAATTTTAAAATCCAGATCTGAAGTCAATTTATCAAAATATCTCTAGATTCGGAAAATGATGCAGATACGGATGGCCAGGTCAGATTTTTTGTTGAACTTTATTGACCCATTTCAAGTCGACCGAAGCAACTTTTTTGATTTAAAAATTCACAATCTTATATTTCAGGTAACGCGTCGGATGAGGCCAGTTTGTTTTTATAGGACAGTCGAAATTTATGTAGGCAGCCACTCATCTCAAGCACCATAATTATGTGCGTCAATTTCCTTCATAAATATTAAAAACGGACCTCATCAATAATTGACATTTCGCACAAATTAAAATTAAACAAACCTAAACAGGGAAAATGTTTGCAGTGCATCATCGCCTGACCTCTATTATTCATGAAATTGCGTCAAACATGAAAAATTTTGTTTAACTTCTCACAACATTGACATTTTACACCCACCAAGAATTTCCATTAATTTAGGGCTCTGTGTACAATTTTTCCTAATTTTTTGCTCAAACACAACAGTGAAATCGCCAACCTGACAATTTGAAATGAAAGTGTCGTATTTTATGAGTAAACTGTGTCAACTCACAACAAATAGAACAGATGCAAGTGCGGTTGTCTTATAAGGAAATTTATTTTTAACGATTATTCATTCGGACGGGAATTGCACAATGTCGATTTTTCGAGCGGCGTTTGTTCATGATTCTTGAGTTCGAACCGCAGCTGTGAGTGATTTCGTTTTGCACCGATGCTATATATTATGCATTGCATAACGTTACGATCTCCCGTTATACATAATAAAAACCTGCAATATTTTTTTAACTGCGAAACTAATAAATAAACCCTTCACGTTCTTTCATGTTTATTAAAAGCGCTCGTTTCCAGCTTTATTTTCACATAATCAAATCATTTACGCGACCGCCCATTTAAATTCGAAAGTTGTTTTCGCGGTCCTTAGCAAAAGGTTCGCGCTATACACGATTTGAGAAGAAGCTCTTTCTTATCTAATTTCTCGCATGATTGGCCGTATTATTTCGAGGAGTTTCCAATTTTTTCAGGGAATTTGAATTTTTACGTCAGAACTTTTTTTACTGTCTAACTCAATCTCGGCGACGGCCAATAATTTACTTTTAAAATGACAGATTTTATTAGAACTCACTTTTTCATCTTTCAATAAAGCGAGATAAAATGTTATTTATTGCACAATTTGGGTGTCACATGTGAATTTTAATTAATAGTCGTAAAATTGAAAGCATAACTTCAGAAGAATTTTTTGATAAAACTAATCTTTTAACGGCTAATTTTAGTTTCAGGTTAAGTGTGATGGAAGGTGTGAAATGGCAAGGAAACTTTTTTCAACTCAATGAAATATTTTGGCCTGCGATTTAAATTAAGATTGATGACAGTTGGACTTGAGCCGTGGAAGTCAAAATAAGTTAATAGTGAAATATATCAAATTTGCGTTCCACTTACTTTTTAAATGAGCTTGAAACATACAAATTACTTGGGAACGTGCTAAGTTTTTAATTTAGCCTGGAACCTTCCTTTTTTGTGTAAAAAACATTCAAATTTTAACATTTAAAGTTACTATGATAAAGCCATCCATCAAACTGCTTTTGACAAGTCGTATTTCATCTTAATTAGCTGCAATGATATTTCTAAGCAATTTATATTTATTGAATATTTTTATCCACAGTGTATTAAATTCGATACGCCTCATGTTTAATATTTATTAAACACTGTAATGTTGGTTACATACTTAAGCAATAGAAAAACAGTTTTGATTTTATACAGTCTCATATCCTGAAAACCATTGGTTCCACATACATTTTGTGTAGAACCTTTTTTGTGCAGATTTTGATAATAAACAAATTTTATAATAACGAAAATTCAAATAAAATCAATACTTCACAAAATATATGAGAAAAACTGACCTTCAATAATTTCTTTGACGAACACAATTTTTCAACAGACTTTTTACACAGTGTTTCTTATGGCGATATAAAGAAAATCCCGAAGGAAAATCTTCACTTGAATTTTTTTAAAAGGTGAGTACTAAAATTACTGAACTAGTTGTTGAAAAATCATATTGAATTTCACAATGTAACAAGTAACTTAATTTACGGTTATTGTTCCACCACCTTTTCTGTTTGTCGCATCTGTCGGTAACCGTCGTACTTACGTACCTCATCATACCGTACTTTGTCTAGACAGCTTTTTTCATTACAATGCTGCAAATCTAAAAAGTTGTAAAGGCCATCTGCCATCTTTCTTCATTTTTGTTTAAACAAATTGTTTACTTTGTTACTCTTAATTTTGGGCGATGCAAATCCAACTGCAATTTTAGTGTTGTCAAAGGGTTTGTATTTATTAATCGGCTTAATTTAGGTGCCATCATTGATTCAGATTGTAACATTCAATACAAAAGACTTAAATCGCGCCATTTGTTCCATTTCACCACAACAGAATTTATAGAATAAAAAAGGGCATCCGTTTTTTAAATCGAATCATATCCATTCGATTCGGAAGGATATTTTTTGTTTCAGACTCAATTCCCTCCAAATATTATTTCATATCGGTATCTCCATATCTGCGGCAGGAATAAAGCTGCAGAAAAACTACAGGTACGGGCGGTTAATCAAGCGGAAAGATTCCCGAAATTCGCTGCGTTATTTCGCCACACGATTACAACAGAAAAGGATAATATATAGAGCCAACTTGAGGAATATAAACATAAACGTAAGGCATAAAAACATCCGTTGCGAGTTTTTCTTTTCGCGAGATGAAAAATCTTTTTTTATTATTTTATTCTGGAGAGACGAGCCTCTCGTAAAAAGTAAATGCCGTATATCAGCAAACACGGGGATGATATATTTAGTTTAAGACAATGCGTGGCTATGCTTACGCACCACTTTATCTCGTGCTCTCCGGAAATTCCGGACATCATCAGCGAGCATACATTCAAATTATTGGCCCTCCAAACATAATTTAAAACTTCAATTGAAGCTATCAAACAGGATCAGTAAACTTGTTAAGTAGGGTAGACTCACCATTTTAGCCAGTTTAAGGAAATTTGTAGTTGAAAACGTCAACGGCGTTCCACCCTAAGATTTTCAATACATGTAAAACGCAATTCCTTTTTATACCTTTATTTTTAATTTTGAAAAGGAGGTCGATACTTCATCTTACAGAGAATACCAATCTACTTTGAGCTGACCCCAAGCCTTAATTATATAATCATAATTAAATATGTTATTAATTAAAACATCAAATTCCGAAATTCCTGTTTATGCCTTCAGTTATCAAAATTTTGTATTAACATTTTTTGGATTCGTAGATTAGACATTTTTATTTTGAGCTGACGCTTAGCTGTTTTAAACAACGCAACAGTTTTTTGATTTATTCAATGTTCTTTAGATCAAGAACCGAAATTGAAGTAGCTAATTTTTGCCGATTTCCGAGCTACGTCAAAAAGATTTACAACTTCGCAGTAGGTACTTATCGTTTCCCAGCAGGGATACTTTAGCAGCAATAATATCCGAAATACTTTTAGTCAGGTTTCGTTTTCAAACAGTATATTTGAAATAATTTATAGTAAAAAGACTTTTTTTTAAAAACAAGCTTTTATTAAGACGTAGTAAAAATTTAAAACTAATTTTGATATTGACCTAAATTATTAAAAATAAAGGCGTACATTTGAATAAAAGGTGTTTTATTGAAAAAGTTTTTTTACTACAAATTATTTTTTACTATTGGACAATTTTAATCTTTATTATCTACATTAACTTAATAGGACATAAGTTCAACTCTAAGGTCATATTAATTTTAAAAATTGCTCGTGTAGACCCCTTTAAGTAAATGAATGAGAATCAGCTTAAATTATAATTTCTGTAAAAAAACACTAAGCGGAAGGGGTTATGTCAAAAAAATGTGAAATTGAATTTAAAAATTAAGCATAAATTGCAATTTTTTAATTATTAAGCTGTAGGGTTAACGACTTATAATGTTATTGTTAACGAGATCTAATTTTTGGCTGTTAGTAAGAGATAAATATTTACTTCAACTTTATTTTTTGGAGGTAGATAGCATCATTATAGGTTAGATGGAAAACTAATTTCCAAAATATCAATTTGGCGCTTGGTCAAGTCGTGCATAACGCGCTCCAATTTTCTGTAAACAAAAACTGTGCCTTAAGGGGTTAATCTTTTACTCATTGTGTTTTAATTTATTAATAAACATTAATCCTTTCGAATACGAAATTCACCATCGGTTCCGAGTTCTGAACAGAATTTTCTAGAATAAGTAATAACATTTTACGACGTTCGACAATACAACCTTTCTACAGACAGGTTATTTGGCCTAAAATTTTAACTACAGTCAGTTGCATTCCATTATCTGTTTGTTCGGATATTGTAACAAATTGACAAAAAATACAGTAACCGCAAAATTATTAAAAGAACGCGTACATTTCAAAATAAAGATTCTGATTATGGTGATATGGATCGCTAAAAATCAATTTTTTAAACGATTTACGATATAAATATAAATTACGTTGAAAAAAATACCCGGGATCAACATACTAACCTGTTTTGGCGTAAATTAAGGCACTGCAGAGTAACAGGCAGTAATAACAAAACTTCTTTACTAACAGTAAGTAAATAAAATTGTTAAATTTAACAAATTCTTCTTGCATGTTATTATTTTACTTTAAATTATATCGTTCTAAATTTATTGAAGAATTTTCGCATCTGTTGATCAGGTATATTGGAATGCAACCCCTCGAAAGCTGTTTTCATTGTTTCACATAGACCTATTATCCACTGCACTTTACCGTAATTATAGTGACATCTGGATTATAAAAAAGTGTGAGGTGTTGCCTGCATTAAGGCGTACGCTAAAGCAATAAAAGCATATTGCATTTGTCAACAATCTTTAGGATGGCGCATCTTTAAGAAATAACCCAGACTGGCCGTAAACAACTTTGAGCATTTAAAAACGCTAATTTTTGGTTCTTTACTTACCGCATACCTTATAAATGAGAAATTTACAAGTAGAGCGGCTGAAAGTGGTGTCTCTACCTTATGTAAATTTTCGGAGCTCGAAGTATAAATTAAGTTTTTTGTTGGTAACAATCTCATATCAAAGTTCGCGCCCTTTTGTGCCGGTAATTGAAAATTTCCAATAAAAACCAGACTTTATATTTACCTTATCTGGGAGAGCACACAGTATGCACCTTCCTTTGAGCTGCTAGTGCACAAACACACCCTTAAACCCGTTCAGTGGAAGACACTTCAATTCCCAAGGATAATGATGTTTAGAAGAGAAACTTCTTTCGATCAGGCGACTCGATTCGTATTATTTCGTCCCCTGTCCTCCTGTCCTCCTGTTCACTTTGCATATCTAAACTCCTCGCAGAACTTTTGTCATCCTTTTTCGCATTAATAATCTCCTGTCCCGAGCAGTTTTCAACTTCGCATCATTTGTTCCGTTTTTTCGCTGGGATATTGTGTGCATTCGGTGCAAACTTAAAAATTCTCTCATTTTGATTTCGTTTCCTCGCTCGTTTGTACCTCTCGATTCAATCTATTCTTTATTGCACGTGTTGTGGTTTGATGAATGAAAGGAAATAACTTTGGGTTACAATGCAATTCGGAAAAGCTGTCGGATTGAGCGATCGATCGAATTAAGTGGCGTGGCCGATAGCATCTCGGGTTTTAAAATGGTTTGTCCTTTTAGACGCTTTCATATGAAGTGTGTTTTGAATTTACAACCACTACTTAAGTCGTGTCTTGAATACCAGTTCTAAGAAAGCGTCTCATAATTTTTTCCTTGTTTACCTTGTGTTTTTAGGCGAGTTATAATTAGATCAAAGTTTGGGTCGATCTGCTTCCGCGTTGAATTTCGCCGCGACGATATTTTTCCTGGGACAGTTAATGTCTTCAGGGACAGATATATGATCGGGAATAAGATAATATCGGCCATTTTTCCAGAAATATTTCACGTTTGATATTCATTCGATGGCTTTTATGTGAAAATGTAAAATTGCAGACTGTATTTTTAAGTGAATTGTTGCCGTACAATGGCCATTCTTGAGTTAACAAACAATTACTCACACCGCACACAAGCAGAGCAAATATTGACTTCTTGCATTACCATAAACTATCCAAAAGTCGATTTCCAGTTGATAAATGTACCAAGTTGGGAAAATTGCAGAAAAAATTGTTTTGCGCTATTGGTTTTAAAATGTATTTTTGATTTGTAAACACAATATTAAATGCGACACACATAATGTTGTTCGTTTTGTTTGTTGAACGTCAATTTCAATTTAATTAAAATGAAAATGCTGAATATTCATTTGACCCAAAGGGTTCCACTGAATGATGTATTTTAATTACAAAATTTTCTCTTTACAGGGTGATTTTTTAAATTTCGCTCGATGACATTTTATAAGGTAAATTCAAGTAACTTGACACAACGAAGTTGTTTTTTAATCTATAGTCGAAAGTTAGATTATGTTGCTTTTATTAGCTAAATTTTGTAGAACTGTGAAAAGAGGTTTATTTATACAAATTTTCATTAACACATGTAAAATTTATAACAATTACTATGAATGTTAACTTTCAACGTTTATATACTAGATGTGGTCTTAAGGAAGCACTCTTTTAGTCATTGTCATTGTAAAATTGTAAAAATCACAAGTTTAAAAAAAGTTTTCATTAAAATTTCTAAATTAAATTTAAATTATATAACCAACTGACAAAAATGATAAGTAAAAATAAATACATTGTATGCAAGATCATAACATAATACATTTTGTTATAGGTACAGTTGCGACCACCAAAATGTGCACAATTATTTTTAACAGTTTAATTGTAATGTCAATATTATTTGTTTATTAAAAATTATTTGAAAAAGAAACTGCATTTTGTAAAAAATGCCAAGGCACCTTTCACGATAGCAAACAAATAGAGTCGTTGAGAAATTAGAAGACAATTGGTCGTTTTGAATCAACAGTTTTTTATAAAAAAATTAAAACAGCCAAAAGCTACTTGGTAAATCATGCATGGATTAGGTCAGAAACTAACTGAACGTTATGGAACCAATCCGGAAACATGAACAACAAATACTTTTTAAAAAACGAATTAAAAAATTTTCATTTTGAATTCTGATGGTGTCAGGTAAACGGTGGATTTTTCGGTAACTGGAAAGTACCATTTGCAAAGTCTTTCAGCTGCATTTTATTTTACAAAAGTGTAACTGGTGAAACATTTTCAAATTTCTATTGCTTTCGTATTGATTTGTTTTCTAAAAATTACATGGTTACACAGTTACACGGTTTTGTTCTCAAATAAAAATATGTGATTTGGAAAGAGAAGAGATTTAGTGTCATCTAGTGACAGAGAGAAGGGACAATGACAAAGAGACAAAAAAAAATTCCTGCTTCCACGTTTTGGTTGCCGTATTAACTATGATTTCTGATTGTACTTTTAGGTTAATATAAAACAATTGGAGCTTTTTTTGTATCTAGTAAGATAAAAAGATTATTCACTGTTCACACTTTTTATGAACACGCTGTATATTGCTACATAATATTGACATATTCATTCTTGGGGGCACTTAACCTTACAAAAAGTTAATAAAAACAGCAACAAAACTTTGGGAGGTTCAGCAATATTGGTAAACGAGTGCACTTTCCAACAAAATCGGAACAATTTTATTATCTTGTTTACAAGTATCAAAGGTTTTCCGTCTGAACACACGCAGCAAAATTTTTTGACGATAAAATTGCGTCGCATCCACACACGTAAAACGCCCATTAAAATAATTGCATTCGTATCGCAGGCAAAACGTCGAAGGTAATAAAAATTCGCTGACATCACTCTGGTTAAAAACGGCACAAACGGTAGTTTCTTGTTTTTGGGCGAACCTTCACATTTTGCGACCACGGTTTAACGGTACACAATGCCGCCGCCGTACATACATTACGAATATTAAATTCGTGTTTGAACTTACGCTACATTACCATAATCGATTTGTTTGCAATAAACCATTTGATGCAAGAAAAGTGATGTTACACACGCGTTGCCATGAACATAACATATGTTATTCAAATACATAAAATCTATAAATCCGCCCGAGCAAACGTCTATTCAGTAAATCGCGTGCGCTACATCAAATTTCATCCAAAATTGGTTTTATTTTGTTTTAAACTAAATGTTTGGCAAGGCGCGCAGTGCTGGTTATTTCCCGTTGATTAAATAACGCGCTAATAAATGCAGCTAAATAAGCGCTTATTCATCTGCAGCGTAATGTTGAATAACGTTAATTTTTCTTTATTGTCACACTGTGTTTATTTGTTTCAATTTGTTAACGTGGTTACATCCACTCGGAAATGCGATTAGCGAGTTGCTGAAATGTAATGAACGGTATTTACCTGTCATAAGTGCATTTTCAGTAAATGTAATTTTCGTTGGACAACATTCAAGGAACTCTGAAATTTCTGCTTCCGTTGGGTTGGCAACCATTCGAATCCAATTTAAACAATCGTTAATTATCGTTTATCCTGGGCGCTTTTCCTTGTGGTCGTCTGGGAATAGAAGGTCAGTTTCATCGATTACCGACTCTTCCCTTTGCACATTTCCGGCTCGACTTTTAATCCAAACAAATATTAAATAGTATGTTACACCGGCGCAGGAACCGTTGCGTTTTTGCAGGATTCATTTTTTATTTAGCGAAAACGCAAATGTTAAACGCCCTAAAAACGCCTGTGTAGTTTACCACTTAATTTGGAGGAAATATAATATCTTGGAAAATAACAAATCATTAAGGCAATTTCACCTATTTAAACCTAGAGCCTCCGAATGTGGTATTTTCTAAACGTCGGAGACCCTGGTAGTTGTGTGAGTTGTGTTATTATGGGGGATAGAGGAAAGCCATAACTTATTTTTTGTTTATTTTTTATATTCGATTACACTCAGGCCTTTTTTTATGCGGCAGATAAGTTCCACAGAAAACCGCATAAAAAAAAATTGCATTAAAAGAGACGTTGATGAAAATAGGGATAGGTTCCATACTTTCCTAAAACCACATAAAACCAAAGCAACGAATTAAAAGATATATGCAAATTGCATAAGAACACCGCATAAAAAAAGACCTGAGATGTTCGCGAAATTAGACCTTCCAGTAAAGAAAATAATATCAAAAAGTCATTTATTATAGTAATTATTATACTTGGGGTAAAAATACAAATAAGACGATTCATACATTTCCGAGTTACCACGATTTTAGTACATCTAATTATAATTTCTCTATATTTTACTCAGCATCTGGTAATTTTTATGCAACATAAAGTTGAATAGGTAACTGATTTATTACTCACATTAATTTAGCTTCGAAGGGCCAACTGTGAACCGTCAAAGGCTGAAGTTTTATGGTTTATTTTTACTGATTGGCAACTAAAATAATATAAATAAACACGAAGAGTTGATACAGTAATTAATTTATTTAATCGAAACATATATTAATTCTTTCATCAAAAATTTAAATAAAAACCATTGTTTTGACAATTTTTAATTTTTAAAAATTGTCTATTTATCCAACAAAAGATTAGAAATAATTAAAAATAATCTTGCAGGGGGCAAAGCTAAAATAAATAAATATGTAAAATATTGTTGCGAATAATTTCAAGAAAAAAATATTGTTTAGTCAGCATAATTATTGCAAGTAACGGGTTAAAATTTTTATACTATCATTTGGACAATTAAAATACCTCACAACTCGTTATAAGCCGTTTCCACTGTATCATGTGTCACAAATTTCAGTAGTTTATTGAAGTTATTAAAGTTAACTCTAAATACTTCATGAAACCCCTTGTTCAGTGTTGCGAAACTGGATAAGTGTATTGCATCTTAAATAGTTTAGCATAAACTGGAAATTCACAAGGTCGAAATTACATTTGGTTTAAGATGATGGGGTTGAAAAATATTCGTTGTAACCATTTGAAAATTTTGGAAATTAATTTTCAGTTGTCACCAATGAATTTGAGAATTAATTTAACATTATACAGGTTGATTTATATTTAGTGTTCACCGTTGGTAAATTTGTTGGTATTGGAGCTACAATCGCTTGAATTAACAAAGAATTGTAGTTTTTTGCTAATACCATGTTGAAAGCAAAACTGACAATCGAATTTCAACTTTTGAGATATATTATTTGATTGCGAAAACGATATTTTGTCAACGACGAAAGGCGCCATAATGCAATTTTAATTTGAAAGGTCTGGTTCACCCGCGCTAATCTGGTTAAGTCTCTACTTTCTGCATATGAATGGCGAATGCTATGTGCCCGTTTCGCTGAATAAACCTTGAACCGGAATCACCCAAAGATTATGTAAGACAACCGACTTGTGTGCGAAAGACCACAGTTACAATAACGCAATTCCACTTAAAAGTTATTTTCCGTCCAAACGCTAAAGTTAATGAAGTAGTAAAAATAGCGGCCATAGAATAACGCCAATAAAATTGAAAATTAAAATTCCCAACCGCCCACTTAAGGGCTAAATATAAGTTGTGACAAATTGCTCGAAAATCAAAATTAAATCTCTGCGCTCAAAAAAAGATGTTTCATTACCGGGTTGAAAAAGGCCCCCTTTTTACACGGCTATTTAAATTTTATTACCAAATGAACAGAAATGGTCATAACGCGCCTTCATAACAAAGGCGTTCTTCATACTTGGGTCTTTATGTCCTCCATTGTCAAGAAGAAAATGCAAACGGGAGAAAAGTAAAATCGCCGAAGATAAATTTCAATTCGGTGTCAATTAAAAAAGTAAACTGATGTTATAAGAGAAAGTAGATAAATCACTTCGCCCCTTTCAAGAACGATATTATGCTCAAACGCTTTCGAGTGGTGAGCCAAATCTGGCATTTTAATGTTAGTTTAAGCCCTTACGTACAAAGCGGAAAATTTTAAATGACATTTTCTAAATTAACGTAAAGCTTATGCAAATATGAGCACAGCAGTGTTCGTTATGACAAACGTTTATTTTCAGACTGAAGTCTCCCGAATTCACTCAAGAGGCCCTTGTTTAAGTCTTGCGCTGCTGGCGGTAATTGTGCACTTTGAGACTGAAAAAACGAAAATTAATAAGAAAAACAATATTCGCCCAAACTGGGTCGACTATAAATACGATGGTTCAGTGCACACAATACACTGAACTGTACAAATTCGTAAACAAATAGGAGCGTTGGAAATGCATTGCCAAAAACGTGGCGCTTCATCACCACTTATAATAAGACCAGAAAATTTTCTTTTTACATCTTCGATGACTTCATGTGTGGTTAAACAAGCGTAATTTGGCCTGCATCGCTGGCAAAAAATCAATAAGTGCAGCTTTACGTCTCGGTTTTAATGCGAGCGCGATTTTAAAGAGATTGACACTTGAAAAGTTATTACCAGCTTTTTGGAGGAATCGAGGAAAAATAGGACTTCTAATTAAAAATTTATTAAAAGGACTTTTTTAATAATTGAAAGTTATTGCAATTCATATTAAGGCGATTCTCGCAGAGAGAACTGAAGCATTAATTGAACGGTTTTTTGTTGTAAAAATATGGCTAAAATAACAAATAAATTTTGCTAAAAAAATATATATTATGATCAAACATTTATGGCTATATTTCTTAAAATTATACATAACATCACATAAGTAATAAGTAGAATAAATAAAATAACTCATTAAGAGAAGAAGAAAGCGAAACTGTACCAAGAACACTAGCAACGTTGCCTCTCTGTATAGCCAAACTTATTCGTTGCTTCAAATATGTTTTGGCTTCTTCAAGGAGAGAAAGGGCATCAGCACTCCAAGGACCCAAAGTTTCCACATCGAAGGCGACGAAAAAATAATCATCAGAAATTGCCTTATATTTTTTTTTCTTAAGATTTTCTGCCAAGTGTGCAGCAGATCTTGCAGAAACTGAAGAATCAGTCAAATGAGAAGGGGCAAGTGTATCCGTACAAGTAAAATCCCAAACTAAAGATTTACCTACTTTGCATGGAATAACTGTAATACCATCTGGACGTTTGCCATCATCCTTCAGAATACCATTAGGTTCAAGGATACAAGGGATGTTGGCAGAAGAGAAAGCACGTTTAATAATGTCATTAATACAGCTGTGACGAGAGAGTCTACCAGCACTTTTAATGGACGATAAACCATGATGACCCAACAAGTCTACAGAAGAACCGCACGAGCAGATATGAGGATGACAGAAATTGATGCCCAATCTGAGTGAAATTGCAATTTGTAAAAAGTTTTTTCTAAACGGGTACCTAATTTACAAGATGGAAGGGCTTCAAGCCAAGCTCCAAATTTAATTTCAGATCCAGCTAATAAGATAGCTTTTTGTGTGATATTTGAGGAAGATAATAAATTTTGAAATATTTTCTCACAGATAGGTAAGTCCCAATTTCTTTGAATATCAAGCTCTTTTGGAAGTAAAGACGAATTAGAAATTTTCTTCCAATAATCAACAGCCTCGTTAAGGGATGTAATTTCAAAATTAGAAAAACTAGAAGGTAGAATGGACATAATAAGTTCAGAATTAGAAAATATAGAAATCAAAAAGGCAGGCGAGGAAATATCAATTATAGACCTTATACCTAATCCACCAAAATGGATTGGTAATTTGGCTCGAGACCAAGATCTTACTGTAAATTTAATATTAAAATTTTTTCCAAAGGAGAAATAACAATATTATCCATTTCAAGACACTCATTTTTAAATTTCCATAAAGGACAACATCTGAGATTATAAGATTTACCTACTTTCCATGGAATAACTGTAATACCATCTGGACGTTTGCCATCATCCCTCAGAATAACATTAGGTTCAAGGATACAAGGGATGTTGGCAGAAGAGAAAGCACGTTTAATAATGTCATTAATACAGCTGTAACGAGAGAGTCTAGCAGCACTTTTAATGCATGATAAACCATGATGACCCAACGAGTCTACAGAAGAACCGCACGAGCAGATATGAGGATGACAGAAATTGGTGCCCAATCTAAGTGAAATTGCAATTTGTAAAAAGTTTTTTTCTAAAAGAGTACCTAATTTACAAGATGAAAGAGCTTCAAGCCAAGCTCCAGATTCAAGTTCAGATCCAGCTAATAAGATAGCTTTTTGTGTGATATTTGAGGAAGATAATAAATTTTGAAACATTTTCTCACAGATAGGTAAGTCCCAATTTCTTTGAATATAAAGCTCTTTTGGAAGTAAAGACGAATTAGAAATTTTCTTCCAATAATCAACAGCCTCGTTAAGGGATGTAATTTCAAAATTAGAAAAACTAGAAGGTAGAATGGACATAATAAGTTCAGAATTAGAAAATATAGAAATCAAAAAGGCAGGCGAGGAAATATCAATTATAGACCTTATACCTAATCCACCAAAATGGATTGGTAATTTGGCTCGAGACCAAGATCTTACTGTAAATTTAATATTAAAATTTTTTCCAAAGAAGAAATAACAATATTATCCATTTCAAGACACTCATTTTTAAATTTCCATAAAGGACAACATCTGAGATTATAAGATTTACCTACTTTCCATGGAATAACTGTAATACCATCTGGACGTTTGCCATCATCCCTCAGAATAACATTAGGTTCAAGGATACAAGGGATGTTGGCAGAAGAGAAAGCACGTTTAATAATGTCATTAATACAGCTGTAACGAGAGAGTCTAACAGCACTTTTAATGCATGATAAACCATGATGACCCAACGAGTCTACAGAAGAACCGCACGAGCAGATATGAGGATGACAGAAATTGATGCCCAATCTAAGTGAAATTGCAATTTGTAAAAAGTTTTTTTCTAAAAGAGTACCTAATTTACAAGATGAAAGAGCTTCAAGCCAAGCTCCAGATTCAAGTTCAGATCCAGCTAATAAGATAGCTTTTTGTGTGATATTTGAGGAAGATAATAAATTTTGAAACATTTTCTCACAGATAGGTAAGTCCCAATTTCTTTGAATAGAAAGCTCTTTTGGAAGTAAAGACGAATTAGAAATTTTCTTCCAATAATCAACAGCCTCGTTAAGGGATGTAATTTCAAAATTAGAAAAACTAGAAGGTAGAATGGACATAATAAGTTCAGAATTAGAAAATATAGAGGACAAAAAGGCATGCGAGGAAATATCAATTATAGACCTTATACCTAATCCACCAAAACGGATTGGTAATTTGGCTTCGAGTCCAAGATCTTATTGTAAATTTAATATTCAAAATTTTTTCCAAAAGAGAAATAACAATATTATCCAATTCAAGACACTCATTTTTAAATTTCCAAAAAGGACATCTAAGACTATAAGTGAAATTAGGTATCCAAAAACAACGGCGGGGTAAAAATAAACTAATATGAGAATTAATTTTGCACAGATTTGAAGAAAGTAAAGAAGAATGAATCATTTTTTTTAGAAATAAATGGAGGAATTGCTGCATCGAAAATAGGACAACCAAGAATAAAAAGGCCTTCGACATTGGGTCTTCAAAAATTCAGAAAATCACGAAATTATTTGTTCTACTTTTTTTATTTTTTTTTATTTAAAGAAAACAGTTCTCAAGAGAGTTTCTTCAACATACCCTTAATACGTTGCTAGAATTTGAAATTTTTAGTTGTTCAGATGGAAGAAGACACTTCTTCAAATCCATAACAACGAACAAAATAAATCCTTTCTTGATTCTGCATAATTTTACTTAAAAAGAATTTGAATTGTCTTTAGAAAATTATTAGCTTGGAAATAAATAACATTTTCAGTCCATATAGGGACACAGTGTTTTCTTTAAAATGCAACCAATAAATTTGGACGCCGGCGGTGTAACGAGGTCGTTTCCTTTTAAACTGGTGTAAACAGAAGTTTACTAAAAAACGAACGTTTAAAAATTCGCGTATTAAAATTGTGTACGATTTTCTTTGCCAATTTCCACACGACTCGCCGTGGGCGGCCAAATTAATATATCAACTCTAAAACGTACTCTTTTATTTCTAGCGACTATTTTTATGCGGAGGTGTAAATAAGTGTTATAGGGGGTGGATTTATTAAATCGCCGTTAAGAGATGGAGTTTTGAGCGTCGTTTCCAATAATGTTTTGATTTGTACGCGGAAATTGGCATTGACACGAATGCGATTCGACAAGAAAATCAAGATCGAACGTCGCATTTAGCTTTTTTCCTCCGGGAGCGACAAGTACAGCTCTTGCTAGAGCAGGTAATAAACCATCAGCGGGAATAGTGCTTTCGCATTTGATCATGCAGATTGCCTATCTCATAAAGCTGCACACACATAAAAGTTGCAATAATTTCATGGCTCGCAGCTCTAAAGTATGGCACTCGCGCGTTATTGGGTCATTTGTAATATATCGATTTTGTTTTGCTTTTGAAAAATTATTATTCCTGACGTTAATACGTTTTCTGATAGATCCAGTTATATTTTAACATCGGCTGTAATAAATCTTTTCCGACATTCATCTTTTATGCAGAACGCTACAAATATGAAGAAATAATTGTTTCTTTTATGCGAAAACTTGATTGGTTCTTGTTTTTTCTGTTGAAATTTGCATTTGATTAAAATTCTGCTTCATTGAAAACAGAATGGATTTAAAAATTCCTAATTGTGAATTATTGGCCATGAAATGGCAAACAAAAAGTGGTTATGCAAAATTGAAATTATTCGTGCATTCATAAAAAAATTGTAAACAAACACAGAAAATTAGCATAGCCTCAATTAAACACAGCCAAGCTTAATAATTATTAAATTAAAATCTTATCTCAATTACTGTTGCAGCAATCTCGTTCTATTGAAATGCAAATTATTTTTTCTTTTCAAATAAATGGCAGCAAACTGTAAATGCCAGATTTACTTGAATTCAAAGTGAAAGTTTAAGGTAAACAAATTAATCAAAAACTCATCAAAACAAGTCATCAAAGAGGGAAGAAAATGGTATTAACTTGTGACGCCTGTAATTTTATGGAATTAAGTTTTTTGTTGTTGCAAGTGCGCTCAACATGTTTTCAAAAATCGTTGAATATATGAATGAGGTAAACTTCTCAGAAGATAAATCGATTGATTAGGCAGGCCAAGGCAGCAGTTGCAATATTAATGTTATGATTAATGCAGAATGTGGCTGCGAGTCGCATCATCTAAGTACTGTAACGAACTTGTAATGTGTCAAGAATGAATATTAAAGGGGATTTTCTAACATTGCCTATGGCACTTTACAACAGACATTATTTACGTTTTACAAGAAGTTTACTTCAGGAATTCGCAAACAAAATCAGACTCCTATTCGTTGCCACTTTATCAAAACGACCCATTTGTAGCATTTGGAGCTGGTGGCGTTATGATTTGGAGAGTAGGTTCATATTCTTCTTTTTGACCATATGTTAGAATTGGTAGAATGAATGAGTCAAACACAATTTAATATTTTCATTTGTCAATATGTAGCTCAGTTTACCAAACGCTGCACACCGTAATTTTCTTTTTCTTTTTGTTTCCTTTGTTTGGATTTCTTTATTCATTATGATCTTTGGATCGACGTATATACAGGGTTGGGATAAAGTGTGGAACCAAGCAAATGTCTTGAAAATTGATGAGACGATAATGATGAAATTTTGCAGGTTAGTGTAGTTAGCACATCTGATGAATATATTTTCGGTTTAACCGGAAATATCCTCAACATTTTTTATTTAAATAGAACATTGCCTATGGCACTTTACAACAGACATTATTTATGTTTTACAAGAAGTTTACTTCAGGAATTCGCAAACAAAATCAGACTCCTATTCGTTGCCATTTTATCAAAACGGCCCCTTTTGTAGCATTTGGAGCTGGTGGCGTTATGATTTGGAGAGTAGGTTCATATTCTTCTTTTTGTCCATATGTTAGAATTGGTAGAATGAATGAGTCAAAAGCTTCTGTTCTGAGGTGCAATTTAATATTTTCATTTGTCAATATGTAGCTCAGTTTACCAAACGCTGCACACCGTAGTTTTCTTTTTCTTTTTGTTTCCTTTGTTTGGATTTCTTTATTCATTATGATCTTTTGACCCAGGTATATACAGGGTTGGGATAAACTGTGGAACCAAGCAAATGTCTTGAAAATTTAAGAGACGATTATGATGAAACTTTGCAGATTAGTGTAGTTAGCGCATCTGATGAATGTATTTTCGGTTTAACCGAAAATATCCTCAACTTTTTTTAGTTAAATGCAGATTATAATATATCTTGTTTTTATGAACAAGTAAAAAGATAAAACACTTCACATTTACTGAGTCGTTAGTTTTATTAATTGCAAATTAAAGACAAAATTATAACTATCAAACTTAAACAAAATCATTTCAGATGTTCAAACTGCTCATCGTTTACCTCCTGACAATATGCAAGCTTGTCAACAAATCCCTGAGTTACATTTTGCAAGACTTCACTGCGAATTAATTCGCATTCATCGATTATTCTTTGTCTTCACTCCTGCCCCAAAGGAAAAACTCTAAAGGACTAAGGTCTACGTCCAATCTAACAGTTTGGAAAAGTATCATCCAAAAAATTCATAACTCGTCTATCATAGTGCGTAGGCGCTCCATCCTGCTGAAACCAATAGTTTTGAGCTAACTGATCATTGTGTTGAGGTGCAGGAATAAGTTGGTTATTTAATAGATTCCAATTTTTTATCCTGTTTAGGTTTCCATCTATAAAAAATGGGCCCATCCAAACATTCAACTTTTGTGGGCTTTGAGTATGGGTTTTATGAATCCAGTGATGATTGTCATTTGACCAACACCTTGAATTATGGCGATTAACCATTTAAGCAATAAGTTGCCTTGTTAGAAAATACCACATTGGTTTGGAAAATGTTTGTCAGCATTACAGATTTCCATCATTCTTCATCAAAATCATCTTCAAACAATTCTTAAATCAACTGCATTTTAGATTATTAAGTTTATTAATTTTTTTTGTGAATGTCAAATCAAAAAAATTACAGGCAACTACTGTGACAAATATTTTGAAAAACAAGCTTGAGCTTGTTTAACCTTTCTTGAGTTTAAGAAGGTTTTTTAGACAGTAAATCACAAAGGAAAACTTCATCAGACCTAAGCCCGGAGCTTGTACATGTTTTCATTAGGTAACTGGAAAAACTTTTTGTATGAATTTATTCCCCGAAACATTGTTGAAAACGAATTGGAAACCACTCGGATGTTTTTACAGCTTATTTTTAATTACGTACTCCACGAATAATTTAAGTTTCAGATCCGTCTGCCAGGGTTTACAGAATCCAATGTTTACGAAATGATTCATTGGAAATTACTGCTCCAACAGACTGTTCCCGTTAACATTGCCTGAACGTCCTTTAATTTTAATATTATTTCCCAAAATGATGCCTGTTTAATCGGATGTAAATTGTTGCCAAGTAACAAACGAAAACATGTAAGCCATTAAAACTTGAGAGATTGTAGAAATCGCTTATAATTGCAATTATCTCCGTTAATTGGTTAAATGATCAATCGGCTTTCCAATTATTTTTAAATTTAACTTCGGTAATTGGGGAAGCTTTTACATTGTGATGCATGTGATACAAAAAGTTGGCCGAAGTTAAATTTCCTATTTGTTAGTAACGGTTTCGCGCAAATGCGATAAATATCGGAAACTTTATAATAACCACCGTTTTCGGGCTGCGAACTTTGACAAAAGTTTAATTACTTCTATGCCTCTCTGTTGATAACGGCAATAAAAACGAAACATTTTTTGATAAAGCCAATAAAGAATGTTTGTGACTTCACCGCGGCGCAAATGATGCTACTGTTATTACTAATTCGTTTTATGTCGTTGCCGTCGTAAAAATCTCGTTATCAACATTCGTAAAGAAACACCGACTTCATCGAATGGGGCTAATTGCAGCATGTTTATTCTCGCGGTAGAATTGTTGCAGTGGCCTAATTTATATTATTATTATATATTAATTATATTAATTTATTTATATTTGGCACAAAAATTGCATTTTTCTTCAGCCGCCTTCAAACGTTTCATTTTTTGTATTCGGATTCAAAGTTATTTTTTTGACTCGCAAATACACAATTAGCTCTCTAAAAAATGACACTTTAATTTAATTTTATTTTAAATTCTTGTTCATTGGTTTCCCCTAACTTCATTTTCCTTCTAAAATTGAAAAAACTATTTTTTTAATGCAAACAAATTTAAAGTTCATTGTGTTAATTAAAAATTCAAAATTGTTTTTGATTAGTTTGTTTAATTACCTCCGGGTGATTTGTTTAAGTGTTTGGTTATTTTTACCCATTGATTTAAACATTGGAGTTGGCAAAAACATTTTGCAGAATTGTTGGTGGTTTATTTGTCTGTCCTTCAAAACAGCTCAAATTTTCCGTTATGAAAAGAACCTTAAAAATTCAGATGGTGAAGTTATTTTTGGAAATTCAATGATCGCAAACGCAAACAATATGTTTTGCTGGTCGCTCATTAAACTAAACAAAGTGCTATTTTTAAATCTGGTCAACAATTTTTTTAAAATTTAAATTGACACGATGGTTTCTCAGTCAAACTAAACTGCTGGTCAATTGAAGTGGTCCAAATTAAATTTTCTTAGCACAAAACAAATTGTTTTTCCATATAAAATTAATTCGTATAAAATTAATTTTTAGACATGAGCCATTTTAACTCACATATTATGAAGTCCTTATATTATCCTCATGTCTTGTTTTTACAAAATTTCTTGAGAACACTTAGTTCCATGTTAACATAAATTTACACACTTTTTAAAATTCATATTTAAAAAACATTTTGTCAAAAAACACACGTACAATTAAAACAAAATTTTTTATTTAAAATTGTAATTAATTTGACAAAATGTTTTTTAAAGATGAATTTTAAAATGTATATGAATGTATGTTAACATGGGACTAAGTGTTCTCAAGAAATTATAGGTATTTGAATTACAATTTTAAATAAGAAGTTTTGTTTTAATTGTATGTGTGTTTTTTGACAAAATCTTTTTTAAAGACGTGAGGATAATATAAAGACTTCATAATATGTAAGTTAAAATTGTTTATCTTTTATGTCATTTGTACTCAATAAATAAATATTATGTCGAATTTTGTGTCAAGTATTTGGTAGTCATCGTAAAATGAAGCAAATTTTTACTAGGCAACCATTTCAATTGACTAGCAGTTTACATAATATTATAGAAAATTATTGATATTTTAATTAAGTATGAGCTTCTTTACAACCACTTTTTCTAAATCTAAAATTTCAATTCCAAACTTTCCAAAAGTACAATTTAAAAAACAGCCCCCCAAAGTAGATTTTTTTTAATAGAAAATGAATGCCTGATCTTAGCGAAAAAATAGGAAAGAACTAAAAAAGGAAATAACCTCGCACTGCTCATTTCAAAGTAAAGATTTGTTTTTGATCCTTCTTACGAGCGAATTTCTCCAACTTTATCGCACAAACGGTAACGTTTTTTCCGATTCATTCGCTATTTACTACAAACTTTGCGACTTCTTCAATTTGGGAAAAAAATTGCCGTTCTGCGCCCGGAGTTCCACGCAGGTCCAATTTGCGACGCGAACACGAACGGAAAAATTCATCCCCATTGCATACAAAGTTCGGGCGAATCTCCGGTGCATATGGATATAAGCCGGATACAAATCGACCTCAACGTTTTGCCAAAATCTTTTAATTTTAAGGCTGGGGAACCCAACCTCAAAAAATGCAGAGTTTTAAGAAACTCAGTTTCGCTTAGAAAGTACTTCTCAATATATAATTTGCGAAGCAACAATTTTAAACATGATGTTACCGCATCTAATGATATATTTGCTTTGGTGAAGAAGTGCCTAGTTTTCAAAAATTAACCTCCGAAAGTGCAATTCTCGCAAAAATGTAGTAGTGAGGGTTTTTTACTAAAATCTTTAGAGTTACGAAAT
Organism: Dascillus cervinus; assembly: GCA_949768715.1. Lineage (NCBI taxonomy): Eukaryota > Metazoa > Arthropoda > Insecta > Coleoptera > Dascillidae > Dascillus > Dascillus cervinus. Next base: position 33,430,549 of record OX458317.1, on the reverse strand, counting down.
ATTTTGCAATGCACTTTACAGTACTTATAGAGAATATATCGCCTTGTAAGAAAATATTTTTTTTATTGCGAGAAAGTTGATAACTTAAGAAGAAAAAAATTGGCAACAATATTTTTTTGAAAATTTAGTGTGCCAGTAAACTCAGTTCAGCTCAAGAAGTAAGTTATATTGTAAAAATTCCTTCGGGGTACTTATACTAAACATATAGTACTATAATATGACATGTTTTTTTATGATAACATGGTGAATATCTTTGAAAAAGAATCTAAAAGTTGTGGTACGAAATACAGTATTATTTGATCGCGTTTTTTATTGCTTTCCGAACACAACATCGTCAACAAATTACATAAAAATGTTCCTTTAGCACCTAAGAAATAGTTTCCGTAAACCAAATTGGATAAATGTCTAAATTTTACATTTTCGAGGAAAAGTTGTTTTCCCAGAAGATTTTAGTCAAATAGTCCGTCCTTTTACTCACAGATGTCCTGTCAAATCTGTACCTTTTTGATTGACGGCATGGATAGAATAATTTGTATTAAAATGCACACTTGATATAGTGCAAATTGTTAGGATATAACCATATTCGCACACGTAAGGATATAAAACTCTAAAAATTTATAAAAATACACACTTGATAATGCAAAATATCCATGTTCGCACGCGTAAGGATATGAAACATTTTCGACCCTACTAAATTGTACAATATATATATATTAGTTTCGAATAGCATCGTAGAAAAAATTGTTTGAAGCATCTATTCACAAAAAATTACAAAAAAAAAACAGTAAATAATGCAGCAATCGCATTGACTGATTTTACCGCCGTTATTGCCGCAGACAATAATATAAATAATATTTATCAAATTAGGAGCGTATAAAAATGGGGATAAAGATTACTCTTTGCATAATTGAAAATGTGTTTGCAGCCTGTTACGGGATTAATTATAGCAGGTACATCTATGAAAACACAAAATAGGCAAAGAATTAGCAATAAATTATAGACTAATTTATTTCCGACTGAGTTTACCGTCGTTATCGCCGCAGACCATAATATAAATAATATTTATCAAGTTACGAGCGTATGAAAAACGCGCAACTCTTTTTTTTTTTGTTCTTTCTCTGTTTAATACTTAAGTTTCAAACCTTATTAGTTAGGATACCTCGTTGGTTGCCTAAACATTTTTTATTTTAAGGGGCAAAATTGGTGCCATCTGAGCGGAAGAATTGTGCATTACTTAGCAATTCCCGGACCTTAAACAGTCGGACTTTGAAGTGGACATTTAAATTTTTGCTGATAAATCAACGCGCCGACGTGGTCTCAAAAAAAAAACAAGAAATCGTCTGAAATTGTTCCGGCGCCGCCGCATGCCTTCGTGAGCACACTAGGAAATTCCGGAAGCGGCCTGCTTCCGGCGAAATAAAAACAGAAAAATTCTTGCGGTCTCGGCGTCGATTTTTGCCGAGTGTTGAGCGGGGCGCCGGAATATTTAATTAGTTCGTCAGTTTGCCGCACTGCCGGAGCAATATCTCATTCTCTAGTTCTGTAGATTTATCGCGCGGTGCTTCGGCAATGGCCCGCTAAATTAAGCAGCGTGCATCAACATCTGTCTTAGTTCAGTATATTGCGGTTCCACCCCAATCAGATTTCAGCAGTTGCTGTTGAATTACCGCAACTCTGTGCCGATCAGTGCTTATGGCGTCTTCAATGATACAAAAAGACTGAGAAGGAAGAATTTCGAAATTACAAAAGTACAAACTTCAAATTATCCAAAATCGTTTATTTTATATTCGTTGTTCCTAAAATAGAATCAAACAAGACGATTTCAGTAATAATGCAGTTTGAAAAAAGAACAAAATATGAACTAAAAAAGTAAATGGAAAGTAAAGAATAGCAAAGTCGTCTCGCGAAGATGTCATATACAAGTTTAGAAGTTAAAGAGTAATTCACTAAATGAAAAAGAAAAATTCTCGACCACAAGCTTATTGTTAGGACTTCAACTAAAAAAAGAAGGAAAAGTGCTCCATGTATCTCACAATGGATTTCGTATTGTACGGTTGCCGCTTCAGGAAATTCTAATAATATTTATTTAAATGATGTTTAAATTCGCAACAGTGTATTTCAACATTCTATCAGCCACAAGTAAAGGGCAAATTACTACTCCACAATTTGTTCCAGTCCAAACAACATCGAGGCTAGAGGCGATTTTTTAGTCAGCGAATCCGACTCTACTTGTTCGGTGGACCGACAAGTGCTTTGTTTAAAGTTTTTTACGCCTTCCGAATAAATTTTAAAAAAAGTTAGTGAATCATATTTCGTTGGAAAGATGTTCTAAAAGGACAATCATTTATAGTAAGGTGACCAAACGTACTCTTTTAGGGAGTCTTGTACTTCTTTTTTGTGAACCGTGTTCCTTTTAAAACGAGTACTCCAAAGGTACTCCTTTACATTCTTTTGTACTCCTTTGTACTTCTAAAAATATAAAAACTTGGCCTTTAACTTTAACCTTTAACCTTTAAAAAAGAGTTTTCATTTATTATAGAAAAGAAAGGAAATGGTGAATCTATAGTTAAATGTACAATCTGCAAAGGAGAATTTTCTATTGCGATTGGTGGACGAAGTGCAATAACAAAGCACATTGATACTAATAAACATAAAACATCTTTTGATGCAGCGGCTTCAACGTCTAAACTAAATACATTTTTTAAAACTGATAGTTTTGGACCAAATGAAGATTGAAATAAAAAGTATTTCAAAGAAAAATTATCACTTCTATTCTTGGTTGATGAAGTTTTCCATTTTCTTGTTTTCAAATGATTACAAGGGTTGACTCTTAAGAGTCAGTTTGCCTAGGTGAAATCATGCAATTTTTAAGATTCAACCCTTGTTGTAATCATTTGAAAACAACAAAATGGAAAAAAATGAACTTTATGAAAATGTTGATCCTAACATAAGTCGAAAAAAAATTGACCTGAGCACACTTTATGAAAATATGCACTGCAATTTGCATGGTTTTACCTAGGAAAACCGACTTTTAAGATTAATCATTTGAAAACAAGAAAATGGAAAAAAAAATTACCTTAGCAAACTTTATGAAAATGTGGATCCTAACATAAGTCAAAAAAAAACAAAAAAAAATTGACCTGAGTACACTTTATGAAAATGTGCACTGCAATTTGCATGGTTTTACCTAGGAAAACCTACTTTTAAGATTCAACCCTTGTTGTAATCATTTGAAAACAAGAAAATGGAAAAAAATTTTACCTTAGCAAACTTTATGAAAATGTGGATCCTAACATAAGTCAAAAAAAAAAAAATGACCTGAGTACACTTTATGAAAATGTGCACTGCAATTTGCATGGAAAACCGACTTTTAAGATTCAACCCTTGTTGTAATCATTTGAAAACAAGAAAATGGAAAACATTTTTAACTTAGCAAACTTTATGAAAATGTGCACTGCAATTTGCATGGTTTTACCTAGGAAAACCGACTTTTATGATTATGATTACAACAAGGGTTGACTGTTAAGAGTCGGTTTGACTAGGTGAAAGCATGCAACTTTCAGTGTGTTTGTTTTAACGTGTTTATACATATAAATTTTTGAACTAATGAATTTTGAAATTATTTACAAAACATATAGTTGAATGAAAATTTATTTTACTCCTTTTGTATAAAAAATAGTTGGTCAACTTATTTATAGACATTTAATTCTGTATGACACTTCTCGAGCAACATAAATTCTTTGTTGAAGAGTTAACATGCTACTTTGACTCACAGAAGGAAAATTTCACTTAAAATTTAAAAGTGGTTTTATTTCTGTTAGGTTTTACCAATTTTTTGTCCAATTAATTCCCATAAGTGTTTGCAGTGACTCATTCAAAAACTCCTTGCAAACGGTAAAATCCAAACTACTTATCCTGTTACCTTTTTTTCAAAATCAATACCGTAATTACGTTCTTAAAAAAACAGGTACTTAAGGTGATTACTTCATTTTTATAACAGGTAAAAACCGCCATAAACCATACACGATTAAGTTTATCTGGTTTGTTAAATACACCTTTAGTAAAAATCTGAATTATGCAGCATTTTACAGCAGCAATTAATTACCGCGCAAATGTCTATACAATTCCTCTTATCCGGAGCCTCATCCAGTGAACAGAACGGTGTAGCTGTTCAGCTAGACCTAATCTATAGGCCCCGCGTAGGTGGAAACAAGTCCCCTGATTACCAGGACATATATTGGTAATTGTTATAACACGTTCGTGATCGGGGTTTGCAATATCCCACACAACAATATCACAATGTCAACTGCCATGTTTCACACACAATCAGAGAATCCCAGCAGTAAAACCTTCACATTTGTTGTTTTGTGTAAACGCGTGTTCATCCAAAGATAGCACGTAAAATCAACATTGCGCCGATGAATTAAAAAAAATGTTTTCCCAGGCAAAAACGCCCCGGGAGGATTCAGCACTCGCGCCGGGAGTGTACAAGAACCTAACAGAAGGAGCTGACGCGGCTCGGGATTTACAGCCGAATAAAGCGTGTTAGAAGACCCGTTTTCTGTAATACGGACTTCTTTATGGTCCTGTACCACTCGTCAAAATATTGCCGTATATCCGATACAGTGTTATCGCTTTATCGACGCCGCGCATTTTAAGCGCTGGTTTCAATTAGTTCAGAAGTGTAAAGTAGTTGCACGGCATCGCACAAAGCCCATTTAAGCCTATTTGCGCGAAGATCTAAGCCTCGTAAGATTTGGAATTCCCTGCTAGATAACACAATAGAGATTGTGCTGTCACGAAAATTCCCGTCGTAAATTAACGGTCAGATTGAATTGCGCGAAATTATTCTTTCGATGGCCTGAATTCGTTTCCACTTACCGGGCTCGAAATAACCGGAAAAATTGTGGCCACGTGAATGCACTGTTGACGTCAAACGGTTATTACCAGAAATGCAGATGGACGCATTCAAAGAACGATGCACTGAATCCAGCCATTACTCAACATTTCTGCGCGATTAAATAAATAATTCGGCCGGCAATTGACATAATTTATGGGCTAATTCAACTTAAAATATTTGTTTACGAATTATTTAACGTCACAGTGTTATTTGAGTTATTTTCATTTATTGTTATTTGTGTAAATTTTTATTGTTTTATTGTTAGTCAAATAAGAGGTGAATATTCAGGTCAACTTTTTATTTGAACAGGACATTTTTTTCTAATTCTAATTAACCTCAGTTATCTACTAATTTAATGTAATATTTTTATTTTGAGAAAACAGACAAATATTTTTTACTATAAATCATTTTTGCATTCCTAAAGTAGATAAACGTGCTATTTGTTAATTCCCACCATCCTAATATAATAAATCTATTCTGTGGATACAGAACAGCGTTTATTAAACACAGTCTCTTAAATTTGACACGCCCCGTGACTAATAGTTATTATACACTGTAATGTTGGTTACCTACTTAAGTGAAAGAATGACATTTTTCAAAGATTATTTTCGACAGTATAAGTATTTTAATAAACAAAATTAATACAATTGTCAAAAATCGAGGATAAAAGGTCGTATTTGACTTGCACATAATTAAAATCAATTGAAGACAACATCTCCTTCAATTAAATATAAAATTAACCCATCTTTTGCCAATATTACGTTTTCGCAATGTGTTAATTAACCTTTTTTCTAAACTAATAACAGGCGTCAATAGCTGTAGATCTCACTGTGCAATCGAAAAGTTAAATGAAAAGTTTTCAGAAAATTGTCAGTATTGGTAAAGTGAAAAATAAAGAACTTTTTCCTTGTTACGTGGGCTATTCCATAATAGGGGTCCTGCTTTTCTTCTTCACTGTTAAGAATTCGATGAGTCCAACACATTTACACTATTCTTTAAACATTAAAATTATATTAGAAATATCAAAAGTGACTGTCTGGAATATTCTACAACAGTTGTCACTGTCTTCCTTCCTTCAACCTGCTCCTCCATTTCTCTCGATTTTTCCATCGACCATCCCTTAATCCTCTCCTGTCCTTGGCTTCATCGATCTCATCTCTAAACGATCTTCTAGGTCTTCCTCTTTTCCTTCGTTCAACCGGGCTCCATTCTGTTACCTATGTTTTTTTCTCCAATGTACGTTAGGGTATCTTTCTCCACTTTCATTCTTCGTTTCGGACTTTATCCATTACTGTTAATTGACAACTTCTCCAGTATTCCATTTCGGTGGCGTTTATTTTCTTTTTGCTGTTCTTATTTAAAATCCAGTTCTCGCATCCATAAGTAAGTATGCTTTGGACTATGCTTTTATACATCCTCTGTTTGGTTCTTCTTGTTATTTGCTTATCCCAGCGTACTGGGTTTAGTTGCTTTATGCATGATCTTGTTTGCCCTAATCCACTTTTATCTCTTCTTTTGTAGTTGCTTCCTCAGATACGATAAACCCTAAGTATTTGAATTTATTTGTTGCTCTTATTTCTATGCCATTTTGTATCTCTGGGTTGTTTAGCTTTTCATCTGTTGTTAAATATTTAGTTTTCTTTAGATTCGTTTTTAGACAAGCCTTTTGGTAGTCCTCTATTAATTTTCTCATCATAAAGCTCACATCCTCTTCATCTTGCCTTATAATCACTTGATCATCTGCGAAACTGAGACTATATTTACGTTTCCATGTTTTAAGCGTTTTTTCGAGGTATACCTCAAATAAGATGGGGGAAGTGGGACAACCTTGCAGTAATCCTTTTGTGGTTTTAAAATCTTCACTTAGTTTTTGCCCAATTTCAACTCTTAAGGTGTTTCTGTCAAATAAAGTTCTTGTTGCATGTATGAGTAGTCGTGGTATTTTCATATGAATTGGCATATCCTCAATCTGGACATTCAAACACAGGCTTTCTTTAGGTCAACGATGGTGAGGTGTACGGTTCTGTTTTTGGCTTTCTTTCTTTCCAATAATTGTTCTATTGTATAAATTTGATCTTGACACGACCTTCCTGCTGTAAAGCCTGCCTGGTCTTCTCCCATTTTTCCCTCTATGCATTTTTCTATTCTATTTCTTATGGCCTTTCCATATGTGTACCCCAGAAGCAAAGTATGTTAAGTCCAAAATTTCAAATGTTCAGGAGAGCACTTTAAAGTTTTTTTGACAACAGTTTTTGCTATAGTTCCATGACGGTACAAGGCAGAACATTGATTCCTAGACATTATATAAATTTTTCTGACAAAAGCAAATGAAAGTGAAAAAACTCAATTTGGCCAATTTTGGACTTAACATAGTTTGCTTCTGGGGTACAGATTATAGTCTTCCCATTATAGACACCACACTAATTCCTCTATAATTTTTTTAAATATTGATGTAATCTAATCTCCATTGTTTTGGAAGTTCTTCCCTGTTTATCGCCCTTTGGAACACTGTTGTTATTAGTCTCAATAATTTTTCGGGTCCATATTTTATTAACTCCGGCGTCAGCTCTCCGGGTTCACCTGCCTTTTAATTTTTTATTTCTTTTATCACTTTCTTCACTTCTTCTACTGTTACTGTTAATAAATTTAATGATATTTTTCCCGATATGGAAGTAATTATTTATTAACGACTTACGTGTCAATTGTTCCTTTTTTATTCCATATCTTCTTTTTTTTCTGTTTTTTTCGGGATGTTCTTCATCCCTCCTCACATCTTAACTTTCAATTATAAAAACTACATTTACATTTAAACACAAACATTTTAAAACATTTTAAAAACATTTCAAAAACATTTTAAAAAACTGAGTTTATTGTCATTTATATTATATTGTGCACTTCTTTTTCCTAGAACTTCCAAGTTTTCGCGACCATCATCAGTAGGAAATTTACCTCTTCTTCGTCTCCCCTTTCAGTTTCTTCTTTTCCTTCTGTCTTTCCTTTCTCATTTCTTTGAAATTCCGATCTCCCTTCATTTAAAAGTGTTTTATAATATTTCAGCCATTCTTCTTCTTTAAACTTTTGATTGTCTTCCATGATAGTGTACATCTTGTATGTACCACTCATGTACTGTACACATGTACTCATGTACTAGATTTAGACATTTAGACATTTTTTATTTTTACCGCTTAATTTTACTCTTTGTACTTATTCCAGTTTTCTTCATTTTTACATTTACATTTTACAACATAATGGCAAATTAAATGTCTGTAAAACTGTCACAACCGGGGTAAGCAACAGGCGGTAAACTTCTTCAATGAAAGGATAAACTACCAGGAGTACGTAGTTCTAGTTTTACTTTTCGTAAAATAAAATGCAACTTATTTTAAAAATTTCTTGGGCGATGCTCACAATATGTTTGGTAATCCGATAAATTGGGAATAAAATTCCGATGGGAAAATCGCCGTTTCGGAACTGTCATTATCCTCCCCGGGAAATTTATACACTCGCCGTAATAACTTTTCCGATATTTCGCGTCCCATAATGCGGATATTACCGCAGCAGACTACTCCGCCTAATGGGACGATTTCGCGAGCCTCGTCAGGTAAGAAAACGATAATTACCTCCGCGGAAATTCGCCCTGATTGACCCATACGCCGCGGCAATAACGCAAAGAGCAATGTAGGAAATGTTCCTTTAACGAGCGGCTAAAAATAGCTCTGTTATCATGTGCACGCCTAACTCGAGGCAACCCATCCGTCACCGGTCTTTAATATTGTGTATGATCTAAGATTCCGCGGTTTCTCGCGGATCAGTTTTTAACCGGCACTTGATCGCGGAGGACACACAGCCTGACTTACCGCGTTCCGAAGGAGCACGCGCGCTCGCGTGATTAATTCCGCGTTTTGTTTTCGCTCGCCGAGCCTCAATGATGTTGAAAATTCGACGTCGAAAATTTCGACCCTCGCGATTCGTTTAGAAGGGATTTTCGATTTTCAGGTGCGCGATTTTTTGCCGCTTTTTCCCTCCGTCAAAATGAATGTGGTGCGTAAGGCCGTTGCCGTATATTTCTGCGTCGTGCAGGCGATAACACGTAAGTTTTATTTATACATTTTTTTTAGTGTTAAATCGCCGGTGCCAAATTGCGCCGCGTTGATGTACGTCTTCAATGAAAATTTAGTTTCACACGGCTTACATAATTAGAAAATTGAGGCAATTTTTGCGCCTCGAACACCTGTTCCATTTAAACTTGCTCGAGGTTGTTATCGCACGTTGGCGTTCAAATAAAACCCAATTCAGCCCCACAATGAGCGCATCATAATAGAAAAAGGAGCGCTTTCCCGAATTAATTCAGCGACGCGAATAACCAACCAGAAGTACAACCAATTAATTAGCCACGATAAGAATTAAAACACGATTTCACACTCGTGCGTTTAATTAATTCACGTTGCATTTCCAATGCACGCCGGTTCAACACACCCTATCGAATTTCAACGAAAGGAAGTGCATTCCGCAGAAAATCAATTTCGTTCGAGTTTTACTGCTCCGATTTTGCAAATATTCGGCGAAACCGCAGTGCGGTTTCTTGCCCCATGAATGAAGATCTATCTCGGTTGAGATGTGTGACCCGCGAGTCGATTCCCCATTAAATTATTCAGTCGTTAGTAAGCCATTACTAATTAGTGAAATATGCAGATGTAATGTTTACTATAACATGATAAATTCACGCATGTGTTTGTCGAGTCTGTTTACTTTGGGGTTAGGAAAAAACGGGGAATTAAACGCGCTGTGCAGTTCGGTTTTATTGTCCGAGGAACCGTAAAAATTTGGGCGAAACTATTTTCGGGTTTTAATTGCGTCTGCGAGACAAAGGGAACTGGATTCGATCATAAAACCGGATTAATTGATTGACGTGGCTCATAACAATTTTACGCCCGGCCATTGTTGAATTTGAAACGTTTATAAAAAACATTCCTTTAATTTTACCTTTAAACATTTTATTAATAATAAAATTAATTATTTGTTTATGCGAAAATGTCGTAAAACTGGCAATAAAAAAGTTAATTTTTAAATTGAGGCATTTCCTGCTTTCTGTGTCTCTGTTGTAGGGGAGAACGGGCGTGGTTGCCACTGTTTATGCTAAATTTCAATGCGCATTCAAGGATGAGATTTGACCCAGTCAATTTATTCACTATAAAGAGCTCAACCTTGTAAAAGGTCAGGATGTTAATTTTATGTATAAATTGACTGGGCTATATTAGGCCGATTCGCATTCTAGAATGAGCATTGAAATGTAGCATTAATTGGCAGTTTGTCACAAAATAATTATTACAAATAATTGGAATTTAAATCCTATGAACATTATCAGTGCGACTGATGTTTTTATGAAGGTTTTGCTACATGTACTTATTTAAGTATGTCTCAATTAACTTAACCACCACACCGAGTCTCCCCTAATTACTTATGTTAAGTGTTCATCATTTGAAACAAGTTCACCAACAAGAATTCACCGATTAGAAAGTTCACCGCCCCCACAATTTGTCGAAAGGATAATTCACCGATTTTACAATTGCCAAAGATTGAATTATTAAAAATCAAGAAACTTTTTTAATCACATTTATTTATTTCTACTTGTTCTATATATTTTATTATACAGGTTGTATTATATTAAGTGTCCACCATTGGTAACTTTGTTATTATTGGAGTTACAAAGTCAGTTAAATTAGCAAAGAATTAGTGTTTTTTCCACTGATTGCCATAATGAAAGCAAAAAAACAATCTAACGTCAACTGCTCGAGATATTCACGAAAATAACTATCCTTTTTTACCTATTTCGAAGGAATGTTTAATTTTGAGTAAAAAAGTCTTAAAGCACCAGTACCATTAAATTAACTACCAAGAAGTTATAAGCAATTGAAGTTTTTATTTCAATTAACTACAAAAATCACGTAGGCACTGAAACAATTGAAAATGGTAATTATGTATCTAAAGGTTACATTTAACAACAAAAATCAAGTGAGCAATGAAACAGTTGAAAAGTATAATTATTACAACATCAAAAACAGTTGAATGTAAAATAAAAGTTTATAAAGTGGGGGAATTGCGACAAATGAGTATCACGTAACCTAGAAAAACTTTGCGCAGTTGCTTGAAATTTCTTAATGTAATTCTCAATTTATTTGATTTGACCAGTAAATTGTCCATTCGTGATAATACGTTTAACTTCGTTGCCTAGGCACACAAATAACCATTCTTCATCTTCCGTTGTTTCATTGCCTACTTGATTTTTAAATAATTTAATTAATGATATCTATTTGGTGAAAAATTTGTGAATTGTTCATTACAAAAAAAAAGTTATAAAAAAAAACATTTTCGAATGTCAATGAGTGAAATTTGGGTCGTTTTGACCTTTTAAATTACGATTGACCGAATTCATTTCCAAAAAAATAACTTGGTAGATTGAAAAGGAAAATGTTTCTTTAAATTATACAAAAAAAAGATTGTGGTTTCATTTTACCTCTGTTTTACGGTTCAGCAACCGAATTTATTTTCTTATTTGTGTTAAAACAATTTTCTTCTAAAAATAATATTAGTTCGTAATTAAATTTAAACGTTGGAAAGAACATATTTGTTCCAATGACAATAAAATATTTGTAATAATTAAACATTTGCTCCACAAGTTACAAAAACCAGAGACTGGAGATTTTTTCAGGTATTTATTTCCGTCTTTCAAGTTTCAGCGACCATAATTTTTGCGTCTCACTTTTAATAAATTGAGTTCGAATAATTTATTTCTCACAAAACGGTTGGTTTTCAAGTAAATTTAAAATGCCAAAAGGACAGTTTCGTTTAAATCACAAAAACATATTTATCACCGGACTTGAAGTTTTCTTGTTGTCTTCGCTCAGGAAATATTCGAATTTTTAAATTGAGGTCGATTAAATTTAATTCTAAAAAGTAAATTTAATTCGCGTTTCAAATCACGAACGGAAATCTTCAAGTCCGTCTTTGAACTTTTAAATTAAGACCTGAGGAATTCCTTCTCATTTTGGTTGTTTTTGCGCATCGTTTCTGCAGGTAAATACGTAAACAGAGTCGAGTCGAAAAATTCGACGATCTACTTTATTGTTTAATTACGCTTGCAACACAAAAGAAAAAGGAATGCGCAAACATAACGAAATCGTTACACAATTTAGACGTGAAAATGTAAAACAATGCCATTATCGGTTTGTTTAAATACATATTTCGAGTTAACAAATACAGCGCGGAGCAACCTCATAAATGCGAGATTAAGCCGCGCGTTTTATTTTCATTCCACCTGCGACGTGGGAGTAAAAATAAATGCAAAACCCAATATTAAAAATTTATGAAGTGCCCATCTGTATTAGTGATGCGATGCGATCAGAGAATTTATTTCTTGTTCGCGAATAATTGCATAGAAATTTATTGCGGCAATAATGATAATATTAAATGTTTACCGCATTTTTCCGCTAACAGTGACGTGCATACAAAACAACGTCGGCAAATAAAAGGGGCCATAAAAATTCCTCGCGCTGATAATCCGGGAAATCCACTTTCTGTTCGATTTCGACTTAATTTAATTTAAAAAATCAATTTCACAACCCAAATTGAATTAATTGGGGCGTCTTATTTAGCCGATAAAAATAGACTTAATTGGTTCGCGGTAATTGCCGATTTTTAACGAAAACTTTTTTCATTTATTTTCATTTCCAACCGAATAAACAAGTCGCTGTCTAAACTTTCTTGTCCTTGCATTTTTTTTTAAATCGGGGTTTTAAATTTTTAAAATAAGTTTGTTTGGGAGGCTTATAAATGTTTTGGTAAGGTGTCTACCAAAATATTTAATCGCTGCTTTATCAATTGATAAAGCCGTATCTGACGTTCCCCACTGACACAGTTTGTGTTATTTAAAAATGCGGGACAGACCTTGCGCTGCGCTGCTTTTATCTTCCCAATCGACTAAACGTTTGATATTCGTGAAATTGCCTTGAAGTGCAGTGCGGTCGCACTGATGGCATTTTTAATTGATAAAATTGCTTAACATGGCTTTTATTGAATCGGAAATTTACTGCTTTTTGATGAAGCGATTGCAAACAATGATGAAACGTTTTTTTAATTTTCAACATTCTTTACATTTTTTCATACTTTTTTTTTGCTCGACTTTCTTTTTCAAAATTTGCAAACTGATGACAACTGGATGACAGTTGTTATTGAGATTACAGTAATTTTATTCAAATTTTAAGTATTTGGGAACGAGCAGGTAGGGTGAACGTACCAATTGTCTGGCCACTACCTGTTTGCAGCTTTTTTTGATAGATTTGAGATTTTATGTTTCAATTTGATTTGGAAATCACATTATTTTGATTTTGACTGATCTTTTTTTTTTACTAAATAACATGGTTAGGGACCTTTTAAATGGAGATCAGTAAGTGAGATCGAAAGTTCATCCATTCTTATCAGAAATGGCACAAATGGTACAAAATCTCTACAATGTCACTTAGGGACTTTTTGCATAGATATTTTTGTTGAACGCTTGACATACTTATTATGCATGGCTTATTAAGGATGCTGCATCATTTTAAATTATAAAAGAAACAATATAACATAAAAACATAAACTTAATTAATAAATAGCAATTTTTTTTCAATTAACATAACTTAAAATTTGATTTAAATTAACATTTAACTTAAAACTATAAATAACAACTATAAGAACATTTTAAAATAAATTATAATTTTAATTTTATTTCATAATATCGTGACAAAACATTTGGAAGGCTTCAAAATTATCGCTATTCATTAATTTATAATAAACCCCATCAAAGTTTAACTTATTTTGGGGTTCGTTATATTTAACATAATTGTTGATCCTATGATGGATGTCATCAGTTGCACCACAAATTTCACAAAGAGGATTTGGTTTTATTTTAAATCGAAAGATGTATGCATTTAATTTCCCATGACCCGTTATGAATTGTATTATGTAAGAAACTGGTTGAAATGTAGTATTTTGTGTTCTGTGATTAACTGTAGTAAAGAATTTTGTGGTAGATGCTTTGTTTGTGTTTATCCAAATTGTGTTCCCCTCTTCATTAATTTTTTTTTTCAAATTTTGTTTTATTGTATATAGTGTACATTTATCAAATGAAATGATAAGATGAGAATTAATTATTAAAGATGATAAATTTAACAAATGAATTTTAATTTCATCATTTATTTTTTGAATATGAAATTTTAGAGTGATTGATGAAGAATTTTTTATTATATGAAGGGATTGCTTGTTGTTTTGAATTTGTTGGTTTGTCGACTATATGTTTTTTAGTCGTTTAATCGTTCCAAAATAATTTAAAATGATTACAAATGAATGATTATTGTATCGTTTAATGTGAAGTATGTATGTTAAAATTCCATTTAGTATGTATAATTTTGTGAATAAGTATTGTATTTTATATTGTTTTTTATAATTTTATTGTGTCTTTAATTTTAAAGTTTAAAATACAGCATTGCTAATTTTTTTTTTATAATGCACGACTATTCAATTTCACTTAAATGGCCGAGAACAGGTGCATTTACCCTACAACTACGGGTTGTAGTTTAAAGTTTTCAGAAATAGTTTCCCTAGGTTCAAATTATGCAACTTTGAGTGCGTTTTATTATCATTAAAAGTTTCCATTGAAATGGTGTGATATTTTAAATTCTTTTCAAAGTAAATAAAGAATTTCGAACAGAAATAACAGACAAGTTTTATGCATTTGTAGTCCCATTTCAATAGCGGCCAAAATTGCTCCGAATATTGGAAGTATCCGTCGTTATTTTCAAGATGTTTGTAAATAAGGATATCAAGTTCTGAACGACGTTATAAACGCAATTTATTACGTGCGATGCAAAATTGTTTTTAAAATTCGGCTCCCGTTGAGATCCGTTCCAACAAATTGGGCCGATTTAAATTCACATTCCAAAATTAATTAGCGTCGCATAAAAGCGACTCATTAAATCGACGAATTAATTTGAGTTCATTAAAATAAAATAGAAATAGATAATTTATTGGCTGGAAATTAAAAATTAAGTCGGTCACTGCATTCATTAACGAAAAGTAAATTAAAACGGCGCTTAATTTTAATTGGGATGCACCGGGATGAAGCGCGGATGAAACATAACATTAAGAGGTTAAACAGTTTCATTGCAAGCTTTACAGGCGCTCATTAAACGTAATGCGAATTAAAATGCATCGTAAATAAAATTCCGCGTTAATTCGGTTATCTCGTCATCGACGTCCATTCACTGCCGGGCCCGAAATTGAAACAAATCTGAAACGCAGGAAACGGGTGATATCAGACATAATAATAACTGGATTTAATCTTTACAATTAATCCGATAAATCTTTATTTCTAACTAGAGATATTACAGTATTGTTCGATTTAGGTACATTTGCTTAACGATAACATAAGTAGTAACTAGAATAAATAAAATAACTCATTAAGAGAAGAAGAAAGCGAAGCTGTACCAAGAACACTAGCAACGTTGCCTCTCTGTATAGCCAAACTTATTCGTTGCTTCAAATATGTTTTGGCTTGAGGAATTCCCGTTGTTTAGAACAATACGCCTCCCCAAATCTTCAAGGAGAGAAAGGGTATCAGCACTACAAGGACCCAAAGTTTCCACAGCGAAGGCGACGAAAAAATAATCATCAGAATTTGACTTATTTTTTTTTTCTTAAGATTTTCTACCAAGTGTGCAGCAGATCTTACAGAAAATGAAAAATCAGTCAAATGAAAAGGGGCAAGTGTATCCGTACAAGCAAAATCCCAAACTAAAGATTTACCTACTTTCCATGGAATAACTGTAATACCATCTGGACGTTTGCCATCATCCCTCAAAATACCATTAGGTTCAAGGATACAAGGGATATTGGCAGAAGAGAAAGCACGTTTAATAATGTCATTAATACAGCTGTGACGAGAGAGTCTACCAGCACTTTTAATGCACGATAAACCACGATGACCCTTACGAGTTTACAGAAGAACCGCACGAGCAGATATGTGGATGACAGAAATTGATGCCCAATCTAAGTGAAATTGCAATTTGTAAAAAGTTTTTTTCTAAAAGAGAACCTTATTTACAAGATGGAAGAGCTTGAAGCCAAGTTCCAGATTCAAGTTCAGATCCAGCTAATAAGATAGCTTGTGTGATATTTGAGGAAAATAATAAATTTTAAAATATTTTCTCACAGATAGGTAAGTCCCAATTTCTTTGCATAGAAAGCTCTTTTGAAAGTAAAGACGAATTAGAAATTTCCTTCCGATAATCATCAGCCTCGTTAAGGGATGTAATTTCAAAATTAAAAAAACTAGAAGGTAGAATGGACATAATAAGTTCAGAATTAGAAAATATAGAAGACAAAAAGGCAGACGAGGAAATATCAATTATAGACCTTATACATAATCCACCAAAACAGATTGGTAATTTGGCTTCGAGTCCAAGATCTTATTGTAAATTTAATATTCAAAATCCACCAGCACTTTTAATGCACGATAAACCATGATGACCCAACGAGTCTACAGAAGAACCGCACGAGCAGATATGAGGATGGCAGAAATTGATGCCCAATCCAAGTGAAATTGCAATTTGTAAAAAGTTTTTTTTCTAAAAGAGTACCTAATTTACAAGATGGAAGAACTTCAAGCCAAGCTCCAAATTCAAGTTCAGATCCAGCTAATAAGATAGCTTTTTGTGTGATATTTGAGGAAGATAATAAATTTTGAAATATTTTCTCACAGATAGGTAAGTCCCAATTTCTTTGCATAGAAAGCTCTTTTGGAAGTAAAGACGAATTAGAAATTTCCTTCCAATAATCAACAGCCTCGTTAAGGGATGTAATTTCAAAATTAGAAAAACTAGAAGGTAGAATTGACATAACAAGTTCAGAATTAGAAAATTTAATGATAATAATATCATCGTCATCACTAATTGTTCATTCATTTCATTGATTGCACTTTTCAATATTCTCTTTTGAATATTTAGACTAATTGTACGTTTATGACTTCACTTAGATTTTCTGTTTCCTTTCTACACATTTCCTGCACAACGCTAAGAGGAATATGTTTTTTTTTTTAATCGCATAAACCGTTGATTTTTCAATCCCGTACTTTCGTGAAATATTCATTACACAGACTCCCGTTTTCCAACCTTTGATAATATTAGTTTTGTACGATAAAGTTAACACTTTTCGTTTCATATTTAACAAGCTACTGCTGAATCGGTTTGTCAGAGGATGGAAACTAAACCAGGGAATCGAGATTGAGCTTCCTCACTCTATAGAACCTTTTGTGTAAAATTTTTACTGTTCGCTGTTGTGGATCGTTCATATAACCGAGCGCCTACTGTAATATATTATTTAAAGAGCATATAATGCAAGTCAAATACGACCTTTTATCTTCGATTTTAGGCAATTTTATTAGTTTCATTTATTGAAATTTTTAATAATAAATAATAAATTTTGAAATATTTTCTCACAGTAAGTCCCAATTTCTTTGCATAGAAAGCTCTTTTGGAAGTAAAGACGAATTAAAATGCATCGTAAATAAAATTCCGCGTTAATTAGGTTATCTCGTCATCGACCGACGCGACGTCCATTCACTGCCGGGCCCGAAATTAAAATAAATTATAAAATACTGAAACACAGGAAACGGGTGATATCAGATACGGTGCGCCCATTAGACATAATAATAACTGGATTTAATCTTTACAATTAATCCGATTGTGTAATTAGTCTGGGGTTCCTAAACGTGCGATTGGTTCCGTCCTTTTTGCACTGCCAAAATCGAGGCGTAAGTTGCGTGCCTGCGATCGCTTCATGTCAGTGTGTGAGTCATTTTAACACTTGCGGCCAGTGATTAATTATTCATATCTTGATATCAGTTGTAATCGTAAAATCAACATTTGCATACGCGCATCCATTGTCTGTCGTGATTTATTTGGTCGCGAAAATTCGGCACGCACTATTCTTTTTTTTGCGCCGGATCGCCGACATTGTACTTGTTAAAATATACAAGCGTTTTATTCATTACGCTCGTAAAAGAAAAAACCTTCGGATATTTGGCGAGTGCAAACACTTTTATAAGACACAAGTAAAAAATACCTGTCTGGCGCCACTAAACAAACTCGCATTGCGGAATCAAATTTCGAGATTCGTAACTCCATCAATCAAACACTGACCTTCACGGTATTAAAGTATATACGCTACGTACCCGCGTCCGCCAGCCGCTCAACGATTTATTTTATCAATTAAGCCGAGTGGTTAAATATAGACGCCGCATCAGCTGATCGCTGTTTTCCGAGGTTTGGAAAAAAATCGCTCTTGAGAGGTCATATTTTGGCCGACAGTGTATATTTCCCGCCTGTCCAAAAATGTTTACAGTGATCCCTCGATAATCCGGATTGAATTTTTTTATATAATTCGAAATTTACGATTTTGGTAAACCGGATTTTCAGTTTGCTCCTCCACTGGTCAAATTATTGGATTATGGAAGATTATGGAAAGCAAACTATAATAAAGCCAGTTTGCATCAGTTTGGATTAAAACGACTGTTAACGTGTCACTTCAACACTACTCTGTAATTTTAAACTTGTTGCACCATTGCCACTTACCACAAACTTAGTTAAGTTGAAGTAATATATGGCAACATTGCACTTTCTTTGTTTTTATATGTTTAATTAAATTCAATTAATTCACTGGAACAATATTAGTAGGTACATTTTACTTTTTGATTCCCAAGTGATTTTTATAAGTTGTTGGTAGCAACTAAACTTTGAAAAAACAATTTACTGTCTTGATAAATATTTAAATACATTTTTTTATATCAAATAAAACATTCACACCATTGCACCACTTCAATTGTAATTGGCATTTACTGCAAATTTAGTTAAGTAGAAGAAATAAATGGCAACACTGCACCTTATTCTGTTCCACAAATACTTAACCTCACTTTACGAAAGCACGTGAGTTTGCTATTTAAGTGGCCCAAAATTCACAAAAACAATCGTTCCATATTTTTGAAGATCTATTGCAAGAATTCTGGTGTTACTTCATAATATTCTTGTACAATTATTTTTTATAGCCCTTGAAGAATGTGAAAAGGGATTGTATTTTTCAGCAGTCCAAACAAAAGGTACTCTAAAAGAATAAGATCACAGAATCCCGTTAACGTGAAATTTTCAAATTCCTATTTTTCTGATAATTTAACATTGAATTGCAACACCGCAAACAAATGGTTTAGGTTAGGTAACTTGACACTTAAGGAACATAGTAGGGGAGACTGGGGTTAGTTGATACATGTTTCACTTGTGATTTTTTTCTTCTTTTTTAATGTAGCAGTTGGAGACTGCACTTTTAACCACAGTCTCCCCTAAACCTAGAAGAGCGTAGTTTAACAAAACTAGCACCTAAAGTATTAAAGTTTCCCTTAAGAAGTGCTATAGTAGAATATGGGACACTTACGATTTTAAGGGAAGCTTGAACTTTGATTTAAGTGACTTTTTATCTGTTCAATTAATAAATGTTTTAATTAATCCGTTTTATTGAGACTGGACTGTAAATGTTAGAAACCTTTGTTTTTTATTTTGAAGAATTAGTCTTTGAGGAATCAGCACTTCAAAGTTTAAAATTTTTAAACACTAATTTGTGCCACCTGAAGCAAATTCCATTCACACTTTTATTTCGTACAGTCATGGAAATAAATACATAGTAAAACAATTTGCAATTCTGGCAATAATAATAGTCTTACATTGTAGTATTCTTGAAAATACCCAGAAGAAGTAAGACCCACAAAAATGGTTGAATATGTCATTACTCAAACGCCACAATTTTTTCAATTCAACAACTTTAATTTTGTGTATTTAGTTAAACCGAAACTGAAAATTCAAAAATCCCTACAATAATTTCAATGCCACATAAGATTAATTCAAATTTATGAACACTATTTAAAAAAAAAATTATATTGCATGCGCACTGTCTTTTCTGCGCATGCGTAGTGATTGTTTTACATCACAAGTGAGGAAATCTTTGACTTTCATCACTAGTGAAGGAAAGGGCAACTTTATTTTTCAAATCAAGTGACAAAAAGTCACTTTTACATTATTGAGTTTAAATTCGGTTTCTAAAAAATTTTATTCGCTTGTATCTTGTTAACTTTACCTTTTCGTAATAAAAGCAATTGAAACCATGAATTCCTTTGATCGGATCGAGTTCAAGGCCCTTGTTAGATTCGTCACGCAATTTTTCGCAATTTTGAACCGGCGCCCACTTTCTAAGTTCCCCAAAACGGGCGGATTTAAATGCGATTTAGTCGCGCGAATATAGACCTACCGGTTTGGAAATTAGTTTCTCAGCTGGTGGCCGAATTTAAAAAGTTTTTCCAATAAAGTCCCGGACGCGCGGACAAAAACGAACTGCACTGGGCCGTAAATATTCCGGGCGGTTTATTTATTTTCGTAGCTGTTTTACCTGCGAAACGCCGAGGGGTTAACGTCCGCGAATCCCACCCTCCGAAGAAAGCGATGCTTTCGCGAGGATTTAAATATTGAATAACCGATAACGGAGTTGGAAGTTCAAGGCGATAAATTCATTTCTATTTATGTTGCAGTTAATTGGGTTATTATTTTTCGAGTTTTTTACCACTGGCTCCTCACGAAAAAAGTCGCACCGTATATGGCCAACCTATATGCATAACAACTTTCTCTTTCCTCTGATTTACGCGTAATCAAATACAAGACCGGTAGCTTTAATAAACAAATTTCGGTCCCCGTTAAAATACCACGGACCACCGAGCGAGGAGTTTATTTATTCGGCCGGTTTACAGCGGCCGTTCAATCATTTAATTATTTTTTTCTTGATTTACGGCCTAATAATTACTCGAAGCGATCGACTGTTTTCGCTTGTTGTTTTCGAAGCCGGAATTTGTGTGTAAACACAAATTAACCCTTCAGTAGGCGCCTGTTATCTCGTTACACGAGTAGGCGCGTGGATTACATATGTAATTTATTTTGATTATTTCCTTCATGCACATAAAAAGTCCCAGTCACCATGGTTTTCCTCAGTTTTATAGCGATTAAATTTTGACGTTTCAAACGTGTCAAAATTTACCAGATTAAATTTTGACGTCTCAAAGGTGTCAAAATTTACCCGATTAAATTTTGACGTTTAATAGCTTCTAATTTTTTTTTGCAATCATTATCAAAGATTCCTCGACAAGTAAATAAATAATTTGTTGTAAAATCTATTTATTCAAATTAATAATCAGGAAATAATCATGCCGAATACCCCGCGTGCATGAAAATAGCCTGATTAAATTTTTACGTTTTTGTCGCAATGTTTTGCCGTAAAGAAATATTTCTCGTGAATTTTCCACCCAAAATCCCTCGTGCTGCGCACTCGAGATTTTGTTACGTGGCAAATTTGCTCGACATTTTTAGGGAAAACATTTTGACAGTAACGTCAAAATTTAATCGGCTATTTTGATGCACTTGTGATATTACTGTTGATTATTTATTATTGTGTTAACAAAATATTTTGTTATTATTTGTTTTCAGGTAATGATACTTTAATACCTTTTATAACGTGCAAAAAACAATTTTTGCCTTGAAATAAATTTATAACCGTTGAACATAATAGTATATTATTATACAAGTTTTATAAGACGATCTATTGTCGCACGAATAAGTTTGGGGTACGACGAGCGAAGCGAGGAGTGCTCCAATGTCATGAGTGCGACAATACGTCTTATAAACGCGTGTAATATACTATTGTTTCTACTTTGGCGCTCTCAGTTTCATGAAAATTTGAAAATTGTGCTTTCTAAATATTCTAGAGATTTTTAGGATTAGGTACTGCTTGGGTTGGTAATTTGTCATGTGTCATATGTCAACTAAAACTTCGAATTTAAAATCTCGAGTTTGATATTTTTGTGAAGAATTCATGGAAGAATTAAGCTGCACACTTGGCTTGACCTTGACAGGAGCTCGGTAGAGATGCCCGACGCCGGCCAGCGTGCTATTACAGCAATACCAACGTAATTATTATCAAAAAAAACACCAAAAAGCCGTGTCACAAAAAGTTCCTTTGTGACACTGCTTTCAGTTTCACAAAAACTCGCTTATGATACCAAAGTAGAAAAATACAATTAGAACTCTCCAAAATGGCAACGTTTACGTAGCAGCGACGGAAAATATAAATAATAACAAACTTACAAAAAATATATGATCACTTTATTTATGAAACAAGATTCCTATAACTATTACAAATAAGTTTTCGTACCAAAATTAAAAAACAAAATACCCTTACCTATAAAAAAAAATGGATGAAGTTACAGTAACATTTCCAACCTGTATTCTCGACACAACTCACACAAATGTTTAACAAATGGTCTTTACACATCCAATTATTACATATTTTTCACCATCTTCTTGTAGATTTATTCCTAACTCGACCACATTTATAACAACGTCCTAAAGGTCCTCGTCGTTCTTGAGGCACTGCCATTGATCTTGATGGTTGACCTGAAAGAATCTTTGCACGTCTTTGTAATTTGACTGGTAATTGCAGAATTTCACTTCTTTGAATTTGTCATATTATTTTTTCCAATAAAAAAATTATCTATTGATGTTCCAGCACTTTCTTCTACTTCATTATTTTCTTCTTCGTCGTCTGTATTTTCTTGTTCACCTGCCAAATCCTGATCACTTATTGTTATAATACCTATTTTCTTTTAATTGATATTCTTCTTCCTCCAGGTCAGAAAGTTTTTTTTCTGAACTGATTTCACTCAACCATGAATTTTACAGCCAAAAATCAACAATCGCGATCTGGTGTGCAACGTACTAAACTTGTCGACGATTCTGGTGTTAGTGTATCAATGTCGAAATATATGAATCTCCAGTTGATGTACATTTATTTTTGTTACGCTCGAGATGAATAATTAAAATTTATGCTGAATAGTATGATATAGTTCGATCTCGATAATCCGGCCAAGTTTCAATCCGGATTTGATAGTACTCGGTAATTGTGACCTGGTTCTTAGACGTCTCCGTCATTTAAGAAGTCTTAATTTGCCTGAACGAGCCCTACACGATGTTGTTGAAGATAAAGATTGAAAGAAACGGAAATGAACCAGGAAAGAATGAAGCAAACAACAATTACAAAGTACTTCACAAAATAATATAAAATTTAATAAGTATGCTTCTGTTTTAAATAATTTTTGTTTATGTACTATTTTCTAGTTACTTTATATTAAATATTTTTCTTTTCAACCAATAAACTGTCTCGCTTTAGCAATCCGAATTATTTACTTATTCGCATCACCGCGTTTTTAATTAGTCCGGATTATCTAGGCCTCACTGTATTGTAATAAAATATTGCGCAGACTATCAATACAGTAAAATTTATAGCCAAGTAGACAAACAACAATCGGCATATACGGATATTTCTGTTATTAGTGAATCAACACAATCGAAGGAAAATATATCTCCTTATCTGATTTACGTTTATTTTTGTTAAGCTTAAAATAACTGTGTAGAGTTGTCAATAGTGAATACTTCACTGAAATCTCCAAAACAAGCTAAAATAATCACGCGGTTAGGCGCGTGGATTACATATTGTAACCCAGTTGTATAAAATATTTTTTTCGCTACGTAGGTGTTAAGAAAAAAATTTCTTAATGAAATAATCTTGTAGAACAGGCTTTTTTAGGAAGTTACTGAAAAAATTGTTGATATGTCATAAGTAAAACAAAACTAGCATTGAAAATAAGAACACTGGATTACATATGTAATCCCCGCGCCCACTCTAGGGTTAAGAGAAAAAACGGGCGTCAATTTGTAATTTCCTAGGCGCGTCTCAAGGCTTGTTTTTCCGAGTTATTTATGATTTTCTGTCTAGCATCAGCCATTTACAGTAATTATTTCATGTTCCATTATAAGGTGCACGTCGGTATAAATCATCCGCAGTTTAAATCGCGCTGCGGCAATCAATCAGCGAACTTTCTTCCAGTGTTGAAAATTCCCCGGCAATAATTAAATATCCGAGAAAACGTCCGCAGACGTGTAATTAAACGAAAAGGTCGCGCGTCCAATTGAATATCACCTATCCGCGCCGGGTGAGAATAAAAGGAAAAATATTGGAGAACCGTGACCGCAAAACCAGTTCTTATTATGCGAGATTATGCAATATATCTTCCGATTTTTTTCGCCCGTCGTGGAAAATATCATTGAACTGAATAATTATTGCGATTACAATGTGACAGTTATGAATCGAAAATTTTATCCGCGCGACAGAATTACTAAATCATTTAGCTGAGAATAAGAATGCCTGGTCCCATCCGCGCGAATTTATTAGCAGTTCAAACTGAGAGTGCTTGTAAGCGATCGATCGATCGAGATGCTACAATAACGAGCGAGAGTTCGACAACTAGGAATTGGGCCCAATCAATTACACGAAAATTAATACGACGGGCAAATTAATATGTGATCATCTGAAGTGCAATCGTGCGGAATTTTCATCAAGTCATTTTCAATTCGGAACTAACTGCATATCAAGTTGGAATGAAAGTTTCATGATGCATAATGTAAATCAGTGAGGAATGTGAATTACAATTTTTAAATTGCATTTTTTCTTAATCTCAAGTGTTTGCTGATAGCCTTAATTTTGTGTTTTTCTTTAACTTCATTCATAATTGCATATTTAAATTCGACGATAAAATTGGGTCAATTTTACTGTAACAAACAATTTTTAAATCAACCATACAGGTTGATTTTTGTTTAGTGTTCGCAATTGGTAACTCTGTTGGAGTTGCAAAGGCGGTTAAATTAGCAATGAGTTGTTGAAAGCAAAACAATAATCAAAATTTAATTTTTATAATTTTTTTTACCACATACAGTAAAACCTCGGTAAAACGTGATAATGAGTGGATGATGTAGTGACGGTTAACTGATATGCACAATTTACTGAAATAACATCTAAAACGTATTAACATGTTAGACAAAGATTTATATAATTTATACATTTTTATTTACTATTTGAAATAGTTTGCAACACGAGTCTGTTTTTTGTTTTTATTCATGTAGTATCACTTTCCGCGTTATTAATTAATTCTTTTTTTTGCATTAATGTTTTACGTTTAGCTCCTGGCATGATGAAATTAGTGAGTGATTATAAATAAAATAAAGTAGTTGTACTGTTTTTGAATGCTTATGCGAATTCTAAGAAAAGGGCCTGGGAATTATTCCATTCATGCCGGTTTACTGAGCAAAAATACCTCATAAAGACTGTTTGTGAACGGTTAACTGAGTCGATCGATAAACACTGATGCACGTTTGGTCGAGGTTCTACTGTATTTCGAAGAAATATTTAAATCTGAATCAAAAAGTCTTAATTCACTAAACCATTAAATTAACTATCTAAAAGTTACAAGTAATTTTAAATTGTCATTACAATTAATTGCAAAAATCAAGTAGGCAATGAAATTGTTGAAAATTATAATTCTTGAAACATGGAATAAATCTGACAGTGATTAAAGAAAACGTCGAAATGTGCAGTGAAGTAATTCATTCACGGAAAGCTACATTTTACAATCACTTCAATTCAACGAATACTAATAAAGTTATCAATGGTGAACACTTAATAGAAATAAACAACAGATAGTTTATTCTGAATGTGCAGAATATCCATTCTCTTGAAAATAATACTTTTCGTAGGAAGTAACAAACAATTTTTAAAGTAAAGTTAAATAAGAATATTGATTAACATGTTCATTGTTTCAATAACTGTTAAATTTGCTGCAATTAAACAACTTAACTTCAACGACTGTAATTACAGACATTTGTGACGCATGATACTTTGATTTAATTGAAGCTGCGAGATCAAAAATTTTAATTTTTAGATTCCTCTCTTTTATTTTACTTAAGAAAAACAATATCTACTTTTGGAATAATTCAAAAATTTTATAAAAAACACACTGTATAATTTGATAGTTACATTTTTACGACGCCTTTAAATTCCCAAATTCCAATTTCAATTTTACAAATAATTTATCAATTTTTTCCAGTTTCTGACCATTTTCCTGAAATTTGTTGCAAGTTAAGTGCTCCCATGAAAGTCACAATAACTTAATAGTGGACCGCAGTAAATTTCATCAGATTATATTTTATGTGCTGCTCAACTGCAATTATATTGGAGACACATAAATTACTTAAAGCGTGGCTCAATTTAAAGTCAATCTTCGACCCAAGCGTAAATCACAATGCAGGCAAACATTTGCAATCTTGCAGGACGATTGTGCTTCACTCAATCAATTATGTGCTTGGATTAAATTTAAATTTTTTCCGCCAAGTGTTACCAGGAAGTCTTTTTCAAGAGTTGAGGGGACCGCACGTGCGATTGGCTCCCACTTTTCTGGAACTGAAAACTGCACGCGTCACATTCCCATAAAGAAACGCTTTTAACGGGAAACAGAATTGCAAAAGTCACCTTGGATGGTCTCCAAAATAATAAAATGCACGAATAGGTAACACATGGTTTTCTTATGTAACGTCGAACGTGCGAAATTTAGAGAATGTTGGTAATGCGTGAAGAGGCTATTTTTGGGTTTTGAAAAATAATTCCGTCCCCAATAAAATTCCCAAAAGCTAAATAAATAAATCCCCAAAAATAAAAGGAGAGTAGATAACCACTGACCCAGAGGCGGATGTTCACTTCAACATGTGGAAGATCAGTTTATTTATGAATGAACGTGACTGGAATTCGTGAAAGTTTTTTTTGACAGTTTTCTTGTTATTCAGCAGTTAAAACTGCACGATTTTCAAGGAAGCTTTTTTAACCCTAGAGTGGGCGCGTGGATTACATATGTAATCCAGTTGTTCTTATTTCCAATGCTATTTTTGTTTTGCTTATGACACATCAACAATCTTTTCAGTAACTTCCTAAAAGAGACTATTCTACAGGATTATTTCATCAACCATTTTTTTCTTATCACCTATGTGGCGAAAAAAATACTTTATCCAACTGGATTACAATATGTTTGAGATTTTAGTGGAGTATTAACATCTACACAGTTATATTAAGGTTAACAAAAATAAACTTAAATCAGAAAAGGAGGTACAGTCGAACTCCTCTATAGTGACCTCCTCTATAATGATTTTTTCTCTGTGGTGATGTTTTTGTTTGGAACGTGCATTTTTGCACGTTTTGCATATAAAAATAGATCTATATTATGATGTTAAGTGATTATTCTTAGAAGAATTTCTTGCAAATTCCTTACTTATGGGAATTTCCATTTTTAAAAATACTGCTGTGCAATCAACTTTGGACAGATTTTTTCATCAATAAGTACGTTATGTAAGTATTCAATTACATATGATGAAAATCTGTATTGTTTATTAATAACTGTGTATTTCTAAATAAACAAATATTTTTTTAAACATAATAAATCTTAATTTTTTGTTTCATTTTGCATATCGATTGGTTTTTAAATTGTCTGCCAAAACTGTAAAATTATACGTGAATTCTATATAGTGACGTTTCTTTATAGTGATGTTTTTCCATGGCTTTTCGAACGTCACTATAGAGGAGTACGACTGTATATTTTCCTTTGATTGTGTTGATTCACTAATAACAGAAATATCCTTATATGCCGATAGTTGTTTGTCTACTTGGCTATAAATTTTACTGTATTGATAGTCTGCGCAATATTTTATTACAATACAGTGAGACCTCGGTAATCCGGACTAATTAAAAAAGCGGTGATGCGAATAAGTAAATAATTCGGATTACTAAAGCGAGACAGTTTTTTTTGTTGAAAAGACAAATATTTATTACAAAATAACTAGAAAATAGTACATAAACAAAAATTATTTAAAACAGAAGAATACTTATTAAATTTTATATTATTTTGTGAAGTACTTTGTAATTGTTGTTTGCTTGATCCTTTCTTGGTTCATTTCCGTTTCTTTCAATCTTTATCTTCAAGAACATCGTGTAGGGCTCGTTCAGGCAAATTAAGACTTCTTAAATGACGGAGACGTCTAAGAACCAGGTCACAATTACCGAGTACTATCAAATCCGGTTTGAAACTTGTCCGGAAACGTAAGTGCAGAACCTCGTGGGATCTGGACGTCTCTGCTTCCCTCCACACTATCTATCGATGTGCCATTATACCGATTGCCAGTCATGGTGCTGAGATGTGGCAGCACAGACTTCGGTTGGTGAAGGTACGGCGAAAGATTGTTTCCATCTACGGACTTTGCTGTAGAGCTATATGTAAAGGCTACAGCTCCCTATCCAATGATGCTGCGGGTGTCTTGGCCGGGATTCCTCCGTTGGACCTGGAGATCCAAAAGAGGACTTGTCTCCGAAGTCTTTGCAGATTTGGATCTGCTCCGTTTGAGGACGATGTCCTTCTTAGCGTCGACTTCCCTAGCTGCGCTCATGCTAGTGAATATTTAACGTTACGGATTCAAGACCGGTGGCAGGAGCGATGGGATGTCTCTACCAAGGGGCGGATTACCCAGCGCTTCCTTCCACTGGTACCAAATGCTGCTCGTTACCTATCCTTTATTACAACGCAGCTACTCTCCGGTCATGGTAACTTTGCCGTCCACCTGTGTGTCCTACGGAAGTGGACGACCCAGCCCATCGCCTTTTTACATGCCCTCTTTTCAATGAAGCCCGAATTGATCTGCAGGTTGTACTCCAACCTTGGCCCCCGCCAGCGGAACGCCTGTTCCTGGTGGACCAGGCCTTACTTCGACCATTTACGGTGGCCATTGAATGACTTGCCGGCCACTTGCGACATTGCCTACTACCTGGAAGCGCTGATGGTACCACTTTAAAGATGACTTGACCTGCAACACACTCATTGCACCTTCAAGAAGCCCTGGTGCCATCATACTACTACTCTCCTACCCAGAGGACTGCCCTTTCCGTTTTTGATGGACAACCCAGCCATAATTTATTATAATACTTTTTACTAGCTTTACATCTATATATTTAAGTTTCTTCTCATTTTTGTAATCCTTATTTTCTGTCTTTGAGTGTCCAATTTGATGCTACAATTTTTGCAAATACATGCGCCGCTTGGCGCCTTTTTTGTTGTCCGGATTATCGAAGTCGCACTGTATTATACTATTCAGCGTAAATTTTAATTATTCATCTCGAGCC
The DNA here is from genome assembly GCA_949768715.1 of Dascillus cervinus. Classification (NCBI taxonomy): domain Eukaryota; kingdom Metazoa; phylum Arthropoda; class Insecta; order Coleoptera; family Dascillidae; genus Dascillus; species Dascillus cervinus. The sequence goes on along the minus strand of OX458317.1, from coordinate 33,401,427 downwards.
GAACAAAAATAAACGTAGATCAAATGGAGGTACTTATATTTCGACATTTATACAGTAATACCAGAATGTCGACAAGTTTAGTACGTTGCACACCATATCGGGATTGTTGATTTTTTGCTGTAAAATTCGTGGTTGAGTGAAATCAGTTCAGAAGAAAAACTTTCTGAACTGGATGAAGAAGAATATCAATTGAAAGAAAGTAGATATTATAACAACAAGTGATCAGGATTTGGCAGGTGAACAAGAAAATACAGACGACGAAGAAGAAAATAATGAAGTAGAAGAAAGTGCTAGAACATCAATAGATCATTTTGTTGTTGGAAAAGATAATGTGACAAATTCAAAGAAGTGAAATTTTGCAATTACCAGTCGAATTTCAAAGACATGCAAAGATTCTGTTAGGTCTACCATCAAAATCAACGGCAGTGTCTCAAGATCGACGAGGACCTTTAGGACGTTGTTATAAATGTGGTCGAGTTAGGAATAAATCTACAAGAAGATGGTGTAAAATATGTATTAATTGGATGTGTGAAGACCATTTGTTAGACATTTGTGTGAGTTGTGTCGAAAATACAGGTTGAAATGTTACTGTAACTTCATCCATTTTTTTTTATAGGTAGAGGTATTTTGTTCCTTAATTTTGGTACGAAAACTTATTTGTAATAGTTATAGGAATCTTGTTTCATAAATAAAGTGATCATATATTTTTTGTAAGTATGTTATTATTTATATTTTCCGTCGCTGCTACGTAAGCGTTGCCATTTTGGAGAGTTCTAATTTAATTTATGTTAAACGGTTATAAATTTACTTCAAGGCAAAACTTTTTTTTACACAGAGTATTAAAGTATCATTACCATAAAAAAAATAACAACATGTTTTTTGTAACAAAATAACAGGCGCCTACTGAAGGGTTAAAAGCGCAAGCTGCTGGCGTTTGGTGACAAAACGGACCTGAACGCGCATCTCGCATGAAAAAGGCAATTGGCTGAATTTATGTACAGCAGACTGGGTTAATGGATGATAAAGATCAACTAATAGACTATAATAGAACTGCGATTAGACCGGCCATCAAGCGGTCGTCTATTTTCTGCATCTGTCGCGGCCAAAATATTTACTTTTCGAATGCAGCGATTTTTTTTAATCGCCGTCCAGTTAGTTACGGCAGCGGACCTTTCACAGCGGATTTACGTTCACTTTAGAACGCAAATATCAATGAGGAAATGACTAGAAATAGGATCGAGTCTGTAAACCTTGAACTTGGCGCGTTCGTGCTAAATGTTATTTGTAAAGCACACACTAGAAATTCCTCCGTTTCAAAGACTGCATTTTAACATGTGTTACGTCGATCTTATTGAAATATCAAACAAAATTCATGCGCGATTTTTTGCCGCTTATTTACGTTCGCGGAACGCCGGGGGGAAGCGCGAGTCACGCAAGAGAATAAAAAGTAATGAACAACGGATCACGGTTTAATGGGTGAAGAGTCGCGTTATAAAAACCTGTGTGGTTGGATACTCGTTTTTGGCAACGAGCATTTTCGCGAACATCACTTGACGACTCGTTTGTTTACACTGTCTCGATGACCGCAAAGTTAACAGAGGTAAAGTGACTAATGGACGACAGGACGGACACTCAATTTTATTCGCAATTAAAGCCAAATAAAACCCTTTTAGAGGGTGACGTGGCGTTCGCAGTTTCCGGGATTAATTTTTTGCCGAATGAAGATGGCCTCTTGCTTGGATCGATTTTCTCATTTCGTTTTGATGTTGATGTCACCAATGGTCTTGCAATTTGCGCGGCACGGTGTAAAATCATGCCAAGCGACGATAGTTCTTGTTTATGTTTCTGATACTTGGCCATCAAAAATAAGATGTTGGAGGAAATTGAAGCCTTCGCTGACTGTGATGAAACCCTGGAGGAGATGGATAACACGGCTCATATGGCACTAAAACATAAATAAAAATGTAACATTTTACAACTTCTATTCGCAGTTTTTTGATGAGTTGGTAGGCAAAGTATGTAAAACGGAATTTTGAATTTTTGATTGGACTTCAGACCCAATTTACATAAACGTGTTAAAGTTCACTGGTTTGACTTTAATCCAAAGAGACAAGTTTCAATAATGAAGTTGGAACTTTCTAAAAAGTTGCAGATTTGACGATGAAGTTCCACTGTATGAAAAATATTGAAATGAAACCGACAGGTTGTAGTTCTTTTAAAACACAGCAGTTTTGATGATTAAGTTTTAAAGAAAACTAATTTCAAATTTCCAATCAAGTTGAAGACCTAACAATATTACCAAGTTTTTTCAAACCAATTAAAATAACATTTCATTAGTTGGGACATCACGAAATTTTAAAAAAAGAAGCTTAATCAAAAATGCAAATTGATTAGTGAATTTGGATTTTCTTCTCAAGCAATTTTTTTGTACCAAATTTGATAAATGATTGGTAAATATTGAAAATATGGAAAAACAAGCAACAAGATGTAATGATAAAATATAAGCACTTTTCCACCTCAATTGCAACAATACAAATTCAGTAATTTGAAAAATATTCTAATGAAACCGACAGGTTCTATCTAAATGACAACAATTTGATGGTTTGGTAAAAATGTACAGATCAAGAAAACAATAATTGTCACCCAAAAACAAGTTTAACCCCTTACCGCCCGATTTTTTTTATACCGTTCAATTAAATATATGTTATTAATTATCGTTATTGAACACTTGAAAAAATACTAAAAAAAATTTTTATCGCAATTTTTTATAAAAAATATTACTCGCGTCAAATATGTCATATATTGCGGTCAGGACCACGTAATACCTTTTATGATGATCTTATAAAACATTTGAGTGTGCCAAATACGGGACAAATAGTGTTAACAACAAAAAATTTACAATAACTTGAAAAAAAAAAACATTTCCATGGTGACCCATATTTGTCACAGGGGGCGGTAAGGGGTTAAGTGATGAATTGTGATTTTCCAATCAAATAAAGACAATTTAAATGACAAAAATTTAATGATTTTAACATCACGAAATTAAACAAAAAAATTGGAACTCTATTGAAAATGCAAGTTTGAATTAACACGTTTACTGTTCCCGACGCGTTTACGCGTTCGGATGGGTTTGAACTTTTTGCGTCCACCGCGTTATCGCGTTATTTTATAACTTGTTTTGTATGGAGTCCCATTCAGTATGGCATTGAATACGAGACAATAATTTTGTCACATGTATTACTTAGTAATAAAGTTGTGGTGGAACTTTTTCAAGTGTCCTCCAAAGTGAATGGCAGCGAACGTGTTAAGCAATTTTTTATATTAATTTTATTTAAATTAAGTTTCCCTTGTTATGTATAATTGTTCTACTTACAATTGCTTTCCTTCTTCATATCAACATTAAAAAAAAAAAAAAAAATCCACTTATTTTTATATTAAATTTGATAAATGATTGGTAAGAAATGAAAGTCTGGAAAATGAAAAAGTTGAAACAGGGGAAATATAAGCAGGCAACTTTTCCATCAATAATAAAAATGTGGTGATTAAGCTCACTGCAGGAAATATTATGCAATTCATACTCACAGCCGAACGACAAGTTTGAGTATCGCATTTTGTCACTCCATCCTCGACAATAAAATTTTTCCACGCTTATATTTATTACTCGTTACTGGTCATTAAACTATATGACAATGACAAAAACTTGCGAAAAATGACACCATTGAGGCATTTTTTGTCCACATCGTAAATGCTAAAAAAGTAATATAAGTTCGCCATGAATAATTTTCCTGTTATTAAAAAGAAATTAGCCGCGATTTTTTGCCCGACTTTTTGTTGGCACACGTGGCATTGTTTTATAAAGATAAACAAGTAATAAATTGACGCCATATCTCAAGTTCGTTAAGTGGTTCCTAAAGAATTCCGAGATCGGTTCAGTTCCAAATTAATTTAATTTTCGAACGATTTGTCAAAAATTCAACACAAACAACAATCGCATAATTTCATTAAAATGACAATTGACGTTTTCGGTAATGGCGAATAACTTGCGTCCCATTAAATAATCAGGCTAATAAAATATAACGACTGAAGCTCGATTTTGCTATTTCGGCCAAGAATTAATCCCGAAGCTCATGAAAACGCGGTCCATTCGTGCATTTGATAAAAGCCGTATTTAAAAGAATTTCTTAGACCCGCAACACAAATCAAAGCAGATGTATTATCCGCAAGGTACAAAAGAACGTACGTGCGTGGAATAAAAGAGATACCCAGAAACGTTGACTGAAAGATTCTTGCAACTTGTACGGTCTTTGTTGGTTTTTGATGTGTTTAACAAATTTTGATGGACGTGCGCACAATTAATCAGCGGATTTTTGGTGTAAACAATCTGCAGCGGCCCTAAACAGCGAACAGAGTCGATCTTTTGTTGCAATCGCACACAAAAAACGGTTGTGACGAATGGGAACACAACAGAAAGAAAATGTTTGCACAAAATTCCGAAATTCAAATATTTTTGTGGGAAAGGCGAATCAATAGAACCTGCAAATCGAAGTGTTTAATTTTGATCAACATTTGCACAAGTGTAAATTGTTAACAGAATTGAAAACGTTGGCAACATTTTTTTGCAGTATTGAAAGTGTTGGAAAATAACTAGATTCGAGGTAATTTTAAAGGACATAATGTTCACAAACAGATGGACATGTCAGTTTTTAATGAACCCTGCACCAAAGCTGTAGTCCGCATGCGGGCCAAGTTGTGCATGTAAGAACCAACACTGCCTGGAACACACACCTCGCCACCTAACAATATTAAGAGGACAAGATTGAGACGAGATGAGATGTGTTTTTTTTGATGAAAATTCAGCTAACGTTTGAGATTGGATTTATTAATGTTTGGCAATTCTAAAGGAAGGTTTACATTATAAGATTGATCGCACAACGAATCGTGAAGACAAAATGTCTGACTTGATATTATAAATTTATATTTATTGCATTGTTTACATTTTGTGAGACTTGTCGGAAGGCAGGAATCAAAATTTCAGTATTTTAAGTTTTTATTTAGTTTTGCTCTTTTTTACCCTTTCGTAAGCAAGTGTAGAAAATGCAGGAGGTAAAAATTAACGCTCCTTTTTCATATAAACTTGTATTCTAATTGCCTCCCTAAACAATATGTTATTAGAACGTTTTATGCATCGCATATTGGTTGAAGCTTCTTGTTTTAAAATGAGTCCAAGAATGTCAGTGAATTTTCTACAAGTACTTGTATACAGGGTGTATAGTAGGCAGTTATTTTTTCTCGAATTTTAATAAAATTAAGAATAACACACTGATCTTCATAATTAAAATGAATTAGATTCAGTAAGTTACTATCGAAAAAATCTTAGTATAACACAAAATTCCCTAACCTAACTTAAATGAACCTGTGAATCTTTTCGTGTTTCTCTTTCGGGGATATTTTTAGAAGTTTTGCATTGTTGAGGTTATGTTCTGATTATTTACCTGTTCTAAATAAACAATTGCACTGCTAAAAAAGAAAAAAAGAAAAAAAACATTGAACACACCTTATGAAATTTCCACTGCAATTTGCATTTATTTTTTTTTTTTGTCAAAGAGTTATATAAAAATGAAAACTTATGTATTTTTTTGCGAGGAACACGATGGTGCAATTAAAAATCGATTTGCTCTAAAATTGTCAGAGATAGAAAACTATAAATCGAGAAAATGGCCGTAGCTCCGTTAATACTGGAGCAATTGATTCTTGTTCCATCGTTTCCGGCAGGAAAAGTTATCCTAGGAAGGAAAAAAAGAAAAAAAAGAAGAAAAAAGAAAAAAAAAGATAGAAAAAAGCCAAACCAAGGAAAAAACTTTTTTTCTTTCTTGCTTTGAGCGCCATATAAACATGAAAACTTACGTATTTTTTGCGAGGAACACGATGGTGCAATTAAAAATCGATTTGCTCTAAGATTGACAGAGATAGAAATCTTAAACTTAAACTAACCTAACCTAACTTAAATTAACCTAACCAAACTGGGTGTATCTTTTCGTGTTTCTCTTTCGGGGATATTTTTAGAAGTTTTTAAGTTGTGATTATTTTACCTGTTCTAAATAAACAGCCAATAAAGATAAGGGCAACTTGAAATTTTATTTACAGAAAATGATTATTGAAAATCCTTCAGTGTCCCAGCAAAAACGTAAAAACTGGAATTTTAACTGTAAACAAAAAAAAAAGAAATGGGTCTTACTTGTGGTTTTAGCGGAATTTGAAGTCAGGTGCTCCTCAGGAATGTTAGAAAAAATATTTTCGCAATTTCAGTATGTATGCTTCATTTCAGCAACATTCTCAAAGCGCAGATGCTTCCTGTGTACAACATGCCCGCCGTAAACCGATGAAAGTTACAAACAATTTCAAAATTCCTACGCCAAATTATGACCTGAATGTCATTCATCGACTATTCGTCACAACTCTGCGGAAATGGAGACAATGTTGCATTTGGGCGAATTAAACAAACCGCATTCCTCGTGTAAAAATAAATCCAGGATGATATTCTATTGCCACTTAAGCCATCGTATAAACAGCAACAATTCTCGCTTAGTTATAAATTCCGCGCGATAACAATATTTGCTGTATCGTCAACTTTATCACAGTGCAGCGTTAACAATTTGACACTCGGGCTGCACGTTCATGGGTTATTTCAGGAGTCGAAAAACGTATTTTTCAATCGCCGCAAATCTGCGTCAGTCAAATGAATATCGGATTTTATCGCCTTTTAAAAATACATCATTATTGACTGGTGTCTGAAAGCGTGAAAAACTGGCGGCCGCCCACTGCCTCGCTGCGGCCGGCTGCAGTTTTTGCGCTTTTGACAAATCCGTGCGGTAACGCGATACTTTGTTCAATTGCACAATTTAATTTTGATGATATAAGATCAGCTGCTTGCTGTTTAGAATCCTCGGCGGTTATAGATAGAGATGAAAAACTAGCGGTAAGCGTCTATTTTTAAAACTGCTGTTGCAAAAATAATAAATCTGCGAAACTGCGAATCTTAATTTACATCTTTATTATTGGCGATAAAAAAAGCGCGCAGAAAGTGCGATAAGAAAAACAAGCAGACTGCATCACCTACTCGAATGCACAAGTCTTACACATACACAAAATATGTACAAAGCTACCAGACCTATTTTTAACAAAAAATAGGCCCATAAATTTTGTGAGAGAAGAACAACAATGATAACGACGATAATGAATTAATTTATGGCCATAATTGTAAGTCCTCCACAAATAAAAAATAGACCTTAATGAAATTCCAGACATTCCTTTCGGGAACCCACATGATGAACATATGGTTAGCTTCTTTTAATATCCAGAGAGCGAGAGAAGATATCGGGAGCGCCACTATATATATTTTGATTGAAAGGTATTTTCCACTCTTGTAAATCTCTTTTTCAATAACGCAACGCGGCGCCCCCACGAAATTTATTTCCGGAATATTTACGTAAATACCGCTATAGTATTTTAATGACCGTTTTCGAATTAAATCGCTTTTTTATTCACTGCGACTTCATTACGCGCTGACGCGCGCAGGCCGTTTTCCACACGGATGTTCCAAACCACATGGCGAAAACTACGGAAATGACTTTTTTCTAATTGCGCCATTATTTCCTGGTAAGTCACCAGAAGCTTTAGAATAATTGTTTCGTTACTCTAAAGGTACATGAAAAGAGTTTGTTGTGATTTGGGAAAGTAAATTTTATGTTTTGTAATTTTTAGAACACGCTGTACATTGTAATAAAATTTTGGTAATTGTTTATGACTTTCCAAACAAAGCAAAACTTTCTATAAAGATAGCTTTTTGGCGTAAAGTTAGAAATAAAAATTTTTTCCTTGTCAAGCCCATTCCGTAGACACACTGTATAATTATATTTAAATGGTGCAGATTTTTAAAGTATCCATGATGAATAGGTGATATATGGGGTAATAAGATATCAAAATTAAAAATTAAAGGGCAATAAAAATCGAGAAAAAAAAGTTTGCTATTTCAGAAACATGCCAATATTGAGACGTTTTGCTAGAATATTGTATTTGGTATAAAAATGTGTATTTTTATAAATTAAAATCGACCGGTTCCAGGTCTTTATTTTTAGCAATTATTGTTCAAATTTTATTTCCTGGTAAGTCACCAGAAGCTTTAGAATAATTGTTTCGTTACTCTAAAGGTACATGAAAAGAGTTTGTTGTGATTTGGGAAAGTAAATTTTATGTTTTGTAATTTTTAGAACACGCTGTACATTATAATAAAACTTTGGCAATTGTTTACAACTTTCCAAGACTAGCAAAACTTTTTCTAAAGATAGTTTTTTGGCGTAAAGTTGGAAATAAAAGTTTTTTCCTTGTCAAGCCCATTCCGTAGACACACTGTATAATTATATTTAAATGGTGCATATTTTTAAAATATCCACGCTGTACATTGTAATAAAACTTTGGCAATATGGGGTAATAAGATATTAAAATTAAAAATTAAAGGGCAATAAAAATCGAGAAAAAAAAGTTTGCTTTTTCAGAAACATGCCAATATGAGACGTTTTGCTAGAATATTGTATTTGGTATAAAAATGTGTATATTTATAAATTAAAATCGACCGGTTCCAGGTTTTTATTTTTAACAATTGTTCAAATTTTAATTAATTTATGCCATTCACTGTATATCGGGTGTTAAAAAAGTAATCATTTGAGTGGATAAAAACCTTTACTTGCGAGTATAATACTATACTTTATCTGCGATCATCCACACAAAATAATAAAACAAATTCTATATTTTTAATTTTTGAACATGACACTACGACAGTTAGTTTACATTGTCCAAAGAGAAGAAGGTGAATATTTTTCTGCAAGCATCACACAATAACTTAATATAATATTTTCAGAAAAGGAAGTAGTATTTTTCTCTGCTAGCCATTTTAAAAAAAGTTTCATAAACACATTCGTATTTGTACCCGTGATTTTTGTGGTAGAAGATTTTCTATTGCAGTAGTTGCGATATTGCGTACAGGACATTTCATTTTCTTCCTCGAACATTATAAATTTTTCGGTCACGAAAAACTGCTTCACAAATCACGAATTTCACTATTAATATACTTTGGTACGTTTTGCTGTCAATTGCTTTAGTTTTGTTTGGTTATGTTATTGCAATTAATGCAAACTGTTACCAACGTGGCAATGTTGTAGAATTAAAAACACAATATTTTTAATTTTCATTGGTCGAAGTCCCGATGGATAAAAATTCTGTCAGTTTTACCCATGGCTGGGAACCAATAAGAAGCTCTCTTTAATTTATCGATGGATAAAATGACAATTTAGAGTAGAGGTTTCACATCAATAATGTTTATATTATATAATGATCGTAGATAAAAGCCTTTTTTCTAATTGCGCCATTATTTCCTGGTAAGTCACCAGAAGTTTTAGAAAAATTGAACTTGCGCGCAAAAGCGAATAAATCCATTTTTGGAAAAGATTGAGTTATACATCATTTCTATAGAATTTCGATGCCAACTATCCTTTTCTCTACTTAATTTTGAGCAAAACGCAATAAATCCTTGGTTACAAGTACTACAAAGTAGTGTTTCAAACAAAATCAGATAGCTTGTGGGACAAAGTGCCGTTTTGTAGCGAATTACTAAAAGTGGATTTATTCGCTTTTGCACGAAAGCTCCTCAATTGTTTCGGTACTCTACAGGTACATGAAAAGGGTTTGTTTTGATTTGGAAAAGTAAATTTTATGTTTTGTAATTTTTAGAACACGCTGTACAAGACAAGCAAAACTTTTTCTAAGGATAGCTTTTTGACGTAAAGTTGGAAATAAAAATTTTTTCCCTGTCAACTCCATCGTGTAGACACACTGTATAATTATATTTAAATGGTACAGATTTTTAAAGTATCCATGATGAATGGGTGGTATATGGGGTAATAAGATATCAAAATTTTAATCATTTTGACAATTGAAAGGGCAATAAAAATCGAGAAAAAAAAGTTTGCTATTTCAGAAACATGCCAATATGAGACGTTTTGCTAGAATATTGTATTTGGTATAAAAATGTGTATATTTATAAATTAAAATCGACCGGTTCCAGGTTTTTATTTTTAACAATTGTTCAAATTTTAATTAATTTATGCCATTCACTGTATATCGGTGTTCAAAAAGTAGTGACGTTCTGAACGATTGTTGATTGTAAAACGTATGTCTGTTCTTTCGTGATATTTTAGTTGAATTGCACCTTTGTCATATTAAATATAACAATAGTTTAGTCATTTTGTACAAAAAACACCAAATCTTCTAAAAAATTCCAAGTGAAGATTTTCCTACCGGATTTTCTTTGTATCGAAGGTCGCAAAAATAATTTTTTCTCAAATATCTCGTGAAGTATTGGTTTTACGTGAATTTTGGTTATTACAAAATTCGTTTATTATTAAAATCTGTATAAAAAAGATTCTATACAAAAATTTATGTAGAACCAACGGTTTTCTTCTACTTCTACTTCTATTTCTACTTCTACTTCTTCATCTTTTCGGTACTGTTATCATGATGAAGAAGAGGAAGTAGAAGAAGACAGAGGCGAAGAAGTAGAGAAAACGACTCATAATAGGCCTAATGGAAACAAGCAAAGACACGTGTTTTACAATCCATAACCGCCTAGGATGTAACGACTTTATGAACGCCTATTACAAATACGCGACCAAAACTGTATTTTTAGTCCGACAGACAGCATTTCCGCTCTTAACCTCGAGGAATTAGCACAATCAGCTTAGGTAACACCGAATCTTAAATAATTTTGTCATTCGCGGAAATAAATTAAAAGGTCAGGGCGTTGAGAAAGCGTCGAGCTTCCAATGTTCTTTTTTTGCACGAAACATTTCAAGTGCGGTCGTCGAATTTTCGGAAGTCAACCCGCAGCTGCTGAAATTTAAAATTTTTATTCCTTCAACGGCGACGGTTGGACGTTTCCATTGTAGACTCGTAACAACGAAATTTAGACCATACAAATCCGCGTTTTTGTCAGAGAGTTTTGTTGTCGGACGTTGAAATGGGATTTATAAAATTACAGGTTGCTTTTTTCGTTTAATACCAGTTTATGAGAGATAAAACTAATTTAGCACTCGGCCATTTCGCGTTATGGAACGACTGCACCTCCAGGTGGAATTTATTTTTTTGTTCTCCACTGCGGATTTCGTTAAAATTCGCCATTAATTAAATGGCACTAATAAGAATTTAATGCACCGGTCCAATTTTAATGGGAAAATAGTGTAACGTTCTCACGTTCAAAACTGATCGGAAATTATTGTGCGGCCAAATATAAAAAGATGACGAAATTTGTCCATAAACCGTTTTTATTTTCGTTTTTTACGGATTTGTTTTCGCGCAGTAAATAAGTTTTTTGTTCAAACCTTGTACAAGCCCAAATGTCGCAAACGACGTTGAGAATTTCAATTTATGTAAATTAAAAGTCGCAAAACTGATAATCGAAAATTCTATTTTTAAAAGCACTGAAAGTTGTTTAAAAAATTACTTATATGTCTTGCGGAATTTGCAGGACGAATTTGCAGCGCCGTAAAACTAACGAAAGATGTTTTCACTGTCTTTACTATTTTATGGCCCCTCAAATCCATTTAACGTGAATGGGATTTTTGTTATTTTATTTTTTAGCGAACGACTCTTGCTGCTTTTCTTGATCCTTGTTAAAATTTAATGGCCATGGCCGCGGTAATAAATTCCGAACTAAGTTGGCTAATGAGTGAAATTAGTTGCTGAGCAGATCCCTTTGGGACCTTTCTAATTAGGTATCATTTTATAATGGAAACTGACACCAGAAACTATTTTCCATTAAAAAAATAGCTTGTTACTTTATTAATAATTATTGTGGTAATTAATGGCAATAATTTCCCATAAAATTGCAGATTCTCTCCACGTTCGCAGCGTCGAATTGGCACAAAGGTGATGTTTTTGTTGTCGCTTGAAAGCCGACCCTTTCTGTACCGCTAGAAAACCGTATTTGCCTTTGAAATGTTGCCTGTTGGCAGTGAAAATAGCTGCAACGTTTTCGTTTCTAATACGATAAAATGGTATCGTGTGAGTTTAATTAAATTGTTAAGAGGAATTTAATAGCAAGTTTGTTGCTGCATTATTGAAAATTCTTGGTTGCATTGTGAACACGTAACTACCGCAATTGAATTTCTTTCGGGAAATTTCCTGTAAAATGTGAACTTTTAATTTGAAATTTCATGAAAATTATTTCCATGGCCCAATTTAGTTCCAAAATGTCATTCTCCTGGCATGTCCACTCGAGTTCTACATTTTAATTTTAATGAATTTATGTTATAACTGAGATATAAACCTCAAATTTAGCCAATGTATATTTTGTAAGAGTAATCTACTGAAATGATGTAAAAAAATCCACCTTTCATAATGTCCTTTCAGAGAATCATGAACGTTGTTGATATTCAAAGTGTTGTCATTTTTGCAGATTTTAGTACTAATTTGAAGGTAACTTTGAAGATTTTACTTGCCAATTTTTAACTAAACATTCTCCTGGCATACTTAATAACCCTTATAGTTTTCTAAGGTTAGTACTCTATGACAGTTTTGTATGAACACAATAAATCAAGGCGACGAAAACACCACAACAGAAATAATCACTCTCCTGGCGCTCATTCTCCTGGCTTGTGTTAGATATGTCATACATAAATATAAAGTGGCTGCAGTAGTACAACTGAAACATTTATAGTATTTTACATTATTGGCCAGGTAAAACAGTTTTTTCTGGCGAATGGTTGAAAATTGCAATCCTGCATTAACAGTTGTGTTAAAACTTAACATCTCACAAGCCTCGGAATTATTACTGTGACAAACGCTCATCGTTTATTTATCTGTGTAAGTTTTTACCATTACAAATTAACTTGCCAGAAACTATCGTAGACGAAACTACAATTTTCAAATATCAGCAAAGTTCTAACCGGTTAATTTTGGTAGCTAACCGGTTAATTTTTAACCAGTCACCACATTTTAAAATTTTAAGGTTAGTAACTGACAGTACTGACAGTAAACAATTCCAATAAATGACTTTTATAAATGTAAGGTACTCTTTTTTTGTGAACCGTACTCCTTTTAAAACGAGTACTCCAAAAGTACGCCTTAGCATTCTTTTGTACTCCTTTGTACTTCTAAAAATATAAAAACTTGACATTTAACTTTAACCTTTAAAAAAGGAGTTTCCATTTATTATGGAAAACAAAGGAAATGATGATTCTATGGTTAAATGTACAATCTGCAAAGGAGAATTTTCTATTGCGATTGGTGGACGAAGTGCAATAACAAAGCACATTGATACCAATAAACATTAAACATCTCTTGATGCACCGGCTTCAATGTCTAAATTGAATACATTTTTTAAAACTGATAGTTTTGGACCAAATGAAGATTGAAATAAAAAGTATTTCAAAGAAAAATAATCACTTCTATTCTTGATTAATGAAGTTTTCTATTTTCTTGTTTTCAAATGATTACAACAAGGGTTTTTAAATTGACTGCCAAAACTGTAAAATTATACGTGAATTCTATATAGTGAAGTTTCTCTTTACTGATGCGTTTACATAGTTTTTCGAACATCACTATAGAGGAGTTCGACTGTATATGTTTTTTTAATAATTTCAAAATTCAATAGTTCCAAAAATTATATGTATAAACACGTTAAAACAAACACACCTAGTCAAACCGGCTCTCAAGAGTCAGCCCTTGTTGTAATCATAATCATAAAAGTCGGTTTTCCTAGGTAAAACCATGCAAATTGCAGTGCACATTTTCATAAAGTTTGCTAAGGTAAAAAATTTTTCCATTTTCTTGTTTTTAAATGATTACAAGAAGGGTTGAATCTTAAAAGTCGGTTTGCCTAGGTGAAAGCATGCAACTTGCAGTGCACATTTTCATGGTTTTCCCTAGGAAAACCGACTTTTAAGATTCAACTCTTGTTGTAATCATTTGAAAACAAGAAAATGGAAAAAAAATTTACCTGAGCAAACTTTGTGAAAATGTGGACCTAACATAAATCGAAAAAAAAATTGACCTGAACACACTTTATGAAAATGTGCACTGCAATTTGCATGGTTTCACCTAGGAAAACCGACTTTTAAGATTCAACCCTTCAACCCTTGTAATCATTTGAAAACAAGAAAATAGAAAAAAAGTTTACCTTAGCAAACTTTGTGAAAATGTGGATCCTAACATAAGTCGAAAAAAAAATTGACCTGAGCAAACTTTATGAAAATGTGCACTGCAATTTGCATGGTTTTACCTAGGAAAACCGACTTATGATTATGATTACAACAAGGGTTTACCTAGGTGAAAGCATGCAACTTGCAGTGTGTTTGTTTTAACGTGTTTATACACATAATTTTTGAACTAATGAATTTTGAAATTATTTTAAAAACATATAGTTGAATGGAGTGTTTTTATTCAAACCCAATCGCCATATCCAATGAAAATTCATTTGTACTCCTTTTGTATAAAAAAATAGTTGGTCACCTTATAAATGAGTAACAAGTAAATACCGTTAACACGGTGATGTTTACTAATGAGATTTTGGTTGAAATCGGTTCATGGAAAATGGGATTTTCCATTAGTTTTTTTTTCTTTTTCAGAATGTAAAAAAGCCAAAAACAGTCGTATTATATGGTTTACAATGGCACTAAAAATAAAAGTTCCATTCAACAGCAAAACAAGGCATTTAATTCACACGCATCGTTTCATTCCAAATGCTAGTAATTCGAAACAATACAGTAATTTGACAGTTTAATTTCGGCTTTGATTCAGTTTTGACTAATTTCCTAGTCGCTACCAGGTTTCACGTGCGCGTTAAACGATCCGCTGCATATTACAGACTCATTTCACAGTTTGTTCCATCGAGGCGTTGTTTGTGATGTTTTGTTCCTAGAAACGCTCAATAAATTTTTACCGTGAAAATGCACATCTAAAGAACTGGATCAGGCCAATAACCTGCGACACATTTGATTCCAGTTAAGGCCAGGCAAAAACGAACTTTTAGACCAGCGATAACCGCAAAACCAATTAACGGATCAGGCCTAATACCGGGTGATTCATCCGAAGATATAAATTCACAATTACTATTCAAGTAGTAAAAAGTACATGAATTAAAGATATCACGTATCAATTATAATTTATTGATGTCAAGCGTTTAGGATTCGGTAAAAATGTTATCTGGAAACTTAATGAATGGCGTCGGACGTCTTTCATATTTGCACTTAATTACTTACTAGATATAAACCGGTCGTTAGCGGGAACTAATCAAGCATTGTTTTCATCTTAATTTGACGTTTATTATGCGTAATTTAAAACTGATTTACTGGCTGGGATTTTTCGAACCAGCTCAATGTTAATCAACCAATAAGCGCAGGTACATAAAAACAACAAATTAAAACATAAATAACCGAACGGGACATCTGGAACGAGCCGATAAACAAACGTAAAAAACATTTAGTACTCCAAATATGGTGACATATACGACATCACCGCGAGACAACTTGTTCGAGAATGATTTGTTTCTCGTTTTTAACTGCGACACTTCTCTAGAAGGAAAAGGCGCTTCTTTTTACTGCCGGCCCAACAGCAAAATGGGAGAAAGTAAAATAACGACGCGAAATATTACACCACAATGGCCGGTAGGTGGAATTTAAAAGATGTCACAATGGAGATGCGAGTTTTTGACAAGAACATGAGAGATGCCTCATTGTTCCCCGTGACAATATCCAAAATCTCAAATTTTCGTGGGTTGAGCTTATTTCAGTTTGTTGAGAAATTCTGTCCCATCTGGACAGGTTTTTACGTCCCACACTTGTTTCTTAATAAATTAGTCGACTGTAAATTAACAGCTTAATTGGAATTCAAAAAACGGTTCGTGGATTTTTTTTGTGTGATTCTATGAGCCACGGAAATTCTTTCAACATGTTGATGTATTTATGTGTTTATAAACTCTTTAAACCGTTTAGTTATGGGTTAATAAAAATATAACGAGAATGTAAATGAAAGCTTACTAATATTTATGTAATGGAATTTAATTTGTGTTAATTTTTTATCTGCAATTTGAGCTCGATTAACGCCAGGCTCGGTGCCGAAATAATTTACGACCCAATTAATTGATTTATTTTTCTATGGGCCCTCAGAATCACTTCGATCATGTAGCAAGCCCCAGCGTTTATTTTTTGAAGGTGACCTTAAGATTAAATATTTACTGGTATTGCCGCCATACTCGATGCGGATCGCTTGAAGTAAAATTTCATTGCTATTCAAATCGCATTTGGGCGTATAAATTATGAGCGCACGAAAAAAATTCGTTGCCGGAATAACTTACCGTAAAAGAATAATCTGGAGGAAAAAACTCTTTGTTAGTTTTGTTCTGGTAACATTGAAGGTGTTTTTTTTGGAAAAGTGCAGGTTGTAGGCGATCTAGTCCGCTCCATATCGTGGCCGAGAGACAATAAACTGTCCGTGTTTGCTAAACGCTCAAATTTAGGCCGGCGGCCTTACCAATCGCCTGATTTGACTCCGTTTGGCTGTCTATGGGGCACTTAGCGGCCGGAATTTATGTAAATAGGGCTCACTTGTATAATCCGCAAATTGCAGGGAAATCACGTTCATGCAAAACTTGTATCCATTGTCGTCCAAAACCATTTCCGGTAACTGTGGTTCAGAATTACACAAAATTTAGTCCTGAAAAGGCCACGTAACAAGGTGTTTAATTGTGAACTTGTTGCACTATTGGCAATTATTGCAATTTTATTTAAGTACAAGTAATACAGGGTGATGATTGATATTAGGACAATGCTTTCTGTTGAAGCATTGTGGAAATCGCAACAAAACTGGTCCAAATAGATTCTGTTTAAAATTAAAACAGTTTGTCTAAGAGCACAATGTAGCAATACTGCACATATTTCTTTTTCTAAAGAATTACTTTCAGGTAGGCTTACTTTTTGTATTTAGGCAACCAACACTGACACATACTGTCACTTGCGTAAGACAAACAACTGTCACGTTGACATAACTTTTTTTATTTCAAAAGAATTTAATGTAATTAAACAAGAATACACAACAAACAGGTAATTGAAGGGCTGTATGCAAAAAGTCTCTAAGTGACGTAAAGATTTTCTACTACTTGCGCTATTTCTGATAAGAATGAATGAACTTTCGGTCGCACTTACTGATTCCCGTTTAAAAGGCCCCTAACCATGTTATTTAGTAAAAACAGATCAGTCAAAAACGAAATAATGTAATTTCTAGATCAAATTGAAACATAAAATCTCAAATATCTCAAAATAGGAAAAAGTGAATTAGAGTGACTGTCGCGCTAATCCTTGTATGCTTTGTCCTGATCCAGTTTCAATCGCTTCCACAACTGTTTCCTCCAACAGTGCTGTACGAACTTCACGAGGTCGTCTACCGTTTACAGAAATCGGCACTATTTGGCTATTTTCTCTTAATTTTTGCTCCACTTTTCTAATTACGTTAGCATCTGGATGACGTCGATGTGGATACACTCTAGCATATTCTCTAGCAGCTTCCGATGCGTTATTATCTGTCACACGCAAGCGGAGCAACATGTCTAGATATTCACTGAAATTGTATTCCATTTTAAGACTTTTTAAGACATTCGACTTGTATCAGTCAAATTTGACAAGAGAACTGACATTGAAAAGTGAATTATTGTTGCCAACGTTTCCTACGAGATTTGCGATGTTGCGACATTGATAAATTTTCTTCGGAGTCAAGAAACCGTACTTTTGACATCGGTAATAAAGTTGGTTTCAATAGGTTTTTTTACACTTTTTTTTTAAAAAGCACTATCAACTGCATCAAATTTAGACCCTAACCATGAAATTATTACAAAATTGTTAATCGTATAGATTTTTATTGTCTGAATAGGAAAGCTTTTATCTTGGTGAAGAGACAACAAATTTTATTTTGTCTTTCAAATTCGTTTTTCGTTAGAAATCGTGTATAACATGTAGCTACTCGCGGTCACCCTTTTTCATCACCCTGTATATGAGCCAGCCTTGATTTGGAAAATGGTGCAAGTCCATTGTGTGAAAAAAATAGTTAATGCTAATTTTTATGACAAATTAACATAAAATTTATGCTTTTAATTAATTCACAATAAAATCTTTTTATATCGATATAAATTCCATTTAAAGAAAACGACGTTTTCAAGAAATCATTGGTTTTGCAAGTGAGGCAGTCCATTGACGCATACTAAATTAAATTTACATAAAATGAAACCACAAAAAATATAAAATAAGTTTATTACCATTATGAAAACGATTTCCATAATTCAACAAAACAATAATTTGATAAATATCTAGTGAAGTATTGGTTGACGTGAATTTTTGTTATTACAAAAATTGTTTATTATCAAAATCTGCACAAAAAAGGTTCTATACAAATTGATGTGGATTTGTATTTGGGTTTTGGAATTTTTTAGCAGATTCGGTGTTTTTTTTGTCTAAAATGACTGGACTATAAACTGTCAAGTCTTAAAAAATCCAAATACAGGGCAATTTGTAAATTTAATTTCATATTTTTTGACATAATATTTCTATATAAGGGTTGTTTCCTGTCAAAATGAAGATTTCAACTCAATGCTATTTTCATGAAAGTTGTCACTATTTTTTTGCCGTTATTTTGATTGCTACAAAACCGATCCAAATGCTAACGAAAAAATATAGAATACCATTTAGAAAATCCATGATAACGTCATAACTTTAACAAGAAAATGTCACCTCCAAAAATGTGAAAATAAATTTAAAAGTTGACCTATTTTTGAACAGTTTCAGATTTATTGAACTGTTTCGTTACTTTTGCCGCACACTGTATACTAGTGTACAATGATCTGGAAGTACGAGAAGAGGATGAGTTAGAATTTCAGAAAAACACCAAATAGAAATTTTCAGTTAGCATTTTAATGGCAAAATTACTTGGCAAAAAGAATGTAAGAATTGGGGTTGAGAATATTATTGTTCATTGGCCACTGAAGAATGTTGCAGAAATAATTTGATTTATATTTTATCAAAATTCTAATTTACAGAAAACATTTTTTTTTCTTTAAGTTTATGGTTCAGGAAAAAGAAAAAACTAGACTGAGGTAGGCGATTACAGTAACACTGTTGTCATGTGCCTTTTATTTATGTCGAGTTTCTTTTTTATTGAATAATATTGAATATTTAATGTATCTGGTTTATTCAACATTGTTATCGGTTACGCCAACAGTTTTTCTACCGTTGGCTTCCATTTAATAAAATATATCATATTTTAAAAACATGAAATAAAATAAAATACCGATTTAGTCATAAATCCAATTTTTAAATTCTTTTGTCACAGAAGCTCTGTCTACAAACAGTGGGTGGGTATTAAACTTGCACCTTAGTCGCAATTAAACGCGTTATCAGTTGGTGGAATATTTGCATAGCAATTTCTGCATAATTGCCTGCATTTACGACAGCAAACGGATTATTACAGACTTTTACAAAAAACAGTCTGTTCGACTAATCCGCAAACAAGCAATTATGACATTAATTAATTTAAATGTAACTGCCAAATTTCACTAATTAAATTCAGCGCATAAAAAACGCTCGTCACTGATAAGGAATTGAAAAGAGCGCATCGTCTTATCAACATGTAGTCAGCGGCTGAATCATCCACCTAAATTTACTCCGGGCCGATAATCCCCAAAAAGGAGTTTGCATGCGCATGTTTTCGCAACATTTCGAAACGGCAACATTCCTGGAAAGAAACGCACGCCTCCATAAAAAAGCTCGCTTATCTGCACATGAAACAATTTTCTAATTTTAATCGTTACGCATAAATCCGTGTTTGGCAATTGGCGATACGTAAACGATTCGCGAGGGTGCCGCACACGCACATCCTTCCCCCACAGCGGAAGTGCGTTATCGGCGCACTTTGTCCAACGCACGAACAAAGAAAACGTGTTTTCCGATGCGAAATTTTAATTAAGTTTGCCGGCTTTATATTCGCGCGAGATTTCTTTGACATCTCGACGTTGCGCAAAAATATGACTGAGATTATAATTAAGCGCGGCGAAAAAACTACTACAAAACGACGGTTTTATTCATGTTCATCGGTCCATTGATAGTTCTGTCGACATTATTATTCTCAATTTGGCAGTGTTCCAGCGCTGGAAGCTGTTCAGCGTTTATATCAGGGATAATGTGACAAGCTCGTATAAATGTAGACGTGTCATCGATATCAGTGCATACAATCGAGCTGTTTTAATGAAATTAATTACGCCTTTTGGGGGCGATAAAGCACTGTCCAACCCTTATCATTCGCCAATCAAACACGAGGGGTTACCTGTAACCGGCAGATTTATTATCCTGCGATTTTTAAGGAGCGAGAAAAATTTATAAAATGAGCATTGCGATTTACAATGTAAATAACAATTTCAGGAAATTGAAAAATACGAGGGGTTGATAAGCAGTTAAGAGAGATCATTTTTTGTACCATCTATAAGCTGATAAGGTATTGTATTATAAATTCACAATGAATTATCCATGTATTTACTACCAAATATATTTGTTTAATAATATACTTGAGTTAAAGTATGAGGCCGCCGTTCTTAGCTTACATTTAAATAAAATTTACGTTTGTGTATATCTTTTAACGTGTATATATACAGTTTTACTTCATAATTTTATAAATACATATGTTCAAATTGTGTCAATAAATAAAATTTTTATATATGCATTCAAATTTTCCATATAACTGTGCACTTCCACTGCAGATGTATATATTTTTAAGCCACTCCTACAGGAACTACGAAGAAAACCGAATAAAGAATTCATAATTTATGATTCTTAAAAAAAGCCAAACCAAGGAAAACATTTTTTTTCTTGCTTAGAGCGTCATGTAAACATGAAAACTTATGTATGTTTTTTGCGAAGGACACGATGGTGCAATTAAAAATCGATTTGCTCTAAGATTGACAGAGATAGAGAACTATAAATCGAGAAAATGGCCGTAGCTCCGTTAATACTGGAGCAACTCAATTGATTCTTGTTCCATCGTTTCCGGCAGGAAAAGTTATCCTAGTAAGGAAAAAAAAAGAAGAAAAAAAAGAGGGAGAAAAAAGCCAAACCAAGGAAAACACTTTTTTTTCTTTCTTGCTTAGAGCGTCATATAAACATGAAAACTTGTGAATTTTTTTTCGAGGAACACGGTGCAATTAAAAATCGATGTTTAATCTTTTAAGAAATTAAGTCTGTTTAGATCGTATTACTTTTAAACCACCAAATATGAAGAGCGACAATAGACAATAAGTTTGTTTTCAAAGGAATGTGTCGTTATTTTGTAATAATTTGCAACAGTAAAATTTAATAAATTTTAGTTATTATTTTAGTATCAAAATAAATCACTTTTTAATATGAGATTGAATGATAATTTATTCTTAATTGCCCACTTCAATTAAGAATTTTGGAAATAATTTTGTATTCACATTTTGATAATTGTAAACTATTTATACCTCATGCTGTAACTTCTTTTAATAATTTAAAAAATAAAAAGTACAATGCTACCTCCTCACCGTTGAAAATTTAGTTCATTTTTAGAGGGGGGAGTGTAAATAATACGTTTTAAATAATTACAGTAATTTTATTTTGACAATAAGTGGAGCAAGACACCAACGCATTTAAAATTCCATAATTCATTTTAACTTCAAAAATATGCAAACTGCAAGTGTTTTCCTTTGAAAATTTCAATGGTTCATAATAAAGAAAATAAACTGTCGGTTAAATGGAAAACCTAATGACCAACACATCAGCTAATTTATTGCCGTTTGTATCTTACAAGTATGTTATTGTAATGTTGAGTCATTGTAATACTCTTAATTTTATAATCTGCTTTAAGGAGTTATGAACTGCAACAACGGCTTACTGCAATTTTAATGATCTTCCTAACTACCCAAAAAATTATTATAAGTTTATTGTTAGATGACTAATGGTCGTTTGCAACACTTGTAGTTAAATTTAATCTTAATGTATTTCCACAATTGTCGTAGTTATAGGAACGATTGTTTTTAACTATTAGTTAAGTCTAACTACGAGTGGTGCAAATGGCCGTTACTGAAGGAAAAATTAGTTATTCTGGGGTGTTGTTATAAGGGTTCTCGAAGTTTTCAATTCAGGTAACCCATGATACAGCATACATTTCCTAAAGTGTTGACGTACCTTCTTTACTTGCTATATTTTTATTCGGTTTTCTTCGTAATCGCTATAGGCGTGGCTTAAAAATATATATATTTGCACACATGGAAAATTTGAATGCACATATAAAAATTTTTTTATGGACACAATTGTTGCATATTTATATAATTTTGAACAAATTTATAAAATTGTGAAGTAAAACTATATATACACGTTAAAAAGAATATATAAACGTAAATTTTATATAAATGTAAGCTAAGTATGTAGTCCTAAACGGCACCTCATACTTCTGATGCATTTTCACATTAAAGAACCATGTAATTTATCCTCCTTACATAATATCTCATTAAATATAACTTCGCCATGTACAGTGAGCGCCAACCAAATGGAATAAATTCATTATCTCAATTATTGTGCATATTGACAAAAAATCGCGAAGCGTCATTGTTTAGTATATCAGATGATATCCTGAAAAGTAAAAATTTCATCCCTAACCTCGACCCCCTTCGAGTGACAGTTGCAACCCCCAAATTTTTAAATGGGAAGGGGGGCTTGTGATACCTCATTTGAAAGGTCTCTTCATGCTCTATTCAAAAATGCCATGGTTTAAAATTTTATTGCAAAAATGAAGAGTAAAAAAAATTAATCTGTTTAATGAAAAAACGTTGGAAATGCTAAAATGGTAGATGAAAGAAGTCTGCAAAAAACTTGGGTGTACTAAGTGAACCGTACTTGTACTTTGACTAGGTTTCCTAGTGATAACACGTAACGTTTCATTGATACAACTTATCAAACTGACCTCTGTGTGTTTTGGCAGCCTAATATACACATCGCCATGTATGGAATGCAATGTTTTAATTTACTGCGATATTGTTACGAACTTGACATGCTACTACGCCTTCCGAATGTCTAACAAGTTATCAATTTAGCCGTCGCAATTTTTTATTTTGTTTATACATTACGATGTACCCACTTTTTACGATATAACTATTTGCACACTCCTGATAAATTTAATTTATGGCACATTTAAGGATTAAAAACATAAAGATTGCATAATACGCAGTGACAACGACGAGGCTATTAATTGCACAAATGGGCCAGAAATAAGAATTACCGAATCGGCGAAAACCCTACCGTCCGTCATGCACGGCCACTCGGCTGCACCTGCATTTCTCCCCGCCTCGCAATCATTGTTTTTAAATTAGGTATGAACTAAGCTGAATTTGCATGTAAACGGAATAGTTGTTCGTTTGCCAAAATGACGTAAAGGTACGCTCTAAAGTTCACGGCGAGTAAATAAATTTCTTGATAATGAATCAGCGAGATGCATACATGGCCTGTTTGTTTGTCTAAGTGATTCTGAGCTCTTTTTTATGGAAGCGCCGCTTTAACAGGCGTTTACAAAATTATTCAATTAGCAGCCGGGGCCAATTTGCATAGGTACAACTAATTGGCCGCAATAAATACAATCGTAACGGATTAGCCCGCTTTTTCTCATTAGACTCTTGAAAAACATTATCTCGTTAAATCCACATAAACAGGAATTCGAAAACGAGGGCGCTGTCTCATTATCATTTATAATTCCATGAACACGCAATAAATTAAGTACCTCTCGTTCCTCGGCCATATTTATTTATTTTAATGAGACCGAGATTACATTGCGATATTAATGCATGTCGCCCCTAACACACACAGATTACGGCGATTGGAGCTCGTTATCCTTAATTCGAGTGATTAGCGGGGTGAGGCCCAGGCACGGGCCGCCACTAGGGCCCACCTTGTAAGTGGATTAAACCCCGAAATTACACCGTTATTTAAGGCGAATCGGGCGACCAAGTGTGCGAGAGAGATTCAAATATCGGAAAAGTATTGAGCGATTTCTGTTTTCTGATTTTCAAATTCTAAAGTGTACGTCTTAAAATATTGTTTGAATTTGCGCCAACGTTTTAGTTTTTTAATTTTTGTTTTAGCAAAAAAGATACTGTATTTTATATTGTTATTAAAAAAATTACAAAAAATCGGCCCAACGGTGAATGTTAACACCGATTTCTTAAGGGGGCCGCTTGAGAAGCAAGATTCACAAGATGGCGCCACCGTAGAAAAAGGTGTCAATTTTGTAAAATGTTTTTTTTCATTAACAAGCTTTTTTATATAAAAAACTAGTGGCGGATATAAAAGATAAAAAATGATCTAGGTATAGACCTAAATTTGCCAAGGAAAAAGTTGAGAAAAGTATTTATTCAAAAATGTCAAACTTTCAATAATATTTGAATTTTTTGTTAAAAGTAAAGAAAATCTTGCTGATCACACCCTGGAAGCATTAATCATAAGTATACTCGTACATTATCTAATCACATTTGTCAGTATTTAAGTCAAAAAGCATCGGAAAGTGTGACATTTTTGAATAAATACTTTTTTCAAGTTTTTCCATTTCAAATTTATGTCTATAACTAGATTATTTTTTTATCTTTTATATCCACCACTAGTTTTTTATATAAAAAAGCTTGTTAATGAAAAGAGCTTTTACAAAATTGACATTTTTACTACGGTGGCGCCATCTTGTGAATCTTGCTTCTCAAGTGGCCCCCTTAATGACAAAACTTTTTTTATTTTTGAATTTTGTCAGATAATAACGGGCTCTGTTATTTACAAAAGAGTGGTGGGACGTGCGGTAAGACAAAAATAATATACTTTAATATTTTATTTCTTCAATATTTTCATGTGGTTCTCTAATCTTCATACTTCTACATTTTCGGGGGTCTATTATTTGTGGTAAGACCGCTTTTCCGAAACAAAATTATAACTTTGGAAACAATGTAGCGCCCGTCTTAGAGACCGAGAGTTTTTATAGTTGAATTATTGAAAAACATTATTTTATGGTAGAATCTAAATTTATATATTGGAACTGCGCTCTTTCACAACTATATTTAATATGCCATTATTTTTATTAAATTTAACAGTGGGTAATTCCATTGATATGAAAATTGTCACCTTTTTGTAACATCTCTAAAAAAAAATACAAATCATTACCACCTTCTTTCCAAACTAAGTTTGGAGATAAGTTTTAACATAATAAGCTTTAAACAAAATGAAAAAATAAATAAAAACATTTTTCAAAGGCAAATTGCATTCAGATGATGATAGCGCTGACCAAATGAGGCAACTACCCGAAGAATCAGCTACTTTTATTGAAAGATTAAAAAGTCAGTCAGCTTTTACAAAAAAGTCGGTCTCTGAGACGTATGGCGCCAGCTCTCTCGGGTTAATGATTTTAATTGCCTCGACAATTGTTAAGTTTTCTGCTTTTTTTGGACTTTAACTTCAACAATTCCTTCACTATCTGTAACTTTTTCTTCTATTTGTTCCATATAGGCATGTATAGAATTTTTTCGGAATCAAAAGAGAAATCGTATTTTACCGTTTCGGACGCTATTTTCTGTCAAAAAAATAAAATAAAAATTGCTTAAATATTAGGAAATGTAACTTAAACGTCGCCCTTGTGCTACTTTTTAATTATTCTTTTTTAATAAAAAGTTACAATAAAAAAAACATTTAAGAAAAAAAAAATTGAGAAAATGAAACGTTCGCGCAATTTTAATTATTGTTTTCAAAACATTTCTTATTTCAAATTAAAAATATTTTGCTTGGTTTGTGTAGAAACACCTAAATGGTTTCAGCGCCCTCTATTATATCAGAAACACATTTAATTATCGTCCCGATTGCCCTTAAGATCCCCGTAATTCAGGAGCGACTGCAGCGAATCGATACCCCCTTAATCTCGTCGAGGCAGAACTCCAAGGACGCATTTTTTTACTTTAATTTGAAAACGCCGTCGACGTATGCGACGTGACCAAATTATTTCGCGGTTGTCAGGAGTCAACGACAGCGAAATTTCTCTTGCAAGTCATTACCGGCGGTTTGTCTTTCGGCGTAAGAAAATTATGTTTGTAAATATGGAAATCGGGGGCAAGTTTTTGGCAGTGCTGCCCACAGTAAAACGGTTCTGCACACCTGGGAGTTTGAATGGTCACCTGCTGTTTATATATCTGCTTGCAAGGATAAAAAATTTTTTTTTTTGTTGCGCTACTAGGTAGAATGGTGCCGACGTTACGTTATTTTTAGTTAACAATTTTTGCTCATTTGTCGAATTAAATCGTAGAACCGTGTTAAATTAGTGTATGCCATTCGAAACGGTTCTAATTCCAATGATTGAGAAACCACACGGTTGTGAAAGGGCATTGCTTGATGTTAAAAATACTAATTGGGGCGTGAATGGGAAAACTTGTTGCTTTTCAGAAAATCTAATTTCAGTGCGAAGTTGAGATTTCAGACTACTTGTAACTGAGGTGTCAATGAATGCAGGAAAAGTGTTGCGAACCAACTTTTACTATTAGTTTGCATAAGAACTTTCATAATTTTATAGCTGGAAAAAGTTCACAAAAATATTTATATAATACTTGGCAGTACAAACGTCAAAAAGTATGTAATTGCATCTTAAATTTTAAGCTTTTCTTAAATTCTTATGTGATAGACTGACACATGACACATGAAAGTGGGGCAAGTCCATTTTGTGAAAAATATAGTTCCAGCAAATTCTTATTGCAAGCGAAAAATTCACAATAAATTGTTACTAATAATTAGGCATCACAAATTAACAAAAAAATTATGTTTTTAATCAATTCACAATAAATATTTTTTAGTATCACTATAAATTTGTTGTTAGTTTGCATAAGAACTTTCATAATTTTATAGCTGGAAAAAGTTCACAAAAATATTTATATTATACTTGGCAGTACAAACGTCAAAAAGCATGTAATTTCATCTTAAATTTTAAGCTTTTCTTAAATTCTTAAGTGACACACTGACACATGACACATGAAAGTGGGGCAAGTCCATTTTGTGAAAAATATAGTTCCAGCAAATTCTTATTGCAAGCGAAAAATTCACAATAAATTGTGACTACATAATTAGGTATTACAAATTAACAAAAAAAAAATGTTTTTAATCAATTCACAATAAATATTTTTTAGTATCACTATAAATTTGTTGTTAGTTTGCATAAAAACTTTCATAATTTTATAGCTGGAAAAAGTTCACAAAAATATTTATATTATACTTGGCAGTACAAAACAAACGTCAAAAAGCATGAACTTTTTCATCTTAAATTTTAAGCTTTTCTTTAAATTCTTAAGTGACACACTGACACATGACACATGAAAGTGGGGCAAGTCCATTTTGTGAAAAATATAGTTCCAGCAAATTCTTATTGCAAGCGAAAAATTCACAATAAATTGTTAGTACATAATTAGGTATTACAAATTAACAAAAAAATTATGTTTTTAATCAATTCACAATAAATATTTTTTAGTATCACTATAAATTTGTTACCAGTAATTTATTTCGACAACGATATTTATCATGAGTTGATCTTTACAATGTGCCTATTTAAGCTATGTAATTTTGTTCAACTCTCCCAGGTGTGAAGTATTTAAGGTGTGAGTGCATAGACTAAAAATCTGCATTTTATTTTCATAACGACGAAACTTTATATCCGACTCGAAAATAGATGTGTCAGGTACTATTTATAATCGAGCAATTAATTGATTTATTTTGAAATAAAATAAATTTACTGTTATTGTTTCAATTTATTAACAAGAGTGTTTACAGTTATTGGTTATGATGAAATGTGAAATTTGTTTAAGTTTGAGCACGTTTAATTTTCTTATGGGAAATAAATCTTAGCCAAACAAAAATATTTTACTTTTGATTTGATACCAAGTAGTTGTTTATTATTTTTTTGCATTTACTTCATTCAAGCAACGCGATTTTTAATTATTCTCCAACAATGTTTCATAAATTTGATAACAGTTACCTTAAAAAATGGCGAAAAAATCGAGATCCTTCAATGGGTGAAAGAAAAACCAAAAAATAAAATTTTCCCATAATTCAAAAGTTCGACAGTTTAGATTGTATCAACGGCGTTCTATGTAATTGCCTGATATTTGTAACGGCTTATCACCGATTGTGTCACATTTGCTCGTAACTTTGCACACTTCGATATTGATAAGGCCAACGACTCGATAAATTCCCGGGAAAATTTATTTCCCTTTTGTCGCACATCAATCCGGCCAATATTGGCCAAGGCAAATGATAAGATCTTTCGGGCACAAGGCTGTGATCCATCCGCAACGATTGCCAAGTCGCTACATCACAAGAAGAAGATTAACCATCTTTCCGGTCGAATGGAAACCTTACACAAATAAATTTTCCGGGGCTAATTTGGCGATTTTATGAACAAGTCTGTCGAAGAGCTGTCACTGTCGATTAAATCTAACCCGGTCTAATTGAGGCTATTAAAACTAATCTCGCAAATTGGGCCCGGGGCGCGCACCTAAAAAAAGATTTTTCAGCTGCGCGATCGATACACTTCACCTTGAATTAAGCGCGCCGTACAGCAATTAGCAATTTTTTTGCGTTTGTTGCTGCGCAAAAAACGGGGTACAATTCGTCTACAAATTTTTCGTCCCTTGAAAAGGCAACGGAAAAAAATTACGGTCGTCGGCGGACTCCCCGGAGATTTGCCCTTTTTGCGCATTGATTAAGACGACACTGGGCCTCCAAATTAATCAAGCCCGCTTCTCACCCTCCGGAAAAGTACAACAACGCCACTGAATTTAATTCGGGCGAGATTAAAAATCCATGTCAGAATTTGCGGAATGCGAATTATTTATAAACACCGAAACAATAAAAAACAAACAAACCACTTACCGTATCAGCAGTGCAAACGGTACGAAAAGATTAACGTTGAATTTTTTCAGGAGTGCACATTCATTGAGTTTTCGATGAAAACGAGTTTTACGATTAGATGCAATAATTTTTGTTTCACACAATAATCGTTGCTTATTTGTTGTCCATCAATTGCAGCTCAGAAAGCATTAAGTGTAATTCAGAAAATCTCAATTGTAATTCAAAAAGCATCAATTCTTATTGAGAAAGCGTAAATTGTTCAGAAACTATCAATTGTAATTCAGCAAGCATCACTTATAATCAAAAAATATCAATTATAAATCAAAAACATTAATTAACATTTAGAAAGCATGAATTACAAATCAGAAAGCATCAATTTCAGTTCAGAAAGCATCAATCAAGTATTTCAGAAAGCATTAATTGACCTTAGAAAGTATCAATTCCGTATGCATCAATTGTATTGTAAAAAGTATTGATTATAATTCAGAAAGCATCAATTATAATTGAGAGCATCAATTACAATTCAAAAAACAATTTATCATTCAGAAAACATTAATTATAATAAAAAAATATCAATTACAAATCAGAAAACATCAATTATCATTTAGAAAGCATGAATTACAAATCAGAAAGCATCAATTTCAGTTCAGAAAGCATCAATCAAGTATTTCAGAAAGCATTAATTGACCTTAGAAAGTATCAATTCCGCATGCATCAATTGTATTGTAAAAAGTATTGATTATAATTCAGAAAGCATCAATTATAATTGAGAGAGCATCAATTACAATTCAAAAAACAAATTATCATTCAGAAAGCATCAATTATAATAAACAAATATCAATTATAAATCAAAAAACATCAATTATCATTTAGAAAGCATGAATTACAATTAAGAAAGCAATTTCAGTTCAGAAAGCATTAATTGACCTTAGAAAGTATCAATTCCGCATGCATCAATTGTATTGTAAAAAGTATTGATTATAATTCAGAAAGCATCAATTATAATTGAGAGAGCATCAATTACAATTCAAAAAACAAATTATCATTCAGAAAGCATCAATTATAATCAAAAAATATCAATTATAAATCAAAAACCATCAATTATCATTTAGAAAGCATGAATTACAATTCAGAAAGCATCAATTTCAGTTCAAAAAGCATCAATCAAGTATTTCAGAAAGCATTAGTTGACCTTAGAAAGTATCAATTTCGCGTGCATCAATTGTATTGTAAAAAGTATCGATTATAATTCAGAAACCATCAATTATAATTGAGGGAGTATCAATTACAATTCAAAAAACATAAATTATCATTCAGAAAGCATCAATTATAATTCAGAAGGCACAAATTCCAGTTCACATAGCATCATTTGCAATTCAGAAAGCATCAATGACAATTAAAAAACTACAATAAATTATCATTTGAAGAGCATTAATTATTTATAATTCAGGAAGCATCAATTTCAGTTCTGAAAGCATCTATTTCAGTGCAGATAAGCATCAATTGCAATTTAGACAGTATCAATTGTAATTCCGAAATCATCAATTACAATTAAAAATCATCAATTATTATTCAGAAAGCATCAATTGTAATTCAGAAAAGTCGTGTTTTCAGAAAGCATCAGTTGCACTTTAGAAAGTTTCCTTTCTAATTCCGAAAGCATCAATATCACAATTCAGAAAGTTTCAATTGCAATTCAAAAACCTAACTTATAAATCCAAGACCATCAAAATTATAATTCAGAAAACCTAAATTGTAATTCAGAAAGGACCAAAAAAATGTAAATCGTTCATTTCTATTATAATTGACAGTTTCTAAATTGCAACGACTAATTTGAATTTATTACAATCTTCTGAATTACAATTGCCTTTTTCTGAAATACAGCTGACTAATTTGCATTACAATTGATACTTTCTGAATTACAAAATTACACTTTCTAAATTATAATTGACGCTTTGAGTGGTAATAACTGACGTTAATTAATCGAAATTGCAATTTTCGTTTTCTGAATATTACAATTAATACGTTGTGACATATCGGTTCTGAAATACAGCAAAGGTGTAGTAGGTTTTTAATGTGATAAAACTAAATTTCCAACTATGCAAATCTACCTCTTAATGAATCCTTAAATCCTTAACTACACAATCCACAAACTATTTTGTAGCATCTTCTTCATTATGACCTTTTAATATGCACACTACTTGTTGGTTTTAGTGCTGAAAAATAAACAAGTCAATTTATTTATGTAGTAATTACTCCTTTACCTAAACTTGCGATTAATAAATTTTTCATTAAACTTTCTCAAAGAAAACTTTTAGCAGTAAATTAAAGAAAAACATGTTGACTGTTTTTAACGTGATTTCCGAGGTCCATTACTCGAAAAAGAATTAATTTAGATCTCAACTGTTTTCAATATTCCGAGCCATCCATCCACGCGAGTTCTGCTTACCAATTTATGAATAAAATCTCGTTATCAATTTATGAACGACGGATTGGAAATTTTATCATGGCGAAAGAAACGCTGGCGTTGCTAAAAGCAGTACGGGACGTTTACAATACAAATGTGTGCTTTAAATTACATTTTCGCTTTCATTCCCCTTAAACACCTCCTAGCGTTGATGGTAAAACCTGCGTGATTAAACGCGAAAAGACTTGCTGTAATGGGCCTTTCTGTATTCATAAACCGAGACCGTCGACGCCGCTCTCATCAATGTTTCAGTCACTTCAGATGCTCATAGATCGGCTTTACCGACTCACTTCTGTCAGTTCGTTTTATACACAAATTCGCCACTTCTCGCGCCCGATTTGTGGAGCGAAAATAGCCACTGCATTAGCGAAAAAGCAGCGCTGAAAATTTAATCTCGCCCCTCATTTCGCGCGCGGCATAAACTAAAAGTAATGATTATAACGTGAAAAGGCTGATAAGCTCCATCCTGCAGGATTACATTATTGCTACATAAGAAAGACAAATAGTCTCGCTGTACAGGGTGAGTTAAGTTTTACCGCCCGTTGCAAAATAGGCCTTTAAAATAATTTGTCAATTCTCATAAATTTCATGAGTAATTTTATATTATTAAGGTACATAGAAACCAAGAAAAAATCTTCTTTTTTTAATCAGGTGAAATTTTGGCTTTCTTTCAATTACTAATTGCTCAATTTATGAGTTTTTTTTATGTACGAACAGTAAAATATTTTCACACAATTTAGTGCAATTGAAATAATGTTACTAATTTGGGTTGATTAAATAAAGCCATTTCCTTATTAGAGGGTATTTTTTTAAATGGTTTACGACATAAACTGACCAATTCACTTAACAATGGTATTGGTTTTGGGTACTTGACTGATTATTTATGACAGTCATAAAGTTAAGTTAAAAAGTGCAACGTTACATTTTACAGGACCGGAATAAGGGTCTTCGCTATTTCTTTAAAAGTTCACAACATCGTAACTAACAGCTACACGGTAATTATAATCATAATAAAAAATAATTTTTGCAATATTAGATTTTAAACTTGATAAGAAAATCTCTTACCAGCTTCTAATTTTCGTTAGTATATCTGTCTACAATTTTGTGTTTTAATTTTGTCGTCTGCAAAGTTAATATACCTATCGGTTATTGAACCTTCCCATAAAATAAATTGCTTAATTTACGCAAAGTTTAAAAACCCTGGTCACAACCCTAGGTCACTTTGTGAATAAAGAACCATTCACATTCGCAACAAATCTTCCAACACTTAAACATCGTTGGTAAAAATTGAAAATTAAAACTTTGATTGTGGAATAGTGAACATTTGTGTTTAATTCAGGTATAATCATGCCAGTTCAATACTCAGTCGAGGAGAAGCTTGAAATACTTTTAATTTATGGGTAATGGGGCATCACTTTGAGCATCTTTTATAAAATAAACTTAATATTTACGTATTAAAAACTTATTTTATTTTTCTCACAAATTCCAGAATACGGGTCTGACAACAACTAAAACGCCGTTCCCTTCAGTTTTATGGGTCGATCATCAGGTATTGTTACGTGGTAGACCGTATTATCCATTGTTGGAAAGTCATAAATAAAAGTTTTTTTCGTGCTTTATGTTAAATTTGATTTAACTCAAAAGGTAATAATTTTTTAACGAATCAAATTGCAATTAACAAAGCTACGAATAATTTGACAAATTTTGAAATAAAAAACCAAACATGGAAATTTTGCCCGAAACCCTTTGTTTTACTTTTTTTGGCTTCAAATGAAAATGAGTTGGAAAACTTGTAGCACTAATCGAAAGTGTAAACTTCAACTGATGTAACATGTAAATTGCATACTTTCCCCGCAATCTTTAATAGGTATTATGGCCGGGCGGTAAAACTTAACTCACCCTGTATTTAAACGAACTTGCTGCTTAGTTCAACACTTCCTCGCAAGACAATCAGAAACGTTCTTCTTCGCGCCCGTCAATCCGCACAGAAAACGGAAAGCGCGCGGAATTTTAGGACAAGCAACGGAGCGAAACAGTTAATTAAGTTAATTTAGTGACCAGCGTTGTCGAAATAATTTCCCTCGAAATGCGAGCGCTCCCCCCTTTTTAATGTTAAATAAAGAGTATGTGTTTACTTTACGCTTAATTAGTGTCTGTTGAACCTTCGTTCTGCGCCATAAAACTTTCAAAATGAGTGACGATTTGTATTGTGTAAATAGATACATTTTTTTTATGCGTTTCTTACGTAATTTTACACCGTTACGAACGTGTTTTTAACACATTGTGTGAGATGGGGTGACACCAAGTCACCGAGGTGACCGAGGTCATTATTTCCAGTGTTGCTTTCGATACTGTTATTTTCCTGTTGTAAATACGAGATTTTAGTGGGTTGACGTCAGAAACGAAATTTGCAATCTACATTATTCTGCTTCATTAAGTCAGATTTTGCATCAGAAATTTTATCCGCTCTTCATTTCATTTAATTTTCAAAACGAAACAAATTTGTGCCCCCATTTCGTTTTGTGTTGTTTCGTATTGATAGCGATCAAGAAATGTTCGTAATTATTTTTAACGCTGCTTTTAAAACCGTTGTTTTCCAGAAATGAGCCGTTTCAGTTAATAATCTGACGTTGAAAATGTGATCTAATCGCTGAAAAAGACATTAGTTTTATTCTGAACAAATAATTTTATAACATTTCTCTTGTTCGCGTTAGGTGGTGGATTTGTAACATAACAGTTGTATTTTAAATGTGTGGACAAGAAAATGTTTATATTGTAGTTTCCCGTATCGTTTTAGGCCACATAGCAATTATAATTGTTTGGTGAACTATGAATCATAAAGCATATCCTTAGATTGTCAACGTGGGTAATTTAATTACACAAAATTTTAATTGATTAATTTGCACTGATCATTAATCAAAGTAGTAGCTGAAAGGTCGAGTTAATTTCACCCCACCGATGCCCTACTGGCCTGTACTTTGGAGATTTTACATATCAAAAAAGGTCAACACTGCTCATTCAGTAATAATTTCGGACGGGTTCGCTTCTTCGTTTCCTTTTTGGCTGAATTTTTTATGTCTGCACAAAGTTCAGGTAAATAAATGAGCTTGGTATTCGCTAATTAAAGTCTTCTAATTAATTAGCAAGACATAAAGAGACTTGAAAAATAAATTGGTGATGAAACGAAATAATCTTTTTGATGGATTCAATTAACAATTTTAATTTTTTAATATTGTAATAAACTACAGTCGGCGTTGGCTATTACGATCTTCCGAAAGTTAAAATCCGACAGTTCCTACGTCCCTAATTGGTAAAGACCCAGATCGGTGTAGAAATCTTTGATAATGCTCTTGTATAAAAGATCTGAAATTAGCATAACTCTGCAATTCAAAGGAAAGGAATCTAAACTTATACAGATATTTACATTATAGACATCCTTGTTTTTACCCTCGTGTTTTTTCTTTAGAACACTTAGTCCAATGTCATATTATTTACACATTTTAAAAACATTTTAAAGAACATTTTAAAATACATTTTAAAAAACATTTTTAAAAACATTTTTAAAAACATTTCAAAAAAATTTTAAAAAACATTTTAAAAAACATTTTAAAAAACCAATTTTAAAGACACATTTAAAAAAACATGTTTAAAACATTTAGTCATTAACACATGCAATTAAAACACAATTTGTTATTTATAGGTATTTTAAACACTCATTTTACTTATACGTGTTTCGAAAAACACTTTCAGTAAAATACCCATATAGATATAGTAATGACCGGTTGTAACGAATTCCAATCAACCAACGACAAGGTTCGATATAATCTAGATTTGTTAATATAAAGTTACAATAACATTCAAAGTATTATTTGACTCTTTTGTTGTAGTTTCTACAATCACAAAATATAAGAAGTTTCCAAGTATTACATTTTAACTTAAACGAAGTTTTGATAGAACTGAAATTATGTTAACTTTATGTTAACTTAGAAAAATATATTATTCATGTCGCCAGCGTTTCAATCATTTTCCTGCAAAGTGTTTTGATTAAAATTTTTAAATTATGCAGCTCAATTTCACTCCACCGTTGGCGAATCAAAAAATTACGAACGTTGTTGATATTCAAAGTTATTATGAGTACTTTTCAAATTGGTTCGATATAACCAAAAGTTTGAATTTAGCGGGTTCATTATAACTGAGCATCACTGTATTACTTGGTTCATAAAAAATAAATTGTTGAAGGCTCAAACTTCTTGAAAATTGATGAGCCGTTAACTGTACAACTTTTACTCGCTAATTATATTTACACATTGAAATTTGAGTTTGCAAATTTGTGTTAAAACCAAAGCAAATTTATTAAATGTATCTTGTATTATTAAAATTACTTACCACTCCTTCCGTTTAAATTTCGCTAACAAGCCGCATATTTCGTGCTGAAATAGATTCACACGAGTGCCATTTCCAGCACGAAACGTTACAGTCGCATCAAACTTACTCAATCAAAGGAGCCTAAATTAAAATCCGGCGAAATAAAAAAGAAATCCTTCGCCAATCCTTCACTTTATCCTTAAAGGCAGCAATTTCGTCCGACCCACGTCAAGCTCTTTTCGGCCTGCAAGTTCAATTCGGGAAACAGCGAAACTAATCGCGGATCCAATACAGCCAAAATAAGAAAGTTTGCTTATGAAAATCGAATCGTTTTAATCCGTGTCGCCGGAAAATAAGTGGCTGTCCGGGACGAAGTTGAATCGTCCCGAGAGGGAATCAAGAGAACGGCAAACTCGATAAAAGAACCAGTTCACATTGTAGCGGCGGCATTATGCCGTGAAGGTGAAAAATTACAAGTTGTAATCGTTTTCCTTCTCTGTCGCGAGAAATTGGTGTACGTTTGATCAAATTTCGTCCCGCGGGGCCGGACAGTTTATTGGAAATTCTGGAACGATTTCAGCGTCGAGAGACACTTCGAAGAGGTTCCACTCTCCGTGTTTTGACGTAGTACTGGGAATTGGTTGTAATGTACGAAGAAAATATCGAAGTGGGTAATCTAATTTTCGCCGAATTTCGTTGAGAGCATAAATTGTTCGTTTACGTGCGGATGGTCGGTCCGTTCTTCTTGGAAAAACGCGAAAAAGGCTCACGAAATGTTCCGAATGGGGAAAAAGTATGAATCCATTAGCGACTCCGTCGGTTTTCATCAGCGCAGTGTTCCGAGGGACAAATTGACGAAACGTCAGAATCAAGCTGAAGAGTCATTAACTCTTTTCGTCCCGCTTGTTTCCAATTAAAAATCTCAAGCTTCCAAGATTCCACGAAAACAAATCATTAACATTAAACTTGGCATTATTTAATGCGTAAGTCGAGTTTAAAAGTTGCTAACTACCAACTGGAAGATTTTCTGGTTTTAAAATTCAATTTTTTGTGTCTGAAAATCGTAAGTTACATTAAGCCTTCAGTAGGCGCCTGTTATTTTGTTACACGAGTAGGCGCGTAGATTACATATGTAATCCATTTATTATTGTCTTAACAATATATTTTATTATTGTTGTTTTTTAAGATAATGATACTTTAATACCTTTTATAACGTGTAAAAAAATTTTTTTGCCTTGAAGTGTAATAACTGTTTAACATAAAAAAATTATAACTCCAAAATGGCAACGCTCGATTTTAATTAATCCGGATTATCGAGGTCTCACTGTATTGCAATAAAATATTGCGCAGACTATCAATACAGTCAAATTTATAGCCAAGTAGACAAGCATATATGGATAATCCTGTTATTAGTGAATCAACATAATCAAAGGAAAATATACTTCCTTTTCTGATTTACGTTTATTTTTGTTAAGCTTAAAATAACTATGTAGATGTCAATAGTGAATATTTCAATTAAATTTCAAACAAACTAAAATAATCACGCGGTTAGGCGCGTGGGTTACATATAGGCCAAGCAATACTACCCGGAAACTGACTGTGCGATTACATAAAGGACAGTTAGTAGATCAATTTGGCATAATTTTAGACTCGAGAACCATAATTTTTAATTTGTTATGAATAATTTAGAAGAAAAAATAGTTTTTTTTTAGTTCTTTGCTTGTAAAATGGAAACTAATGAAGCAATCTTAATATTGTCAATAGACGAATTGTAGAGAATTAAATTACGAAGAGAATGAGAAGTCGAATGACCCGATCGAATAATTAGAACCGGAGAAAATCCGGAAAACCCGGAAATTTCAGTGTTTTCTTAAAAAATTCACAATTCCGACATTTTTTAATTTTAAGAACTAAAACTTTGCACGCAGATAGCTATTTATATGTATTTTATGTGTACAAAACCCACATTCTGTCGGACTAACGCTTATTGCACAATCACAATTTCAATTTTTTTCTGCGACATTTTCCAGGAGGGCTTCTTGCTCCTGTGGTTGTTCGATTTAAATTTTAAAAACAGAATTGAAAACTAGACGTACACGGCAACAAAACGTTCATCTTCGATTTTCCATAAAATGCAGCGAAATAGGTGAAAAACGGTCGTGAATATGAGTAAAAACGGCCGACCCCGTGAAAGTGGTCGAGTAGTGGGGGGTGACAGCCCGTGAGGGGAAGCGCAGCCCCTCAGCGGCCGGTCTTCCCCCACTACTCGACCACTTTCGCGGGGTCGGCCGTTTTTACTCATATTCACGACCATTTTTCAGCTATTTCGCTACATTTTATGTAAAATCCAAGATAAACGTTTTGTTACCCTGTACGTCTAGTTTCTAATTCTGTTTTTAAAATTTAAATCGGACAACCACAGGAGCAAGAACCCTCCTGGGAAATATCGCAGAAAAAAATTGAAATTGTGATTGTGCAATAAACGTTAGTCCGACAGAATCGGAGTTTTGCACACACAAAATACATATAAATAGCTCTCTGTGTGCAAGGTTTGAGTTCTTGAAATTAAAAAATGTCGAAATTATGAATTTTTTAAGAAAACACTGAAATTTCCGGGTTTTCCGGATTTTCTCCGGTTCTAATTATTCGATCGGGACATTCGACCTCTCATTCTCTTCATAATTTAATTCTCTACAATTCGTCTATTGACAATATTAAGATTGCTTCATTAGTTTCCATTTTACAAGCAAAGAACTTAAAAAAAAAACGATTTTTTCTTCTAAATTGTTCATAACGAATTAAAAATTATGGTCCTCGAGTCTAAAATTATGCCAAATTGATCTACTAACTGTCCTTTATGTAATCGCACAGTCGGTTTCCGGGTAGTATTTATGGCAAATTATGGCATTTTTTTTGCTCTGTTGTTTGGCCTAATATTGTAATCCAATTGGATAAAATATTTTTTTGCTACCTAGGTGATACGAAAAGAATTGCTTGATGAAAGAATTCTGTAGAATAGTCTTTTTTAAGAAGGTACTAAAAAGATTGTTGATGTGTCATAAGCAAAACAAAAATAGCATTGAAAATAAGAACTCTGGATTACATATGTAATCCACGCGCCCACTCTAGGGTTAAATATTGACTAAGTGAGAAAGGTTTTAATTGAGCCTTGAAAAATTCGATTGAGATTTTTGTTTGTGTTCGTCACGTTTACTGTTTGTTTTTCACTTTAAAGTGGACTTTTGTAAGTCGAAGTGGGTTCCAGTAGGTCCGAACAAGAGAAGTATATTAATGATGAAGCGACGATGCGGCATTATTACGGAAAGTTCGGCTGAAATCCCGGAAGACCCGAAACTGAGTCGTGTATAACTTGTAACCTGCAAACTTTGTCAGCGAGAGAGGTCTATGCTGCAACCCCATTTGTATTTGCCGAGCAAATATCCATAAAGCCCATTTTGTTCACAAGGTTATGCATCAGACGTCCCACACCTAAGAATCTATCAGTTCCTAAGAAGATTACCCCGACTTAAGAGCTTTCACGTGAGAAATTTTGTTTGCACAGACTTTCCTACAACACACATCAAACCGTGTTTGAGAACATCAACTGGGATAGTGGGTTTTTGATACCTCAACAGCTCGCATGCTAGCAAATATCAAACGCACCTCTAATTATTTCATATTGATTCCTATCGTTTATGGATTTTTAGGTTTATAAATATATTTTTTATTTGAGAATATTGTTTGATAAGATAATAAATTGTCAATCTTCACACACAAAAAACAGACTTTTTTCGAAGCAATAAATTATTGAGTCACATCCGATGGTTATTTTCAGACGTCTAATCTATTTCTACATAAATATTATAGTTCAGAAGTGTTCCCTGATAAGAAACAAAAGTTTCAAACCGATTTCAATTAGCTTGGATATAAATTAAGATCCAGTCGATAATACCAGATAACATCAGAAATGAATGGCAGGCCAAATATACAAAGCCAGAAAAAAGCGATTAAAGAAAACAAATTTCCCGACATAATGGAAACAATAACAATTGATTGCCAAAAATATAAATAAAGCATTTTTCCACGACCGGGAGTAGACGTCCATTTCTATGACACCAATATCGTAACAAAAGTAACAAATTATTCCCTAGATATATAATGTTTCAAAATTCTCCCTGGGGAGTTTTTATTATGACCTACAAATTAAAACACATTGTCAAGGATTGTTTAAATTTCACCAAAGACTACTAGTTTTCAAATTAATAAATGTCAGTTAAGGTGTCAATAAATTAGGTTTCAAATTTATTTTTTGGTTTTAATCTTACTTTGGTCGTGGAAAAAATAGTATATACACCTAAGGAGAGAATGCTATTTTTCCCGCGGTGCTATGTAGCCCTCGGGCTTCGCCCTCTGGCTACAAATTACACCTCAGGAAAAATCTTGCATTTCTCTCCCGCGATGTATAATGTACTATTAATCAACTTTGCCAGATCTCTTTTGTAGCATCAATTGTTGGTAATTTTTGAAATTTGAATTTAATTTTTAATTTGTTCATAATAGTTATTATGAATTCAAATGTTCACAGTATCTGCAAATAATTTGTTAAATAATATACCGTCTTTAAAAATTCGCTGCAAATGGGATTTACTTTTTCACAATGATATTTTTGGATCCTCTGCTGGACAACCCACAACCAATATTGTACAGGGTGAGTTAAGTTTTACCGCCCCGGCCATAATACCTATTAAAGATTCAGGGGAAAGTATGCAATTTACATGTTACATCAGTTGAAGTTTACGCTTTCGATTAGTGCTATAAATTTTCAGTTATAATACAACGAGTAGTCAAAGATTGTCGAATATTTTTATGAATGGTCATTCGCTTTATGAACACCATGAGTGCGCAGCACGAATGGTGTTCGGAAGCGTATAATGACCATGAATAAAAATATTGTACAATCTTTGACAACGAATTGTATTCAACAGACTATTCAATTCACCAAATCAATGATTAAAATGAAATATTTCAAAATCTAGTTCGAAAATTTGAGTTACACATGATGTCATTTCCATAGCAACCGGTAAAAAAAGTTGTTATTTGAATATTTTCTGACAGTAATGGAAAGTGTGTGCAAAAGATTTGGAGAGAGATCTGATGCAGAAATCAATGTAGATATTGGAAGAAACGTGCCGGAAAATAAACGGAAGTCACGAGAGTCGGTATGGCGTCAGTTCTCTCAGTTTTTGGAAGAAAAAGACTACTCTTTGACACCATCTGTCACATCTGCAGAGTTAAATATTATTCTGAAGAGTTGGGCCGTTAATATGAGGAAGAGAGATGGGTCGGAATATAAGGAAGGTGTGGTCAAGCATTTATGGAACAGTACTGCGAAAATGGTGCAAGAAATGTATTTCAATAAGTGGAATATTGAGATTAACCCATTTAGTGAAGCTGTATTCTATCAAGTCTTATTTACAAATGGACAACGAACATCACAGGACAATTGTTGAAAAAATGAGAACTACTACGTCGACAACGGTGGCGACTGAATTGCCCAACAGCAGGGAGGGTAAAATTTGTGATGTTGAACATTCGTTCAAAGAAGGAATTTTTCAGAATTGCAACAATGTTCATTTTTCAAATTGTTCAGTTAATTTTGTAACAAAGTAATAATTTTCTTAAATAAAAATAATAATCAAGTTACTTTAAAATATTCACTGCAACCACTAGTGGAATATCCAGTTATATTTTCACTAATGAAATATTCGCTGGAATTTTCTGTTGTTAGGATACGAAAGTAAATATCTGCTATTTTATTGGATAATATTTGAAAAATGATTTTGTGAATTGAATAGTCCAAAATATTTTTATTTGAAGCCAAAAAAGTAAAACAAAGAGTTTTGGGTAAAATTTCTATGTTTGGTTTTTTATTTCAAAATTTGTCCAATTATTCGTAGCATTAATATCTGCAATTTGATTCGTAAAAAAATGAGTACTCTTTGAGTTAAATCAAATTTAAGATATAGCACAAAAAATGCTTCTATTTATGACTTTCTAACAATAGATAATGCGGTTTACCATCCTAACAATAGTTTATGATCGACCCATCCAACTGGACGAGACAGCTTTTCAGTTGCCGATAGACCTGCATTCTTAAGTTCAGTTTAGGGACCGCCATAAATAACCTTTCAAGCACCCCTACATCAATACCATTGTCTGGTAAATTAGTCTACTTATGTCGTAAATCATTTAAAAAAATACCTTCTAATACGGAAATAGTTTTATTTAATAAACGCAAATTACTAAAATTATTTCAATTACACTAAATTGTGTGAAAATATTTTACTGTTCGTACATCAAAAAAAAAACTAATAAATTGAACAATTAGTAATTGAAAAAAAGCCAAAATTTTACTTAATCAAAAAAAAAAGATTTTTTCTTGGTTTCTATGTACCTTAATAATATAAAATTACTCATGCAATTTATGAGAATTGACAAATTATTTTAAAGGCCTATTTTGCCACGAGCGGTAAAACTTAACTCACCCTGTAGCAGCATTTTCTTCTTCAAAGTTTCTTATGCAAAGTTTATAGCTCGTTGTACTGTTGTTGATAGTGTTTTTTCCTGATATTATATTTTTTCATAAACTTTATTATGTTATTAATTACAATTTTTAAGATTTTGACAATCAATTGTTCAGAATTATTTAAATATTTTGTTGTTGAAAAAACTAGAATTTTAATTATTATCGTTTTTTAATTTTATGCAAAAGAATGAAATTAGTTATTTTATCAGAAAGGGAAGTTGTTATTGAAATCCCATGAAAAAGTTCAGAAAATTATATTCTGAAACCAGAATTTTTTTTCTATTAAAATATTGGTCCCTGAGACCGCGGCTAGTAACAAACCACCTTGGTAACGGAGGGTTAATAAAAGCCGAAAATTTGTAACAAAGTAATTTGTTTGTATGTATTTTATAATTAAATATTTTTGGATGTATTTAGCAAAATTTAACACTTGCAACTGAAAAAATTTAAATTAATTTGCATGATTAATGATCTTTTCGAGCAATGCATAACTAAGAAACGTACAATGGCCCACTCGTTTTATGCTAAGTATGTTTTTTTAATTTCGCGAAAAAGTACTTATCAAACTCACAAAAAAATCGTCAACGACTTAACGATGGCCAATTTAATACATATTTTTTCAAAGAGTTATTTTCTCATTCCGGTAATGCAACTTTATATGGCCTACGAACTTGAAACGCTTAAAATATTAAACAAATATTTAGCGACAACATCCTAACGCGAGAAAAAATTGATGTTCGCTTACAATGTTTACTTTTCATTCTCATAGATTTCTTTATTAAATTAGCCGACCGAAACGGTTTTTCCTTCGAATTCGTTTGAAAATTCAATTATAATAAATCGGTCGATTAATCGTTGATATCGCGAAACTTTTTCACAGCACGCGACTGGCTTCAATTAATTCACGAATTTGAATTTTAAATTCCGGATCGCAATTGAAGTGGAACACAAACAAACACTGATTACCTCAACATAATATTAATATTAAAACGAATCGTCTGCGAGTGAAACAATTTTCAAATTAATTCACTGCGCTACAGAAATCTCTTTGATGTCTTTATCGATGGACACACCAATGCGCCAAGGTACCGAAAAAAACAGTTAGCAAAGAGACAATTTTAATCGAGTTTGGCATGGCTTATCAGGGTGTGTGCGCTCGTCAAACTTTAATTAGAAATGTTGTTTGTGTTACGCCGCATGCGTTGCCCGACTCGGAGGGATTTCGCAATCCGTTCCAGGATTTTCATTTTCTGGCCGGTCTGAAAGTTGATTTTTCGGCAGGTCACGACTCGTGATTAACATAACAAAATTGAGTCTTACGGAGACTCAAGTCGAGATTTGTGCCTCCAAAAAACCTGCAACGTTCATTAGGAAATGGGTCTTTTGATACCGGGCTGTAATTAAATATTTTTTTTAATTAACATAATTTTTTCTTGGCGTTCTATTGAATGAAAAGCTGAGATATAGTAATTATTTCGTTGTATGCGAGTTGTCTTGTCGGTGTCTTTACAAGGAGCTCTAAAAGACATGTCGTAAATTAGACGCTAGATTCTAGACGTAAACGCTGGTTTATTAAACCACTATTTCATTGTAGAGCTGCGCACAATACAAGTTTTTTGTCTTACTGTTGCATACACAATGCCAAATGAAATTTTGGAATGTTACGTCGTAACGTTCCCTGTTAATAATCGCTTCTTTCATTTAAAAAAGGGCAGTTTTGTGTTTAAAAAATGTTGACCTCATATTTCTGTTGGAATTTTTTGTTAATTGCCAATTTTGATATCCATTACAAATGTAAACAGTTACTTAATTTATCGGGGCTTATTTCTGGACAAATAAACAATTTTTTATCCGAAATAAAACTCATTACAGTCGAACTCGGTTATAATGGATCCTCACGGGATCACCTGATTCGGACGTTGTGTTGGAAACAATATTATTGTCGAATTTTGTGTTTAGTGATATTTTGAGCTTTGGTACTTTTGCAGTTTTACATCTTTTGAATAACAACTACTGATTCTAAAATCTTGCGTGGTTACCACGTGCTTACAACACAACTAGACATTTTGGTATAATTTCTACCCCATTTTTCCTGTACTATTTCGAATGCTCGTTAAGTGTTGCAGGAGAATGAATGTGTCACATAGCGTGATAAATAGAATACTTAGTACAAATACCCTCCACGTGTCGTCCAAGTAGCTGAATCGTGAACAGAACCGAGAAATCGACTGTTTTAGTGGAATTACAAATTATTTGGATATTTATTACATAACATCCTTTTCTACAATAATAGGCATGCCTTTGAAGTCGTGTTACACTTCTGATGAGTGCAACATTAGAAAAAGCTGGACCAACTTCACGAAAACCGCTTTTAATTGTTTTTCGTTGCAGAATTTAGAAATTTAATTCATATATTTAGCAAATGAGCAGTCGTTTGTAACTTCTGCTATGCATCTACTAACAGCAGGTTGGCTTTGAACTATATAATAAAAATGACCAGTACCACATGATAGCCCCCTTGATTGAATTTGCCCTTTAGTTACTCTTCTACTTTCTTCCA
Organism: Dascillus cervinus; assembly: GCA_949768715.1. Lineage (NCBI taxonomy): Eukaryota > Metazoa > Arthropoda > Insecta > Coleoptera > Dascillidae > Dascillus > Dascillus cervinus. The sequence continues at coordinate 33,356,443 of OX458317.1, read as the reverse complement.
TAAAAGGACGTAAACTATTTAATAAATTGTACGCACAATTTTTATTTAAACGGAATAATTTCAAACAGAGTACATTTGGTAAATTAAAATGTCTCTCAATTGATTTTGAATTGTCCAAACCTTTCGTCTATAAAAACAAGAATGACTATTTTCTAATAACTTGTTTCTATGTATTTGTCTTCTGTTTTCTTCGTTATGAACAACTACCAAATGCATTAAATCGTCTAATAACGTTTTAACTTTGTCAAAAAAGACATTTCACTTGTTTAACATGTAGTGTATGAGTACCCTTTAAAAATGAAAAAGTAACGCCTCGTTTTAAGATGGATCCATACCATAACATTAGTTGAAATTTGACATTGATTTTAAGGAGCAATCGAAACGCTTGCAGTAATTTTTGCATGATTTTTGATATTGATAGTGACCTACTTCTGCTGCTAATTTTGACACTTTTTAAATAACTATTTAAAGACATATTTCCAGATTTACGTAGATATTTTCGTTTAATTTTAAGGGAAATTCGAACTGTCTACATTGGTAGCGGCGGCCGGTGGTAGAGATCCCTCTTAACAGGTGCCAGTTAAAATTTAACATCCTCTGCACTTAGGGAATCACTTTTCAATTTTGGCGCTTGTTAAAATTTTAACACGCGCTAAAACTTAATGTATTTTCTTGCAGAATGACCACTATTAAAAGATAAACATGCATTTGATATTAATTTATATTAATTAATATTAATTAATATTAATCAACTGCTCAATTTTCGCATCAAGCGACCGAAGTGGCATAGAAAATATGGTGAAAAATTACTCAAAACTTTATTAAGACTATCTTCATGAAATTTACAGCAAATTTTCATTAGCGAACCATTTTATTGACCAGCAGTTTACATTTCCTTTAAGAGTTTTTGACATAATTAAATAATTTTTTGTTGGGTTGGATAATGGAAGCTTTGAAACAATAAAGTGTTAAAACACACAGTCAATATTCCGACTGCTGCCCACCCAAAAGTGCCACTCTTGGCGAATTTATGTAAATTAAAAACAGTAAAAATTCAGATTTACGGTAGCAATGTCCACGTGGGAAATTTAAACATTTTGCTTGGAGTAATTTATTGAACGTCGTCGAAATTACAATATTCTTCAACAGGTCGTTACTATAATCGATCCATTTACATTGAAAATAACATTTCGATAACCTATGTTATCGGAAAAGCGGCTAATACAAAACGTTTGGCCGCAGAGTTTATTAATTAGTTCAATTAGTCGACAAGACAGAAACGCATTAAGATATGAGAGACAAAATATAAAATAATCTTTATTATACGATTAATTTTCAAACTTGCCCCCCGAAATTTTAATCCAAACCACAAATGGAAAGCCATTAACGTCAAAACCGTTCAGTTTCTCAATAATCCAAATTTGGAAAATTTATGGTTATTGTGTTATTGATGATAATTATGCTAATGATTTTTTAGTTTCCCACAAAAAAGGAGATATTTATTAAGAATTTGTGCTTTTTAGGAATGTTAACAAAAAAGAATTAGTTTAGATAAAATTTGGGCAAACAACATGGTTTACGAGTTTCACAAAAATTGTGAAATGTAAACTAATGTCTATCGAAATATTTAGTTTATAGTTTTATCTCAGCAAATTCCTCTTTAGTTTTTGCGTTTTATTATCTTCAAAGTGATCAAATTCAATTCCGACAGCCGAATGTTGCCCAATGTTGTTCCAAGGTGGCAAACTAATGGCGTGGAAACGTTTCGAAAACTACGGTTTAACAATATGATCCGCAAAGTTTTGTTCTGAGGTCGCATAAAAACAACGTTGAAAGGGTTAAATGAACCGTCTCACTTACAAATCGCGGCTAATTTATTCACCAAATCGGAAAACATTAGTTATCCAATTTTTTTCGAATTAACATCTTAGCAGCGAACCTCCTTTGTGCTGTCAATAGAGGCCGATGTAAAAGGACGATGAAGCGCGCTAATGAACATTTCTTTCTCTTAGAAAAAAACGGACAATGCAAAAATTACGCGTTCACCTGAACGACTCGACAATGGAAAGACATCGATCAAAATTTTGTATTAACGAGATCAATTAAAAAGGTCAACAATCTGACTTTAACAAATTCTAAATCCGATTGGAATTCGTGTCAGATTCTTCCGGGGTCCAAGGATACGAAATGTGTCAATCGAAAAAAAACCTGTTCTAATTGGCGGTTTTTCACCAGCCATCGACACTCTACAATGCGTTAATTAAATTGTCTGGGAGTGGTGCTACATATTTTTTTACTTTATCATACGCAGCGTGAGAATGGGAGACCAGGTATGGTTGTCATAAGCGATATAGACTAAAATTTACAATCTATAGGAACGTTCCAAGTAAATTTCACAATAGTTCTGTTCAGTTATTTGAAGTGACTTTTTGTTAATTTCAAAGCCTAAATACGTCCCTGATACTGAATACTGAACGCGTGCCGTTGCTACCTGGCATCTCCGAGACATCTTGTTTCTTCACTTGTCTGATTTATTGCTTATGACCTGAAAGTTGCAATTAACAATGAATTTCAATAAAAATCTGATAAGGTTTTTTTAAATCAAAAACATAAATAAAAGTACGAAACTAAAAGGACAAGAAATCCTTGAAAATGACATGATAACAACCGAAAGCAAAATTAACATCAGATCTTAACTTACTAATAATTCTCACAGTAATATCTTCAGAATTGAAGTTTTTTAACATTGGAGAGCATACACTGTAACCTGGGTTTATCAATTCAGGATTGAAAAAGTATTTCTTGATAAGAGTTCGGTTAACATTCCACCTGTGATTTCACATTAGTTCTGTTCAGTTATTTGAAGTGACTTTTTGTTAATTTCAAAGCCTAAATACGTCCCTGATACTGAATACTGAACGCGTGCCGTTGCTACCTGGCATCTCTGAGACATCTTGTTTCTTCACTTGTCTGATTTATTCCTTATGACCTGAAAGTTGCAATTAACAATGAATTTCAATAAAAATCTGATAAGGTTTTTTTAAATCAAAAACATAAATAAAAGTATGAAAATAAAAGAACAAGAAATCCTTGAAAATGACAAATGATAACAACCGAAAGCGGAATTAAGATCAGATCTTAACTTACTAATAATTTTCACAGTAATATCTTCAGAATTGAAGTTTTTTTAACATTGGAGGACATACACTGTAAGCTGGGGTTATCAGTTCAGGACTAAAAACGTATTTCTTGATAAGAGTTCGGTTAACATTCCACCAGTTATTTGAAGTGACTTTTTGTTAATTTCAAAGCCTAAATACGCCCCTGATACTGAATACTGAACGCGGTGCCGTTGCTACCTGGCATCTCCGAGACATCTTGTTTCTTCGCTTGTCTGATTTATTGCTTATAACCTGAAAGTTGCAATTAACAATGAATCTCAATAAAAATCTGATAAGGTTTTTTTATATCAAAAACATAAATAAAAGTATGAAAATAAAAGAACAAGAAATTCTTGAAAATGACAAATGATAACAACCGAAAGCAAAATTAACATCACATCTTAACTTACTAATAATTTTCACAGTAATATTTTCAGAATTGAAGTTTTTTTAACATTGAAGGACATACACTGTAACCTGGGGTTATCAGTTCAGGACTAAAAAAAGTATTTCTTGATAAGTGTTCGGTTAACATTCCACCTGTGATTTCACATTAGTTCTGTTCAGTTATTTGAAGTGACTTTTTGTTAATTTCAAAGCCTAAATACGTCCCTGATACTGAATACTGAACGCGTGCCGTTGCTACCTGGCATCTCTGAGGCATCTTGTTTCTTCACTTGTCTGATTTATTCCTTATGACCTGAAAGTTGCAATTAACAATGAATTTCAATAAAAATCTGATAAGGTTTTTTTAAATCAAAGACATAAATAAAAGTATGAAAATAAAAGAACAAGAAATCCTTGAAAATGACAAATGATAACAACCGAAAGCGGAATTAAGATCAGATCTTAACTTACTAATAATTTTCACAGTAATATTTTCAGAATTGAAGTTTTTTTAACATTGAAGGACATACACTGTAACCTGGGGTTATCAGTTCAGGACTAAAAATAGTATTTCTTGATAAGTGTTCGGTTAACATTCCACCTGTGATTTCACATTAGTTCTGTTCAGTTATTTGAAGTGACTTTTTGTTAATTTCAAAGCCTAAATACGCCCCTGATACTGAATACTGAACGCGTGCCGTTGCTACCTGGCATCTCCGAGACATCTTGTTTCTTCACTTGTCTGATTTATTGGTTATGACCTGAAAGTTGCAATTAACAATGAAGTTCAATAAAAATCTGATAAGGTTTTTTTATATCAAAAACATAAATAAAAGAACAAAAAATCCTTGAAAATGACAAATGATAACAACCGAAAGCGGAATTAACATCAGATCTTAACTTACTAATAATTTTCATAGTAATATCTTCAGAATTGAAGTTTTTTTAGCATTGAATGACATACAATATAACCAATTACAATATTAAAGATTTTAAAGCAAGTCGACTTAAAAATGCAAACAATACTTGTAGCAATAACTCTTGCAAGTCGAGGAAACCATTAACATTGTTAAATAAGTTTTTATGGGCAAGACGAACATTAAGCATTGCAACCGCAACTCATTTCTATTAAAAATGCGAATTAGAGAAAGTCATTTCTGAGCAATACCACCAACCTCAAACATTAAGACGTTTGTAATATCCTTCGAACGAAATTAACTTACCACAGATTGAACAATTTTCCATTAATAAATCAAAATAGTGACACGAAAAACAAGACACTCTGATACTTCATTAGCTGTGAACGAAAAAATCTAGGATCCCTGCGATGAAGTGTAATTAATGTCGAACACTTTTAGTAAACATTTCACAACTTTATTAGCAACTTCAGGTTAATTTCAAGCGAACCACTTGGAGTATCTCGTTTTTACAGCAGCTTGCATTTTTAATTACCAGAACTTGAATGTTTAATTTTTTTAATTTAGTTAATAAATAGATAAATTTCTCATAAAAAATCAATTTTAATTCGAGTTCGTTAGCCAGGCATTAAAATAGTGAGTGTGTAACACCGGAATCTGAGTATGCAATTAAGTTACAAATTACAGGCCTGAAATAGCCTGAAATCGCGCCATCTCGCGCCGAAATTTACGTTCCTAGTTAATGCGGAGGTAGCAGTCGTCGTATAAATATTAAAAATAATCTCCGAGGGTCTTCTTCGTCTTCATGAACCCCGTTTTTTTTTTATGGCATTTATTTGTTTGGTTGGCGAGTTTCAGTACCGTTCTGCCGATAAATCAGCCATGTAGCGAAGTTTGTGCGCCGACTTTGCCTTTTTTCGTTCTTTTTTTTTAGATTATTTGCCGCCGGGTTTCTTTGTCTCTGATGTAATATAGATCATTCCGCAATGATATACGGGCTCCTTACCGTCCACGAATGTGAATTATGAGAAAAATGACCTTCGCTTGAATGCACGAAGAGGTTTAACAGGGTCATGATATAATTCCGTCTTATAAATATAAATTTTTCAGCAAAACGCGCCATCTAATTTTTTCCCGGCGGGGAAAAGTGATGCACACGACAGAAATGTGTTTTGAAATTGTTTCAAGAAAGATCTCCTATTTCTGTGAATAAAACACGATACCACCGCTGTAAGCGAATTTAATCACACGTGCTGACTCCACGACTAGAAAAACGGACGTTTGGATTTTAATCTACAATTTTGAGTTATTGTCTTTTTTTATTCCTATTTCGACGTCGGTTGGAACGAAACGAAGCCACATCAGCGTAATGCTTTTTTTAGTTGAACCTATCTATGAACAATGGAACGTTTTATCCTCTAGATTGCAACATTGAGGCATCCCTTCCTTGCATTTCTTATCTTTCCGTTTCATTTCGCCCAGCGTTATATCAACGTTTATGATATGTGATTTTTTCGGGCGATTGTGCCGGTTTTTGGCAATCCAACACAGCCGAGTTGTTTATGACGCTAATTTGTCTTAACTTCATAAAAAACCTGTCTACCCGCTCATTACTCGAATCGATCAAATAAATTGATATAAATAATCTAATTTGCCAAAAAAAATAAGCTCCAGTCGAGGAATGAGTCCAAGACGAACAAACTCGTTTGTGTATTTTAATTGGTTTAATTTACCGAAAATATTTTTTCATTAACCGAGAATTATTGAGACCTTCGATCAATTTGCATATTTTGAATATGAAAATCCGGCCTGCAATTATTTGTTACTGACAGATTAATTAGAACTCTGATTTAAATGTCCTCACTTATCGTTTTTGCGATTCAAAACAATTTTTTATTGGGGTACTTAATCGAGTCGACTTTTTTATAACCAGCGAGGCTGAATACAACTTTGAAATTTCTGTAAAGCTTGTTACGAACTTGCAAGGCTTGAAAGATAACTGAAATTAAAAGTTTGGAATACAATTTCTTTTCAATTTTTTGTTCGTCCAACAAAAAGAATATCGTACCGATTTTATGCTAATTTTCTTGCCATTTAAATCGGAGCTTTGAGAAATTTTTTCTTTGCGATCACAAACAGCTTCCTTTGAATTTTTACTGAAATTTACTAAAATAAAGTGTTGGGATGAATCAATTTCATTTAACTTAATTTAATCTAATTACAATTTGTCTATATTTTACTCATCGTATGGTAATTTTCATGCAACATAAAGTTGAATAAGTAACCGATTTGTTACTCACATTGATTTTGTTTCAAAAGATACTACATTTGTAGTGGCCAATTGTAAACCGTCAAAGGCTGAAGTTTTATAGTTTATTTTTACTGATTGGCAACTAAAATAATAATAAATGAACACAAAGAGTTGATACAGTAATTAATTTATTTAATCGAAACATATATTAATTCTTTCATTAAAAATTTAAATAAAAACAGTTTTGACAATTCTTAATTTCTAAAAATTGTCTAGTTATCCATCAAAAAATTAGAAATAATTAAAAACAATCTTGCAGGGAGCAAAGCTAAAATAAATAAATATGTAAACTATTGTTGTGAATAATTTCAAGAGAAAATGATTGTTTAGTCAGCATAATATATTGCAACTAACGGGTTAACATTTTTATACTATAATTTGGGCAATTAAAAAACCTCTCAAAGTCATGACAAAAAAATATAAATTGCTGTTTCAAAAAAAAGATGTCATTATTTTGGAAGATGTGAAATTAAATTTAAAAATGAACTTGTTTTTGGATTTTGATCACAACGTAACAGTTGCCGTTTTAGCTGAATCAGTTGTAGATCTAAGCTTGCAAATTTTTTCACAAACTGAGGCTGTGATTTTTTTGCGTCGTTCTGGAATCTTAAAACTGATTCTCTGGTCTTTAGTAATTTTATCAAGATGTGAATATTATGTGCCATTTACAATACAGACTCTTTTGATTACAACAAAATTTGGACCAGTTAGCACTTTTGCTGGCCATGCAAATTCCTTAAACGATAAGGAAAAAATAAATACTCGATAAAGAACACGGTCGACTCACAAGACAGAGCCACGTGTAGAAGGATAGAGTTACATATTAAACACATTTCTAGGTTGTAATTCGCTTTCACAAGAAAGTTGTGTCACGAAATTTTGGCAGTTGTAGCGAACCAAAAAAATTCAAATTTTAGCAACATATTAAGGATATGTTGAAGAAGCTCTCTTGAGAACTTTTGTCTTTATACAAAAAAAAATTGAAGTCATAAAGTAGAGCAAATAATTTCGTGACTCAGAATTTTTTAAAAAAGACCCAAGGACGTCCCCAAAAATTCTGAATGTCACACACCCTCAAACTAAACTAGTTTTATCATAATATATTTATTTTAGCAAAATTTATTTGTTATGTTGTTGTTTACAACAAAGAACCGTTCAATTAATGCTTCATTTCTCTCTGCCAGAACCGCTTTAATGACAATACACAATTTTTCAAATTAACCCAAATTACTGTTTTGTTTTTACTGCAATAGTTTTCATTAAAAAAATAAATTCGCAAGTTGTGGTTAAAAATAGAACTCGCTCCAAAGTAATGGAGTGGGTGTACTGCAACGTCTACAAGAATACGATTTATTCCAGTTGTTCTGTCCGGAAATGTCTGTTTCAAAACCCGAAGTCGGTAATTGCGATTAAAAATTCTATTTCGATTAAACGGCCGAGATTTATATCCGAGAATTCTTTGAGGCTCTACATTTGTTGGCAAAATCTGTGATTAACAGCTTTTTCGAAAGTACCTCACATACCGCCCTATATACGAGTCGTTCCAAATTTCGCGCCGGTCAGAAATGTTTAGTCTTCCGAATCGGCATAACTCACGCTACTTTATAGGCAAAGTATTGCGCGCACTAAAACAAAAATCGGTGATTAATGACGCCGCGATTACGAAGTTTTTAGTTACCGGTCCCATAAATTAAACGGTGAATGGGTGGCCCAGCAAATCATAAAAAAGAACTTTCTGTAGAACAACAGCGAGCGGGTTCCCCATGTTCTCCCACTTGTTGATCTCCTGTTAACCCTAACACACATTAGTTTGGAGTCTTTCCAAGCGGCCCACTCGCGCCAGATCAAACAAAATAATTACAAATCGGCCAAACAATAACCGTTTGATCTGTTGATTTTCGTCGATAGAAATAGACCAATTTGAGGAATGCAACCTGCAATGTTCGTTACTTAAAAAGCGCTTTGAAAACGTCAAGTTTAACGACTTGACAATGTGAAAACGGGACGACGCACTTTGTACGAAAACAAATTAAGAGACGCACGAACGATTATTTTTATCTTTTATAAGAGAACTGGGTCGTTTCAAAACCAACATGACATTTCGTTTATTAATTTATTACGTTATTTATCGATTATTTCGGTTACGTCCGAGCTAACTTGTGCCACTGACGGTTCCTAATTGTGTTGCAGCTCGAAAACTAATTAAAATTTTGTAACTGGCGCTTATTAAACCGAACTGGTGACAAGTGCGGGTTAACGAACTTTATTTGCCGCAAGTGGCAGACAAACAAGAGGGTTCTCTTGGCGGCTGACAATGGGACGGATTTTGCAAAAATAATCAGTCGTAGGCGATCGACGAATGTACCCCACGTACAATAGTTGGTTTCCCATATATAAACCATTAATCATTTTCGCCAAACAAAGCGCCGAAGTAGGTTAATTGGCTTATTTTTAACAGTGACTATCAATCTTATGCGGTTTTTCAACAGTGGAATTTAGCAATATTTGTTAATTATGTCAGATTTTCAAAAGTGTTCACTTTTAATTGATCTGCTTGTTTTCTCATTCGTTTTTAAAGTATTATACAGTGCCAATAACTAGGCAATAAAATGAATATATTCCATAAAGTGCCTAGTTGTTTTATGTAACTTTATAAATTTATAATGGTGGCTGCACAAAATAACTAGACAGCAAAATTAAAGTCTCATAAAGTACCTGGTTACTTTGTATGAATTACCTAGTAATCCATCCTTAGTTATTAATAATCTCGACTGTACAAATAACCAACCAATGAGTTGCAGAAGAAAAGGTATGTTTTAAAATAAAGCTATCATAAATGTTCAGTCACCCTCAAGAATAGTAATTTATGAAAATGTATAAAAATAATTAGGTACTTTATAAAACATTTATTGCATTGCCTAGGTATTTGTTCAGCCAACATTACTTTTAACTTAGTTTAGATAATTTATGAAGTTGCACAAAGTAACTTAATAGAGTTTATTAATTTTATTGCCTAGTTATTTGTACAATATTTATTTAACTCAGTCTAGATTTTTTATGAAGCTAATAAAATAACTAGGCACTTGATCGAAAATATTAATTTTATTGCCTAGTTATTAATCATTACGTTATTTATGAAAATGTAAAATTACTAGGCACTTTATAAAACATTTATTGTATTGCCTAGGTATTTGTTGTTATTATTGTTGTTATTATTTTCAATTTATTTTAGATAATTTATGAAATTACACAAATTAGCTAGGTACTTTATAGAGTTTATTAATTTTATTGCCTAGTTATTTTTACAAATGGCAATATTTTCAGCTCGATCTTGATTTTTATGAAGCTATTAAAAATAACTAGGCACTTTGTCGAAAATATTAATTTTATTGCCTAGTTATTAATGATTACTTTATTTATGAAAATGTGTAAAAGAACTAGGCACCTTATAAAACATTCATTGTATTGCCTAGGTATTTATTAAGCTAGCATTTATTTAATTTATTTTAGATAATTTATTAAGTTACACAAATTAACTAGGTACTATAGAGTTTATTAATTTCATTGCCTAGTTATTTTTACAAACGGCAATATTTTTATCTCGATCTAGATTTTTATGAATTTATTAAAATAACTAGGCACTTTATTGAACATATCAATTTTATTGCCTAGTTATTTCTACAGCCAACATTATTTTTATGGATAGTAGGTATCGGTATTTTATGAAGCTATAGAAAATGACAGATTAATTTTGTAAATTGCCTTACATTGCCTAAGTGATTTATACAATGCTTATTATGTATAATTTAAAACACTTTAAAGTTTTTCAGGCTGATTAATCAGATTCTCAGAATAATAATATATTTTTGCATGTTTCAATCGGTTTGACGAATTCTAAAAATTTTCAGATAATTAAATATTGCCTAACTGAACTTAATTTAGTAATTTGTTGAAATTTTACCATTTATTTTCCTTCCATTAAAAATATATTTAATTTTTTTCACATAGATATTGCAAGTACTTACAACCTCATTCTGCGATTGTAAAGTTACAAAATGATCACCCTAAAATCGCATCGCTTCCCTACATTGAAATTCGGTTACCGCTGAGAGCGCCTCTTTATCCGATGCAATACCGTTGTTCAGCATAACAAAATTTCGCTTTCTCTTTAGCCTTCTCAAGATCCAATATTTGCCTTCCGCAACTTGATTGATTTGTTGACTTTTCCCCAAATCCTCGCGTTGCGGACGCTCATAATAGTTGAGCCAAACGGTGACTAGGAACTTAGCGCCAGCATATCCGCACAGCGCAATTAACGCTTTTTAGGCAGGAAAAATAAAAATCGCCAATTAAAACGGGTTTCTCGCTGATTGACACGTTCCTTCGACCCTGGGAAATATTCGACACGAATTCCGAGTAAATTATTCGAGATTTCGAGTCTGGATTGTTGACCTTTTTAATTGATCTCGTTAACGCACGAAAATGATTGATGGTTTCTCGATCAGGTGAATGGCTAATCCGTGAACTGAATTTGAAATTGAAATGGGTTTTTAACGAAAATTTAGTTGCAGCCTCGGTTTTCTTGCAAGTTTTCAAAACTTTTTTTTTTAATAAAACGCCAAATCCGTCTTAACCCTCCAACCGTCGAGTGTGGTCTAAAATGAAAATGAAAATTTTACATAATTTTTTTATATATTTTTTTCAAAATCTCTGCCGTCACAGACTTTTGAAGTATCTGAATAGCAATCCTTTTTTCTTAATAAAACTGTTTTACAAAATTTAAAATAGTTACTGCATGGGATTTTGTCCTAACAGACCCCACCCTATTAATTGTGTAACAATATTTGTAATGTTTGTCAGGTGGTAATTTTGTTACAGCGCTATGCATTTTTGTGTTTGCCAACTTTGTGCAAGCAATATGTTACTTATAATAAGATATAAAATAGGGAATTGCCACTATTGTAAAAGACGTTTTCTTTTTGCAAAATTTGTAAATCTTGAAGAGGCCAGTTTGGTGTCTAGAAGTTTATTTTTGAGCCAATTTTATTTTCATTTATTTAGGCGTTGTTGTTAAATTTTGGATAATATTTATTTAAATCAAGTTTCCCTTGTTATGTAATAATTGTTTTACTTACAATTGCTTTCCTTCTTCATAAAAAGAAAAAATAATAATACAAAAAAGAAATAAAAAAAAAATTTAAAAATAAAATTAAAAAAAAATAAAATTTTAAATTTAAAAAACAATAAAAAATAAAATAAATAAAAATAAATAAAAATAAATAAAATTAAAAAAAAAAAATTAAAAACTTTAAAAAATAATAATAATTTAAAAATATTGTTATGAAGAAGGAAAGCAATTGTTGGAAAATATGCTGTAAAATTGCAAGATTTTTTTCAAGCTCAACTGGCATAAGAAAGTTGTTTTAGACATTTTATAGAAAAAGGTTTGTAGAACATATATTTAACTGAAATTATCGTCAGAAGGAATGTTAGTGCCTTTCAGAGGCTATTTTATTTTGATCGCCATAGACCACATCCGATCAAATGTGCTTTAAAAAGTTACCCGACAGGCGAAGGGTTAACTAACAGATTTTAAGTAATATTGAGGAAAAACAGTAACAAAATTAATAGTTTTTATTGTCTTGGTCATTAATGGGTTAATTGGAACCTTTTTAACCCTGCAGTGGGCGCGCAGCGGTACTCAGTACCGCAAATTAAGTTTTTTGTTTGTTCTACAAGCGGTTCTAGTCATACATAAATGTTGGCTCGTGTATGTGTCTTTGACCTATCCCACTAAAATCCACTCCACCCTTTTTTTTATTGAATTCATCTGTTAGTAGCAATCGGTCATTCCCTGAAGGGATCCCAGATTGCGGTATTGAGTACCGCTTGCGCGCCCTAATATGTAAATGAAATTCCTAAATAAAATAGTCACGAAATTACACTATTTTCTCTTTTTATGCGGATTTGAAGTAATACGGTTTGTAATTTCAAGAAAATTGTATGATTGTACAATGATTAATGGTATTAGATTAAAAATGGATTTTACCAATTTAATTTTTTTTTGCTTTTTCTTGTAAAAGTTACTGTAATAAAAAAATATTATTTTTTTTAACTGCTCTATACATTTTTTAACTTATACTTGTACAAAATGAGTTTTATGTGTAGAAATCTGTACTATCCTAAGTGCGGTACTCAGTACCGCGGCGCGCCCTAATATGTAACTGAAATAGGTGCGCCCACTGCAGGGTTAAACCACCTTTTAGTAGGTAACAACGTCGCCAGTAAAAGTCAATTGATGTTGATTTCAATAGGTCGTTGCTGGCAACTAATTACGTTGACACTTCTCGTTTCCACGATGCAGACGCACGGAAAAAATTGCTGTTTGAACAAACGTCTGCATTCATATTGACACTCAGATAAGCACAGGATATCCCCATTGATTTATCCACCTAGTTTGCATGGGGATTTTTTTTTCATGCGCTGCACAAACAGCGAAATGAAAACAAGAATATTCAACGAAATAAATCAAGAAAAATCACTTAAATCTTCCGAGATGATCTTCATTTTCTTATGAATCTCACACCCTGCGCTTTTGCAAAACGGGAAAGTTAATTTCTTTTTTCACTTGCGCCATCCGCTCGTCCTTATCTCGTCCGCGCGGATCAAAAGATGCGAGATACGCCGGCGAACGAAACATAAGGGCAAAAACGCCTATAAACCATAAAACAGATTCCTTTAGAATAAGTGACAGACTCCGGGTCCCGGGCTTTTTTAAGAGCTTCGGCTCCATATAAAAGGAGACTCAATTTTTCGAATGGCCCATAACGGCGCTGGCAATCTTGGAAACGCTCAAAGTTTAAAATAATTTTGGCCGCGCTCGATTTGTCGATTTGAATAATTTAAAAAGATACAGGTAGCCCTCGGTTTACGCCGCAGTTCCGTTTTGCAAAAGTCGGCGCAAATCGAATCGGCGTAAAGTGAACCCATATTTACTGTGATGTATAGGGTTAGGTTCTACATAAGTGAAGAAGAAGCAAATAATTTTGTTTATTAATACAATATAATGCAAAATACATATACAGTCGAACTTCCATATAACGAAGCGTTACAGTGACCTTAAAGAAATTTGGTATAGAGAAACTTCGTTATATAGAAATTCATGTTTGGAAACAATTTTCAGTTTAACTCTTTCAGGTTCACAAATTTTTTTGAAGTAATACGATTTTAGGCATTAAAATGACAGGTTATCTATTTAATATAAAACAACGTACTTTCAAAATTTACGTTGGGACACATTATGTCGCAAGGTCGCAAAAGGATTCATATGCAGTTTCGTAGTTATGTAATTAATAAATAAATAAATAAGACCACCCCAATGTTATGAAACAATATTTAAAAGACAAGGAAAAGTATGGTAATAAAATAACAAAATTTTGATGCAGTAAAACTTTGTCGATTCCATTTAATATTGTAAAATTTTTGCACGCTTAAATTAGTGCCACTTACTTCGTCGACTAATCCCTCATAAAATGTTGAACCCTGATGTATATGTATATGTAGATGTATATCTAGGAATATTACTACAACCGAGGTTTTTCCGAAGTTACAGTGAAACAACAAAAAAAAAACAGTTTTAAATCTCGAAAATTTGTAAAGTTGGGGAAAAAAATTCGTTATACGGAAATTTTTACTTCGTTATAAGGGGTATAAAATGCATTAAAACGTCTCCAGGGTTCACCAAAAAATTCGCTATACAGGGTGAGTTAAGTTTTACCGCCCGTGGCAAAATAGACCTTTAAAATAATTTGTCAATTCTCAAAAATTTTATGAGTAATTTTATATTATTAAGGTACATAGAAACCAAGAAAAGATCTTTTTTTTAATCAGGTAAAATTTTGGCTTTCTTTCAATTTACTAATTGCTCAATTTATTAGTTTTTTTTCTGTACGAACAGTAAAATATTTTCACACAATTTAGTGTAATTGAAATAATTTTACTAATTTGGGTTCATTAAATAAAGCCATTTCCGTATTAGAGGGTATTTTTTAAAATGATTTACGACATAAGCTGACCAATTCACCTAACAATGGTATTGGTTTTGGGTACTTTGCTGATTATTTATGACAGTCATAAAGTTAAGTTAAAAAGTGCAACGTTACATTTTACAGGACCGGAATAAGGGTCTTCGCTATTTCTTTAAAAGTTCACAACATCGTAACTAACAGCTACACGGTAATTATAATCATAATAAAAAATAATTTTTGCAATATTAGATTTTAAACTTGATAAGAAAATCGTTTACCAGCTTCTAATTTTCGTTAGTATATCTGTCTACAATTTTGTGTTTTAATTTTGCCGTCTTCAAAGTCAATATACCTATCGGTTATTGAACCTTCCCATGAAATAAATTATTTAATTCACCCAAAGTTTAAAAACCCTGGTCACAACCCTAGGTCACTTTGTGAATAAAGAAACATTCACATTTGCAACAAATCTTCCAACACTTAAACATCGTTGGTAAAAGTTGAAAATTAAAACTTTATTTTGTGGAATAGTGAACATTTGTGTTTAGTTCAGGCATAATCATGCCATTTCAATACTCAGTCGAGGAGAAACTTGAAATGCTTTTAATTTATGAGTAATGGGGCATCACTTTGAGCATCTTTTATAAAATAAACTTAATATTTACCTATTAAAAACTTATTTTATTTTTCTCACAAATTCCAGAATACGGGTCTGGCAACAACTAAAACGCCGTTCCCTTCAGTTTTATGGGTCGATCATCAGGTATTGTTACGTGGTAGACCGTATTATCCATTGTAGGAAAGTCATAAATAAAAGTATTTTTTGTGCTTTATGTTAAATTTGATTTAACTCAAAAAGGAATAATTTTTTAACTAATCCAATTGCAATTAACAATGCTACGAATAATTTGACAAATTTTGAAATAAAAAGCCAAACATGAACATTTTACCCGAAACCCTTTGTTTTACTTTTTTGGCTTCAAATAAAAATGATTTGGAAAACTTGTGGCACTAATCGAAAGTGTAAACTTCAACTAATGTAACATGTAAATTGCATACTCTCCCCTCAATCTTTAATAGGTATTATGACCGGAGCGGTAAAACTTAACTCACCCTGTATAGATAAATTCGTTAAATAGAAATTCGTTACAGGGAAGTTTGACTGTATTATAAAATGTATTTTATGATAAAGTAAAGTGAAATGTTTTTATTAAAAAATATTAAGAAAAAGAAATGAAATTTCAAAGTTTCGGATCTCTTGCATTTTTTCGGAAAAAAAATCCCCACCGTCGCGGCTCATTAAATGCTTCAACACTGAAACGAAAATCAGTCAGGGAAAATCGGTGAATTACCCAATTATGTACACGGCGAAACGGTGAATTGCACAGCGGCGTTATTGTGAAACGGCGTAAATTGAGCCGGCGTAAACCGAGGGCTACCTGTATTTCGCAGGTCGGATGTGGGTCAGGACGGCGTTTGAGTGATGGGAGTGCGCTTTCGCGCGGAGATTTCCCTCCAGACAGTGCCCCCTCTCATATTGGGGTTTGCCCTTTTACGTCGTGTTTTCCGGTGTGTGATTGCGTCCGGTTAGATTTATCGCGTTTTATTTTCTCAAGACGCACACCATAAACTGGATGGTTATTTATTGGGCTTCGTGCCTGATAAGCGTCGTTTTGTTTCGGCGCCCATAAAGGGACATGCACCGCATGGGAAAACGACTTTCCTGAAAGTTGGCGAATCCGGCGGTGTGAACGCCGGACGAGGCCGTGGGGAAGTTGTAAAGAATCCGATTACATTGTAAATAATGCCGGATGCTTTGTTTTTAAACTCGAATTTGCGTTATGCATAACGCGGTTGAACTAAGAGGCTTTTATTTTTATTGGTTTATTGTGGAAATTGATATCGTCGTTACGAATAATTGATACTCGGGTTTTCAGTTACTTCCGGGATATAGCGTTCCTTCGCGATGCATTACCGCGATTAAAATTTAAACCGTTCGTTTGCGTCCAAGGAATTTGCTTTCGCTGAACCAATGTTTGTTTAGAGCTCACTTTTATGATCCATCTGATTTACATAAATAACTAACAAAATATAATTTTATTCATTCATTGAGCTCAATTCTATTACCAATCAATTTAATCTTATTTTAAAGTTCATAATCCAATATTGAACTATTTTTTAAGATAACTAATTCATGTATTACAAAAATCCCGTTTTGTATTTAAAAATGTCATCTCAAAAAATGTGAATACATTTCAAATTTGCTAGGTTACTGTTTTTTTTCCGTAAAACTCGACAATTTCAGACATATAATTGTTCTGATACTTTTGACACGTACTGTACACTGAAGTTCGATTTCTTAAGAAAAATTTTAAAAAATGAAAAAAATGCAAAATGAAAAACAAAATTGACCTGAGCACACTTTATGAATATGTGCACTGCAATTTGCATAGTTTTACCTAGGAAAACCGACTCTTAAGATTCAACCCTTGTTGTGTAATCATTTGAAAACAAAAATTTTTATCTGAGCACACTTTATAAAAATGTGAATTCCAACATAAATCGGACAAAAAAAATAAAAAATAAATAAATAAATAAATAAAAAAATAAAAAATGAAATGACTGAATATGTGCACTGCAATTTGCATGGTTTTGCCTAGGAAAACCGACTCTTAACATTCAACCCTTCTTATAATCATTTGAAAACAAAAAAAATACCTGGGCACACTTTATGAAAATGTTGATTCCAACATAAATCGGAAAAAAAATAATAAATAAATAAATAAATAAATAAATAAATTTTAAAAATTTAAAAAAAAAGACTGAATATGTGCACTGCAATTTGCATGGTTTTACCTAGGAAAACCGACTCTTAAGATTCAACCCTTGTTGTAATCATTTGAAAACAAAAAAAATTTTACCTGAGCACACTTTATGAAAATGTGGATTCTAACGTAAATCGGAAAAAAAGACCTGAGCACACTATGAATATGCGCACTGCAATTTGCATGGTTTTACCTAGGGAAACCGACTCTTTAGATTCAACCCTTGTTGTAATCATTTGAAAACAAAAAAATTACCTGAGCAAACTTTATGTAAATGTGGATTCTAACATAAATCGCAAAAAAAATTCACAAGTGAAAATTGTATCAACTAACCCCACTCTTCTGTAGATACAAACTGGCGACACAGGTGCGTCCCGTTTCTTTTTATAGTACTAGTCAGATGAGCGGTATAAATCGGTTTTTTAATTCTAACCGTACAAACAAACCAAGCTTTTATTGGCTGTGAAGCACATAGACAAATCGTTTCTCCGTGGAACAGCGTTAATACCCCGGTTTACGTTGCCCAGGTTTACGTTGATTCGCTATAACACTTTTTTTTAAATCAATCTTTCTCAATCGCTCTTGGGCTTTTGTTACAATTTAAATTAATTTTTTTTTTAAATTGTGACATGATACAAAATTAAAACAGTATTTCACTGTTAAATACTGTTTTCAACCTTATTGTATTTGCGTTCTTTTTTAATTTAAAATACTTCATGCGACAATTTAAAAAACGTAATTGACCCCGTTTTACGTTTGATTGGTTTATGTTTTTTTGTCAGGAATTAATCGCGTAAATCGGGGTATTACTGTATACGACAATGAGGAACTAAGAAAAGGGAATGAGTTAAAAACAGAGAATCGTCTCAAATAGTCTTCTCTATATCATTAAGACAAACTTATATACGTGTCAAAAGCATGATAACACCGATTATGGGGTATGCCATTTTACACACAACTGCATATTACTGTAATCCTAATAAAACGACCTTGCTCATCAATTTTAATATAAAATGCAATAAAAATAGGTGGTCACTTAAAATGCAGAAGCATTTGATTTGAAACTTAAAAAACGAAATTTGTGGGGGTTTTCCTGTATTTAAAGGGGACAATCGCTCCTTCACGATTTCAATAACAATAAGTAATAAAGATAACGGTTGCAATAAAATGTTGCAGTTATTCGTTCCTACATGCGATTTTATCTCTGTGCAAATATTTATGTAAAAGAGGCGTCAAGTCGTGTCCCTGACGTCTGCGAGCAGTAAAAAGTCGCCGATAAATTTTTTTTCATAGAGCCGCGCGGTAATCAGTAATTTCTCTTCGACTTAAAGAAATAAATTCGCGGAATCGCATTTCGCCGGCACCTAAATTACCGCAGCGTCCTCGGCAGCGCTGCGAACACCTCAGCTCGGCGTGGGCGCAATGTTTATTTAAATTTCAGCGACGGAAAATGCGGCGCGCAAAACCAGTAGTAGGCAACGATAATCTGAGCTTTAGACTAACATTAATGACGTGCAGATTGCTGGGAGCAAGTTGATATTACTAGGAGTAGTTAACATGTATCCAGAACGCGCGCCTTTGATGATATCTCGTCTTCTCTATGCGCGCCGCTTTGCCAGAATCCACGCAATTCTCTCTGTGTGACTAGACGTGTTTAAGTCACTGTAATTTGTGTTTATTAAACCGTGCGGTTTTCAAATACATCGAATTAACTGGTACACGAGATAAAGCCGGAATTAATGAGGCCGATATTAGCGCGCAATACGGGCGACTCTTGTTCAGTGCAGTATTTACGAATAAGCTACACAAGCTATAGCTTGGGGCCCCCAAAATCATATTTTTGGCACTGACATACAGGCTGCCCATGATTAGCTACATGATATAAAAAATTTCTAACGAAACACAAATTTGAAAGCCAAAATGGAATTTGTTGTCTCTTCACCAATTTATAAGCTTTCCTATTCCTATTCAGACAATTTCATTTTATTTCGTGCACCAAAATAATTGGTTATACAGTAGAATCCGCTTTTAACGAATACCGGATATAACGAGACACCGCTTATAACGAGCAATACACATAGAGAAATTTGATTTACAATGCAAACGCGGTTAAAAATGTCCGCGCATTACGAGATCGCGTATAACGAGACTCCGGTTATAACGTCGGTTGTATTGAACTTTTATATCAAAAAATCCTGATATAGCGAGATCTAAATATACAGGGTGAGTTAAGTTTTACCGCCCAGGCCATAATACCTATTAAAGATTGAGGGGAAAGTATGCAATTTACATGTTACATCAGTTGAAGTTTACGATTTCGATTAGTGCTACAAATTTTCCAAAATATTTTTATTTGAAGCCAAAAAAGTAAAACAAAGAGTTTTGGGTAAAATTTCTATGTTTGGTTTTTTATTTCAAAATTTGTCAAATTATTCGTAGCATTAATATCTGCAATTTGATTCGTAAAAAAATGATTACTTTTTGAGTTAAATCAAATTTAAGATATAGCACAAAAAATGCTTCTATTTATGACTTTCTAACAATAGATAATGCGGTTTACCATCCTAACAATAGTTTATGATCGACCCATCAAACTGGACGAGACAGCTTTTCAGTTGCCGATAGACCTGCATTCTTAAGTTCAGTTTAGTGACCGCCATAAATAATCTTTCAAGCATCCCTACATCAATACCATTGTCTGGTAAATTAGTCTACTTATGTCGTAAATCATTTAAAAAATACCTTCTAATACGGAAATAGCTTTATTTAATAAACGCAAATTACTAAAATTATTTCAATTACACTAAATTGTGTGAAAATATTTTACCTTTCGTACATCAAAAAAACTAATAAATTGAACAATTAGTAATTGAAAAAAAGCCAAAATTTTACTTGATTAAAAAAACAAGATTTTTTCTTGGTTTATATGTACCTTAATAATATAAAATTACTCATGCAATTTATGAGAATTGACAAATTATTTTAAAGGCCTATTTTGCCACGGGCGGGAAAACTTAACTGACCCTGTATACCTTTGACTAATACTGATAGTGGTTTACTTAGAAATGTGCTGATTCCAACTAATCAGGCTTCAGGCGGTAAAGAATCAGTTTCACTTAGGTTACTGAAGAATTATCATCTCAACCTCCGATAAATTAAACGTAAAAAATATCAAATTGGCATTTCTACCTCCCAACACGACTTCAATACTGCAGCCTATGGACCAAGGAATTATAAACTTCCTTAATTTTCATTTTCGAAAAGTACTTGTGTTGCATTTGATAGATGGCATTGAAATGGAAAAAGAGGATCGGGTAACACTTCTAGACGCGATTCGATTTGTAGACCGAGCTTGGAAAAGTATTACGCAAACCACAATAAAAAATTATTTCAAACATGCTGGATTTAAAGGAGAAGTTGGTCCAGTTGAAAATTGGCAAAGTGAACTTTGTATCGTAAAGGCTGAAAAAGTCAACTTTCAGAAGTATGTGACGGTTGACAATTTTGTATGCATTAGTGAAATCCCAACCGAGGATGACATCGTTTAGAATGCATACTAAAAATACAATCAAACTCAAACTGAAATTGCTAAATCTGATGATGATGAACCGTCCCTTTTACTAGAAATGATTTCGCATACGGAAGCTAGAAAGTGCCTGGCAAAATTGAAGAGTTTTTTTGAAGCCGAAACTACTCTAAATGGTGCGGAATATTTCTTTTATTTTTTGGCATGCTTGGAAAATTTAATTGACGAAACAGACTATTACAGACTATTTCGGTTAATAAGTACGCCTAAATTTATATATGAAACAACTGTAACGTACACGCATTTTACTAATTTATGTCAACAAATAATATTTTCAATAAAAAATGTCTACATAATAATCCGCTTTTAACGAAATCCTCTTATAACGAGCTAATTTCAAACTCCCGTGGGTCGTCGCTATAAGCGGATTCTACTGTATTTAAATGTACCGTTCCTCTATTAATGGAAAAAGTTTACATTTCTCCGTAACAAAATTGGCTGATAATAAAAAACAATAAAAATGAAATTAGTTTTTCAGCAAAACCAGAGATACAAGGTAAATCACAATTCAATTCAGATTTTATTGATTTATATAAAACCGATATCCCAACACGAACCGTGCATGTCCTTTGATTTTCCATCATTTTTATCAAACGCCAACGTTAATTGGCACGCCATTCATTTTTTATCGGGCACTTCGGACTCCATCAATTAAAAACGGTTCGATAAATCATCCTGGGACCATCTTCGACTCCTCCGCATTTCCTGCTGTCGTTTTTTACGATGTTTACCAGTGCAACAGGCTTTCACGCCCAAAATTCAAATGCGCTCGGAAAACAAACAGCAACGAGCAAACAGAAAACTCGCGCAGACACCACGCAGCTCCGTCCAAACATATTAACTGGGTCCGTTGTGTGCACAGGAAGATTACGAGATTTTACTTTATTTGGTCATTATACCTGAGAATATGACACACACACACACTTGGTTTGTAAACATAGGAGCGGCATCTCTTTAATCTGACTCATGTGGTCGAAGACTCGCACGTTCGCGGTGTGTACCTGGCACTTATTAGCAACTTTTGATCAAAGATACAGCGCGGACAAAGGGAGGAAATAAGAGCAGGGCCGGATTTAGACTTGATAAGGCTCTACGCTATTTGAGATATGGGGCCCTTTATAAGTCCAGATATTATACAGGGTGATGAAAAAAGGTGACCATGATTGATATTGGGACAATGCTTTTTCTAAAGAATTACTTTCAGATAGGCCTACTTCTTGTATCTTGTAGTAAACAACACTGACAGATACTGTCACTTGCGTAAGACAAACAACTGTCACGTTGACATAACTTTTTTTATTTCAAAAGAAATTAATGTCATTAAACAAGAATACACAACAAACAGGTAATTGAAGGGTTGTATGCAAAAAGTCCCTAAGTGACGTAGAGATTTTCTACTATTTGCGCTATTTCTGATAAGAATGGATGAACTTTCGGTAGCACTTACTGATTCCCGTTTAAAAGGCCCCTAACAATGTTATTTAGTAAAAACAGATCAGTCAAAAACGAAATAATGTAATTTCCAGATCAAATTGAAACATAAAATCTCAAATATCTCAGAATAGGAAAAAGTGACTTAGAATGACTGTCGCGCTAATCCTTGTATGCTTCGTCCTGATCCAGTTTCAATCGTTTCCACAACTGCTTCCTCCAACGGCGGTGTACGAACTTCACGAGGTCGTCTACCGTTTACAGAAATCGGCTCTATTTGGCCATTTTCTCTTAATTTTTGCTCCACTTTTCTAATTACGTTAGCATCTGTATGACGTCGATTTGGATACAGTCTAGTATATTCTCTAGCAGCTTCCGATGCGTTATTATCAGTCTCACCCAAGCGGAGCAACATGTCTAGATAATCACTGAAATTGTATTCCATTTTAAGACTTTTTACGACATTTGACTTGTATCGTTCAAATTTGACAAGAGAACTGACATTGAAAAGTGAATTATTGTTGCCAACGTTTCCTAGGAGATTTGCGATGTTGCGACATTGATAAATTTTCCTCGGAGCCAAGAAACCGTACTTTTGACATCGGTAATAAAATTGGTTTCAATAGATTTTTTACACTTTTTAAAAAAAAAGCACCATCAACTGCATCAAATGTAGACCCTAACAATGAAATTATTACAAAATTGTTAATCGTACAGATTTTTATTATCTGAATAGGAAAGCTTATACCTTGGTGAAGAGACAACAAATTTTATTTTGTCTTTCAAATTCGTGTTTCGTTAGAAATCGCCTATAACATGTACACAAAAAATAACAAATAAACGTAAAAGCAAACCATCATTGATACTTATTCTAATTTTAAAATTTCTGATAAATAGTAGGAAAAATAGAAGGTTCTTAATTTTTCTTTCATCTTATTGAAAAAATTATTATTGTGCGAAATTTTTTCATAAATCAACCCTTTTGGCAACCATACAATAAAATAACAAGTCTTTACCAGTCACATGTAATCGACCCTGCACTTGAAAATAATAATTGTGGTTCCTTTTTCAATAGAAACTGTCCCGATTTAAATTCCATATAAACCAATTTGATTGGATTGCTTCTAAGGGCGTTAAATTTCTACAGTTGTATCTGCATTTTACTTCGACAAATTAATTTTCGCCAACAAATTCCGAAAGTCCGTTTCCTTCGAGAAGCGATACGATTTAGAACTAAATTCCCCACTTATACTTTCAACTTCCGGAATACACTCGAAAAACCGCGTAATATCAACTGAACAAAATAGCTCGTTCATTCAGGTACAAAACCATCATTTCTCATTAAGTCCCACTCCAACGTCGTCCTTCCCCTGCGAATTGACCCGAAACGGCCATGCTTCATTTCTCAACTCCGGCGACCTTGTAGAAATTTGTTAACCTGTCGACTTAATCATTTCACAAGTAAACAAAACGAAGTTTGGTACGACCCGCCAGTTCTCGCAAGTTGGGTGCGTCTGTTGTCTTCTGCAAAAATCGATCGAGCGATTTTTCGCCTGCACTTCCGTGAGATCGGCGGTGAACTCGCCTCTATCTGCGATCACTAGGTCGTGGACACGAATAATGTTTTCTCAACTAACAATGGCTTGAGGACATCAAGTACTTCGTGCATGTTCAAGATTGTGTGCTCAGTTCCAGTGAATAACTCGTGTTTACATTTGCTGCAACTTCCTCCTCCGATTGGGTTTTTAAAACGAGAGCTGAAGTCGGAAAATAAAGTGATTTTCCGATCGACGAAGGTCCGTTTCGTCCAGATGTTCGATTGGATTTTATGGGACAAAAGTTTCCTTCCATCAGTGGAAAGAAGTGGCGTTGCGCAAGTTTAATTTGATTGGAAATGTGTTTTTAATTGCAGACGTTTCCAGTTCGATTTAACTACATTGTAACATTTTGGATACTAAACATCTCCATAAATCAGTTTTGTATGCATTTAATAACATCTTGCGGAAAGCATTGCCAAAGTCAAAAATAAGCGCAAAATTATAAAGCGGGTGTTTGTAATATGGCCATGCTGTCAGCACTTCAAGCCTAATTTTATTGTTTACTGACAGACCTGTTGAAAAATTTTTGGGAAGCAGCTGGATGCATTTTTCTAATTGTTTATTTTTGGATTTCGAACCTGTTGATGCGGTACCTGATTATAAAAATAACTATGAACTTGAGGTAATATCGCCAGGCATAGCGCACAGAAACAATAATTATCGCCTCAACTGATCAGCGATTATTTATTGAAACATCTCATTCATCTCGCAAACATTTACGGTAGCCAAGAATAGAAATCATGGCTTGAGAAATAAACAGTTTGTAAAAGTGCAGTAAAAGAAGGTTGTCAGTGATGCCAACGAGAGAAACATTTATTGCCAAATTATTCAGAGGCTTCTTTTACGACATGTACACGTTGAATGTCCCCTGAACTTTACAACTTGTTTTCTAATTTAGTAAGTTAAACTGTGACATATCGATTTTAGTTACCTTATCAAGTTTTACAGAAAAAATTTATTTTCAAAACAGGTAAACCATATTTACTTTAAGGAAAACACGTCACGTGGCAAATAACTGCGCAGTGTATTAATACGCAATCGGACGAGTTCAACTTGAGGGGAGTCCGTGTCTGCCTATCATTGACGTCTGTTTTGTGCATTTTTACAAAATTGGTTCTTTTTCTAACTAAATTTAGGTGTGTAATAATTGACAGGTTGTATATCGAAATAAGTCAGAGCTTCTGTTAACTGCAGCTTTTTGGTTATGAAATTAATTTACACTGTGCGGATAGTTTTTTATTACATAATTGCTTTGTAAATTTCTACGAACGACTGAGTGGACGTTTCAAGATGAATTTTCGTGCTCGTGCCAAAAGTTATCGGGCTATAATTATAAAATAGCTGATAATTTTCGTAACGAAGTTTTATGGCCGAAAGTAATTCATTGGAGAAGGCTAAGTAATTTATTTTTTTACACTTCATCAAAGCCGCGCAGATCGTCTCCCACAATAAACCGTATAAAAATTGACAGCCCATTTATCTCTGATTTATTTTTCTTTTTCAAGGCGAAACATAAATAAAAGTAAACCGATCCATCGGCACGAAAATAATGGTGAAATTGTGAAGAAGAAGGTTCGTCGAAATCAGATCAATTCATACTTTAATTTCATTTTGAGAACGGTTGTTTAACCCCTAACTAAATTTGAACTTTTGGTCTAGTTAATGTTAAACCTTGAACGTTGAAGTATTCTATGTAAAAAAAACTAGAAATTTGAAGTGTGTCGTTATTAAATAATTCTGACGACTGGAGTATTTCCAATTTAAACTAACTTTTGATTTTAATAAAAATTGCTGAAACTTGTTTCCTAATTTTTGTTGTTATTTATAACTTTTCTTGGCCCTCTTCAAAATGTTCATGTGCCGCTTGATGCTTAAACAAGTAATAATTCTATTTCAAAAACTCAATTTGTGTTTCTGAAAACCAATTGTAATTCAGAAAACATCAATTCTAGATCAGAAAACCTCGGATTGTAAATCAAATCACATCCATTGTGATTCAAAAATTAAATGATTAATCCTTTACATTTTTTCCATAAAATTTTGAATTATAATTTAATACTTTCTCAACTGTAACTAATGCGTTCTGAGCTACAATTGCTGTTTTCTGAAATATAGTTGCTACTTCCTGAACTATAATTGCTACTTTCTGATCTAAAATTGATACTCTCTGAATTACAATTAACACTTTCTGAACTACAGTCATTGATACTTTCTGAATTTCAGTTAATGCTTTCTGTATTGCAATTATTGATACTTTCTGAATAACAATGGATATTTTCCGAATCACAATTGCTAGTTTCTGAATTACAATAACTTTTTCAACTACAATTAACACTTTCTGAACTACAGTTGATGTTTTCTGAAATACAATTGACTAATGTGAATTATAATTGTGACTTTCTCAATTACAATTGACGCTTTCTGAACTACAGTTCTTGATTCTTTTTGAACTACTATTGTTACTTTCTGAATTGTAATTAAACCTTTCTGTATTGGAATTGATACTTTCTGAATTACAATTGATATTTTCCGAATTACAATGGCTACTTTCTGAACTACAATTAATACTTTCTGAACTACAGTTGATACTTTCTGAATTGCAATGAACGCTTTCTCAATTACAAAGCACTTTCTGAATTGTAGTTGATGTTTTCTGAAATACAATTGACACTTTCTGAACTACAGTTATTGATTCCTTCTGAACTGCTATTGATATTTTCTGAATTGCAATTAAAGCTGTCTGTGTTGCAATTGATAGTTCTTGAATTAAAATTAATATTTCCAGAATTGCAATTGCTACTTTCTGAATTACAATAACTTTCTGAACTACAATTAATACTTTCTGAACTACAGTTGATACTTTCTGAATTGCAATGAACGCTTTCTCAATTACAAGGCACTTTCTGAATTGCAGTTGATGTTTTCTGATATACAATTGACATTTTCTGAACTACAGTTATTGATTCCTTCTGAACTGCTATTGATACTTTCTGAATTGCAATTAAAGCTGTTTGTGTTGCAATTGATAGTTTTTGAATTAAAATTAATATTTCCCGAATTGCAATTGCTACTTTCTGAATTACAATAACTATCTGAACTACAGTTGATGTTTTTTGAAATACAATTGACTAATTTGAATTATAATTACTACTTTCTGAATTAAACACTGAATTAAAACACTATAAAATGAAGCATCAATCCATTATACTAGTCAAATGATTTTAACCTTTTCACGAATTCAAGCGTCACAGATCCCTCATTAACTGTCGATGTAAATAATTTCTAGTGCCTTATACCCTTCAAAACTTCAGTTCCCATAATTTATGTGCTCAACCCCCCGTGGGAATTAAATCGGCAATCTTATCGAATTAACTCGACAACTTTTTATTAACGAGTCCGCGCCACTTGAAATTCATTACCTGAAATCTGGTATCTACCTGTTGTTCAACCGCAAAAAAATTCTGTTTTCATCTAACCGACATTCGTTGAATTCCCGGATTAATTGATTACGCGCATTTATTAAAATCAATTGCGCCGGTTCTCACCGAATTTAAATTCTTTCATCGACTCGATTTTATTTTTGCAGTTGCAGTTGATTATATTCATTATTCGGAGCACATTTTTACTTTAATTGCTGTGCATTAAGTTTTCTTTGCGTCTCGTGATTTTTTTACGGTCTGCATAATGGCCTTTCCGTTTCTAACGAGCTCAATTTCGCGAGGCACCTTATCGTTTATTTACAAGCGAGATTTCAATAAAAACGAGCGACGTGCGGGAAATCGAGCCGAAGAATAAAAATTTAAGACTCGGGGTATTCATTAAAGTAAGTACACGGAAAAAAAAGTGAGCTATTGAAACCGACGTTCGTTCGCACTGACCATGAATTATATATAATAGTCGAGTCGATGAAGCGAAGAGTCTGGTCGGAGAGACAGTGAATTTTACGATTACGGCTTTTCTCGTGCGCTGCGAGCCGGCTAAAATTTTATAAAATTTCCGGGCGCGACTAATCCATTTTTAAGACGGCAAGAGGATTTCCTCGTAAATTGCCGAGAAAACTACTCTTTATGTAATGCACTGCAATGCTCGAGCTCGAGGGCCGTCATTAACCTTGTTTCTTTCAATAAGTAAACACGCTTCGATGCACAATGGTCGCATTTTCGCGATGGGATGCTGATGCGCGCCCCGGAGATTCCAAATGAAAATTTGAATTTTAAATAAAGTTTAATTCAATAATATCGGTATGGAAATTGAAAAAGTATTTGCATTCCGTTTGTAGCTCTGGATTTTTTTCGTATTCATCGGTGCACGCAATTTAACCCTCGATTGGTGCCTACAGTGATTTTTATTCGCATAATTGATACGATGGGGTGTTATAACAACCTGTAATTTTAAATTTAAACAATTCAACAAAAACGTTCCCCAGAATTAGGTCCAAAGAAGTATGAGTGGGAAATTTAGTTGTTGGCACCGTTCGTGGGCATAAATATTAGCCGTTAAGGTGTAAAGTCAAATACAATTTCATAACTTTGTCTTGAAATTAGTACAAAGTTGCGTTGCTGCATGTTATCCAGGAAATCCCCAAATTAGTTTTAAAAGTAGTGACCTTGTTGTAGCCTGGTGGCATTGTTTCAGTCACTTCGTGCCATTTTTATTGGGGATATGAATTTTTTAAATTAATAGGCGTTGAATAAAGGCATGGGAGAAAACGTTCTTGCTCGTGGATGTTGATTTTATTGCCTAGTTATTTGTACAAACGACAATATTTTGAGCTCAGTTTAGATTTTTTATGAAGCTATTCAAATAACTAGACACTTAATCGAATATATCAATTTTAATGCCTAGTTATTTGTACAGTCAGCGTCATTACGTTATTTATAAAAATTTGTAAAATCACTAGGCACTTTATAAAACATTTATTGTATTGCCTAGGTATTTGTTCAGCCAGCATTATTTTTAACTCAGTTTAGATAATTTATGAAGTTACATAAAGTAACTAGGTAGTTTATGGAGTTTATTAAATTTATTGCCTAGTTATTTGTGCAAACGACAATATTTTTAACGCAGTCTAGATTTTTTTATGAAACTATTAAAAATAACTAGGCACTTTATTCGATATATAAATTTTATTGTCTAGTTATTTGTTCAGCCAGGATTATTTTTAACTTAGTTTAGATAATTTATGATCTTACACAAAGTAACTAGGTACTTGATAGAGTTTATTAATTTTATTGCCTAGTTATTTGTGCAAACGACAATATTTTTAACGCAGCCTAAATTTTTTTATGAAACTATTAAACATAACTAGGCACTTTATTCAATATATCAATTTTATTGCCTAGTTATTTGTTCAGCCAGGATTATTTTTAACTTAGTTTAAATAATTTATGAAGTTACACAACGTAACTAGGTACTTTATAGTTTATTAAATTTATTGCCTAGTTATTTGTGCAAGCGACAATATTTTTAACGCAGTCTAGATTTTTTTATGAAACTATTAAACATAACTAGGCACTTTATTCAATATATCAATTTTATTGCCTAGTTATTTGTTCAGCCAGGATTATTTTTAACTTAGTTTAGATAATTTATGAAGTTACACATAGTAACTAGGTACTTTATAGAGTATATTAATTTTATTTCCTAGCTATTTGTACAAATAGCAATATTTTTAACGCAGCCTAGATTTTTTATGAAACTATTAAAAATAACTAGGCGTTTTAGATATATCAATATATCAATTTTATTGTCTAGTTATTTGTACAGTCAGTGCCATTTTAATCGACAATGGATAGAATAAGTTATTTATGAAAATGCGCAAAATAACTAGGCACTTTATAAAACATTGATTTTACTTCCTAGTTATTTGTACAGTTTAAATTATTTTTATGGATAGTATCGGTATTTTATGAAGCTATACATTGATTTTGTAAATTGCCTAACATCGCCTAAGCGTTTTATACAATGCTTCAGTTTTCAGGCTGACTTATTAGATTCTCAGAATGAGAATACATTTTTGAATATTTCATTCCGTTTGACAAATTCTGAAAATTTCCGGATAATTAAATGTTGCCTAACTCAGCTTAATTTAATAATTTGTTGAAGTTTTAAATTAGTACAAAGTTGGTTATCCCGAATTAGTTTTAAAAGTAGTGAGCTGGTGGCTGGTGGAATTGTTACAGTCACTCCGTCCCATTTTTATTGGGGATATGAAAAAACCTTTTAATTAATAGGCGTTGAATAAAATCATGGGATAAAACGTTGTTCTTGCACGCGGATGTTACTTGTAAAGTAAAGCTGCCACAATTATTTTCTAAATTCGTTAACTGTCTTCCCAAAAAACTTAACGGTAACCGAAACCATAGCAAATCGAACATTTTCAAATCTATTCGCTCCGGTTCGAGTTTGGCTATATTTGGAGTGCATAAAATCGCGTTTCGAATAGCATGCACATCTTCCTGCGTCTCTATCTGCTAATTAGGACGGCTGGGGTGAAAGCGGGGCCGCAAGTATTATTTTGTAATAAATTACAGCCATTGAAGTGTAGTACGTGCGTGGTTAATAATACCTAATGTAACGCTGTGAGGTATTGACGCTGATTTCAAGCAGAGATTACAAGAGTATATATTCCACCTCCTCGCGTGTGTGTCCAATTTTCGAGTTTCTATCTTCGCTGTTAATTACAGCAGGAATTTTTTTATTGCTCCCGAAACGCAATTAAAACAAAATCGGGAGAGCGCGTCCACTTTCGATCACGTGCGGATTTTTCCTGCCACTCCGTTTGCGAATTTTATTTTTTCGTTCGAGTCGCACGAATCGTGCACTTAATTAAGCTCGGGATGGGGAAGTTTATACGATTAGTATCTTACCTCTATATTTCATCGTCAATAAGGTTTATCGCCGGAATTATAGATAATCGCACATGTTTGACTTTGGTTGGTACGACTTAATTCTTCCTCGCGAATTACGGGATACCGTTTTTAATTTGTTAATAAATTTATTTTCGCAATTTAAGCTGGATGTGTAGTGTGTGCTCGGGGAAGCGAATTTATGTGCTCTCTGGGACTGTTAATTTTCTACTGAGGGCTTAAATAATATGAAACCGTTTTATAAATCTCAATGAAGGGATAATTAAAAACGTTAATTATTTTTAACTTGAGTAGTTCATTTCATTTGTGCTAACACTTCCAAAAATACTTTAATGCATTGCTTTTTTATACCGGGTGTTTTTTTTGTAAAAAAAAATAAATCAGTCAATTATTTCTAAATTAACATAATTGCCAAATCATTTATATTGTCAAGAATTGCTGGGATATTCACTACGATACATTAACTGATTGACTTTTTTTTTCACATTGAACATAGAAATAAAGTGAAGTCCGGATATAGTGAACTTGGCAAATGCTTCAAAATTTGTCCACTTTAAAAGAAACGATTTTTTTACACAGCTTTTTTACTTCGGTCTTTTTTTATAAACGGTAAAAAATATACCTATTAGTCTTAAGGAAATTTTTTTGATACTTGAAGTAGTCCTCACTATACCCGGAAGTTCACTATAAGCGGATTCACTATATCTGAAGTCGACTGTATTTAGATTGTGTGTTCAATGTTAAAAAGAAGAGGCGGTTACATTGATTTTGAATAATTAAAAATTCCATGTTATAAAGACTAATAATATAATAATTAATGTAATCTCAATGAAGGGATAATTAAAAACGTTAATTATTTTTAACTTGAGTAGCTCATTTCATTTGTGCTAACACTTCCAATAAGGCTTTAATGCATTGCTTTTTTATACCGGGTATTTTTCTTGTAAAAAAAAATCAGTCAATGAATTGCAAAGTATGCAATCAACCGTATTTATTTTAATTATTTCTAAATTTGCATAATTGCCAAATCATTTATATTGTCAAGAATTACTGGGATATTCACTACGATACATTAACTGTTTGACTTTTTTTTTTCACATTGAACATAGAAATACAGTGAAGTCCGGATATAGTGAACTTGGAAAATGCTTCGAAATTTGTCCACTTGAAAAGAAACGATTTTTTTACACATCTTTTTTACTTTGCTGTCATAGTTCTTGCGAAGATCAGCCCAAACAGTAGTAAAGTTCTGTCTTTTTTTTTATAAACGGTAAAAAATATACCTATTAGTCTTATGGAAAAAAAAATCGATTCTTGAAATAACCCTCACTATACCCGGAAGTTCACTATAAGCGGATTCACTATATCTGAAGTCTGTATTTGCATTGTGTGTTCAATGTTAAAAAAGAGACGGTACATTGATTTTGAAGAATTAAAAATTCCATGCTATAAAGACTAATAATATATTAATTAATATAATCTTATCTGAAAGTAAAAGCACAAAATTAGAACATACCGTTCCTTTGGCGAAAGCAGCAAATTTCCCGGTTAATATTTACAAATTATCTTTCAGAGAACGGTTTTATGTTTTAAAGTGTTTAATAACAAAAATGTTTAATGAATTTTCATCAAGTGTTGCATTTACCCAAACTGTAAACCGCCAAATCGAAAGGCAATGAAAGCAATTTGAAACCGAACTTATAATAAAACAACTAAGGTTATCAACTTCGCGAACACAAATTACATGTTATTATTGACTAGTTCGGCGCACTGTAATCGGAAACTAAACAACGACAAGGCCACACAAATAAATTTTCAAAATCAATAAAAATAATTACATTCAAAATTCAACCTTAGTAAAATCCCATCGAAACGTTAAAATATTCTGAGGTAACGATAATATTATTATTGCCCTTTTCCCTGTTTTTAAAAAAAAGCCAAAATCGATTGTTATTTCGCTCCTCATATGCAACTCCGACACAACGTTTTCGCCTTTCAAGAATCTGAACCTCTAAATAAATTAACAAAGCGTAACCGGTTTCATGTGTTTAAACACTAAATTCCTAACAAAATAGTATGGTTTCGAATTTAGTTGTACATCAAGTATCAAGTTTAATTAATTTATTTTTCCGCATGCACGAGCGCACGTTAGTGCATCGCTGTAATGTAATGGAATCACAGTAATTAATACGACGTCGAAATTGGTAATAATTGAGTGCTCTAATGGAGTAAAAGTTGCTCTGTTGTTACGTTTTCTGGGAAACTGAAGCAGAATTAACATAGACGAGTGTGTATGTAAATATTTGAAAAACAAACAGTTTCGTAGCTCGACGTTGCATAGAACAAATATGAGTTTAATTGCGCCATAAAAGTACGAACGCGTTATCAGTGTTCTGTGTGTATCTGGATGCAATTAATAAATTCACCTGATTAATGCCTTGTTGTGAGGCGCAATTTAAATCGCGACACGTCTATAAATAAACGGATTAAGTTGTAAATAAATTAATAATCGGTTGAGCGCTGATTTCTTTTAGCCGAATTTAATTAATTCGTCAGAATTTGCATTTTAATCCTAAGCTTTATAAATTAATGTGAAAGCTGTCACCGAATGTTAGATAAATACATTTTATTCACGATAATAAATTTGTTATTGATTCATAACACCGCTTATTCAATTGGACACGCCCCGTGCTTAATATTATTTTTTTACACTGTACTGTTGGTTGCCTACTTAAGTGTAGTGGCAGTTTTGAAAGATTGGTTTGGATTAAAAAACACGCCTTTTGAAAATTCAGATTGAATTGTATTGTAATCAGTAACTTACATTTATTGTTCCTTTGTTATCGATTACAGTTTAGGACAGTGCAAAAGTGTCTGTCACGGAGGAATACAAAAACAATATTGCTGTTTCTAAAACAGAACGTAGTAAATTCTTTTGTTAAAAATTTAAAGATTCTGTGACATTGGTTGGCGATCTGATCTTTTTAAATGAAATTAATACAATTTCTTAAAATCGATGATAAAAGGTAGTATGTGACTTGCACATAATAGCTATTAATTCAGATTTTTGAAACATTCATCTTCTTTAATAATAGCCTACATTATGTGCTCATTAAATAATATTCTATTACGAAATTTTTGAATTTAAATAAAAACTACCAATTTCAATCAAAATTGATGGTTGTTTGGGCTAATTGGACCCACTTGGTGGAACAACAGTTGCCCATTTACATATCGTTTTAGAAAATGATCAAGCTTTTAACTTTTTAATCTTACGCCAGGATTACAGTTTTAATTCAATAGGTTAGTTGCAATTGACTATATTATTACTATGCATTAATCAATTAATTTAAAGCTGAAAAAGCAGAAAAAAACTTAGTGAATGGCCAATAATATAATAATTGTGAATAAATTAATCTGGTTTTCTCCTAATCTCATTAAGGTAAAAGAACAGTCAAAAGATCCTTTAATTCGTTTTTTAAAAAGTCAACAAATTGTTAGACTGTACTTGTTGTTCATACGTTGTTTCCAGATTGATTTCATAACGTTCAGTTAGTTTTTAACCTAATTTTACAAAGTTTCAGCTTTTGGTCATTTAATTTTTTTTATAGAAAAAACTTGATGCAAATGTCA
This sequence comes from Dascillus cervinus, assembly GCA_949768715.1. Taxonomy (NCBI): domain Eukaryota; kingdom Metazoa; phylum Arthropoda; class Insecta; order Coleoptera; family Dascillidae; genus Dascillus; species Dascillus cervinus. The sequence goes on along the minus strand of OX458317.1, from coordinate 33,321,698 downwards.
CGAAAAAAAAAACTACCAAATAAGTAATTTAAATAAGTGTAGAAAATTTTAAAAAAATCTGTCAGCTCATTTTGAATACTCATAAAAAATAAAATGACACAAAAATCATTTTTTATTGTATTTATTTTTATTTTATTGACATCTATGGTGGTATTTTTTTGCATTTAGGAATTTTTTTATTCACTTCCACCTTAAGAAAATTCAAAATAGCTCGACTTGCCAAAAAAATTGTTTGAATCACAAAAGTTTCACTTTATGCGAAGGTTGAGATCATTCGTCCATTATTAAATTATCCTTAACATGTGCGGACATTTCAATATTTGTTACATGTCCAAAACAATTATGCTAAATAGGTTTTTGTTACGACCTACATTATTTCCCCACAAGGAAATTGATTTAAACAAGCGCTTTATGCAATTTTCAATTGCGATATTAATCACATTTTTATTGCTCCCGGTTTTGAGCGTTCGCGATTCACAAAACTTTAACGAAGCCGTACGGCGTCGATGGGGAGAAAAAACCGATTTCGTGCGATTTTGACGTGGATTTAGCATTTTATGGCCGCTTGTAGGTCAAAAATATAATAAAAACGAGGCCGACAAGTGGGAAACCTAAATAGTTTGCTTGGTGCAGTTTTTGAAATTTTTGCAGTCAGTCGATAAATTCCTCAAGCTGATGCAATCTGTGTAAATGTCACGAAAACACGATTCTGGCACACATTTTGACTCATTTGTTAGCAATCAACGTCCTATTTTTTCACTAATTTGTTGCATTGATTCAAACCGATCCTAACAAAATTCGAAATGATTTATTTCGTGTTTATTTTTATGAGATACGTTTAATTCTTTGCTTTTACATATTTTATTGGTGTCCCACTCATGAATCAAAGATTACCATTTTTTGTGTTTTATTGTCTCATAATTTTTGAGCTTCTTTTAAGCCTACCATAACAGATGATGTGCCGACTAATTTATTTTTATATTCCTAAATTGTTAGCAATTTGATTTATTGTCGTGACAACATTCACAAAAATCTGTTTGATCGTTTGCTACTTCCAGATTTAACTTGCAATTAAATTCAATAGGATTTTAAATTACAAAATTTTAGTTTTTACATTTGTAAAAAATTAATTCATAAGTTTACAAATGTAGTGCTGCAACGAGGATGAATCACACGATGATTTCATTAATAAGATTTGCAAAATTGTCTCAAAAAAATGCAACAACATTACATTAGTTTACGTTGAGAAAAAACCTCTCATGCTTATTTTAACTGCAACATGTTCGGGGCCTGTGGTTAAAACTTGTTTAAATATGTACACTTACTAAAACCCTTTATGGCTTCATTTTTTGCTTTTCCAGAACTTGTTTAAAATTCAGCCAAGTTTTACCTCAACTTCCAAATTCGCTTCTCTTGAGAAGTTGCGATTACCAAATATCAAAACCTGCTTTAATTTTATTCAATTTATCTTGTTCTTCGAAGAAAATTACAGTACAACTTCACTAGTCCGGATTAGCCAATTGTCCGGATTATAGAAGTATTTTAAAAAAGCAAAAATAATGCAAACAAACAATTAAGTTTTCATCTGTAAAATTTGCAGTTACCTCATTTTGCCAGTTATAAAATTTACATGATTTTCGTGTGTCCGGATTATAACAATGTCCGAATTACCATGAATTAGCGAATTTTGAGACGTTTGGTACTCAACGAATTTTAAGTAGTTGTGAACTTTCCAATTTATTTTTTTTGTGTGAAAATTCAGTATTGAAATATCAAAGTTGCAGCAATCTCGAGGCAATTTTGTATTTATTTGTTTTGATGCGAATCTGCGGTTTTATAGCGTTCGTAAATTTGATTGCTGTAGGTCAGAAACTCCGAAAATAAAGTCGTTTTGAACCCGCAATGTTGCGTTCGCAACATTTCAAGGGAAAAACTCCTGCAAATGTGTCGCTGTTCGCTTATTAAGTAAATAAAGCGCGGTCACACACCGGCCGAATTGGACCACATGTCGCCATGTTTTTCACACGCGTCTTAAATCACCCAATTTTTGCTTATTTGTCGAAGCCTTTTCACGGGTTTTTGCGACATTACGTCACGCGTTCAGGAAATATGCGATGACGATCCCCCGAGATATGCAGGAATAGTAAACAGCGTATTTTTAATAAATGGGGAATGTTAAGCCAATTAAAACAAGGTAAATATTTAGGCTCAGATAATAAATGATATTTTGACATAACTATTAGTAACGAACTAGGAAAACCGTAAATTTTGCTTTAATGGGTTGCAGGAAAACCTGGGCGGTGCAACGGCGTTGTTTCTGTAAAATTAAAACGGGACCAGATAACGACGCTTTTATTTAAATGCCAATACTTTCACCGTTAATTTTAACATCAAATAGTTCCTGTTAGATCTCATCTGTTAATGTATCTGTCGCTCCACACAATAACTCTTGAAACGTCAATTAGTTTTGATTACGTTCGGTGTGGATCTGATCTCAATTTATTGATAAAATTGACCTGCGGAGGTTTATTGGGGCCATTGAATTTTTTCTAATTAAAAAATTAAACCCAAGTTTTTCATCGAAAATCGACTTTTAACTTTTATTGTATTCAGAGTTAGTTTTTATTATATTCTTATCGACTTTGCTGATTACAATATTGCACTTGCAGGCAAAATTCAAGTAGCCCTTTGTAAAGTTATCAGGTGACCACACTTAATATATGGAATTTTTCTAGTACTGCAATTTTTCTGACTTTATTTTTATTTATAGAACAGAAATGCACTGTGTTTATTATTGCATTTTAATTCTGGTATTTACGAACGATTTAATTAGCCCACGTCACTAATACTTTATGAACTGGTAACAGATCCATATGTGGTTAACATTGTGGGCAGAGTAATCGGCTTAAAGTAATAAATCAATGTTATTACTATATCATCCTTAATTATTAGAAAGCATAGGAAAAACCTCGATATGGTTACACTTCAAGTTTTTCACCGAGTTGAGAGTACAATTACATTTGTATCAAAGTCCAATCTGCTCTCTTTATTTATAAAACAATCAAATGCTGATCTTAAAATTTTATTGCGAGACTTTTATTATTGAAATATTCTCTTACATTTTTATGTTTGCTTTTTATTGCATTTTCTTGGAGTGCTTACTAGAATTTTTCAAGAACACTTGTAAATACAATTAATACTGATTATTGTGGAGATTCGTGAAAAAGCTTTTTGAGGCCAGCTTGAGTGGTGGCAACGGCAACAGGGGTTTGTTTTCAGCCTGGCGACATCCCTCTTCTCAAAGTTAATCTGGAATTGTGTATTCTTTAGACATAATAAGTGTCTTGGTTTTTATTTCGATGTGGAAAATCTATTTTTTTTTAAGTGGAATCTGCAAAAGCTTGTCAAAGCTGCAGATTGAAATTAAAAACTTGAGCTTATTATGCGACATAACGAAAATGCCTGAAATACAGGCAACCCAAATGATTGCAATAAAGTTACAATTTTAAGTTGATCTGAAATGCACTTAATTAATCGGCTCGAGATGGCGAAAACTAATACAAGTTCTTCCTATATGACCAACCAATCTGGATCAGTTCTGTACTTTGCATAGCACGATACAATCCCATCCAAACTAAGCAAGATATTCCTATTCGTGTGCACGATTGACTAAAGAACACAGCATCAAATATTCCTGATTTAATAAAAATAAAATGCAAACGTGTTAGATAACCCACCTGCGAAATTTCACTAATCCAAGAACCAACTCTGCATAGATAAACTCTTTAATTTTTTAGATTACACTTAGTTTTTTCCTGCGGTAATTTATTCAATAAAAAAATTCCAGCCAGCAAATTGGAAGTACTTGACATGCAATTCGCTTAAACGGTTCATTTTCGACTAAATATCGGTGTGAAAGTAAAAATTCATTGCTAAATTGGCCCGGGTATTATTAATAAATTAATGATTTTTAAGGGCTTCCCAAAAAAAATGAGGCGCAGTAAACTTCAGGAATTCCCTGAAATTGGCGCAGAATCACCTGTCGCTATTACTGTAATTATCGAGTCCTTCATAATTGGTAAAGTCGACTGGTTACGCAATTTATCTGGATACATCAGAGTCCCATCAAACTAGGCTCCTTTTTATCGGATCCTAGCTGAAAATTGTAGGTAGTGCGTTTCAATTTGAACCCTCGATCAGATTTCAGTTACTAATAAATGATGACGGTATGTCTACGTCTTGGGTTCGGACAGTGTTGGAATGAATAAATTGTGACGTGAATTTTTTACCGGACTGAAAACCGTTAATTAGAGGGACGCTTTTTTACGAGCTGATTTGAATGGTGAACTCGTTAAATGAGTCTGGACATGGCTCAACATTTATTTCGTTGTCTGAAACCCCCCGAACCGTACAAATTGTAAATTGAGGGAAGTTGTTAACTACTCGTAAACTCGTTCTGTGTTTATGTTTATTTCTGTTACAGTTGATCATTCGAATAATACATCCCCGTTGGGTTAAGCGTCCCCTAAAAACGTGGTTTCATTTGTGTTTCGCGGATCGTTTTTTTTAGCTCGACAAGACTTTTTGAATTCATTTCAATGTGGCTGAAATTGAAAGAATTGAAAATATTAATCGGTTAGGTCATTCCAAATTTTGGTCATAAGTTTATCTAAAAACGTTTCAAGGATCTTGCATATTTGCACGCATGTTTACAAACAAGCTTTATCTGAATTGCAAATATAAAAATATTTTTGGTTGCGGTCGTAAAGTGTAACGCAAGTTCAAAAAAGAGAAGTGAAAGTCAATCGAGGTGGTCCATTTTTTTGTAATGATTTATTTAAGTAATTGATAGTAATAATATCAATCAATAAATAGATATAATAAATACATTTAATTTAAATCAGATTTTTACTACTGGGCCACTTCAAAGTAAATTCAAAATTATGAATAAGTTGCAAAATTAACTGAAAAATCCAACACGGCAGGTTTTATTGCAAGAAATGATTCAACTAATCGGCGAAAGTCTGTTTTAATGATTCAATTAAATGGAGATTTTTACAATAATGGATTTGGTTATTACACCATAATTCTAATAAGCGACGAATTCAATTGAGCGACATCTACTGTGTTATTCCAATAACTGCTTCCCAAAACAGCAATCTGATAGAATCTGGCTTATCCCTACTAGCACACAATAAAATATTTTAAAAATATTCGGATGTTTTTTAATATCTTTAAAAAATAGTAGATTTATATCGAGAAAAAAATATTTATTTCTGTGCATTCAAAAAATATTAGATTTACATAATAAAAAAATATTTATTTCTGTACATTCAAGAATTATTCATTTCTATCAAGAAAAAATATTTATTTCTGCATATTCATAAAATATTAGGTTTACCTAAAAAAAAAAATTATGTTCAAAGAATATTACATTTTGTATCAGAAATAAAAAAATTAAAAAATAAAAATCTGAAATAATATTTTTTTAATCTTTGTAAGAAATATTTTTTAAATGTTTTGAAGAAATATTTTTTAAATTTTTTGAAGAAATATTTTTTAAATGTTTCGAAAAAATATTTTTTAAATGTTTGAATAAATATTTTTTAAATATTTCTAAAATATTAACAAAAGTCATAAAAATATTTTTTAAATATTCAAGGAAAATATTTAAGAAATATTCGAATGTTTTTTAATATCTGGAAAATATTTTTAAAATATATTTAAAAAATATTTATTTTTGCATATTTAAAAAATAGTAGATTTACATCAAGAAAAAATTATTTATTGCTGTGCATTCAAGAAACATTAGATTTATATCAAGAAAAAAAATTTTTTTTTGGCATACCTATTCAAAAAATATTAGATTTACATAATAAAAAAATATTTATTTTTGTACATTCAAGAAATATTAATTTCTATCAAGAAAAAATATTTGTTTCTGCATATTCATAAAATATTAGGTTTACATAAAAAAAAATTCTTTATGTTGAAAGAATATTAAATTTTGTATCAAAAAAAAAATTCAAAAAATAAGAATCTGAAATAATATTTCTTTAATCTTTTTAAGAAATATTTTTAGAATGTTTTGAAGAAATATTTTTTAAATGTTTTTTTGAAATATTTCTAAAATATTAACAAACGTCATAAAAATATTTTTTAAATATTCAAGGAAAATATTTAAGAAATATTCGAATGTTTTTTAATATATTTAAAATATTTTTCAAATATATTTAAAAAATATTTATTTTTGCATATTTAAAAAATAGTAGATTTACATCAAGAAAAAAATATTTATTTCTGTGCATTCAAGAAACATTAGATTTATATCAAGAAAAAATTTATTTTTTTTGGTATACCTATTCAAAAAATATTAGATTTGCATAATAAAAAAAATATTTATTTTTGTACATTCAAGAAAATTAATTTCTATCGAGAAAAAATATTTGTTTCTACATATTCATGAAATATTAGGTTTACATAAAAATAAATTCTTTATGTTCAAAGAATATTACATTTTGTATCAAAAAAAAATTTTAAAAATAGGAATCTGAAATAATATTTCTTTAATCTTTGTAAGAAATATTTTTTAAATGTTTTTTAGAAATATTTAAAAAATATTTCTTTACTACTAGGGATATTTTCTTAAGAGTAAACATAAAGAATCTTTGGCACCTTTTAACTACCAACTAGACAGGATACTATTGGAAATCGTTGGCTTGGTGGAAGTTAATGTTTAAGCACTTCGACCCTAATCACATATTAAGGAACTTAACAAGGTACTTCAATGAACTTCGGAAGTACCTTAAAATGATACCAATAATAATTACTATTACTACCGTCAGAATATTTCATAAAATTGGCTTGATAGTGTTTTTGCAAGCGTTTAACAGTTTTCCTTTTTTCTAGTGATTGGTGGCCACCCCATTACGGAAATCCCGCTGCAAATCGAGTGTCCAGGAGACAGCGTGTCCATCGAAGGGACCTGCAAATGCGACCACGAAAAGTGCAGCAAGCCACTTTGCGAATATCAGTTGACTTTAACTTCAAACTTCACTGATGTTCCCGGAAGTTGCTGCCCCACGTACTCTTGCGACGAGTGCCCCAACGAAAACAGGATCGATGGAAAGTGCCCGTGCGCTCCTGGCGCGATTCTGAACGTCGCGGGAATCTGCAAGTGCGTGGACCCCCACAAGACTTTAAGCAAAGAAAATGAATGCGTTTGTGATACAAATAAATGCGAACTTCCTCATATTTGTGATAGTAAATCAGTTTTAGTTAAAACCAGTGGAGAGTGTTGTACAAAGACAGAGTGTGTCACGTGTCCGGACGACAGTTACTCGACGGCTTACAACGATCAGTCGCTCGAGGACAAGTGCATCTGCTTCCCGTGTCCGGCGACGGTTTGCGGCAAAAATCAAACGGCGGTTGTTTACAGGCGCGGCAAGGGCTTTCCTGAAATGTGCTGTGATCTGTACAAGTGCGAGCCGGAAAATAAAACTTGCACCACAAACGACGGCGCTTACGCCGGCGACGGCGACGTGTGGGTGGCGCCCAGCGGCGAGCGATGCAAGTGTGACCGCGGCGTTTCGCTCTGCTCGCTCACCGTGGAAACGCAGCTTTACCAACCCTGCGAACTCCACAACGGGACCTTCCTGTCGCACTTGGAGAACGCGACGATAGATAGCTGCACGAATTGCACCTGCAACAACGGCAAGCTGAAATGCATCGCCCACTTATGCGACGTAAAAGTCAGCGAAGTGCTCATTTCAAATTGCTCGCCGCTTTCCTCCTGCAAGAAGAAGTGCTCGGGCGGGTTCAAGATGAACAAACAGGGATGCGAAATTTGCAAGTGCAAATATTACGAGAAAGTCAAATACAACCAATTGGAAAATTGGTTATTAGAGCGTAATATGACTGAGAACGATTTGATCTCGATTCTGAGTAAATTTCCATTATTGATGGACCTGAATGTGATGACCGCTGCATCGACCACGTCAACCACCACTTCTACCACGACAACTACGACCACGACGACGACGCCCGCCCCTACGACGATTTCCAGCACGCCTTCGACGACCGTGCAGATATCAGACAAAACGGCTCAAAACGGTAAGTTTTCGGCGACACATAAATTTGATTTTAGTCCAACGTGACGCCATGAATCTAGTTTAGTATGACTCAACCCTTAAACAGGCGTTAAGTGGGTTTTGATGGCCAAATTAAGAACTGCATTCATTGCACTCCATTTTAAATTCCAAATTATTTGTATATAAATAAATATCATAATTTAACATAAATTCTACCTGGAAACCGACTGTGCGATTTTGTCAAATTTCCAACTCAAGAATCATAATTTTTAATTTGTTATAAACAATTTTCAACAAAAAATCGCGTTTTTTTTTAGTTTCTTCCTTGTAAAATGGAAACTAATGAAGCAATCTTAATTATATACATAGACAAATTCTGGAGAATTAAATTACGAAGAGAATGAGAGGTCGAATGGTCCGATCGGATAATTAGAACCAGAGAAAACCCGGAAAACCCGAAAAATTCAATGTTTTCTTAAAAAATTCACAATTCCGTCATTTTTTAATTTTAAGAATTGAAACTTTGCACAAGAATAGCTATTTATATGTATTTTATGTATGCAAAACCCCGATGCTGTTGGACTATCAGTTTTTGCACAATTACCATTTCAATTTTTTTTTGCGATATTTTCGCGGAGGGCTGGATGCTCCTGTGATTGTCCGATTTAAATTTTAAAAACAGAATTCGAAACTAAACGCGCACAGCAATAAAATTCCTATTTTGTTTTTTCCATAAAATACAGCGAAATAGCTGAAAAACGGTCGTGAATATGAGTGAAAACGGTTGAGCATGCGTAAATGGTCGAGTAGTGGTGAGGACCAGCCGTTGAAGGGAAGCGCATTCCTATATAATGCGCTTCCCCGCAGAGGCCAGTCTCCCCCCCACTACTCAATCACTTTTACGTGATCGACCGTTTTTAGTCATATTCACGACCGTTTTTCAGCTACTTTGCTGCATTTTATGGAAAAACCAAAATACACGTTTTGTTGCTGTGTACGTCTAGTTTCCAATTCTGTTTTTAAAATTTAAATCGGACAATTATAGGAGCATCCAGCCCTCCGCGAAAATATCGCAAAAAAAAAATGAAATGGAGATTGTGCAAAAACTGTTAATCCGTCACAGTCGCGGTTTTGCACACATAAAGTGGATATAAATAGCTACCTTTTTGCAAAGTTTCACCTTTTAAAATTAAAAAATGACGGAATTGTGAATTTTTTAAGAAAACATTGAATTTTCCGACTTTTTTCCGGTTCTAATTATTCGATCGGGCCATTCGACCTCTCATTCTCTTCGTAATTTAATTCTCTACAATTCGTCTATTGACATCATTAAAATTGCTTCATTAGTTTTCATTTTACAAACAAGAAACTAAAAAAAACGCAATTTTATGTTGAAAATTGTTTATGACAAATTAAAAATTATAATTCTCAACTTGGAAATTATGCGGAATTCATCTACTAACTGTCTTTGACAAAATCGCACAGTCGGTTTTCAAGCAGTATTTATGTTATGAAAAAATGCTTGATTGCTTGGCCTATTGTAATAGAAATTTAATTGGCAAGGTATCGAACCAAGCAAATTTAAATTTTCAAATGCTACCATCAATTACAAAATTGAAAATAACTTTGACACGAGAATTATTTATGTAGCGATTTTTGATCCAAGAATTCTCGCCTGGAACTTACGCAACCCAACAAGCGCAAAATAAATTAATTTGGCTTTCCAACGAAAATAGCAACTTCGTTGATTAGCCTGCATGCGTTCCTTTCAATTATTTAACGGCAATCATGTGTAACCAGCTTCCGCAGTCGAATTCACCTTTTTATCACTTCCAGATGCCGTGGAGAACGAGGCGGTCGTTTGCCTGTTCTTTGTTCTAATTGGAGCCATTATCGGCATTTTAGGAACCGTTTCCGGGTGGTGGGTCTGGAAATGCTGCAAGAACAACAAGTGCATCAAAAAGAGCAAGAAAAGCTTTCCGGTGCATTACATTCCGGTGAAGGAAACGGTCGACAAGAATTTGAACATCAAGAAGCGCTGAGCGATTTTCCCCAAAATTTTTCAGTTGTTTACTTAATAAGTTTGTGATATAATGAATCCAGTTTTTCGTGGTAAATGCAATTCCCAATTTCGACTTGTGAATCAGCAAAAATTGAGAAAAATATTTTTTTATTTGTGCAATTTTATTGTATATAGGAAACGGTTTTAATGTATTTTCCATGTCTTAAAACCAATAGGGCTAATTGAAGGCCTATAGAATAGTTATGAAATACTTATATTTATAATCATCAATATTATTAATTACTGTGTAAGTATAGCAATGTTGTGACTGTTGTATTAATGAATAATAAAAATAAAATAAAGACGACAATAATATTTTATAATTTGTTATTAATTTTTTTTGTTATTTATTTGATATATCTTTATATTTGTATAGCTTTTAATTATAATTTGCTTTAGTTTGTTGATATATTTCGGTTAGCAGGGTTTGATTTGGTAGTTATTGTGTAGAGCGTTTCATTTTCAGATGTCGCCATAACCCCTTATGTACTTACCTCCTTTGAGGCTTTCGAATAAATCACAAAAGGAAATTAAGTAATTTTTCGTTTTCACGTTTTGATCTCTAAATCTACATGGCCATGTCAGTGTGTAAATGCAACAGTTGGGGACATTGAAGGGTCGAAATTTCCTCAAACCAAAACTGTACCCCCCACGAACTGAAATTGTTTACAATTGCAATTACGGCTTTTATTAATTTCGCAATTGTGATAAGCGCAGCAGTAATGTTCATATTGTATTATAAACTTAATGAACTGTAAAATATAATTTAATAACTATATTGTTCCTATATAAGACTTGTGTATGTTTTATCGTTAATTTTCTTATTTAATAATTGATTTCTTTTTTTCTTGTGTATCTCTTATGGTTTTACAGTATTCTTCAACGAGTATTCTTTTATTAAATGTTTAGAAACGAATTTTGGAATCGCAAAAAAACTTTTCAATGGCTCTTGTGCAAACCTCTGCTTTCGTTAATGTAATGCGTGTTAGTTGATGTATAAACGGAGAAATTTGTATTGTTATTTTTGTGTGTTTTCAGAACTGGTTGTATGAATAAGTGAAGCTACTGTTAAAATTAATAACTTTAGGTCTTAAGGGTAATTATTTATTAAATTGCTTCATAAATGGCAAAAATTGTATGTTTGTATGTATATATTATATCATAAAATTATTACAAATAAAGTACCTTCATTTAAATATTCTATTTTGCACCGAAAACTCCCTATGGACATAATAGAAATTCGTCCAGAGAAAAAAGTTTCAAGAAAAAATTGTTCAAAATAAATTGAAAGTCAGTGAAATAAATTAAAATTATATTAGAGTATAATAATAGTTCGTACAATCAAAATTATTACACAACATAATATTCGTTGAATTAATTTTTATGATACCTACACATTTTTAAAATTCAACGAATTATTTTTGTTTTAAAAGAAATAAACCACTGGTATATATTGGGACTGTTTCCAAATTTTTAATATGTTGAAGTTTATTATTAAAAATTTGAAATGAATTCATATTATGTTAAAGTGCAATAAAAATTCAAAACATAATTTTAATTGAAAGCATAATAGTAATAAGTTTAAATGAATTCATATGTTCAAGTGTAATAATAATTCAAATCATAATTTTGAATGTTGGAATTAAAATTAAAAGCATAATAAAAAATTCAGATGTAATTGAAACTTGAAACTTTTTTCTCTGGACAAAACAGCGTGCCATACTCCCACCGCCACCGCCATCTACATTTGAAACCTTCAATTTAGCACTTCATCAATTTCGTGGAAACAAACCTTTCTAACATTTATGCAACCCAATTCTCAACGAACTGAAATTTTTGATTCAGTCGACTATTGTCAAATTTTTGACTTTCACGCCGCAAGGCTTTATTCAATCAAAAACTAAACCGAGACATGGCGTCGGTACAACACCTCTTCAAAGACGCCCACTCTTTCCCCGATCAAGTGATCGACCATTATGCGTAAGTTCAGTTTACAGCCCACTTCTTCTTCTCAATGACCTTTTTGTAGTGCCGTCGAGGCCTACGAAAGAGATCGCCACTTTGCCGCCGTAAAAATCCAAAGAACATGGCGCGGGTACGTTGTGAGGAAGGAACTGAAGAGGCTGCACGCCACCGCCACTACCATCCAAAGATGGATCCGGGGCTGGTTGGTCCGGTGGCACTTGCCGGATTATTACAAAGCTTACTGGGACAGAGTGTGCTTGAAGTATTATGATAAAATGGCCACGAGAATACAAGCCCTCTGGAGGGGTTATTGGGTAAGATTTTTCACTCTTAAAACGATGGTTTAATTGGGCTTCTACACTGAAAAAAATGATACCTAGGAATTTTTTAAAAACCCACTTCTTGGATTAAGAACTGATAAAAGTCTTATATTAGCACGAACAATATTAAATCAAGCAAACCACCGTTTTGAATTGAGCACGGGGATTCTCAATTTGTGGTAACCTCAGTGAAGGTTTTGTTCGCGATGAACGTTAGGTCCAAGGGTTCTATAGTACAATTGTTTAGAAACCTTGCGCTGGGTCCAGCTGGACGGATACAATTGTACGGAATGTAGTAAATTGCTTTATAACCGACATTTTTTTTGCAAAGGACTATTTACTGACAATAGATAAATTACTTTAGAATTTTTTACAAATTTAGTTGAAAAACGTTACACCAAACTCGGCTTGCAGTAAGAAAATACATATTACGGTGTGCATTTTCTGTATTTTCATTGTAAAGTGAATTTTTAGTAACTTACATAATTAGTGAGTGTTTAATTGTGAAGAAATGGGAAATATTACAAGTGGTTTAATGTGCCGAGATGAAGATATTAATTCAATACCATATTAATAAATGTCGATCAACAAAATGATCAGCTTCAAAGGCCATTTCTAAAAATGGTACTGAAATTATGGGGATTTTCTGATTCTGTGTGTGATAAATTCGCATGTAAGTAAATTTGTTGTAATTATAATTTTTCCCACACTTTTAGCTTACCGAATGAATTTTGTAAAAGTTCTACAATTTTTTCAATGTAACAGCTATTAAACAAATTGTTTTTTAGTTTATTTCCGTCGGAACGAAAAGTAAGAAGAGATAAAACGAAAGCAGCATGCAACTAGTGCTTCTATAACAGAATTAATAGTAACGACGAAGGTAATGAAATAATTTTTATTTTCTTTTATACACTTAGTGTTAATTATCTATCTTATAACAAATTTTACTTTTTAGCATAACAAAACACAAGTGTGACTGAAGTACGTGGATTTGGAAAGGAAATCTGCATAAAGTTGAATGGTCATTATTGAAGCATTCGAACTGGTGTATATTGGTAAATTTTTATAATAATATATCCATGGTACAATGTAAACATTTTGTTTCTTTGTTTTTAGATTGATGTAGATTTTGGCCAATTATTTCTTGAGAGAAAAACAAATAGTTTGTGTGGCGACCAGAATTCATTGAGAAGGCTAACGACTTCGACGAACTTCCATTTCATATACGTACATCTGTTACCAAATGATAATGTGGTTCTTAAACTGAAAATGTATTTTTAAACAGGATATTATGTGATGTTAAATTTTCACCTACTAATAAAAATATGTATTAGAAATAACTTTATATTCTAAAATTTCTTCAATTCAAGCATTTCACTCTACAATTCATAAAAATTAGAAAATAATTATTGTATTTACAAGTGCCTATTTAACATAATAAGAAGGCCATCTTCAATTCTTAAATAAGAAAACACATTAATTAAGAACATTCTTAAGTAATTAAACAAAATTTCTTGAAATCAACATGACCTTTTTTTTAACTTCGGGAGAGAGGAAAATTTTTATGAAAACGTCTGTCGGCCCAACTTCAACAGACGAGCCAGGTTTTCCACAAAGGGTACAATATGCCAGCCCACCACATGACCTATTCTTAAATGTAAAACTTATAAAAGTTCTTGAATTTGTCACGAGGAATCAACGTTCTTGAAATTGAGAATGTCCCCGTTCTTAAATTTGACAAATAGAATAAATTCTTGAAATCAAACATGACCCACTCTTAAATTTGACAACAAGAATGAACATTCTTAAAACTCAAGAATGACCAATTCTTGGGCCAAAATTAAAAATGTGCAATTTTAAATTTAAGCCCAAATTTTCTTCTTACCTATAAGAATTTTTTTCTGAGTGTAGGCAAGGAAGTTTTTGGTCAACCCCAAAGATTTATTGGCGCAAAGACGTTTGATAGAAGAAGCCAACGCGCGAATACGGGATTTGATGAGAAAAGCTTTCGAGGATATGGAAAGGCAAAAAGCTCTGAAGCTGGAAGCAGAAGCGAAGGAATTGGTGTTGTTTATACTTTTCAAGCTCCATCATCTTTTAAGGACATACCAGTCTGAAGGGGTTTACTCCATCAATAACTCCAAGTAAATTCGTTGTTGGGTTTGTTTTAGTCTAATTCGGTTGTTTCAGGCAACTGTCCACGATTGAACAATTACTGAAAGCCTTGCACTATAAAGAATACATGGACGAACTGAGAAAACTTTACCAACAAGGCGTCGAAGAAAACAGCAAGCCGCAGCCTAGCTTATACAAGGACAAGAAACTGCAACAAATGGAGGAATTGCTCAAGCTGCGAGATAAATCTAAGGACGTGCGGGAGAGCAAAATTCGGATGGACGGTTTCTTCAACCAACCGTACGTTTGAAAACTTCCCCTGAATTTGTTTATTACATTTTAAATTGCAGGTTTAATTTAAGTAAAAAATTGCCTCAAAAACCGTACGAACGTTCTCTGCTTTGTGTTGGGGAATATTCTCTTCCAATTAGGATGGTGACGAGGACAACCGACAAGTCGAAACATATTTCCGATAGTGATTTTGATTTGAATGGGTTGCAGAAAATCAAGTACTCAACGAATGAATTGCCATATTATCTTGATTTTTGGAATCAGTTATGCGGTATTCATAATGTTCCTAATCTTTTTTAAATAAAAGTTAAAAAATCGTTGTAATTTTTTAAGATGATTATGTAGTTTGTCTAGTTGTGAGTTAAAAAAAATCAAAGATTTGGATGTAGAGCGGCCGACACATTTAATGACACATGACGTCTAATTGCTTTCCTTGTGACAAGTGTGTTTATTGGGTTGTCCACCAATAAAACAATGAACAATGCAAGGTCAAATTTGTTAATTTGATATTAGTAAAAGTAACAAACAATTAATTTGTTATTAAATATATAAAAACATAAATATGTACTACATGTAATAAAAGTTATTATAAAATGTTTTGACACTTCTACTTTTGTTAAGTTTTTTTTTAAGCTCAAATTTAATTAATTGATTAATTATTAACAACGTTATTAAAAAATCTTAAAAAACGAAAACATCAAAAATGTTAATGAAGTAATTTATTGTTTTATAGCATCTTTTAATTAGATGTGTTCAAGTTTTTTATGCATTTAATAACAAAAAAAATACGATTTTATAACCAATTTGAGCGTTTCTTGTTGAACTTTTAGACGAACTTTTCTTATTTATTGATTATTGGATGTAAATTGGCTATTTTATTGGTAGAGCCCATCATCAGGCACAAAATATTGAATACAGGTCTGCTAGTTGTGGACAACTCACCAAACACCTTTGTAACGCGCCCACAAACTATCAGACGACGTGTCCCATTTAATGTGCCGACCATCGTACATGAGTGTTGGAGATTTAAAAAAAAGAAGTTAATCAGTAGTGTATATTCAGCAATTCTTGATAATACAAATGACTTGATATTTATGTAATTTGGAAATGAAGAATTTGTTTGTTGAAGTTTAAATTTGAAATTTAGTTATTAAAATGTATTCAAAAGAAGAAACAATTAACATTGTCAATTGATATAAAAATAACAACAGCTTCAGACAAGTCAGAGATTTATTTTCCATCAATTATCCAACCAGATCGTTACCATCTGTCGAAACAGTGATGAATTGCATCCCATTTATTTAAGAAGTGCAGTTTAGGAATTTTACAATCGTTTTCCGTATTGTATAAAACGTGAAGGAGGGAAAATATGTTATAATCTTTCTTTTAAATAAATCATTCTACTGTTCTACAATAACTTAAAATCAGTAGAAGTGAAAGTAGGATTGGTTTGTTGAAGTTTAAATTTGGAATTTAGTTATTAAAATGTACCCAAAAGAAGAAACAATTAACATTGTGAATTTATATAAAAATAACAACAGCTTCAGACAAGTCAGAGATTTATTTTCCATCAATTATCCAAACAGATCGATACCATCTGTCGAAACAGTGATGAAATGCATCCCATTTATTTAAGAAGTGCAGTTTAAGAATTTTACAATCGTTTTCCGTATTGTATAGAACGTGAAGGAGGGAAAATATGTTATAATTTTTCTTTTAAATAAATCATTCTACTGTTCAGGTTCTACAATAACTTAAAATCAGTAGAAGTGAAAGCACGATTGGTTGCATACATTGACTGATTGACTTTACTTTCTTTTATTGAACATGGGAATATTCACATCGCATGTTCAATGTTAAAAAAATATCTTACATAACACTTTGGGTTGCCTAACCTACTGCATCTGTCAAATAGCTCCAATATTTCGTTCTTTTTCTCGGCCAGATTTGCAGTGCTTTGCAACTTTGGAATTTTCAATAAAATGTCTTATTGTTAAACAATTTTTGTATCAATTAATGGAATCATTACTTAAGATAGGTTTTAATTAAAAAAACAAACAATAGTTCCAACAATATTTCAAGCAAAAAAAATAACATTTTACTTAATTGAGTTACACTAAAACATATCACAATTGTACTACAATTCGATTTAAAGTTTAAAAGCAATATATTTCATTCTTACTATGTACAACACAGAAAGTCTGTCTAAATCTAAAATTAAGTTAAAATCAAAGAAGTTAAAATTAAGTTGAAAACAATTTAAGGTATATGGTAGTCGCTGTAACATGTAGAAGATGGCTCGAACAATTTCGAGGCCGCTTGGAAAGCAGACATGTCCAAATTTCCTTGGTGGCCGTTCATCATGTTTCCTTGCCCCAACGTCATGTTTCCCAGCATCAGCTCCCTAAAAAACGAATCGTTAAATAAACGAGCGAGATCTGGTTGAGAACGTGCTGAAGTCAGGTTCACTTCTTTATGCACACTCTATTTTCTCATTTAAACCAATATCTAATTAGAGACGACCAACTGCAGTCCAAACCCTGCCGCGCGCGCTTCGCACTTCCAACACTTTTTTGTCTGACCGGTTTTCAGTCCAGTCATAACATTCGGTTTTATGGCTTGAATATTCAAAATTTATGTCCAATTTGCTTGCAGGGAAACACTAAAATTAATTGAAAGAAACGCGATGGGCGTTGGGACGTACAGAAAGTCAAACTCGGCCACTTTTTTCCCTCGAGTTATTAATTTTTACAATTTCGGCGTACAGATAGCCCTCGGTTTACGCCGCAGTTCCGTTCTTACAAAAGCCGGCGCAAATCGAATCGGCGTAAAGTGAACAGTGATGTATAGGGTTATGTTCTATATAAGCGAAGAAGAAGCAAATAATTTTGTTTATTAATACAACCCTAGTAGCAAAGAAATATATTTAAAATATTTTCCTTGAATACTTAAAAAATATTTTTATGACAGGTTTGTTAATATTTTAGAAATATTTCTAAAAAACATTTCAAACATTTTTCATCATCATTCAAAGATTAAGGAAATATTTCAGATTTATTTTTAGATTTTTTTTTTTTTTTTTTGATACAAAATGTAATATTCTTTGAACATAAAGAATTTTTTTTTATGTATGTAAATCTAATATTTTATGAATATGCAAAAACAAATATTTTTTCTTGATATAAATCTCATATTTCTGGAATGCACAGAAATAAATATTTTTTTCACTATGTAAATCTAATATTTTTTAAATATGCAAAAATAATATTTTTTAAATATATTTTAAAAATATTTTAAAAATATTAAAAATATTCGAAAACATTCGAATATTTTTTAAATATTTTATAAATATTAAGTAAATATTGTGTGCTACTAGGGAATATAACGCAAAATACATATACAGTCGAACTTCCATATAACGAAGCGTTACGGTGACCTTAAAGAAATTTTTGAAGTAATACGATTTTAGGCATTAAAAAACAACGTACTTTCAAAATTTACGTTGGGACACATTATGTCGCAAGGTCGCAAGGTCGCAAAAGCATTCATATGCAGTTACGTAGTTATTTAATTAATTGAATAAATAAGACCACCTCAATGTTATGAAACGATTTTTAAAAGACAAGAAAAAGTATGGTAATAAAATGAAAAAAATTTGATCCAGTAAAACTTTGTCGATTCCATTTAATATTGTAAAATTTTTGCACGCTTAGATTAGTGCCACTTACTTCGTCGGCTAATTCCTCATAAAATGTTGAACCCTGGACACATCTAGGAATATTACTACAGTGTGAGTTAAGTTTTACCGCCCCGGCCATAATACCTATTAAAGATTGAGGGAAAAGTATGCAATTTACATGTTACATCAGTTGAAGTTTACGCTTTCGATTAGTGTTACAAATTTTCCAAAATATTTTTATTTGGAGCCAAAAAGTAAAATAAAGAGTTTTGGATAAAATTTCTGTTTGGTTTTTTATTTCAAAGTTTGTCAAATTATTCGTAGCATTAATATCTGCAATTTGATTCGTAAAAAAATGATTACTTTTTCAGTTAAATCAAATTTAAGATATAGCAC
The DNA here is from genome assembly GCA_949768715.1 of Dascillus cervinus. NCBI lineage: Eukaryota > Metazoa > Arthropoda > Insecta > Coleoptera > Dascillidae > Dascillus > Dascillus cervinus. The sequence goes on along the minus strand of OX458317.1, from coordinate 33,302,780 downwards.
AAAAAATGCTTCTATTTATGACTTTCTAACAATAGATAATGCGGTTTACCATTCTAACAATAGTTTATGATCGACCCATCAAACTGGACGAGACAGCTTTTCAGTTGCCGATAGATCTGCATTCTTAAGTTCAGTTTAGTGACCGCCATAAATAATCTTTCAAGCACCCCTACATCAATACCATTGTCTGGTAAATTAGTCTAATTATGTCGTAAATCATTAAAAAATACCTTCTAATACGGAAATAGCTTTACTTAATAAACGCAAATTACTAAAATTATTTCAATTACACTAAATTGTGTGAAAATATTTTACTGTTCGTACATCAAAAAAAAAAACTAATAAATTGAACAATTAGTAATTGAAAAAAAGCCAAAATTTTAGTTAATAAAAAAAAAAGATTTTTTCTTGGTTTCTATGTAAGTACCTTAATAATAAAAAATTACTCATGCAATTTATGAGAATTGACAAATTATTTTAAAGGCCTATTTTGCCACGAGCGGTAAAACTTAACTCACCCTGTAGCAGCATTTTCTTCTTCAAAGTTTCTTATACAAAGTTTATAGCTCGTTGTACTGTTGTTGATAGTGTTTTTTCCTGATATTACATTTTTTCATAAACTTTATTGTTTTATTAATTACAATTTTTAAGATTTTGACAATCAATTGATCAGAATCATTTAAATATTTTGTTGTTGAAAAATCTAGAATTTTAATTATTATCGTTTTTTAATTTTATGCAAAAGAATGAAATTAGTTATTTTATCAGAAAGGGAAGTTGTTATTGAAATCCCATGAAAAAGTTCAGAAAATTATATTCTGAAACCAGAATTTTTTTTCTATTAAAATATTGGTCCCTGAGACCGCGGCTAGTAACAAAGCACCTTGGTAACGGAGGGTTAATAAAAGCCGAAAATTTGTAACAAAGTAATTTGTTTGTATGTATTTTATAATTAAATATTTTTGGATGTATTTAGCAAAATTTAACACTTGCAACTGAAAAAATTTAAATTAATTTGCATGATTAATGATCTTTTCGAGCAGTGCATAACTAAGAAACGTACAATGGCCCACTCGTTTTATGCTAAGTATGTTTTTTTAATTTCGCGAAAAAGTACTTATCAAACTCACAAAAAAATCGTCAACGACTTAACGATGGCCAATTTAATACATATTTTTTCAAAGAGTTATTTTCTCATTCCGGTAATGCAACTTTATATGGCCTACGAACTTGAAACGCTTAAAATATTAAACAAATATTTAGCGACAACATCCTAACGCGAGAAAAAATTGATGTTCGCTTACAATGTTTACTTTTCATTCTCATAGATTTCTTTATTAAATTTATTTCTATTTCTATTTATGACTTTCTAACAATAGATAATGCGGTTTACCATCCTAACAATAGTTTATGATCGACCCATCAAACTGGACGAGACAGCTTTTCAGTTGCCGATAGACCTGCATTCTTAAGTTCAGTTTAGTGACCGCCATAAATAATCTTTCAAGCACCGCTACATCAATACCATTGTCTGGTAAATTAGTCTACTTATGTCGTAAATCATTTAAAAAAATACCTTCTAATATGGAAATAGCTTTATTTAATAAACGCAAATTACTAAAATTATTTCAATTACACTAAATTGTGTGAAAATATTTTACTGTTCGTACATCAAAAAAACTAATAAATTGAACAATTAGTAATTGAAAAAAAGCCAAAATTTTACTTGATTAAAAAAATAGTATATTATTTAACGAGCACATAATGTAGGCTATTATTAACGAAGATGAAAGTTTGTAAATACTCGTCTTCGACTCGTATTTACAAACATCTGAGTTCATAATAGCCATTATGTGCGAGAAAAATACAGCTGTTTATCTACAATCAAAATTTCATTCGATAAAACTTTCAAATGCTGATAAGTTCCGAAGCAAAATTGACACCGAAATTAAACCGAAACCTAAACGTGATTTTCATCGAGAAACCTTTGCTTCCAGTTGTCATGGGCGCGAAAAAAAATATTATATTTTGAAGGTGACGTCTTAACCACCCTCAAGTTGTGACGCTTCTCCGATTCTCATGGTAGCCGAGGTCTCCCTAATGGATAATAGTGTTTTATTCGTTCCTAATTTTCTTTTTCCCGCAAGGGCGTCGTGCATTGGCGCCGTCCGATAATTGTTCCGTCCCGTAACAGTTAAGTGCAAATATTCCCTCAGTAATAGAAGAAGGAAGAAGAAGAAGAGATTAGGCAGAATACCTCGGTGTTTTACCATTCCCTCGCGAGGAGACATGGTTCAGATTTTAATACGGTGTTACTGTCGCCCAGAATTGAACCCGAGACATTTGCATAGGTAGTCTCGTAAAAACTAATCATTCTACCGTGCGCATAGGCAACCAACATTACTCTCCGTCCATTAATGAAAATAAATAGGCAACCAACAATACGCTCCGTCTATTAATGAAAATGAAACTGAAGGGGCGTGACCTGTGGATAAGGTGCCTTGTTATGTATCCATGGCTAGCATATGAAATGAACGTATTACGTCATGATTGTAGATAAAAGATTTTTTCTTGGTTTCTATGTACCTTAATAATATAAAATTACTCATGTAATTTATGAGAATTGACAAATTATTTTAAAGGCCTATTTTGCCACGGGCGGTAAAACTTAACTCACCCTGTACAACAGAGTTTTTTCCGAAGTTACAGTGAAACAACAAAGAAAACAGTTTTAAATCTCGAAAATTTGTAAAGTTGGGGGAAAAAATTCGTTATACGGAAATTTTTACTTCGTTATAAGGGGTAGATATAAAATCCATTAAAAACGTCTCCAGGGTTCACCAAAAAAATTCGCTATATAGAGAAATTCGTTAAATAGAAGTTTGTTACAGGGAAGTTTGCCTGTATTATAAACTTAATTTTTAAAATGTATTTTATGATAAAGTAAAGTGAAATGTTTTTATTAAAAAATATTAAGAAAAACAAATTTCAACGTTTCTGATCTTTTGCATTTTTTGGAGAAAAAAAAATTCCCACCGTCGCGGCTCAGTAAATACTTCAACACTGAAACGAAAATCAGTCTAGCATAGGGAGAATCGGTGAATTACCCAATTATGTACGCGACGAAACTTGAGCCGGCGTAAACCGAGGGCTACCTGTACTTCCGTTTACTTACGGCCTTGGTTGCGGAGTGCGGTCCCTTTGTCGACGGTTTTTGAACCAATTCGAGACCTGGGTCAGAGTTAACCCGGTGCCCTTGGCGAGCGCTCGTTTCTCGTCGGGCGTGGGATACCTATTCCTCGCGTAGCATTCCTTCAGGGCGTTCCTGCTCTTTTCTTTGAAACAGTAGACGGTTTCCTCTCCGTCCCAGATCGTTTTCGGAAGGGGGTACTTTTTCCTGAGTCGGTACTTGTCGACGGCTCCTGAAAAATCCGACTTGAAGTTGGAAAATTAAATCAGGGATTTAATACCTAACGGCCTGCCTCTAATTTTTTGCGCCTCTCTGTAGTGCGCTTTGAACCACAGTGTCTGGAGGTCGGTGTGCCAGCGCGGGTGGAAGGTATGCGACTCGAGGATGGCGTAGAGTTCGTGGAAGGAGCCGCGATGGAAGGCCACCGCCGCTCTTGCGCGCAGAACGCTCTCGTTTCCTCGCAGAAGTTCAGAAGGAGGCAGCGACCACAGGAAAGCCGCCAATCTTTCGATGTCGCCTCGCTGATGGAGGGCCTCGCACATGCATTGCACCTGCCAATTCAAAAATCTTTAAAAAAAAACTTAAATTCGATTCAGTTGCTACCAAGAGTTGCACGTTTGAACCAGTGTTATCGAAACGAGGTTTGATGCAAGTGGCACAAACTTTAATCTAAATTTGTTAGAATAAAAATGGCCTTTGAATTGGATTATAATCTGAAAAACGGTTCAAGATATCTATAACTTTTTTATGTCGCTACTTCTGTAATTTGAAAGATAACGTTTTGTTTAGATTTAAATATCATATTGCATGCTTTTGCCATTCACAGTTTTCTTGGAAAAGCTGGATATGTTGTAAAATGTTGTTTATTGTAATGAACGACTAGTGATGAGTGTTTTAATCTTTAATAGTCGACAGGAAATAAAATTAATTAATTATGAGGAATCTATGAGCCACGTAACAAGATTAGTTCGATTATAAATCGAGTTTTATTTTGCGTTTGGGAAAACGATAATTTTTTAATTTTAATTCTTATGATTTTAATTTAATACGAACAATAAATGGTTCATTTTTTGCACTTTTCGTAGAAAATTGGAGATAGTAACGACATGCAACATCATTTAGAAAGATTGTAGTTATAAGTGCCAAAAATAACGTAACAATTCGATATATCTGAAACTGTTGAAGTTTAACAGAAATTCAAACACAGATTCATTTTTAATTTAAATTTCAAAGGTTTTTACTGAACATTTTATAAAATAGTAACGTCATTAGCGATTTTGGTGAGTCTTACTGCTAAAATTATAATTCATTATTACCTAATATTTGATTATTGCAAACCCACCTTTATACAGTAATACAATAGAAATTACTTCAACTTTTTTTAAAAACTAGGAAAAATTGGGTAAAAAATTGAGCAATGTTGCAATTGATTCAGATTTGATCATTACCATAAAGTTTTTAATTCTGAATTTAAAAAGTCTCGTAAATTGAATATCTAGAAGTTACAAGCATCCAAGTTTGTTAAACGGTTTGTTATCGGTCAGTAAATAGGGTTCCAAAATGGCCCTCAAAAAGTCCTCAGAACATTGCAATGATTCTAATTTGAAAACTCTTCCAAGATATAAAAAAAACGATAATAGCCACTGTATAAATATACAAAAACAGCGGGGCAAGTCCATTGTATGAAAAAATAGTTAAAGCTAATTCTTACTACAAATTATCATAAAATTTATGTTTTAATCAATTGACAATAAATATCTGTATAAATTTGTTGTTATACCACGTTTTTTAATTTCAGAAACGGTTAGAAGGCTCAGAAAAAAACCTTTTTCTTTACTTTATGTTGATGTTGATAGAATTTTTCATCTCTCAATTAAAGGCTATGTTACTAATGTAGCTTTGAAATTAGAAAATATAACACAAAACGGTTCTGTTCAAGGAAGCAATATGACTATTTTCAAAGAAATTTCCGATGAGGAAAACTGCATCTTCAATAGTCTGTAACATTTAGTGATTGTATAGGCTATGGTATTAAGTACTGATTACTACCAACATAAAGTAAAAAAAATATTTTTTCACAGTCTCCTAACCGTTTCTGGAATTAAAAAGCACACTATAGTAATTTATTTCGATACCCATATTTATTGTGAGTTGCTTTTGACGACAACGTGGGAGCGTTTATTACCAAAACGGGGTAGGCCAAGTAGTTTAAATACCGAAACTAGGGCTATTAGGAAAGAAAAATATAATCATATGATGAATTTATTACCCACCCACTCATCTTGAATACTTTAACAATCTGCACTGTTTAAACTAAGATGTAAAATTATAGGCATTCTATTACTGAATATTTTATCTTGTTTTATCCACTTTTTCCTATAAAACTAAATTTATTTTTTGTTTTATTGTAGCTTAGAAAGAAGCATGAAATGTTGAAGTAAAATAAATGGGTAAATAAATAAAATATTTAATTTTTTGTTATTACAATTCCATTCAAAGAAAATCAACGTTTTCAACAAATTATTGCTTTTGAAACTGAGTGCTTATCGAAACCTTGATTTTTTTCACTTAACACGAATTAACATTATTGCGTATTAAATATACATGAAATAAGGGCAAAAAAAATATAAAATAAGTCTATTACTGGTTACCAATATTTTTTAAACTCATTAAAATGCAAACCAATAAATATCTAGCAATAACAAAAAATGAACTTGCTCCACGTTCAAAATCAACTCTGCTTATTTATTAAATTAGAACAAGGTAACTAATATTAACTATACTGTCGTGCTTAAACTAAAGGTCCTATCTGCAAAATTGTCGATTTTGAGTTTATAAGTTCTAAGGACTCACGTACATTTTCTACAGCTCTTTACAAAGTACAAATCACCTATGTGCATTATTAACATACTAAAAATGTTTTGTTCTAAGTGCAAAATTGGCAAACATTACTTACTTAGATATAATGTCCTATTTTGGTGCAGATAGGACTTTTTTACTAAGCAGATGACTAAGTAAAAGTGTTAGCTTAGAGAGGAAAACTACATTCATTTCGAAACTTAAATCGCACATTTCAGCTAACTGAATGAGATTCTGGGAGGAATTATCAGTGTTGACAAATACAAATGATAAAGATTTAGATTATTAAAGTACTGTGCCTATTGTTTTCAGTGTTAATAGTTTAGGAGTTGAATAAAGTTTATAGTTATTATTAGTATTGTTGCATTTCAGTTCACTTGGATTTAGGATAGAAAAACATTTTTGTTTTAACTTTTCACTTAGGGCCAGTTGCAGAAACGAAGTTAACAGCGGTGTCAGTTAGCAGAGCCTTAACTAGATCTATGATTGGCTGTCAATAAATGGCAGTGTGCTGGCAACCAATCATAGATCTAGTTAACCTCTGTTAGCTGGCACCGCTGTTAACTTCGCTTCTGCAACTGGCCCTTAGTGATATTGACCTAACTACAACAAATATCAAATTGTATCAAATTTTTAATTTTTAATAATATTTAGAGCACATTGGCAATACTCCTAAGGAACTGATGCATTCAATGCCAAAAAAATGAACACAATAAACTAAATAATAAAAAGTTGGCAAGCGAAACTAACAAAAAATCATTTATCTCAAAACAGCTAAATTGCAGAAAGAACCTTTAGTTTAAGCACGGCAGTATAGTCTATTTTTTTGGGACGTAGAGCAATATTTTAATCTATTTATTACTAATTCGTCGCCTCGGTACTTGTTTGTTCCATATGCCATTTTCTGTTTCGCGATAAAGTTGATTATCACTAAACAGAAAATGACATGAAACAAACAAGCAATTAGGCGACGTATTGTCAGTGGCGTTTTAGATTATGTTTAGATTTATAAATAAGGCGTCGATTTGGACTGAATGATTTCGGTGTAAGTGTACTTTTTCTAGTGTAATTAGTTACATGATTAGAGTTTGCATGCTAAGTTATTTTAGTGTTTTACAAACAAAAAAAATATAGAAAACCTCAAGCGTATGCATATTAATTCTTTCTCAACGGGGGTTATTGGCGATTGTTAGTGCAGGATCTATTGTCTAGAGCCCTAGAAATTATCTGCATTCTCTATAAGCGGCACATTTAAAAAAAATCTGTTAATTTTTAAAAATTTATAATGATGTCCACTCATTTGTGAAAATTCGTCACAATTTCACCGTAATTATTTTTTATTACTTTACAGACATCCCAAATACACTATAACCTCGATTGTCTTACTTTTTGATATCTCAAAACTGTTATGAATTTGAAATTGCTAAATTTGTTTGCTTTGGAACTTTTGGTAGACAATTTTGGACCACGTTTAGTACCAGATTTGTGTCATTAACAAACTGAAATCACAGTTTTGAGCTACATAAAATTTTGTTGTGCACTGAAACAAGATGTGAGGCAGACGGACAGACACGCACTTAAATACATGCAACAATAAATACTTAAGACCGGCTGTTCGCCAGCAATCAACCATCCCTTGAATAAACAAACAAACGATTTGAGATAAATCGAGACATCCGATACACCTGATTGCCTTGTAACGTGAAGCTAATCTTTCATTAATAACATAAAATTGTGAATTGCGCCATAGAGCCATTCATTCTCCCGTTTTATCACGAAAAGCTAGTGTATCATTACAATTTCCAGTTAAAGCAATCGATTCATTAATAAACGTTCGAGTTCGCGGAACTGAAGTCGAAACGAACCTGTTCGGGCGAAAAGCTTAACGTCCTTTTTCCGAAACTGTCCGAATTGTTTAAGTGTATCGTCGGGGCGGCGGCGTCCATTTTCCTGCTTTCACTAAAATCCAGTTTTTTGTTAAAACCACTGTCGAAACCGAAGCCCTTCTGAGCTTTGCCTTTGAGCGCACAATAGTCGTCCTTTTTGAGAAAATAGTCCACTTTTTTTCCGTCTTTGAGCAACTTGTCCTCGATTTTTTTCTCCGGGCCGTAGAGGTCCTTCGGGAAGTAGGCCTCGTAGTCGCATTTTTTGCTCGGCGCCAGCACGTTGAAGTACAGCCCTTCGTTGTAGAAATTCGGGTTCAAACTCGAGACGAACTGGCCGGCGTTCGAGTCGCTCGAGGCACTGGAACCGGCGTCGATTTCCATCGTCCGCCACTTTTAAAACATGTCAACGCGCGCGATTTGTGTAATTCAGCCGTTTTATGTGCACTAGACCGCATATAATTTTGTTATGTGTTCGATGAAGCAGTTGACAATGTGCACCCCATAGCACGCCTCCTCGGTGCCAACCAATCCATTCGGCCGCTTAGGCCGTCGTTAGGATATCAACCCTCGCGATCTGCCAATCGCGCGACCGGGAAGCGACGACTTTTTACCGTTGTCTCTTTAATGGAGCCCCCGACCCTCTCAGGGAGTTTTTCGGGGCTTCGATAAAGCGTTTATCAGAGGCGACCGTTTTTTTTCGACGCTCATAAATTAACGAAATTTATGGCCAGTCAATTAAGTTTTGAATTCTCGGGGTTGGAGGTTACGGTCGCTTTTTTAACACGAAAATATTTTTTCCACAAATTCCGGATTTAATTAGGTTTTTACCAAATCCAAAAAAAACACGATACAAACCAAAGGGTAATTGTTGATGATATATTAAGCTCGAGAGATCACGTTACATATGTCCTGTAATTAGGCCCATCGGGAGTAGCAATCATTCCAATTAGACACGTTAGGGGCTGCAACTATTGGTACCCTTACGCTCATTTTGCGTATCCGAGGGTTGTAACTACAGGTGTACGATTGAATGGCATGTTATTACGTCGGTAAGTAACCGAACAGTCACAAACATTTTTGGCGTTAGTTGCGATTAATTAATTTTTCCATAAATCGATTTCCAAGTAAGAAAGTGAATATCATGTTTGGGTTTGCTAACTGTTTTCATTTTTTTCGTATTTTATAATTGTCGTGTTTGTTTAGTGTCAATAAATTACTTTCGTGTTGCTAGAAAAAAATTCCAAATAATTTTTATAGTTCCTGTGTTGATGTAATTAATTTCGTCCGAACTAATCGGTTGTGATTGTGTTTTGAGCTGCTGGAACTGATTCATCCTGTAAGATTTTCTTAATTAATTCAAGTGCAAGTTTATGTGCCCAATTGACATCAAAATAAAAGGCACACTTCCACAAGAAAAGAAATTTCAAATTTGTAAATGTTTCATCAGAAAGTTGAATCAAATTATTCTGATTCATAACTATTTTCAATTATATAATTTATTACCAGGTAAATGATTAATCAATTTATTTACAAAAAAAATTATGTAACAAGTAGGAAGGTCAATTTATTTTACTTTACTGAAAACAGTTGTTTATTGTTTTCTTTTCTTGCTGTAAATGTTCAATATTCAATGTCATTGCTAAATTTACATCAAAATTAATTAATTAATAACTATCTAAAATATTTTTTATTTTTTTATTTTAACAAATATTGTCTAAATTAAAACACATATACAGTGTGTCGCAAAACTAATTGTATTGATTAACATTTTCATTGAAAGGTCCCATAATTTCGATATACATAATACCACACTAAACATGAAATTTGTGTAATATTGATCGGTAGGGGATTTGTGCCTAAGATGGCACCTTTGAGAGCTTTTAATTTTTATTAAATTAATCACTCATGTGGAAATTATGCGAAATTGTATAACTTACAACACGATCAAGTTATTTCAGTTGTAACAGCACATAAATACTAATTTTCGTTACAGTATGCTCGATAGGTTCCATAATAATATAAACACTGTACAAAGTTATAATGTCTTACTTACCTTAACAGTAATCGATGTTTTTAGCGCACAATAAACACGGGATACTATTCATCTCTCAGTCGACGAAGCGAAATATTAAAAACGATTTTATAACTTTCATGGGTTTCGAAAAACTACTGTGCCATTTTATTCTAAGGTACCATCTCACACCGATTCCCCTACTTGTAATTTTGAAATTCGTAGTTTCTTTTGGTCAATACTATGCAATTTCTAATTGAAACTGTCCCATTTGATCAGAAAAATTATGTTCTTGTAGAAATTTTGATTTTCTAACTGCTTTCTCCCACCACTTCCTAATTAATTGAGGAAAGTCGATTTTAATTTTGTTTTATTTGTTGGATATGGTATTTGCTTACTTCCATCTGCAAAATCTTCAACGAATATTGAAGCAGCATTTTCTTCTTTTTTGTTGCCTTTTTGGCTTTTTTTAATTTCATCCACACTGACTATTTTTTCAAGCTTTTGAGTAGGTGCTTGAGGCCTATAAATTTTCAAACTTTTAGGTCTCGATAAAGAGATTTAAAATTTTTTCGCTAAATTTCTGTATTGTATGTAAGACACTTCTCCACTCCCGCAACACTGAACAAAATAAATCCTTTGTTGAAAGGTTGATATGATTTTATTGAAGTTACTTTCAATTTTTAGGTTTTCTCTTTAATTTTTTTGTTTAAGGCAAACAATATCTGGATTTTGTTTAGAAAATGACGAGTTTTGCAACAAGCGAAATCTTTGAAGTAGAAAATAAGAAACGTTTTCTTTCTTAGTCCATTTGGAAACACAATAATTAAGATTTTTTTTATATTCTAATCAACATAATTATAATAATACTATATACTATAATATGTAATTATAGGCAATTAATATCTGTATATATTAAATTATCTAAGTAATTAACTTAATAATTCATCGAAGTAATAATGAAGTAATAAAATAATAATTAGACATTGGATAGGTTTAATAATGTTGTAATAAATAATTTTATTTTCAAGTATTGTTGATTGACACATATTTAATAAATGAATAAAATTGTTCAACCACCCCTCAAGTTTATTTTAAAAAAATATTGATTTGTGATCACTTTAAACCGAGGATACAATTTTTTCATTATTGAACTCAATTTATTGCAAACAATAAATTTTATCAAATGTTGTCTGTTGTTTGTTTGCGTTTATTATCTTCAGAATATGATTTCAATTTTTAATTTTGAGCTTTAACAATAGTTTGATTACAATAAGCGGATTATTTTAATTAATTTTATTTGAGGTATTTTGGGACCGATTGTTTATGATAAGAATAGTTATTATCAATCATTATAATAATCGAATTTCGCTGTACTTTTTAACTAGAAATAAAACACAAGATAAAATTGGAATCCTTTTCTTTATTCAGATCTATCTCAGCTAAATACCCAATCAATAAAAAATGAAGTGAAATTAATGGAAACTTCAGTTGAAGGAACTTGGTAAAAACTGCGCAGTTTAATAATCAAAATTTCCGTCGTTTGGTAGAAAAAAAAACAACCAGCTAATTATTATTTATCAAAACACCTTAACAGTAAAGTTTGAAAACCGTGGGAAAGTGCTGAAAAGTCAGTAACCACCACTTTACCACTAAGCGAAAAAAATAGTGGACACCAACTGCTGACTGTTGTCTTTTGAAAACGGCGTGAGTACGTCACTTGTAAGTGCGCATCAAAAAATCGTCACGTTTTGTATAAGAAAATTAATACAGGCAAAATTAGATAAGGCGAATCTCTAGACAATTTTTTTGTCGGGGTTACGAAAGTACGGCATAATATACAGCCGTTTACATAACACCTAACACATGTAGGTGTCGGATTGCGGCGTCTGCTCCAGATAATCCATCAAGAGATTTCCGCGTCCTCCGGCACGTCTCGGCCCGCAATTTCTTCCTCACAATAGAATTCATCCCTCGTACTTCACACCTAAAAGAACAAACGCCCGGCAGGTAAGCGACCTCCTTAAACGCGGTTCGATCACCGGCAACAAGTAAACACACATTGTCATGAAAATGGAAAAATGCAATAACATTCGTCAATTTTGAGTATTTTAATTTTTTGTCGATTCAATTCGGCGTCCTTTTCTAGCAGAAAAGAGAAGCACAGATGCAACTCTGTTAATCCCGTAATTTGAGTAGGGTATTGTCAGCTATGTAATAATGTCGCAAATCTAAGCTCTTTTGAAGCATTCAAATGTAGTTCTGCACGCCTTTTACAGTTGTAGATATTTTCGATGTGGGGACCAGTGTGACACATGGACCCTTTTGATTCGAAAATACCTGCGTTGAGTTGTTTTTTTTTTGTTCAATTTAAATTTGCAGCACAAATACTAGTCCCAATTTGATTGCGTCCCTTGGGAGCGCAGTGATTTGTAGTGTAACCCGAGCCGCTCTTCACACCATTCTGGCGGAGCAGCGTCGACTTTACGAGACTAGCAACTAAAGACCGAAACTTGTTCCTTTATCCCGTTATTATTAAAACACTCGACTACTTGTTAGGGCCCTTGTTACCTCTTCAGGCGTTATTAAATTTTTCTAAAAAGTCAATTAAAGAGGACATAAACAGATTGCAGTTGAAAATGGTTATGATAGTAAAGTGATTTACAAAGTCATAAATAAATTCAAATATAATAGAAGTAAAAAAATTAATGGGTTAAATTTAACTACATTGGACATGAGACTTATAGACTTGCAAAGATTTTTCAGAAAGAAAATATTAAGGTTGCATATGAAACAAATAATAAAATAGAAACGGCCCTAAAAACTAGCTTAGAGCAAAAAGATGTATACAGTTTAAATGGTACTTACTCATTAAAATGCGATACATGCAAACGGAAATACGTGGGACAAACTGGCAGAAGCTTTCATACAAGGTATAAAGAACATATAAACAAGAGGAATGAAACATCTAATTATACTAAACATCTAATTACGGAAGAACATACGCATGGTCCTATACAAAACGTTATGAAAGTTGAGAAAGTAATACCAAAAGGAACCAAAATGAATATCGTTGAAACACTATATACAGGGTGTTCACGAAAAAACGCTCCAGCCCCTAGCGCTATTATTAGGAGTCCAATTGTAACAAACGATACGTCAAATTAAATGGTTCAAAAAGTACTACAATGTGTAGCTCAAACATAATTTTTACCTGTTTCTCCATTCAAAGGTCAAAGGTCAACTTCATTTTTTCAAATTACAACCTTATATTTTTCTTTGACAATTTGATAGAGATTTTTTTTCTGAATTCAACGATGTATCACAATCAATATTTCTGATTTATTTTAGGGTAATAAAGAAATTAAAATAATAATTAATATTATTAGCAGTAGGCTTTGAAAAATAACTGAGACGTAGCGGTGGCTATGGAAACGATGTGTCAGTACGGAAACAACGTATTTTAAAGAATTAATTTATGAACAACAACAGATAACATTTAATAACTAAACAATTAAATAAAGAAATGGCAAATTAACAAAAATGTTCAAATTGGGCATCGTTTCTTTCCAGACATTTTCGTCGACATCTAGATCCTACACTTTGTGTAGCATTAATTAAAATTTCTGCTGGTGTTTCCCGACAAGCGTTGACTATTCTCTCTCTCAAAATTTCCTCCGTTTCCGGGCGCGTAGCATAAACAATATCTTGGATGTATCCCCAAAAGAAAAACTCTAGAGGTCACAAGACCGGGCGGGCCATGGTATAGGTACATATGCTCCAATCCATTTGTCTTCATTATTCTATATTTAAATAGTCCCTAATCATAAGAGCGTTTTGTGTGGTGCAGCGCCATCTTGTTGAAATACTAGTTCATTCCATTCAATGGCAACGGCAAGTCATCTAAAATTTCTTCTAAGTCTTCAGGCAAAATTTGAAGATATTTTTCTTGGTTGAGATTTCTATCAATGAAAATTGGTCCTATTAGGTATCCTGGCGCCTAATATTCCGCACCAAACGTTCACCGAAAATTTTATCTGAGGATTTTGTTCGATGGTAATATGTGGGTTTTCTACACTCCAATAGCGGTGATTGAAACGATTAAAATGTCTGTTGTTTGTAAATTGACACTCATCAGACCACAAATTTTTTGTATAAAATGATTGATCTCGCCTTAACTCGCTTAAAAAGAAATTACACAAATTTATTCTACGCCAGTGGATCGTTTAGTTCACTATTTCACTAGTTCACTATTATTCATTTTTATTACAAAAAATAGGTAAACAAACTAATAGCCAGTTTCTGACGGCGATGTTAACGTATTTCTCCAGTTAAATGTCCCGGTTACCATGGTTATTACCATTGTTGCAACAATAGTAATAGTAATTTTTATTTGTGAGACGTCGTTTCCATAGCCACCGCTACGTCTCAGTTATTTTTCAAAGCCTACTGCTAATAATATTAGTTATTATTCTAATTTCTTTATTACCCTAAAATAAATCAGAAATATTGATTGTGATACATCGTTGAATTCAGAAAAAAAATCTCTATCAAATTGTCAAAGAAAAATATAAGGTTGTAATTTGAAAAAATGAAGTTGACCTTTGACCTTTGAATGGAGAAACAGGTAAAAATTATGTTTGAGCTACACATTGTAGTACTTTTTGAACCATTTAATTTGACGTATCGTTTGTTACAATTGGACTCCTAATAATAGCGCTAGGAGCTGGGGCGTTTTTTCGTGAACACCCTGTATATATAAAACCAAAAAGAATGAGGAAATATTAAATGAATAAATTTATACAAATAATGATGCGATATTTAAGTTGATATATAAAGCTAAAAACAACTAAATGTAAAAAACGGATTCCATAAAAGTTTGGGACAGTGAGATTTAAATTAGTATGCAATGATTACTGACGATGGATGCACGAAACTGGAAAAAATAAATGTTTCAGTTTAATCATTGTGTTGACTCTTTTTTATAAATGTGTTTTTTAAAATGTAATAAGTGTATTTCATGATGTTTTAAAGAATATGTTTTTTAAAATGTTTGTGATTTGTAAAGTGTTAAAATTTAAAAAAAATATTGTTATGACCAAGGAAAGACATTTGTAAGTAAACAATTTTACATAACAAGGGAAACTTGATTTAAATAAATTAAATAAATTAAAGAGGACATAGTTCTGAACAATTTTATTCTAATTCTACAATATAATTATCGTAACATTTTTTCCTTAATCGTACACATCGACTATAACTTTTTAAATACACATTTCGATTAATTTAAATATTTTGTTTGAATGTGGAAGACATACCATGGCGAATTACAATAAACGGATTTTTTATAAAGATTTATCTTCGGAGAAAATACTGTCGGGTTTGTCAGTTGCTAGGGGTAATTGCGCGTAGGGCATAAATCTTTACAAAACATCCCAGCATTCATTAATTCTAATAATTAATTGATATGATATCAAATATACTCTTTGTAGCATATTGTTTCATATTAGACATTGTGCCGATTAAACAGTTTGCACCAATTTCCTCTTGTCCATTTTTTATAATTTTTTAACCCAAAAGAATCAGTCGAATGATTATTATCAAGTGCGGCAAGTGCAGAATACAGTTGACGAAGTGCAGAAAATAAAACGTGGATGGATCTAAACGACTAATTTAAAAATATTTTGATTTTTTGTAATAGACTGCATTACGGCCCATTAAAACGAGGTTTCGATTATTTTTATTAAATAAATGGCTTGATTTAATTTCACAGCACATTTACAAGACTCAAAAAATTTAATTCAATCAGTAGCCAAGTCGATTCGACGGTGAAAACAAACTTTATTGGTATGTGCACCATCAGTCAAAGAAAACGCTCAATTTTTCTTACCTACCTGGTATTTTTTTAACAATATTCCTAGGTGCAATATTAAAAAAAATAGTCAATCAGTCAATGTATTGTAGCGTATGCAACCAACTAGTCTAGGAGCCAATAGGGTTTCGTAGCCAATCAAAGTGCGACGGCTGCAAACAACTTATTCTCAAGTACCTTGACCTGATTCAAAAAATCTTGGTCGCAAGTATGAAAGTGGTCAGTGTAATTGTTATTAACAAATTAAATGTTTAAGTGGCAATAAAAACTTTATTATTATAGATAGTAACATTTTTAATGCAATAAAAGATCCAGTTTTATATAAGAAACTTACATTTTTTTTAAATTTAAAAAAAGATTAAATTTAACCAAAGTTATTGCAAAGTTAGTGCAGGCACCTTCGCGCCCACCAATTTTACAATTTCTCTACTTCTATTGGAGTGTTTACCAGGGAGGAACGGTTTCTTAAATTTCGCATGCTATAAAATTTTATATTTTAAAACAAAGTTTTATTTAGATTTAGATTTTATTTATTATCCTTCAGTAATGACTTGCTGTAGGAATGAAATTAAATAGTTTTTGCCCATATTGGGATAATAGAAATAGATAAAATAGGTTCCTAGTTAGGTGTAGGGGCGCACGTTACTGAACTTATTTTTTTGAGTGTTTAAAAGGTAGGGACGGTTTTATAAATTTCGTGTTTTTTGTATTTTTGTATTTTCAAAAAAAGTTTTATTTAAGCTTGTAAAATTTACTTAGTAATGTGGGTTTAGAAAATCCTTATTTATTAAGCAGTATATACCGGGTGTCTCAATAAGGCGGGACACCGGCTGAATATCGGAAACCGTTGGCTCTAAAATTAAAAAAAAAAAATTTATGACAAAAATGAACCAAAGAAGTTAATTAAAAATATTTTTAACTTCGAATCTCACCGCAAGGGAGCGTAGTAGAAAAATAAACATCAAAAACTCAATTTTTTTCTTAAATTCAAATAAACGATAGGTATCCAACAACATTTTCTTTTTCTACGAAAAATTTTCTACTATTTTTGTTAGCAACATTTTTCTCTATCTCTTCAATTGAAGGGTGGGGGGAGATACATTTCCGTAACTCAATAAAGTACAACAAATTAGGTAATACTGATTTTGATAAAGTTGGTCTCATTTGAAAGATACTGAATGGCTTAATTGATATCCATTGGTAGATTACCATTGCATTATGAAGAAAAGCCACCAATAACTGCTTAATTTTTTTAAAAAATTTAAATGATATGTTGTTTGCATTAAAATTTCGAAAAGAATGCCAAAAAACAGCACGTTTCTATCTTTTTTCTAACATAAGAAAAAAACCTTATAAATAAATTAAATCAACATTTTCGTTCAAATTTCGCAGGCTTTTAAGCTGCTATTAATTGTTAAATAAATAAGATTGCTGATTGACTGATCGACATTATTTTTTTTAACATTGAACATAGGAATATTTACATTGTATGTTCAATGTTTAAAAACAGTGCGCAGGTAAGAAAAATCAAACTGACTGTGACAACCAAATTAGCTGTTGATTATTGCTTACAAAGTGAAGAAATCCGCTCATTCCATAGTGTTGTATTGAACTTTCTTAATCTTAAAATACCTAAATATCCCATATCCGGTTACGGTCATCAAAACGGCCACAGCTAACGTCGAGCCGACCGCAATCGGCGCAGTTTCGTCCCTGAAACCCCCTTGGGAGTCGCAGTCGAAAGGCGCCCCAAAATCGTCCCATTTAAACATAAACGGTTGCAGTCGCAGCGACAAGAAGATGATGGTGCCGTTGACGTATTTAGCGTCGTCCTCGTTAAGGGGCATCAGATCTATCCGCTTTTCAGACTTACAGGAATAAGATCTTGAGACGGGAGTCAAATACAAATTTTCATCTTGATAAAGGGTGACAGTTTTTCCAGGAACTTTAATATAATGGTACTTCGATTGGTCCTTGCTGATCCTCAGTTGGATCAAGTTGACGTACCACCTCACGCCGTCCGGGGACTGAAATTCATTTTTTAATTTTAGGCCAAACAATAAAGCATTTTAGTATAGCATAAATACTACTTGGAAACCGACTGTGCGATTTTGTCAAAGACAGTTAGTGGATGAATTCTGCATAATTTCTAACTCGAGAATCATAATTTTTAATTTATAAACAATTTTCAACAAAAAATCGCGTTTTTTTTTAGTTTCTTATTTGTAAAAAGGAAACTAATGAAGCAATGTTAACGATGTCAATAGACGAATTGTAGAAAATTAAATTACGAAGAGAATGAGATGTTGAATGGTCCGATCGGATAATTAGATCGGAGAAAATTCGGAAAAGCCGGAAAATTCAGTGTTTTCTTAAAAAATTCATAACTCCGTCATTTTTTATTTTAAAAAATTGAAACTTTGCACAAAAATAGCTATTTATATGTACTTTATGTGTGCAAAACCCCGACTCTGACGAACTAACAGTGTGCAAGACACAATCTCAATTTGATTTTTTTTGCGATATTTTCGCGGGGGACTGGATGCTCCTGTAATTGTCCGATTTAAATTTTAAAAACAGAATTGGAAATTAAACGTTGATAGCAACAAAAGGTGTATTTTGGTTTTTCCATAAAATGCAGCAAAATAGCTGAAAAACGATCGTGAATATGAGTAAAAACGGTCGAACACGTGAAAGTGATCGAGTAGTGGGAGGAGACAGGCTGCTGAGGGGAAGTGCATTATATAGGAATAGAACCCGGATGCGCTTCCCCTCAACGGCTGGTCTCCCCCACTACTCGATAATTTTCGCGTTCTCGACCGTTTTCACTCATATTCACGACCGTTTTTCAGCTATTTCGCTGTATTTTATGGAAAAACCAAAATAGACATTTTATTGCTGTGCGCATCTAGTTTCCAATTCTGTTTTTAAAATTTAAATCGGACAATCACAGGAGCATCCAGTCCTCCGCGAAAATATCGCAAGAAAATATTGAAATCGTGATTGTGCAAAAACTGATAGTCCGACAGAGTCGGGGTTTTGTACACATAAGGTGCATATAAATAGCTATTTTTGTGCAAAGTTTCAATTTTTAAAATTAAAAAATAACGGAATTGTGAATTTTTTACGAAAATACTGAATTTTCCGGATTTTCCAGCTTTTCTCCAGTTTTAATTATACGATCCGACCATTCGACATTTCATTCTCTTCGTAATTTGATTCTCTACAATTCGTCTATTGACATCATTAAGATTGCTTCATTAGTTTCCATTTTGCAAGCAAGAAACTAAAAAAACGCGATTTTTTGTTGAAAATTGTTTATAACAAATTAAAAATTATGATTCTCGAGTTAAAAATTATGCAGAATTCATCTACTAACTGTCTTTGACAAAATCGCACAGTCGGTTTCCAAGTAGTACAGTAGAATCCGGTTATAACGGCTTCGATTATAGCGAACCACCGGTTATAACGAACTTTATTCCAAGTCCCGTCATTCTCTCCTATGTAGCAATGTAAAAAATAATTTTTTATAACGAACTCGGATATAACGAACTATCGGATATAACGAACCTGAAGAAGCCGAAATTAATAAAATTTCAATCGACTATAACGAACTTTGAATTGTATATAACGCGTTATAACCTTTGAATCTGATGATGACGTGTCATTAAATGAGTAGTAGTTACAAAAATAGAAACAAAGGGAACGCGAATTTCAACAATTGAAGGGCTCTATGCAAAAAGTACCTTAGTCACTTTCATATTCTGTGATATTTGAGATTTGATGTTTCAATGTTCAATGATCTTTTTTTACTAAAGTAAGTCTTCTTTAGTAAAAAAAGATCAGTCAAAATCAAAACAATGTGATTTCCAGATCAAACAGTAATATAAATCTCAAATATCACAGAATATGAAAAGTGACTTAGGTACTTCTTGCATAGAGCCCTTCAATTAGAAAATTCAAATTTTTTCGAAAACTTAAACATGAATGACAATTTATTAGTTACAACAGAATATTTGGGTATTTCTGGTAGACAAAAGTGGCCAAGAAGAAGCCAATGAGGAATGAGGATGAGCCGGAAGCACCAGCATTACAGATTTTATCTACACAGGAAGCTGTGAGAAGTATTAACAACATTCATAATTTTTTACAGTTTTACGGTGTGCCGAACTCAATTATTGAAAATCTTAGTGACTTTGAAAGTGTGTGGACAATTTATACTTTAAAAATGCGACAGTTCAGTCGAAAATAACAAATTTTTTCAAATAAAATTACTTGTTGCATTTTGCTTTGTTTCACTTAAGTTTAGTCCTTATATTCTTAATGGTTTTATACATATGCATATTTATATTAGACAATAAAGGTCTCATAAAACACTCTAGCATGTATTCTTTCAATAACGCTTATAACGAACCGATTTTGACGGTCCCTTGAGGTTCGTTATAACCGCATTCTACTGTATTTATGTTAAATTATGACATTTATTTTGCTGTTGCTTGGCCTATTTGTGTAATCACTTTATTTGTCGTTACCTTCGCGAACTTCCACGTTAGATTGTAACCGGGCCATGTTAGAATCATTGTGGCCTCGCTGTCATCGTCGCAGTCCCCTTGAACGGCGGCGTTATCAAGGATGTAGCCGTCCCCGCGTTCGGTCTGAGAATGCGATTGGAAATTAATCTGAAATTGGAAATTTTAATCGCCTGGTCGGAGGCAACCTCCCGAGCCAACCTCAATCACGGCGTCAGTCTGCAGCAATATGCAAGTGGCACCGCCTGAACTCCGCAGTCTGTAAAGGGGGACGTTTTTCGGCGGGGTCGCAACAGGCGAGTCGGTCGCGGGCCCCGCAACCGTCGGGCTACCACTAGAATTCGTTTGGGGTTTTAAACTCAGCTGCTTTGCTGACGCTACGAAAGACAGCACCGAACCTGAAAATTGCAGTCGTATGGAAATGAGACTTTCAGGGTCTGATTACTTACATAGTACAAGACACTCTAAACAAATTTTCATTGTAACGATTTTAATGATAATAGATAATAATAAGAGATATCCGCACTGGGATGTTTAAAATTAAACCATCAATTGAATTTATGAATCACATTCTCAATGTGGGTTGCGCAGGAATTCTGGTCCTTTATCAATATCCTGGAACATGCGTGTCTGCAACCATTTCGTCACGACGAGGGTCAGAGGTCGGCATTGAAGTGGAGGTGGCGCTAGGTGTGAATTTGAGTTCACCACTTTTTCAGTAGCAGAATTGAGCGGGTTTACCAATTTAAAAAAATGTTTTGCTAATTCTAAGTTATTTTTAAAACCTTTAGAACATGAGCACTTTTGATAATTCTACCGCTAGATTAGAGCAAAGTGCAATACAAGAAATAATAATAAACATTATCGATTAACGCAGATATAACCTCATTCTCAAATAACTGAAATTATTTATTATTTTCATATAAAAATATGGCTGTAATTTGAAAAAATGAAGCTGACCTTTGGGCCTTGAATTGAGAAACAGGTAAAAATTATGTTTAAGCTACACTTTGTAGTACTTTTTAAGCCATTCAATTTGACGTATCGTTTGTTACAATCGGACTCCAAATAAAAGTGCTAGGAGCTGGAGTGTTTTTTCATAATCACCCTGTAAATTTTCAGAACTAAAATCCAAAACAAATAATACAACATGGACCCATTTCAATTTTTGGAAATCAATAGTTATTTAGTAAATTAAGACATTTTACCAAATCTCGACGATTTTTTTCAAGAATTTTTTCTCATGGAAAAATTAATTTTATTATTTCAAAGTTTTTATACACAGTGTTTCACGTAACTTTCCGAGATCTACGCCCAATGCACGCAACCCAATATTCAATAATCACAAAAAACATATACATTTAAGTTTTATATAAAAATAACTGTCAAACTGATAATTTAAATATAATCATAATCTACGACGAGCGTCACAAAAATGCAGTTGTTGTAACCAGATTATACAGGCTATAATTTTTTTTTTGAAAATGCTGCTAATATGGCTGCCTGAAGCGATTACGGACATCGACGGTTAACATTGATCTTCAGTAGTGTTGCCATGTTGATGAAAATCAAAAAGGAACAAATATACATCACAACCCCTGCACAGTTAAGTCAGTGAGTACGTTAATAGAACTGTCAGTTTAGATTTGTGAAATAATTAAGAAGTTTCTCCTTTCTCAATCATTACTACGAACGAATGCAAGATATATGTATAATAATACATAAGATGATTTGCTCTAAGATTGACAGAGATAGAAATCTTAAACCTAAACTAACCTAACCTAACTTAAATTAACCTAACCAAACTGGGTGTATCTTTTCGTGTTTCTCTTTCGGGAATATTTTTAGAAGTTTTATACTGAAAATAAAAACAAGAACCTTTAATCACAAAAAAATTTTATATAAAATAATATAAAATTACTCACATAGACGCGTTTCGGTGGCTATGCCACCATCTTCAGTACAGTACATCTGAGTAGATGTACTGAAGATGGTGGCATAGCCACCGAAACGCGTCTATGTGAGTAATTTTATATTATTTTATATAAAATTTTTTTGTGATTAAAGGTTCTTGTTTTTATTTTCATTATCGACATCACAGGGTCCACTATATATATTTCATTTTTTTAAGTTTTACACTGTTGAGGTTATGTTGTGATTATTTACCTGTTCTAAATAAGCAATTGCACTGTTAAAAAAGAAAAAAAAAAAAAGAAAAAGAAAAAAAAAAAAAAGCCAAACGAAGGAAAACACTTTTTTTCTTTCTTGCTTAAAGCGTCATATAAACATGAAAACTTATGTACTTTTTTGCGAGGAACACGATGATGGTCTCAAGCTGAATTAATCTGAGTTAAGTTGTCCACTTACATGTTGGTTACGGAAAATGAGATAAGACAGTCGAATGTTTCAAAGGCTTTGTTGAATTGCTTATGTCGATTTCTTATTTCATAGAGCTAATCGACAGACATAAAGTTTGTGAGCAGCCCTGCAAACATTCTTATCTCATTTTCAGTGACCAACATTGTACCAACCTTTTACCCAGTAAATTTATCAACAACAATTTTAGTTACTAAAATTTTCAGTTTCAGTGTGAACTGTATTACTAATTCAACTAATTAAATATACAGGGTGTCTCAAAAATTTTAAATTAATTTATTAAAATGGGTGCAAAGTGAATTCAGAAGCATTGTCTGTTCTACATTATTTCGCGCAAAATCACCTTTTATAATGAATTGACTAAAGTAGTTTTAGACGCATCGAATTACTTGCAAATTATTCGAATTGTTATTACGCACAAGAGCAATACCAATTAGAAGTTTTGTAATTAAACTTTCTAGGGCTATCTGTTACAATAGTTATTTCTAGAACCTCGCACACTTCCAATACACATAAACAATGCCCTACTTTCTGTTGGTGGTTTATCAAACCTTGAAAAAGTATTGTAGTCATGCGACCCTTTTAATAAAAATTACTGATAACATTGCAACCACAGCGGAGTGACAAACCTTCGTTTATTTTCGATCCTATTGTATATCATCAAAATATGCAACTAAAGCTGCAAAGAAAATACAAATTAAATGTACATCATAATTTTTTTTCAATTAAATTTGAAGATATCAATTTATGGATAGATTTCAGTTACAGTATTTACAGCCAGTTAAGGGTTGCTACGAAAACGAGTGCCACTATTGAGCGCTAGATGGAGGATCTTGTCACTTTCAGGTCGGATAACTAAATTACAGTCGAAAACTTTTTCGAGTTTCTCGCTAATTAATTGCATTACGGTATTAATTATCCAGTTTTTATTTCGCAACCGAGCTTTTATATTTTCGTCCACAGTTAATGCCGTTTTCATAATTTTTATTTCGAAGCGTTGTGAAAGTTTACGGCGTCAATTTTAATTAAAATCCAGTAAAGTTTCACATATAACCAGCAACGACAGTAAATTAAATTTTTGAAGGGAGCGACGTTCCCGATAAGAAAAATAACGTGAAGCTATATATCTTTTGTAAGCTAAGAATGTAGAAACATTTAAAAACTTTTATGATTGTTTGAGTTTGAAGTGTTTGAGACGTGCTTTTTCAGGTTTAGTTCTCAAACTTTTATAAGTTGTTAGAATAACTTTTATGCGAAGGGGAAGAGATTACGTTTATTTTCAGCTCACAGTGAAAATTGTTACTTTTTTTACAGCGCCCAAGTTTACATTTTACTCGAAATTTGCTCGCACCTTTTTACCCTTTCGTTTAATTTGCGGGGCTGACACGAGTCACTCAAGAACTTTCTCGACAGTCCTCTGATTAGCTCAAAATTAACAACCAGCCCCGCGATTCGCCCTTAATATAAATTCAAACTTCGTTCTGATTTTTCAAAGTGCGGTTTCCAAATATATATTTATCAGCCAAGTTTCGTGTTTAAGAGGGTGGAAAGAACGCAGAACAGTTAAGTTGCGTCCAGCTGTGCTCAAGGGTTGAAAACAAAAGTTTATAAGTTCTGTTCATAAGTTGCTCTTAGTGTTCTGTCTTCTGACTTTTGAACATAAATCGTTTCCGCTCGAACGAATTGTATTCCGGCGTTCCGACCCCGCAAAAAAAGACAATTTAAAATCATAAAGCGGCAATTAAGGGCGCGCCAAAAGTTGCAAGAAATTATCAGGTTGGGGCCTCGGGCCGAGCGGAAACTTTCCTTATCGGCGGTCGATCCTCAAGAAATTGGGATTTATTAAGGCTGGGGAACCCAACCTCAAAAATGCAGAGTTTTAAGAAATTCAGTATCGCTTAGAAAGTACTTATCAATATATAATTTGCGAATTTGTAAACATAATGTTACCGCATCTAATGATATATTTGCTTTGGTGAAGAAGTGCCTAGTTTTCGAAAATTAACCTCCGAAAGTGCAATTCTCGCAAAAATGTACTAGTGAGGGTTTTTTACTGAAATCTTTAGAGTTACGAAATATTTTGCAATGCACTTTACAGCACTTATAGAGAATATATTGCCTTGTAAGAGAATATTTTTTTTATTGCGAGAAAGTTGATAACTTAAGAAGAAAAAAATTGGTAACAATATTTTTTTGAAAATTTAGTGTGCCAGTAAACTCAGTTCAGCTCAAGAAGTAAGTTATATTGTAGAAATTCCTTCGGGGTACTTATACTAAACATATAGTAGTGCAATATGACATGTTTTTTTTATGATGACATGGTGAATATCTTTGAAAAAAAATCTAAAAGTTGCGATACGACATACAGTATTATTTGATCGCGTTTTTTATTGCTTTCCAAACACAACATCGTCAACAAATTACATAAAAATGTTCCTTTAGCACCTAAGAAATAGTTTCCGTAAACCAAATTGGATAAATGTCTAAATTTTACATTTTCGGGGAAAAGTTGTTTTCCCATAAGATTTTAGTCAAATAGTTCGTCCTTTTACTCACAGATGTCCTGTCAAATCTGTACCTTTTTGATTGACGGCATGGATAGAATAATTTGTATTAAAATGCACACTTGATATAGTGCAAATTGTTAGGATATCACCATATTCGCACACGTAAGGATATAAAACTCTAAAAATTCATAAAAATACACACTTGATAATGCAAAATATCCATGTTCGCACGCGTAAGGATATGAAACATTTTCGAGCCTACTAAATTGTACAATATATATTAGTTTCGAATAGCATCGTAGGAAAAATTGTTTGAAGCATCTATTCACAAAAAATTACAAAAGAAAAACCAGTAAATAATGCAGCAATCGCATTGAGTGATTTTACCGCCGTTATCGCCGCAGACAATAATATAAATAATATCTATCAAATTATGGGCGTAAAAAAAAGGGGATAAAGATTACTCTTTGCATAATTGAAAATGTGTTTGCAGCCTGTTACGGGATTAATTATAGCAGGTACATCTATGAAAACACAAAATTGGCAAAGAATTAGCAAAAAATTATAGACTAATTTTTTTTCAGGCTGAGTTTACCGTCGTTATCGCCGCAGACCATAACATAAATAATATTTATCAAGTTACGAGCGTATGAAAAACGCGCAACTCTCTTTTTTTGTTCTTTCTCTGTTCAATACTTAACTTTCAAACCTTATTAGTTAGGATACCTCTTTGGTTGCCTAAACATTTTTTATTTTAAAGGCAAAAATTGGTGCCCCCTGAGCGGAAGAATTGTGCATTACTAAGCAGTTCCCGGACCTTAAAGATGGATTACGTTCAATTGGGGAGGGCGTATCGCTACT
Source organism: Dascillus cervinus (assembly GCA_949768715.1). NCBI lineage: Eukaryota > Metazoa > Arthropoda > Insecta > Coleoptera > Dascillidae > Dascillus > Dascillus cervinus. Next base: position 33,276,689 of record OX458317.1, on the reverse strand, counting down.
CCGATTCGATTAAATTTTAGTGCATCAATTAAACTTCCTATTGTCCTCCGTGCAATAGTCCGTAATAGACAATCATATCCAACTTAATATAACGATAATGTGTTAAGCTGCGAAGATTACATTTGGATGGCATTATCAGATGTGGTTTAAGGGGTTGATGTAAGTTTGCAAAGTTGGAACCCACGCTTAATGGGGGCGGTCATCTGGGTGCCGTATACTGCATTACCGAACTACAACGGGTTAACAACTTGTTATTTTAGTTTATAATGATGTTTAGCAACATTTAATTAGTTTGTGTAATTGTTCCGGGACCACTAATGTCATTTTTCGGGGAATTAATCACCGCTCCTGTCACGATTGTGGACGGTTCGTTGAGATTGCCCCGAACGAAAATTTGCCTTGATGAAGACCCCATTTAAACGATTTTATGTTATAAATAATTCTTTTATTTAAAAATGAGTCTTGCAGAATTAGCATCTTCCAACCCAAAGATCATTAAGTTTGAAGTTATAATATCAATTGTACAGTTCATAAGCCACCAATTAAGTTACCATGTTATTATGGAAAGTGGTCTTGGTAATGCAATATGTGTTGCCTGTTGCGACTCCATAAAACGTCAATTTTAAAATGGTTTCCCTTATATGATATGATAAAAATTTTGGAAATGAAATTTTAATTCTCCTTGTGAAAGTTGGCAGCTTATTCTATTATATTCTTTTACTGTTGTTGGTGGAAAAGAGTTTGATGAAAACTGAATTTACTCTTGTTTTTCACGTTGAACCTACGATGTAAATATTTCTATAGTCAATTAAAAAAAAATAGTCAGTTAGTCAATGTATGCAACCAATCGTACTATCACATCAACTGATTTTAGATTACGTATTATTAAATTGTAATGGGAAGACGTTAGAGCAGTAGAACAATTTATTTAATGAAAAACTTACAATAAACAATCAAATTTTCCATCTCCACATTCTAAACATTTTAAACATTCTAAACGTTACTATTCCAACAGATGGTATCGATTTGTTGGGATAACTGATAGAAAGTAAATGTTTGACTAATTTTTATATCCAATTCACAATATTAATTGTTTCTTCTTCTGAATACATTTTTTACATACCATATACAGTGCCTGCCATATTGTTCGCACCATATGCGAAAAACTTTCATCTTCGATTTCTTTAAAAATCTAAATCTGCCAAAAGTTCGTGCATATATAAAAACCCAAAAAGGACTACTCGGATTCTGCAAGCGATTTTTGGTTTCAGAGAAAATGGAATTTATCGAAACTTCAATAACTGAAAAAAAACATAATTTTAAAATGAAAATTATTTTTGATGAAATTTGGGTAACATTAGTTAGACATTCAGTAGATGCGATGCCAATTATGAAATCAGATGAGTTTTTCAGCCGATGTCCAAAAACATTGCTATTTTTCAAATTTCAACTTTCTCTTACAATTTACACGTGTAATCTTGAATTTTAATTATTTCAAATCTAATTATAGTTAGTTTACTTATTTTTGTCTTAAAAACATTAACTAAACCAGTACAATCTAAATTACAAATGAAATTTTTAATTTCAATAGAAATTCTGTCATGTTATTTTACATTTTTGGTGCAAAGCTTTTTTATCACGAAAAACCACATTTTAAGTTTCAGCTTGTTTTTTAATTTACCCAAAAATACATGTAACTTAACAATTAATGTGAATAAATACAAAAATCCGTATTTTTCGGTTAAACGCACTAGAAAATTGTAATAATAAGATCATCGTCAGATTTTATACAAATTTGGATACATTTTCAATAGGCGAATAACTGTTTTATGTTTGACAGTATCATTAGTATTTTCACAATGGAACGTAAATTAAGTAAAAGTGAAAAAATTGAAATTGTTTTAATTGTAGGTGACAAATATGAAACGTTGAGAGAGACATAGCTATTTAATTTTTAATCACGGACATTCTGGTAAACATATCTCCCATACAAAAGTTGGACAAATTTATAAAAAATTAAAAGTACGGGAACCATTGCAAATAAATTTAAACATCCACATGGTCATTGGATCACTGACGAAGAACACCAGCTGCAAATTTTGCGAACAGTTTCTTCCAATGGAGTTGTAAACTCGCAGAATGGCCGTTGATGGGCAGATGAAAATTCAGATTTTCACATAGAAGCACGGTTGTTAAGGTTGTTAAGCTTCTCGTCTGTTGTTAAATATTGTGTTTTCTTTAAATCCATTTCTAGACCAGCCTTAGAACATAGGAAAGGACAAAGGAAGAGACGGTATAATATACAGTAACTAAGTTTCAATTTTGCTTTTCAGGTATAACAGAACTTCATTCAAATTAATTGCAGTTCTTATAAATCATATATTTTAATATGATAATAACAATGGTTTCAATACTTGACTATTTTTTCTTGCTGTGAGATACCAATAAATAAAGATCACTGGAATGGCAAAAACGGTTTTTTAAAATGAAAAAAGTCTCCCTTGATTTAGTTGTCGGTAGGTCTGATAAAGACGTAATTTATTGGAGATACATTAAGTGCGCAATAAATTAGCTTGCATAAAAGGCCGTATTTTTGCCGGCGCAAAATTTTCTGTTTGAATGGTGTTTTATGAGATACGGTCGGTTGAATTGCTTGTATTGTTTCTTGTTGCTAGTTGGAGACTGAGAAAAACAGACGTAAATATCCTTGTTATTTTCAAAACAATGTTCCGCCACGGCAAGATTGTGAGGAATGAGTTGTATGTGTGCATTATGACTGGAAGTTTCTCTCCAGATAAATGGATACGGTGAAATCGATGCTGAACATCCGTTTTGAAATTACATAAATTTGCTCGCATTCAAATTTGTTCCTTGCAAAGGCTTTTTTTTTTCATTTCGGCTTATGTTGTCCGTTCGTTTCATGTTTTTGTTCAGCTCGTTTTTTTTGGTGACTTTGGCGTTTGCGGTGTCACACTGATTTTTTTATTTCATTAATATGATGTGAAATATACAAAAATGCGTTACTCTCTGGAAAATTTTAATATCTTTTGTTGATTAAGTAATAGAGATTTTCAGTTTAATTAACCGTCCCATGCATGTTATCCACACAAGGGAATATTTATTTAAATTTTCCGCTTTTACTCTTTATTGCAATCGAGTTCTATTTTATGTGGGTAACTGAAACGACTCGATTAACAAAAAGTTGGGCTACTTCATAGGAATATACTAAATCAAAAAGTACATAATAGAAAACAAGAAAAAAATATTCTTGTATTACTTACTTTTATACCAATTGCAAATGAAGGTGATTGAAATCGGTTCATTTTACTTTTATATAAACTTTATAAAACCTTGAGATGTTTGATGTAATTTCCTTTTAGTACAGTCGTCCAATGTAATTAAAAAAAAATTTGATCAGGTTGTAGTTTGGCAATTGCAGAATATTACTTCCAATTTTCAGAATTTTTCGACTAGTGGCAAAAGGTTTTATCTCAAAATTGCTATACGATAGAACACCCTGTATTTGTTTTGCTTATAAAGATATCCTATAGTTGAGATGTATCAAAAGCATATTTTATTTGCATTATTTTAGGTTTTTTAAAATACCTTCTTTAATCCGGAAAATTCGCTAATCTGGATTAGTGAAATTGTACTGTATTTGGAAGCATGCTGCAAAATTCATTATTTTTTCATGAAACTGTTGACATGTTTGATAATTACAATTTTCACCAAACAAGGTTGGAATGAATGGATTAAAATTACATGAGTGTGTCTAGACATTGTTGTGTCTAAATACTTTAATTAAAGCTTACCTGGCTTAATCATTTCGTTTCACATAATGAAGGCAATTTGAGTAAGATGGGGTTCGTTATTACTTTCATTGTCTGGAGCCAGTAGTAGATATTATCAACGACAGTGGTATATTATTTGCCAAGCACATAATATAGGCGAAGACGAATGTTGGTAAATGTATCATTACGTGCAGATCAAATACAACCTTTTATCCTGGGTCTTAGGTAATTTTATTATTTTTATTTAATAAAATTTTTAAAAAGGTAGTTTCATTTTCATAAATATTGAAGGTTCGCTCTCATCATTAACATTTAGTTACAATTTTTGTATTTTAAACTCCTAATACTTAATTGAGGGAATACAAATTTGAAATTATCTTCGCCCGAATTGCTTTCTTATTTATTGAAAGAAAACCATATAATACAGTAAAACTTCTCCAACCGACAACTTTTGTATTCGACCATAATTTATCGGAACGAAAAATTTATACGGTTTCAGTAATACATTGTTACTCCTTTAAAGCGACCCTCCCCTAACGCGACCGTGGCCGGCAATTTACGGTTAAAGCGACCACTTCTCACTTTGTGAAAATCCTTTTAATTTTTGTCTTTGTTGATTTATGAGTTGTCTCGGATTTGTCAAACTTAACATGTCAATTATACACTGTAGAATTTATTAGGAATCTTTCTCCCTATCTTTCGGTAATAAATTTGTTACTGTTATAAATCAGTTCTTCAACTCCGGTTCCAACTTTTTTATGCGATATTTGGGCTCGTGTGGATATTTAAAATTATATACACTATGAAGGCAAAAAATTTGTATCAGTTGTATGCCAGTCGTTGAGAAATCGTTGTCACTGTGCTTCTGGAATAGCTTAGAAAATGATGGCTAAACGGAGTTACCATCACGAGATTTTAAATTTGGAAGCTCGCATAAATGTTATTAAAGAGAGTGAAAGAGGTTTATCGCAACGAAATCTAGCTTTTAAATACAAAAGTGGCAAAACCCAAATTCAGGAGATTTCAAAAAGGCGAAAAAGAAATTGTCTCTAATTAAAAAATTAAAAAATTGTAAGCAAACTATTTTAGAACAATATTTTGGTAGTAAGCCTTAAGCATGTATATCTTTATTTCTTGGTCTTAGCTATTTTTAATATCGTGATTTTTTTTAATTTGCATTAATTTTTAAACATTTAATTATTTAATTTTAGTAATTTGTTTTGTGTGCGTCTAAATTGACGTTTTGTATTTTTATGAAAACATAGGAGCCTTCGGATGTCTTCATTATTGATTAGAAAACGTTTTAAAGTTAATACGGTGTTTAGTATTTTATATTAATTTAAGAAAAAGTTCTCTAAACCGACAACTCCTCCAAGAGACCATTTTTTAAGGGAACCACGAGTGGTCGCCTTACAGGAATTTTACTGTATTTGTAGCTCAAAAGGGGAGTTTAAATTAATTTTTGAAATACGATTTTATTTGTAACGCTGCACAAAAGCTATCCAACTCTTTGTTATGTTATCAAAAGTCAGCGTTGCATCAAAGTGCATTATAAAACTTCAAAGAGTTCACCTTTTTCCGACGCCTTTATTGGTGCATGTTTCGCGTTTAGGAGACAGTCGACGGCCTCTTATTATCAAATATGTATTCCAAGAGGACGGCGAAATTTCACAAAGGAACAAATTACTGTGCGCTCAAGCAGCACAAAACAACTCCCTACCTCAAAATGCGAATAAATTAAAAAACCTCACTTTTTTCCTCCAGATAGACGGCGAAACACCGACGTCCGTCGAAACGTGAAAAAAGAATCCAATTTAACGCGAAACAAAACCTCGGATTCAAATACTCGCAAAGACGGACAGGATTTTTTGCCGAATATAACAAATGTTTCGAATAAAGGTATATCTCTTCTGCACTGCTGGTGATTTAAGACCGCTTTTTTCAAGTACCATTCTCTAATCGGGTTGCATATTGTATACCACCGCTAAGTGGTTTTACTTTTATTTCGTTTCCGCTGCTACTTCCACAATTATGTTACCTTCGAGTAATAATCGTTTGTTAGTCGTCTCTCTCCGTCCGGATTTAATTCAGCGTCGGAGCGAGCGAGACGGACTCGATTTTCGCGTGGCGCGCTTCACTTGGAAAACAATCCCTTCACTCCAACGTCTCCTCGACCTCTTGTCGTTGTTCCTGGTTACGAGTTATTAAATGAGGACGGTGGAAGTATTCATCATTTTTAAATGTGGCGTAAAAAATCGTATTAAATTTTTTTAAAGCACGATTCCATCTTGCGATACATCAAAGTATCAAGCTGTCCTTTAAGTTGTCTGTAGAGTGTCACAGACATATCCCGAAACATGTCCCAACTGTACAGGCCTTAGGTGAAGGTTTAAACCGACGCGGTCACACACACTCACACATGTACGTTAGTTGAGCAAACTTTTTTATTGTGGTTTTATAGCAGGGAACTGCGGCTGGTGCGACGTAAGACAATTAACATACGGTTTTAAATCCTTGCTGCAACAGTTGCGGTACTTGGATGCAGTCATGAATAAATTATTCATGCTCCTGGTATTGTGTAAAAGTTCTCAAGTAAAATATGACTTCTTCTACTAAATTATGTTTGTTGGTTAATGTGACACGTTCCGCTGAATATTATGCCAAGGCGGTTCTAATTTTTATATAAAGTGGACTTTGTTTATATTAAAACAATTCTTTTGTAGATTCTTTGTAGATTTAAAATTAGAATTAGTTAATTTTGTAAATTAAGATTTGTAAATTCTGTCAGAAAAATCGATAGTTGTTGGCAAAAGTCTGTTAGATTTTGTAGGCGTGCAGATCAGATTTCCAAGAATTTTTGAGATAATTTTTTTTCCAGTAGTTGAAAAGTTTTGAAAATTGAAAGCAATATTCTTCAATTGACCAACTACAAAATGACCGAATTACTATTATTTTTTTTGACTTTGATAGCGATTTATTATCAAAGTAGTAAATCTATCAGAAATTTGTAGTTGCAATTTCACTGCGTTGTAGTACAGATTTTAATACAGTGGTACCTCAGATAACGAACTTAATTCGTTCTTTGACTTCGTAAACCGAAATGTTCATAAACCAAAACAATTTCTCCCATTGAAACTAATGCAAATCCAATTAATTCGTTTGCTCGCCCAGAAGCATAATATTGTTTTGTAATTTTTCATGGATTTATGTGGCAAGAAAAAAATTTAAAATTTAAATTCATTAAAAGGTATCAGCTATAAAAATAATAATAATAATAATAATAATAAATAATAATAAAATTATATATCCCCATATTACATTTAGACATACTATTTTTTACTACATTGGTTTTCACTACTTTGATCATTATAAAATAAATATAGTTTGGAAAAGTGTGATGAATCTCGGGGGCCGGAAAAATGTTCAAGGCCCGTGGACCGCGGGTTGGCCAACCCTGACCTAGGCAAACCGAATCTTAAGATTCAACCCTTGTTGTAATCATTTGAAAACAAAAAATGTTACCTGAGCACACGTTATGAAAAGGTGGATTCTAACATAAGTCAAAAAAAAAAAATTGACCTGAGCACACTGTATGAATATGTGCACTGCAATTTGCATGGTTTTACCTAGGAAAACCGACTCTTAAGATTCAACCCTTGTTGTAATCATTTGAAAACAAAAATTGTTACCTGAGCACACTTTATGAAAATGTGGATTCTAACATAAGTCAAAAAAAAAAAAATTGACCTGAGCACACTTTATGAATATGTGCACTGCAATTTGCATGGTTTTACCTAGGAAAACCGAATCTTAAGATTCAACCCTTGTTGTAATCATTTGAAAACAATAATTGTTACCTGAGCACACTTTATGAAATTTAAAATTTTTAAATTTAGAATACTATTTATAGTCCAATTGTAACTGTTATATTTGTGGAACGAAATTGAAAGAAATTTTGAGATCATTTTGAAAGGAATAATCAATAGTTTGGTATAATGTTTGTGCGTTCGTAGATCGAGTCAAAATTTGTTAGGAAATTATGTTCGCAAACCGAAAAATGTTTTTTCAAACCAGTAGCCATGTAATAATCAACTTATGCAAAACGGAAACTACTATTATTATGCAATTTGTGTGAGAACCAACGCTCACAAAATAATTATTGCTGCTTTTGCCTATAAAATGCCTATAAAATGAAATGCTTCATAGTTTCAGTTCTCTGTGAGCACATGTGTGGTAAGTAAAACATATTTAACGTTTTTCGTTGGTCTTAGTAATTTTAAATAACCGAAGTAATTTGTTTTTAACAAATTTATGATGCATGATAATGAATTATCGATCTATAGAGTATAAAACTGACAGTTTTAGCAATAGTGTAGCACAGTTTAAAACATTTGCAAATGAATACATAACCACAAATTCATTTTTATATTCCAAAATGTGTGATGGGGTTAGTTGTTGCAAATCCGCTGGAGCTAGTTGTTACTGTAACAATTTGTCCCATATAAATGCATTTTCTGAAGGTAATTATTATAAACTTAGACATTGCTTCTAGACACTCATAATAAGAACTTATAAGAGAAAACGACTAGGGGTCAAATACCTAAAGATATAAGATAAGATAAAGATAAGAAAATAACAGAAGTTACAGAAAAACCAAATAATTTTGATTTCATTTTAATAAAGCTTTTAACTAAAATTTGGTTCCACTTTCAAGTTGAATTCGTTAAGTATCTACCTACCTAAGAATTGTGGGTATAAAATACATGTAACAAGTTACCCCACAGTATGTAACAACTAACGCCATACAGGGGCAAATTGTTACGTTCTTCATGAGCTTAAAAACTATTTTTTTTCTATCAAAGGCCATGTTAATTGTTAATTTTTAAATATATATTCTTGTACTAGAAAGTTCACTCTTTAACTAACGGTAATAGCTGAGTCTCCAACTGCTATAGAAAAAAAGAAAAAAATTCACGAGTGAAAAATGTATCAACTAACCCCAAACTCTCCTAATTATTTCCCCCATTTTATTAGACTAATGTTTTTTGCAATGTCAGATTTCCTTGCAGATATAAAGTGTAAAAACATAAAATACGAAAATGCGAAAACCTTACCCGGTAGTGAGGCATCTGAAGAATTTTGCAACCTGGAATGTTTATATGACGCGACGGGATTCTTGTCCCCTTTCACAACGCCATTTAATTAACATGTAACTTCCGACGTAATACCAAAACGGGGCCACAAAAATTCTCTCATTTCAAGTTTTTTCTTTTAATTTCAAAGAATCCTGGTATTTCAAGCACCTCTAATTAAAAATCGTTAATTTGCAAAATTGTTCTGAAGCTGAAGCGAAATAAGTTCCAGCTAATTAAATTAATGGCAAAAATTATTTATAGACCTCCCCAGTCTACGACAGGCGCACTTGAGTGACACAGCGAGCTAACGTTAATCTCAGCCTAAAGCCATGTGTAGCCTGGAGACTTGCAGTAAATATCATTACTGACTAGTTAGCTAACTTTTAGTGAAACATCAGGCCGAAAGTTGAAGGTGGCGAATTTTTGCCATAATCGATTCGATTCCGGCTCAGCATGGCTAATTCTTTGCTTACAAACTAGCGATTAAAAAGGCCGATATTACCGCAAATCACTCCTAATGTAATATGCAAATGGAGCCACGGGTTCCATTTGCAAAGTTCTACGAAGAACAAAAATTTTCCGCTTGTTTTGCGTTGTGTATATCGCGCGAGGAAGCGTAACTGGTGGTGAGGATTTAACAGAAGGAGCGTCATTCTCCTGTCAGACTTTTTAATATCGTAAACCCTCCATTTCCAGGCCTCGAGATATCTGTTGTGACAGTCGAAAAGAAGCTCCACTTTTTAACGCGCTCCTTTAGAATTATTAGCGAAATGATTGAGATTACAGCAGGCCCGATATAAAAACACATTTCAGCGGTTTATAAAAGAGCATTTTTTGCGCTGAAATGAAGAGGGATGAGGTTGCCTGGGGCGCCTCCGGAGGAATTAGCTTCAGCTGTCTACGATGACGGCTCTTACGTGTTTTCACCTAACCAATAAGTCTGCGGTTTAACGTTTGTTGTCTTTTTCCTGCTCTTGTTTTACTTTTCCCGTCTGAAATCATTTTTCTTGCTTTCGCGAATATTTTCTCGGGCGAAGTACGTGGCACGGTGACTAATAAAACGTTAAACATCCTCGCACTCATTTCAACACAAGTGAGGAAAATTGTAAACAGGATATTCGGTCGATGCAGACGTTACAATTAATTGTTCGGCGTGAATGGTAATAAGGTCTGATCAATTTTTGATTTTTTTAAGAAATGTTTTTTGTATTTTTCCAAAATTGTTTTCATGATTCAGTAATTAATTTTCGAATTTGTAATTCTTCTGAGGACTTCGATTGTACCGAGTGGCCACAAATTCTTTAGCGATATTGTTCGCTGATTCGGCCCCGGAAGGATGTGGCAAAAAAATGAAAAAGCTAGCAAAGAGGGTCTATAAAAAAACTCCACTGAGAAAAAATCCAAGGTGCTCTTTTGGAACCAAGCCCCCCGCAACACTGAAGAAGAACAATAAAGCTGATAAATGCGGAAAAGGGGCTGCTAGCTGTGAGAAGAAACCCTCCCCTAGTAGTAAAGAAATATTTTTTTAAATATTTTTCTTGTATATTTAAAAAATATTTCTTCAAAACATTTAAAAAATATTTCTTCAAAACATTTAAAAAATATTTCTTCAAAACATTTCAAAAATAATTCTTCAAAACATTTAAAATATTAACAAAAGTGTAATAAAAATATTTTTTTAATATTGTTGCAATAATAATGAGATTTATTATGATATAACGTATGAATTAAATTGTTATTAATAGAAATGTAGTTTATCACAGTGTTGGCGGCGTTTTAAAAGGAGTTTTGTTGGATTAATTAAATGATTGCCTTACCGAATTATATAAATACAATATTATTTTAATATTTTTTCAACTAAAGAATTTTTTTATGCAAACCTAATATTTTATGAATGTGCAGGAACACATATTTTTTCATGATATAAATCTAATATTTCTTGAATGTACAAAAATAAATATTTTTTTTCTTTATGTAAATTTAATATTTTTTGAATGTGGAAAAATAAATATTTTTTTCTTGATATAAAACTAATAATTCTCGAATGTACAAAACAAATATTTTTTTCATTATGTAAATGTAATATTTTTTGAATATGCAAAAAAAGGGGGGAAACGGTAAAGGACGTGAAAGATATGGTAAGAAATAGTGTAAAATGGAAGAAATCGGTGAAGGAGGCTTAATGAAATTCAAAATCCCACGCTCGAAAGAACACAAGGAAGGAGACAATAGATAGATAGAAATTAGAAAATATAGCACAAAATGGTTCTTTCCAAGGAAACAATGTTTTTCAACATTTACGTGATTCTGTTAAAATTGGATATGCTATGGTATTAAATACTGATTACTAGATACCAAGAAAGTAAAACAAATATTTTTTCACAGCTTTCTAACCGTTTCTGGAATTAAAAAACACCAGTCATTCCAAGTCATTCAAAGTGACGATTTTCCTTCGGGATTTTCTTTGTATCTCTATAAGAAACACTGTGTAAAAAGTCCGTTGAAAAATCGTGTCCGCCAAAAAAATTGTTTCCATCACCTATAAGGAATCAAGTTAGTTGGCTAATTTTAGTTCTATCAGTTTGGTATGTGCATTTTAAATTGAAATTTGACTTTTGAGTGTAGCTATACCATGTTTTTTAATTCCACGGTTAGAAGGTTGTGACAAAATTTTTTTTCTTTATGTTGATAGTACAGTAAAACCTCGATAAAACGGACCTCTATTTAACGGATAATGATATCTCTGGTTTGGATTATCTGAAATAAAAAATTAGGTCAGATTCTTTTAGTGGATAGATGAATCTTGGGATTAATCGAAGCAATAATCACAATTTAAATTTTTAACAAAATGGCGGCTATGTAACGAGAAAATTTAAATTTTCGAAAAAAAAATTCTCTTCACATAGCCGCCATTTTGTTAAAAATTTAAATTGTGGCTATTGCTTCGATTAATCCCAAGATTCATCTATCCACTAAAAGAATCTGACCTATTTTTTTATTTCAGATAATCCAAACCAGAGATATCATGATCACCGCCAAACACCTTTTTTTTGGAGGACCTTCAGGAGATCGTTTACAGGAGCAGTATACATCAATATTTTTATATGGTCAAAGTGTCGTTAGTAACTCCAAAGTAGATACTATTTGAATAATTATTACTTGTTTTTGTTTAATAAAATCCCTTTCCATAAAAAATTATTCCAAAAACGTATTTTTTTGGCCCTTGCAACTGCGTATAACCCCTTAAGGCTACATTAGTAATGTATCTTTAAAATTAGAAAATATAGCACAAAACGGTTCTGTCGAAGGAAGCAATATTTTGTGACATTTAAGCGATTAAGAGCCAGTTGCAGAAACGAAGTTAACAGCGGTGTCAGTTAACAGAGCGTTAACTAGATATGTGATTGGCTGCCAGCACATTGCAGTTTGCTGGCAGCCAATCATAGTTAACGCTCTGTTAGCTGACACCGCTGTTAACTTCGTTTCTGCAACCGGCCCTAAGTATGTCAAAATTGTATAAGTTATGATTTTAAATACTGATAAAGTAAGGTAAAAAAAAATATTTTTTTCACAGCCTTCTAACCGTTTCTGGAATTAAAAAACATATCACAGTCACAATTATGCCGTTTGTTGTCAATAAAATAGGGTAACGAATAAAAAAGGTTTCTTAAAATTAATGAAAAATTGTGTGGTGGACAGTTGGACGGAAGCCACAAACACTCCAAGTTCCAATCTTCGTGTCTTCTTAATCCCCAAAGAAAATATGCCATCAACTATTAAGCGAAAGGACCGAACGTAGAAAACATAGACTTCCAAGGGCAAAAAATTCTCGTAAATTAATTGAATCAACCCGATGACTTTTTTATCGAGCTAGTCGGATGTCGCCAAAACTTTCCCTCTCACGTTATAACTTGTTTAGTAAAACGTTTATTTCACATCTAATTACGCACGAACAACGCCATTCGCGCCTATGAGCTCCACATCAGAAGGGAAAAGAGACGTCAAAACAGACAGTGTAGTTCGCCTGTATATTACTTGAAGCTACCTACGGTCATGAATCTTTGATGTGACAGTTTACAGTTCTCCCTTATATATCTCGCGGAGTTATTTCTCCTGTTTTTTTTTCTCCCGCAACTCTCGTATCGCACAAATCTTTTATGTTTCCTTTATTTGCGCGAAATTGTTTGCGCCCGTGCAGGTGCGTCGAAGGGTTTTTTAATCGCACAAATTAAATTTTTTCCCGAGCGCAACCCGCCGAGCGGGAAAAAGATGGCGCGACCCGTAATCAGCAAAACAATCACATCCGAGTTATAACCGAACTTTAATACTTTATTTTGTTTAAAATATAAACCTCAAAGGATTTCCAATTCAATTTTCCGATTCGAAAGTTTTTTGTGCTTCTGCGGGAAAACAAAAAACGAAATCAATTACTTTGTGTTTGAAGGAAAAGGACGTAAAGTTTATACAAGACAATTTACAAAATTTCCAGCTCCTTTCGTTACCAGACAGCATTTATTTATTGGTTGTAAAACGAGTCGGTGTGTTTTATCTAATTTGCAAGTTGTGTAACGATAATCGCGCCAATTTCGAGAGGGCGGTTAAATATATTGGTAAGGGTCAATCAAAATGAAACTTATTGTAACGTTGGGGGCGATTAAAATTTCAAGAAGTTTTTAAGAAAAGTTTTTCAACTTGATACGGAGTTCTTGAGGAAGATGTTATCATTCAAGTCGAAGATGATTTCGATAATTTTTCCATTAAAGCATTTTTCGGGAAACTTAAAGTTTCTGTTCAACTCGAAGCAACTTGAAAATAATCGATCAATCAATTGAACTAACAATTTTTCAATCAAAATTGGTAGGGTAGAAACGCCATTTGTAGCCACTTTAAGCAAATTCGCAATTGAAGAAATTAACAAAATGGCTAAAAATAACCGTTAACCACATAATTCCTTTTTTATCTTGAACAGAGTCTACATTTTTTAATTGTACAACACTTTTTAGGCGGTATGCGCAATTTCACCACTTTCGGCCACTTTCTTCTTCAAAGAGTCATGTTTGACGCTACTTAAGAAAAGGTGAAGTAATCTTCACTGGACTTTCTTCAAACAAAATGACCGCACATAGGAAGAAAATTTCAAAAATCGACAAGAGATATAAAAAAAAAGTTATTAGAAAAGTTGTAGAGAATGGTAAAGTGAACTTACTTTATCTCTATGCATATTTCGATTTGTTACATAATTCCTGAAATATTCGTAAAAGAACGAATAACCACAAGAGTAAAGTGGCACTCCTGGTGGAAATATTGAAACCAAAAATCAACTGGGCTCTTTGAATATGAACGAAAAGCTTAAATTGACTTTAGGAATGGTCTCGGGTTTGAAATTTTTCATAATTACTAGGTATACTTTCTTTTTTGGAGAAAGTAAAAATAAACTTATATCAATCAAACTGTCTAAATGGTAATGTTAATTTTCATGTGACCCGCATTATCTCACCAGTTCTAAAAATGCTTCAAACAATGTGAAAGTGACAAACTGTCATGTAATGTCCTTTCTATAGTTTATTTTGAAATTTCTGGACGATAACTTGATGATTTTTAATTTTTAAGTGACCAGCATTTCCTCACCATTTCTAAAAATGCTTCAAAGAACGTCAAGGTAGAAAACTGTAATGTATCATCCTTGCTAAATGGTAATTAATTGACAATTTTTAATTTTCACGTTACCCGCATTACCCCTCCAGTTTTGAAAATTCTCCAAACAATGTGAAAGTGGAAAACTGTTATGTAATGTCCTTCTTATAGTTTATTTTGATATTTTTTAATAGTAATTATTAGTAATTATGACGATTTTTAATTTTTACGTGCCCAGCATTTTTTCATCAACTCTAAAAATGCTCTAAACAATATGAAAGTGGAAAACTGGCATGCAATTTTCTTGATACAGTTTATTTTGATATTTCCTAGTAGTAATTATCTGTCTCTACGGTAATAACACTTTTTAATTTTCAGGTGACCCGCATTACCCCAAGACTTTTAACAATGCAATTCACTAAGCACAGTGTCACTTCTAGTTCAGCGTCAAGTATAGTAATTGTTACTTTAAGAGCGGCCCAAAAATGGTGGGGGTTTGACAATTTTAGCCCACAGTCCAAATGTTTCTAAGCTAAGAAAGTGTAATAATTTTTTCGCTTCATAGATGGCCCGCAAATACCGAATCAAACAAAATCAAATCTATTTTTAGAATTTCAATTTATTCTCACTCTCTTGTGATATTACTGATGAAAATAAGAACACTGGATTACATATGTAAATTCACGCGCCCACTGTAGGGTTAAATACCCATGAAAGACGAGTCAAACTGCTAGTAAATTTATAATCGTACCCTCTGGTGGATGGTATCCAAACTTTCTCAGCTAATGCGTCGGCCGTGTTTTCATGGAACTGTAAACTTGAATCGAAAAATGTACTTCGAATCGAAAATATTAGGAATTGAACTGGAATATTGAGTAAACTCCGTTGGCGGCAATTTTTTCTATGACCTAACACCTCTATCATTGAATTCGAAGATAAAATATAACTGGTTTTTGGTTGTGTTAAAACATAAAATAAACTACTACACGGCCAATGAATTATAATATGAATACCATTCTGAACAAGTTTGTAGCATTAATTTTACCAACATATTTCTTTATAAACGATATGTTTCATAAAATGAGTGTAATTTACATTATACGAGGGGTTTGCATTTGAACCGTGGTGACATCTATCATTCACTTTTGTTTAATGGCCGGTCTTAAATAAGAAATAGAGACAGATGCGTGGTCGCAAATCTTATAATCTTGTAAAGTGACTAAAAGTGGTGTTCGACCCTATTTTATAACATTCTTTTAAAACACGGTTAGTTAGAGAGCAGTTCGAAATGTTGAAATAGCTTCGCAATAATTATTAAACCCTTCAAATTCTGGGGTTATTTTTTTCCCAATTATTAATTTAATGGCGCCTCTTAGAGATTATAAAAACCCCTCCAAATTTTAATCATAAAAATACTTGAGGATATTAAAATCTTCCGGCGAATCAATTAATATCGTTTCCTGTATGTAAACAAACTTTCAAGTCGCTATTTATAAACGATAAATAAATTTAATGAATTTTAAGGGGTACATTATTAACTGTTTCAGAATAACAATTTCCCATGGGAAAATCAATTTGAAATGATTTCCTGTTCATGTATCACGCACCAAGCGTCGTCTCTAGAGTAACCGCCAGCAATATATTTAATGAAAATGTTATTTCAAGATAACACTAATTGGTTAGAAACTGCTCCGTGATGTTTCCTGTGTAAATACTCATTTTAAGAGTATTGTATTTGCTTAAGGTTACGGTGGAAGCCGCTTAATTTTATACGGCTTACCTGTCGCTGCTCAAAGCTGACTGCAAAACGCCCTCTTCATTTTTATCTTGACACTTCACTTATCACGATTTTTGAATCGAGGCTTAATTATGCGTTCCAGGCTTCTGCGCATCTCTTTCAGTATTAAATAATGTAGGGGCAGTGAATGCATTTATTACACAAACACTAACAAAAAAAAACAAAAGGTGATACATATAATTTGATTAATTCAAGATTCAATATTTTTGTAAGTGAATACGAAAAAACTAAACCTGCGGAATGCAAGCATCGAGATTTTTTTTCCTTGGATCGCTCTAGGCTGTTTTATTCATGTTCGCAAGTATGTCGTCCAGTTCCCTCTGAACTTCCACAGTTTTACGTCGTTCTGAAACAAATAAACAAATTTCAAAATTTGATAAAGCAGATTCCCATTAGTGATTCGAGCTATGGTGGTTTTTCATTCCAGAAACGGTTAGAAGACTGTGAAAAAAAATATTTGTTTTTACTTTGTTGATAGTAATAAGTATTTACAATTTTAGCAGAATCACTTAAATGTTGCAGAATATTGCTTCCTTGGACAGAACAGTTTTGTGCTATATTTTCTAATTTCTGTTTATCTATTGTCTCCTTCCTTGTACCCTTTCAAGCGTCGGATTTGGAATTTGATTAAGCCTCCTTCACCCATTTCTTCCATTGCACCCTATTTCTTGCCATATCTTTCATGTCCTTTACCTTTTTCCCCCTTTCCTTTCCTATCTCAGCAATTTGTTGGGTCCATTGTTTTCTAGGTCGACCTCCTCTCCTTTTCTTCCTTCTTCTCGTCTCCATTATTTTCCTAGGTTTTCTGTTCGGGATCATCCGAACTGTATGCCCATACCAATTTAATTGTCTTCTTCTGATGTTTTCCACTATAGGTTCTTGTTGGGTCAGTTCTCTAATGCGATCATTGTTTACCCTGTTCCAATGTGTTTTTCCTGCAATTTTTCTCAAGTGTATCATTTCCATGGCATTAATTTTGCTGTTGTGTTTCGTTCGGATTACCCAGTTGTCAAAGTCGTATAGGATTGTGGGGATTACACTTTCAATTTGGTGTCCCATGCGATTTTCCTCTTTCCTAATATAGTTCTATTGAGTGCATTGTACAGTTTTCTCGCCTTTCTCGCTTTTTCCATTATGTCTACGTCCTCCCTTCCGTTATTAGTTATAACACATCCCAGGTATTCATAAGTTGATAATGTTTCTAGAGGGTTGTCTTTGCATTTGATTTTGATATGCTCATCCTTTTTATCTACCACCATGACTTTACTTTTGTCCGTGTTAACCTCCATCTTTAGGTTTTCTATTTCTTCTGTCTATACATTCACTAGTTCCTGCATTTTACATTTTTTTTTACATTAGTGCATCTACCTGAACAGCCAGTAGGAGTTTCTAATTTTAACGCTACATTACTAATACAACCTTCTAACCGTGGAATTAAAAAAGGTGGTATAGCTAACCTCAGAAGTCGAAAGAACTAAAATTAGCCAACTAACCTGATTCCTCATAGCTGATGGCGTCAATGTCGTTTATGTCCCCGATGGTTCTGCAAAATTGCTGAAAAGCCTCCATAACCTTAACTTCGTCCAAATCGCCAGCCAAATCGATCGAACTTTTCTTCTTGGCGAAGCTGCAGTCGCTTAAGAGGCTCGGCTCGTCAAATTTGCACGCGTAAGCCATGACGTCTTTCTTGTCTGGAGTCCACCGTTCGATTTCGTTTTGGGACAGCGATTCCAGCTCCTTGAAAATCTTGTAGTAAGGGTCGTCCCTGCCGATTTGTCCGTTCGATTCGAGCGTCTCCATCCCCTTGCGGACGGCGCCCAAAATTTTTTCGGCCAATTCCTTCTGGTCCATGTCCCGGACGGTCTCTTCGGTCACGTTGAAGAACGCGAAAGGATCCAACAGGCCGCGACCGACGGGTCCCTTCGAGTAATTTCGGCGCTGCTGCCAAAACGGCATAGATGCGGCCAGGGTACTGTAGCATTTTTTGCCGCCGCCCTTCCCCTTCTTAGCTTTCGAGCCTTTTCGTTTGGACTTTTTGCATTTGTCTTCTTTGGCTTCTTTTTTTCCGCCGTCGGGGTTGTCGTTCGGGTTGGATATTGCAGGCTGTTTTCTGTACCTTTTTTCAGATTCGGTGCATTCATCTGTGGGCAGTCTTTTGAACGGCGAATGGCACTCGGAAAAGCTGGGATAAGGCGACTCCGTCGGACAACACGGCGGAAAGATGTAACCTTCACAAGTGTCGCGATCCCTTGGCGGACAATCGACTTTGAAATTTTTACATTTCGTGTTCGAGGGTTTCTTCTCGCAGCTAGCAGCCCCTTTTCCGCACTTATCGGCTTTATCGTCCTTCTTCTTTGCGGGCGGCTTGGTTCCAGCAGAGCACCTTGGATTCTTCCTCGGTGGAGCTTTTTTACAGGGCTTCTTTGCTGGTTTTTTCTCTTTTTTGCCACATCCTGCCGGAGCCGCTTCAGACTCGCCTCCGCATTTTTCTGCGGGTGGCTTTGCACATTTCTGTTCTTTTTTCTCCGGCTTGTCTTCGCCGCATTGCTTTTCTTTTTGACCGCATTTCTGCTCTTTCTTCTCCGGCTCCTTTTCACCGCAATTCTTTTCTTTCTTCTCCGGCTCCTTTTCACCGCATTTCTTTTCTTTTTTCTCTGGGTTTTCTTCACCGCATTGCTTTTCTTTCTTCGCCGGTTCTTCGCCACATTTCTTTTCTTTCTTTTCCGGCTCCTTTTCACCGCATTTTTTTTCTTTCTTCTCATTGCCGCATTTTTGTTCCGCTGTTTTGCATGCCGCCGGTTTTCCACCCGACGTTTTCGACGGTTTCTCATCAGGTTTCTTTTGGTCACGTGCTGGTTTTTCCTCGGCTTTCTTGACCGGTTGGGCTTCAGCTTTCTTTTCCGGTTTTGGTTCAGCTTTCTTCTCTGGTTTTGCTTCAGCTTTCATTTCTGGTTTTCCTTCAGCTTTCATTTGCGGTTTGGCTTCCGATTTCTTCTCCGGTTGAGATTCAGCTTTGCCTCCTTTGTCACCTCCGGCATCGCATTTACTTCCTACTTTCTTGCAAGGTTTGAAATTAGGATTTGGTGGTTTCTTGGGCTCTTCCTCACAAGTTTCTTCTGGCTCTTCTTCGCATACCTCCGGTTCTTCTTTACACTCCGGCTCCTTCTCGCACACGCAAAGACCTGCTGCTGCAGCTGCGGCCTCGGCATCGGAGCGCAATCTCTTTTTCTTCCATTCATCAGGCGTGGGACAGTTGGGCCTCGCTTTAAAGTAATCGCAAATCCTTTCCCACAAGCTTTTAGGAGGTGCCACTGCTTCAACCTTCTTTCGCTCCTTCTCACATTCATCGTCTTTCTTCTTGAGACCGCAGGTCATTTTATTGTCGGCTTCTTCTTTCTCTTGTCCACTGCATGAATCGTCTTTTTCACATTTGTGCGTGTGAAGGTCTACGATTGGACATTTATCCTTCTGACCGGCCTCGGCTTTATTTTCGTCTCTAGCTTCTTCCAAAGCCTTTGCGCGTATCTCAACGAGCGAGCTACCTTGCGCTTGAGCTGCGGCTTCCGCGTCGGCTTCCGCTTGGGCCAATAAGTCTTTGGCTCGAATCGGAACGTCAGGCAAGTGGAAATCTTCGCAAGTTTTCGTTTTGCCTTCATTTTTCATTCCCAATTTTTTCATGACACATTCCACTTCTTTATCAGGATCGATCTTTCCTTGAATCGGGGGAGGCGGTTTCAACCTGGTAGCATCTTCGAAAATTGGCCATTTTGGTTGCAGATGTTTATTAGGATCTACACTGAATCTGCATTCGCTAATCACATCATCTTGTTCGTGGTCTTTACATTCGGAAAATGCAGGATAAGGCGAGATTTGTTTGCAGCATTCCTTGTAAGTCTCTCTGTCACAATTCTCTCTAAATTTCGGTGGACAGTTACCAAGGCTCATCTTAGGGCATTTGGAACCAGTAGTGCTGGCTCCGAGTTTCGGACATTTTTTTTGCTTGTCGCTCTTCCCGTTATTCTTGCCAGCGAATCGCGTCGGACCGGTTGAAAATTGCCGGCAATTCATGTACCTTGTAGATGGCGGCGCGAAGCCATAGTTCTCTGCGCTGTACGAATACGTGCAAATTTCTCTAGTCGAACTTTGAGGCAACAACGACGGCAACTTCTTACGTTTAATTTCATAGCCGCAAATTACATCCGATCTGCTAGTTTGACTTTCGTCACAAGGCATTGGACAATCCCAAGGAGGGTGGTCTTCAAATTCCGGTTTCGGTAAGCGTTTCAGCTCTGGCTGCTTTACATCGTTAGTGAATGGACAAAAGGTAGGACAATCATTAAATTTTAACTTGGGAAGAATTCTTTTTTTTTCTTTGTAGGTTTCATCAGCTCTGGTAACTTCATACGTGGGACAACGTTCTTTGCATCTATCCAGGCCCTTCCAATCGATGTCGTTGTCATCAAATTTTGGTAACCGTTTTATATCTGGAGTTTTGTCCTCTCTCACGCCGGTAGGATCTATACAAGTACAGGTGGATGTTTTAAGGATTGGTAACGTTTTCGGTCGCACCTTGATGTCATCATCGGCTCTTTTTGCTACCTCACATGGATCAACTGGACAGGGCTTTTCAGGTTCAGGATATTTAATTCTTGGGACTGGTCTTTCAAATGTCCCAGGTTCATCACAAAGTGAAGGTTCAGGTGCAACAAATTCACACTTGGAAAATATTCTTGGTAATTTCTTACGGCTGGGTTGATAGTTTACTATCTCATCCATTCGCGGAGCTCCAACTTTACACGCGTTTCTATCGCATTCGTCCCTTGCCTCCCAGTCTATATCGTGCGATACATCATCTTCATATTCTGCACGCTTTTGCAGTCGTCGCAATTTTGGCATAAATGTTCCTTCAGCAGAAATGCTATACATACGCATGGACGCAGCGCGCGATTTTGGCGCATAACCTTTCGAAAATCTCCAAAATGGTACATCCAGTCTTGTGTAAGTGGTGAACTTTCTGCGTTCAGTTCGCGACGGATCGTTGCCAGATTTTTTTTTCTTGTTGAATTCCCTGCTGCTTGTCGTATTGTGTTTTTCGTTCAAAATCATCGGTTGCAATGGTTTCTTCGTATTTGCATACTTATTGATTTCGTCCGATCTTGGGTCGCAAACCGGTACCGGACACACTTTCGGCGGTTCCGGGATTTCAACTTTCTTCAGTCGCTCCAGGGGAGGCACGTCTTCGAAGAGCACTTGGGCCACGCACGGACATTCCCTCGGTTTGAAACGTGGCAAAGGTTTCTTCGCAACTTTAAGACATTCGTCAGCTCTCGGCGGACATGGTATCGGAGGCTTACAAACTTTCGGTGGCTCGTCGACGGGCTTCTTTTTCAAACGTTCAAGAGGAGGAGAATCTTTCATTACTAATTCGATGCAAGGACATTCGCCCGGACAAATTTTGGGCAACGTCTTCATTTTAATCTGCAAACCATCGTCGGCGCGTGGTGGACACTTTGGTACAGGACAAATTTTTGCAGGTTCCTGGACATCCTTTTTGGGCGGTCTCACCAAACAAGGCGCTTGATCTGGAATGTATGGATCCACGCAAGGACATCCTTCAGATTTAATTTTGGGCAATTTTTTACTTTTGACCTTTAATCCATCATCTGCTCGCGCCATGTCCGAACAAGTCGTCACGGGACAAATTTTGGGAGGTTCAGCTATGTTAGCTTTTTTCAAACGATGAAGTGGACGATCTTTGTCCGGAATGTGAGGGTCCACGCAAGGGCAGTTGCCGGGTTTAAGCGCTTGCAACGGTTTTTTCTTGGTCGAATACTTATTAATTTCGTCCGATCTTGGGTCGCAAACTGGTACGGGACACACCTTTGGCGGCTCTGGGATTTCAACTTTCTTCAGTCGCTCCAAGGGAGGCACATCTTCGAAGAGCACTTGGTGCACGCACGGACATTCCCTCGGTTTGAAACGTGGCAAAGCTTTCTTGGCGACTTTAAGGCATTCATCAGCTCTCGGTGGACATGGTATCGGGGGCTTACAAACTTTCAGTGGCTCTTCCACGGGCTTCTTTTTTAAACGTTCAAGAGGAGGAGAATCTTTCATTTCCAACTCGATGCAAGGACAATCGCCCGGGACAATTTTGGGCAAAGTCTTCATTTTAATCTGCAAACCATCGTCGGCACGTGGTGGACATTTTGGTACTGGACAAATTTTTGGAGGTTCCTGGACATCCTTTTTGGGCGGTCTTACTAAACAAGGCGCTTGATCTGGGATGTATGGATCCACGCAAGGGCATCCTTCAGATTTTATTTTAGGTAATTTTCTACTTTTGACTTTTAGACCATCATCTGCTCGCGCCATGTCGGCACAGGTCGTCACAGGACAAACTTTAGGAGGTTCGGGAATATTGACCTTCTCCAAACGTTTCATTGTTGGCGCTTTATCCGGCACAAAGGCAGGAACACAAGGACAGTCAAGTTCGGCCTTGTTAACGTTTCGTGGCAATTTTTTTTCTGCTGCCTCTTCTTCGGCGTCTTCAGTCGATTCTGACAGGCGTCTGGCAGTTACTTCAGGACCAACCATTTTCTTTTTAAACAGAGAGAAGCATCGCTTCGTGTACGAACAAGAATTTTCTTTTGTGAAAAGAACCGGCGCTATTATGCTTTCGACGTTTTTCTTTAGCCAAAGCTTGTCGGCCCAAATTTCGTTTTCTTTTTCGACTCTCACATTTGTGGCAGAGCCAAATGGTCGCGATGCTTTCATGTTTTCTTCATTTTTTTTAATGAGGTTATCAATATTTATTTCAGACATTGTGTTCTGTAAGGGAAAACCTGACTATTTTTGTTAAACTTTCAAATTTTTGTTCCGGGTTATACTCACGTTTCTGGGCTTCTTTGTTTCTAGCCTCTTGGTTGGTTGCGTTCTTCACGTCCTTCCCCAGGGCAGGATACGATATTGAAAAGCGCTTCCCTTTGGGCGAATCCTTTCCCTTGACTCTGTCTGAATACGAAGGCCACGGTACGATCAGCCTCTCGTTCTTGTTGAGGATGATCCTGTCGGACAGTTCCGGAGTATCAGGAGACGCCGAACTCTGCAGAAGATTTATCTTCGGGCCGATCCTTATACTAATTGGAGTTATCGGAATTTCCGGCAGTGGAAGGTTCATGTCGCGGAACGAATACTTCTTCCTAATTGGACGCCCATCGGGGACCTCTCGCCCTTCCACTGATTTGTCTTCAGCTGGTTTGTTTTTAAAAGACAGCATTGGTTCATCGACCACCTTCTTATATTTTTCTTTGTAAATGCGATTCTTATAATCGGACGCAAATTTTGTAGCTGTTTCGACAGCTTGCCTCTCTTCGGGACTTCCGGAAGAATAGTCTCTTTTGCTGTATGCGTAGGTTGGATTCAAACGTTTGTAATCGTAAATGATCTGGTTGCATTTTTCAACTTCGTCACTTCCTTCCTCAGACATAAATCTCGTCGACTTGTAATGGGGATTTAATCGTTTGAACTCGGAAATGATTTCTTCGCTTCCTCCTCTCTGTTCCTTGCTGAGGCTGGAGAACGACCTGGTTTGCCCGCTCGTACTGATGTTTCTTTTCCTTGAGGAATTGTCGGTTGAATCGCGCTTGCCTTTCGCGCCGCCTGCAGTCCCCTCGTGGGTCTTCGCGATTGGATACTTAACTTCTTTTCTCTTCCTCGGCCCGAAAACCGGGAACATCAAGCTGTCCATGTTTCCATAAGGCTTCAAGTTACCAGGTTGCAAGTGGGGCATTATCTTGGTGTCGCGTCTTCTATGCAATTCAGAAAAGTACAAGTAAACGTTCTTGCCTTTAGGCTTCACTTCAACGTCAGCTGATTCGAGGTGGTATTTGGGAACTTTCTTTTCGGCTGCGACTCTGTTGATGTGATCTACGGCTTTGGCATATTGCCTCTTCGCAGCGTAATTGATCTTTCTTGATGTGGACGGGTTTATGCCCTTCTGCAAATCGGGGTTCAACATGGGATCTGTGGCAAGAGCAGTTTCTGAATAAGTGTTTTGTCTTTGAGGTTGTAAGTTACCCATCCGACGCGCTTCTTGTATCCTCTGCGACTCGGCCAGCTCGCTGAACGAATAATCCTCCTCCCTGTCGTAGTATTCATCGATGACCTGGCGATTGTCGGTGGTGTGGTGGCCGGATTCATTCCTGGTGCTGATGTAAAGCGGGTTGACGACCGGAAGGAAGGGAGCCGAAAGCGAATGCGATCGCCTTAAGTGGGTCTTCTTCTTCGGTTTGACCTCTGGAATGCTGGGAAGCTGCTGGAACGATCGGATCGGCGGCGAACAGGACCTGAAGCGCCGCGCATTTTCGGTGCTTGAATTCCGAAAAACTCCCTGCAAACACAAAGGTTGAAATTTGTGACGAATTTTTAGGCAGTTGGTCAAATTAACATTTCACTATCGGCCGTAGACTAATTAACTCAAAACAACACCGAAATCGAGAAAAAATCACCGATAACTGTCAAGAGAAAAATTTTCAAGGGCGTTTCGCCCCGTCGACAATTTTTTTTCCATTTATATTGTAATTTCGGTTATGCCAATGAATAGTAACGATTAATACTCACAGGTTTAGTTAAATTACAAGAAATTTGGTAAGCCAAACGAAACGCCATGATGGTGAAATTTTGAGAACAGATGAAATTGAATTTGGTAAATAATCAAAAATTACATGACTGACTTGGATTTTATTCTGAATTCAACAGCAAGCTGATCGAAAAATTTTAACGATTCAATCGCACGTTCTGAATAATTATAATTGCCATGGCTTTTATTGTATTGTTGCAGTCGGGGGTTGAGGAGCTCACGGTTTGAAAACGAGATTGTGTGGTTTTCAAGTACTAATAACTTTTATTGGATTTTATTTATGTTTCATCTCGAGAGATGTCTTTGATCTTTTTAATTTAATTCAATTTTATTTAATATTTTGATTATTTTATTAAAAAATATTAAAAAGGACAATGAGTGCTAAATGATAACAACAATTCATCAATAAATTTATATTTGAACACGTTTCTGAAACAGGAATGTGTAGAATTGTGGAAATTAGTAATTTTGATTTGCGGTTCACAACCGCTAAGTAATTGAATTTATAGAATAATTTATTTGTGTGTTATGTTAATGAGTGAATTGGGTTATTTTCAACGATTTTGTTTATATATGCCGATTTATAAAAATAATTTAAGTGCATAAATAAATTTTATAAAAATTTATTTATTACACAATTTAATTTGAATTGCAACCCAACTTACACCACCTTTTTTATTTAAAAAATTAGTTACATGACAGCTTGCGTTTCGTATTTATTAAAAACGCTAGTTTCAATAGTTTTCGTTGTAATAATTTTCCTTCTTCTTTATCTCCTTCCTTTCTGCTCTTTCGAGCATCGGATTTGGATTACAAGCTCGGCTCGTCTTTCGTCCATTTTGTGCTCTATTTCTTGCGATCACTTTTATGTCCTCTACTGTTTTCCCTCTTATTGGTTGAGTTCATTCTTTCTTAAGCCTACCTCTCCTATTTCACTTCCTTCTTTCTGCCTCAATTATTTTCTTTAAGTTTATTTGACCAAAACAATTTAATTTTTAATCATTGGGTTTTGTTGGGTAGTTTCTCTGATGCTAACGTTGGATACTCTATCCTTTCCTTTACTTTCTTCTTTTCCTCCTTTTCTTGCTGAACCTTCATTTCTATTGCTTGTTTGTTTCTTTGCCATATCGTTTTCTCTATTTTTTTTACTGTTATTACATTGAGTACTAAATGTCTGACGATATCGGTATAAACTTGAAGTAAAGTAATATTATTTAGGTGTTTGAAAATCGTACTATTGAAAATAAAGTATCCCAACAGATAATGAAAGCATACAAAATTGAAGGTTGTCTAAATGATACTATTTGAAGAAATAAATAAAAACAAAGTCAAGAGTTTATAAAAGCTGAAACCAGATCCGACACCTTTAAAACAAAAAGATCTTTAAATAACGCGAAAATGAAGATACTACCTAGAATTACCGGAAAGACTTTATTTGATCAAGAAAGAATAGAAAATATAAGAAGAGTGTGGAAAGTACAAAACATAGAAGGATGGACGCATGAAAGGAAAAAGGAATGGCTTGCACGCATTGAAAGAATGGAAAGGAACATAATTGGAGGAATCGCGAGAGATAAATTACCTTTGGAAAAAAAGTATAGGAAGACTGAAAAAATGAGTTGATAATTTAGACCAGTTTGAAGAAAAAAAGTGAGGTATTGTCGAACAGGAACCGGCTTGAAGTCTAGCTAGCAGCAGGAAGAAGAAGAAGACATTGAGTATTTTATTATCTACCAGTTTTTTGGAATGGCACTGTTATTTCCTGTTGTTCCTGTTGCCTTATTTATCAATTCATATTGTCCTGCCTTTTCTTTTCCTTTATGCGTTTCTTAAAATTTTTCTATTTCTTTTTTCTATAAAGATATTTGTTCCTCTTAGTTTTTGAGTTGACTAGATAATGTCTCTTCTTCTATTTCAGTCACTTAACTCCCCCAACATCGGTTTTATTATATATTCATTTCTGTTCTCTATTCTTCTTATTTCTGTTGTATCCTCTACTTCCTTGATAATCTACCGAAAGTTTCTCTACCACTTCATTAATTCTGTTTTTCATAATTAAGGTGTCCTTTTTAGTTCCTCAGATTACTACTTTCTTTCTCCTAATTTCCTTCTCTCGTTGAATTAGTCGTCGTTTTTATTATATGACAGAATATTAGAATCGTGGACCTTCGACAACAAATAAGATGCACGACATAGGAAGAGGTGAGTAAGACAACGGAGAAAACACTTGGATAAACACATAAGCAGAATGGACGACAATAAACTTGTAAAAAATTTTAAAAACAAGAAAGAGAACTTAGGTAGACCACCTAAACGCTAGAGGAAATATTGGACCTCCGAAGAAGGTTAAAACAGCGCATAGTTCATGTTTTTAAAAGTCAGTTTGTTGTTTTCATAATGGTTTTTGCTTTTGATGGTTAGCAACGGACCACTGGGATCTTTCCATCGAACAAAAAAGGCCAAAATTTGGCCGCCATTTTTGAAATGAGTACTATTGAAACAGTTTGTGCAGCGGAGCAAACATGTGGGGCAATAATATTAAATAATGATCAAACTAAACGACACGTTGGTGGATCAAAAACAGAAGAGACGCTATTAAAAAAAGGAAACAAAGATGGAAGAAATATCTAATAACTACAGAACAGCGCCATTAAGAGATTTGGAAAAACGAACGGGGAAAAGTAAAAAGATTAGTCAAAGAAGAACAACAAAAGTTTGAATTGAATTTGGTGAGAAAATGAAGAATAACTATAAAGACAATCAAAAATTGTTCTATGGGGTCATCAAATAAAGCAACTTCACTTATTAATGCAATAGATGAAAAAAGTAGATATTAACAGAAAAAGACGAAATCATGGATGGATGGAGAAAATATTTTAGAGGCAGAAGCAGAAGAGATAACTGATTTCTAAAAAGATGGAGAAGGGATGGATAGAACCATACCAGATTCTGGAAGAAGAGATAACTGCAGAAGAAATTCAAGAAGCTATTTGGAACATGAAATTAGGAAAGGCACCAGGGTATGATAAAATGACAGCAGGAGAAGAAGAAATGGTAGAAAATCGAAAAAGTTTACTGAATAAAGACAAATAATAGAGAAAACAATAAGATAAGACAAAGTGGTGCATCTATGCTTTATAGACTTAGAAAAAGCATTTGATGAAGTAAATAGAATAAACATGTGGAAAATACTTGGAAAATACCTATAGTTATCCATATTAGAAAGAAAGATGAAAAAGCAGAGAATTAAATTAAGCAAATTTTGAAGTTTTGTGTAAAGTTTTCCCACACAAGAAATTAAAAAATAGATTACGAATCGATCGCAGCCGCATGGGGCGAACCCCACATGCACTCGCGGTGTTTACATGAAAAATATTAGTTCGAGCTAACATTTTTCCTGATCTGCCAAACCGAGATTGACATGTCCTCAGGGAAAAGTGAAGCAATCATGATGATGTATAACTAGAACTTTAGTCGGAAACGAAAGCAGTCCAATAAACCTACGTTAATAATTAACGGACGCGGAATAAAATTCAAATTTAATACCGTTTTATCATCCTCTCGTAATTAACAAAGTTTAACATCATCAATAACCCATCGTAAAGTTGCCCCATCGATAAAACAACCCTTCACGGTTTTTGTAAACCAAAATAAAACTCGAATGAGCCGTTTTTCATCTCGCTCGCATAAAAAGCCGCAATTAATCGATAAAATATTAGGTCGGCTTAATTGCCCCTTTCAATAATATCTCAATTAATAAAATTAAATCAGCCTCGTAAATTTTCGCCGCGGTTGCGTACGGCGCTCAATATATCCTCGCGAAGATTAAATCATGAATGAAAATGTTCCTGCAAAACATATGTTTGGAGCAAAGTAGTAACTTTTGGCAACAGGTGCGGAGGGTTGTTACCCTTTTATTACCCTGTTCGCCCTCGTAACGCTGGCTTTAACTACTCCGGCATACACAGCTAAGAAAACCTTTGATTTTATTTCGTCTGCATTGTGCAAATCGAACCGGCGCCGCAAATAAGCCAGTCAGTCTCAATTTGGCCGGGTTAAGCAACGATTTGTTTGAATTAGCTAATGAAACGCCAGGAAAAAGAAACGGATCAGATGCAGGCAAATTCAAGTGCGTGTCGTCTTGTTTTTCGCGCAAGGAAAAACCAAATGAAAACCTGGAGAGTGGAGCGAAATTTTCTTTTGATGTTTTGCTTCTACTATAATTATTTCTAGTGGGCTCTCGAGGCTTTCTTGGGGGAATTAAAAAGCAGGCGTTTATGAAAGATCCTCTTTAATTTGTGTGGCTGTATGTGAGTGCGGTGGTCATTCTGATAATGACAACGGCGGACGTAAAAGTTATTAAATTCAACGCACCTTCGTTTTTTACTTGAAGTGAATTTTTGGGGCCTTAAGTCGCCAAAATGAAAAAAGTTTTCGTGAAGCAACAAAGCGGATTAGGAATCTTGACATAAAAGTATATTTATTTTATAAAATTGCCTAAAACTGTGCATAAAGAAAATCTTTTTTAAGCGCTTGATTTATGAATATCAAAAAAAAAACGTTTCAAACAGAAAAATAAAAATGGAACTTCATTTAATGTTAAAACAATTTAAAATAAATGAAAACGTAATTGCATTTACATTATATTGGAACCTTAAAATGAGGTTCTAATGGGCAAGAAAGGTTTAAAAAAAAAGTTTCTGATAAAAAAAATTGTAACTAAAAGTGATTCTTTGAGCATTTACCGAAAAGTTTCCTGTTCGTTAAATCTTCTACAGTCCGAGAGAAGTCTCATTTTTTGCTTTTCGTTTGTAATGAACAATTTACGTTCGATATGAAGCGATTTTTTTAAATTAACCAATTAAATGACATCATTATGTTTGCAAAGGTTGTTTTTTTGTTTAATAGGCTGATTATATATACAGTGTGTCCTCAGACTTTTTTGTTTATAACTTAACAGTATAAGTTAAACGGCATTTGCAATAAGATTAGTGTAGTTGGTTTGGAAATAGGGATCAGTAAAGTTAGTGCAGAGTTATCTTGAGATATGTCAACTGCACCAATCTTATTGTAAATGCGGCTTTAAATCTTATAAGCCGAATTTTGTCAATCAATTAAGAAATGGTGATGACGCGTTGGAATGAAATAATTTAGACACAAAATAGCAGATTCCTGTCATTTAAAATAAAATTTAATATTGTAAGAAACTTACTATAGATAATGTTTGCCGGTGAATTACATCACTTTATTGATTAATGGCTATTTATGTTTCATATTTCTGCTTTCTGTTTTTCTATTTGTTTATAATGTATTTTCTTTACAATTTGCTGTATTGCACGCAGAGGATTGTCTGTTAAATGTTTGATTGAATCCGTTTATTTTTGGTAATTTATGTATTTCGTTTTTGTTGCCATTTTTTTCAATTTTGACCTTTTTAGTTTTTGAAAGTTAATTTTTTTAGTCGTTGGTTCAGTACTTAGTATATCTCTTTGGGTTATGTTATCGTTGAATCTAGCACAAGAATAAATTTAAATTTTATTTTTCTCCTCATTTCCTTCGCATTGTATCTCTTTGATGTTTCCTCATTATTTCTATTGCTGTAATCCTGACACACGATATGTTTTTAAAAACACTGCATAGATTTTTTTATACATTTTAACAAACAGCTGAACAATATTCGTATCTAAAGTTTCTTGCAATTTAATATTTGATTCTTTGCCAATAAGTAAAAACTTCAATAAGGATATTAACGACCATTTTTGATCTTTGTAACCATTAACTTTTTTGTATTGACTTGTCAAATTTAGATTTTATTTCGAATTTTGTGTTGTAAATTTGTGGTCTCTTCAAAAAACTTATGTTCTTAAAGGCAAAAATCCAAACACACTTCTTAATTTATTTACAAAAGTCAATTCGCTGCAATTAGGATTTAGTTACTGTTAACTGTGCAGATCTATTTTGCAACGACAATTTTTGATCCTCAACCACAGAATCTACAATTAATATTGTAACAGCATCTTCATCTTAATTATTTCTTGTTTTTTTTTCTGTTCTTCAAAACTTTCAAATAATAGGTAAAGTATTAATGGAAACAATTTTCCTTAAATTTCTGTATTGACTGGCATTTCACTTATTATTTCAAGATTTTTCTGCTTCGGTTTACTTAAGAAAAACAATAAATTATTACTACCTATTCCACCGTTGTATTGGTAGATTAGTATTTATTTACGAATTGTAATTCAATTTGAGAACTCGAAGCTATAAATCCCACGTCAAATCGGAAAACCGGATTAATCACCGATAATGAATGCGTCACCCTGTATGAAATCAAAACAAACATACATTTTGCAGGAACTACGTGGGCGATGCGAAACTGAACATAAATTAAACAGAAGTCTTAGTTAATTACCACTTACGGTACACTCTAATCAAAACGATTAAATTAAATTACATAACGCTTAAAATTTTCAAAAACCGACTGGATGCCAATGTTGCGTTCCGCGTTGTAAAACTTAATTGCATTATCCTCCGAAGCATTGTTACTCTCAAAACTCGGTTAAACTGTTCAACAATATAAGCATCAATTTACTTAACAACAAAACCAATAAAACTGGAAACAGGAAACACGCAGAGGCGAGATTTAAAAGTTGCATTTCCTCAAAAAACCTCATCAACTGTTCCAACAAGAAAAAAACGGTAGAAAAGGAATCATTGAGCGGAGTGTAAAGTTATTTAAACACAAGTAAACACCATCTATTTGCACAATCACTAAAGCAAACAGAAAATCATGGGGGCTGACCGCGGCCCCAATAAGGGAAGGAAGGGGTAAATCAGCGGAACGAAACGGACGAAATGAGTGTAAAAGCAAACGAAACTCAACAAAAGCCAACCTAAATTAACAAATGCGTTCACGAAACATCAGTAAATGAACGATTTCAGGGATGGATTTCGTTATTTCCTCGAGTCGCGATGCCGACGTCGGGACGTCGCAGCGACGTTTATTGCTTTCGGGCGCGAAAATAAAAAATAAGTTGCCAAAGGTGAATTTTCATTTTTTTTTCGGGAATTAGAGCACTTTTGCGCGGTAACTAGAATCGGTTAAAATGCCATCCTGGATTAGTAAATAAATCCTAACACAGTGACATGTTCGGGGAATTCTAAATCCCTGCTCGCTCATCAAGAGTATTGTTAGGTGCGTCCAGCGTTTCCCCCGTCTCACCTCTTTACGCCCACGTACAAGCAAGCAATTTTGACATTGTCTAAAAGCGTCGACATATTCAGAATTAGTTTATTTCTCTCAATGAAAACAACCTCATTAAACATTGTTGAATAAATTATTGGAGGGAGGAGATAAAAGAAATGTAACACAACGCCGTCGAGCTGCTGCGTTGCTTGTAATTTTAGAAGACTTGGCGTTCATTGAAGACGACGTCGACGGCGCTGGTGCCACCCCTTAATTACAGATCTTTACTTGTAAATTGTTGGGGCAAAGAGGTAATTCCAGAAGAAAACTACAGGAAGTGCAATTGACGAATAAAAGAAGCCGTTCCTAATTCCCTTTGCAGTTGTAAATTTACAATATTTGCACGTTCTCGAAAACAAAATTAAGTTAATGTCATCATAAAAGTTGCGGAGAAGAAATTCGGATCTGGGGCTTTGGGTTAAAGTGGTAATGAGTATAGGGTGCACAACCGAAGTTTTATTTTGTTTCATCTAATCAATTTATTTTGAAGTGGCGTATTTACTCCCGAGGGATCAAATAATTTAATGAGTATTATGTTTTTTCGATTGGCTACTTTAGTTATGTATTTATTTAAGGTTTAATTTTCTCAATAGATTTAGGAGGGCATAAAATAGCATATACAGGGTGAGTTAAGTTTTACCGCCCCGGCCATAATACCTATTAAAGATTGAGGGGAAAGTATGCAATTTACAGGTTACATCAGTTGAAGTTTACACTTTCGATTAGTGCTACAAGTTTTTCAAATCATTTTCATTTGAAGCCAAAAAAGTAAAACAAAGAGTTTCGTGTAAAATTTCCATGTTTGGTTTTCTATTTCAAAATTTGTCAAATTATTCGTAGTGTTGTTAATTGCAATTTGATTCTTTAAAAAATTATTACTTTTTGAGTTAAATCAAATTTAACATAAAGCACGACAAATATTTTTATTTATGACTTTCCAACAATGGATAATACGGTCTACCACGTAACAATACCTGATGATCGACCCATAAAACTGAAGGGAACGGCGTTTTAGTTATTGCCAGACCCGTATTCTGGAATTTGTGAGAAAAATGAAATAAGTTTTTAATAGTGATGCCCCATTACCCATAAATTAAAAGTATTTCAAGCTTCTCCTCAACTGAGTATTGAAATAGCATGATTATACCTGAACTAAACACAAATGTTCACTATTCCACAAAACAAAGTTTTAATTTTCACTTTTTACCAACGATGTTTAAGTGTTGGAAGATTTGTTGCGAATGTGAATGGTTCTTTATTCACAAAGTGACCTAGGGTTGTGACCAGGGTTTTTAAACTTTGCGTAAATTAAGCAATTTATTTTATGGGAAGGTTCAATAACCGATAGGTATATTGACTTTGCAGACGGCAAAATTAAAACACAAAATTGTAGACAGATATACTAACGACTATTAGAAGCTGGCAGGCGATTTTCTTATCAAGTTTAAAATCTAATATTGCAAAAATTATTTTTTATTATGATTATAATTACCGTGTAGCGGTTAGTTACGATGTTGTGAACTTTTAAAGATATATCGAAGACCCTTATTCCGGTCCTGTAAAATGTAACGTTGCACTTTTTAACTTAACTTTATGACTGTCATAAATAATCAGCAAAGTACCCAAAACCAATATCATTGTTAGGTGAATTGGTCAGCTTATGTCGTAAATCATTTAAAAAAATACCCTCTAATACAAAAATCGCTTTATTTAATGAACCTAAATTAGTAAAATTATTTCAATTACACTAAATTGTGTGAAAATATTTTACTGTTCGTACTGCCACGTTCTTCTTCGCCTTCCTCTCTTTTGTTTTCCCAATTTTTTCCCATCAAATACACAGTGTTTCACGTAACTTTCCGAGGCCTACGCCCAATGCACACAACCCAATATTCAAAAATCACAACATATATTTAAGTTTCATATTTTTGGAAACTCCTGATAAAATAACTGTCAAAGTGACAATTTAAATAATGATCGTAATCTACGAAGAGCGCCTCAAAAATGCAGTTGTTGCAGCCAGATTATACAGGTATCGTTACCCTGAGCGTAGACACCCAACCGACAAAACATTTAAACACTGTTAATTAATTAAAAATAAATACAGAAGTTATGAAAATGAAAACCATGTGAAGATAATTTAACGAAGCAAGTGTTTAAGTTGACATCCATTATTCTCTAAACAGGTTCGACTGGGTCTCATAAAAGATCCACGAACCCTACTTAAAATTTCTGCTGTGATTTCTCTACAAGCAGCACGTATTCTCTCTTTTAATAGCTCGGAATTTTGAAATAGAGTTTCGTATACTATATTTTTTATAGTTTCCCATAAGAAGAAATCCAAGGGAGTCAGATCAACGCTGCCCCGTCCTAACCTCTTTCTTCCAAATTTGTTGTCCAAATAATTCCTCACATTTCGCGCAGAATGGGGAGGAGCCCCCCTCCTGTACCACATTCTTCTTCTAATTTCTAAGGGCACATCTTCCAAAAGTGTTGGTAAAATGTTTTGCAAGAAATTTAAATAAATATGAGCGGTCAAATTATTTTCAAAAAAATAGGGACCAATAATTTAATCGTCTACTATGCCACACCACACATTGATTGAAAAGACGTTCTGGAAATGGCTGTGTCGTATCCAGTGTAGATTTTCCAAGCCATAATAATGACAGTTGTGGCGGTTAACTGCTTCATTATTTGAAAATTTTGCCTCATTGCTGAACATCACCAATCTTATAAAATCCTCCTGGTGATCTACCTTATCTTACATAAAATTACAAAAATTGTAACGTTGTGCATAGTCAGTTTCCTTTAATTCTTGCACTAAAGTCACATGGTATACCTTTTTGATTTTGGCCAATTCTCCCTTAATTCATTTTCAAACTGTTTAAATGTTTTGTCGGTTGGATGTATACGCTCAGGGTAACGATGCCTGTATAATCTGGCTGCAACAACTGCATTTTTGTGACACTCGCCGTAAATTATGATCATATCCACTCGTTCATCGTTTGAATACATTTTGCAAATTTAAATTGTTACTTTGACAGTTATTTTTGTCAGGGATTTCCACAAACATGACACTTAAATATATGCTTTTGTATCTAACATGTTGTGATTGTTGAATATTGGGTTGCGTGCATTCGGCGTAGGCCTCGTAAAGTTACGTGAAACACCCAGTATATGTCTAATTTTTTCTGTTCTCATCTCTTCTCATTACATGGCTTAACCACCTTAGTTAATTTTGTTATGTCGTTGTTTTGAAGTTTTTTTTTCTGAATTTTTCTAATTTTAGCTTTTCCTTTTTTGTTCCTATAGTAACAACTACACAATATTCTGGACCAAGAATTTTTAGAAGAATATCGCTAGGAGCAGTTCTTTCTCCAATTCAAGCACATTTTCTTGGTAGCAAACTGCAACTTTTTTAAAACATTTTTTAGAGCTAGACATTGTGGATATTTTAAAATAATTTCATGCAAGTTCAGTCTTTCTTAGTAGAAGAGCTCCAATTAGGAGAACATGTTTTCGTTAAAATTACCTAATTACAACAAAAAATTAAGCCTACCCACTAAATCACATTAATAACCCATGCGACCCTCCATAATGAAGTGTCGAGAACTTTCATCACCTCCAAGCCCAAAAGGGGTTAACACACTGCACACTGAATGTATGTGCGGCGGTGGTGGGAGTTCGCGCACTGGCTGATGGATACATGCCGAACTAATGTCACTGCAGTGCTAAATGAACTCCGAACAGTCGTCGCAATATCCGAATTAATTTCTAATTCGAAAATTTCTCCCAAGTCATCAATTATGCAACGGTGAGAATTTTTACAAATTCAAGTTGAAAAGGTTCGATAGATCAGGCGGTCGCGTATGATACATCAAAATGCAGCACTCAAATGGATGAAGAGTGCCAATAGATATTTCTCAGTATGCGCGCTGTAGCCTTGACTCAATATGTATGCAGATGTATGCGTGTGACTTGGATACAAACGCGTCCATAAAGGAGTTCAACCGCAAAGTTGGGACGCACCGAAAATATTTCCACCGACACAAAAAAACGAACGTTTCGTACCCCATTCGGCAATTAGACGCGGCGAACTCGCCCCCATCTTTTACATAATGCAGGTGCTTTACGCCCGGCCCGACAGATTCATTTCGCACACACTAGAAATTTCCTAATATCGCGCGAATAATGCACAAGACGCAGGGGCTCCGCAACCCAACAGCATTAAGATATCCGCGAGATTAATGCACATAAGGACGATAACGTCCCTGTTACAATAATCGTAATTTCGTGGGGATTTTATTTTTCTTGTTTCCGAGGTAATTTGCGATTGTACGGCTGCTTGTGTGTTTATTTTATAAATATAGGGGCGTGGGAGTGAGAGCGCGTTTCTGCTTCATATATATTATTCCGTTGGTGAATTGCAGCCTGGTAAGATGAAAGGGTTAATTAACATTTCATTATTAACATTTCAATTTGTCTGCAGAAATATTCTCGTCGGAATTTTTGTTTTTGGGACAATGGAAATTGTTGCATACCGACAGGGGTTGTTTGACCTTTCGGCGGAAAGAACAAAAATACTTTTCGAATTGATGAACTTTTTTCGGGGCTGTAAATTTATTTAGCGGCTTTGTTTCTGTTTATTTGGTGAATTCTTCCGTCCTTATTTTATGCGCAAGGGAGGACTTAGCGGTCTTAGGTGTTATAAACAATACAATGAGGACTTTGCCCGGAGGAAAAATAAAAAATTTGTAGAAACCCCGTCTTTCACATTTAAGTAAGTATTGCCTTGTTTTGAAATACCACAAACATTACATTTCCTTAATTTTTTTTAACTTGAGGTAAGACAGTTTTGGAAATTACATCTTTCTGAAAACACAATTTAAAAATTGTTAATTAATTATTTTTCATTCCTTTTAACTGGCACCTTAATTTTCCTAAAATTATAAGCGCCATCATTTTTCTTAAGAGAAACTTTAATATTGTAAGCGCTATAGTTCATTTTTTATTTAGGAAGAGTAAAATTGAACGAACAAATTAAACTGGAATATTTCCAGCAAGTAGTTTTTGGCGGCAAATTTGAACATGAGCTGACAAAAACTGTTTGTAATAGAATCAATAAAAGTGCGCTGATGCACAATGCAAAACACAGAAATTCTGTTTTTATTATTTATATTTCTAACTCATAATTTTCTCTTACTTCCACATTGTCGTATATTAATTTGCAGTGTGGGGCAAAATGAACGCAATAATTCGATAAATGTTAAACTGTTAAGTTTTGAAAAAATGCAAAAACAGGTCAATTTTACAATTTACTCTCATACTATTGGCGATAAAATTTTTATACCGTGTTTCTCTTTCCAAAGTTACTATATCATCACTGATTTTTTAAATAGCAACCTATTTTTTTTCGTTACGCTTTTGATTGCTTGATTAATAGTTGACAGTTGAAAGGAAAAATATAGGTTGATATTTAAAAAATTAATTATGACATAATTGGCTCAAAATCACCAAGGTGAACAATTTGCTTCGCTAGCAAATTAATTACTTAAATCGTAACTTTATTGAGCAAATTAACATAATGAGACACTAAAATTAATTGGCTTTAACTGTACATCATACAATATACTTTAAAAGTAAAATACATTTTATATTATTTCAATGTATATGTACGGAAAATCATTTCGAGAACGCGTTCTAAAGTACGATCTTCAAAAACAATCTCCAAAAATC
This sequence comes from Dascillus cervinus, assembly GCA_949768715.1. Taxonomy (NCBI): domain Eukaryota; kingdom Metazoa; phylum Arthropoda; class Insecta; order Coleoptera; family Dascillidae; genus Dascillus; species Dascillus cervinus. Next base: position 33,238,714 of record OX458317.1, on the reverse strand, counting down.
ATATAAAATAAACGATATTTAACAGTTATCATTACTTATATCTTTTACTTGTTTATCCAAAAACTAGTTTTTGGAAGTGTTACTAAAAGAAAACTTTAGTTTTAAATAGAAATATGATAAAATATTTTGTAAAGTTAATTTTATGTTAAGTAAAAACCTTACGACAATATAAATAAATAGCTTTGATTTCTGAAACTGTCGTTCATGAATTAAATATCCTTACGATATCCTATAATATCATTATCGTCGTTCAGCAAACATTGTTGTCATTATGGGAACGCCTGATTATTTCCGAGAACGTTACTAAAAGTAAATAAAGCACATACAATTTTAGTTATCTTCACAAAAAAAGATTGTACTTATATTAAAAAACCTTAATTCTTTACATGTAATGTAAATTTAATTATAAAAGTTACTGATATTTTTATATTTCTTAAATTGTATGCATGAAAATAGCAACGAATCTTCGTTTTTGATGTATTTTGTTTTAAAAAAATGTTATGCGTATTATTGTTATTATTTTTTAGATAATATTGATGAATATATACCTACACCATTGAATAAAGCAAAAAAACACACTTTTGTATTTTTTTAATGCTTCATTAACTTTACAAAAACGTTCCCGAAATGACCGTTTTTAGCAATATGGCAAAAAATGGATTTTATGCGCTGCCCTGTCAAAGTATTTTTAAAGCACAAATTTAGTGACAATATAAAGTAATTGTCATCATTATAGCTTATAATATTTTTCGTCACAAAAATTAATCTTGAAATTTTTCACCTTGGTGATTTTGCGCCAATTACTCGACAAGAAACAACCTTATAATGAAAACGTTATCTCAGAAAATGTGAAATTAAATTTACAAACAGCTACAGAGTTAAAACTTTCACTAAAACATCAATAGTGTTTAATAGAAAAGTACAAAAGTTTAAAATTATTATCTCAGTGATTGTTATCATATATCATGCGGATATCATGTCCGCGTTGTAGAACCGGAAGGTTAATTAAAACTTTTACAGGTGAGGTTATGTGTTTGTGATCTTTTTGCGAGTCAGCTAATGGGAACAAAAAAAAAGTGCAGTGCATATTACATATTACTTCCACTTAACTGAATTTGCAATAAGTGCTAATGATGCAACAAGTTTACAACTAACGGGAAGTTTATTTTTAAGTAACTTTTTTTGTATTTTTTTGTTTTTCTTTTACTATTTTTCACAAATATCTGATTAAAATTTTGATAATTTCTGAAGATATTTGTTTGACAAAAAAAATGTTGATAGTGTTGGTAATGGAAAAAAATTGTCTGAATGGTACATTGTAATGAGAAGACAAACTAAGTTTGTAATGATATTAAAAGTGATGAATGGGAGGTTGATGACAGAGATAGGTGTTTCGTAGAAATGGTTGAGGAAATTGTTTGTGATATTGGATGAAAACGCAAGGAAAATTATTTCAATGAAAAATAAAAATAATTTTTGAAACCATAAAATCCAAATCGTGGGAAGTAATGATAAACCAGCCGTACATTGTATACATTTCAAAGGAACAATTGATTCACGTCGCGTGTTGTGTTTTAGTGCAAAGGTAGTTCCATTTCTGGGGCAAAAGAGTCGGTGATAATAAAAAAAGTGTTCCATCAATTAGTCGCCGGACAGCTGTCGCTGTAACGGAGTTATTACCAAGATAAAATAATAATGAAAACGAATTATTTTTTTGATTTGTTTTGAGTCGATCCGAATCGCCCTGTTTATTAACACGGTTTAATTTCAACGAACAAAATTCGCGTGCGGATCCCTTAATGCCCGAATTGCACCCGAACAAAATTTTCACTTAATTATATCTCCAAAGCAAAAAAGCAAAAAGAGAACAAAGCGACTTTTCTCCGAGCTTACAAATTATTTCCTTTAAATTAGCGATACTCCCGGCACTAGTTATTACGTGCAGGCTCGTTATTTCCCTAATAAAAATCGGGCGCGCAATCAGGAGCGGAAAACAGGTAAAGGATTGGGTCGGCGATTATTTCCAATTTTTATTCCTTCCCGGTCATTATGAGCGCTCAAAGAAAGTCGTCCCGAATCGGATATGTTTTAAAGAGGCTTTGATGTTAAATATTGATGGTTTTCGAATTCCTTTGTTAAAATTGATAACCGCTTCACTTTTGCACTTATTTGAATCGAAAAGGACCGGCCTGGTGTTTTATTTTTTCCGCGGCTAATTTTTTCTTCCGAGCAAGAAAATTTGGATTAGAAAGGAAAAGGGAGGAACTGTGTCGACTAAGAGACGGTTGTCATTTCCATAGACACTTGATACGTAACGAGCGTCTCGCTGCATATTTATGTCCTCTTCATATCGCCGTATTTAATGGAAATTACTTATGTTTTCCTTTGTCTCAAATTTTAATGAGTCTGAAAATTCATGTGTGGATTTGGGTCGTTTTTTCCACGTAATACATGTACATCCAATTTACACTATCTAAAAAAAGAAAATATTACACGCCCCTATCTTAAAATCATTTCAACTTACCAATATAATCAAAGCTGCAATTACAAAACCCACTTTTTCTCTCCGACCTTGCATAATTCAAATTGCATAATACAAATTCATGTAGGTATTATCAAACAGACTTGGGGATTTGTTTCGTAAATTCATAATAAACTATTTCTCCCAATCGGGGCAAAGTGAGTTGCCTAAAACATGTAAGAAATATTTTAAAAAACTTGTCATTTTTACTTACGACAGTCTCCAAAAACTCTTCAAAGGGCACTTACTACAACTGATGAAATAAGTGTACAGGCACTAAATGCATCGAATAAAAGATTAAGGGTAAATAAGTTACTTCAAAGAAGGTTCTTTGCCCCGATAGCCGTTAGAATAAAGGAATTCGACCATCAATAAAATTGCAAGGTTACGGCATATTCACAAAAGACTAACCTCCACCTTTGCAGGCTGTGAATAATAGCTGAATTTATTGCTTTTAATTTTTTTTCTCAATTTAAGTTGTTCAAGAATTTAATTAATTCACTCCATTTCTTTTAAAAACGAGACAGATCCTCTGTGCAAAATTTCAATTACTTTTTGAAAATACACTACCTCCCCAAATTGAAATCAAAATACCGGGCTACTTGGAGTTGTAGGATTGTGTTTTTGTGTAACGTAGAATGGGGTTAAATTAATCACTGTGGATTTTGAATTTCCTACAGCGTTTTACTTTACCTACAAAGTTTATTAACGTGATAATTAGTTGTAAACATGTATCACTTAATGATTTGTAGTGAAAAAATTGATTGTTCGTTTCTAAATTAAATTAGAATTAAAATAGTTGGTGATCAAAAAAATGCGGCCAATTTGATTAGTGACGGAATCAAACAACTTTTTGATTATTAAACACAATAGAGGCAAATTTTATCAAAACTTTTTTTGCAGGTAACTGAAACTAAACAAAGTTGTATCTCGCATTTTACATACGAATTGCTAAAAAATTGTTCAATAGTTTAATTAATAATTCACTAGAAACTCCTTATCTCGTAGATCTAATCAGGATATCAAAACAACGTATTCTTCAAAAACTCAAAGTCATAAAGTCATAAAGTAGTGAGCTTACTAATGCTTTTAGTTAAAGTTTCAAGTTTTTTGATACATGTCGATTCGTTTATGGACCGATCAAATCAAGTACACGAATGTACGTCCAATGGACATTCATGTTGATCCGTTTATGGATCATCCAAATGAAATCCATAGCCGTGCATTTAATGGACGTCCATACGGATCCGTTTATGTACTGTCCGTTTATGTCTATGAATGTAGGTCCAATGGACATCCATGTTGATCCGTTGATGGACGTCCAGATTAAGTCGTACATTTATGGATGAGCTTGGACGTCCATTGGACGTCCATTATAGATCCGCTTGTGGACCGTCCATAATTAGATAAGAAATGGACCACCATGTACGTCCATTGGACGTCCTGTGTTACTTGGGTTCTTACATCAAATCTCCGGAATTTATTGGGCTGAAGTTTACATGAGCTGGAAGAATTTCCAAGATAAAAGTTGTCCGACTCAACAATATCTGAAAAAGTTCAACTGTATAACAAGCTTTGACTCGCTCCTGACGGATCCGTTTCCTCTTCTCGCGCGCCGCTTCCGTAACTCGAGAAAAATTAAAATTAATTTGTTTTTTGGTAAAAAACGCCAGAACGGGAAGTGGAATAAAACAAAATATCATTTAACTCTCCGAGGAGTTCTGCTCGCACTGGCTCGAATAACATAAATGTGCCTAGTTTTAGACGACTTCTTAGCTACACACGGTCGGTTCGCGCGGGTCTGCTTTCTTTATTTTTTCGTTGCCATTATCCCTTTTTATCCCTCTCTGCATTCAAAGAATTTTGAGCTCTCCCCTTACATCTGATGTTTTAAAGATACGACCTTGCTTTACGCGGTGGCAAATTGCGGAAAAGTCGTTTCACTAAAAGCGAAATTTTGGTGGAGGCGCAAGATAATCATTTACCAACGCAAATTTGCTTACTAAATTTCCTGTCCCTACAACAAGATAATGATGAAAATGAATTGATGGAATAAATTTAAAGAAATAAGCAAACAACTTTACAACTGCTTGGGAAATTAATAAAAAGGTCTTGAGATACGTGAAATTAAATTACCTTGGAAGTCAATTAGCAAAGTCATGCGGTGTGTTCAATTAAATTGGTGTGATTGAGTTGATGTGTATGAGAATAGGTAAATTTGCAATGTAAATTCCTAAAAGCCTGGAACCAATCTTAACAGCCTGATACCAAGTCAATTAAATTCTCGATTTTGATCGAATTATTAGCCGCGTTAAAGAAGCCATCATTTCACTTTACGTAGATAAACCCCATGTAAATCGAGCGTTATATCAATGTCGTTAAACGGTCGGTGCGGTAGAACAAGTTAACTTTCAAAGTCGCTTTTTTCCAGGCCTCCCTAACCCCGTCAATTTATCGTCGTGACATAAAATTTGCGTTTATGAAAAGTTAACTTTGACATACTCGAAACTTTAATTTTTATTTTCCACAACTTAATTGTCCGAATGGAATGTTCAGATATTCAGTCGTTCTCTCGTATATATTAAGGAGTTTCGCTGAAAGATATCGCACTGCGTTTCCTTTAAGATCTCAGATTTCCTCTTCCTGTGAAATACACAAGCAGTGGCGCTGCAGGTTTTTGTCGCGGAGATCCTCCCCGGGCATTTCGCCAAATCGCTATTAATTGTTTAAATAAAATAAAAATTGGCAATAAAACTATTTCACCCTTTGTAATATTTATTTATGGGACAATGGTAAGACTAAAAATAGAAACATTACCACACTCAGAAAACAAAATTCTTGTAGATAAGAAAATTCGGGTTTAAATTTAAAATTGCGCGTTCTTAATTTTGGCGCAAGAATTGGTCATTCTTCAATTTTAAGAATGTTCATTCTTGTAAAATTTAAGAGTGGGTTATGCTTGATTTCAAATATGCTTATTCTATTTGTCAAATTTAAGAACGGGACATTCTCAATTTCAAGAACGTTGATTCTTTGAGACAAATTCAAGAAACGGTCGCTCGAACTTTAAGAACTTTTATTTAATTACTTAAGAATGTTCTTAATAATGTGTTTTCTTATTTAAGAATTAAAGATGGCCTTCTTATTATATTAAATAAGCACTTGCAAATACAATAATTTTTTTCTTACTTTAATGAATATTGTAAAATGGAATGCTTGAATTGAGGGAATTTTAGAATATAAAGTTAATTTTCATACATATTTTTATTAGTACGTGTAAATTTAACATCACATCACATCCTGTTTAAAAATACATTTTTAGTTTAAGAACCACATTATCATTTGGTAACAGATATATGAAATGGAAGTTCGTCGAAGTCATTAGCCTTCTCAATGAATTTTGACCGCCACACAAATAACTTGTGGCAATTTTTTCAGTGCAGACTTTCATTTATAATCTTACTGGAACATCAATCTTTTCCGGTAATTTTTTTTTCATTAAAAATATTATAGATTATTGAAAACGTAATAATAACATAATATATATTTTAATAATAATTATCTTAATAAAATGTAACATGTATATAACAACAAAGTAAAATAACATAACATAAGTAATAACAAGAATAAATAAAATAACTCATTAAGAGAAGTAGAAAGCGGGGCTGTACCAAGAACACTAGCAACGTTGCCTGTCTGTGTAGCCAAACTTATTCGTTGCTTCAAATATGTTTTGGCTTGAGGAATTCCCGTTGTTTGAACAATATGCCTTCCTAAATCTTCAAGGAGAGAAAGGGCATCGGCACTCAAAGAACCCAAAGTTTCCACAGCGAAGGCGACGAAAAAATAATCATCAGAAATTGACTTATATTTTTTTTCCTTAAGATTTTCTGCCAAGTATGCAGCAGATCTTGCAGAAAATGAAGAATCAGTCAAATGAGAAGGGGCAAGTGTATCCGTACAAGTAAAATCCCAAACTAAGGATTTACCTACTTTCCATGGAATAACTGTAATACCATCTGGACGTTTGCCATCATTCCTCAGAATACCATTAGGTTCAAGGATACAAGGGATGTTGGCAGAAGAGAAAGCACGTTTAATAATGTCATTAATACAGCTGTAACGAGAGAGTCTACCAGCACTTTTAATGCACGATAAACCATGATGACCCAACGAGTCTGCAGAAGAACCGGACGAGCAGATATGAGGATGACAAAAATTGATGCCCAATCTGAGTGAAATTGCAATTTGTAAAAAGTTTTTTTCTAAAAGAGTATCTAATTTACAAGATGGAAGAGCTTCAAGCCAAGCTCCAGATTCAAGTTCAGATCCAGCTAATAAGATAGCTTTTTGTGTGATATTTGAGGAAGATAATAAATTTTGAAATATTTTCTCACAGATAGGTAAGTCCCAATTTCTTTGAATAGGAAGCTCTTTTGGAAGTAAAGACGAATTAGAAATTTCCTTCCAATAATCAACAGCCTCGTTCAGGGATGCAATTTCAAAATTTGAAAAACTAGAAGGTAGAATGGACATAATAAGTTCAGAATTAGAAAATATAGAAGACAAAACGGCAGGCGAGGAAATATCAATTATAGACCTTATACCTAATCCACCAAAACGGATTGGTAATTTGGCTTCGAGTCCAAGATCTTATTGTAAATTTAATATTCAAAATTTTTTCCAAAGAAGAAATAACAATATTATCCAATTCAAGACACTAATTTTTAAATTTCCAAAAAGGACAACATCTGAGATTATAAGTGAAATTAGGTATCCAAAAACAATGGCGGAGTAAAAATAAACTAATATGAGGATTAATTTTACATAGATTTGAAGAAAGTAATCAATTATTATTATTATTATATTACAGGGTCCATGCAACGCTTTCTGTGCGATTACTAAAAGAATCAATCCAAATTTCGTTTTGCCAGAACTAGTTCTGAGCGGTTTATTCGCTCAGTGGCTGTTTTCGCTCTTTGCGCCTAACGTATATATCCAAACAAAGACTTGTATTTGTTGAATCCAACAATTAATTAAATTAAAACAGTGAATGCACTTTTAAACACAGCAAACACACTAAATTATGCACTGTGCAAGTTAACATGCATAAAATATGTCGATATAATTTCAAAAACGTGTCGAAAGATTAATATTAATTGTACAAATGTCAAACCTTCAGTGCATTAGCATGAAGAAAGCAAAAATTATCACAGGTGATTTCGGTCTCACCTCGCAGTTACAGCAGATGTATTTTCCACATCTGCTGTAAATGACACCCGAGTTCTCTAGTGTATTTAATTTAAATTTAGCAGAAAATTTCCGCTTTTGTTGCGCGTTGTCTCTCTTCTCTACCCGAGGAGTCGCGTGTGCACAATAAGGAGGCGCGGATAATAAGGGGAATGTCGCCTGATGCGGCAACAGCTCCTTTACTTACACATTTACGTCATCAAATATCTTACAGAGGATGCTTGTTGATGTTTATTTTACTAGTTCGGAAGCATTATGGGGCTTTTTCGGTCGGTGATTTTCCTTGCGTGTTGAATTTAGTTACCATCGATTGGTTGCGTCTGAAGTTCGCCGAGTTATTAGATTAACAGACCATATCGGCATTATATCAGTTATAATGAAGGGTTAACAATGCAGGTCGACGTTGGAGATCAACAGTGGCAGGTTGGTTAGAGAAATCCCACCGTGACGTCATTATACATTGATATCCTCGCTTTTGCTGGTTAACCACATTACCCGCGTGCAGACAACATGTATTTTCGACGTGTGATATCTGACTTTTTGATGTCGCTTGATATACTGTCAGCCACCTTGCATTATGCAAAATTTCATTAGAACATGAATCTTTTTCGGCAATGTTTTTTTGGGTAGTAATTAATTATTAGTTGATCTCAATTTAATTGACATTCTACTTAATTCATTACAGTAGAGTCCGGTTATAACGAACCTCAAGGGACCGTCAAAATCGGTTCGTTATATCCGAAGTTCGTTATAAGCGTTAATGAGAAAATAAATGCAAGAGTGTTTGTGAGACCTTTATTATCTAATGTACATATTATGCATATGTATAAAAAAAATTGTATATATAAGGACTAAACTTAAGTGAAATGTAATAAGAATTTTATTTGAATAAATTTGTTATTTTCGACTGAGCTGTCGCGTTTTTAAAGTATAAAATACTCACATACGTTTCAACATTACTAAAATTTTCAATAATTGCGTACCACGTACCATAAAACAGTACAAAATTACGAATGTTGTTAATACTTTTCACAGCTTCCTGTGTAGATAAAATCTGTAATAATTTTAAAATCAAAGTGAAACTCTGTTTTTTTTGTAATCATTCACATGTGCTCAAGGGGTTTATTTGTGTCCGATACGATCACTTCTTAGAAGGTCTTAGCGATAATTTGAAAACCTTAACATCCGGTCAACTGTGATTTTCTGTTGAAATATGTTGTATTTAAAGGGCATAGTAATAAATTTGTCAGAGTCGTAAACTGGTAACGTAATACGAAACACAAAACGTACAACGGGGAATTACCGACCAAGGTTATTGCGTGTTATATACAATACAACGTTCGTTATAGCCGATTGAAATTTGTTTAATTTCAGCTTTTTCAGGTTCGCTATATCCGACAGTTCGTTATATCCGAGTTCGTTAGAACCGATTAATTTTTACATTGTTATATAGAGGAAAATGTCTGGACTTGGAATAAAGTTCGTTATACCCGGTGGTTCGCTATAACCGAAGCCGTTATAACCGGATTCTACTGTATATCTTAAATGCACTGAAAAAATTCTTACATTAAGAACTGATAAAAGTCTTGTATTTAGCAATTTTAAATTTAAGCCCACATTTTCTTACCTATACAAAAAAATTTTTCTGAGTGCAGGCTTGCAAGAAAAAACAGTTTTACCTGGCTAATAATGTAAAATACTATTACGGTAATTCTTAGTAATTTCTTAATTATTTCAAGTGGCTAAAAGTAGTGTCTTCAATAAAAATAAATAATAAAATTTAATATAATTAATCTAGTCGGGAAGAAGAGTGAAACTGAATTTTCAAGCGTCGACACTCAACTATAAATTTCCGAACAATTCTTTTCAAATTGGCACAAGATTGTAATAGCAAGCCATTCTACCGCATCTGCCAAACGCAAATTTACACAATCACCGACAACTATGCACAGAATGTAGTGCCGCTTCTCTAAATGAAGCGAGAACAATAGAAATAGTTTCCCGACACTTTAACACCTGGCAGGCATTTCATCACAATTCTCAAACGAACCTCAACTTTCCAAGACACAATTTGGTAGCTGCATTTATTCGTTATTTTCGCTATATATTCAATATTCTTTCAGTCAAAAGTAAAGGGTAATTACTACTCAACAATTTCTGTTCCAGTTCAATCAACACGTGGGTTTGAGGCGACTTTTTAGTCAGCGAATCTGACACTTTCTGTTCGGTGGACCGACAGGCAATTTGTTTAAAGTTTTTTACGTCTCCCGAATAAATAAATAATAAAAAAGGTAGCTGCAACTGATTCAAAGCACGGATTGACCGAATCAAAATTTGCTCAATAAAGTTTCGTCCGGATTTTCCCCGCGCACGTCACTGCTCCACCCCATCCAGCTTATAGAATGCGCAAAACTGGAACGATATAGAAAATCGGGGCAACTAATTGTTTAAGTAAACAAACAGGAGAGATTCGCGATGGAGAGCTCCGCAAATAGCTTACGACAAACATATCACTTACTCTGTTTATCCTGCCATTACGATTAATTAATCGCAAACAAATTGCGAGAATAAAATCGTTTCGAATTATTGCGTTTAATAACCCTCGCGTTTGTAATTCGATCACAATTAATATCGCTTTAAAACGCAATTGCTACAAAGCCGAATTCCTTCATTGTGATCCGTTGTATGGGGGCTTTTCTCCGTTTATTTTTCTTTTTAAATTAAACAAAGCACGTTTTAAATGGGGGTGAATCGTTGTTTCCCCGAAGAAGGTGGTATCGATTTCGGTGTCGGTTTAAATTTCTATTAGACCGTCCAAAACTTATCTCTGGCTAAAACTAAGTTGAGAGAAGAGTGACTGTTTAAAGAGGATTGGATCGCAGGAGATTGGGGAACGGAAGGGCTAAATGCAACATTCGGACACTGATCCGGTCTTCGGGGTTGGTTGGGTCATTGTGCCCCTCACAATAGGCAAACGGATTACTCGTCATTACATTGCGGCGTAATACTCTTTTCATGGCGACTGATACATACACACAGTTTAAGTGGAACGTAATCCTCGAGGATGTGTTACATGTGAGATTTTACAACGACCGTTCAATGATTATTTATAATAACAGACAATTGAATAATTGCCACATAACATGTTTAAAAAGCGCTGCTAGTTTTATTTTGATGTTGCGAATTTAACAGGTATTTCCTGAATGAAATACTTGGAACGATATTAAATTTAATCCAACATAATGCAGAGTAAAGTTAGACAAAACCGTAGAATCCTTTCAACAATCCACTTGTTAATTTTATCTATTTTACGATGCACTAACCGACTACATGTTCCGGAACTACTTTGGTCAATTATTGTGCTCGTGTATACGATAATAAAACAATCCAACAACGGATTTAACATTTCATAAAGTCTCGCGTTAATTAAATTTATTACTCCTTTTTGTAAGTAGGGTTTTTTATACCCGCAGGTACAAGAAAAACGGGCCACCCTCTTTTTTTAAGTTAGATCTTTGCTACGTTTATGCTTTCTAATTACGTATTGTGGAATTCGACTTAACCTTGGTTTTATAGCAGCCCAGTCAATTTATACACAAAAAAGGGCTCAACCTTGCAGAATGTCGGTGTCGGTGTGACTGGGCTACAAAAAAAAATCAGTTTTGTTAATGCGCATTGAGTTTAGCAATACTTCGACTAAAACTTTTGGTATTTTACGATAAAAGAGACTATCGGGGTGTAGAAAAAAAAACAGCAATTTATTTGATGAAATGAAATTTAAAGATAATGTGCATACGGCGGTCCATACCACTAATGAGCTCATGAATATCATTTTGTAGAAGATTTTGCCATTCTTTCTGAAAAACAATACGAATTTTATTTAAGGTGCAACTACAAGACTTCTAACGTTGCCCCTGTGTGTAGTTTACAATAACTGAAAAGCTCTTAAATTAGTTTGGCTCATTAAATTTAGCTGTTAATTTTGAAAAACATAGATTGTTGTGCAATGTGTGTGCTGGGTTGCGTTTTGAGTTCGTCCGCCTTATAGCCTTATATGCCCCACCCGGTATACTGTATGTGTAAATCTTACAAATTACGTTGGGTTGGTCAACGTCACATAATTCCTTGAAATTGTGAACAGTAAGAAAAACTTCATAAATTCGGGATGAAAGCAATCGTTTACAATTGAACAAAATGCGAAACGCGTGGTAAGAAAGCCTCGACGGGTATTTTCAAGAAGAGCTTTTGGTCCAATCAATAATTCAAGAAGTTTCAGGAGAAAATGTCATCTAAATATCCCATCCATAATTTTGCGAATTTCCCAAAGGAATTTAAAAAGCTTTAGTTATAACATATCGGCTTGTATTTACTTTCAAGTTTGTAATCAAAAATCAAATAACAGACAACTTCAAAAGTTGATTCTGCGTGAGTATTGAATAAGCCGCGCCGTACAAAATTCGCCGGAAAAATAAATTCTTAACGTTCATTTTTCTTGGGGAAACTTTTTTGCCGCAGCGCAGGTACAACGGGTCGAAGTTGTATGTACTACTTTTTGAAATCATTTTAAATTTTATGCCCATATTTTATGCGGCTCAAAACTTTTAATGTCAAACTGGAACGCTATTTTACCGGCTGAATAGGCTCCTGCAGACAAAAGAATGCTTGAATCTAGTTTCCGGGTCAAACAAGTTAGAAATTTTTCAAGATAAAAACCCATTTGTTTGTTGATCTGACAATTTAACAAATCTCTGATAGCCGAAATGAATTATAACAGCCACCATCTTTCTTGTTACATACAGGGTCTTCAATTTAAAACCAAATAAATTGCAAGGAAAGAATAAGCAACACATGTTGCAGGTGTAAGTACAAAACGACACACAAGTGACTTTCTGTTTACCGTTACATCACTAGTGAGTTTCAGTTAACAGGAAATGTTATACTCTTTTTATGGTTCAGATTGAGTACCAACTGTTCGACTACCTTTAATCCAAAGGGAACTTGCAAATAAGGTCACCTTTTCATTTAATAAAAAAATGGACACTCACTTTATACAAAAAAACACCCAATCTTCTAAAAATCGACAGATTGACTTTATTTATTTTTTTCGCATTGAACATAGGAATACAGTGAAGTACGGATATAGTGAACTTGGAAAATGCATCAAAATCGATTCACTATAAAAGAAACGACTTGTTTGCAACTACCAAAACAGTAATTTTCATTTTACACATCTTTCCACTAACGCAGCTTTCTCCAATCAACTACAATGTCTTGTCGGCGTTAAAAATGTCTTTACTGTCATAGTTCTTGCTATCTGTTAATTAATTGACATTTAATTAAATGATTTTGTATTAAAATTCCTACTTACAAATTACCCAAATCGAAGTTAGTATTTCAATAATTTAAAACAGCATTTAGAATTATTGTGGACTTTAAATATTATTATGTTGTGTTAATGAAAATTGTTGTAAATAAATCTTTCTAAATATGAAGTATGGACATTTCCAACTGTAGATAAGCAAGCCAACGTCATAGTGTTAAGTTTCGACCTACGTTTAAATTTGCTGGAAATTTAACAAATCACCCGGTATAAAATTTTAAAATATTATGTTAATAAATTTAATTTATATTTCTTTTAGGCAAAACAAATATTCATTATTGAAGTTATCTCTTCTTGGATGGCGAGACAAAACCACATAATTAATTTAAATTGCCCCCTATTTAATTGCAACAAGTGGTAGGTTGCCTTCGCTTGACCACAGCTGTTGTTTCCAATTCTGGAAGTGTAGTCTAACTAGCGGGAAATGTTCATCTCAATTCTGTCGATGTTTAGTTTACACCCTTTCCTACTTGCAAAATGCACATTTCAATCTAAGAGCGAACAGTGAAATAAATATTTTACGGCGAAATTTGTGAAATGCCTTGAAAATTTTTAAGGAAATGTGGAATCGATAGCAACCCTCGTAGCACATAATGCGCAAACCAACCCCCCACAGACTGTCACTGCGAGAAGCATATTTATTGAAGCGTCCTGGTAAGAGTTATTTGTGCGTTTAGTAAATGATAACTTTTGTTTTCGTTGAGCATAAATATTACAATTTGATAAATGCAAAGGAATAAATCAGGCGAAAAACATCCACAGGTAAGATTTCCGCGAAAAACAAATATGTTTTCATGCAGTAAAAAAGCACTTCCCAAAAGGGTGATACATTCTTCATTCAAAAGAAGATTTATAGATAAAAGTTTTGCAAGCTTGGACAAGCAGACTAATGCAACACCTGGCTCATTCTACATCGGAGACTTGTATCGCAAAAACTCGTGAATTTTTGCATAGAATGGTAATTTCGTTTATTTTGCCACCGCATTCATCAACGCCATTAATTTCAAACGCGACTTAGCGAAGGTCCCATTCAGAAAGTTGTAAGATGCTATTCATTAAACAACTGCATAGTGTATTCATTTCAGTCACTTTAAATCGATCTTTTTCAGGACGGATTTCTTGCTGAGTTTAAATAAAAATAAAATCGCGGAGCTTTCAATACAGACCGATGGAGGTTGAGAAGTTTTAATCTCGCAAGTGGATTTTTTAACAATCGAAATAAATGAGAGCCCGATACGATTAGATTTTGATCTGATTACAATATCCATTTAGCCTTTTATTGGAAACTTGTACGACAAACTCCCGATTGTGCACAGAGCCACAAACTCGATTGGAGAATTTAAAAAACTTGAGCACCGGAAAATCTTCGGATACGAAATTGAATGGGCGAATTTCAAAAACGAATTTTGAGCCTCTAAGCAAGTTGAAAGTGATTATAAATTCCCATTACTGAATTAACTTTTTTAGTCTGGGAAACTGTACAAAACGGAGAATTGTGTAGTTTGCTTTTTAATTACAATTTTATCTCATTTTCGCTAATGAATACACAACGAAAACATTGGCCCCACATAAAACCGTTTTTTATGTCTTTCCAATTAAATTAATAAGTGGCCATTCTCACTGCTTGCAACACTTTTTGGTGAATTCAAACCGAAACTGGTCCTGAGCTGTATGAGCTGTCATTCCACCATACTGATCATTGATGATTCTGCCGCTGCTCGTTTAAACAGAGAAAAGCTAGAACTTAGATCAAAATCGCATGTTTTGACATGCGGTAATTCGGACACTCCAGTCATTTGGACATTGCTACAATTCCAACGGTTTGGTGTCACTTTCTTCTATAATCCGGACACATGCAAAAAGCATGTAAATTTCATGCGTTCACTGCAAATTAACTTCAGGGAAGCACGGGCAAAATGAGATAACTGTAAATTTTACAGGTTGTATTATAAGTATGTTTCATTTGGATTGCTTTTGCTTTTTTAAAATACTTCTATAATCCGGGCAATTTGCTAATCCGCACACTGAAACATATGCTACCTAAGAATTTTAAAAAAATACACTTCTTACATTAAGAACTGATAAAAGTCTTGTATTTAGCACGATTCTGCTTGATATTCGCACGAACAATATTAAATCTAGCAAACCACCGTTTTGGATGAAGCACAGGGATTCTCATTTTGTGGTGACCTCACTGAAGGTTTTGTTCGAGATGAACGTTAGGTACAAGGATTCTACAATACAAATACAGCTGGCCAGATACAATTGTGCGGAATGTTGTAAATTGCTTTATGACCGACATTTTTCTGCAAAGAACGTCCACTGTCAATAAATAAATAATAATAGAATTTCTTACAAATTTAGTTGAAAAACGTTACACCAAACTCGGCTTGCAGTAAGAAAATACATATTACGGTGTGCATTTTCTGTATTTTTATTGTTAACTAAATTTTTAGTAACTTACATAATTAGTGAATGTTTAATTGTGAAGAAATGGGAAATATTACAAGTGGTTTAATGTGCCGAGATGAAGATGTTATTTCAATGTAATATTAATAAATGTCGATCAACAAAATGATCAGCTTCAAAGACCATTTCTAAAAATGGTATTGGAATTATGGGGATTTTCTGATTCTGTGTGTGATAAATTCGCATGTAAGTAAATTTGTTGTAATTATAATTTTTCCCACACTTTTAGCTTACCGAATGAATTTTGTAAAAGTTCTACAAGTTTTTTCAATACAACAGCTATTAAATACATTGTTTTTTTAGTTTATTTCCGTCGGAACGAAAAGTAAGAAGCGATGAAAAGAAATGGACATGCAAACCAGTTGTTTCTATAACAGAATTAGTGGTAACGACGAAGGTAAAGAGATAATTTTGATTTTCTGTTATACATTTAGTGTTATTTATCTATCTTATAACAAATTTTACTTTTTAGCGGATGTAAGAATTTAACAAGACACAAGTGTGACTGAAGTACGCGGATTTGAGGAAAGGAAATCTGCATAAAGTGGAATGGTCATTATTGAAACATTCAAACTGGTCTATATTGGTAAATTTTTATAATAATATATCCATGGTACAATGTAAGGATTTTGTTTCATTGTTTTTAGATTGATGTAGATTTCGACCAATTATTTCTTGAGAGAAAAATAATTTTTTGTGTGGCGACCAAAATTCATTGAGAAGGCTAATGACTTCGACGAACTTCCATTTCATATACGTACATCTGTTACCAAATGATAATGTGGTTCTTAAACTGAAAAAATATTTTTAAATATGTTGTGATGTGATGTTAAATTTTCACCTACTAATAAAAATATGTATGAGAAATAACTTTATATTCTAAAATTCCTTCAATTCAAGCATTCTATTCTACAATTCATAAAAATTAGAAAAAAATTATTGTATTTACAAGTGCTTATTTAACATAATAAGAAGGCAATCTTCAATTCTTAAATAAGAAAACACATTAATTAAGAACATTCTTAAGTAATTAAATAAAAGTTTTTAAAATCAACATGTCGTATTCTTAAATGTAAAACTTATAAAAGTTCTTAAAATTACTGCGACCCTTTGTTGAATTTGTCACGAAGAATCAACGATCTTGAAATTAAAAATGTCCCTTTTTAAACTTGAGAAATGGAATAAACATTCTTGGTATTAATTAAGCATGACCCACACTTAAATGTGACAAGAAGAATGAACATTCTTAAAACTCAAGAATGACCAATTCTTGGGCCAAAATTAAGAACGCGCAATTTTAAATTTAAGCCCGAATTTTCTTACCTGTAAGAATTTTTTTTTCTGAGTGCACTATGAGAAATCTTTATCCGCCCCGATTAGTGAAGTTGTACTGTAATTGTTGCACTGTCATCAAGACTTGCGAAGAACTCCGTAGATAAGCATGCGAGAAATTAATTCGTGGCGATTAGTCCTGACAGCTTATTCAGAGCCTCGAAAAATAGTCTCGGCGGGGGGCTGTCCGATTGCATCTCTCCACCGTTGTCTATTAATTCGAAAAAGAACCGCTTTTCCGAGCGTAACCGTTCAGAAAAGGCGAACTAAAAACTCCTTTGCAATATTAAAAGTTACGGTAAATTAACCCTCAATGGCATAATTGTTCCCGCTGCGAATAAAAGCTTCTCGAAGTTACAAAATGCTCGACTGTGTTATATTAGCTTTTCCAGGAATTGAAAGCATATTTGTATTACCCGGAGAGGGTTTATTTAATCATTGCCCTTTTAAATAAGTAAGAACCCGGCAGTGCGCGTTTATTAGAGAAAACAGAATTAAGGAAAATAAATTATTATTACGTCTTGCCGGCCCTGCAAAATTTATGTAACCATCACACGAAAACATATATCTCTTCCAGATTGAAAAATCAGAGCCGAATAAAAATCCTCTATCCGCATCAGTAGCTACGGTAACATGTCGTAAACACACGGCGGATAACCTTCATGCAGTTGACGAATCATTATCCTTCGGCGAAAACTTGGCTTTTACCACGGTTTGCTTTCTTTTCAGCCTCAACCTTAAAGTGTATAAAAGATGTTGGCATGGTATCGTGTTCGAAACCAGATCGCCTTACAAGGATATCTATTTGTGTGTACCAAATTTAATATCTTGGAATCCGAGCTTGATCCGAAAACAAGCAATAAGTAAATAAAATCATTTCGAGGATCCACCTGGCGTCATGTCAAGTTGTCTGTTAGTGTTCCAAACAGTTGTCTGTATATTTAAATAGCTGCTTCATCGATTGCTTTCCTCGGTAAATAATTTCCTGCAAGATAACCTTGTTTCTTTTTGTTCCTTTAATCAATTTGGAGCAGGAATTTGAAATGAAACAGATAATTGTAAATATGTGCGTGTTTTTACGACAAGAAATCGGAATTAGCTCAAGGAAATAATAATTACAAACAATTGATAGTTAAATTATAATTCTGCAATTGATTTGATGTTAATTAAAAAATCTGTTTGTAAATATACAGGGATTTTAATTAAAAGCCCCACGTTTGGCGCCAAATTGGTAACCAATACCAACAAAACTCACTTAATGCAGTCTTCATTTTGATACCATTTTTGGAAGAAAAACTGGTTATTTTAATTCGATACAAAGTGCGAATTACGCAGATGTATGGAAAAGCTTGGAAGAGGCCTACGTTCGATATTGACAAATTGGCTATGAAAGAATAAGAAGACGTTAAGAACAAGAAGAAAGGAAGAAGAAGAAGAAGAAGAATATAGCAACTTTGCACTTTTTTATTGTTTCCTAACGGTGGTCAATCATTTGGTCTTTAAAAACTTGTCAATGGCCATAAAAATTTTCTCCATTTTCAGGTACTTTTTTAGCCAAATTCCTCACGTTGGAGTGGTTGGTGTGTAGATAACGCCATACATTGATTTGATGTTAATTAAAAAATCTGTTTATAAATATACAGGGGTTTTAATTAAAATCCCACGTTTGGCGCCAAATTGGTAACCAATGCCAACAAAACTCACTTAATCCAACCTTGATTTTAATACCATTTTTGGAAGAAAAACTGGTTGTTTTAATTCGATACAAAGAGCGAATTACACAGACATATGGAAAAGCTTGGAAGAGACCTATGTTTGATATTGACAAACTGGCTATGAAAGAAGGAGAAAACGTTAAGAACGAGAAGAAAAAGAAAAAGAAGAAGACGAATATAGCAACATTGCACTTTTTATTGTTTACTAACGGCGGTGGTCAATTATTTAAAATTTAGGCCTTGAAAAACTTGTCAATGGCCGTAAAAATTTTCTACATTTCAGGTACTTTTTTTGGTAAATTCTTCACGTCGGAGTGGTTGGTGTGTAGCTAACCTCACACATTGATTTAATGTTAATTTAAAAATATTGTAAATATACAAGGGTTTCAATTAAAAGCCCAACGTTTAGCGACAAATTGGTAACCAATGCTAACAAAACTCACCTAATCCAGCCTTCATTTTAATACCATTTTTGAAGAAAAAACTGGTTGTTTTAATTCGATACAAAGAGCGAATTACGCAGACATATGGAAAAGCTTGGAAGAGGCCTACGTTTGATATTGACAAACTGGCTATGAAAGAAGAAGAAGACGTTAAGAAAAAGAAGAAAAAGAAGAAGTAGAAGAAGAATATACCAACTTTGCACTTTTTTATTGTTTCCTAACGGTGGTCAATCATTTAAAATTTAGGCCTTTAAAAACTTGTCAATAGCCATAAAAATTTCCTGCATTTCCAGGTACTTTTTTAGCCGAATTCCTCACGTCGCAGTGGTTGGTGCGTAGGTAACCCCATTTCAGCACCAATAAAATTTTTAATGCAGTTTGGAGCGAAGGTGTTAAAACGCGCAGGAAATCTCATATTTCGCCGAAAATGGTAAAACTAAAATCTGGCCGACGTTTATAAATGGAATTTCCTGCAAGGGTCCCCCGAGTTGCAAACGATTTATGACCTGGTCGCGCTGACCTGCAGACCTGTGACGTCATCACCACGGGGGATTGCGCATAACGACTTGTCCTAGACTGTCCAAATGGTGCCATCAGGTGCCCCGTCGCAGAACGTCAGATTTGGACTTTCGCACAATACGTCAGCGCGGCCGCAATTACTTCCAGAAAAATTCAGTTTTTATAACCGCTGTCATTTCCATTATCGCGATAATGCGGAGAGCGCGATAAAACATATTGGAGGGCTCGGACAGTCCGGTAGGAATGAGACAGTTACATTCGGCGATGGATCTAACAAGTGGCCAATATCGTTCTCAATTTTGCGGTTGCGTTCCTGTTTTGGACCCTTGTCAGTTGTCCGAAGGAAATGATGCCAAACAAATCGTCATTTTAATTTTAAATTATTATTCTTTTATTCACCCCTTTTCTGTGTCGGGTATCAGTTTCAATTTATGACGACGCAACAACCGTGGGCGAACAAGCGAACAAAATCGTCGCATATATTTCACACAGCGAGAGAAATCTTTTTCTATTATTTCTCTATTATTTTCCTTCGAGGGAAAGAAAACACCTGTAAAAAACGGAGACGCTTTTTTACCGATAGAGAAATACACACTTGACCCAATTTTTCATTCCTGCATAAGCCCTCCCTTGTCAGTTTATTTCGGCGCAATTTTCACGTTTTAAGGGTTTACATCAAAGTTTAAATTGATCGAAACGTTTACGTTACATTAATCTACTTATCTGTAAGATACTGGGGCTTATCTTTGAAATAATGCCCGTCCAGATTCTCCAGTCACGAATTCAGGGAATCTACACGATCTTATAGGATCACAAGGATGTGACAACCATTTCTGAAGTACTTACAAATTATTGCTTAAAGAGGACGATATTTTTCAAAGATAAACTGAAGGCACGGGTTTCGCGACGGCGGCGGCGGGGGAACTTCCCGGCTGCCAGGGACTCATAAAAGCTTATATACTTCAAGTAAAATTAAACTTTAATTTAATTTTTTTTAATGCACTAACTAAATTAGTAAATTACAGCTTTATATGTTTACATCACTTGATATCTTTTTTTATTTGTAAAATGTACACCTGAAAACCTGAAAAGCATTATCTTTGACGATTTTTACTCATTTATGCTAAATAATTCAGGATTTTTTAAGTTTACTTTGGTGACGTTCATTGAATAGCTAAATGGTCAATTAATAATGTCCAATGAATGTAATCCTACTTTTTTAAATTGAATTAATTAATTTAATGGAATAATCAGCAAATTAAATTGTAATCACCAAATATACCCTGAAACTTGTTGAAACGTATAATTTTACATTTGCAGAAGAATTAATGTTTAATTTGTGAGACAATAAATAAATTAATTGAACCGTTTCATTAACAATATTTAAAAAAAACACTTTTTGTTTCGCATAAACGGGTCAAAAGAGTTAATGTTAAGTTGTTTAAAATTTTATAATAACTTTTTATTAAATGCGTTCATAATTACAAATTTTAATTTCTCTTGTTGAGACTGTTCCTACCATTTAAATAATTTAAAATTTTCATTTGCCAGGTCTGTTGTCACAGATAAAATATTGCACCATATGACATTTAATTTGCAGACCGGTGGGAAACACTGTCCTTTTTCCAATTGTATTTCAGAAAACGTCAATTATAATTCGGAACTCATCAATTGTAGTTCAAAAAGCGTTGTATTGTATTTCAGGAGACGTCATTGTAATTCGGATTAGTTCATTGCATTTCATAAGAAATTCATTGTAATTCAAGAGACGTCATTGTAATTTAGATTAGTAAATTGTAATTCAGACAACGTCATATTGTAATTTAGTTGATTGTATTTCAAAAGAGGTGATTGTAATTGAGCTCAGTTAATTGTATTTCAAAAAACGTCAATTGTACTCAGAAAACGTTAATTGGAATTCAGAATGAATCAATTGTAATTCACAAAGCATAAATTGTATTTTAGGAGACGTCATTATATAATTCAGATTAGTCAATTGTATTTCATAAAACTTTAGTTCAGAATGTAATTCAGAAAGCATCACTTGTTTTTCAGGAAACGTCACTGTAAGTCAGATTAACCAACTGTAATTTAGAGAACGTCAATTTTAATTCAGATTAGAGAATTGTATTTCTGAAGAGGTCATTGTATTTCAGCTTTCTCAATTGTATTTCAAAAAACGTCAATTGTAATTCAGAAAATGTTAATTGTAATTCACAAAGCATCAATTGTATTTCAGGAAACGTCATTATATAATTCAAATTAGACAATTGTATTTTAAAAAACGTTAATTGTAATTCAGAAGGTATTATTTACATTTGAGGAGACGGGCTTGTAATTCAGATTAATCAATTATTGTATTTTATAAAACGTCAATTCAGAATGTAATTAAGAAATTGTCACTTGTATTTCAGGAGTCGTCATTGTAATACAGATTAGTTAATTGTATTTCACAAAACGTCAATTTATTGTAATTCAGATTAGTCGATTGTATTTCTGAACAGGTCATTGTAATTTATCTTAGTCAATTGTATTTCAAAAAATGTCAATTGTAATTCCGAAAGCGTCAATTTATTGTAGTTCAAAATGCAGGAATTGCAATTATAATTCAGAAAGAATAAATTGTATTTCAGAATTCGAAAAGCATCAATTGTATTTCCCAGAACGTCAATTGTAATTCAGAAGTCGTTATTGTAATTCTGAAATACAATTGACTATTTTGAATTGTAATATTTGACGTTTTCTGTTATCCTATTCACGTTTTTTTTTAAAAAGCACTGGACAGAAATTTGCTAAAAACTAATTTTGAGCTGAAATTTGTTACAAGTCCTCTTGGATTACATTTTTAATCTTAGTTCATAGGTCTTCCACATTTTAAAACGACTTCATTAATAAATCTAAATCGTCAAATTGGAATCATTACAAAAGAAAAACAATTGCTTTTCCAACAAAGGCGAATTCGGTTGGTGAAAATGCAATTAATCGATAGGAGTGTATCTGCTGTGTAACTGATGGAACCTTTTTCAGCACTTTCGTCCTAAGGTCAGCTCATTATGTAAGATTAATTAGGCCCTGCTTTGACTTTTATTTTTGCCATACATTGAATTATCGCGCTATATTTCATTCCGTCCTCGGTCTATTTTTTTTCAGTGCGTTCACCTTCGGAAATAATTGTGCCGCGCTGCAAGAGTTCGCCGTTATTATTTTTTTTTCATAACGAACCTAAAAATAACACTCACAAAAGAACCATAGAAGTATACTGACGTCAGTTTTATTGAAGGGATAATTTAAACTAAATCTAATTTAACACCCCTTTCAATTTACAAATTACAGGGTTTGGTAATAAATCCCGTATCATGACGATAATTAATTATTGAAGTCGGCAAATCAATGTCATAGTGCCCTCCTTTTCATTCCTTAATGCGCGCGTGATCCTATCTTTGTTCACGGTCGAGTTATTCATAAGCATTGGCGTACATATTTTCCCTCATTAATTTTTCAACTTTTTTATTCGGCGCCAAATTCATCGCTTGTATATTTAATTGCGGCCAATACCACAGTATTGTATCAATTACGGAAAACTTCATTAGGGTAACATTAATAATAGGACACGGCTGTGAATGGCGGCGTTGACAAGTACAAGACTAGGGGTGACGTTACTGACACCCAAGCCACCTGGGTCCATGATTTACCATCATCCCTGGACTCCAATAGGCGTAGATCCCCTTTCAAACTAGTCTATTCAGGAATAGAATAATTATCGAGCGCCCAAAACTGGAAGGGGGAATGATGTTCCAGCGGCGTAATCTATCTCAGAATTTTCAAAAAACTTTTTTCTTAAAGTGCTTTTCGGTAGTGTTTTGCTTGCATCGCTTCAAGCGAGTGAACCCTCACAAACGTAGTAGAAAATATGGAAACTGTGCGGTTTGAGTGAATCAACCAACAATAACTTATTTCAAATTGATTTTATTAAATTAACATTTTGCGCCTATAAATTTGTGGGGCTTTCGGGAGCTTAACTATGCGCGCAGGAATTTTAATTAGCGCAAATGTTGTTTAATAAATTTACGGAGCTTCGCTCGCCGGAGTCAAATTTCAAAAATAAAGGCAAACAAGTAAAATTCAATAAACAGAACTAGTAAGTTTTCTGGCCAATTTAATTATAACGTTCTATTTATAACTTCAAATTAAATTTCGTTTTATATTTCTTTAAATAAAGTTGTAGAATATAATAGCTTTAAGTTTTTGTAATTCTAGTTGCTAAATATTATTTATGTTTTCAATAGAAAGTTGTGATCATCATTCAGCATTTGAAAATCATCTCTGTTCTCTTCAAACGGTGACTAATCTAAAAATAATTTTTTTAAAATTTAATTAATAGCCGTTTAATGAAGGCGTACGATAAAACGGTGTCTTTCACGCGGATGTTACTCGATATTGCTGCTCCCTAACAGATTTGTGGTTCAAAACTGAACTAGTCTGTAATATTCAGGTAACATCACTTGCAAAATAAATAACTATTATGGTATCGAATTGTGCCGAAAGATTTCAAAAGCAGTATAATTATACCAATACCGAAGAACGCAAAAGGTGACAAGTACCAAGATTACAGAACAATAAGGGCCAATTGCAGAAGCTAAGT
This sequence comes from Dascillus cervinus, assembly GCA_949768715.1. Taxonomy (NCBI): domain Eukaryota; kingdom Metazoa; phylum Arthropoda; class Insecta; order Coleoptera; family Dascillidae; genus Dascillus; species Dascillus cervinus. Next base: position 33,214,443 of record OX458317.1, on the reverse strand, counting down.
TAACAGCGGCGTCAGCTAACAGAGCTGTAGTGTGATGGCAGCCAATCATAAATCCAGTTGACGCTCTGTTAGCTGACATCGATGTTAACTTCGTTTATATATATATATATATCTCAAGCAGCGAATATACTCAGTAAAATAATATATGGATGAATAGAGAGGAAGATAGAGGAGTACTTATTAGAAGACAAATTTATGTTCCGAAAGACAATACTAGCACTACGTCTATTAATTGAAAAAGAATAAGGAAAAGAAAGGAGATATATCTTGTGTTTCTGGACATGGAAAAGGACTTCTATAATGTGAGATGGTCCACGCTCTTCGAAGTGCTATCCAGAATTGGAGTCAGTGAGAAAGATGTGAGAATAATATATGCTTTTTATAAAGGACAATCTGTCATATTCTATAATGGGGATATACAAAAGAAAGCAAAGATTTTAAAGAAGTTAGACAAGGCTGTGGTTTATCGCCATCGCTATTTAATGTTTACATAGAGAATGCAACTAATAAATTCAGAAATAAGATAAACACAGCAATAAAAGTACAAGGAACAATAATAGATATGCTAAGATATGCCGATGACGTGGTGGTATTAGCAGGGATTGCAGAAGAATTAGAATATGCGGTTAACGAAGTGAGTAAAGATTTCAAAAAGTATAACATGAAAATAAATAAAGCCAAAACTAAAGTGAAAAAACTGGACAGCAAAATGTGACAGTATGTCTTGAAGGGCAGAAACTTCAAGAAGTGGAAGCGTTCGGCTACCTGGGAAGCATTATTACAAACGATGGAAGAAGTTGTAAAGAAATTGTAGGAGGAGTCGTAATGTAGCTTTAAAATTAGAAAATATAGCACAAAACGGTTCTGTCGAAGAAAAAAATATGGCTATTTTCAAAGAAACTTTCAATGAGAAAAACTTGATCTTCAATATTCTGTAACATTTAAGCGATTCGGGAATTAAAAAACACACTATAGCGAAGCTTAAGAATGACTTTTCTCTTGGTAGCAACTAAAACACAACTGCTCTTTAAGCAGATAATGTGGCGTCTCAAAGATTAACTTTATCCTTGAACTTAATTCAAGCGCAGAAATTAAATTTTTAATCCAATAATAGGAGAACGAACTTAATGGAAATAAATTTCAACAATTTAGTTTCACTTTGACAAGAATTTTTCTGCAACCTTCGAATCGAACAAAAAGAACATTAAACTCCCTTTAAATTTATTAGTTTCCAGGCCAGGAAATTTTTAAATTGAGAAAGCTCAAAATGAAATCCCAAAATGACAGATGATATTATACGTTGAGCAGAAAAAGTTAATTCTGCATTGTTTACAAGGAGGGCCTTCGGGCCGTCGCATTATAATAATCTGGTAAATTCGCCCGAGAAGTGTGACATGAAGGGCTTTGAAAATTTTAACTGAAATGTTCAGCGGATGCTTATTCACTATTAAATCTGTTCAGTGAGTCGTGTATTAGGATTTGTAGGTCCCACGGTGTGTTTGACAACTTTTTGGAAGTTTGTTTTTGTGCGCGCTGCATTAACGCCTTGTTCTGTTTACCAAAGGACAGATAAATTAACATCGCACCAGTTTGCAGACTCTCGTATATTATAGTTGTGAGAACTTGTATAACTCGGGTTTTGCTTAAATGAGTAAATTAACATTGATTTTCTATTGGTGTACGTGTGTACGTGTAGGACTCAATGTGATTTATAACTTGGTTATTATTATGCATTGCTACTTGGCTTGGAACATATGTTCTTCGAGGATACATTGCAGACTTGTGAATAATCACCCGGTCGTCATTCAAAATCAGTATGAAAAAAGTTGGGCACTTTTTGGGCTCATATTTCAGCGGGGTTGTCGTGTCAAGGAAAAATGACTTTGCTATTAATTTTTGTTTTAAAGGGAACAATACGGTTTCAGGTCCGACTGAACACAGGCAAAAAATGTATTCCGGTTTGAATGGAACATTTAACATACTTTGTTCGAGATATTACTTTCCGACTAAAATGGGATGTAATAAAAAGCGTTGAATTTTTATATTTTACAAAAATTGTATAGAAATATTAAATTGTACAAATTTTGTGCATTTAAGAACTTTTAGAACTTGTTTCTAATCGTTTAATGGGTGAAATTGTTATGGTGACCTACAAAAATGGCTCAATGGAGCTTTTAGTCGTCCTAGGGTTACAGGACACTTGTTTCTAAAATGAAATTTTCAATGATCAAATTTATTTTTATGACATAAATGGAAAGTGCACTGAAAAATGTTTCTAAAACATATTTCATGGAAAGGATGTGGAAAATTATAGCTCTTCAGCTGCTTCGTTCAACGATCAGTCCTTGATTTCTTAGTAAACATCTTTGCAGGTTTGTGAAATATTTCGGTGCAGTTTCCTTATGTCCTGGATTTTCTTCATATTGAAAAGAATTTTTTCTTGATTTTTTTATAAGTTGCGCTTTTTCATCGCAATCTGGCGCACTATTTTCATTTCAGCTTCTAGTATTCGGTTCTCAAGGTTTCAGGTGTCGTTTCAGCTTTTTTTAATTATTCAGTTAACCCAAGACTCACTAATTGAGATCATGTCTTGACTGATATGAGATTCTTCACAAATTATTGCCACTACCAACATTTCACGATTCTTCTGGCTGTAAAGTCGCGTGCTATTTTCTTAAACAAAAACCTGTCCGTAAATGACAGTGAATAAATTAATTTCGCATTTGAAGCATAAAATTGCAATGATTCTATTGAACAAACAAACCAAAAGAGAAATAAAATTAATAAATAAATATTTATAAAGTTGTACAACTAGGACAATATAAAACACCATTTACTTCAGAATGTGATCTACACAAAACATTGCTTATGAAAGAGATTTACATAAAATTCAATAATTCCTACAGTTATACAACAGATATAAAAAACATAAGTACTGTTTACCATAACCTAATGTAGATGCATTATCTGATAATTTCCATAACAGTTTTCCTTTCTTTTCATAAGTAATACATACATTGATTTTTTTCAGCAGTTTATTTATTCATCAACGTTTTTTTATTTGGTAATAACCCTAACTTACAATACCACGCTAGTATTTTACAAATCCGTATGGTGTTGTCGCAGAAACTTGTTTTTTATTTATTATTTAGTGACCAACCTTACAAAAAAAATGCAGAAATTCAAACGTTATACTTTTAATAACCGTATAATTGTATACAAAGGACAACTCGGGCTCCTTTCGGTTAAAACTTGAACTAAAAACAAAGTGGACCATCCTATATTTGATTTGCTTAGTTAAAATGTGAAAAGCATATTGGCTTTTTTAAAGTACTTCTATAATCCGGATAATTGGTTAATCGGGACTGGGAGAAAATTTATCTGTCCGGATTAGTGAAATTGCACTGTACCTCCCAAATATTGACCGGACATGACAACTTTGCGCAATAAAAATGCAGCGGTGAATAAAAAGTCCATCCAAGGGCCATAAATTTTTTATCACAATATTTAGAAGATGCAAATTATTAAAGCCATGGGCAACAATAATTCCTGCACAATTTGAGGAATGGAAAAATTTCGACCCATAAAATTTACTTTACGACCTTAAAAAAGCCTTTTTTTGAAATACACTTGACTAAGCTGAATTACAATGACCTCTTCAGAAATACAATTCCCTAATATGAATTACAATTGACGTTCTCTAAATTACAATTGGCTAATCTGACTTACAGTGACGTTTCCTTTCTGAATTACATTCTGATTTAACGTTTTATGAAATACAATTGACTAATCTGAATTATATAAGGACGTCTCCTAAAATAGAATTGATGCTTTGTGAATTACAATTGATTTAGTCTAAATTCCAATTAACGTTTTCTGAATTACAATTGACGTTTTTTGAAATACAATTAACTGAGCTGAATTAAAATCACCTCTTTTGAAATACAATCAACTAAATTACAATATGACGTTGTCTGAATTACAATTTACTAATCTGAATTACAATGACGTCTCCTAAATTTCAATGAATTTCTTATGAATTACAATTTACTAATTCGAATTACAATGACGTCTCCTGAAATACAATACAACGCTTTTTGAACTACAATTGACGAGTTCCGAATTATAATTGACGTTTTCTGAAATACAATTGGAAAAGGAACAGTGTTTCCCACCGGTCTGCAAATTAAATATCATATGATGCAATATTTTATGTGTGACAACAGACCTGGCAAATGAGAAATTTAAATTATTTAGATGGGAGGAACAGTCTCAACAAGACAAATTAAAATTTGTTATTATGAACGCATTTAATAAGAAGTTATTATAAAATTTTAAACAACTCTTTGATTTTTGACCCGCTTATAAGTGTATGCAAAGCGAGAATTCAGGCTACATTCGGTTAAAACCTGAACTAAAAACAAAGTGGACCACCTGTATTTGATTTGCTTAGTTAAAATCTAAAAAGCATATTTTATTTGCATCATTTTGGCTTTTTTAAAGTACTTCTATAATCCGGATAATTGTTTAATCCGGACTGGGAGAAAATTTATCTGTCCGGATTAGTGAAATTGCACTGTATCTCCCAAATATTGACCGGACATGACAACTTTGCGCAATAAAAATGCAGCGGTGAATAAAAAGTCCATCCAAGGGCCATACATTTTTTATCACAATATTTAGAAGATGCAAATTATTAAAGCCAGGGGCAACAATAATTCCTGCACAATTTGAGGAATGGAAAAATTTCGACCCATAAAATTTACTTTACGACCTTAAAAAAGTCGTATCTCCTAAATGTCAACCAACCACACACACAGTTTAATAGGTTTCCGTCCCTACATTTTTTCCCTTATGCATACAAGCGTTGATTTTTGGGTTGTCGCCGTCTCAAGAGGAATTCACTACAGCTATATATTACATAAATAACGATATACAATGGAGGGCGTGTGATATTGATATAAATGAACAAGGTGGAAGTGAAATTTATGACAGCCTGCGCCAAAGTTACCTCGTGACGTCGCACGACTTCCTCCTTGACGTGTACTAGCTGCACATTATCGTCGTCACACCCTATCTCCAGCAGATTGATTCGCCCAAATTGATTAGTGCGTGGCAGAAAAACGATTTCCTTTTATAATTGGATTAACCCGATCGCTCTGAAATAATGTAACGGACCTCCCTTACTCTGCAGCGGGCCATGATTAGTGCAAATTAGACCGGGATTAGCGCATGATTAGTCAAATTAATTGCATATAATGGCCGGTTATTATATCGACGATGTATTATCCTCCGCGGACAATGTGCCGGTCGCCGATCGGGCCCCGATAGGGTTTCCAGCGACATAAATTTTCATTTTTAATTGTTTAATAATTTACGGGCCGCAACTCCATTCCGCTAAGTGAATTACGGAACGAAAACAATTTGTTGGTACAAGAAAAAATTGTATCGGCGGAAGCGTGCAAAACGTCAAGAGAAAGAATAGCTTGGGGGTAAACTTAAATTTTCAGTTTATCCCTTAGTAAGGCACGAAAGCAAACAATAAATTTCGATACTGTTTTATAAAACCGCTTTTATATATTATGAAGCGTATCTTCATGAAATGCGGGTAAAGTTGCTTGTTTTCGTCCTTTTTTATTGCGCCGTTCCGAATGGATCCGGCGAGACGGTCGGCTGTGTATTTTTCTTTTGTATTAATCTGTCTGGATATGGATAAAACAAGCTATCGTTTACAAGTGGTTTCCTAACCGAAGAGATGAGGAACGAGAATAAACAGGGGCGAAGGAAGTGGTGTAAAATGTGAGAAGCAAATATTTGACCTCTGTTTATAGTTATTGCGTGAGACGCGTTGTTTGGATATTGTTATTTCAGTTCCGTTCGCATTTGTTTAAATTTTTTTCCCCAAACGACTGGGGCTTTTCGCAGGACGTGCTCGAAATCCTTGTGGAATAAGTGACCAATTCGCAACCGCATAATTTAACCCATGTTTTTTAGATTGAATTAAAATGCCTGGTGCTTTTAACCTAATGCGCTTGAATATATAGATAAATTATATTTTTGTATTTACATTTTTATAGAAAAAAAAGTTTTTTCTCAATATTGAGAAAGAAATGATTACAAGGAGCTTAGATTTTATACCATTACTTTAAGAGTTAAAAAACCTATCAAAATCATGACGAATATAATAAGGGTTGGAATTACGAAACATCAACCACGACGTCACAACTTTGACGAGGAACATCCTGTACACAAAAGTGTCAAGTCAACAGAAGTGAAATTGAATTTCAAAAATAACTTGCTTTTGGATTTGTTTTAAAACTACATGGTTTAAGATGATTTTTGTTTCAACGGTTTATTCTATTTAGTTCAAAGATAACAGGGGAAGGAGACGCAAGGTATAAAAATATGGGTAAAAAAGGCATAAATTTATTAAAAAAATTATTGCGTATTGCAAAAAATGTTAATAAACAGATAAAAAAAAAATTCATAACATTGCCATTACCTGGGTTCGAAAAACGGGGATATATCTCCTTTTTGGCACAAAACCTACATTTTTTCAGAAAGCTGTTCAAAGCACTTATGTCCGGTTTTGCTCATCGGACTTGACCGTATTCCACCAAAAATCAAAACGCAGAAAATAGGGATATATTGGGTTTTGCACACAAACTCCTCATAATGGACTTGCTCCGCTTTCAAAATCAACGACTCACATGCAACAACACAAATATATGATGATATTAATGATTCATTTCAAAGTTATTCTTTATTTATCAAACATCCCCAATAGCAAAATAACTGGCAATTTAAAATAAATAATGCGGTTTATAAGTCAACAGTGGATAAACATGGTGCATAAGTCACTAGTGAGACATAGTAGCATATTACAAGATTATTTGAAATGTTGGATAAAGTTTTGTGTTACTTACATAAATCCCTTCAGTCCCTGGCGGCCTTGTAGACTAAAACAATTCTCCCGTAACTTAGTTCGCAATATAACATACTTGTACCATATCTCTCTATTAGTCTACAATCTCTCGATTGGTTTGTTGGAGCATTTTCACCATTCTTCTTCATTCCTCTCTCTCATGGGACAATTTTCAAATCTTTGTATGTTTGGCAATTAAGATCTTGAATTATTTGAGCGGTATATTGTAACTTTGGTTTTCCCTTCTACTGTCCACCCCAATATTATTTTAAGAATTCCGCCCTGCTTCAGTATCTGCCCAACTACAGAATCCCGTTTTTTCTTGATATTCTTCCATAGAGTTCTTCGTTCCTGAATTCATTCCAATTCGTCTTCATTGGTGACCTAGTCCGTCCAACTAATTTTTAACATCCGTCGATAGCACCATAGTTCAGAAACTTCTAATTTTTTCTTCTCTCTTTGAGTGCTATACTCCAGACATAATTTTAGGAACTTCTTTCTAGTCTTGAGTGATAGTTTACTTGATGTTGGTAGACTTTTTTTCCTACTAAATGCTATTCTTGCCTTAAACCTTAAACCGACAGGTGGAAAATGCCATTACTATCAACACCAAGTAAAAAAATTTTTTGACAGCCTTTTATCCGTCTGGAAATAAAAAACTTTCTATAGTATATTTTTACTCTTTAAGAAAATCAATCAATTTGTTACGGTCATTTTGTTAGTCCATTAATTCTGTTACAGAGTGTTGCACCTGGTATTCATTTGAAAATGTACATCATTTACTTATTTTTGTTTATTTAATTGTGTATTATTAGGAAAAACTGAATGCACCATTTTAAAGACTTTTTGGAAGAAAAGCTTTAATAATTTAAGTATAGCAAATTCCATGAAACTGAGAAAATCCCCGAGCCCAGGGGGAATCCACCCAGAATTCATAAAATACGGACCCAACAAATTTATATTTGAAAGACGCCTAGGAAGAAGATATTCCAAAATTCCCTGAAAATAGCGTTGAGAAATTATAATTCCAATATAATTATAAAAATCTGTAGGGCCGTTTTTGAAAAAAAATTAAAAACTAGACCTTTTGTAAATATTCCAAATGATTTAACAATTTCAAAATAAAAGTTTTGTTCTGAAGCTGTGCAATGACGTAATCTGCTGTTTGCTTTCTTCACTTGTGATGAAAACCTTTGCTCGCCTTATTTGAATCAATTAAGCGGTGATACAGCTTAAACAGGTATTACATTATGCGAGTTCTCGTATGAGAAGTCGTACGAGTTCTGTCCGTATCGATATGAAATTATTTACACTGCAAGATTTCTCGTGCGTCCTATTGGTTTCGAGAACTCTTATGAGATTTTTGCTATTAGAACTGCGTCTATTTTCTGTACGAATTTCGATGCGATTTTTGTATTGCACGTGCGTACTTGACTTATTTCACAGCTGCTCTTGTGTTGTTGGTGTTTATGTGAAACGAGAATTAATAATTGATAATTTTTTGACATTCCCTGGCTCCGCTGGACATTTGATTATACCAACCAGTATATATAACTAAATGTTTTAAATATTTTACCACTTTATCAACATTTTCTAAAGACTCTTTACTTACAATAATAAATTATATTTTAACATTTATATCAATAATGTTTCTTAATTTTTTCTAAGGGTTATTAGAGCGAACACGGTGTTGTTAAGATTTTTTAACCGAACCTGCATTCGAATGATAATTAATTAATACCAATAATTTTTTTAATGAAAAAAGATTCTTGTTCTAATGAGATTGTCTGTTCATAAATAATTTACCACTGACCAATTGAGCTTATTATCAGAAAGGCAAACATTATGAAACAGTTTTTATTTGAATAGTAAATAATAAAAAAGAGTTATTGGGAATTGGAAATTATTTAACAATGCTAAATGAAGTGCTATAAGTCGCTTCAAATAAGCCATCACACTAATTTCACTATCCTACAGATATTGAATAATGAACATTTGCCACCAAAAATTGCATGATTTCCTTAAATTCATCGAACATTGTCATAAAACAGGACCGTTTTAAAATATACCCGAGTTGAATTTATATTTTAATATTTTTGACAGTTCAGATTTCTCTCTTGCAGTGTAAATTAAAACCTATATGCTTTACGAGATTCCAGCCAAGAGTTACTTGTAAGAGCACTCGAATTGTAAACTCCTACGAGAACTCGCACAATGTAATAGCTGCTTTACAATAATAAATTATATTTTAAGATTTATATTAATAATGTTTCTTAATTTTTTCTAAGGGTTATTAGAGCGAACACGGTGTTGTTAAGATTTTTTAACCGAATCTGCATTCGAATGATAATTAATTAATACCAATAATTTTTTTAATGAGAAAAGATTCTTGTTCTAATGAGATTGTCTGTTCATAAATAATTTACCACTAACTAATTGAGCTTATTATCAGAAAGGCAAACATTATGAAACAGTTTTTATTTGAATAGTAAATAATAAAAAAGAGTTATTGGGAATTGGAAATTATTTAACAATGCTAAATGAAGTGCTTTAAGTCGCTTCAAATAAGCCATCACACTAATTTCACTATCCTACAGATATTGAATAATGAACATTTGCCACCAAAAATTGCATGATTTCCTTAAATTCATCGAACATTGTCATAAAACAGGACCGTTTTAAAATATACCCGAGTTGAATTTATATTTTAATATTTTTGACAGTTCAGATTTCTCTCTTGCAGTGTAAATTAAAACCTATATGCTTTACGAGATTACAGCCAAGAGTTACTTGTAAGAGCACTCGAATTATAAACTCGTACGAGAACTCGCACAATGTAATAGCTGCTTTACAATAATAAATTATATTTTAAGATTTATATTAATAATGTTTCTTAATTTTTTCTAAGGGTTATTAGAGCGAACACGGTGTTGTTAAGATTTTTTAACCGAATCTGCATTCGAATGATAATTAATTAATACCAATAATTTTTTTAATGAAAAAAGATTCTTGTTCTAATGAGATTGTCTGTTCATAAATAATTTACCACTAACCAATTGAGCTTATTATCAGAAAGTCCAACATTATTAAACAGTTTTTATTTGAATAGTAAATAATAAAAAAGAGTTATTGGCAATTGGAAATTATTTAACAATGCTAAAAGAAGTGCTTTAAGTCGCTTCAAATAAGCCACCACACTAATTTCACTATCCTACAGATATTGAATAATGAACATTTGCCACCAAAAATTGCATGATTTCCTTAAATTCATCGAACATTGTCATAAAACAGGACCGTTTTAAAATATACCCGAGTTGAATTTATATTTTAATATTTTTGACAGTTCAGATTTCTCTCTTGCAGTGTAAATTAAAACCTATATGCTTTACGAGATTACAGCCAAGAGTTACTTGTAAGAGCACTCGAATTATAAACTCGTACGAGAACTCGCACAATGTAATAGCTGCTTTACAATAATAAATTATATTTTAAGATTTATATTAATAATGTTTCTTAATTTTTTCTAAGGGTTATTAGAGCGAACACGGTGTTGTTAAGATTTTTTAACCGAATCTGCATTCGAATGATAATTAATTAATACCAATAATTTTTTTAATGAAAAAAGATTCTTGTTCTAATGAGATTGTCTGTTCATAAATAATTTACCACTAACCAATTGAGCTTATTATCAGAAAGTCCAACATTATTAAACAGTTTTTATTTGAATAGTAAATAATAAAAAAGAGTTATTGGCAATTGGAAATTATTTAACAATGCTAAAAGAAGTGCTTTAAGTCGCTTCAAATAAGCCACCACACTAATTTCACTATCCTACAGATATTGAATAATGAACATTTGCCACCAAAAATTGTATGATTTCTTTAAATGCATCGAACATGTCAAAAAACAGGACCGATTTAAAATATACCTGAGTTGAATTTATATTTTAATATTTTTGACTGTTCAGATTTCTCTCTTGCAGTGTAAATTAAAACCTATATGCTTTACGAGATTCCAGCCAAGAGTTATTTGTAAAAGCACTCCAATTGTAAACTCGTACGAGAACTCGCACAATGTAATAGCTGCTTTAGTCAAGTAAGATGGCGAGCCTGATCAGATAAAGATGCATCCAATCATACTTCTGTGTCTACAATATATTTTCATTTTAAAAATTATTGTTATAATTTTGATTGATTTTTTAATTGATTCAATTTTCTGCCAACGTTGCAGTTCCGAATTGTCTGAAAAATCTGAAACAAGTTTGAACGCGTCAAATCGAGCAAAGAAGAGTGCAAAACGCGGTATTAAAACGCTGATAATACCTGAAAGCAAAATAATTAAATTTGTGAACGATGAGCCCGGCAAAATTGACACATCGACACGCACACTCAGAGATCATAAATCGTCGTTTTTTTAGATTTTCTCGCCGCTCTCGTGACACCTACACGGGGAAAGGGCACAAACGAGGTGACGCGCCCACCGACACTTCATTTACTTAATTACTGGGACGAGTGAACAAATTCAAATTAATGACCGGAACAGAGTTTTAATTAAAAAAAGATTTCATTATCTGCTCTCTCCGCGACTTTATTATCGGTTATTCGTCGGTGATCTAATAATTGGTAACGCTTTTTGTCCACCTTTCGCGCATTCCATTACACCCCCGTCCTTAAAATAATGAGAAGCGTTTCGGGATTTGAGGGAATTGGGTCGTGCAACGTCACTGGTATGAGGATAAAGACTAATTTACGCAGTTTGTGTGTCGATTCGTGTATTGATTTGTGCAGTGACGTTACGGTGCGATCTCTCAATAGAAGCTCACAGTTGTAGCTTGAATGAGATTGGCGTGTTGGTTCGTCAAAGAGACAAGTGGAATAATATTATCTTGCGAGATGTGCTGTTAAACTTTCGGCTTCTTCTGTGTTGCCGGTGCGTTCGTTTATGCGAATGTAGTTCAGTTTCCTCCGCAATAACATAACTCAATATGCACTCGTGTCATGTCTACACTCGTTTAAGTTCCAACGAATTTTTGAATTGCATTTAATGACTCACAAAGTTTTGTTAATGGCATTTTAATTGAGGCCCATTGAATTAAACCGAAATTGTAGAAAGTCAAAAAATAGTTAGTTTTTGTAAGAGCTTATCAAAATAATGAACACCTGCGAGCCGATTTCCTAGATTTCTAGTAGTACAAACCCTGTTACCCTAAAGGTGAATGTTAACATCAGGTGTTAACAATGTTAACACGTGTGCGTTTACGGGTGCACGTGGGGGTCTGGTTTAGATGTTGTTAACCAATTAAAGTAATTGTAACAGATTATCGGAGAACAATCAGAAAACTTAATTGTCAATGTAAAATTTTGTAGTGTTGTTATTAAAGGAGATCACTCGAAAATTGCTTGATGGAGAGCGGAATATCAGCGCACGACCATTATTCTTGATCCGGCGTCAAGAAAATCTGTAAGAATATAAATAATGAATTCAACAATTTCACACTAAACCAATATAACGTTTAAACACTCTATAATAGGACTTACGTCAGTACAGAGCAAATTAAACAGAATTACTGATACGCATTAAGACATACACAGTGCTTAAGGTGGATAAAAAAATTGTAAATGCAAACAATTCGAAAAAGTACCACTTGTCGCAAATGATATACAGTGCTTTCGTAAAGTAAGGAATAAATTCGATAAAACATTTTAGAAGAATTTTCACAAAAAATCCTCAAACCGGTCAACTTTAGTTTTTAAAACTGCATCTTTTTTAATATTTATAATTTTACGATCGTCTTTTGTTTTCGCACTATGACGTCATCATCAATTTTTTTAAATGGCACCCCATATTTTTGATGGCGGATTTGGATGCAGCACATTTTTCTGAGTACGAATATGCCAAATTCGTATGACCTTGAAAAGGAAAGTTTTCGAAATAATCAGTTCTAAAATTTCGAAAATGTATGGTAAAATTATTAGAGGAGACCAATAATAATATCATCAAGGAAGCGCTGGAAACAAAAGACGGTTTTGACATCAACAAAATTTATTGGGAAAACGCTCGAATCCGATAAATTTTATTCTTAGTAGCGTATTTCTTGAAATAGGATTGGTACACACTGAATGATTACAAAAAAAAAAAATAAAGAAAACGGTTTTGCTATCTCAAAATACTAAATTTAAGTAATGATTAAATTCAAAGAACAACTAAATTAAAATATTGCGCACTGTTGATTTCTTGACAGCAGCCAATGCGATGAATGAATTCTTTTTGAACATTGCCAATAACTTCAGGAGGGATTTGTCGTATCTCATGACGAATTGTTGCTTTAAATCTTCTAAATTCTCTAACCTACTCACGTACACTTTAGTTTTTAAGCATCCCCGCAAAAAGTAATCAAAGGTTGTCAAATCTGGTGATCCCTCTTTTGTTTCCAACGCTTCCTTGATGACATTGTGATAGTTCTACTCTAATAAATTTACCATACATTTTCGAAACTTTAGGACTGATTATTTTGAAAACCTTCCTCTTGAAGGTCATACGAATTTGACATATTCCTACTCAGAAAAATGTGCTGCATCCAAATTCGCGATCAAAAGTATGGAATGCTATTTAAAAAAATTGATGATGACGTCATAGTGCGAAAACAAAAGACGATCGTAAAATTATAAATATTAAAAACTAAAGTTGCCCGGTCCGAGGATTTTTTGTGAAAATTCTTCTAAAATGCTTTATCGAATTTATTCCATACTTTACGAAAGCACTGTATAATAATTTTTTGGAAATGTAAAATTATATAGAATATTTACAAGAAGTATAACTTAATTGGTTTTATCGTAGTGACACCGTTGTAGGAAAAATGTTGTACAGTAAAACTCCTCCAACCGACCACTCGCCCTAAACGACCACTCCTGTATCGGACCATAATTTCTAGGAACGAAAGATTTATACAGTATCAGTAATGTTACTCCTTTAAAGCTACCGTGGCCGGCAATTTACGGTTAAAGCGACCACTTCTCACTTTATGATAATCCTTTTAATTTTTGTCTTTGTTGCTTTATGAGTTGTCTCACTATGAGATCGGGTTTGTAAAACTTAAAATGTCAATTATACACTGTAGAATTTATGAAGAACCTTTCTCCGTCAAGTGCCCTATCTTTCAGTAATAAATTTGTTACGGTTATAAATCAGTTCTTCAACTTCGGTTCCAACTTTTTTATGCGATATTTGTGGGCTCGTGTGGATATTTAAAATGGTACATACTATGAAGGCAAAAAATTCGTATCAGTTGTATGCCAGTCGTTGAGAAATCGTTGTTACTGTGCTTCTGGAATAGCTTAGAAAATTATGGCTAAACGGGGTTACCATCATGAGATTTTAAATTTGGAAGCTCGCATAAATGTTATTAAAGACAGCGAAAGAGTTTGATCGCAAGTAAAGCTAGCTTCTAAATACAAATGTGGCAAAACCCAAATTCAGAAGATTTTTAAAAACGCGAAAAAAAAATTGTCTCTAATTAAAAATTTTAAAAATTGTAAGCAAAGTGTTTTAGAACAATATTTTGGTAGTAAGCCTTAAGCATGTATATCTTTATTTCTTGGTCTTGGCTATTTTTGATATCGTGAATTTTTTTAATTTGCATTCATTTTTAAACATTCTATTATTTAATATTATTAATTTGTCTTGTGTGCGTCTAAATTGACGCTTTGTATTTTTATGAAAATGTAGGAGCCTTCGCGTTCTTCATTATTGATAATAATAGTATATTATTATACAAGTTTTATAAGACGATCTATTGTCGCACGAATAACTCAAATGTCATGAGTGCGACAATACGTCTTATAAAACGAGTATAATATACTATTTTTTCTACTTTGGTGCTCTTAGTTTCATGAAAATTTGAAAATTGTGCTTTCTAAATATTCTAGAGATTTTTAGGATTAGGTATTGGTTGTGTTGGTATTTGTCATGTGTCATATGTCAACTAAAACTTCAAATTTAAAATCTCGAGTTTGATATTTTTGTGAATAAATCATGGAAGAATTAAGCTGTACACTTGGCTTGACCTTGACAGGAGCTCGGTAGAGATGCGCGACGCTGGCCAGCGTGCTATTACAGCAATACCAACGTAATTATTATAAAAAAAAAAACAAAAGCCGTTTCACAAAAAGTTCCTTTGTGACACTACTTTTAGTTTCACAAAACCTCATTTATGATAATAAAGTAGAAAAAACGTTTTATTTATTTTATATTAATTTAAGAAAAAGTTCTCTAAAGCGACCATTGCTCCAAGAGCCCATTTTTTAAGGGAACCACGAGTGGTCGTTTTACAGGAGTTTTACTGTATTCCAAACGAGCAAAATTGCACAATAATAACTCACTTGTGGCACTTGTATAAATATCGAATTATTTTGAAAATATCAGTTTGATAAATATTTCATCTTCCTAATTGCTTGTCGAATTTGAATAGAATTGCAACTGGATAACCTAATCAATCCTGAATTTAATCAAAGCGAGTTTATTATCATTACCAAGCAATGCGTCACTAAAATCCCAAACTGCATACAGAGCGTTCATGTAAGCGCCTGACTTCATCAATCAGATTCAACCCGCTATTTTAGCATCCTACGTCAACGATCCCGCGCCTCAATATGATCCAACAGATCGGCTTAAAGGGACACAATCAGCTCACAGCTGCCGCAAACAATTTTCTCAACTCGCATATGTTCGTCCGCATTTCGCTCTAATTAAAAGCCGAATTAGGCGATTTTTTTCATGCGGCAAACAAACGTCAGGAAATTAAGGACACAAATCTTTGCCAACTCCGGGGTTAAGCTGTAGCAGACGCAGTTTTATATCTTCTCCCATTAGACGCGGTAGGGCTGCTGAATATTTAATTTTTACTTTCGTGCTCGGCTGTCCATCGGTTTTATTGGCTCCAGTGCTGATTCACACCCAACGTAAGAAACTTTAATGTTTTCCCGAACCCCCGGATCATTATTTTATTATTGGCCGCGCGCGCGCCGTTTTCTGAAGTAATAAATTTCCACCTGGCATCAGCTCACACTTGTTATCTCAAATCACGGCTCCGGAAACTGCATCACAACAGTTTCGGCGTGAAACATAACGTCTTCAGTTCGTACTGCATTGTCACGGAGGGCGAACTAAAATGGCGCGGGGGTGCAAGAGGGAGAGATAACCGATGAATTATTCCCGACACATTACTGCAGCAGGCAGGCGATCAGTTCATAAGGTCGTTACACTTTCCCGGACCGAATATTTCGAGTAACGACGGAAAATCGAGGACGTTACTTTTAGCAAGTGTTTAAGGAAGTTGGCGAAGAGGGTTGAGATTTTTCTGAAAGTGAATTTGAAGGCGGAAGTGTGAATACCCGATGATCGGTTAAGACGCGGGGCTACTGTGCGGAATTGTCCCCCTTAGCTACATATATCCTAATTCGAGGGTAAATTGACTGCACTAGGGTAGCTTTCTGCTCTACTGGGGACACGCCGAGTGTTACCCTTATCCTTTAATACTCAGCTTCCCATGTTCTTATATCTATTATACATAAGTGGTCTAAATGGCGCAGACTTTCACTCCTGCCGCGAGGACATTAACTATCATTTTGCAACTCCCCGAAACTACAGCATAATATACAATTCGTTGCGGTTCGCCCTTCGTTAAATAAATCTCCCGCCGCGTGCCTTTCGGCGGAGGCGCCGAACTTGTCGCATTAATTTTTTTCGGCGCGTCTCAGAAGGTGTTTATTTTTTACAGTAACGTGTTTCGGTAAGCTTGCACATTATTAGCTCTTCCCCTTTGACAACATCCCTTCATGTTGGAGATCAAACGAGGAGCGGAGGTTCTTAGTATTCTAACCATGACTGGTTCTGTCTGTGTTTGCAGATTCCAATAACTTCGAGCAGTTTCTATCAAACATTTCTTAAATCTTGCGACGTTACGCGCATTACGTGCACAATTCGGTTGCTATCGACGATTATTGAATTTTTTTTGAGGTCCGAAATTAAAATCAAAATCAAAAAAGTCAGAAATGCCAGTCTTCAATTAGATGCTCGAACTTGTCTCAGCACATGTTTAAAAATTCGTACCTCAAGAACGGGTCATAATAAGAAGAAGTAATGACAATAAGAATTGTAGTATTATCCCATTTATACAATTTTTATTCTGGATATTTTTCGCAAGCTGACAAATAATGGCCTTTTTAAGGAATCAAAGTTTTGTAAGGCTTTGAGGTGTCTTAGAAGTTCAAACTTATCTCAGTGTTTGTTCAAAAATTTCTATTTCAAGAACGAGTCAAAATGAAACAAAATTATGTTAATAAAAATTATAGTTCTTTACTATGTTTATGATTTTTACTCTACACATTTTTTTGTAACTCGACAAATAAGGGCCTCTTTAAGTACTCCAAGTTTGTAACGTTCTGAGATGCCTTAGGATGTTCGAACTTGTCTCGATGTATGTTTAAAAATGCCAGCCTTGAGAACGAGTTGAAATCAGGAAACATTATGAGAATGAAAATTATAGCCCTTCCTTATGTCTAATATTTTCATTCTAGATGTTTTCGTAGCTCGCCAAATGTTGGCCTTTTTAAGGATTCAAAATTTGTAAGGTTTTGAAATTTCTTAGATGTTGGAACTTGTTTCTGTGCACGTTTAAAACTCTTTATCTTAAGAATGAGTTGAAATACTTAAAAATGATGAGAAGAGAAATTACAGTGCTTCTCCATATCTATATTTTTTCTTCTAGATATTTTTTTGTAATTCAACAACTAATGGACTTTGGAAGAATTCAAAATTTGAAAGTTTTTGGAGATGTCAGATGTCTCAACCTGTCTCCTGGTATGTTTAGAAATTCCTATCTTAATAACGGGTTGAAATCAGAAAAAAATATAAGAATGAAAATTGCAGCTCTTCCTTATGTCTACAATTTCTATTATAGATATTTTTCTGTAGATCGCCAAATACTGGCCTTTCTCAAGATTCAAAAGGTTTTGAGATTTCTTAGACGCTGGAACTTGTCTCAGTGCATGTTTAAAAATTCCTACATTAAGAATGAGTTGAAATAACTAAAAATGATGAGAAGAGAAATTGCAGTGCTTCTCTACATCCATTTTTTTTTCTAGATATTTTTTTGTAATTCAACAACTAATGGACTTTGGAAGAATTCAAAATTTGAAAGTTTTTGGAGATGTCAGATGTCTCAACCTGTCTCCTGGTATGTTTAGAAATTCCTATCTTAATAACGGGTTGAAATCAGAAAAAAATATAAGAATAAAAATTGCAGCTCTTCCTTATGTCTACAATTTCTATTATAGATATTTTTCTGTAGATCGCCAAATACTGGCCTTTCTCAGGATTCAAAAGGTTTTGAGATTTCTTAGACGCTGGAATTTGTCTCAGTGCATGTTTAAAAATTCCTACATTAAGAATGACTTGAAATAACTAAAAATGATGAGAAGAGAAATTGTAGTGCTTCTCCATATCTATAAGTTTTATTCTAGATATTTTTTCGTAATTTAACAAATTGAACTTTGCAAGAATTCAAAATTTAAAAGTTTTCGGGGATGCGTTAGGTGTTTGAACCGATCTCCGGATATGTTTAAAAATTCTTATTTTAAAAACGGGATCAAATTGGGAAAAATGATGAGAATAAAAATTACAGTTCTTCCCCGTGTCTACTAGTTTTATTCTAGATATATTTTTGTAACTCGACAAATAATAGCCGTTTTAAGAATTGAAAAGTTGTAAAATTTCGAGATGCCAGATGATCGAACTTTTCTCAGTGCATGTTTAAAAAATCCAATCTTAAGAATGGATTCAAGGAAAAATAAGAAAATAGAAATTGCAGTGCTTCACCATGTCTATGATTTTTATTCTAGATATTTTTCATAACTCAACAAATAATGGCCTTTGTACGGGTTCAAAGTTTGCGAGTTTTCCGAGATGCGTTATAAGTTGGCATGTTTAAAAATTTCTATCTTAAGGACGGGTTGAAATTGGGAAAAATGATAGTAATCAAAATTGTAGTGCTTCTTCATATTTATGATTTTTATTATGTACATTTTTTCGTAACTCGGCAAATAATGCTCCAAATATTTACAAAACATTATAAAAAATATTTGTGCGTTTAAATTATTAAAATAATGATAAACCAAGAGAAGGAAATTCCGCGACGGAAATACAAATGCGCACTTTGGATTCCCCGACATTTATTTTCGATTTAATTCCGTCCATCGATTTAGTTTAGGAGCGATCGAGCGAATTTTTGTAAGTAGTAAATTTAAGCTCGTTCGCAGACGTATAATTTATTTTCGAGTTAACATTCATCGACAGTGACCATTTATTGCGTCGGTGGTTTTAGCAAGGAGAGCACATTTGCCAACACCTAGTTCTGCGAATTTAAATTTCCCCGAGGACGACCTCGAGGTTTTTCGGACAGATGAAAAGTGTTTAAAGCCCGGCCTCGCACACACACGCTCACTTCCGCGCGCTTTACCGATCTGGAGTAATTTTTAACGTTTCTTTCCCCTCCCCGGAAATAATGCATGGAATTCGCGACGAACCCTTCAGCAAACATTCTCTCATACCAATTTACATATCTAACTAGTAATAACAATGTTACAAAATCACAAGCTGAGTGAATCCCTATTACACATCCATTACGCATTCCTAGCAGACGCTAATGAATGCTAATGACGGCGCTTGAAGACGCCGCGACGACATTATCACATGTTGCCGAACAGATTCGAGCACCGGGCCGTGACGCTCAACCACCGGAACGGTTTTCTCAACCCTAGTTTAACGACCCCTTATTTTCGAACACGTACCCCGTATTATGATAGGCGTGCGCTCGCGAATAATTAACTTCAGGTGGGAAATTTTTGCTCATTTTCGCGAGCGGAAAATCGTAATTATGTAACTTGTGTGTGTGTGGCTGTGTGTGTTTAGGGAGGGTATCAGAATTGTTCTATTCATTTCGGGCTCTAACTTTCAAAGTAAACGTAATACCGATAAAGCCCTGAGAAAAGGGAACGAGCAACCAACTGTTGGATGAGCAAATACTGAAACACACAAGCAAAACAAATACTTGAGAGGAAGGTATAAGACTTAAAGTAAACCGGCTCAATAAGAAACACAAACTTATGGAGGAAAGTTAGTGCTCTCCCTACAACTTTTATTTTATGTGTTTACAACGTAATTAAATTTATTTTATGGCTTTTGGTCGGCCTGATTATTTTTTTACGAAAATGCGATTTTATTGTGTGGCGAATTTCGCGCGTCGCTGTTGGCGATCGTGAATTTTATTGGGGCGTATTAAAGTCTAGTTTTCGAATTGGCTGCTGTGCAATATTCGACGTCGTATCGAATCGATTTCGGGTCAGTGTAGGTTGGCGAATATACTTATATTGTTGTGTACACGTCGATTTCAAAGATTTGTTTTATTTAAGAAAGAAGGAAATTTAGAAAATTTTGAAGATTAATTTTTATTTACAAATTCCTTTCCTTTTTTCATAACAATATTTTTTTTTTTTCACTTATTACAAATCACAACATTTTAAAAAACACATTCTTTAAAACAACGTCAATTACACAATTACACAATTTTAAAAAACACATTTTTTAAAATTGTGTTGACTTTTCTAAAAAATATGTTTTTTAAAATGTAATTGTGTAATTGACGTTGTTTTAAATAATGTGTTTTTTAAAATGTTGTGATTTGTAATAAGTGAAAAAAAAAAATTAAAATATTGTTATGAAAAAAGGAAAGAAATTTATAAGTAAACAATTTTACATAACAAGGGAAACCTGATTTAAATAAATTAATTTTTACGTTTCAAAATTCCTTTCTTGAGAAAAAAAAATCAAGAAAAATTATGACTGTAAATTTAAGTTGTGAATTTTATTACGAATATAGAAATATTAAAAAACTGTAATTTTATTATATTCACGATGACTTATTAAGGATGCTACATCATTTTAAATTATAAAAGAAATAATAACATAAAAACATAAACTTAATTAATAAATAATAATTTATTTTTTAAACTAACATAACTTAAAATTTAATTTAAATTAACGTTTAACTTAAAACTATATAGAACATATAAGAATATTTTAAAATAAATTATAATTTTGATTTTATTTTATAACATTGTGGTAAAAGATTTGGAAGGCTTCAAAATGAGCGCTATTCATTAATTTATAATAAACCTCATCCAAGTTTAACTTATTTTGGAGTTCATTATATTTAACACAGTTGTTGATTCTATGATGGATGTTATCAGATACACTACAAATTTCACAAAGAGGATTTGGTTTTATTTTAAATCGAAAGAGGTATGCATTTAGTTTCCCATGACCCGTTATGAATTGTGTTATGTAAAAATCTGGTTGAAATGTAGTACAGTCGAACTCCTCTATAGTGGCCTCCTCTATAATGATTTTTTCTCTATAGTGATGTTTTTGTCAGGAACGTGCATTTTTGAACGTTTTCCATATAAAATACCTCTATATTATGATGTTAAGCCTAAGTGATTATTCTTTACGAAAGGTTTACCAAAATTCTCGAGGAACGGAATTTTCGGTAATAGAAAACCTGAAAAATCCTTAAAAGAATTTCTTACAAAATCCTTACTTATGCAATCAACTTTGGACAGATTCTTTCATCAATAAGTACATGTTATGAAAATTTGTATTGTTTATTAATAACTTTGTGTATTTCTATATACTTAAACAAATATTTTTTCAAATATAATAAAATTTAATTTTTTGTTTTGAATATCAACTGGTTTTTAAAGTGACTGCCAAAATTGTAAAATTATACTTGAATTCTATATAGTGAAGTTTCTCTATATTGATGTTTTTCATGGCTTTTCGAACATCACTATAAAGCAGTTCGACAGTATTTTGTGTTCTGTGATTAACTGTAGGAAAGAATAATTTTGTGGTAGATGCATTGTTTGTGTTTATCCAAATTGTGTTCCATTCTTCATTAATTATTTTTTCCAAATTTTATTTTATTGCATATAGTGTACATTCATCAAATGAAATGATACGATGACAATTAATTATTAAAGATGATAAATTTAACAAATAAATTTCAATTTCATCATTTATTTTTTGAACATAAAATTTTAAAATGATTGAAGAATTTTTTATTATATGAAGGGATTGCTTGATGTTTTGAATTTGTTGGTTTGTTGAGTATATGTTTTTTAGTTGTTTAATCGTTCCAAAATAATTTAATATAGAGGATTGAGATAAAGTATGGAACCAAAAAACAAATCTTGAAAACGAACGATTCGATATTGATAAATTTTACAGAGGAGTGTAGTGACTCATAGCGCATCCGATGAATGTTTCTGGTTGTCACTATATTTCCAGTATAAGGCGAAATAGTCTCAACTTTTTTTATTTAATTGGAACACCTGTATATTCATTCGTGCAGATCATAATAGATCTTGTTTTTCGGAATTCGTCTATACAGGGTTTGGTACCTTTATCTGTAACAAGTAAGAAGATAAAGCATTTCACATTTACTGAACCATTAGTTTTATTAATTGCAAATTAAAGACAAAATTAGAACTATCAAACTTATACAAAATCAGTTGAAATGTATAAACTGCTCGCCGTTTACCTCCTGACAATATGCAAGCCTGTCAACAAATTCCTGAGTTACATTTTCCAAGACTTTTCTACTGATCAATTCGTGTTCATTGATTAAATTTTTATCTCAACTCCTGCAAATTAGTTGGTCGTCTAACATAAGCACGTAATTTGAGGTAACTACAACGGAAAAAATGTAAAGAACTAAGATCTGGAGAACGAGCAGGTCACTCATCATTCAAAAACACTATCATAGTGGGGAGGCGCTCCATCCTGTTGAAACCAATAATTTTGAGCAAGTGGTCCTATTAAATTTCGTGCTTTAACTAAATTTTGCACTATGTTTGTATTTTGCTTTCGGTCGTTATTTGCATATGAAGAAGAAGCATGTCTGTGGACTATGTTAATCTGCCAAGAATAAATTTGTGCATTGCGGAAGTAAAACCGAAGCTGCAGCGTTTAAAATGTGTCTATTTCTGTACTACAGCATCGATTTTGCAATTAGTCTAATTACTTCTTTATTTCCTTCAGTCGTGAAGTGCATATTAAAAAATTCTTGCCAAGTTTTAATAAAATATTCGCATTTTGATGCAGACTGTGTTGTATTAGTATTATTAAATCCGCTAATTGTGCCCGGTTTTTCCCGTCTCCTCGACGATGGAGCTTCAATATTAAAAATAAATCTCGTCTTTTTCACTCCCGAGGCACAGATGCCATTTTAGATGTAAAAACAATATGCAAGACTGTAAACACACATCAGTTGAATCGCTTCAATACAACTCTTTCTTTATCTTTTTTGCCGTTATTTCTCTCGCTCCTTTATTCAGGAGTGTTTTCAACACTACTTTTCTTATTAACAATGTATGCGAGCGATATGCGTTTCTATTGTTAGCCATCTTTCGCAAAACGCTTTCATGAGATTTCTTTTCTTCTATGTGTATCTGTGTGTGTATAACCAGTGAAGTGTGAGAAAAATGAAAAGGGTGCGAAATAGGGTAATCATGGCAACTGCTTCACTTGAATGAAATGATTTAGAGATATGTTTCACACATATAAACACACACTTGTAGATGTGTGTTTTTTGTTGACTAAAATTAATAGTGTCGTCACCTTCGCTCGCTTCAAAAAAGATCGGTTCATTTTCGCTGCTTTCACAC
Source organism: Dascillus cervinus (assembly GCA_949768715.1). Taxonomy (NCBI): domain Eukaryota; kingdom Metazoa; phylum Arthropoda; class Insecta; order Coleoptera; family Dascillidae; genus Dascillus; species Dascillus cervinus. The sequence goes on along the minus strand of OX458317.1, from coordinate 33,190,737 downwards.
ACTTCTTTCAATTTTATTAACTCTTGGGACTCAATTACACTTTTTTCACAAACATTATTACATTTGCATATATCTAAAATTGTACAAACTCTTTACAAACAAAAAAATACGAAATTATTTGTCTTTTATTACGATTTTTAGTTACAGTTACAGCCAGATTGCGCAAAATGACATACTTTCAAGAATTATAATTTAAAAACAATTACGTAGTTTTAGCATAAAAGTGCATTTTCCACGGTTGTTGTACTGTGTCATTTTATCAACTATGTGTTCTAAATAAACAATTGCACTGTTAAAAAAGAAAGAAAAAAAGAAAAAAAGGAGAGAGAAAAAAGCCAAACCAAGGAAAACACTTTTTTTCTTTCTTGCTTAGAGCGTCATATAAACATGAACACATGCAGTTTTTTGCGAGGAACACGATGGTGAAATTAAAAATCGATTTGCTCTAAGATTGACAGAGATAGAAAACTATAAATCGAGAAAATGGCCGTAGCTCCGTTAATACTGGAGCAACTAAATTGATTCTTGTTCCATCGTTTCCTGGCAGGAAAAGTTATCCTAGTAAGGAAACAAAAAGAAAAGAAGGAAAAAAAAAGGAGAGAAAAAGCCAAACCAAAAAAAAAGTTTGTTTTCTTATTTGCTTATAAAAATGCAAACTAACCTAACCTAACCTAACCTAACCAAACTGGGTTTATCTTTTCATGTTTTTCTTTCGGGGATATTTTTATAATTTTTACACTGTTGAGGTTATGTTGTGTTAAGAGCACTCTACAAAAGTTATAGACCCTAATTATACTAATTTTTGAGTATAGAAAAAAATTAAAAATTATCAGGTTGTTTTATATATATACAGTAAATCCTCGATAAGACGAACTTGTAGGGACGAGAATATTGTATGTTCATAGTAACGAAGTTCGTCATATCCGATTTATTCAAACATATTTAAAAGCATTCCAGTTTTTGCATGAAAGTTATACAAGAATGTACAGGATGTCCCATCACTTGTGGCCACCCCCAAAATTGAGCTTTAATTGAAAGCTATGTATTTGAAATTTGGTGTAAGGCTAGAAATTTCCGGTTTTAAATGTTAATTGTCGGCGTTAGTTTTCGAGAAAAAAAACTAAAAACTGATTTTTTATAAAAATACTATCTCCCAATTTCGTCAAATTTCACTATTCAATATCAGTATTATTGAGACAAAGATGTCCAAAGTAAACAAAAAAAATCCAAAAGCTGTAATTAGCCTAAAATTCCCTTATATTTGAATGTTAACAGTAAATGTAATAATTTATGACTGTAAGGATCGTCAGGAGGCTCTCCCCAAAGTTAAGTACGATTTAAATTTATGTCATTGTAAAAATTTGTCACTGTCGAGTGGAATCCAGTCGAAGTAAACATCAGAAGCGTACCTAAATCGAACCTTTTTACATTCTTGTAGATTTCTAACATTTTTGTAAGTCGTCTAATAAGTTACGATTATCAGAACGAACGTGACCTGAGCACACTTTATGAAAATGTGCACTGCAATTCGCATAGTTTTACCTAGGAAAACCGACTCTTCAGAAAAGATGATTTTTGTGAAGGAAACGTGTTATTTTTGAACAGATTTGGGTTTTGTACAAAAAGATTCCTATTGTTTGGCACAAAATAGCATTCTCCCTGCGAAAACATCAATTTCACACCACCATCATTATATAAATTTAATATATAAATTCAATATTATAAATTAGATAGTTACCTTATATCAAAATAACAACTTCTTTAGATTTGGTTCGGGAGTGGGGCTATTACAAGATATGCCATTTTACCCACACTGACATCAAATCAAGAAAATTGCATTGCATGAAATAATATTAAAAAGATAATTTGTAGATAATTTGTCTTGATTGAATGAATGGGCGTATGTCATTTCGTACATCATTCCGCTACAAAGAGATTAAACGATTAGAGCGTTGATGAGTTGCGCTTTGGACTGATTAAAAAAAGGGAGAAATTTTTATCTCCCGACGTGATGTACAAGGAAGGCGCCGTTTACACCAGCAATTTAATTAAATTTTATCTTTGAACCCTAATGTGATTTATACTAATCCAAAATAACACAAATACAACTTTTAATACCGCAAGCCCCATCCCCCGGAAAATGCAAAGCTCATTATAAGGGACGTTTCATTTTCATTTCCCCTCCTTCCATACAATTTTCGCCGGATAAATGATGAGAACAGAATGGAGTACATAAAGGAAAACTCAATATAATTTTTTAAGTTTCAAAAAATTAATGTTGTATAACGAATACCTTCCCTACCCTCCCGGCCCACATTCCCTAAGTAAACCGACCGACTTTCATTAAAGCCGAAGGCATAATATAGTAATATAATAAAGGCTCGTATATCTTGCAGCGTTAACGAATATTTCAGTTATTGTATTTAAATATTATTTATGGTAGCCGTCGAGGGCAACCACGTTTAATTAGAGACCATGTTTCGCAACTCTGCTCTGTTGGTCCCGCTCGACCGCACTTATCTCACCGTGGACCCAACTTTGCCCCTTGTTGCGCTTCTGCTGATTTTCCTAGTCTTCCTAATTAATTAACACACCGCCTCATTTTTAATTTTGATTTAAAACAGCCTTCTCAATCGGGCGAACTCAGGTTATTTGGTATGCAGACGAGTGGCTAGCTGCCATAGCTTCCGCTTTGGCGAACACAAAGCTCATTTATTCTGGGAGTGTGTATCTTCTTGGGGCGAACTCCACCTATGAATATTGCGGTTCTAATGTACTGCGGAGCCTTATTCATTATTATGTCCACACAAATGAATTTCCTAGTGCTTAACTCGTTGCATTATTACAGGAAAATGACATTGTTTTATGAGCATCAGATTATGAGCAAGTCGTGAGGTTTCTGCATTCAGACACGATTTGCTTTATGTTCTGAAAATTGTTTAAACTATAGTTATTTTCGTTGAAAATTCCGAAAATGACATTTATCGTGGGAGAGGTGGATTTTGTAGAAACGAGTCGGGGAAAGCGCAGACGAGTAAACAACATTTACACGAGCTTCGATATCACACTTTCGAACGAGTTGTGAACACTTTTCAAACAGATTGATTTAAATTTATTTATTATTTCACAGGGTGATTTAAGTTTTACCGCCCCGGCCATAATACCTATTAAAGATTGAGGGGAAAGTATGCAATTTACATGTTACATCAGTTGAAGTTTACACTTTCGATTAGTGCTACAAGTTTTCCAAATCATTTTTATTTGATGCCAAAAAGTAAAACAAAGTGTTTCGGGTAAAATTTCCATGTTTAATTTTTTATTTCAAAATTTGTCAAATTATTCGTAGCATTGTTAATTGCAATTTGATTCGTTAAAAAATTATTACTTTTTGAGTTAAATCAAATTTAACATAAAGCACGAAAAATACTTTTATTTATGACTTTCCAACAATGGATAATACGGTCTACCACGTAACAATACCTGATGATCGACCCATAAAACTGAAGGGAACGGCGTTTTAGTTGTTGCCAGACCCGTATTCTGGAATTTGTGAGAAAAATGAAATAAGTTTTTAATAGGTAAATATTAAGTTTATTTTATAAAAGATGCTCAAAGTGATGCCGCATTACCCATAAATTAAAAGCATTTCAAGCTTCTCCTCAACTGAGTATTGAAATGGCATGATTATACCTGAACTAAACACAAATGTTCACTATTCCACAAAACAAAGTTTTAATTTTCACTTTTTACCAACGATGTTTAAGTGTTGGAAGATTTGTTGCTAATGTGAATGGTTTTTTATTCACAAAGTGACCTAGGGTTGTGACCAGGGTTTTTAAACATTGCGTAAATTAAGCAATTTATTTTATGGGAAGGTTCAATAACCGATAGGTATATTGACTTTGCAGACGGCAAAATTAAAACACAAAATTGTAGACAGATATACTAACGAAAATTAGAAGCTGGTAAGCGATGTTCTTATCAACTTTAAAATCTAATAATGCAAAAATTATTTTTTATTACGATTATAATTACCGTGTAGCTGTTAGTTACGATGTTGTGAACTTTTAAAGAAATAGCGAAGACCCTTATTCCGGTCCTGTAAAATGTAACATTGCACTTTTTAACTTAACTTTATGACTGCCATAAATAATCAGCCAAGTACCCAAAACCAATATCATTGTTAGGTGAATTGGTCAGCTTATGTCGTAAATCATTTAAAAAAATACCCTCTAATACGGAAATGGCTTTATTTAATGAACCCAAATTAGTAAAATTATTTCAATTACACTAAATTGTGTGAAAATATTTTACTGTTCGTACATAAAAAAAACTAATAAGTTGAGCAATTAGTAATTGAAAGAAAGCCAAAATTTTACCTGATTAAAAAAAAAAGATTTTTTCTTGGTTTCTAGGTACCTTAATAATATAAAATTACTCATGCAATTTATGAGAATTGACAAATTATTTTAAAGGCCTATTTTGCCACGGGCGGTAAAACTTAACTCACCCTGTACATATTGAGAAAAATGTGTGGGTCCCTGCAGATAATTTCGGATGATATTATGAACTTTCTGAGATAGCAGACCGTTAGAATATGAATAGCTTGCATGTACGATCGCCTGAACAACAATTTACCTCTTTGAAAGGAATTTTTATCTACTATGTTAAAGCGTCCATTAATTTCCAATTAGGCCTTCAACAAGGTTTAGTTTTCTACACCATTGACTCTTCTAAAAGACACTGTCGTTTCTGTTCCTCGCCATCCATTAACTGCTACAAAATCGATTTCGTTCTTGCAATTCGTCGCAATAAAATCAAGTTGAGTTCCAATTGCGTTTTAACCGCAGTCGTTAGTTTTCTACAGTGATCACCGATATACCAACTTTGTTTACTAATTAGCCACTCACTCTGCGAAATCTTTCTCGTCGGTTCCTCCTGCAATTTATTTTAAGCTCACTTTAAAACTTGGATTTAACTTCACACAACTAAAACCGTGTACTGAGAAAGAGAGACGCGACTAGTGATCCATACTTTATGTTTAACTTAATCCTGTCGAAATGCTGTATGTAGTTAGCGTGGGCGGTGGCCACGATTTTAGGCCTTAAATCGTGGCAATTATATTAAAAAAAAAACTAAGCTCTGGAAAGAGTGGCGAACAACGGTTAATGCTTTATTTAACAAATGTTACGTGGGTGAAGTTGAGACTTGAACGTGGTTTTGGTTTTTGCGTGGTGCGGATGGGTCTTAACAGCTCTCGAGGCGTTGACTTTTCAGTGGCTTTAGCAATGGAACGATTATCGACCGAGATTTTGCCAAAAAAGTTTTACTGTTCTCAAAATTGAAATTTTAACAAAACATACTTTTTCACACTTTTTAAGCTGTGTAAATTATTGTATAGAAATGAGAGCCTATTTTTGTACGACTTCTGAAAATGATCAATATTGTAGAAAAAATAAACTAAGTAAGGCATATTCTTACACACGCTGTGTGTTAGAGAGTAAAATCGTACAGTTAGGGACCACCTCTTTTAAGAAATGCGTAGTGAGTCATCAAAATCTGTCATTTATTTTGCGACCAGTGGCGTATCATTTACATTCTCAAATGGGGACATCAAAAATAAACTCATTTAAATTGACAATAAATATATTATTCTGCTTTAAGCAATATATTCTTGACTTCAATGTTTTTTTGCGGAACTTAAATCTTATTTGTTATATTTACATTTAAAAGTTTGTAATCTTTTTCGGAAACAGATGATTTGAACAAAAAGAAGTGAGGTGTTGCCGCATGTTACCTCTACCTTATTACCTTAGCTTATTTTAAAGTAACAGATAGTTGGGAGTTGATTTAGTCTGAAGTGGTGCAATCGGGCGTGAGATGTTTACAATACACTTCGTTCTTTGTTGCAAATGTTCAAAATTGTAGGTACAGTAAAACGCCTCCGACCGAGCACTCGCCCAAAACGACTACTCCTGTAGCCGATCATAATTTCTAGGAACGAAAGATTTATACGGGTTCAGTAATACATTGTTACTCCTTTAAAGCGGCCCTCCCTTAACGCGACGGTGACCGGCAATTTACGGTTAAAGAGACCACTTCTCACTTCGTAAAAATCCCTTTTAATTTTTGTCTTTGCTGATTTATGAATTGTTTCATTATGAAATCGGGTTTGTAAAACTTAAAATGTCAATTATACACTGTAGAATTTATTAAGAACCTTTCTCCGTCAAGTGTTTGACACATGTCCTATCTTTCGGTAATAAATTTGTTACGGTTATAAATCAGTTCTTCAACTTTGGTTCCAATTTTTTTATGCGATATTTGTGGGCTCGTGTGGATATTTAAAATGGTACATACTATGAAGGCAAAGAATTCGTATCAGTTGTATGCCAGTCGTTGAGAAATCGTTGTCACTGTGCTTTTGGAATAGCTTAGAAAATGATGGCTAAACGGGGTTACCATCACGAGATTTTAAATTTGGAAGCTCGCATAAATGTTATTAAAGACAGCGAAAGAGATTTATTGCAACGAAAGCTAGCTTCTAAATACAAATGTGGTAAAACCCAAATTCAGGAGATTTTAAAAAACCGAAAAATAAATTGTCTCTAATTAAAAAAATTAAAAATTGTAAGCCAACTGTTTTAGAACAATATTTTGGTAGTAAGTCTTAAGAATGTATATTTTTATTTCTTGGTTTTGACTATTTTTTATATAATGAATTTTTTTTATTTGCATTAATTTTTAAACATTCTATTATTTCATATTATTAATTTGTCTTGTGTGCGTCTAAATTGACGAACTGTATTTTTATGAAAATATAGGAGCCTTCGCGTTCTTCATTATTGATAATAAAACGTTTTAAGGTGAATATGGTGTTTATTTTATATTAATTTAGGAAAAAGTTCTCTAAAGCGACCACTCCTCCAAGAGACCACTTTTTAAGGGAACCACGAGTTGTCGCTTTACAGGAGTTTTACTGTAACTGACAAATGAAACTTTTGTGCAACTGTGGTATGAAAACGATTGGTTGATTAAGGTGGGTTTGGTAGGTGTAGAAGTGAGGTTAGAATTATTGAATTTTCAATCCAAGTTAATTTAAAATGTACAGTGCAGATAAGCTTCAAAAGGTAGAAATCGCAAACCACTGGCATGAAGGTATGATGACATATACTTTTTATAATTTATTATGCTATATTAAAATATTTTCAAGCGATTTTGCTCATTACCAAAATTTCTCAAGTATGTCTCCTCATTCGGTATTAAGTAGGCTACAGTGTAACACTGAGTACATGCTTCTTAAAGTTGTAATATTTAAATTAACTTGGATTGAAAATTCAATAATTCTAACCTCACTTCTAGACCTACCAAACCCACCTTAATCAATTTATTATTGGTTGCATAATTGCTATTTTTTGTTCCTTGAATAAAGTAATGCGATATCGGCGAAATCTTCCAAATATTTCATCGTCATAAATCCGCCATAAAAAATGATGATCGAATAAGTTGGACCGAAGAGCATTAAAGAGGGCAAATATATTTAATTAACTGTGGCAATAAAGTAGGAAAGAACGCGAATTTAAAGGAAAATATAGAAGGGAAATATGCACAGACATTCCTTCTCCCGGTTTCATTTGTTAATCGAGCGTAACAGGCAGCCATTAGTAGCGGCGCCAATGATATCCATTACCCATAATGCGGCCTAGTTGAATTAAGCTTGGATGCAATCTTGCGGAACGAGTTTTCAATTTAAGAAATGTCAAAAAACGTACTCCCGAATATAAGTAGTATTTATGACGTCTTGTGATTAGCGTCTCGCGTGTTCCCAATGAGAAAGAGGACCACTCAACGCGAGGCACATCTTCTCGGGCGTCGCGGCGCTCCTACGCCTCCACCTGCGAACCTGAAGGATCTCTCTTTAGCTTGAATACGTTTCACTTACGCTTTTCCCCTTTCGCGTTTCCTTAATGTATTTTCGCCGATGGGCGAAAAATATTTATTTATTCAAGCTTTGATATTTCTTGCAAGTACTCGAGATTTATGATGTTTTCCGAGTTCTCTTCAAAATTCCACGCGCGATAACAGCCAGAAATTGTTTCGGCCTGAATTTAAGTATATGTGGGGGAAATTAAAAAAAAAGAGACCACGTTATCCGCTTTTGTAATTCCAGTGGGGAACACACACCCTTTGATCCTTAAAAATGCGCTCATAAAACTGAAGCTCTACTTTTAAAAAGAGCCTCGCGACTCTTATAAAATTAAATACCAACTGTGATAAAATGTTTCCATAGACGATCACATTACTACTGAACGAAGAGGATTTAAGAAAAATCGCTCGCAGAGAAGAATTTTATTTTTGTCGTGCTTTAATGTTGTGAAATGCCACTTATTTGTAAAAGCTCGCGCTGCACTTTGATGTTGCTTTCGCATGTTAGTTCGCGACATATTTCAACAATGCAAATTTCTGTCAATTAATTTTGAATATTTATTGTGAAATTGTAAGTTTAAACTGTTCAGTTCTCAACATGCAAGTAGTTTTTACTTTCAAATGCAAGGAGTGTTGCCTATTCTCCAGTAGTTTTGCAATTGAATTCACTGTATAGAGGGTAGACCTGTACAAGAGCGCGCAGTTGGCCAAGAGTGCGCAATGGAAATTTTATGATAATAAAGACATTGTTGCAAGTTTTACCGTATCAAAAATGTATGTTTGATGTCTTTAGAATTTGAAGTTATTTTAGAATCGAAAATTATGCAATGTACAAAATTAATTCATTCTACAATGAGCGGCAAAAGTAACTCAACAATTAGATAAATCTTAAACTGTCAAGTTTTGAACAAAATCCAAAAATATGTCAATTTTTAAATTAAATTTCATATGTTCTGACATATCATACTGATATACAAGTTATTTCTTGACGTACGACTTACAAAAATCATACTTATCAAAGAAATGTTGGTTCGTATTTAAAAAAATCGATATTGACGTCATTACCTTGAGAAGGAGCATGCTGTAAATGAAGTGTTATGTGAAAAGATGTGAAATTCAATTTAAAAATTGACTTGTTTTTGGATTTTTCTCAAAACTCAATAGTTTCAGATTTATGAAATTCTTACGCCGTTGACTAATTTTTCTGTTTTTTTTTACGTAAGGACCCAGTATTTTTATACTTTCATGTTGGCGATGAACAGACACATCAAGATCCTGACAAAAAAATATACAGTATGTCCACGGCAGCAATTGTACATACAAAATTGTGGTACAACTTCTGTCAAATTTTGTATTTCAGCTTTTCTTAAGTTTTCAAGCAACTTTCTGAAATATAGTTTGTTACAAAAATAAAAAATAAGGCTACTTTGCTTAAGGCCAATTTTATGTTTTGTAATTTTTAGAACAACCCTCTACATTTTAATAAAACTTTGGCAATTGTTGATGACTTTCCAAGAAAAGCAAAACTTTTTAAAAATATTGACTTTTTGGTGTAAAGTTGAAAATATTTTCTTTTTCCTCTTGTCAACCTTTCCCGTGGACAAACTGTATATAATATATTAAAACATTTGGCTATGACGCCATATAAAAATGATGTGTTAAAGGATGTGAAATTAAATTTCAAACTTGACTTATTGAATTTTTCCCAAAGCCCAACAATTTAAGAAATGAATTGGTGGTTTACTTTTGCCGCTCATTTAGTAAAAGTCTCATATGTTAAAGTTTTGAAATTTCTGACTATAATAGCAATGCATTTGTTTTGATAACCTATAATAAATAAAACCGATTCAAACAAGTTTTTAATACAGTTACTACCAAAATCAAGTGAGCAATCAAACAGTTGAAAATTATTTGAATAACGAAAACAGTTGAATAAATCTGACATAACCATAAATTGTTATTAAAATACAAGAAATTCGCAATAAAATAATTAATTTTTCTAAGAGTTTAAATAGTGGGAGAATGGTGACAACTAAGCGGTATCTAACCTAAAAAAAACTGTATTTCAACGCTTAATTAATGAATTTCCTAATTTTTTAAATTTTTATTTCGAATCCTCATCACTTGAACTATCAGCCGCATTAATAAAAATTTTGGTTAAAAATTAATTTAAATTTCTAACTTAATCAGCGCCATCTATAGCCATCGCCTGAAAGTCCTAGAAGTGCCAAGTGTTGGATTTTCCACTAGCAATGCGATTTTCACAACAACTACCTTGTGCACACTTCGATCACTGAATTTATTAATTTAACAACACTTGAAATTATTATTGCAAGTAATTTGCCACTTTTTCACCGGTTTTCTTAATTTTTCACTGATTAGTTAATTTTATGTTGTTAAGTTTTATTGTACGGACGTTTCCATCGACGAAGTAGTAGGGGTGAAGTGTCATCGGCGGCTTGGTGTTACGTCGTCTTGTGCGAATTTTAAGGAATTGCGTGGAAATTTCGATTTTCCGGGTTGGAAATTACCAGAATCGCGTAGAGTAATCTTTTACGGTAATTCTGTATGTAATTTTGAGATCGTCCGTTGTTTTTCGCGACCGGAATCGATTAATCAATTAATTGATTTTGGATAACGACAAGAAAATGCAAATGGCCGTCGTGATTCATAGAGCGCTCGATTATTTTTTTTTTGTTGATAAATTCGGGAGTGTTTGTAAATCATATAATGAATTTTTGGTGATAAGCTTAGATCTTACTGCATTTCGTTAAGTGCGCTTTTATTGATTGGTAAAAATCTTAATTTTGCTTGGAATTTGACAAGTGTGGTTAGGGTTTGGTATCCTTCAAATATTTTTGTTAATTGTGCAGAATTTGGATTCGTCGCTTAATTCCATAATTTTTGTTTTAAAAAGGAAAACGTAAAATTTCCTTTTTATCACCAATTGTACCCATTTATGATTATAACTTTAATTTAAGTGCCTAGGCACACAAATAACGTTGTTTAATTACGTCCTTGCTGTTTTTAGTTAACTGCCATAAGAACTGAAATACTTTATAACTTGTAAATATTTTATTTAAAAGAATTCCTGCATTAAGGTAAAATAAATGTTAAAAATCCGTGCCCCAGAAATCATTACAATGTAAACCAAAAATTAGATGTCTCGCTGCGGACGAAGGGTTGCCACAAACAAACAAACCACCGCTGCAGTGTGTTGATAATTGCAGGTCGCGATTCTGTTTCACCCTATATTTACAAGGAGCCATTACTTGGCCCCTCAGAAGTTCCCTCGACGGCTCCGAATCATAATGCTTCAAGTGCTTATTCTCTCAAAAAAGAATAATTCCGCAGAAAATAAACCTCCACCATGCGACAGGGAAAAGCACGTGATTAGAAGGGGCGAAAGACTCTAAATGCTTCGGTCGTGATTGATTCCGACTAATGGTCTATATAATGCCACTCTTCCGCAATTTCTTTCACAACATACGTTCGGCGTTTTTCCCCGGATTTTTAAATCTTCCAGTGATCGGACAATCGATTCCGCTTACAAAAAAATAATTTCTCGAGGAAACGTTTCGGCGCCACTGGTACCCACAGCCCTCTTTGATCTGCCGATAATTGGACACGCCAGTTCCTTTTTTCCCTATCCGATAACTAGCTCTGGCATTTGTATTTTTCTTTTTTGTTCTCGACAGGTTTCCCTACTTAGAAAATGGTAGAATTTGATTGATTACGCGCGCTGATATTGATATTCCGCGCCTCGAAATTAGCGGGCTGGTAAGTTTCTTTTGTCGCACTACAAAGAAGTATTGAATATATTTTCCGCATAAAGTGTAAATTTGTTCGATACGAATTTTACTGCGATTACCGAACGCTCGCTATCTTACACGAATAATCCTTTGGATGGGAACGGGACGCTACGGTGTGTACAAAATATCAACAAAACCGCCCTAAACGAAATTTGCTTGTGAAATGAAATTGCCAATTTCCATTTCCATACAAAAATATGTATACAACCGCAAAGTAGTGAGAAAAGGACTTCCTTTCAGGATTCCATTAAATTCCTTGCATTTTTAAATGGGGCGTAATTATCGAAAACCCCAATGAAAAAATGCAATCTCGTTTGACTCTGTGACATTAAACGCTGTTGCGGTATTGGAATGTTTGGACGCATTTGATTCATTCATCAAATACGAATAGTCTAAGCAGTTCAAATTGAAGCACTACCTTTTTACTTAGTAAAGAATTCTTTATTAAAATTTTGATAGAGTTTAATAAAAATATAAATACAGTACAACTTCGCTACTTCGGACATGCGGCAATTGGGACACTCCAGTCAAAGTAAAATAAATAAAGTGACAGCAAACTGTCCGAATTGTAGCAATGTCCGAATGAGTGGAGTGCCCGAATTATCGGATTTCCGAAGTAGCAAAGTTATACTATATTACATAAGTGCATTTTTCAAATCTTCTAAATTTTGAGTTTGCAGCTCCAAAAATAACCAGAAAAGCAGTTGTCAAAATTGAATGCAAGTTTATTTTAGCACAGTTTTGTTCAGTCGATTCACTGTTTACTTTTTCAACTAAATATAGGCGGAAAGAGTTTGAAAAAACATGAAAGCCGTTTTTGGTTAATGGAACATTTCGGTTGCAGGTATCATGGTATGGGGTGATACTGGTTTTACCGAACGTACAGTTACATCCTAATAATTTTGTAATTTCAATTCATAAGATCACATTTTGCTTTAAAATTTTTGTGCCAATTAAAAAGATTTCACTTTGTGAGTTTGTCTTTATTGATTTATTGATGAAGTCCAAATCAGTTAATTTTTTTAGTTGTGCAATTTAATGAAAAATATGTATTTAAATAAGCCTAACAAATTGTTAAATTTATAATCGAGTATTTAATTACTTCCATAAATGCCAGTTTGCTTGTTTGATTCATTGTACAGCTAACGAGTACAATAGAGAATATTGTGCGAAAAGTCCAGTGCTTGTTTTAACATTAAATTGGCGATGTAAATCAGATTTATTTTCTATTTTTGTGCAACGTTGGCAAAAATGTATTATTTTATTGGAACAATTTGTGTTGCACTGAAATTAAAATTGTCCTAATAAAATTTTATTTGTACTTTTAATTCAAAATTGCAGAATTAAAAAAGTATTCACCTCAAAAACATTGTTAAACTTCTAAAATTTCAATTCTGTTAAATCACAGTTTGGATGTTTTGCTCATAGAAGTTAATAACAACGCTTCCGGCTGCTAATAAATGTCTGTTAATAATTTTCATTACAACGATACTTAGTACTTAAACATTCAGTCAGATTTATTGACGTTAGCTTTCTTAATGAGCTAACTCAGGTGGCTAATAGTTAAATAGCTGCATTAAACGGCCGCGCAGCAGTCTGCGAAACGACGAACGGGCGTTAATTTAAAAAAATCGCCCCATTTCGCGAACCACCCGGTAAATAAAAATAAGATTAAGTTACATTTCGCCGATTTTTATCAATTTAATTCATTGTCATTCGTCGCGCCGCCGTCAGGCGAAAACCCCTGGAAATCAATCAAACCACGGAATTCAATTAAATCACACACCGGGTTAAATCTTTTACGTTTTGTTAAAAAGAGATCTCAGTAGAAATATCGCGGAAAATTTAGCGGAACACAGCAGACGCCTATCGGAAATTATCTGTCTATCAAGTGCGGCTGTGTAAACTTATCCTATTTGAATTCGCGTTAACCCTGCAGCGGTGCATAACTAAAGCGCATTTCGCAAATCCATAAAATAACTCTTCTCAATAGTTCGATGACGGCATTTTTGAATTTCATTACGTGCGATATTAAAATCAACCGACTGTATGCTAATTTCGGTCTATTTAAGTCGTTTATCTATCTGTCATTGTATAAAGCCGCTCATAAACTAGGGCAATGTAAAATCTCATATTGATTGAACTTTAAAACACTCACATACTATGTTGGTAGGAGATAGTGTTGCTGCTTGTCTGTTCAATGACAAATTTGGAATTCTAAAGAGTCTTAGATAAAACGTTATATTTGACTCGCACATATTGCCGTTATCCGGGCAATTAGCTAATCCGAACTAGAAGAAAACTTTTTTTGTCCGAATTAGTATGTCAACATTTTAATGCTGCAATATTGACAATTAAAACTATTAAAAATCAAGAAGAAACCATCGTGGATTTGATATAAAAATGTGTATGTATATACAGTAAAACTCCTGTAAAGCGACCACTCGTGGTTCCCTTAAAAAATGGCCTCTTGGAGGAGTGGTCGCTTTAGAGAACTTTTTATTAAATTAATATAAAATAAACACCATATTAACTTTAAAACGTTTTATTATCGATAATGAAAAACCCGAAGGCTCCTATATTTTCATAAAAATACAAAGCATCAATTTAGACGCTCACAAGACAAATTAATAATATTAAATAATAGAATGTTTAAAAATTAATGCAAATACGATATAAAAAATAGCCAAGACCAAGAAATAAAGGTTTACATGATTAGGGCTTACTACCAAAATATTGTTCTAAAACAGTTTGCTTACAATTTTTAATTTTTTTAATTAGAGACAATTTTATTTCTCGTTTTTTAAAATCTCCTGAATTTGGGTTTTGTCACATTTGTATTTAGAAGCTAGCTTTCGTGGCGATAAACCTCTTTCGCTGTCTTTAATAACATTTATGCGAGCTTCCAAATTTAAAACCTCGTGATGGTAATCCCGTTTAGCCATCATTTTCTAAGCTATTCCAGAAGCACAGTGACAACGATTTCTCAACGACTGGCATACAACTGATACAATGTTTTTGCCTTCATAGTATGTACCATTTTAAATATCCACACGAGCCCACAAATATCGCCTAAAAAAGGTGGAACCCAAGTTGAAGAACTGATTTATAACCGTAACAAATTTATTACTGAAAGATAGGGCACTTGACGGAGAAAGGTTCTTAATAAATTCTACAGTGTATAATTGGTATTTTAAGTTTTACAAACTCGATCTCATAGTGAAACAACTCATAAATCAACAAAAATTAAAACAAAACATCTAATTACGGAAGGACATGTGCATGATCCTATACAAAACGTTATGAAAGTTGAAAAAGTAATACCAAAAGGATCTAAAAAGAATGAGGAAATATTAAATGAACAAATCTATACAAATAATGATGCGATATTCAAGTTTATATATAAAGTTAAAAATAAGTAAATGTAAAAAAACGGATTCCATAAAAGTTTGAGACTTAGTGAAATTTAAATTAGTATGCAATGATTACTGACGATGGACGCACGAAACTGAAAAAAGGAAATGCTTCAGTTTAATCATTGTGTTTGACTCTTTTTAAAATGTTGTTATGGAATAAGGCTACCAAAAAAAATAAATAGATAAATAAAAAAAAATAAAAAAATAAAAAATAATAATAAATATAAATAATAAAATATAAATCTTTCGTTCCTAGAAATTATGGTCAAAAGTGAAAATGTTCAGGAAATTGAAATTAATGACTTAATATCTTTGGTGTTGCCTTAAAGTGTTGCTTAGAAATGCATCATAATGCAACACAAATTCTAAGTTTGGAAATAATTCCCCCTGTAATGTGTAGATGGGACATATTTTAGTCAATATACATAAAAAATTTATGGTTGAAGAAAGTGGACATACATCGTTCTGCTTCTCTGGTACAGATATGGTTTCTACAGCTATCTTAGACGTCTTCCGCATCCCAATGCCTATGCTTTCTTGTCCAGATAGTCTTCATCTTTTAGCTCTTGTTTTTGCATTGCTTCCACTATACCTATGTTCCATCATTTCCTTGGCCTGCTCCTTTTTCTTGGCTGTGTTGGTTTCCACCTCCAACTTCTTTGTGGTAATCTGTATTCAGCCATTCATTCGTCTTATATATCACTTCTAAAGTAATTCCGCAGCATCGTCTCCAATACAACATTTCAACCCACGGATAATATGTTAATTAGTATTAAATCAGTAGCCAAATTGTTATTTCGGTTTAATTAATTCGGCCATGTCGTATTAGTTAGAATTTTTGGCGGTTGATAAAATCTGGGTTAAAAGTGGCGACTTTAGTTTGGCGTTAATAAATAGCCATCGGTGGAAAAATGAATGAGGCACTTAAAAGTCAATTACAAAGTATAATTTTTCCACTCACTCATAAAACGAAGTAAAGTGCATTGGATTTGCACCCGTTTATAGATGCAACGTTAACTTTTGCATTTAGTGCATCAATAATTAGTCGAGCGTGCCTGTCTCCCAGTTCACCCAGTTTGCGTTCATTTATTCGTATATGCCATGCTGGGGATTTAACGTCTATGCGGCTTTGCAAACTATCCGATAACTGATTTCAATTATTCCCGTTAGCTCCGTTTATTTTTAGCACTCGCCCGAAGTGTCAGACACAAATCGAATAAAAATCGAGCGTCGAAATTTTTTTCCATGCATAAGAGGCTTGAAAGGCTGTTATTTGCCGTGTGTTAAGCGTCTGGAGCAACCAAGAGGGGTTGTCCTGCTGACACAGCGTTACGTGTGGGGATTACAGGATTTTCACTCATTACTGTGTCGCCCCTATCGACTAAGCAGATCGCGCGATTTTTCGAACGGCATTTTTATAATTAACGCCATTTCCGGCTAAGGACTTCATTTACAGTTAATTGTTATCTTATAGATATCTTTTGTATATATGTATTAGATATTAATGTTGTCTGTACAGTGGATATTTATTAAAATGTTTACTCATTATCTTAAGGATTTCTTGGATTTTTTTTTGTTTTATTTTAACAAAAATTAAACAAGGTATCAAATTAATTAATTTAATTTGGTTCAATAATAATTATCTTACATACACATTTTACACATTATACAAATTAATATTTACACAATCTCATAATGTCTTATTAATTTTCTGTTTTAAACGCTCTGGGGCGTTTTTAAGAAAATTTACCAAACAATGACAATGACCCCATTTCAATAAAAAAATTTGAAGAATTTTTAAAGAATGTCGCAATATAGCTTATTATTTACTAACTAAATTTAAAATTTATTTAAATTTTCTTAACAAATTACGCTTTGTAAACTCTTATGGAATAAGTACAATTTATTACTTTACAAATTAATTAGTAAAAATTCTTTAATGTTAATTTATTTATATTTAAAATTATATTGCCCAAAGGAACATATTTATTCGAATCAACAATCACAGGAAAACCAATAGATTCATTATTATACTAATACCATAACCAACATTATTACTTACGTACTATTTAAATTGCTCAACTTTTACCACAATATATTTTTTTTAAATTTGATATCAACGACGTGTTAAAATTTTGCAAGCATCAAACGGCACAAACATATTTAAACTGTAAACTGTGTCGTCCCTATCGACTAAGCTGATCGCGTGATTTTTCGAACGGCATTTTTACAATTAACGCCATTTCCGGCTAAGGACTTCATTAGAGGAAATCCACGATTTCATCATCAAAAAACTGCGAGCGGTAAAAACGACATTAAAATTAATACTCGTCTAATGAGAGTTCCCGAGAAGGGATTTGTTGAAATCAAAAATCATTTGATTCAATTCGTTTGCGAACTTTAATCAACCGCGCGCGGGATCACAGTTGGCCGAACTTAATAATCATAAAACCGAAATGAAAACATTAAGAATGAAATCGTTACGGGGCCGCAGCGGTGGGCGAATTCGTTATCAGATAATACGTTCATATTTCAAACCCTCGCGCGCCGTATAATAGATTCCGCGGACTGGTATGTTAATTATTCTTTATTACAAACGCTGTAATAACGATCGATACTTTTATTATTTGGTTAGTTGGCCCCACGTCAACGCCAATTTTCTTTCTCGGGTCCGAACGGAACTTCTTGTCTAAGGGGAAATTCGTGTCTGCCTCCAATGATGCGAATGTGTGGGACGCTCTGTATGTGTTAATCTATCAACTGTTGTGTCTTTATTTATTTCACAACCGTTTCATTATTCAAATGCATACGTTGGGTCATCTCCTCGTGGGATATTTGAATAAAGTTTAAAAGTACGATTTGTAATATTTATTTATTTAGAATTTCTCGGTTAGCGCCTCGAATTTCTTCATGCACGCAAGGAAATCAATTGCACGTAGGGGCGAGGTTCGTATACTATTTTTTCAACTAAGTGAACACAAACCTTCAATCAGTTTCTGACTTACTTATGTTTCTGTGATTAAAAGCTTTGATACTTTGTTTGGACTATAAATGTTACATTATTTTTTTTTATTTTTTCATGGTAATGAGCGGAGAAGCAACAATTTAACCGACTTTGTACCTCCAACACTAAGAAAGTTGTCAATGGTGAACACTTAATACTGATGTTAAGTTTAGTGACTCACACCGCATTTGGTGAATGTTTTTTTTGTTGTCACTGTATTTCCGGTTTAACCGGTTTAACCGGAAATATCCTAAACTTCTTTTATTTAAATAGAACACTCTGTATATTCGTGCAGAATTATAATACACATTGTTTTCTGAATTCGCTTGGACGGGGTTCAGTACCTTCATCTGTAGCAAGCACAAAGATAAAACACTTCAGGAGCATTCCACAGTGACGGTCGGGACATTGTAACAATTTTTCTGAGAATGTGTTGAGTATATCTCTAATATGAAAAGCGAATTTTTCAAGATTAATATGTGAAGTGTTGCCCAGATAAATGCTTCTAACACTTACATTGGATAAAAATCCACTTTTATGCTCTTAACTATGTGAAATAGCCATTTGTATGAGCGTGACGGTCGGGACACCAAATGACCTACCTACTTCAAGTTCGTGCATATGATTTGGAAATTCACAGCAAGCACAACCTCTTAATTTTTTCCACATACAAATGTTCTATTTCTACAAAAATTAAAAAACTGTGACGGTCGGGACAACGAGCTGTAACGGTCGGGATGAGTAACTTTTTGAGACAAATAAATACAAATAAAATTAGGTTTTATTAAGATTTTAACATTGTTTTTAAAATTAAAACTGATTCACTCCAAGGTAAATTGAAATCAATCATTTTTAATTAACAAAAACACAATATAATGTACTTAATTCTTTTCGTGTAAATACAACTTGAAAAAAACGTGGTTTTTGTTATGTATGTAAACAATCCGCTATTAAACCAGAAAAGTCCAAAACAGGGTTTCCAAATAACAGAAACTGGTATTGCCAACATTGAAGACAATGCTAGAAAAATTTAAAAAAATAGATTACATACTACATTTTCAGAATTACATCATATCGATTATTATATTTTCAATTTTTACTACTGAGGTGACCATTAGCGTGAAATGACCCAGTTTTAATAACATTTTTCAAACTTGGAATGCGTGTTGCCAACTTTAAATTAAAATGATAGCCTACTCTTAATTCTGGTTTTTATTGAACGTTCGGTATATTAAAAAATAATCTGCAAAATGCAAGAAAGGCTCAAATAGTCTTCTGTAACGCGCGTTTCTCTGTTTTGGCATCATTTACATTATTTATTTATAATTTATTCTGAATGCTGATTTTTAATTAAATTTAAAAAAAATTGCACACGGTGGAAATAATATGTAAAATCAATACCAACAAAATTTTGATTTAATTAAAACTTAAAATTCAATCTTTTTAAAAATCTGATTAATCGCACACGCAAGGGAAACATTTTATATTTAAAGATAAAGTAAAAACTTGAAATTTACACCAAACTCATAAACGACCGGTAAAACGATGCTAAATGACTGGGCAACTAGCCAAGCAGTTGCTTGATTTGTCGCTGGCTCGCAAGGCTCACACAGTGGCGAATGAGTTAGGTGAAATTAGTTTTCAAATTAAGTCGTTTGTCAGGATTTTCCAGTAATGTCAATACGCTGTATCAAATTCAGCCAAAGTAAAAAAAAAATTAAGCAAAGCTAATCCAGTATTACACAAACATTGAACGCATAATTGATTTAATACCTTAATCGTAATCGGATTCAGCGTTGATTAAAATCTCATTAAAATTTGAAACGTTTCAAAAGAAAGCGTTCAAAACCAGTTCGCGTCG
Source organism: Dascillus cervinus (assembly GCA_949768715.1). NCBI lineage: Eukaryota > Metazoa > Arthropoda > Insecta > Coleoptera > Dascillidae > Dascillus > Dascillus cervinus. The sequence goes on along the minus strand of OX458317.1, from coordinate 33,170,718 downwards.
GAATTATCGTTAAAAATAGCCGGAAAATGAAATTTCCATTCGCAAAAACTGTCATTATTAGTCAAGAGCGCGGCGATAAACGATTCGAATTGTAGCGCTGAAATTAACATAAAAATTGTGTATTTCGTACCGGATATGGTTTATTCGTGCGGAGGTCTTGCGGCAATTTAGAAACTAAAAAATTGAATCGTACACAACTTATGAAAAATGTAGTAGAAAACGCACAAAAAAATTGAAACAAATTTCCCATTGTGCGCTGGCGGCGGTTGCTATACGCCCATCTTTTCATCAAATCTTCTTTGTTAGAATTGTATTTCGCTGTTATAAGACATATCTCTAATCTAAAAGGCTTGTAGAGGGTGTTGTATTGTTGAGCTTTGGTGTGAAGACAAAATCAATCCTTTAGTTCGGACGGTTATTGCGGTTGTATTTCACGAGGCGGGGAGTTATGACCATCAGACACGCGGATCATCGTTTAGTAACAAGATATACACTCTCCAGTCGCATTTAATTGTCCGAATTTATATTTTTAGATTCCGCGAAAACTAACCAGATAAAAGGCATAGTTTAGATTCTGATTATTACCCTCGTCAATTTATGTTATACACTTAGCAAACATCTGAGTTAATAATAGTCATTATGTGCGAGAAAAATACGACGTTTTATCTTCGATCAATTGTTGGGAATGCAACCAACATCACTCTACGTAAAATGTACGCATATGACCCTCTAACCTTCAAAAAATGAATTATTTGCAAAGTTCTTATTTTTTTTGTGGAACAACGAAATGTTTTGTTTTATTAGTATTTTATTTCTAGTAAAAATTAAAGGTAAAATTATTAGAATAGTGAAAAATTCACAACAAAATTTATGTTATACACTTTGCAAACATCTGAGTTCATAATAGTCATTATGTGCGAGAAATATACGACGTTTTATATTCAATCAATTGTTGGGAATGCAACCAACATCACTCTACGTAAAATGTACGCATATGACCCTCTAACCTTCAAAAAATGAATTATTTGCAAAGTTCTTATTTTTTTTGTGGAACAACGAAATGTTTTGTTTTATTAGTATTTTATTTCTAGTAAAAATTAAAGGTAAAATTATTAGAATAGTGAAAAATTCACAACAAAATTTATGTTATACACTTTGCAAACATCTGAGTTCATAATAGTCATTATGTGCGAGAAAAATACGACGTTTTATATTCGATCAATTGTTGGGAATGCAACCAACATCACTCTACGTAAAATGTACGCATATGACCCTCTAACCTTCAAAAAATGAATTATTTGCAAAGTTCTTATTTTTTTTGTGGAACAACGAAATGTTTTGTTTTATTAGTATTTTATTTCTAGTAAAAATTAAAGGTAAAATTATTAGAATAGTGAAAAATTCACAACAAAATTTATGTTATACACTTTGCAAACATCTGAGTTCATAATAGTCATTATGTGCGAGAAAAATACGACGTTTTATATTCGATCAATTGTTGGGAATGCAACCAACATCAGCCTACGTAAAATGTACCCACATGACTCTCTAACCTCCAAAAAATAAATTATTTGCAAAGTTATTATTTGCTTTGTGGAACAACAAAATGTTTTGTTTTATTAGTATTTTATTTCTAGTAAAAATTAAAGGTAAAATTATTAGAATAGTGAAAAATTCACAACAAAATTTATGTTATACACTTTGCAAACATCTGAGTTCATAATAGTCATTATGTGCGAGAAAAATACGACGTTTTATATTCGATCAATTGTTGGGAATGCAACCAACATCACTCTACGTAAAATGTACGCATATGACCCTCTAACCTTCAGAAAATGAATTATTTGCAAAGTTCTTATTTTCTTTGTGAAACAGCAAAATGTTTTGTTTTATTAGTATTTTATTTCTAGTAAAAATTAAAGGTAAAATTATTAGAATAGTGAAAAATTCACAACAAAATTTATGTTATACACTTTGCAAACATCTGAGTTCATAATAGTCATTATGTGCGAGAAAAATACGACGTTTTATATTCGATCAATTGTTGGGAATGCAACCAACATCACTCTACGTAAAATGTACGCATATGACCCTCTAACCTTCAGAAAATGAATTATTTGCAAAGTTCTTATTTTCTTTGTGAAACAGCAAAATGTTTTGTTTTATTAGTATTTTATTTCTAGTAAAAATTAAAGGTAAAATTATTAGAATAGTGAAAAATTCACAACAAAATTTATGTTATACACTTTGCAAACATCTTAGTTCATAATAGTCATTATGTGCGAGAAAAATACGACGTTTTATCTTCGATCAATTGTTGGGAATGCAACCAACATCACTCTACGTAAAATGTACGCATATGACCCTCTAACCTTCAAAAAATGAATTATTTGCAAAGTTCTTATTTCTTTTGTGGAACAACGAAATGTTTTGTTTTATTAGTATTTTATTTCTAGTAAAAATTAAAGGTAAAATTATTAGAATAGTGAAAAATTCACAACAAAATTTATGTTATACACTTTGCAAACATCTGAGTTCATAATAGTCATTATGTGCGAGAAAAATACGACGTTTTATATTCGATCAATTGTTGGGAATGCAACCAACATCACTCTACGTAAAATGTACGCATATGACCCTCTAACCTTCAAAAAATGAATTATTTGCAAAGTTCTTATTTTTTTTGTGGAACAACGAAATGTTTTGTTTTATTAGTATTTTATTTCTAGTAAAAATTAAAGGTAAAATTATTAGAATAGTGAAAAATTCACAACAAAATTTATGTTATACACTTTGCAAACATCTGAGTTCATAATAGTCATTATGTGCGAGAAAAATACGACGTTTTATCTTCGATCAATTGTTGGGAATGCAACCAACATCACTCTACGTAAAATGTACGCATATGACCCTCTAACCTTCAAAAAATGAATTATTTGCAAAGTTCTTATTTTTTTTGTGGAACAACGAAATGTTTTGTTTTATTAGTATTTTATTTCTAGTAAAAATTAAAGGAAAAATTATTAGAATAGTGAAAAATTCACAACAAAATTTATGTTATACACTTTGCAAACATCTTAGTTCATAATAGTCATTATGTGCGAGAAAAATACGACGTTTTATCTTCGATCAATTGTTGGGAATGCAACCAACATCACTCTACGTAAAATGTACGCATATGACCCTCTAACCTTCAAAAAATGAATTATTTGCAAAGTTCTTATTTTTTTTGTGGAACAACGAAATGTTTTGTTTTATTAGTATTTTATTTCTAGTAAAAATTAAAGGTAAAATTATTAGAATAGTGAAAAATTCACAACAAAATTTATGTTATACACTTTGCAAACATCTGAGTTCATAATAGTCATTATGTGCGAGAAAAATACGACGTTTTATATTCGATCAATTGTTGGGAATGCAACCAACATCAGCCTACGTAAAATGTACCCACATGACTCTCTAACCTCCAAAAAATAAATTATTTGCAAAGTTATTATTTGCTTTGTGGAACAACAAAATGTTTTGTTTTATTAGTATTTTATTTCTAGTAAAAATTAAAGGTAAAATTACTAGAATAGTGAAAAATTTAGTACAAAATTTATGTTATACATTTTGCAAACATCTGAGTTCATAATAGTCATTATGTGCGAGAAAAATACGACGTTTTATCTTCCATCAATTGTTGGGAATGCAACCAACATCATCCTACGTAAAATGTACCCACATGACTTTCTAACCTTCAAAAAATGAATTATTTGCAAAGTTCTTATTTGCTTTGTGAAACAACAAAATGTTTTGTTTTATTAGTATTTTATTTCTAGTAAAAATTAAAGGTAAAATTACTGGAATAGTGAAAAATTCACTACAAAATTTGTGTTATACACTTTGCAAACATCTGAGTTCATAATAATCATTATCTGCGAGAAAAAAACGACGTTTTATCTTCCATCAATTGTTGGGAATGCAACCAACATCAACCTACGTAAAATGTACCCACATGACTCTCTAACCTTCAAAAAATGAATTATTTGCAAAGTTCTTATTTTTTTTGTGGAACAACGAAATGTTTTGTTTTATTAGTATTTTATTTCTAGTAAAAATTAAAGGTAAAATTATTGGAATAGTGAAAAATTCACTACAAAATTTGTGTTATACACTTTGCAAACATCTGAGTTCATAATAATCATTATCTGCGAGAAAAAAACGACGTTTTATCTTCCATCAATTGTTGGGAATGCAACCAACATCAACCTACGTAAAATGTACCCACATGACTCTCTAACCTTCAAAAAATGAATTATTTGCAAAGTTCTTATTTTCTTTTTGGAACAACAAAATATTTTGTTTTATTAGTATTTTATTTCTAGTAAAAATTAAAGGTAAAATTACTAGATAGCGAAAAATTCACAACAAAATTTATGTGATACACTTTGCAAACATCTGAGTTCATAATAGTCATTATGTGCGAGAAAAATACGGCGTTTTATCTTCGATCAATTGTTGGGAATGCAACCAACATCAGCCTACGTAAAATGTACCCACATGACTCTCTCCCCTTCAAAAAATGAATTATTTGCAAAGTTCTTATTTGCTTTGTGGAGCAACAAAATGTTTTGTTTTATTAGTATTTCATTTCTAGTAAAATTAAAGGTAAAATTACTAGAATAGTGAAAAATTCTCCACAAAATTTGTGCAGCTTTCATGAAAGTTGTTAGAAAAATCCAAAAATAATTATCATTGATCAGGTGAAAATTTAGTAAATGGTATAGAATAACCCACATTTCATTATTAACGACATTTTTTGTTCCGAAAATGTGATTCATGAAATGGACCCGTCTCTTTAATTAAATATCAGAGGCCTAATCATAGAAGCCCATTCATGGGGCGAATAAAAAATGGGTGGGTGTCCTTAATACACTTGAAGTCGGTCTTTTATATGTGGGGATGATTGGAAAATGTGAAAATGCGGTTATGTCTCCTTTGAGAATCATTTTAGGACTTTTACGACTCTTAACTTTATATCGAAATTTAATGATCTGTTTACAATTTCCAGCGTTTTTCGCGTTCCGTTATTTTAACGATCACAAGGTATAAAATTACAGTAAATAAATTCAATAGAAAGGAGAGAAAAAAATAAGAAGAGATTGTAAACAAGAAGGGAAACACCGAACAACAACAAGCACTTTACTCGTTGTTATCCCGCTCCTTTCGCTCGCTCCGTCCTCGTCCGTTTTTTTTAAGACGCTCATGAGATAGGGAGGAACATACACCACACATCATAAAATATAAATAAGTATGGGAGAGTGATTTAGATCCAAAAACCTATACAGTGGGTGTGCTATGAATAATAGATCCGTACAACCTGTTTGAATAAATTGTCTGGGGTTGCTGTGTACTCTTCTGGACACATACAGCCCCCGACGTCCATATTTCAATGTCAGGTGCGCGGCGTCGGTTTTTATTTCTTCGCTGAAAGTTTGATTTTTGGAAGTTTTTGAATTTTAAGCGCGCCATCGATTGGACATTAATTTCGCGGCGAGGCGAGGGTGGGAGAAGGTGAGTTGGGGAGACGTGTTATATTTTAGAGTCTAGTATTATCGCATTAAGATCGACTCGCATATTTCGCCCAAAGCCGAGCTTACAGCTTAATTTATGCAAATTGCGTTTTTGACAGCCGGACTTCGTGACGAGGCTTGACCTATTACTATATTATATTATTAAATCGCGTGCCGCGCGCGTATTTATTTATTCCCGGCTCGACACATACGACACTTTCCAAATTTAATACGTCCCGACTGTTTATTATTAGGGGAATTGGTCAATACATCACGGCCATCGATGCGTCCATCGATCAAAATTTCGGCTGTCCCCCTATATCCTAATATTCCGAGAAGTGGTATGGATGTGGCCGCAGTTTGAGTGCATCAGTTTCAATAATAACTGATTAGAATCCACGGCACATTAGTCAATGAGGTTCGCGTCCATCAGGGAGAATGGACGGATATCAGTTTGATGCCATTATTAATCTATTATATTCCGTTGGAGCGACGCTGCCAATCCAATCCGCTACATTACTGGGAACTCACGTCGACCCCTTCCACATTCGCCCAAAATACGTTTTTGTCATTAGCTAATCTCAGGTTGTATTAAACGCTTCCATCATTTGAAAATGAATTCGATATTATTTTTTCCAACGTTTCAAGAGCTAAATACAGTAATACAGTGCGCACTTTATTGTTTACTTTTACTTGCTTACTTTTTCAAAATTGAGTTATTTCTTTTTGGGGTGATCCTGTACTTAACGGATTAAAAAGTACTAATGGAACTATACAACCTGTTTCCCCAGTAATAATGAGCCTAAATATTTGGGGGATGCAACCCATAATACATTGCGTAGGTAATTATTAATTGGTGTTTGATACGCTTGATTTTTTACCATCCCCCACAGAAAAATATCTAAAGGTGTAAGATCTGGACTTCTCGGTGGCCAAAGATTAATTGAACCCCTTCCCGTACAACAAAAGTTCGTCTACAGAATGTCTAGAGGATATCTTTGTCAGATGTTAAGATATCAATAGGATTTCTAATGTCGGGCTTTAGCCATCCTTTAGAAATCCATTTGTCACAAACTCGGACATCCAGGGTATATCTCGGCCAGGCTTCTATTAGATAAACATTTTGTCTATCCAGAAAATATCCGTATTTACAGTTAATTGTTATCTTATAGATATCTTTTGTATACACCGTGAATCAATTATGGTCTACTTCTGAAATTTTCTTAGTCGCAACCAAACATACTAATTCCACTTGCCACTTGATACTGCCTTTGATTTAAATTATAAATGGAATCAAAATTGATTTATTGGCTACAAACGTCAAAATGACAATGTAAGAAATTTAATCAGCAAAATTACGTAAAAGGAAGGACTTAAAAACTAACGCAAAAATTGTTCAAAATGCATTCCATTGTGGAGCAAACAAACTTCGACCCGGTTTAAAAACGACCTTTGAACGCGTTGTAATGTTTCTGGCGTTATGGCCATACACTCAGAACAATGGAATGCTAGATGTATTTTTTAATTTTTGAAAAATTAGAGATCTAGTGCTTGTTTCAATTAGTATGTTTGGTTGCGTCTAAGAAAAATGCAGAGGTAGACCATAATTGATTCACGGTGTATATGTATTAGATATTAATGTTTTCTGTACAGTGGATATTCATTGAAATGTTTATTCATTATCTTAAGGATTTCTAGGATTTTTGTTTTTTTATTTTAACAAAAATTAAACAAGGTATCAAATTAATTAATTTAATTTGTTTCAATAATAATTATCTTATATACACATTTTACACATTATACAAATTCATATTTACACAATCTCATAATGTCTTATTAATTTTCTGTTTTAAACGCTCTGGGGCGTTTTTCAGAAAATTTACCAGACAATGACAATGACCCCATTCCAATAGAAATTTTTAAAGAATTTTTAAAGAATTTCGTAATATAACTGCTTATTATTTACTAAATTTAAAATTTATTTAAATTTTCTGAGCAAATTACGCTTTGTAAGCTCTTATGGAATAAGTGCAATTTATTACTTTACAAATTAATTAGTAAAAATTCTTTAATGTTAATCTATTTATACTTAAAATTATATTACCCAAAGAAACATATTTATTCGAATCAACAATCACAGGGAAACCAATAGATTCATTATTATACTAATACCATAACCAACATTATTACTTTCGTAATATTTAAATTGCTCAACTTTTACCACAATATTTTTTTTTAAATTTGATATCAACGACACTGTTAAAATCTGCAAACATAAAACGGCACGAACATATTTTAAAAATGTTTGATCGTATGTAGTGTAAATATGACCAAACTTTTTTTAAATTTGTACTTAAAATGGAACAATTTAACTACATATTATATAATATTACAATATGAAAATCTAATTAACTTAATTTAATGCTATAAAATATTTTTAATACACGCAAAATACAAATATCGTATATTTTAAAAATTTAATTCAAATGTTGTAGTTATATAATTTTTAATTTTTCATAGATATAAATATAAATATAGTAATTTGGAACATATTTCAAAACATATTTCCTGGATATAAAAATATGTATCTAGAGAATATCCACCTGATGTCTGTTTCGGATATCTACAGCAAATTTTTCAAAAATATCTGCTGGATATTGGGCATCTAGTAGATATTGAGTGTTGTATAGATTCCTAACCATCGATTAGGCAAAATCCTCAAAATCGCGTATATATTATGTATTATGGGTTGCATCCTCCAAATATTTAGGCTCATTATCACTGGTAAAACAGGCTACATATTCTCAATTTGCCAAGTAATTGTCGGATTGTCAGAAATAGTTGTAAATACCTGCATTTCTTTGTTTTAAGGACAATCAGTTTGAGCCTTCCAGTGGTAAAAACAAACTGCGACTTGAAGTAAAAATGTTGTCTCTCATTAAGAAGTGTCGGATAAAATGTTGTATGTACCAAGTTACGCGTTATCAGTTATAAAAAAAAAAAATCCTTTTTTCCCTAGTGCATAAAAACGTTGTGCTAATAATTGTATCGAAAATAAATAAGAGTACTTTTAATGTTCTGTGACAACTCAATCCGGAAAAAATCAGTTCAAGACGCGCGGCCCCTTTGACGCAGCTATCAAAGCAGCCCCTCGCAAAGAAAATTCCCGTTGAAATTAAACATCGAACCAAAAATGAAATTCTCCGAATCAGAAGATTTAAAAGAAATCTGCAGCGGAGGCATCGCCAATAAATTAGGATGGAAATATATAAACTCATTTTTCCCCTTCGCGCAGTAAATTCGGCAGTCGATTAAAATACGATGAAGCATGGAATGCCGGGCGAGACCGAAAATAGTCGCAAACCTAATATTCATTTCCCGGCAAGACGAGCGCGCATTACGGCGGCCTATAAGTCAAGATCTGCCTCGGAGATCGGAAATAATTCAGCTTAAAATCGGCAGCTTCTTTAATGCCGTGCCCGATACATTTTTCAATGTTGGCGAAATATTGACGCAAAACTCTCTGACCGCAACCAGTTAATTTCGTCGAAATTTTGAACTAGAGCCGGGGACGAGTCAATATGAGTAGCTCAGGGGAGATAAATTTTCGAGAGATTCTAACAATTCATCGTCAATATTCTAATTTAATCCAGGGGTATCATCATATTCTCTGCACAAAGCGGCTAGTCGCTAATATCGTATTACTAGCACGTACATGAATAAATTTCTTATCAATAGATAAGCACAGAAACTCGTAGAGACTTTGAACTTGCCTTAACGCTCCCCCGCCCCCATAACTTCGCAAATTCAAAAGGAGCATATTATATATCTTTCAATTCTGTAAACTTTTGAGCAATTTCAGACGTTGTCGGAATTTTATTCGCAACCTGCTACAGAAACAAGAAAAAATTTGTCGAAAATCCACTGATTTGTTTTACAATCCAATTCCAACTTTCGGTAAAGTTTCACAAACTTGCATCAAAGAAATATACAAATTCGACAATTTTAAATCGTTTACGACCAAATTTTTATTGCTCAAGCTTAAGGCTTGCATACACTGCCAGACTTAACTGCACATTGAAACAATTTGGCTGAAGCGTATGAAGGCCTTTACAGAACAAAATGAATAATTTAATGAAATTAAACGCGAATAAGATTACGTCGATGATAATGATGATGCAAATTCAAAAGGAGCATATTATATATCTTTCAATTCTGTAAACTTTTGAGCAATTTCAGACGTTGTCGGAATTTTATTCGCAACCTGTTACAGAAACAAGAAAAAAATTGTCGAAAATCCACTGATTTGTTTTACAATCAAATTCCAACTTTCGGTAAAGTTTCACAAACTTACATCAAAGAAATATACAAATTCGACAATCTTAAATCGTTTACGACCAAATTTTTATTGCACAAGCTTAAGGCTCGCATACACTGCCAGACTTAACTGCACATTGAAACGATTTGGCTGAAGCATATGAAGGCCTTTATAGAACAAAATGAATAATCTAATAAAATTAAACGCGAATAAGATTACGTCGATGATAATGATGATGCAAATTCAAAAGGAGCATATTATATATCTTTCAATTCTGTAAACTTTTGAGCAATTTCAGACGTTGCCGGAATTTTATTTGCAACCTGCTACAGAAACAAGAAAAAATTTGTCGAAAATCCACGGATTTGTTTTACAATCAAATTCCAACTTTTGGTAAAGTTTCACAAATTTACAGCAAAGAAATATACAAATTCGACAATCTTAAATCGTTTACGACCAAATTTGTATTGCTCAAGCTTACGGCTTGCATACACTGCCAGACTTAACTGCACATTGAAACGATTTGGCTGAAGCGTATGAAATCTTTTACAGAACAAAATGAATAATCTAATAAAATTAAACGCGAATAAGATTACGTCGATGATAATGATGATGCAAATTCAAAAGGAGCATATTATATATCTTTCAATTCTGTAAACTTTTGAGCAATTTCAGACGTTGTCGGAATTTTATTCGCAACCTGTTACAGAAACAAGAAAAAAATTGTCGAAAATCCACTGATTTGTTTTACAATCAAATTCCAACTTTCGGTAAAGTTTCACAAACTTACATCAAAGAAATATACAAATTCGACAATCTTAAATCGTTTACGACCAAATTTTTATTGCACAAGCTTAAGGCTCGCATACACTGCCAGACTTAACTGCACATTGAAACGATTTGGCTGAAGCATATGAAGGCCTTTATAGAACAAAATGAATAATCTAATAAAATTAAACGCGAATAAGATTACGTCGATGATAATGATGATGCAAATTCAAAAGGAGCATATTATATATCTTTCAATTCTGTAAACTTTTGAGCAATTTCAGACGTTGCCGGAATTTTATTTGCAACCTGCTACAGAAACAAGAAAAAATTTGTCGAAAATCCACGGATTTGTTTTACAATCAAATTCCAACTTTTGGTAAAGTTTCACAAATTTACAGCAAAGAAATATACAAATTCGACAATCTTAAATCGTTTACGACCAAATTTGTATTGCTCAAGCTTACGGCTTGCATACACTGCCAGACTTAACTGCACATTGAAACGATTTGGCTGAAGCGTATGAAATCTTTTACAGAACAAAATGAATAATCTAATAAAATTAAACGCGAATAAGATTACGTCGATGATAATGATGATGCAAATTCAAAAGGAGTATATTATATATCTTTCAATTCTGTAAACTTTTGAGCAATTTCAGACGTTGTCGGAATTTTATTTGCAACCTGCTACAGAAACAAGAAAAAATTTGTCGAAAATCCACTGATTTGTTTTACAATCAAATTCCAACTTTTGGTAAAGTTTCACAAACTTACATCAAAGAAATATACAAATTCGACAATCTTAAATCGTTTACGACCAAATTTTTATTGCTCAAGCTTAAGGCTTGTATACACTGCCAGACTTAACTGCACATTGAAACGATTTGATTGAAGCGTATGAACGCCTTGACAGAACAAAATGAATAATTTAATGAAATTATCGCGAATAAGATTAGGTCGATGATAAACCGTCTCAAGAATTTTATTTCCAAGTCCAAGAAAAATAACCTGCGGAAAATCGAGTGAAGGCGTGATTTCTTTTTTCGTTCTAATTCCGCAAACATTTTCACATTCAAGTAACATATCATTCTCCCCCTTATTTGATGTGACCCGAGGACAATTTTTCATGATGACAGGTGGACAGAGGCTTGTTGATAAGAACGTGTTCAAACAAGGATGTAGTGCCCAGTGCGCTCGTCACTAGCGATATATCTGATAGCGTCTACTGAGTTAAATTATCGTAGAGGGTGTTTTCGCCGCGCCAGGCAAAATTATATCAAATTGGATAAATAATAACATGTCAGTGTACTTTGTATTTTTAATGGGCGAATACATCAGCGCTGACATTCTCATTTTCTTTTTTCACACACTCATTTTTCGGGATAGAGGCAAATCGTGTCCGCCTAATTGGCGGAACCAACTCAAAAATCGCCAATTAGACCTTGGAAGTGCAATTTTAGTTTTTTTTTAATAAGTTGATGCCGCTAAATAACACAAAGCTCGTTCAAAACAATAATGAAAATGGCGTTAAGTTGGGTTTAAAGAATTAAGTATTCTAAAATTACAATTTTAAATTACAAAATTCTTAATAAAAGTCACCTGTGGAGAAATTGTACAAATTACAACAACATTGGTTTAGTAATAATATAAATACTGTACAAAAATTAAATTGCCTTAAAAGTAATTGAGACTTTTAACAAAATAAAGTATTAAAGACGTTTGTATAACTTTCAAGGACTTATAGTAGACTACCATTTCATCTCACCTACCAGTGCCATCTCAGACGTAGTTTGCCTAGTGTGAAAAGCCCGTTACAGCGCTTGCATTTCATGAAACTCCAACCAGACTCATATCTATGCGATTACAACAGCTAAAATTCGTTTTACTTAACCCGAGAGCGGTCGCTACGTGAGATTTTCTCTCACATGACAAAAATTAACTAAAATAGAAATCTTATTATAAACTAAAATTTAAATATTATTTATTTAATATGTAATTTTATTAAAACATTATTACAATTAAATTGCCAAATGGGTCATTTTGACTCTATTTATGCCTTACAATTTAGGTCATTTATGTTATGTACGAATGAAATGGCAAAAATCACTCATTTTATACTTTCATAAGGAAAAATAAGCGCACATAAATGTACATCAATTCACTATGGCGAACGTTGGTAACCTAATAACCCATTTGAGCGGGAAAAAGAACAGAAATAAAATTCTACATTTCTTTAGACTTCTGTAAATGAATAGCCATCGAGTAAGTAATTTACAAGCCATTCTGGACTATTTAAAGCCAACCCTTAATGACACTGCCTTATCTCTTACGACTCTGTTTTCTTTGTGGGCAAATTAACCTTAAGCAGTTGTATTTTTACAGCTAACCCCGAGTCGATAGGAACAATGGCTTCGACTGAATAATCGTTATTTACTTGACAAGAAGAATTAAGAAGATGATTTTTCAAGGGAGTTATATTTCGTAATCTTTCTTGTTAGGCACAATATTTTATACAACGCTTCAACTAACGACTTTTTGAGAAGTTTAAATTTTGTGTCCAATCACAGTTAGTTTTACGGTTGAGGCCATTCAATGGTGGCTTGGTACACTCTGCCGCAAATTAAATGTCATACGACGTTCGGGCGCTTGCAGGCCATGTTACAAGGATGTTTGCATGGTTGTCTACAAATTATCAGGTCCGTACGCTAGATTTGATATTGAGGATCAGTGTTATGAAGTCAAAAATCAAAATAAGTAAGTGAATCGAGTGAAACAACGAATAAAATACGTTCGTGTAACAGTCGAACAGTTTCAAGAAAACAAGCTCAAATTTGTTACTAAACCGTATTTATTACTAATGAAAGTAATAAATCATTAATTTGTTGTTATTAAATAGATAAGAAATATACACGTATTTAATAAAATATTATTGTAGCTCATCAAAAACCTTAATTGATGTTCTTGATGCTTCGTTTATGAGAAGATAGAAAATTTTCGCCAATTTTTTTTTAACAGCGTTAATCAATACTTAACAGTCAACCCTTGTTGTAATCATTCGAAAGCAAAAAATTTTACCTGAGCACACCTTATGAATATGTGCACTGCAATTTGTATGGTTTTACCTAAGAAAACCGACTCTTAAAATTCAACCTTTGGTGTAATTATTTGAAAACAAAAAAAAAATGGAAAACTGCATCAACCGAGAATAGAAGTGATTATTTTTCTTTGAAATACTTTTTATTAACAGTTTTTAAATAAACACGTTAAAACAAACACACTGCAAGTTGCATGCTTTGACCTAGGCAAACCGACTTAAATATTTAATCTGATACGAAACAAATGCAATTAATTTAAAAATATTAACAGTATAATGTTTAACTTCAGAACAAAAAATAACATAACTTTATAACACTGATCCTCAATATCAAATGTAGCATACGGACCTGATAATTTGTATACAACCATGCAAACATCCTTGTAACATGGCCTGCAAGCGCCCGAACGTCGTGTGACAATATTATTTGGGAGACGCTGGCGTAAACCACGATTAGAGTAGTTTAGTAGTTTAGAGTAGAGTGGTTTTCATTACTACACTTGTGTGCAATAGCAAGTTTAAGTATATTATCACATAAGATTTGTATGAAAATCTATAAATAAATTTGTAAGCGCACAACATTGTCACCCGACGTTAGGAAACATGTGATGACTTATCCGACTACGTGAGCCCCTTATCCGAGCCGCCCCCCGAAATAACGAGTCGCACGCGACCAGTCACCTGTCACTTATATCTTATTGCGTGCGCTCGGACTACCGGCCGGCACGTATTGCAATCCTTATTTTCTTGAAGTACCAAGTTTGTGTGTTCAAATTATACAGTCATAATTCGATAAACGCGGAAGAAAAAATAGTTTGCACACGCGCTGCACTAAAGGAATTAAGAATATTTATCGAGCCATCAATCTGTGCTAATATAATTACTTAGGGGAAAAGTCCATGCGAAACATCTTGGAGAGAAAGAATGAGCGGAGAGCGGGTAAACGTCACCCCACACCACGGCCATTCCTTACCGATCACAAAAACTTGTAATTCGATTGCCACGCACCACTACATCGCCGCCGGCTCGCTCCCCTTTTCCGGGGGTCCCGGTTAAACACGGGGATATCCACTTACATTCAAAAATCGTCCAAAATCGCATTACACGAGAAGAAAAATTCGCTTTTCTCACTTTCCCTTTATTCTTTCTTTTCGCGGGTTTAATTTGAAATTTCGCCGGACTTTAAAGGGGCACAATACACAAAAAAAAAGTTCGTTTAATTTAAAAGTACGTTTAATTCTAAGAAAAATGGTATATGTATTTTGTTTCTACTCGGGTTATTTAATGAGTTATAATAAATTTAAAATCGGCGCGTGACGTCACTGGGCCGAGCTGTGCGTAGCGCCCTATCTTATACATGGAAAAATTGCTCGCTTCACACGATCATTTACCTACCTTTAAACAATGTTTTCGAAATTTTGTTGCGAGTATTTAGACTGTTTTTTTTCTACTGAAGACGATAGTGCAACCAAAATTTTAATATAGTGTCTAGTTTTTAAAAAAATATATTAAATGCGATGACACGGCGCAGTCATTCGTACCATTTTTACGCGCTTCTAAAAGTTATTTCTACCTCCCAGACAGAGCTCATAAAGCAATTATTTTCAAGACGCCTGACCATCGTGGAGTTTTGAATGTTTTGAATGTTTAGGTCGCAATAGTATTCTATTCTATTCTGGTATTCTAGTCAGTATTTACTATTAAATTGGTTGGTTGCACTTATCAATTTAATTTTTATTTATGACAACTCCTTATTTATTTGAACCTGAATACACAGATGACGACGAAGTTGATGCTTTTTTGAACCTAGTAGTGTAAACATAAATTACGAAAATCGAAGTGGAATTACAAAATTGGTCTAAATGTGGAAAATGTGTAGCTATGCCAACAGATGAAGAGTCTATATGTTGTCTAGAATATGATAATGTAAAACATTTAATTGGTAATAATACATGCATTACACAAAATAATTTCTTTGAAAAATTGGTTATTGACAAAGATGTTTTAAATATATTACGTCATAAACCCAACTTCCTGTAGCTTTCGAAAAATGTGACCCAATTCATATGTTTTTTTTTTGAGCCAATAGGTTAATATGTACTGATGGTACAGCACTTTTTTTAAACAAGGTTCTTTTGAATTTGGTAGAAATTTTTTTCTTAGAACAAACGATTAGTCTAAATCATTTTCTAAAAAATGTTTTTTTTGCAAATTCTTGCATTTTGTCCTGGTTGAAATGATTGCTTTTTTAAAATTCTGACCAAAATGCAAATCGTTTCGGCGATTTTTCTCTATTAGGAAAACGATGTCCCGTTGGTTCACTGCATCCAAAAACTGGTCGGCCATGTTCTTGTGGCTACTGTTGCAAATAACTCTGAGTTATTCTGCATTTACGACTTTAAATCGCAATCAACTTTTACTGATGATAATGAGGGTTCACTGCAGGGTGCAACAAACCTCGTTGCTTTTATGGACGGATCACTTATAGTATTGTAAAAGGCACAGTCATAAACGAAGAAGATCTGTAGCACAATTAGATAAAATAGGAACGGAACGCACAGTCGGGGCGCTGTTCTTATTTAATATTTAAAAAAAAAACTAAACACCGTATTGAAATTCTGATTCTTTTATCGTCTTTGGCAAAACCATTCACACAGTCTCATATAAATTAAGCATTAAAAATATAATTTTTAGGTAGATGGATCGTTGTGCGAAGCGAGTAACTTTTGCACGTGAGAGATACGGAGCTTCGGTGAGCTCGGCTCAGTGACGTCACAAGCAATTCTAAATGTCTTAATATCTTCTAAAACCTTTTTTTTTACATTGGAGTTTTACCAAATAGTTTTTAATAGTTCTGACTACAATAATTTAACAATTAATAATAATTTAAAAAAAAAAGTTTTTTGTGTAATGTGCTCCTTTAATCAAACCGGTGGTCGGAGGAAGGAGCGGGGTAAATGCCTGATGGCGTGGCCGTTAGGAGTTAATTCACAATTACATGTTAATCGGTGTATAAATTGCTCCGATAAATGATGAGCGATAACGGTTGCAGGCGAACAAAGGAAAAGTGTGGAAAAAATTCCGTTCTGCAATCGCATGACGCGAGTCGAAAAGAAACAGCCGACTTGGATCTTAGCGGTATATATATCTTTTTGATAAAATATTCAGCAAGGAGTGCTTTATTTTACTACTTTATGACCTCCCAGGGTCGTATTCTGTACACTGCAAGTAAATACTTAAGCAGAGGAGGGAATATACATTATTATATCATGATATGGAGAGAGGATGTTACGGCTGCTCCGAGGGGCGCACTTTAAACGTTAAATTCTGCTATGGGGTGTTTCCATACCCCAAAGTAATTGCCTGCCTGTTTCTTCCTATTACAAGATTTTGTTTATAAAATTGTTGTTTTATCTCACACAAAAAAATTCTGCACACAAATAGTATTTTTTGTAGAAACATTTTCTTTCGTTTATCGTTCGAATTCATCTCAAAAACAATTTTAACAAATGTTATTGAAGGCTATCATGCATTCATAATTAGTTTTTAAAATAACATATGTCAAATGTCGGGTTGGAGCTGCAATAGGAGGTTTCAATCGGGTTTATGAAACACTCTGTATATACTTTTTTGGCATATTGTATGGATCAAACGAAGCAAATGAAGTACAAGCGCGAAATGTTTAAAATATGTGGAGTAATCACGCACAACAACGCGCACTTATTCGTTGCTTTAAATTATTTCTTCATTTTAAACCTAAAAGTATACAGTGTGTCTTCGGATAGGTTCACTAATCTAGTAAACTTCCTTGTTTGATTTAACGAACAAAATAATTCTTGATAAAACGTTTTGTTTAGCTTGTTCTTACAAAGTTCTGGATAAATTGAACTTATAAAAACCTGTATAAGATTGTGTTTTTGTGATTTTTGTAATTAAATCTAGGAAATCTAGGCAAAATTTTAGTCGCAGGTAAGGAAATTTTGAAACCAAATAATTATGAAAGTTGTGAATAATATTAAATAATCTATTTCTACTTTTTTTTAGCCACAATCAAACACATTTTCCAGGCAAAAATGTCACCGTTACCTTAAAATTTGGATTGTGCACTCTGAGCCAACTGCGCCGCGCATTCTTGCATGAGTTTATTGTATTAAATGAAATCTAGGAAATCTAGGAAAATTTTTAGTCGCAGGCAAGGAAATTTTGAAACCAATTAATTATGGAAGTTGTGAATAATATTAAATAATCTATTTCTACTTTTTTTTAGCCACAATCAAACACATTTTTCAGGCAAAAATGTCACCGTTACCTTAAAATTTGGATTGTGCACTCTGAGCCAACTGTGCTGCGCATTCTTGCGTGAGTTTATTGTCTTAAATTAAATCTAGGAAATCTAGGAAAATTTTTAGTCGCAGGCAAGGAAATTATTAAACTAAATAATTATGAAAGTTGTGAATAATATTAAATAATCTATTTCTACTCTTTTTAGCCACAATTAAACACAATTTCCAGGTAAACATGTCACCGTTACCTTAAAATTTGGATTGTGCGCTCTGAGTCAACTGTGCTACGCATTCTTGCGTGAGTTTATTCTATTAAATTAAATCTAGGAAATCTAGGAAAATTTTAAGTCGCAGGCAAGGAAATTTTGAAACCAAATAATTATGGAAGTTGTGAATAATATTAAATAATCTATTTCTACTCTTTTTAGCCACAATCAAACACATTTCCCAGGTAAACATGCCACCGTTACCTTAAAATTTGGATTGTGCACTCTGAGCCAACTGCGCTGCGCATTCTTACGTAAGTTTATTCTATTAAATTAAATCTAGAAAATCTAGGAAAATTTTTAGTCGCAGGTAAGGAAATTTTGAAACTAAATAATTATGAAAGTTGTGAATAATATTAAATAATCTATTTCTACTATTTTTTAGCCACAATCAAACACATTTTCCAGGTAAACATGTCACTGTTACCTTAAAATTTGGACTGTGCACTCTGAGTCAACTGCGCTACGCATTCTTGCGTGAGTTTATTCTATTAAATTAAATCTAGGAAATCTAGGAAAATTTTTAGTCGCAGGCAAGGAAATTTTGAAACCAAATAATTATGAAAGTTGTGAATAATATTAAATAATTTATTTCTATTCTTTTTAGCCACAATCAAACACATTTTCCAGGCAAACATGTCACCATTACCTTAAAATTTGGATTGTGCACTCTGAGCCAACTGCGCTGCGCATTCTTACGTAAGTTTATTCTATTAAATTAAATCTAGAAAATCTAGGAAAATTTTTAGTCGCAGGTAAGGAAATTTTGAAACTAAATAATTATGAAAGTTGTGAATAATATTAAATAATCTATTTCTACTATTTTTTAGCCACAATCAAACACATTTTCCAGGTAAACATGTCACTGTTACCTTAAAATTTGGACTGTGCACTCTGAGTCAACTGCGCTACGCATTCTTGCGTGAGTTTATTCTATTAAATTAAATCTAGGAAATCTAGGAAAATTTTTAGTCGCAGGCAAGGAAATTTTGAAACCAAATAATTATGAAAGTTGTGAATAATATTAAATAATTTATTTCTATTCTTTTTAGCCACAATCAAACACATTTTCCAGGCAAACATGTCACCATTACCTTAAAATTTGGATTGTGCACTCTGAGCCAACTGCACTGCGCATTCTTGCGTAAGTTTATTCTATTAAATTAAATGTAGGAAATCTAGAAAAAAATTTAGTCGCAGGCAAGGAAATTTTGAAACCAAATAATTATGAAAGTTTTGAATAATATTAAATAATCTATTTCTACTCTTTTTAGCCACAATCAAACACATTTTCCAGGTAAACATGTCACCGTTACCTTAAAATTTGGATTGTACACTCTGGGCCAACTGCGCTGCGCATTCTTGCGTGAGTTTATTCTATTAAATTAAATCTAGGAAATCTAGAAAAATTTTTAGTCGCAGGCAAGGAAATTTTGAAACCAAATAATTATGAAAGTTGTGCATAATATTAAATAATCTATTTCTACTCTTTTTAGCCACAATCAAACACATTTTCCAGGCGAACATCTCACCGTTACCTTATAATTTGGATTGTGTACTCTGAGTCAACTGCGCTGAGCATTCTTGCGTAAGTTTATTCTATTAAATTAAATGTAGGAAATCTAGAAAAATTTTTAGTCGCAGGCAAGGAAATTTTGAAACCAAATAATTATGAAAGTTGTGAATAATATTAAATAATCTATTTCTACTCTTTTTAGCCACAATCAAACACATTTTCCAGGTAAACATGTCACCGTTACCTTAAAATTTGGATTGTACACTCTGGGCCAACTGCGCTGCGCATTCTTGCGTGAGTTTATTCTATTAAATTAAATCTAGGAAATCTAGAAAAATTTTTAGTCGCAGGCAAGGAAATTTTGAAACCAAATAATTATGAAAGTTGTGCATAATATTAAATAATCTATTTCTACTCTTTTTAGCCACAATCAAACACATTTTCCAGGCGAACATCTCACCGTTACCTTATAATTTGGATTGTGTACTCTGAGTCAACTGCGCTGAGCATTCTTGCGTAAGTTTATTCTATTAAATTAAATGTAGGAAATCTAGAAAAATTTTTAGTCGCAGGCAAGGAAATTTTGAAACCAAATAATTATGAAAGTTGTGAATAACATTAAATAATCTACTTCTTCTCTTTTTAGCCACAATCAAACACATTTTCCAGGCAAACGTGTCACCGTTACCTTAAAATTTGGATTGTGAACTCTGAGACAATTGCGCTGCGCATTCTTGAGTGAGTTTACTCTGTGTGAATTAATAGAAATGAAACGTTTCAATTTCCCATTAAGCTGAAGATGGAATTATAAATTACTGAACCACTTAATACCCTCATCTCGCGTCAGAAAAAAATATTTGACAATAACCCGTGTAAATGAACAAGCATCGATCAAATTACTCCTCGAGTTATCTGTATCAAAGATAGGGAAGAGTTCAGAAAGGGTCATCGATAAGACCTGCTAACGATTAGAAGCAGAAGTCTGAGAATGATTGATGGCCGACGTAAGTCGATGGTGGTCAGCCGCTCTGTATATTTACACATGAATGTATACATGAGGCCCGCGAATGTGAGAATCTAACGGCCGGGATTTTTATATTCCCGAGGCGGGTCCAGACCCAGATTTTAAAGCGAAAATTTTCTTAATTGACCGTTTTCGGTTAATAACGCGAATTTGCTGGGGCGACCCCACGTTTCTAACGGTCCGGAACAGGGAAAAAATTGCGGAAGGTTGAGATATCAAGAGCATACAGGATGATTTACAACGAGTGTCAATTTTTGATGTCTTTCGAGACCTCCATGAGACGGTGATTTGTAACTCCCGAAGTCAGGACCAACTGGACTTGCCGGAAAAAATTGGGGTAGGCGGGAACGGTTTTTGTGTCGTCGCGATTTTTCATTTGAATATACAGAACGACTGTTTCTATTAAATTGCAGGTTTTGTTGGGGAATTAACAGGCGAAAAAAAGGCGATGAATACATTTTCGGCGCGATTTGCGGAATCGCCGAACAAATCGCATATAACGAAGCGTTCGACAATGCGCGACAAAAACAAGGATATTGAAAAACTATCTCGAAAATTAGGAAATTAAATTGCTGATAGTCGAGGACGGCACATCTTTTTTAATAAAAGAAAAAAACGATAACGGGATATTTCAATAAACCGTTTTGCACATTTTCCCCCAATCGCAATATTGATTTGACAAAAAAATTTCTTCGGCAAAACTTACACGGCTTTTCACTCTTTACAATTCTGATCACTTAACTTTTCGTACTTGGGAAATGTGTCGATATTTCTCTCGGCGATTTTATTATTAATTTTACTTCTGACGCGGCAGGAACATACAGAATACATTTCGTTTCCCAAGGAAACTGTTATCGCAAGAGGAAATGTAATATGTATTTTGTGAACGATTGTTTTTGTTGCAGATATGAATTTTCAAAATTAACGAATAAAAATGAGAGTATCAGTGAAAGTTAATTGAAACCAAACAAGTTTTGAAACTTTTCCTAATTAATTTTTTATAACTTGTAAAACTTGGAGATGAAAATTGATTTTAAGAGACGTCAATTTTTTTTATTTTCAAAGTTCGGTTAAATGTTACCGAATTTTGTAATAACTATTCACCAAATTTTTCATTGCCGCAGCTGATCTGTTTCGTTATTATTTTCTAAACTGGTTTGCTGCGTTACTAACGTCCAAATTAGTAAATTTTCCAGGGGAACCATAAACAGTTTTTCTCAATGCGGCGGCTGGTAATTACAACTTCCATCCTAGCAAAATTAGTTTTAATATTTGTGTGAAGTCGTCACCAAATGTGTCAAGTCCAAATTTTCCGCATAACGCGGGCGGGGCTTTTAAATTTGTCACAAAAATAGTGCAACTAACCATAAGTTCCAAAACAGCAATTGATTTTGCACCGCAACGACATATTCCCACCGACATTTTATTACAGACTTTTATAAAAAACGAAACGACGAAACCGCTTTTATGTTATTATCAATAACTTTTACAAATTTTACTTCATTAAATTGATGATGGCTTTCTTCGGCAGGTTAAAAAGGGCATTATTTTTCAGATTATAGAAAAATAGTTAAGAGAAAAATTGTAGACGCCAAAAAGGACTACAATTTATGTCCTTAATATTGTTTTGTAGCTCAAATCACTTTGATGTTATTAACAATTGAATACTTTTTGAAAATTTTACTTTATTAAATTGATGATAGCTTTCTTCGGCAGGTTAAAAAGGGCATTACTTTTCAGATAAAAGAAAAATAGTTGAGAAAAAAATTGTAGACACCGAAAAGGACTACAATTTACGTCCTTAATATTGTTTTGTACCTCAATCCACTTTGATGTTATTGACAATTGAATAATTTTTGCAAATTTTACTTCATTACATTGATGATGACTTTCTTCGGCAGGTTAAAAAGGGCATTATTTTTCAGATAAAAGAAAAATAGTTGAGAAAAAAATTGTAGACACCGAAAAGGACTACAATTTACGTCCTTAATATTGTTTTGTACCTCAATCCACTTTGATGTTATTAACAATTGAATAATTTTTGCAAATTTTACTTCATTAAATTGATGATGACTTTCTTCGACAGGTTAAAAAGGGCATTATTTTTCAGATTATAGAAAAATAGTTAAGAGAAAAATTGTAGACACTGAAAAGGACTACAATTTATCTCCTTAATATTGTTTTGTAGCTCAAACCACTTTGATGTTATTAATAATTGAATAATTTTTACAAAGTTTACTTCATTAAATTGATGATAGCTTTCTTCGGCAGGTTAAAAAGGGCATTACTTTTCAGATAATAGAAAAATAGTTAAGTAAAAAATTGTAGACACCGAAAAGAACTACAATTTACGTCCTTAATATTGTTTTGTACCTCAAACCACTTTGATGTTATTAACAATTGAATAATTTTGCAAATTTTATTTCATTAAATTGATGATGACTTTCTTCGACAGGTTAAAAAGGGCATTATTTTTCAGATTATAGAAAAATAGTTAAGGTAAAAGTTGTAGATACTGAAAAGGACTACAATTTATGTTATTAATATTTTTTCGTAGCTCAAATTACTTTTATGTTATCATCGATTGAATAATTGTTGCAAATTTCATTTTTTATTGATGATTGCTTTCTTTGACAGGTTACAAAGGGCATTACTTTTCAGATTATATAAGGGACTAAGGTAATCCTTGGATCTACACTAACACCCACTAACGTTACCTTACCGCGGTGTTTGTTATCGCTGTGATTGACTGTTAATACCCTTGAATTTTTTCGACCATTACCTACCAATTCGTTTTCATAACTGATCCAACAAACGATGAAACTTTTATTACCTTACGATATCAGCAATATCAGCAATTTTTTTGTTTGTAAATGCTAATGTGTCATTGTGATGTAGCATCAACCATTTCAGTTAAAGCAAAAACGCATCGTACCTGTTTGTATTAAATAATGTTCTAAATTAAATGTTATTACAAGGTATTATACAAAAGCGGCTTTTGCCTTAGTAACGACTGTTATTTCCAACGTACAATATCTTATACATTTTTTATACACTTTATGACATTAACAATAAAATAAGTTATAAAATATAAAAATGTTGATTTGATGAATACTTGCTTGCTAAAACTTTCAATTCAAGAATCCTTTTACAACTACTTTTTTCAATGGATTTTATTAAATGTTCCTTGTTTTTTTATTTGCGATCAGATGATGATTAATGAAAAATTAAATTCTACAGTTTTGAAAAACAAAACAATTTATGTCGGTTCTTAGCTAGAGAAGTTGCGGTTTCGTTACGTGACGCCAAAAAACCTCAATTTAAAGTGCGGCATTGTAATTAATGATTTTCAATTAGGCGTAGTTTTAATTAGTAGCTACGCATGTCTCCTAATTAGAGAAATACGTGCTCTGTTTACACACAAGGCTACGGTTAGATCTCCCATTATTTCTTTGTCACCTTTAATAAAGCCAAACACAGCCGAGTTGGCGACGAAAAATTTCGCCGTTTCTTTTCATTCCTGCAACATAATCTAGAAAATTAGACAACTGAGCTTAGACCAGCCGCGCGCAAAAATAAAACTAAGCAAAAATAACATCAACTCGGCTTTGCTGAATTAGGTGCGACTATGTACTGTAATTTAATCTAAAAGCATTTCTCTTTGCGCTAAAAACCGCTTGTTTCATTCAATAAACCAAAAAAAGGTAGTAACTATAAAATAGTGCATTTTGTCGGCGAACTTCCTTCTTTTCCTCGGGGAGAGCTAATGCAATTTTCGCATGTTGTCTCGCGATCCAAATTGTCGGTGACAGTGTTATTATCTAGTTAATTTAAGAAACATTCCTAAACAAAAACGTAACTAATTAGAGGAAACTTCTCGTCTCTTGTGGGTTCCACTTTGACCGACTTTTGAGACGTTGCAGACGCGACGAGGCACGTAACCGAGCGTTTGATGGACGTATTAATTTTCGACACGTCCCCAACACTTAAAATATGTTTTGATTAACCATATTAGTCGTTGATTTTGAAAATTGGGTAAATCCATTTTATGTCGTTGCCACATTTTTAATGGTTTGCATTAGAATGAGTTTAAAAATATTTCATGTAAATTTAATATGCAATAATGGCTTATTATGTAGCTACACTCAGAAAAAAAATTCTTATAGGTAAACAAATTTGGGCTTAAATTTATAATTGCATGTTCTTAATTTGCCCCAAAAATTAATCATTCTTGAGTTTTAAGAATGTTCATTATTGTTGTTAAATTTAAGAGTGGGTCATGCTTGATTTCAAGAATGTTTATTCTATTTGTCAAATTTAAGAACGAATTGTAGAGTGGAATGCTTGAATTGAAGGAATTTTAGAATATAAAGTTATTTCTCATACAAATTTTTATTAGTAGGTGAAAATTTAACATCACATCACATCCTGTTTAAAAATACATTTTCAGTTTAAAAACCACATTATCATTTGGTAACAGATGTACGTATATGAAATGGAGGTTCGTCGAAGTGATCAGCCTTCTCAATGAATTTTGGCCGCCACACAAATAAATTGTTTTTCTCTCAAGAAATAATTGGCCAAAATCTACATCAATCAAAAAACAAAGAAACAAAATGCTTATATTGTACCATGGATATATTATTATAACAATTTACCAATATAGATCAGTTTTAATGCATCAATAATGACCATTCCATTTTATGCAGATTTCCTTTCTGTAAATCCGCGTACTTCAGTCACGCTTGTGTCTTGATAAATTCTTATAAAGAACTCTACATCCGCTAAAAAGTAAAATTTGTTATAAGATAGATAAATAACACTAAATGTATAAAAGAAAATCAAAACTATTTCCTTACCTCGTCGTTACTATTAATTCTGTTATAGAAACAACTGGTTTGCATATCCATTTCTTTTTATCGCTTCTTACTTTTCGTTCCGACGGAAATAAACTAAAAAATAATTTATTTAATAGCTGTTACAATGAAAAAACTTGTAGAACTTTTACAAAATTCATTCGGTAAGCTAAAAGTGTGGGAAAAATTATAACTACAACAAATTTACTTACATGCGAATTTATCACACGCAGAACAGAAAATCCCAATAATTTTAGTACCATTTTTAGAAATGGTCTTTGAAGCTGATCATTTTGTTGATCGATATTTATTAATATTGCATTGAATTAACATCTTTATCTCGGCACATTAAACCACTTTTAATATTTCCCATTTCTTCACAATTAAACATTCACTGATTATGTAAGTTACTAAAAATTTACTTTACAATAAAAATACAGAAAATGCATACCGTAATATGTATTTTCTTTCTGCAAACCGAGTTTAGTGTAACATTTTTCAACTAAATTTGTAAGAAATTCTAAAATAATTCATCTAATGTCAGTAAACTGTCCTTTGCAGAAAAATGTCGGTCATAAAGCAATTTACAACATTCCGTACAATTGTATCCCCCCATCTGGACCCAGCGCAAGGCTTCTAACCAATTGTATTATAGAACCCTTGGACCTTACGTTCATCTCAAACAAAACCTTCAGTGAAATCACCACAAATTGAGAATTCTCGTGCTTAATCCAAAACGGTGATTTGCTTGAGTTAATATTGTTCGTGCTAATATCAAGCAGAATCGTGCTAAATACAAGACTTTTATCAGTTCTTAATGTAAGAAGTGAGTTTTTAAAAAAATCTTAGTTAGCATTTTTTTCAGTGTATGTATTTGTTATGTGTTTGTTACAATTCTTAACTTTATTATTTTACTTATAAATTATATATTCAACAAATGTGGCGTTTGGTTTCAATGTTCTCCCATAAATCTGCACCTCCTTTAAGCGGACAATTTTTACAGTCCAAAAGTGTTCGTTCAAGAGAGATTTCACTGTATTATTATAACTTTCGGACGTTATTTCCTTCGGTGCTGCACACCTCAGAATCTAAACGCAACCCTCAAGTAATAAAATACACTTTTCCACCTACTATGAATAAGAATTAGCTTTAACTATTTTTTTCACAAAAAGGCCATGCCGGACTTTCAAAATCAGCGGCTCATATACAGCAACTAAGAATTATTTTATGCGAAACATTTTTCTTCTTACCTTTATTTATACATTTTTCTATGCCATAAAGTACGAAATTCGTAAACAAATTTTGTTACATTTGAGATAAGGTTCATCTTCTTACGCTTCAGAAATTTAGCAAAATATTCTTCCCGAAAAAAATTTAATGTTCAAAAAGCCATTCGAACAGCAGCTCGCACTGCAACTTAGTACCTTTTGGAGCCATTACAATGACGTGGTTTTTAATGGCCCCACAAATCAATTCAAAGGGCTATCTGCTTTTATAACTGATTGCATTTTATGCCATAATGCCACTTGGGAGAGCGTCACGCCATATCCATTCTCCTCCGTTTCATTCGCAGCTCATAAATTACAATGTATCATGACGTTTTTGGCCGAGGTCTTGACACTTCGGTAATTCGCCAGCTAAATCCACTCGGCGGTCGAATCGCGCGGTTTCGCATTTTTAATTGTAGCATTACATCAAATATTAAGGTGGGTTTGGTAGGTCTAGAAGTGAGGTTAGAATTATTGAATTTTCAATCCAAGTTAATTTAAATATTACAACTTTAAGAAACATTTACTCAGTGTTACACTGTAGCCTACTTAATACCGAATGAGGAGACATACTTGAGAAATTTTGGTAATGAGCAAAATCGCTTGAAAATATTTTAATATAACATAATAAATTATGAAAAGTATATGTCATCATACCTTCGTGCCAGTGGTTTGCGATTTCTACTTTTTGAAGCTTATCTGCACTGTACATTTTAAATTAACTTGGATTGAAAATTCAATAATTCTAACCTCACTTCTAGACCTACCAAACCCACCTTAACCGTTCAAACATCAAAGCGCCAACAACGCCACTTCCCCTTGCAATATTTCAAGAAATCTGAACCACCATGTTTAGATTAAGTTCCGTGACCATAAACATTTGTAGTCGTCGCAAGGAATTCAAACCGTATGATTAGCAAATGAGCTCCATGTAACATAATGTTCAACAAAAAAAAATAAAAATAAAAATGCGAGTTGAAGGAGCGTTTGAATAAACGAGTCATAACCGAATATGAATATTTTTCGTGGGGCCGAGGGAATCTTTAATTTTAATTCCCTTGATAAATGAGGGACGTTTTCATTTCCTTTAGTTGCATGGGTTTGTGTGTGCTTGATTATACGCAGATTTACATTTTTCATTTAATGCCAACAAAAGATACTGTAAAAAGGCCCGAAAATTGGATTTCACATAGGTAGTAGCCGCGCGTTTATAAATAAAACGAACCCGGCAATTTATGAATAAATTGGCGACCTTTAAATTAATATTGTTGCCTCGGGATATTTATTCGATAATAATTGGATAAAAAATATTCGTACGGAACGGTGTTATTTATGTTAAGTCATTTATTAATGCGACGTCTGCCGCTTCCTTTCGCTGCATTATTAAAATATTGATTATAACAGCTGCTTCAGTTATAACAAATTATAATATCGAGAGTTGAAAAGAAAAGTATGTTTTCAGTGCTTACTAACGAAATTAATTGTGTACAAATATTATACCAATCTGGAGTAATTGCGGAGGAATGAAAAATATTAAAGCCCATTTATGGCCAAAGGTGCGTAGACGCACCTTTTTTTATTTAATTATTGTAATGGTCAATCTTCATTAAATTTTCATATCTATTTAGTTATGTTTGTATTAACTATCAAATGTCTCGTAAAATTTTTATTGCACAATTTTGCATATTTGCATTATTTCAAAAATGGTAACAAAATGGATTCATAATAGAAATGTAACAATTTTTTTTTAGACACACATTAGAGAAGGTTGTCATCGTACCTTGTATGCTATCTCTTAAGTCACCACCAGATAGAGTGCCACACATGTGTGTTGTTCACGTGCAACTTAAAACCTGAATTTCTATTGGTTACCATAAATTTGGTTGGTTGGAGAGAGGTGGAGACTTTGTGTGCAGTACGTGAATACTATATACGATTGTGAAATGAGGATCAAAATAATGTAACCAAAAATATTTATTAGATTTGATTTGAAGTTGTAGTGTTTCTGTTCCCATAATGGTTATCTGTTCAAATTTATTCCATTTGGTGGTATAGTAGCAGAAAATTTTGACAAAACACACGTAGCTTTGGGAACAAGGGTTGTTTTCAGTAATAGAAAATCCTAAAACACAGAATTTCTTGTTTTCCTACTCACTTTGTGCTGTTTAGCAAGAAAATATATTTATTGCCACAGACACTAGGAAAGCCATGTAGCTGAATATCCAATTGAACAAAAAAACGTTATGAGTAAGGGTAAACGAGGTTCGTACGTTTGTGCGTTTGATCCAAATTTGAAAGTATTAGTAGTACAGTGAAATGATAATTTTGTGGTTACTGTATTGACCAACTCTTGTGCAGGGCTTCCTCTGGGACAAACTGAATGATATAGTAGAAATGAATGTAAAGATGAAGCAGTTCCACAACCAAAGATTTCCAAAAGCCACACCATATATCTGTGTAAAAAATGTAAAATACATCTACATCCAGATTGTTTCGAAAGCTTTAATTTAAAGTGTATTTTTTGATATTTTGTGAAAACGTTTCAATAAATTTCTATTTTTGCTAATGATACTGCTGTTTGCCAAAGGTTTGTTTGCTAATATTAATTTTTATTGAAGAAAAAATGTATAAAACGGCCATATAATTATGGTCGTTATTGTTACCTAGCGCTGGTCCCAAACAATATCCCCCACTGAAGTCGCCATAAAATAAGAATCCGCATACTTAAACCAAAACACGCATTCTTAATCAATTCTTAGATGGTACTTAAAACTAAATTAGTTTATAAACTGAGAGTCTAATAAAATCATGTAATTAAGTCTTTGTAATTTTAACTAATAATAAGCAATAACAAACTTAATACAACTAAGATACTTTTAGAATAATCAGAGCAATTATTTAAAGTTCACCGAACTAAAGCTAAAGATTGCCTTTGTAATGGCTGATTGCACTTTGTAGGAGCGCACTGTTCTTCATTCCTGGCTGTTTTTCACAATGGAGCTTTGCAAGGCAATATTTTTAACAAAAATCTCGCCATTTCCCGACAGTGCAACAAAGCATTATTCTTCATCTATCCGCACTTTCATTAAGCTTTCGTAAAGAATTAAATTTAAAAAATTGTATTATTGCAAATTGGTTATTTCACTTGGTGATTATTTACAGCTCCACCATTTGTTCAAATTCAAATATCATAACACGAACAAAATTTATCATTTTCATTTTAATCGGCCTTTCATGCATGATAATTGATGCAAATTAGCGATTGATTTATGCCAATGTAAATTGCAATATTAAATAAAAGTCCGTAATTAAATTTACCAAAAACAAGAACGATGAATCGCAACGAAATTGTGCCTGGAAAATTAATTAAATGAAATTTGAAAAATGATCAGCC
The DNA here is from genome assembly GCA_949768715.1 of Dascillus cervinus. NCBI lineage: Eukaryota > Metazoa > Arthropoda > Insecta > Coleoptera > Dascillidae > Dascillus > Dascillus cervinus. The sequence goes on along the minus strand of OX458317.1, from coordinate 33,140,374 downwards.
GCTCTTGATTAGTCAAAAAGCATCATTTCGAGACCATCCCCCGAGTAAGCTTTAATTATTGGATACCTAATATTCCGTTCCTGCCTTTGATAATTGGATTAGGAAAAAATTAATTTCAAATTAGCGTCCTACAGAAACGCAATCCTATTTTTTGCGCGAAAACTGCAATTTTTGCTAGTCGAATGAGGAGTGCATGTAACCCTGCCTTTTTTATGATTACACTCCCCGGGATAATTAGAATTTCAAAATAATCGCTGAACGTCCCCCGTACTCGAAATTGTTTTACATTCGAAATTAATACGAAACTGTAACAGAAATGTTGCTGTGCCATTATCAAAATTGGGTAAAGCAGAATAAATTGATTTATTCGGTTCGGCAGATATCTATATCACAGTTCGCTTTGTTTTCTGCTCATCTCTGCTATTGTTCTGCATACACAGCGGATAGGATCGGGCAAAAGCGATATGACCAAGATTTTCATTTTAATGGTTGCGGTTTTAAAAACCGCATCGCGTGCTCGTTTTTGTGTGTCCGGGATCTATTCATCACAGCCGATATTGGAATATTTAAGATTTTTTGAGGCGACGAAATTGCATGTGCAACGCGCCGCCGCCATCCATCATCCGAATGCTGATTGCACGTATTTATTGCTTTAATAATTGAAACAAATCATCTGGAAAATCGTGTACAACATGACATTAACAAAATCTAGTTACCATGTAAATTTTAATCGAAAAGTTTGGATCGTTACTACATGTTGCAGTTGCGGTGACACTAGTGAAGAGTAACAGCAACAATACCTGTCGCTTCTGGTGCATTTTTAATCGCAGTTCCGCTAGAGCGCTCCAGATGATCAAATTTCAAGTGCCACTTTAAGTTTTCATCAAGACTTTCAGACTAAGGTATTGTCACCAAACTGAAAAATTTCGGCATTAAAAAAACATATATTGCCAGTAATACCTCCACTAAGAATAAACTTATTTACTTCTGTAGAAAATAGAACACATTTTGGTCCTTCGAGCCTGATTTTTGGTCCTTCGAGCCGGATTATGATCAATTTAAACCAAATAATATAAGCAAATAACGAATTATCACAGTAAAATACAACTCATATATCAATATTAAAAACTGAATGAATGATAAAATATAAAATAGACGCATCTGCTGTTTAAAATTGATAAGATAACTTTCCAGGGAAGCTTGCTAAATCTTTTCCATTAAATACTTTAAAGTTCAAGTTTGCAGCGAACTATTGGGCTATCCGGGTATTAATCTGGGCGGAAGTTTTTTATTTTAATATGCGCTCGGGCGTATTTGCTTCGTTTTCCGCTCGAATTTTCCGCGCAATATTGAAAAACTTTTGCATACACTCCAGAAAGTACCCTGCCAGCAGCAACATGCGTTTTTATTTGATAAGTTGTTATTCAATAGGAATGACAAACGAGAAGCTATCAGCAGACTTAAGCAAACAGATTTCTTTAGCATAAAGAGGGAGGGAAAAAATTGAAGGACATGAGCGTAAAAATGAGAGATTGATTAACAGTTTTTTTTTTTAATAAATAATCGATGTTGATGCCATTGTGTAACGATACCTTCCAACAAATGAGAAAAATGTCTTTTGTGCACGTTAATTTAATTTATCTTAGTAATTTCGTTCTTCAGGCGAATTTGATCGTAAATCGAAGAAAAAAGTTTCTTCGGGGACGGTATGATTGATACTGTAAGGTTCGTACAATACCTGTCTCACTTGTTATGCGAAAGCAGTTTAAATTTGCAAAGTTCAGCTTGTTACGCTGACAGTTATAAGGGATATCGACGACGATATTTGTTACGTTTTTTGAATGATGTGTGTACAATTTTTTGTCGCTCTATTTGAGATGTTGTACCTTCGCACTGAACATTTCGTTGTGTGCAGACATTTTTTAAAATAAAAAAAGCAAATAAATATGCAAACAATTCACCAATCTGTTAAGAGGGACTGCTCAGTGAAAGTTTTCATTGATTCTTAAGATTTTTATTCATCTTACGTTGTTCCGTTTAAGTAGTATGATTTATGAGTGACCTTCGTGCGTTATTGGTTAAAAGAATTATGTTTCTGTTTAGAGTTCTCGGAACTGATAAATTTCGTATGCGAAAACGCCGCCTAGTAGGCGAAGCTGTACCATGATTCACTTTAAATTTTCCGCAAGAATTATTGTTGCAGGTTGATTTTACATTCCATTTCATAGGTTTAATTTTGAAAATATTTTTTTAATTGTTTCAAGGACGTAGTTAAAATATTTTTTAAATTATGATGTGGCCGTTAATTTTTCGATATTATTCTAATTTCATGTTTTATTTTTTTGCTATATATTTTTTCGAAAAAGTAACGGTCACATAATATTATGTCTTTTATTTTTTTAAAAATTTTAAAAAAATAGTTTAAAAATTTAAAAAAATAAAATCAGCATTTGGAGGAAACTGATTGAGGTAGTGACAAACAAAAGCATCTCTTGCAATAACTAAATGCCCCCCCCCCAGTAATTAACGGTGATTTTTGTACAGGGTGTTATCAGTTTTATCGCCGGGGCCATAAAACCTATGAAAAATTGAAGGGAAAGTATACAATTTACATGCCAAATTAGTTGAAATGCACACTTTCGATGAGTATAAAAAAAAATTCAAAATATTTTTATTTGAAGTCACAAAGTAAAGAAAAAGTTTTGGGAAAAATTTCGTTCTTTAGTTTTTCATTTCCCAAAGTGGAAAGTTATTCTTGTTTCTTTAGTAATAATTTTAACAGTTATAACACCCTGTATATCACACGGAAATCCTAAAGATGCTATGCCTTTTATTTTTTTAAGAATTTTAAAAAATAGTTTAAAAAAATTAAACAATAAAATCAGCATTTGGAAGAAACTAATTGAGGTAGTCACAAACAAAAGCATCTCTTGCAATAACCAAATGCCCCCCCCCCACGTAATTAACGGTGATTTTTGTACAGGGTGTTATCAGTTTTATCGCCGGGGCCATAAAACCTATGAAAAATTGAAGGGAAAGTATACAATTTACATGCCAAATTAGTTGAAATGCACACTTTCGATGAGTATAAAAAAAAATTCAAAATATTTTTATTTGAAGTCACAAAGTAAAGAAAAAGTTTTAGGAAAAATTTCGTTCTTTAGTTTTTCATTTCAGAATGTGGAAAGTTATTCTTGTTTCTTTAGTAATAATTTTAACAGTTATAACACCCTGTATATCACACGGAAATCCTAAAGATGCTATGCCTTTTATTTTTTTAAGAATTTTAAAAAATAGTTTAAAAAAATTAAACAATAAAATCAGCATTTGGAAGAAACTAATTGAGGTAGTCACAAACAAAAGCATCTCTTGCAATAACCAAATGCCCCCCCCCCACGTAATTAACGGTGATTTTTGTACAGGGTGTTATAAGTTTTATCGCCGGGGCCATAAAACCTATGAAAAATTGAAGGGAAAGTATACAATTTACATGCCAAATTAGTTGAAATGCACACTTTCGATGAGTATAAAAAAAAATTCAAAATATTTTTATTTGAAGTCACAAAGTAAAGAAAAAGTTTTAGGAAAAATTTCGTTCTTTAGTTTTTCATTTCAGAATGTGGAAAGTTATTCTTGTTTCTTTAGTAATAATTTTAACAGTTATAACACCCTGTATATCACACGGAAATCCTAAAGATGCTATGCCTTTTATTTTTTTAAGAATTTTAAAAAATAGTTTAAAAAAATTAAACAATAAAATCAGCATTTGGAAGAAACTAATTGAGGTAGTCACAAACAAAAGCATCTCTTGCAATAACCAAATGCCCCCCCCCCCCCACGTAATTAACGGTGATTTTTGTACAGGGTGTTATCAGTTTTATCGCCGGGGCCATAAAACCTATGAAAAATTGAAGGGAAAGTATACAATTTACATGCCAAATTAGTTGAAATGCACACTTTCGATGAGTATAAAAAAAAATTCAAAATATTTTTATTTGAAGTCACAAAGTAAAGAAAAAGTTTTAGGAAAAATTTCGTTCTTTAGTTTTTCATTTCAGAATGTGGAAAGTTATTCTTGTTTCTTTAGTAATAATTTTAACAGTTATAACACCCTGTATATCACACGGAAATCCTAAAGATGCTATGCCTTTTATTTTTTTAAGAATTTTAAAAAATAGTTTAAAAAAATTAAACAATAAAATCAGCATTTGGAAGAAACTAATTGAGGTAGTCACAAACAAAAGCATCTCTTGCAATAACCAAATGCCCCCCCCCCACGTAATTAACGGTGATTTTTGTACAGGGTGTTATAAGTTTTATCGCCGGGGCCATAAAACCTATGAAAAATTGAAGGGAAAGTATACAATTTACATGCCAAATTAGTTGAAATGCACACTTTCGATGAGTATAAAAAAAAATTCAAAATATTTTTATTTGAAGTCACAAAGTAAAGAAAAAGTTTTGGGAAAAATTTCGTTCTTTAGTTTTTCATTTCCCAAAGTGGAAAGTTATTCTTGTTTCTTTAGTAATAATTTTAACAGTTATAACACCCTGTATATCACACGGAAATCCTAAAGATGCTATGCCTTTTATTTTTTTAAGAATTTTAAAAAATAGTTTAAAAAAATTAAACAATAAAATCAGCATTTGGAAGAAACTAATTGAGGTAGTCACAAACAAAAGCATCTCTTGCAATAACCAAATGCCCCCCCCCCACGTAATTAACGGTGATTTTTGTACAGGGTGTTATCAGTTTTATCGCCGGGGCCATAAAACCTATGAAAAATTGAAGGGAAAGTATACAATTTACATGCCAAATTAGTTGAAATGCACACTTTCGATGAGTATAAAAAAAAATTCAAAATATTTTTATTTGAAGTCACAAAGTAAAGAAAAAGTTTTAGGAAAAATTTCGTTCTTTAGTTTTTCATTTCAGAATGTGGAAAGTTATTCTTGTTTCTTTAGTAATAATTTTAACAGTTATAACACCCTGTATATCACACGGAAATCCTAAAGATGCTATGCCTTTTATTTTTTTAAGAATTTTAAAAAATAGTTTAAAAAAATTAAACAGTAAAATCAGCATTTGGAAGAAACTAATTGAGGTAGTCACAAACAAAAGCATCTCTTGCAATAACCAAATGCCCCCCCCCCCACGTAATTAACGGTGATTTTTGTACAGGGTGTTATCAGTTTTATCGCCGGGGCCATAAAACCTATGAAAAATTGAAGGGAAAGTATACAATTTACATGCCAAATTAGTTGAAATGCACACTTTCGATGAGTATAAAAAAAAATTCAAAATATTTTTATTTGAAGTCACAAAGTAAAGAAAAAGTTTTGTGAAAAATTTCGTTCTTTAGTTTTTTATTTCAGAAAGTGGAAAGTTATTCTTGTTTCTTTAGTAATAATTTTAACAGTTATAACACCCTGTATATCACACGGAAATCCTAAAGATGCTATGCCTTTTATTTTTTTAAGAATTTAAAAAAAATAGTTTAAAAATTTTTTAAAATAAAATCAGCATTTGGAAGAAACTAATTGAGGTAGTGACAAACAAAAGCATCTCTTGCAATAACCAAATGCCCCCCCCCCTCGTAATTAACGGTGATTTTTGTACAGGGTGTTATAAGTTTTATCGCCGGGGCCATAAAACCTATGAAAAATTGAAGGGAAAATATGCAATTTACATGCCAAATTAGTTGAAATGCACACTTTCAATGAAATATTTTTATTTGAAGTCACAAAGTAAAGAAAAACTTTTGGAAAAAATTTCGTTCTTTAGTTTTTTATTTCAGAATGTGGAAAATTATTCTTGTTTCTTTAGTAACAATTTTAAAAGTTATAACACCCGGTATATCACACGGAAATCCTAAAGATATTTATTTTGCCATTGCACACATACTGAAGACGTACCATTCTAATTATCTTATTTGTGGTAAATATCCAATACAGTAAAGTGATTGATTTTGTAAATGTCCAGCTGTTTCATTTCCATTATAGAATGTTAATTTTTGAACGCTCACATGAAAGTAATTTAGGGCGGGTAATAATCTAAATATTCATCAAATTTTCACCGAAACGAAAACGAATCCCGCTGAAAAAAACAAACTCAATAAAAAAGCAACAAAGGAAACCGTTAATTAGGCGGTCGAGCGGAAAAAAAATAGTAAACCTGGAGTTACAGCTTATTTAAATAAAAAAATTAATTAACAGTACATACTGCATTTTTAATCTTCCCTTAATTAAGAATTTTATCTTTTTGAATTTCATATTCAACCACCATCTTTTTGTCGTAAACCACTTAATAATCGGCCTCTCTAAACATTCCGAAGGGGCTGGAATAATAAAAGACAATACAAGATTGCAGGAATGCGGGGTCTCGAGACGCCTTGACGTGCGTTCCGGTCGGTTACATATCTGAAGAGGCGCAAAGAAGAACAAACGATTACGGGATTTTTTTATTATCTTCGTCCCTTCCTAACGAGCGATTAGACCCGACTTAATTTCTTTAATCCGCACAAATCCCCATAAAGGGCAATAATAATCGGACGCGAGTTCGGCCTCATAACACAACAAATAAACCAGTTCTGAACATTCCACAAACTACACATTAGGATAGTGTTAGCGATGATCCCCACTGATCCCCATCTCCGGGATGAGCCCGTCCCGGGCTGAATAACAGTGACATAATAATTAGAGCAGCCGTGACTAACTGCGTATGGTAAAACCCCGGCTTCGTAATTAACGCCGACGGTCTTTGCTTGCGAGGAATAAAGGAGGGGATTATGCCCTCTTGGTGGGAGAGAGGAAAAGGGCAGGAAATCCAAAAGGAAGTGATTAATGCTGTGTATCGTAGATATGGGGACGACCCCGTAACGTGTTGAGATTTGATCATTTTATACGCAGACACACATACACAAACGCGCACATTGATTTACCCCTTTAGTCGTCTCTTGTAAATATTTAGATTGCGGCGAAGGATTGGCGGAAGCATTCGCGATAGCCTGGAAATTGTTTAATTTAAATTGTTATGTTACGAGATTATCGCTGATATTCGCATTAGGGGCGATACTGACCCTCGATCAATTATTTACCTTCCCTGTTGAGGTACAAAAGAAATTCCGCTACACATAAAACTTAATTCCTTACTTATCTATGTCAGAAATATGCAAGTGTGTGTGTGGGAGCGACTCGATGGATTTAATTCCAAAATGTCATTCTCCTGGCAAGCCACACCAAGAAAAAAACTTTTTTTTCTTTCTTGTTTAGACCATCATATAAACATACCTAATACCTCTTGTTTCAATAATAATTTCCGGCAGCGGTCGACCTTTATTTATCAAATCTATTTTTTCTTCGTAACTATACTTCTCAAATCGCTTAAAGTTAATCAAATTGTCCACATCATCCATTGTCAAAAAACACTAATACAATACACGAACACGAAAGTATAAAATGAAAATTTACAACGACTCGATGGATTTAATTCCAAAATGTCATTCTCCTGGCAAGCCAAATTAAGAAAAATACTTTTTTTTCTTTCTTGCTTAGAGTGTCATATAAACATACCTAATACCTCTTGTTTCAATAATAATTTCCGGCAGCGGTCGACCTTTATTTATCAAATCTATTTTTTCTTCGTAACTATACTTCTCAAATCGCTTAAAGTTAATCAAATTGTCCACATCATCCATTGTCAAAAAACACTAATACAATACACGAACACGAAAGTATAAAATGAAAATTTACAACGACTCGATGGATTTAATTCCAAAATGTCATTCTCCTGGCATGTCTCTCCAAGTAGTGCATTTTAATTTGAATGAATTTATGTTATGTTATGAATTTATGAGAAAAATAAAATTTGAACTCATCTACTGAAATCATGTTAACATTATGCACCAATTTAACCCATTCCTGGTAGGAAAACAATTTATTTGTGTGGTGGCCAAAATTTATTAAAGACTTCCACGAATTTCCATTTCATTATACATCTGTTATCAAATGATGATATGGTTCTTAAACCGAAAATGTATTTTTAAAGAGAGAATTTGCTTCAGCAATTTCAAGAAATCTGGATCATGAATGTTCTATAATGCAATTTTTCTGAGGGAATGTTACACCCACAGTTATGGTAGCAGAAATGTATGACTCAAAAATTAATCAAATTATAAGATAAATTTGCAGAGAGAATAATTTTGACCCCACTATCCGTTCCAGTGTTAACGATGCTAAATGAACTTACTGAGTGATTTGTGTTACTGCTGTTAAGGGAGTGCTGTATCATGCACATCCAGAAATTTCTTCCTTGCATCCCCAACCAATTTTTAAATTTACTTTATCACACTCCAAAGTTATAAACAAAAATTTGTACACTTATCATTCAGTCAAAATAAATCATTACAGAGAGGTATTTGAATCTCATCCTTTAATTTTATTTCTTCTTCAATTATGGAATATTTTAATTAACATTTTCCTATTTTTTATCATCTTGTTCGTTTTCCAATAAAAATGATATAAACGAGACACTTTATACAACATTTGGGTCACATACAGTAGAACCCCTCTAGTCTGCCCTCGGCTAGTCCGTCGCTCAGGTTAATCCGACCGTGATCGGAGTCGAGAAACTTGTCCCATCGCACGTCCCGCGCCATTGTTTAAAGTTTTTCGTCATCTCTTGCGTCGTTTCTGTCGTTGCGTGTTTTTTGTACTGAATTATGCAGTTTTTAGTGCTTACTGTTCGTTGGTTTTACGAGAGTGTTCTTCTGTGCTCGTTACAGTATATGTTTTTACTTTTTTCTGATAATCCGACCTTTTTGCGTTCCGACCATACCTCCAGTCCCAAAGGTGACGGATTAGAGGGGTTCTACTGTACTGAGAAAATAATAAAGTTGCAACTGCAATGGTCATCATAAAACTCGATAAAAACCCAAATTACAATTTTATTATTTACTTTGCAATATAAGGTAAACTTCCGCCGAGGATGCATAAACAAATTTTAAAAATTTCAATCTACAGACAAAAACCGTCGATATGGAATATGCAGGTTTGATCGCAGCGCGTCGGAGTACGTCCCTTTATTTATTTAGTTCTGTAGTCTAAATTAAATTGAGGCAATAAAACTTGCACGAATAAATCTCTCTGCCGGTTATACTGTTCCCTTTGTACTCTAATAAGATTTGCAACTGATGCCACTGCTGAGCTTTCTGTATTATGATGATTTAGCAAAAATCGGGCTCCGGACTTTTATATTACGAAATGAATCCGTGCAAGAGACCAAAAAAATTGCGTCTTTGTGGCGACGAGACGCGAACCCCTCCTCAAGGAAACGAGGATATTGTGTCATAAAATTAAAAAAAATCGCTATCAGTATTTAAATCAGGCTTATCCTTGAAATGTTATTACAGTCCGCATACATTTATAGTTTAATTTTTGCAATATAAAAGTTTCTTCTCCGAATAAGGAGCTTATGAAAGCTTTCAACTCGAAGAATCGTTTTTAAAATTCAAATTTTTTATCATGCTTTCCCCGTCGCAGTTAACTTGAAATTTTACTCCTGATTAATCCAAGAACCATTATAATCCGCTGATGCTCTTCATCGCGAAAAATTGACTGTTAAATGAAGAAAAAATTGACCACATTTCGGTTACAGTATTTCATGTGGATCCGCATATTCTGAATTACATTGTGAAAGCTGTGGGGAGGAAACGTCAAAGGACACCGATAAATCAAACCGCTGGTTAAATATTCAACCGGAAAAAATTTAAATTTACAAATCGGCGATTTGCTCATCTACAAAGCGTTTAAAAATGAAAGTCTGTGCGGGCATCATTTTAATAATTAAAAATGGTGCAAACTCGTCACAGCGGCGATCGGCTCGCAACCGACCCGAAACAACAAACTAATTTAATTGATGTTCGGAAGTTTCACATTTGTTCCACCGTTTCAGGTTTCAAATTTTGATTTTTTTCCAAAACCTTGATCGAAGTTCGTTATCGCGTCAAAGGGCAACCAAAAGGCCAAAGGAAAAAAATTGTAGGATTAACAATTACAGAGCTCGAAATTTCCAACCACTTTCTTCAATCACTTTTTTTTGTACATTTTAATGTAACTTGTGTAACTTATTGCATGGTTTCGCCTAGAGTTCTACAGTTTTCTTTATTGTTAATGTCATAACTGCTTTTACCTCAAATATGAAATGGCAATAAACGTTTTTACCTTTAATTTTTACTCGAAATAAAATACTAATAAAACAAATCGTCTTGTTCCACAAAGCAAATGAGAACTTTGCAAATACATAATTGCATTTCTTGAAGGTTAGAGATAAACTAATTGTCTTGTGGGTACATTGAACGTAGTATGCTGTTGGTTGCATACCCAACGAGCGTTTTAAAGTTTTAAGAATATTAATAAAATAAGAGCAATTAGGACTTGATTGTAGATAAAACGTCGTCTTTCTTCTCGCACATAATGGCTATTATGAACTCAGATGTTTGCACAATACTCATCTTTGCCTCATATTTATCAACTTCCATCTTCTTTAATAATAGCATACATTATGTGCTCGTTAAATAATATGCTATTATTTACTTTCTGTCAGTTTAATAAAGTAAATATGTAGATAAAAAGCCAAAGATAGAATTTTTGATCAACTTCAAAACATCGTCTTTCTTCTCGCACATAATGTCTATTATGAACTCAAATGTTTGCAAAATACTCATCTTCGGCTCATATTTACTAACTTTCATCTTCTTTAATAATAGCCTACATTATGTGATCGTTAAATAATATACTATTATTTACTTTCTGTCAGTTTAATAAAGTAAACATGTAGATAAAAAGCCAAAGATAGAATGTTTGATCAACTTCAAAACATCGTCTTCCTTCTCGCACATAATGGCTATTATGAACTCAGATGTTTGCAAAATACTCATCTTCGACTCATATTTACCAACTTCCATCTTCTTTAATAATAGCCTACATTATGTGATCGTTAAATAATATACTATTATTTACTTTCTGTCAGTTTAATGAAGTAACCATGTAGATAAAAAGCCAAAGATAGAATGTTTGATCAACTTCAAAACATCGTCTTCCTTCTCGCACATAATGGCTATTATGAACTCAGATGTTTGCACAATACTCATCTTTGCCTCATATTTATCAACTTCCATCTTCTTTAATAATAGCCTACATTATGTGCTCGTTAAATAATATGCTATTATTTACTTTCTGTCAGTTTAATAAAGTAAATATGTAGATAAAAAGCCAAAGATAGAATTTTTGATCAACTTCAAAACGTCGTCTTTCTTCTCGCACATAATGTCTATTATGAACTCAAATGTTTGCAAAATACTCATCTTCGGCTCATATTTATCAACTTCCATCTTCTTTAATAATAGCCTACATTATGTGCTCGTTAAATAATATGCTATTATTTACTTTCTGTCAGTTTAATAAAGTAAATATGTAGATAAAAAGCCAAAGATAGAATTTTTGATCAACTTCAAAACGTCGTCTTTCTTCTCGCACATAACGTCTATTATGAACTCAAATGTTTGCAAAATACTCATCTTCGGCTCATATTTACTAACTTTCATCTTCTTTAATAATAGCCTACATTATGTGATCGTTAAATAATATACTATTTTCCACGACCGGGAGTAGACGTCCATTTCTATGACACCAATATCGTAACAAAAGTAACAAATTATTCCCTAGATATATAATGTTTCAAAATTCTCCCTGGGGAGTTTTTATTATGACCTACAAATTAAAACACATTGTCAAGGATTGTTTAAATTTCACCAAAGACTACTAGTTTTCAAATTAATAAATGTCAGTTAAGGTGTCAATAAATTAGGTTTCAAATTTATTTTTTGGTTTTAATCTTACTTTGGTCGTGGAAAAAATAGTATATACACCTAAGGAGAGAATGCTATTTTTCCCGCGGTGCTATGTAGCCCTCGGGCTTCGCCCTCTGGCTACAAATTACACCTCAGGAAAAATCTTGCATTTCTCTCCCGCGATGTATAATGTACTATTATTTACTTTCTGTCAGTTTAATAAAGTAAACATGTAGATAAAAAGCCAAAGATAGAATGTTTGAACAACTTCAAAACATCGTCTTCCTTCTCGCACATAATGGCTATTATGAACTCAGATGTTTGCAAAATACTCATCTTCGACTCATATTTACCAACTTCCATCTTCTTTAATAATAGCCTACATTATGTGATCGTTAAATAATATACTATTATTTACTTTCTGTCAGTTTAATGAAGTAAACATGTAGATAAAAAGCCAAAGATAGAATGTTTGATCAACTTCAAAACGTCGTCTTTCTTCTCGCACATAATGTCTATTATGAACTCAAATGTTTGCAAAATACTCATCTTCGGCTCATATTTACCAACTTCCATCTTTTTTAATAATAGCCTACATTATGTGATCGTTAAATAATATACTATTATTTACTTTCTGTCAGTTTAATGAAGTAAACATGTAGACAAAAAGCCAAAGATAAGAATGTTTGAACTTTAACATTTATTTGCAAAATTTAATAAACAAATTTGATAGTAACGACCTCACACATATCATTTTTGCTATAAGTGTCGGAAAATGAAGGCGTTGGTTGCCGTAAATCTCGACTGGTAATAAAACAGAGACAAAAAAATCACTTCGACCAAAACCTCGATGAACATTCAACTGGGAATATTTGTTACAATGATCCTTTTTATGTTTATTTTTCAGGTTTCATTCAATTTTAACAAACAAGTTTTTTGAATTTTGTTTGCTTGTAATTTTCTTAGTCTATGCAGCACACTCAACAAATTTCCATTAGTCAAATGTTATGTCACATCATCTCATACACATGGGGTTGGCACTGACATTAATTTACAGCCACCCCTCTAGAAGGTTTATCGTAGTACGTTTGACAATATAATAATAATATTAGACAATGGAAGGATGCTCAACTTTAATTTTACTTTCTTTTGCAAATAAAATTTGATTATTCTCAAGGTCGCAATGGAATTTTTTAAGAATCTATAGCCTTCCTAGTATTTTTTAATATTATGGATACTGCCTGTTCTGTCAAATTTGAAGCACTTATGGAGACATGGAAAGTTTGTTAAAGTTTTCCTATGCATAGATGCAAAACACTTCTCCAGTCCCGTAACACTGAACAAGATAAATCCTTTCTTGAGGGGTTGTCATTGTTTCACCAATTGTTCAGGTTAATTTCACCGTTTTATAACCAATTCCAAAATTTAAAATTTTCTTAAAACGTTCCAGTTCAGACTTGTTTACACAAACGCGTCAATTTCCAGCTGCAGCTCTCGTTTTTCAGAAACCATCCATTCATTGCAAAATTTCCCTGTCTATTTATTTAGTTTAAATAAACTTGTAAAGTTTAATTAAACCTCGTTCCGTTTTCTTAACCTTCGGACCGCCATAACAGCAATCAGGCGTCGATTTGTCCTGAATTTCACCAACCGGAGGATGTTTTAAATTTCATGGGAACATTTTACGACAGCAAACCGTTTCTTTAACCATCGATAACAAGATTAGGAGGACCTTAGACGTATAATAAATTAGATAGCGCCCCGGGCCTTTCGCGAACTTTGTGCGGACTCGACACAATTCACTATTTTTATTGACTTAAGACCTTTTTTAACTTCACAGGCGACCCGGTTTTCGGGAAAAATCCGGTTTCTGGCGCCCGGGCTCCCAAATAATTAGCGTTATTAACCGAAAAGTATTTTCGTGTAGTTATTATTTTAGCCGGGGTTCATTTAGTAGATTGCAGGCGAAGGTGACGTATCCACGCATCCATAATTCACGCACATCTATTGTTTTTATTACGCACGTATCCCGGCGCCCGAAAGCCGCTATTAATTACTATTAGTGACCGGATCGCACCCTTTTTCATTAAAAAGTAAGGAAACGCTTTTTTTAATATTTCGCTGGAGGAATTTCGGCGCAAGCGAGCTGGTGTGAGTCGAGTTCCATTACCGGGTGTTTTCATTATCCGATTTAAATGATAAAAGTAAGTTAACAAAGAGGTCACGCGAGCGCGCGATTCGCACAATCGACAATTTCTAAATCGCCCCAGGCCACATAAAAATGTACTCCACTCATAAATATTGGAAAATCAGTGGCGTTCGTGTTTACACGGCGTGCAATTCGCGCGTTACCCAAGGAATGAAGTTTTTACCGCCACCCTGATCGACCGCCGGAGAGGGCTATTGGACATTATGCTTTTTTATTGGGTTTGGTGGGCTTAGGTGTTTACCGATCTGTCCCAGTTGAATTTAATTTTTCAAATGACAGTTTTATTTCGCTTGAAAAAATTCCAAATCTCACTACTTACTATTTATGCTAAATTCAAAATTAATTTTGTTAGTTTTGATTTAAGCAAAAAACTGACATAGGGGAGAGCGGGTGTGGTTGCCACATTGTTGTATTTTTTTTAGGCTGATTAAAACATACTTTAATACAAACAGTAGGTAACTGCCAAAAAAAGCAACAGTCCCACCGATAATGTCTACAAAATTAAGAGATAATTCACTTTACCTGTAGCAATTATTTTGGTACAATTTACACCATAGTTGGCTTATTTTTCACAAGAAAGTACTACAAATCTAACGTTTAAAGTATATTCTGAATTTGAATAAAAAACCGTAACACATATTAGGGTAGAGACGCTACTTTCAACCACTTTAGGCAAATTTGTAATTGAAAACATTAATAAATTACTAAGAATAGCCGCCAACTACACTACTCTCTTTATATAGTGCGGAACAGCCAAATGGAATAAATTTAGTATCTCAATATTATTCTGTATATTTATAAAAATATATTGTGGAAATGGATACATACTACAGGATAAGTGTAGGCATTTGAGGTATATCTAGATAATCGCATATAACACTGTGTTAGCTATAAAGTGTTAAGTGTAGATACTTAAACAATAAGTATATAATATATACACAGTGTTTCACGAAAATTACCGAGGTCTACGCCCAATGTACGCAACCCAATATTCAGAAATCACAACATGCAAGATACAAAAAACATATACAATCGAACTCCTCTATAGTGACCTCCTCTATAATGATTTTTTCTCTATAATGATGTTTTGTCAGGAATGTGCATTTTTGCACGTTTTGCGTATAAAAATACCCCTCTATTATGACGCTAAGCCTCTATATAGTGATTATTCTTTAACAAAATTTACCAAAATTCTTGGGGAACGGAATTTTCGGTAATAGAAATATAATGGATGTATTGAGCATCTGTTTTTCCCCAAATTTCGACTACCTGAAAAATCTTTAGAATTTCTTGTAAATTCCTTATGAGAATTTCCATTTTTAAAAGTACTGCTGTACAATAAACTTTGGGCAGATTTTCTCAACAAGTATTTAATTACATAAATATGATCAACAACTGTCAAACATAATAAATCTTAAATTTTTGTTTCATTTTAAATATCGATTGGTTTTTAAAGTGACTGCCAAAACTGTAAAATTATACGTGAATTGTATATAGTGAAGTTTCTCTATAGTGATGTTTTTTCATGGCTTTTCGAACATCGCTATAGAGGAGTTTGACTGTATTTAAGTTTCATATTTTTGAAATCTGTTGATAAAAATAACTGTCAAACAGACAATTTAAATATGTTCATAATCTACGACGAGCGTCACAAAAATGCAGTTGTTGCAGCCAGATTATACAGACATCGTTACCTGAATCACTCTTAATTATGATATACTATTCAAATCTGTACCCATTTCCTTGGTCAAGAAAATTTGTGTTGAAAAAATAACGTCATATTTCGTATATGGTACACTTACTCCACCGGACCCTAACTAATACAGTTTGGATCACTATTGTCATTACTCTATTTTAAATTATTTGAGCACTAAACAGTCAATTACTTTTGTCTCGCTTGCGCTATGGTGGCATCCGTGGTACATTTAATTTTTATTTTTTCCACTTTATTTCACTTTGATTTAAATCATCTTTTCTAACGTGCAACACTAATTTTTCATTTATTTATACACAACAGTTTATTCTTTAATTGAACTATAAATAAATAAAACTTAGTTAATTTTGTCATGAAAATAATCCCGGAATTAATTCCCAAAACAACAAATCAGTTTGTTGTATGCGCAGGAAAGTTCGTAATGCCAAAATAATAATAGTGATTCTGGGAAATGGCACGTTATCAGTCCGATAATGTGAATCGCAATTTCCAGATAATAAAAAATAAAATTGTGAGACAAAATAATTACAGAGCAGTAGCTATGCTTTTAGTTAAAGTGCGCAGCGTTCCTTTTTTCCAGGGCTGTAATTAAACTTGCGTGCATGTTTATAATTTTCCAGTAGGGACGCGCCTGTCTCATACATCTACCGAAAAAATCCCAATTTTGAGCTTTAAAAGTGAAAGGCCCCGCAATTTAACGCCAGATTGATGATCGTATTCGTTACAAATCGGGAAACTATCATCAAAAACGAATTAAACGCCGCCGGTGTATATTTTGTAATCTATCGTTCGAAGGTTTTTTTATTAAAGAGAGCAAATGGAAATCGTTATTTTTCCTTTTAAAGACGCGACAGATAGTAAATTTCGATTACAAAGCAGAGGTTGCAGTCTTAAAGGAACAAAGGCGTCAAAATGAGTAATAAATGGCTTAATTTTGCGTGTGCAGAGCTACAATCAGTGGAATAAATTACAACCCTGGGCACAAATGAACTTACCTTGGGCTAATGAGTGTTCGAATATCACGCGAACTATCTCATTATCTTACTCTCTATACTTGTAAATCCCATCGGCGGCAGAATAAACCGAATTCTATAAAACATCTGCTGCGTATTGTATGGCGAAAATGAATTCGCGTTTTCTTGTAAATAATTTATACGACGTCATGTGAGGGCAGACACCCCTCGATTCCATTAACCCCATAAATTTGGGCAAAAACTTGCAGCTTATTTTTAAATGGCCATTTGATTGCAGCCTTTCCAAATGCTTTTTAAAATTTTTCATGCTATCGTATGCAATCTGTCCCTCTATATTTTCCTAAAGTCTTTTCTAATTTTCTAATCTTCAAGAATCATGGTGTGCATTTTAGTAATAGGTTTGTCGCTCCCACCACACTCAGAAAAAAAATTCTTATAAGTAAGAAAATTCGGGTCTTCTCATTATATTAAATAAGCACTTGTAAATACAATAATCTTTTTCTAATTTTTATGAATTGTAGAGTGGAGTGCTTGAATTGAAGGAATTTTAGAATATAAAATTAATTCTCGTACATACTTTTATTAGTAGGTGAAAATTTAACATCACATCACATCCTGTTTAAAAATACATTTTTAGTTTAAGAACCACATTATCATTTGGTAACAGATGTAGGTATATGAAATGGAAGTTCGTCGAAGTCATTAGCCTTTTCAATGAATTTTGACCACCACACAAATAAATTGATTTTCTCTCAAGAAATAATTGGCCAAAATCTACATCAATCTGAAAACAAAGAAACAAAATGCTTACATTGTACCATGCATATATTATTATAAATATTTACCAATATAGACCAGTTTGAATGCTTCAATAATGACCATTCCACTTTATGCAGATTTCCTTTCCGCAAATCCGCGTACTTCAGTCACACTTGTGTCTTGTTAAATTATTACAAAGAGCTCTGCATCCGCTAAAAAGTAAAATTTGTTATAAGATAGATAAATAACACTAAATGTATAAAAGAAAATCAAAATTATTTCTTTACCTTCGTCGATACTATTAATTCTGTTATAGAAGCAACTGGTTTGCATATCCATTTCTTTTTATCTCTTCTTACTTTTCGTTCCGATGGAAATAAACTAAAACACAATTTGTTTAATAGCTGTTACATTGAAAAACTTGTAGAACTTTTACAAAATTCATTCGGTAAGCTAAAACTGTGGGAAAAATTATAATTGCAGCAAATTTACTTGCATGCGAATTTATCACACACAGAATCAGAAAATCCCCATAATTTCAGTACCATTTTTAGAAATGGTTTTTGAAGCTGATCATTTTGTTGATCGACATTTATTAATATTGCATTGAATTAACATCTTCACCTCGGCATATTAAACCACTTGTAATATTTTCCATGTCTTCACAATTAAACATTCACAAATTTTGTAAGTTACTAAAAATTCACTTTACAATAAAAATACGAAAAATGCACCCCTTAATATGTATTTTCTTACTGCAAGCCGAGTTTGGTGTAACGTTTTTCAACTAAATTTGTAAGAAATTCTAAAGTAATTTATCTATTGTCAGTAAACAATCCTTTGCAGAAAAATGTCGGTCATAAAGCAATTTACAACATTGTATCCGCCCAGCTGGACGCACAATTTTAAATTAAAGCTCAAATTTTCTTACCTATAAGATTTTTTTCTGAGTGCAGTGCTCTTAAGAGAAGCTGATTTTGTAATAGGACAGTGTCGCACAGGGGATTGTCGGTCAAACACAGAACCAACACAGTGTTTACAAAGAAAGGCGATGAAAATGTTAAAGACGAGATGGTAAATGATGAGCAAAGAAGGCCTTAATAACACATAAACTTTAAAATAAAAAACTTTATAAACTTCACGTGTACGACATCATTAATTCCTAGGTTAACTACATCGCATTACTTTAAGATCTTTAACTTGAACGGCGATAAGCATTACGGTCAATATACTCTACCGCAGTAAAAGCAAAAATTAAAAATTATAACTGCCTGTCATAGATAAAATTCTCCCCCGTCGAGTCACTTTTTAATGACGTTTCTTTATGAGTGTATTTCAAGTTTACAGTTCAAACGCCCTTCGCGGAAGAAAATATCGTGGGCCGTAAACTCAATTAGCTTACAACCCAAACAGACCGCCCTAAAAATATCCTTAACAATATTTTTTTAATTTAAAATGTCCAAATGATTTATAATCGCGCAATTATCAATTCAAATGTACACATAAAAGCTTATCGAGGTTTGAGCAATTTTACCAGAACATAAAAGTAAATCACGCGATGGTTCAACTCGGCGTTTAGGCCATCGGCAGAAACGCGCGTCGAAAAATCGGTGCTGGCAAATTAACGGATCAGATGGGCCCGTGGAGCTTTTCGAATTTCTTGCGCCCAAGTTTATGCTAATCGCCGAGTTAGGCGCTTACCACAAAGCGTCACTCATACACTTCGCGTGCGGGTCAACCCATTAACTTTAAGTTTTCGGCAATAATTAAGTAAATTAGTACGTGCGGCTCAGTGTCACTTTAAAGCGGGACCGCATTAAAGTAACTTTATTATCTAAAGTGTCGCCTGCCAAAAAATAATTATGGACCGTGTGTGGCCATTTCGCGCACGAGATTGATGAATTCAGGCCGCATAATTCAGTTGCGCAACTTAAATTTTAAGTTTCTCCTAAAATCTTGAGTAAAAGTTTAATATGGTGTGGTATACCTCGTTTTTTTGTTCCGGACACGATTCAAAAATATGGCGCCAAAAGGTAGATCTGTGATTGGCTGCCAGCAAGTCGGTTTTACACTGATTCAATTATGGAAAACAGGCAGTCGCCATATTAGCTTAGAATTGCGTGTCATAATAGCTAATTTTCCTAAACTATATTTATATGAATGATAAAAACAGTTCTTATCAGAACTCCACGATTTTAATTGTAGCTCTGAGCAGTTCTATTTCGTTGTATTACGTTTGTATAAATAATGGTAACAGTTCTTATAATAATTTTTGTGATTGCATTGCTTATCAGCTGGTGTTTTCCCAATTGGACAATGTTAAAAATACCAAAATTCAAATTTTACGTCAAAAATATTACAGATATTACAGAGTAATTTATACTTTCAATTTCATATCTCTAATTAAAAAACAGACTATACTTAAGTTAAACCGCAGTATTTCTGGACTTATTCTGTTTTTCGTGGGTCCCTGTTTGGAAGGTTGAGGAAATGATCCTCGATTTCTTAGCGATTTCACAATTCATAAAAAGTAAAAAGCTGGTTGGTGTTTTTCGGGATGTTGATAAACTGTTGTTAAAACTTGAATGTGCAATTATTATATTGTTTTCCATTATTGATATCTTATAAATTGATAACGTTTTTCTCGACTTTTTTCTTATGTAACCTTAGGAAAATTTTGTAAGTATACTTACTGTCAGAGAAAAAAAAATGAAATTGCGAAAATGTTAAAAAAGCAATATGATGTAATTTTAAAGAAAATTCCGGTTAATTCTAAAGTACAAAAAATGTAACTCGGCGGTTTCTAATTATAAATTTTGAATTTACTACAAAATTATTGAAACTTTTTTTATATCTAATAAGATAAAAGAATTATTCAGTGTTACCACTTTCGGTGAACACCCTGTATAGGCTGCATAAGGTGTATAGAGGCACCAAATCAAACTGTTGAGTTTTGCAGAACGTATCAATGTTACAACGTTTCTTTATAACAAAAAATTGAGATAAAAACTGTTTCATATTGGGGGCTGAAATTTGTATACCGTCACTTTGACAGTTGAAACAGCTACCAAAATCCTGTAGACAAAATATAGGTTGCTATTTAAAAATATCAATGATGACGTCATTATGAGAAGAAACGTCCTGTATATAAAAGTGTCATGTGGAAAAATGTGAAATTAAACTTATAAATTGACTTGTTTTTAAGATTTGTTGATTTAATTATCGTTTTGTTGTATTATAGGAGCTTTAAATATTAAATTTCATTACCAGTGGTGCAATTGGATTCCAGGAGCAGTAATAAATTGGTAGAATATAAAAGTACAAAATGAAAATATTCTGATTTTAATGCTTCCAATTTAAAAAGAGACTGGGATTCTTTATTATCCATTTGATATCTGATATTATCAAAGTGCTTTATGTGCTTGCGGCCTTTGATACAAATCATACAAACTTGCCTACTCTTCAAACAATGTTGGTCAAGTAGTTTGGATCACAGGCATAAATAATGGTTTGTTGGTTTCACCTGAGGCTTTCTAGGCTTATCATCACATTGTGGGTTGTAATTAAGTATTATTAATTAATTTATTGCTGAATTAATATGCCATTACTGTATATTATCTACATAAAATTAATTGTTTACAGTCATCACAATATTTCTTTACAACAAATAATTGGTTATACAGGGTGATGAAATAAAGGTGCCCGTGAGTAGCTACATGTTATAGACGATTTCTAACGAAACACGAATTTGAAAGCCAAAATAAAATTTGCTGTCTCTTCACCAAGATATAAGCTTTCCTATTCAGACAATAAAAATCTATACGATTAACAATTTTGTAATAATTTCATTGTTAGGGTCTAAATTTGATGCAATTGATGGTGCTTTTTTTAAAACAAGTGTAAAAAATCTATTGAAACCAACTTTATTACCGTTGTCAAAAGTACGGTTTCTTGGCTCCGAGGAAAATTTATCAATGTCGCAACATCGCAAATCTCCTAGGAAACGTTGGCAACAATAATTCACTTTTTAATGTCGGTTCTCTTGTCAAATTTGAACGATACAAGTCAAATGTCCTAAAAAGTCTTAAAATGGAATACAATTTCAGTGAATATCTAGACATGTTGCTCCGCTTGGGTGAGACAGATAATAACGCATCGGAAACTGCTAGAGAGAATATGCTAGAGTGTATGCACATCGACGTCATCCAGATGCTAACGTAATTAGAAAAGTGGAGCAAAAATTAAGAGAAAATGACCAAATAGTGCCGATTTCTGTAAACGGTAGACGACCTCGTGAAGTTCGTACAACACCGTTGGAGGAAGCAGTTGTGGAAGCGTTTGAAACTGGATCAGGACGAAGCATACAAGGATTAGCGCGACAGTCACTCTAAGTCACTTTTTCCTATTCTGACATATTTGAGATTTTATTTTCAATTTGATCTGGAAATTACATTATTTCGTTTTTGACTGATCTGTTTTTACTAAATAACATGGTTAGGGACCTTTTAAACGGGAATCAGTAAGTGCGACCGAAAGTTCAGCGATTCTTATCAGAAATAGTGCAAATAGTAAAAAATCTCTACGTCACTTAGGGACTTTTTCATACAATTACCTGTTTGTTGTGTATTCTTGTTTAATTACATTAAATTCTTCTGAAATAAAAAAAGTTATGTCAACGTGACAGTTGTTTGTCTTACGCAAGTGACAGTATCTGTCAGTGTTGGTTGCTTAGATACAAGAAGTAGGCCTACCTGAAAGTAATTCTTTAGAAAAAAAAATATGTGCAGTATTGCCACGTTGTGCTCATAGACAAACTGTTTTAATTTTAAACAGAATCTATTTGGACCAGTTTTGTTGCGATTTCCACAATGCTTCAACAGAAAGCATTGCCCCAATATCAATCATGGGCACCTTTTTTTCATCACCCTGTATTGTTGTATTATGATTAAAATGGTCACTTTTTAGCGAGCAAATTTTGTGTTTGCGAGGCGGAGCGTTAGCGAAACCGAGTAAGTAAAAATTAATTGTGAAGAAGACTTACTTCCAGATGTGGCAGCGGTTTTATACGTTTAACTTTAATTGATAATAAAATAAATAATACATTTTTCAAGTCTAGGATTAAAAAAATTGTTGGTTTAGTGACGAAACACTTTGTTTTCTTTGTTACAAAAATTAAAAATGATGTGTTTTATGGTAGCTAAAGAAAAAAAGCGTTGCTGGTGAAAGCCACCCTTACTGAAAAGCTTATTGCACAAGCTTGACGCTTTAATTCAATTATAAAGAATTCAGTACTTGTTCTGTAACCGATTAGGTCTGACAGTATTAGCAGCCTTCGGTCTGGCTAACGGATATAATTAGCGACCCAGAGAACGTATGCAATCACACATATTATTGAAGTTATTTGCATTAGGAAATCGAAAATCCCAGCATCCCTCGCCGTTATAAATTCACATGCCTGAGCTTATCAATATCTAAACACAATTTCAGCTATCTAGTCTTCGTGGAACATAAGGTGTTTATCCGATATTGCTGTTCCAGTAATTGTGTCAATATGTCCGTGAATAACAGGACTACAATAGTTTGCGAGGGTTCAAGAGCATCGTTTATAATTAATTGCTTTACCATGCGCTCGGGTAATTACCGAGCTGCATGGTCGTTGTGAACGAGCTTTTTTGTGAAAACCTCCCACGCACGCTCGCATAAGAATTTTTCTTCCGTCGTGTGTGTATCTGCAGTCGCAGAAATCCCTCATATTCACAATAACAGACAACGTGACATAATGGAGATTGATCGATATATAATCTAGACACTCGCTTCAAATTTTACAGGAAACGAAATAAAACGATTTATCATGCGTAACCCTTGGTATCATTATACACATTTACAACAGTTTTCTGTCCTTAAATCTACGAAAATTGAATTTTCGAATTAACCCTCGCAAGAGCGATTTGCAGTAAAAATGCACGTTACGTGCCGCCCCGAACTAATAATTTTGGACAATTACGCGATTGCGAGTTTGTCTTCGGATGAAAACGAAGCATTAATTTGATTGATCGCGAACTTCCATTAAATAAATCTATTTTCCCCTTTTTTATGTTAAAGCTAAGCTCGGCTCGCATTCAATTAACACATCGATAGCCCAGGCGTTAGCGGGGTTGTATTATCGTACCTTTAGGTGTTTTAACCCTTAACTGGTGCGATCGGAAATTTGTATTAACTCCCGCTAATTCCTTTTTTCCATTTACAAAAAAGAAAATAGCCCTTTAGTTTTGGATTTGTTTTAATTGCATGTAAAAATTTTAAACTTTGGTTAAGTGAAACGGCATCATTTATTAAGTTAAAAAAAAATTTTTAGATAAAAATTTATGGATTTAAATAAAATCTATCATTTCCATTCTGACTAATTTTTGATATCTTAAACCATTTTCAAGTTACGAATTTTTCAACGTACAATTCTATTTATCAACCAAATTAAAAATTTTGAAAAAGTGTTTAGAACGTCCCACGAATATTTTTTTAATAAATGTAGACTTCTTAGGAAAAATTAATGTTCCCAAATATGATCGAAAACGAGTAGTTCATAATAATCATTATACCCAAGTCAAATACGACCTTTTATAGTCGATTTTTATTAATTCTATTTATTAAAATTCTTAAAACTTTGGTAGTTAATATGAACGCAATATTCCTAGAAATAAACTACACAGAAAATACAGAATCTGTTTATATCCACTGACAGGTGGTGAATTTTTGACCTTTCATGAACGGTTTTATGTATATCTAACATTATTACTTACATTTTTCTTCTTATATTCATAACAAATTTTATTAAATTATACACTTTATATTATAAAGTATGTCACACAATTTAAAAAATACGTATTATTAAAAACAGTTTAAAAAACATTTTCAAAAAACTATAGTCATTTCAGCAAATGATTGGACTGAAACTTCATTACTCATTTTCAGGTTCGTTGTGTTCGTCTTCAGCAATCATCGCATACTATTCCTAATTTCAAGTCGAACGTTTAAAAAAGACCTTTATGGAATATGTTTTGTTTTTGCCTTTAAGTATATTGCATCATTATTTGTGTAAATCTGCTCATTTAATATTTTTTCATCCCTTTTATTTTTATATATACAGCGATGTTCATCTTAGACTCTTCTTGTATTATTCTCTCAATTTTCATAGTATTTCGTATAGGACCATGTAGGTGTCTTTCCGTAATCAGATGTTTAGTATAGTTTGATGTTTTGTTCTTCCTGTTTACATGCTCGTTATACCTTGTATGAAAGCTTCTGTCAGTTTGTCCTACGTATTTTCTTTTGCATGTATCACATTTTAATGAGTAGTTGCCATTTAAGCTGTATATATCTTTCTGTTCTAAGTTAGTTTTTAGGACCATTTCTATTTTATTATTCGTCTCAAATGCTACATTAATATTTTCCTTTTTAAAAATCTTTGCAACTTTATAAGTTTCAGGTCCAACGTATTAAATTTAACCCATTTTTGCTGTTGTTATTATTTTATACAGCTTCTCTTTAATTATTTCAATTGTTTCTATTATTGGTATATTTGTATATAAATTTGTTATATCGAATTTCGTATGTTTATTAATTTCGGATTTCTTTAATTTATATATTAGTTCTATATTGTTTTTTATTGTATATTTATTTTCCAACTTCATTGCATTTTTCAGTTTATAGGCAATTGTAAAGTTAACTAATGGTCGTAATGAACATAACATTATGTATAGATTGTGGATAAAATATGCGAGAAATAAATAATCAAATACATCATTGTAATTTAACACAATATTTTCATCTATAATAGGACTTACATTAGTACAGAACTGAATAGGTGGGATTAGCGATGAACAACAGGACATACACAGAGTCCATGCGTCAGAATAAATCGGTTTCTTATAAAAAATCAACGCATTTCTAAATCCACTCGTTCAAATGTGAAGAAAAAATTAAGTAGCAGTTCCTTGAACCGCGCTAATGGGCAGAGATTGAGTAAAAACCTGATAGAAATCGCACCCCCTTTCGATGAACCCACACGTAGCTAAAAGCTCTCGTTTTGAAGCGCATTATTTCATGAATAAAGCAGGAATCCGTACCAAGTACGCGATAGTACTCCACAACAATTACATGAAAGTAAACGCCTAAAATAGACGCTATATAATTTGAAACGAAGGGCGGCCAATGTGGCAATTATTTTGCGGTAGGGGACACATGTGTCTATATTCACATTGGTTTTTACACTCATTTATAAAACACACGGGAGAGGGTCGGAATCGATAACGAAGAGATAACCCGGACCGGTTTTCCCTCAGAAAAAAATTGACACAATTCCTCCCTTAATTTCCCATTATTGTCGATATTATAAAGGGCCGTAAATACACTCCGCGTAACGGCGGAAAACGCACGAAAAGGGAGCCGATAAAAATAGGTAGCGTGCGAAATATGACGCGCACGAGGGGCGGAAGAGCACAGGAAAATTGTAGAAATGTAAAAGAGTCGTAACTCTCTAAAGAACTGCTGGCCGACGATTTTTTTTTTTTGAATAACGCTGACTCGGATGCGTTTATTTGCTTTATTCTTATGGAAATGGCTTTTCTTTCTTTTTTTATCTGAGGTATATTTGAATATATGTCAATTTACTTGTATTTGAATAAGGGTCGAATGTTTTATGTAGGTGAAAGGGCCGACTGGAAATGTATATTACGGGCTCATGTGCTGCGGAGTATTTTTTTATATGAATTAGTTTCGGTTTATTGATTCCATAAAGTCCGTATTTTTTTCTGCATTTTATTAAAATATCCACCCTTTTAGCCTCCACTTTTATCCTTCCAATAACGCGTTTTATCAACTGCCTTTCATAAAATAGTACATACAAAAAAATAATTCTGGAAAGCTCTATTGTTGTAATTTATATTAAAAATTGATTTATTCCCTTTACAAAATGCGATTTAAATTAAACCGTTTATGAACATCGAAGCTTGATTTACATTATACTTTTATTACAGCAATAAAATAGATCAAAGCTTGAATGGGTAAATTTTATGGGTTACATTTGGACAGTTCAAATTGTGCCTTGAATCACAGAAAGTTAAATAGACTGTTTAATTAATAGCCAATCAAGCTTTTGACAAATCTGATTCTCTAATCGATTTCATAACATCACCTGGAACTATAATTGCTGTTATCTCCACTTGGACAATTTTTTGTTCAACAATTTTGGCGGTGTTTCCGTATCGATTAGCTTGACCACATGTATTCAGCCCCCTTTGTAATTTTTTTTCGCGCCGTTTCATTTAATTTATCTGATTTACCAATCTGTTTTATTCAAGCCTTCCAAACGAGCAAGCAACCACAACATACCTCGCTCGTTTTGATTCATCACTATTGTGTCCACATTTAGTTCATTTTGTACCCACGGACCTCCTTACATTTGTGCTTTTCCAGAAACACTCACGTTTCGTGCTCCGACATAATATTCGACACGTTTCCATTTTTGCATACGAAACCAAAAATTACTTTCACTTCGCTTCGACATGCTTATCTATGCCTGCATCTCTCAAAAGCATTCCGTCTACACATATCATTTTCATGCCTCAACTTGCATCGACTTGGAAATTTATTCTTTTGCATCAAAGTTCAAGATGATTTAATTATGTAAACGCTGTGTTTGCCCTGTTGTTCATCGGTATTCTGCCCTATCGGTTCTGTATTAGAGACAGACCTATTACTTGCATCTCTCAAAAGCATTCCGTCTACACATATCATTTTCATGCCTCAACTTGCATCGCCTTGGAAATTTATTCTTTTGTGTCAAAGCTCAATATGATTTAATTATGTAAACACTGTGTTTGCCCTGTTGTTCATCGGTATTCTGCCCTATCGGGTCTGTATTAGAGACAGACCTATTACTTGCATCACTAAAAAGCATTCCGTCTACACATATCATTTTCATGCCTCAACTTGCATCGACTTGGAAATTTATTCTTTTGCGTCAAAGCTCAATATGATTTAATTATGTAAACACTATGTTTGCCCTGTTGTTCATCGGTATTCTG
Source organism: Dascillus cervinus (assembly GCA_949768715.1). Lineage (NCBI taxonomy): Eukaryota > Metazoa > Arthropoda > Insecta > Coleoptera > Dascillidae > Dascillus > Dascillus cervinus. Next base: position 33,112,787 of record OX458317.1, on the reverse strand, counting down.
CCCGATCGGTTCTGTATTAGAGACAGACCTATTACTTGCATCTCTAAAAGGCATTCCGTCTACACATATCATTTTCATGCCTCAACTTGCATCGACTTGGAAATTTATTCTTTTGCATCAAAGTTCAAGATGATTTAATTATGTAAACGCTGTGTTTGCCCTGTTGTTCATCGGTATTCTGCCCTATCGGTTCTGTATTAGAGACAGACCTATTACTTGCATCTCTCAAAAGCATTCCGTCTACACATATCATTTTCATGCCTCAACTTGCATCGCCTTGGAAATTTATTCTTTTGTGTCAAAGCTCAATATGATTTAATTATGTAAACACTGTGTTTGCCCTGTTGTTCATCGGTATTCTGCCCTATCGGGTCTGTATTAGAGACAGACCTATTACTTGCATCACTAAAAAGCATTCCGTCTACACATATCATTTTCATGCCTCAACTTGCATCGACTTGGAAATTTATTCTTTTGCGTCAAAGCTCAATATGATTTAATTATGTAAACACTATGTTTGCCCTGTTGTTCATCGGTATTCTGCCCGATCGGTTCTGTATTAGAGACAGACCTATTACTTGCATCTCTCAAAAGCATTCCGTCTACACATATCATTTTCATGCCTCAACTTGCATCGACTTGGAAATTTATTCTTTTGCGTCAAAGCTCAAGATGATTTAATTATGTAAACACTGGGTTTGCCCTGTTGTTCATCGGTATTCTGCCCGATCGGTTCTGTATTAGAGACAGACCTATTACTTGCATCTCTCAAAAGCATTCCGTCTACACATATCATTTTCATGCCTCAACTTGCATCGACTTGGAAATTTATTCTTTTGCGTCAAAGCTCAAGATGATTTAATTATGTAAACACTGGGTTTGCCCTGTTGTTCATCGGTATTCTGTCCGATCGGTTCCGTATTAGAGACAGACCTATTACTTGCATTTCTCAAAAGCATTCCGTCTACACATATCATTTTCATGCCTCAACTTGCATCGACTTGGAAATTTATTCTTTTGCGTCAAAGCTCAAGATGATTTAATTATGTAAACACTAGGTTTGCCCTGTTGTTCATCGGTATTATGCCCGATCGGTTCTGTATTAGAGACAGACTTATTACTTGAGGGGTAATTTCCGATTTGTTTCGCTCGGAAAAAAACAAATTAAAAAATTGTGCGTTGCAGGGAAGTTTATTCGCGCGGTGTATTTTTCATTCGGTAGCATTTCCTCGTGGGAATTATATTTACTTTATGTCGTGGCCGCAAGGCACCTGTACGATAACCAATTAAAAATATCGAACATTTTTTTTGTGCGAACTCCCTTTGCACGGCCTCGCTTTATTTTCCCTTCATCAAGTTTTTATAATATTCAATAAATAACTTTGATCGCTCCACCTCGACTGATGTTAGGCATCTTTTCGAGTGCGATTTAATGGCGCCTTAAGAAAAACAAATCATTAATCATTACCGGTTGGGGTGGGCGAGACTGCTTTGATCATTATTTGCGCCATTCTTTATTATAGAAAAGCTTTTGATGCTCTAACAACGAGTAGTTATTAAAACAAAAAATTTAATTGACTCCGACGAAAAAGCTGCCTTTGAAACTGACTTTCAGAATTTATGGAGCGGCTTGAGTTACAAGATCGCATTTAAAAAAATTTGTAGCCTGAGCTGTAGAAAGAAACGTTGATGTTATTTCATGAGTTTATTTTCATGTTCCGTGCAAAAATTCTGAGTACTTGAGAACGTTTAGCGAAGCTCATTATAATGTCGGTGATGAACGTTTCAAATTCACGCAAACTAGCGCACGTACCGCTTTTTTACCAGGAAAACAAGTTTCAAGTTGCTTTGACATATCAGTGAATTAATGAAAACTTCAAGTTGAGCGCCTGAAACTCTACAATCTTTCGATTGGTTTGTAGCAACACTTCCCTATCCTTTTCAAATCTTTGTGTCTTTGGCATATCTTGTACTATTTGAGAGTTGTTTCGTAACGTTGGTTTTGCTGATGGAATTTTGGCATCTACTGTCCTTGCTAGTATTGTTTTGGACATTCCATCAAGCTTGAGTATGTGTCCAATCAGAGTATCTCTTCCTTTCTTGGTAACCTTGTCTGTCCAATTAATTTTTAACAGCCTGCGGTAACTCCATAGTTCAAAAGTTTTAAATTTTTTCTTCTCTCTTTGTGGTGTTATCCTGTTTCGCAATTGTACAATGCTACATTCAATTCCTATCATAATGGAGGTATCTTGTCTTTCATCGTTATTATCTTGGATTTCAACACAAATCTCTTCACTTTCGTTGAAGTACAATTCCTTCATGTAGCGTTTCTTGCTCTTGTTCATTTTCTATAGCTTGATGTTTCCTATTTGGTTCTTCAAAGAATATCTTAAAGACTGTATATGCAAGGTCGAATCGTCCGTTTACAATCTGGGACTCCACCTCTTCTAAATACCTTACACATTACACATTTCTCTCCATCTTCTTCCTTCTAGTTCAGTTGTGGTATTTTTAACCTTCTTCTTTCCTTCATTAAATCCAGAATTTTTGTAGTTGTCCTTGGTTTAACATTTTCTCGATTCTGCTTCTCCATCATTTCATCCGGTATCATCGCTTCATCGGCTATCTTTAACATTTACCAAGATTTTTCTATTTCCTCTATTGTTATGTGTTCTTGATGCAGTTTTTTTGTGATCTTTGCTTCGAACGTGCTTTTAATAATGTTATCTTATACATTCTTCCTTTTAATCTCCTTTTTTATTTCTTGAATTTAAGGTGGCATTATCAAATTTTCCTCGCTCTTTATGTGTCTGATCAAATAGTCCTTTATTATCTTATACCGGGTATTTCTTTTAACATCAAACAAAAAAATAAAGTCAATCAGTCAATTTATTGCATTGTAATTTGTATTACCAGGGATTGTTAGGATATACACTACAGTGCATTGACTGATAACATTTTTTTTCACATTGAACATAAGAATATTTACATTGAATGGTCAATGTTAAAAAAAGACGGTACTTATATTTCTTCCTCTTAGCGTACCAATTTTTACTGCGAAAGACGCAGCCTTTAACCCTCTGATATACCTCTTTCTTCATTATAACTGCTGAATTTTTATATTGCAAAATTTGGTGTTTGCAAGTTGATAAAATCGTTATTTGTCCATTCAGAAACATAAACCAAATTTAGAAAAAAGCTTTTAGTTAGATTCAATTGGCGTTACTGATTATTTCTTATCCGAAACGCTTTATATGAAAAGTTCCCTGATTAAAATTTGCGACACGATTTTCGAGGTCTACTCCCAGAATTAAACTCAACACATAATCTCCAAAATTCACGACCTTCTCCATAATTATTGGGCCACCTGATCAACCGGACTTTTTATTTGTTTGGGACACTGTTTTTTTACGATAGCGACTCAAAGAGACAAGGAAATGAATTAAACTAGCATTTAAATGAGTACAGTGCGGATAAAAGCTTTTAAAATCTAACAAACGATTCTATTATACCGAGTGAATAATGGAAACCGTGATGCACAGGCCTACAAGCGGGGCGACTCTCGTAATGCGAATTTAATTTCGCAGCTTGTTGAGCCATTTCGTAGCACCTTCACATTAATTAAATTCTTAAAACATTTCACTGCTCTCAAACAAAGCTCAATCAATTAAAGTTTGCTCTGCCTAATGGGGTCAATCCTAAACCAACTTGTTATACAAATTGGCATTAACCAGATTCATTTTTATTGCAGAAGATGAAGTTGAAATATCAAATTCATATTCTGACTTGACAATTTTGATTTGACAAAAATCAAAAATCACAAGTTACTAATTTTTCTACTTTTTATAAACCTACTAACTCCGCCAGATATTGTTACTGTTCTGAATGAAGCCAATAAAAGAAATTTAAGTCTAAATTCAAAATGAGTTTGTTTTGGCTTTTAAGCTAATTTCGGTTCGGTGGTTCGACGGTTTGGGATGGAGGTTTTTTTGGCGCACACTGTATTTGATTTTATCGGTGCGGATTACGGATGATTTACGTTTTGGGAGTTGAAGGCGGACGCGTTTGATTGACGTTTTGTCAACGAGGGCGCAAAAACAACGATAACTTGAAAACAAAAAGAGCCATCCTGGCCTGGAGATAACCCTTTCAAAAAAAATCGCCCTTTTTGCTTGTTTGGCGACTTTAATTTGAACAATGCGTTACGGTAATTTAAGTGACTGGATGCATCTTTTGATGTTTATATAAACGACAAAATCGGATTAAAACTCGCAAGCAAAATTTGGGGCATCGCGCTGCAAAGTCTCAAGCAGGATTAGTTTTTGTCAAAAGAGGACCTTGTATACAAGTTACTATCCGATAGATTCAACGAGCGAAATTCCGCTACAGATATTGAAATATCGTCGAGAGGTAAACCATAAATGATAATTAGTTGTGAATACGGTGATTATTATATAATAGCTTTATCGCCGCACCTATCCATTACTATTTCAGAGCTGTTGAGAATGTTTTGCTCCATTTTCGAGTCCCTCGGTATTACAGTAAAACCCTTTTTGTGTGGCCATCTCTCTCGGAACGATTTTGTGTTCAACTAAATCTTAAGGGATGAACCGTTCGGTCTCAATTTTTTATAAACGGGGCAACCCGAAATTATTTACTTGATTCTGGAGTGAAATAATTTCGTTTTAAACGCTGATTGCCAGGAAGGAAACTTGCAGTGAAGTACTTGAAACGTCAGACGCCCAAATTAAAAAAGATACGTTGGCAACTTGTCTTATTTTACAAGTTTTCAATATAATTAAATAGAGGCGACGCGAATGCTGGAATGTCGAATTATACAGGTTGTATTATATTAAGTGTCCACCATTGGTAACTTTGTTATTATTGGAGCTACAAAGAATTAGTGTTTTTTCCGCTGATTACCGTAACGAAAGGAAAAAATCAATCAAACGTCAACTGCTCGAGATATTCACGAAAATAACATTTTTTAAATGGAATACCCTATCTTTTTTGCATATTTCAAAGGGATGTTTAATTCTGAGTAAAAATTCTTAATGCACTAGTAATATTAAGTTACAAGCAATTGAAGTTTCTATTTCAAGTAACTACAAAAATCACGTAGGCAATGAAACAGTTGAAAATGGTATTTATTGAAACATTTCTTTCCCGGCAAAATGAGAATGGAAGTTTAGAAAAACAAATTTGTGACCAAGACATTATAATAGATGTTTGAAAATGCCACGCTCTTGGTCTACACATTTTTGTGCTCTTTTTGAACACTGCGCGCTGCTTTCAAAATTTTTCTACCATACAATGATAAAAATCCATCGGGATTAAATCTGGCGAATTGGAACGGGTCCATTAGTTCCTATCCATTTATCAATGAATAATCTGTTTAACAAAGTGGTTGTTCCTTGATAATTATGGGCCGGTGCTCCATTCTGTTGGAAATGTATGTGTGGCCTTGAAATTAAATTCAATTTATTTCAAAATTGAATACATCAAAAGTAATGAAAAGTGAATATACCACATTAATCTTCGATGAAAATATTAACTGTCACATTTATTCAATTGTTTTTGACGTTTTAATCATTACCATTTTCAATTGTTCAGTGTCTACGTGATTTTTGTAATTAATTGAAATAAAAACTTCAATTGCTTGTAACTTCTTGGTAGATAATTTAATAGTACTAGTGCATTAAGATTTTTTTACTCAAAATTAAACATTTCCTCGAAATAGGTAAAAAGGTATAGGGCATTCCATTTAAAAAAATGTTATTTTCGTAAATATCTCGAACAGTTAACGTTCAACTGTTTTTTTTGCTTTCATTATGGTAATCAGCAGAAAAACGCCAATTCTTTGTTAATTTAACCGACTTTGTAGCTCCAATAATAAGAAAGTTACCAATAGTGGACACTTAATATAATACAACCTGTATATGTCCTAGTATCTTAATGAAATTTAAATTTTCAAACCCAATTTCGTTTATATTTTCAACGCAAAATATAACATTGCACGAAACAATTTTGAGAAGTTTGTTTCATATAATGACAAATTCTGAATCAAAAGGGGCTAAAATGGATTTTTATTTAGAGGTTTTTTTGCTTTCATTATAGTAATCAACGAAGAACACACCAATTCTTTGCTGATTTAACCAACTTTGTAACTCCAATAATAACAAATTTACCAATTGTGGACACTTAATATAATACAACCTGTATACAGGGCGAAAAATATTTATTCCAGATTTGATTGGTTTTAATTATTTATAATAAGCAACAAGTAACTTTAAAGTGTAGGTTTTATAAAATTAGTCAGGAATTTATATCGACCTATTATATTCAGATAAATATAGCAAACTTTAGGCACAGTTAATTAATTTTTTTTCCTTTTAATTAAAATTTAAAAATGGGTAATTAATTGGAGATAAAGTAATTTACAAGAAAACGAATTTGTTAATTAATATTCTTTCATTAAAAGTGGAATTTTCTGAATGTAACCGAGAAAGTAAAAATTTGAACGAAGTAATTCCTGTCTCGAAACTAAAAATGGTTGAATTCAAGATAGACATTGTTCGGTATTAAGAAAACTATTCGGAAGTTATGTAACGTCGTTAAAATAATTAATTAACGCAGCAACAGGCTTCAACAGAAAAAAACAACAGACAACGAGCTATTTCATTCGAAGGAATTTTCAAGATACCCCAAACATTTCAACTCAATTTAAATACAGAGTGGTCAAAGTTCGCACAAAACAATGTAATAAATAATGGAAAGAAAAATTGTTTGACACATAAAAATTAACTCAAACGTTTGAAATAAAATACGGACATTAATCAGAGGTGAAAAAACTCTTATCTGAACAGTTCGTGCGCACTCTGTATAATTAACCAAAATCAAACATTTCCTAGAGCGTAAAAAAAATTAACGTCGACATAAAAACTCCAATAAAAAAAATCGCCGATACGTCGACCTTTTTTTTCTGCTGCAGGGTGGCAACCTTTCATTATAACGTGACTCTTAATTCACCTGAGTCGATCTCGAAAATGATTAGATATCGCGTGTGAAAATTACATGTTACAGTAAATTTGTCTTTAATAAGTTTCTTTTTGAAAAAAAAAACAGAAATCGAAATGGAACCATTCATGAAAAATACGTGCGGAATCGCGTTCAATTTGGGTTTTTGTATGTGCATGCAAGTGACCCGTACAAAAAACACGTAAATCAAATCAAAGGCAGTTAATTATGCAATTGGTAAAACTGACGTCGACACAGCAGTTATTTACAAACGGATTTATAGTCTGACAGAATTTACTAATGACTTCCTCTATATTTGATCACTTAAAACATTGTCCGTCGAAATAAAAGGTTGGAAATTAACGGTAATTTGGAGATGTATTCAATTTTACAGCACTTTTATGCCTCACGTGCGGAATATAAAGAGAAGAAGAGTAAAAAGACGAGACGGCAGTTTTCAACATATTCATTGCTTATGAAAGATGAGTAGGTAAGTGCGGGAGCGCATGAATTGCATGAGTGTAATGCACCTTTCTACTTACGTGCTATACAGGGTGGCCAGCGATGCATGCATAAGTGATTCCTTCCAGTACATACGCCTAGGAGATAAATGTAAAGTAAAAGAATTTATCCAGACATAAAAACGTCTTCGAGACAATCTATTTTAATCGATAAAAACCTTGCGGGGGTTAATAATTGTTTTTGCGTAAGACAAATTGGGGCTTTAGAGTGTAGGAAGTAAATTAGAATCGATTGTTTGAAAACGCAAAGCACGGACTGTCTTGAATCGCAAATGAACACATCACAATACAAAACTTTTTAACAATTCTTACATTTACCAGGAAAGCAATGTTAAAAATAATGTATTGAAAAATTCTGAATAATAATGCATAATGAGGTAGTTAACCGACAAGGAATAAAACGATTGGCTCTTAATTGGAATTTTATAATTTCATGAAATGCTACTGATCTTGACATTTTTATTTCTATCGAATCGTTTCATTCTCAAATAATACAATTTTTGGCTGTAATTGGTTTACTGAAAAATGTTCATTGCAGATGACTACAGAATTCGAGATTTCAGTTAACGGTAACATTATAAAATTGTAGGATTTGTGCCAAAATGCCGTATTGGAAACCAATCAATATAAATTGTTGCGTTTTTAATTGCTTCTCTAAAGCGAAAAGCATGGGAAAAAGCCATTAAGTCGGGTTAAAAAAAAAACAGAACATATACAGTGCGTTTTTTTACTGTTGCCATAGGGAATTGCATGGTAAAAATTGTACCCCTTGTTAACTTTTATTCTGATGAAAATATTTAAGCCATTTTTGGAACAAAGTTGGAAGATTCATTAAACTATCGGATAGATTACAATTCAATATCCTAAACTGTCGAAAAAGTTTTGAAAAAAATATTTATGTAAAAGCGTTTTCTTGCCAGTATCATTTCTAGCAGGCTGCAATGTTAGTTGACTTTTGTCACTTTGTTTTAAAAAATAAATAGCGAAAGCTCCTCGAGGCTATGATTACATTAGCTTTTGGAAGACAGAACATGCAAACATTTATTTATAAAAAAAAAACAAAACATAGAAACGATTAATGCACAAACAACTTAACAAATTAATTAATCAATTGTTCAAAGTGTTTTTCTTCGACTGCTAGACAATGTCCCAAGCGATTTTGAAAATTTCTTCGGGGGTTTAGTAAAGTTCGCACTAAGAAAAAATCGAGTAGTGTTAGGTCAGACCTTCGAGCAGACCAATAGAATGGTTCATATTGGCCAATCCAACTATCAGTGAATGATTCGTTTAAAAACTCTCTGACGATGGCAGCACTATGGGCTGGTGCTCCATCATGTTGAAATATTATTGCTCCATTGCCTCTTAAAGCCAACTACGGGCCTACCTCAATTTGAAGAAGATCTCAGAATTTATGCTGGTTCAAATTTCCGTCAATAAAAAATGTCCCTACTAAGTGATTCCCTAAACAAAATGACAAAAGTCAACTGACATTTCAGTCTGCTAGAAATGATAGTGGCAAGAAAACGCTTTTATAAAAATAATTTTTTCAAAATTTTTTCGACAGATTAGGATATTGAATTGCAATCTGTTCGATAGTTTAAAGAATCTTCCAACTTTGTTCCAAAAATGGTTTAAATATTTTCATCAGAACAAAAATTAACGCGGAGTACAATTTTTACCAAGCAATTTCCTATGACAACAGTTAAACAAAACGCACGGTATATATGAGCCGCTGAGAGCAAAAGTGGTATAATAGGTAGGAAAAAACGTTATCTGACCGGATTAGTGAAACTGTACTGTATCTATACCCAAATATTTGGAATTTTTGTTTCTTTTAGACCATAGGGCGAAAGCAAGGTATGCTAAAAAAGGTACGGCCGTATGTCATTGAATTTGCCAACTATAGTTCATTTATTAATTCGAGAAGCAGATTCAAATAGATCCCGCCAAAAGGTAGATATGTGATTGGCTCTTGGAAAGCTTTTTTTACACTGATGAAATTATGGAAAATGGGCAGTCGCCATATTGCCAAAACAGCTAATTGTATCTGTGTGTTTCATTAAATTAAAGAAGTTCTTATCAGAACTGAGTGGCTTCAGTTGTGTGCTTTTATTTCGTTTGGCTTCATTTATATTATTTTCCATTTTTGGTTCTATTACAAACATATTATTGTTCGCATGTGTTGTGTCCACTTTACGGAAGTTTGTGCTGTCATTGCAATCGGGCCAGATGACGACACAAGCACAACAGAAAGTGACTGTGACAACAATGAATTTGAATTATTTGATTAATAAATGCAGTGGTGTAAAGTGTGAAATTACTGAATATTGTGTGCCACACTCTTTCTGTATTCGTTCTCCTTTATTGTTTTTCAAAAAAATCGCAAAAACTAACAATACAATGAATATAAATTATTTGTATGTAATTTTCCTAACTTTTTACCAACATGTGTTATATTTGAAATAGAAATGTTGTTTTAATATAATCTACAATGTAATACAATTTTGTGAATTAAAAATACTAAAATTCAAATTTGCCTCCAAAAAATATTTACCAGAAATGTTCCAGTGTAATTTGTTCTTTTTATTTTATTTCTCGAATTAATAAATGAACTATAGAAGTCAATTCAGTCAGAAACATGTTGAAACAGTATCTTCAATTTTTTCGTATCCGATCCCCTTAACTTGGCTCGTGAATACTGTTTATACATTAATGAATATTTTATTTACTTTATTCACTTTAGAACAAGCTTATACATTTTTTGACGATCAATTCCATTTTCCTTATTAGATGTATGGGTTCAAAATACACAATTTGTCGCTTGTCAGTTTCAGTACAGTTGTTCGCCTTTTCCAGCCTTTCTTGCAACAAATTTCATTTCCTCCATATTTGATTAAAAAATTCACGAAGACACTTAATATTTTACAAGACCGACCTTGTCGCAACCTAAAACAAATTTTTATGCAACATTATTCCAAGCATTTAGGAAGTGTACACAAAAAATGATAATTATTTCCGTGACAAATTATAAAAAGCGTTCCCTGACACGTAATTGTTTTAATTAGAGCAAAAAGCAGTATCAAACCCGAAAAATGAGCCTCCACATTTCCAAATTACCGCAGAAAAACCTGAACGCACGTATTCCGCCTTTGTTATTTTCCAATTTGTTGAATGCCGGCAGGGGGCGCTATTACTGTAATATAGCTAAAAGACGACAAAATTAAATTAGAAACTTGAAAGGAAAGTGTATATGTTTCCGCATAAAAGAAAACCAAAATTTGATTTCGCCGCAAAAAAAATGCGGAATCAAAGGACGGGGATCTTTGTTGCGCAATTTCCGTTCGGACAATTAAGTGGGGCGAAGTGATGAGGTACGTAATTTTTTCGATGAAAACGTCGGGGAGCGGGGGAACGCTGTAACAGCCGTTTTGAATAATTAATCACGAAATTATATGTGCGCCGTATTGTGTTTGGGGAAATTATACCTCCGCAATCTTTCAGATCTTATCGTGACCTGTCCAATATTTCTATAGACCTCATGACAGTTCACTCATAATAAATTACGATCGACGTATTCTATTATATAAACAATCAATAATTTTGGTTTAGTACTAATACGATTACCGGTTATGTTTATTACGTTATACATTCGATCGGAGCCAATTTCAGCGTAGAATTTAATACAATCAGCGGCCAAAATACGGAATAAATTTATTAAAATTGAAACTATTATTTTCTGAAAAAAATTCTAGGACTGATCGATTTCTATTTATAAAATCGCCCATTCTTACAGCATATCCAATTCCCCCCAACCATTCCTGGTAGCAAAAAAGTAGTTTTTAAATATTTTCCTTGAATATTTAAAAAATATTTTTATGACGTTTGTTAATTTTTTTAAAATATTTCTAAAAAACATTAAAGAAATTATTTCAGATTTTTATATTTTGAACCTAATATTTTATAAATATGCAGAAACAAATATTTTTTTCTTTATGTAAATCTAATATTTTTTAAATATGTAAAAACAAATATTTTTTAAATCTATTCAGAGAGCAGCCAGCTTTCTGGGAACTGTGCCTATTTCTTCTTCTCTGGACGAATTATTTAATTTAACGTAATTTTTAGTTTGTATTTTGTAGTTTAATTTATAATATAGTAATAATATGTAATATAATCTTATCAATTAAAAATACTAAAATCTTTAAAAAAAATTTTTTTTAAATATTGAGTAAATATTGTGTGCTACTAGTTTTTGAGTATGTAATGACATCATCAGCATTTTTTTTAAATACTATCCCCTTTTTTTTTCCAAACTGACGATGTAAAATTTTGTATATTGTGCATATAAATTTTTGTTGCAAAACAGTATCAAAAAGTAGACAACATAAATTTTATTATATCTTATGTCACCATGAGACAGAGTGCCACACCTACGTTTTGTTCACGTGCACATTGAAACTTGAATTTCTATTGGTTATTAGAAATTTGGGGCGTTACTTTTTCTCGTTGGTCCAAATGGGGGGAACGAGGTGGAGACTGCGTGTGCAGCACGTGAACACTGTATACGATGGTGAAAGGAGGATTAGCAACAAAAGTCAATCAAGAACTAAGTAAATAAAATTGTTAAATTAACAAAATACAAAATTTACAAAAGTTGTTATTAAGGTATGAAGGTGTGAAAACTTGTACGCAAATGGATCAGTACATTTGCCTTTCGTCATGGAAGACGAACAAGAACCTGATGTTATGAAAGGTGAAGTTGAACAAACCATCCGTTACTTGGAAAACAACAAAAACATTGGTGAAGATTGAGCCGTTGATTTTTAAAGTGGGGTAAGTACATTTTGTAAAAAAAATTGTTAACGCTAATTCTTATTACAACTTAACAAAAAAATTATGTTTTTAAACAATTCACAATAAATATCTTTTATTCTGCATTTATTAGGAAGGCGAAGCAATGTCATTGCTAATTAAAAATTTTTGATCTCAATTTACTTTGTAGTTAGTCAGAATACATTTACTTTAAAAACATAATTCAATGTTACAATCTTTTTGTCTTAAAATGTAAGTCGTCCCGACCGTCACAGTCCATTGTCCCGACCATTACAGTTTCTACCTACCAGATTTGCATGTTAATAAAATGAAAAACAAAATGTTTACGTAGCTACTTTTTTTTCAAATCATTTAAGAGGTTGTGGTTGCTCAGAATTTCTAAGTTTTCTGTACAACCTTGAAGTAGGTAGGTCATTTGGTGTCCCGACCGTCGCACTCATACAAATGGCTATTTCACATAGTTAATAGCAGAAAAATATTTTTTTTGGGTGTAACCGTTAGAAACATTTATTGAGTCAACACTTCACATATTAATTTTGAAAAAATCGCTTTTTATGTTCGAAATATACTCAAAACGTTTTCAGAAAATGTGTTACAATGTCCCGACCGTCACTGTGAAATGCCCTTTAGAATAATAATTTGCAAACCGTCATTTTTGAGAATTAAAAAAGCCATAAAAATTGCGAAAAAGATACAGAAGAAAATAAATGATGGCTGGGAATTCAATTTGATAAAATAATGTGTATTTTTATAAACTAAAATTGATGTGTTTGATAATTTTCTTCGAAAAATATTAGTTCCAATTTTAATGAATTTGGCCGCTCACTGTATAAAGTTCAATCGTGTAACGTTTAAAACCTAGTCGAAATGAACGTTTTTTTCGGTTGCTTAGTTAAGTCACATACTTGAAAACAAATTTAATAATTCCGGCCGGAAGAGAAATGGGATTTCTGTGAACTCGCTGACATCGAGATTAAAAAAATTGTGTCTTTCATCCATTACGTTTTTGTCAAAGTTGTTGAGTAAATACGAACATATTGCTTTTAAAGAGACCGTGCTTAGTTAAAAGAAAAATTCGAACGGATCTTAAGCATCATGTAATATTTACGGCAGCGAGGAGTACGTAAGTGGACCGATAAAAATAATAAAAAATGATAACGTGCATTACTGCGCCCATTCGATATGTCCTGACAAGCAGGAAAAGATAGCCGGAAAAGCTGGAGAACTTTAAATATTTTATTGCGACAGACGACATGAAAAATCACGGGCATACGGGAAACAGTTGGGGGCAAACGGTCGATGTGTACGATGAATTTGTAGTGGTCGCGATAATTTTTTGTCGTTGATTATTTAAAGACTGCTCCTGCAGACAAATTTAAAATAACGATCCCTCGAAATAATACAGAAATAATTCTGCCCACACAACAATTTGTGAGAAATTCATAGTAGATGTCGTTCTTAGGGTTCCATACCTTAAAAGGAAAAAAACGGAACCCTTATAGAATCACTTAGGTGTCCGTCCGTCCGTCTTTCACAGGGGTTTTTCTCGAAAACCAAGTAACGCAAAAACTTGAAATTTGGCGTCATGATAGATCTTGATAACGCGTACATATATTGTTCATCATAACTAGATAAAATTTTATTTTTAGTTTATATGGGGGGTCAGTTTGGTACCAATAAAAAAAGGTTTAAACATATCGTGTAGGGTATCATTTGAAAGAGCTAACTATAAGGGTTCCAATAATATTTTTATTACAATTTTAAGTTCAGTGGTCTTAATGATATAGCTAAAAATGTGCAAAAAATGACCCCCCCTCCCTGTTCTCCTAGGTTTCTAAAGTTAAGATTTGGATTTCAATAGTGTTAGTAGAGCCATAGAGGAAAACTGCGTAGAATATGGACAATGTAATAGTTGTGGGAAAATTGTTTTAGTACGGAACCCTAATTGTGCGAGCCTGACTCGCTCTTGGCCGATTTTTTAAATAAAATAAAGCAGGAAAATCTAAAAATTATAGAGGAATTTTCCGTCCCTCAGCGTCAGTTAAATCAAAGTCACAAATGTCAGTAAGTTGAATTGCGGTTAACTTAATACATATTGAAACAATGAAACCTTCAACAAAGGATTTATCTAGTTCAGTGTTATGGAACTATAGAAGTGTCTTACATCTATGAAAAAGAGATAAAGAAAAAAACTTTTTTATTTTGTTTAGAAAATTATTATCTAATTTTGAACGAATAAACTTTTATTGAGAATAATATTTTTCTTTAATGTTGAAATGCAAAATATTTCCCCTTTTTCAGTTCTTTCAGTGTTTGAAATGAATTCAATCCGTTATTTGATTCATTACATTTTACATGTATTTATTATTAGATCATTGAATTAAATTTGTTTTTTTGAGATCAGGTGATTAAGGTGGGTTTGGTAGGTCTAGAAGTGATGTTAGAATTATTGAATTTTCAATCCAAGTTAATTTAAATATTACAACTTTAAGAAACATTTACTCAGTGTTACATTGTAGCCTACTTAATACCGAATGAGGAGACATACTTGAGAAGTTTTGGTAATGAGCAAAATCGCTTGAAAATATTTTAATATAACATAATAAATTATGAAAAGTATATGTCATCATAACTTCAGTGGTTTGCGATTTCTACCTTTTGAAGCTTATCTGCACTGTACATTTTAAATTAACTTGGATTGAAAATTCAATAATTCTAACCTCACTTCTAGACCTACCAAACCCACCTTAATCGATTTATAATTTTTATGTGAATCTTAATTAAATTTTGCAATTAAACTTCTTGATGAAAATTGTTAAATTGACATTAAAGTGAACAACGAAAGTTCAAACTGTAATCTCATTCATCAAAAAAACAATAAATTTATAGTTAACAAGGAATTAAAATTTATGTTAGCTTAACCGCTTAAATTTCATGTTTATTTTACCCCGTCCTTTACATGCAGCGTAACACACACATAAGTTGTTATTACCATAATAAATGAATCATGGCAAGTTCTGGATACGATGAAACATAATAGAATTTAGCTAAAGTTCTGTTGATGTTGGAAGTTCTTGTTGTTAGAAACAAACCACCTGTGATATAATGCATATGAAACACATAAAGGCGAAATTGAACACGGGTTCGCTCTGATACTTGATAAAATCAAATTCGGAAAGCAAATCGTCCGGTTTCTTCAAATCCCCAACAAACGATTATTCCAGGCCCTTTGCGCGCGCCTGTATGGCAACAGTATATTGTAAAAAATATATTACGCACGAGTCAAGAAAGTTACGCACCAGTGCTTAAATTTGACGAGGGTGTACTTGTTTTGTTGTATTTTTTGCTTCGATCACATGAATTCCGGGGAAGTAAAAAATAAATGACACATATCTCATCATAATGAATAAAAGTTATACGTGTTATTAATTGAGTCATTATCACTGTCAATTACAGTACCAACATAATGTTGATAGAAGTCCCTAACTGTGCAATTTTACCCTAAACACACGGCGTGCGTAAGGATACGCTTACTTAGTTTATTATTTGTACAATATCGATCATTTTTAATAGTGCTCCTAGAAAAATTAATTATCCCGTTTATTAAAATCTTGGAATGCTCGCACAAATTGGTCTTCCCTTTTCCGAAACAGGTTCGCGCGAGCATCCCACTGTGTGATACAGGTGGAAAATGAAGAAGTTTTCCCCTGCCTGCGACTGACATTTTACTTGTAGCTAAACTTGTTATATTAACTTGCCAACTAGGTTCATAAAGACGACACGTGTGTTGCCTAAATCGCTGCACCGAAATTTAATTGGACGTTTTTTATTTCCCCGATCAAAGTGGATGTCGCCGGCAGTCGTCTTAAATTTCCTCGAAATTGTTTCCGTATTGATGCATGCATTGGAGGAAAAACCGGTCGTCGTTTTGATGTGGGTAAAAAGGACCTTTTAACTGGACGATTTGACACAAGTTGATTTTAAATATTCAATGATCCGCAGTCCCTCCAACTCTAAAACGTTCTGTGTTTAATTTAGCAGCGTTTCCGGTGAAAGAGAGGCGCCTTTTTTGTTTGAAGGATCGCAATTAATCTGCAGAAAGATGGTTAATTAGCTGCTTTTCATTATGTTGCAACTAGTTCCGGGCAATTAAAAACGCGAAGCGGTTTAAAAGTAACGATTTTGTATTAACTTTTAGCTAATAATCCAAAATTAATTCCAACTATTTGAACGAACTGAATTTTAAAAATAATCCAATTTGGACATTAAATTGGATATTTGTTGGACACGACAGTAAAACAATGCGTTAATCACCTTAATGTTCACTCATGACATCAATTTTTTTTAAACAAATTTTGTTTGCAAAGCGAGGAAAATTAGCTGTTTGGGGTATTTATTCCTTTTCTGCACATTATTAAATTAAACTGTGCCAATTACTTAATAATAATTTCATTAACTTTAGCAAAAAAACCCTGTGGTTTGACAGGTGCTTGATAAAATTTTAGCAAGTTTAGGTAATCTAATTAAACTGTTTAATAATGCATTTCAAGCATTTAAGAGTGTGCATCTTAAAAAGTTGTTATCAATTTTTTGGTTCATTAATGTGACAAAAACTTAGGCACGTTTCAACATTTCAAATAATTGAAAAAATGTTATTCTTTATTTGATAGCATATTATTTAACAAAGATGAATGTTTGAAAATACAAGTTTAGACTTCTGGGCTCATAATATTCGTTATGTGCAAGTCGAATACGACCTTTTATCCGCGATTTTAGGTAATTTTATTAATTAAAATTCTTAAAATTTGAAAACGGTAGTTAGATAGGCGGCCAACAATAGTTTTCATGTAGATTATGAAATAACATAAAGACAATAATTATTGATGGGATGGAACAAACAAAATTGGTTTAAAATTTAGAAAAAGTGCATACCAAAAATATTGACTACTTACAAATAAGTGCTAACAACATAAATTCACGTAGAATAACGGTTGAGTGTTTAAGCCATCTCAATTTAGCGCCTTTGGCCAAGTAAAGGCTTAGATAGTAAAGTGAAAATAAGTCATTAACTGAAGCGTGTCGTAAATTAAGCACTTTCTCATCACTAACATATGAGAAATTAATTTAATATAAATTAGAAACTGTTAAATACGCCATCTCAGACACAATTCTTCTATCAGAACCTGACTCCCTTTGTATTTAATGAAAACTTTTATTTTGTTCAGAAAGTTTTGAATAAATAATTTAAATAGTCAATCACTCACCTATATTGGACATAACTAGTCTTTAACATCTCGAACTGTCAGATAGATCTCTTGCGTTCGACCAGCGCCAGCGGCCATAATGCGTCGAAACTTGGAACCACATAGTTATGATAAGTGACGTCAATTTTATTTTTTAGATCAATTTTATAATAGTAATTTTTTAATAATACTTTTTGATTGAATAAATTGTTATTCTTATACTAACTTCAAGTAAGGCAACTGTAGAATTAATTAATTTAAAAATTATCTTCATTAGATGCAAGTTATTTATTGTTTTAAGAGGAACGGGATCGCAATAAAAACTTGGTTTAACATTATTTTAATTGAAAGTCTAAATAAACAAAATTACAAGAATTTTACAAAAAAAAATTGATTGTACTACATTTTGTTACAGCTTAATTATACACAAGTGCGTAAGCCTCAATTTGCTTATGAACTAAAGGGTCCTTAGGCCCTTAGCGCCCGGCGCGAACGTCCGGGCCGGAAATATTTACAAACAGTTCAAAATAAAATCCTTTACGAAAATAACAGGTTTTTTGCTGATAGTACACAATTAAAGCTAATACGGTTTCATCCGTCAAAGCTCGCTTTTAATAACTAGCGCTGAATATATGTACAAAGGTGAAAATTTTTATAATCGAGGCATCAGACTGGAAAAATAAGCTAATGGAGAAAAGGGCGCTCTAACGGATGAAACTTCCATTACGCATTATATCAATTTTAGTCTAATCTTTTTGTGCAAAGTAAAGTAGTGCTGCAGCGAGATTAAAAAGCATTTCATCAGAAATATTAAAATAATTTTTTCTTGATTAAGTCTATGGGATTTTTTTGTTCGTTTTCGAAATTTTTGGATCAATTCCTAGAAGACAACAAAATTATCACGTCGTATTTACAGTCTAAAAGATCCGAAAAGTGGGGTCGCATTCCTAACCGCGAGGATTTATGTAACAAAAAGCGAGAACATTTTTAGAGGGTTAACGTGAGCGTCTTTATCAAATTAACGAGGATACGGCGTTCTGCCAATGAAACGGATAATGGGACGAATTAGTGAGTTACGTCAAGCGAGTAGCGACAAAACGAGTGCGATTACACCGAGTCGTTGTTACACGTGTCGACGAGGCGGTTAGGAGTGCGGCCGTTGAACACCCTGTATACACACGCTAAAACCAAACAAGAGCTATACATTTTGATTCATATTTAATACACATCGATATCACGTTTTTCTTGCTGTTACACCATAATAAAAGGACACACTAGGATTAAATTAAATTTAAAATACACATTAACGTGGAATACCTCTTCTTCCTGCCATCTGGAGCACGACTTTTTTTAATTATTTAATCCTTTCAGCCGGAAATTATGGTGGATTGAGGGTTAGTACATATATATTTTTTAATGCGGCCATTTTGGCTTGTTTATTACACTATCTAGTTTTATCGTACTACTTTTACGATTTCACATAATTATCACACATTATTAGGTCGTCATTTAAAGCGATTCCACAAAAAGCCGTTAACCTGTCATTAACTATCTCGTTTAACGACTCTCTTTGTTGCTAATAAAAGCTCGTTTTGTTCTTCTGCTGTTTGTTTTTAAGGGCGCTTTATCTGGTTTATTAAAACGATTCACTTCCTTTTTAGACGGCGTTTTTTAGAGGAGAAACGCGGCCAGGCCGATCAGAAACGTTAGGGTCGTGCAGCGGGATTTTTTAACCCCAGAACTTCTCACTGAAACGTGGAAAATATTGATTTTAGTCTCTGGTTTTGTGAATGCGATAATGTCAGCTTCCAATGGTTAATTTAATAATCGTTAAGCTTTACGACGATTTTTTTTGAGCCCGTTTGAATCGTGACTCCAGAAAAGGTCGTAGTTCATTATTTAATGTTCACAGTTCCGCTATCACAATAATCAAATTTATTGAATTTAATAAGATACAAATAGAGAAATACAAAAGTACAAAATAAAAAGTACAAAATAAAGAAAATAAAAAAACTTTAAATTGGATGGCATAAAAGTGGAAAATGTAAATGTATTTGCACTTTCTGCGCTTACCACCATGAACTATTGGTTGAACGAACTGAAAACCAAGACAATTTTATTATTAGATGAAAAATAAATGATAAAAATTACGCGAAGTTGTATTGACTGATAAAAAGTTGAAGTAGTTGTCTCCAAACTGAACTTAATTTCTTCCCAACACATTTTTGCGGCAACTTTAAAAAATATTGCCACTTGTGAAGTGGAAAACATAATTAATTGTGCGGTTATTTAATCTTACTTGGCACTTATTATTTTTTATTTACTCAGTTTGTAATTAAATTGCAAAATATTTGTGGTACCAAAGTTAAATGTTACCAATGGCTAGGTATAAGGAATAATGCTCTTTTATTAGATATCATTCAAGAAAATCGGTTGGAAAAAAAATTGGAAAATTGGAAATACAGCGGTCGGCACGTAAATGACACAAGATGTCTGATTAATTCGTGAACCGTGTTACAGAGATGTTTGCAGGGTTGTCTACAATTATCAGATCGGTATTCAATATTCTAAAAATTTACATAAGCAATGTAAATGAAAAAAACAATTTTATTATTAAAAGCACAAAAAACATTAACACATTGAATTCAAAGTAATTACAAAACATTAAATATGAAATATAATCCTTGTGGAAACATGCAATTTTACATTTTCAGAGGAATAGATGTTTAATTAATTGATCGTTTCATTAACAATAAACTCAAAAACGATTCGAAAACGTCGAAAATGTTGGTTTATGTTTTATAATTATTTTTTCTTACTTTCGCTTATGTTAAAACTTTAATGCTAGCCTTCTTAACCAGGGTTTCTTTAGTTTAAATTATTTACATTTTCTATCACCAAAGATAAAATATTGCAACCCTGCAAACAACCTTGAGTATCATTTAATGTGCCGATCGGTGTACAAATACTGTACATTGAACTTTATGAAGAACACATCAAGACTTTGTAAACTACAATTTAATATTTATTTAATTTGGATATTCTGCCTACATTTCGATTTACAATACAATCTTCTTCAAGGCCGATAATAATTTTAATAAAAGATTCATACAAAAGTTCTGATTGTACCTTTACCAAATATTTTTTTTGTAATCAATCTCAAAATAGAATTAATAAGTAACTGGAATTCAAGACAAAGAAGTTATTAATTATTATTCGACTGTCGATAGCACTAAATAAAAGAATGGGTTGCACGATTAGTAAGATTCAAACAAATCAATAGTAATTTGTGGTAATGTCAAGTTTATGGCCACTCGAAATGCATTCAATAATTGAATGCATTGAGGGCAGCCATAAACGTACACTTACATTGAGTTATTAGACAAAAGTGAACGTTTGGTTCAAACGCAGTTGTAAGATAAAACCTAGATATTGTACTAACATTAAATTATGTAGTCCTAATTATATGGACAATGGAAAATTCTAACAAAAGAATTTAGAAATAAAGGAAATTATAGATGGAAAAGCAATAAACACAGAGGAAAACAAATAAATAGAGAACATAAAAAACAGATATTTGAATATTTCAACAAATAATCAATGAATTTCAAATTACAGTTTGTAATAAATTTCAGTAATGCATACTACAGTTAATTCACATGATAAGACTTAAAAAAGGGGGTTACAAACCTCGAAGCCCTTGTATCTGTCAATTACAGACAATCGGTAAACTGACGGTTGATAAGATTAGGCGCTTTCCTATTTCAAGAAACGACTACGTGCGGAAGTCGACATTATTTCTTTGATGTTTTTAGGGGAGAAATATCAATAGAAACCACCGAAACAAAAATAATAAAACTTTAATAAATTTCCTTCAAACTGATTTATTAAGGAAGTAACGAAAAGTTTGCAGGAGTCAAAAATGCTACACTGCACAAGATAAAGTACCTGCGGTGAGTGTGCAGCAAGTATCGATTATCCCAAATACTTGTACCACCAGACAATGGTTATATCATTTACCCTTTGGATATCTGTTTGTCACAATAAACTGAACTTCCAGGCGCAATACAATCTAACAAATCAGCGCCTTGAACAAAATTATTCAGTAAATATTTACAAGGGAAAATGATGAATCATCGAAACTCAATTTCCATTCCGCGGTTATTTTTTCAAAGAAGCGCCCCAACAATCAGGCTATTCAGCCATCCTTATCCAAAGTTTTGTAAAGCTTTTGTTGCCTGTAAACTTTTCGCTTTTCCTTTCCACCGCAACTGTGTTTATAAAAATACAGTACAACTTCGCTAGTTTGGACAAGCGGTAACTCGAACACTTCAGTGATTCGGACATTGCTACAATTCGGACAGTTTGGTGTCACTTGCCCGCCATATTGTTCGCACCATATGGGAAAAACTTTTAACTTCGATTTCTTTAAAAATCTAAATCTGCCAAAACTTTTTACATGTTCAAAATCCCAAAATGGACTACTTGGATTCTGCAAACAATTTGGTTTCAGAAAAAATTGAATTTATCGAAATTTCAAAAACTGAAAACAATCATAATTTTAAAATGAAAATTATTTTTGATAAAATTTGGGCAACATTAGTTAGATATTCAGTAGATGCGATACCAATTATGAAATCAGATAAGTTTCTTCAAAAAAATTGTTATTTTTCAAACTTCAACTTTATCTTACAATTTCCACGTGTAATCTTGAATTTTAATTATTTCAAATCGAAGTATAGTTTAATTGTTTATTTTTGTTTTAAAAAAATGGACTAAACTGGTACAATCTAATATTAGAAATGAAATTTTTAATTTCAAAAGAAATTTTATCATGATATTTTACATTTCTGGTGCAAAGCTTTTTTATCACGAAAAATGACATTTTAAGTTTTAGCTTGTTTTCTAATTTACTCAAAATACGTGTAACTTAACAATTTATGTGAATAAATTACAAAAAAAGTGTATTTTTCCGTTAAACGCACTAGAAAGTTATAATAATAAGATCATCGTCATTTTTACTGTTGCAGCTGGTGTTCTTCGTCAGTGATCCAATGACCATGTGGATGTTTAAATTTATTTGCAATGGTTCCCGTACTTTTAAATTTTGAATAAATTTGTCCAACTGTTGTATGGGAGATATTTTTACCAGAATGTCGGTGATTAAAAATTAAATAGCTCTGTCTCTCTCAACGTTTCATATTTGTCACCTACAATTAAAACAATTTAAATTTTCTCACTTTTACTTAATTTATGTTCCATTGTGAAAATACTAATGATACTGTCAAACATAAAACAGTTATTGGCCTATTGAAAAAGTATCCATGACTACGAATTTGTATAAAATATGACAATGATTTTATTATTATAATGTTCTAGTGCCTTTAACGGAAAAATACGCTTTTTTGTATTTATTCACGTAAATTTTGAAGTTACATGTATTTTGAGTAAATTAAAAAACAAGCTGAAACTTAAAATGTGGTTTTTCATGATAAAAAAGCTTTGCACCAAAATTTGTAAAATAATATGACAGAATTTCTATTGAAATTAAAAATTTCATTTGTAATTTAGATTGTACTAGTTTAGTTAATTTTTTTAAGACAAAAATAAATAAACTAACTATACGTAGATTTGAAATAATTAAAATTCAAGATTACACGTGAAAATTGTAAGAAAAAATTGAAATTTGAAAAGTAACAATTTTTTTAGATATCTGTTGAAGAAACTCATCTGATTTCATAATTGGCATCGCATCTACTGAATATCTAACTAATGTAACCCAAATTTCGTCAAAATTAATTTTCATTTTAAAATAATGATTTTTTTTTCAGTTTTTGAAGTTTCGATAAATTCCATTTTCTCTGAAACCAAAAATTGTTTGCAGAATCCAAGTAGTTCATTTTGGACTTTTGAACATGCACAAACTTTTGGCAGATTTAGATTTTTAAAGAAATCGAAGATAAAAGTTTTTTCCATATGGTGCGAACAATATGGCGGGCACTGTACAGGGTGAGTTAAGTTTTACCGCCCGTGGCAAATAGGCCTTTAAAATAATTTGTCAATTCTCATAAATTGCATGAGTAATTTTATATTATTAAGGTACATAGAAACCAAGAAAAAATCTTTTTTTTTTAATCAAGTAAAATTTTGGCTTTCTTTCAATTACTAATTGTTCAATTTATTTGTTTTTTGATGTACGAACAGTAAAATATTTTCACACAATTTAGTGTAATTGAAATAATTTTAGTAATTTGCGTTTATGAAATAAAGCTATTTCCGTATTAGAAGGTATTTTTTTAAATGATTTACGACATAAGTAGACTAATTTACCAGACAATGGTATTAATGTAGGGGTGCTTGAAAGATTATTTATGGCGGTCACTAAACTGAACTTAAGAATGCAGGTCTATCGGCAACTGAAAAGCTGTCTCGTCCAGTTTGATGGGTCGATCATAAACTATTGTTAGGATGGTAAACCGCATTATCTATTGTTAGAAAGTCATAAATAGAAGCATTTTTTGTGCTATATCTTAAATTTGATTTAACTCAAAAAGTAATCATTTTTTACGAATCAAATTGCAGACATTTTGCTACGAATAATTTGACAAAATTTGAAATAAAAAACCAAACATAGAAATTTTACCCGAAACTCTTTGTTTTACTTTTTTGGCTTCAAATAAAAATATTTTGGAAAATTTGTAGCACTAATCGAAAGTGTAAACTTCAACTGATGTAACATGTAAATTGCATACTTTTCCCTCAATCTTTAATAGGTATTATGGCCGGGGCGGTAAAACTTAACTCACCCTGTATAATCCGGGCCCATACGAAAATCCACCGCAACTAAACTTTCAATTTTCAGAATTTTTTCACTAATAAAAAAAGTTTTTATCTCAAAAATCTGTATATTTTATATAATTTATTTATAAACCCGACAATTCGCTAATCCGGACTAGAACGAAACTTCATCTGCCCAGATTAGTTAAGTTGTACTGTATTGTCTTTGCAAATTTTAAAATAAAATAAAAACGCTTCGAGATTCCAGAACAAGCTCGGGCTGGAGACAACGCTAATGATCGTGTTCTTCCACATTATGTTTCTCCTCCAGCCACGGAAGTCAGACATAATGTAAGAGAATGCCGTGAAAAGTAGCCGTCATTTACGTTTTCCCTTTTTCCGTTGCGAAAAATATGTAACGTGTATACAAACCGGGGGAAATTAGGGTCCACTCACCAAGTAGTTGCGCCTCCCTCATTTCCTTTATCGGCAGGCTTTGTACGACACTCTCCCGGTCGCCCCTCCACAGGACCGGCGACACCGACGCGACGCACTTCACCTTCATCGAGCCCCCCAGGAAGTGGCGGTTGCTCAAGGTGAAGCGCAGCCCCAGCGTCGTCGACACGAGGCCGTGGCGGTGCTGCACCGGACTGTAGCGAATCAGCGCGTTCGGACTCGTCACCTAAAACCCCATCTTATCGAAAAATACACACAAAAGGGAAACAAACCTGTTGTTCGTTGATGTACCAAAGAAGGACCGGCGCTGGATGGCTCTTGCCTGAAGTGCAGTTGAGGTTGATCTCGTCTCCGATCTGATATTGAAGTTCCACTCCTGTGATTGTAGGATCTTCTTTCGGAAGATCTGTTGGAAAAATTGGGGAGATGCGTTGTAAAGATGTTCTTTCGTGATTGCGTTTTATTTTTTTTTTGTGTATCGAGTGCGACTTTTACGTCGTGGGTGATTTAGGGGCGGCAATTTCAGATTTAATTCGAAACTTTATTTTTAAATCCGCCGATATTGAAAGGTGTAACTCAAAGTGTTATTAGCTGCGTTATTTCCCGGGCTGAATCGAAACAATTTTTTATGAAAAAGAAAATCCATTTATAGTCAAAAGTGTTATATAGAAAATGTCAGGATTTTTTGATAAATGAACTGTTAATACAAGTTTTTTTAAGTTTGTTCAACCATGAATACCCTATTAGAACGCGATTCAATCTCGGAAATTTCTTTCCCCATTCGGTAGGATTTACTGTAGGTATGAGATTTATTCGATAAATTATCAGCTTCGACGCAAACAGTTCAGTATGTGTTCAATGAGACCAAAACTCATTAACAAAAGTGAAAAGTTCAAGTATCAAATTAAAACTTCTGTTAGTTGTATATTCAATAAAAATGGGTAGTAACAAAGTTACGAAACAATACCAGGGCTTCAATTTAAAATCGAACGCCTTAGAGAGTTAAGTAGGCAACACAGATTGCGTTCCCAAAACCATTTTTCATTTATTGGCATACAATGCATGCGGTACGCAAAATGTGTTGCCTATTCTGCGACAATAGAAAATTTGCCGATGTAACTAAATTTTGTACACTTTTTAATGCAGCAATTAAAATTTATCAAACTCTAAATGAAGTAAGCCCAAACATTGTGCTGCGTTATCAGCGACTGTATCTACACAATTAGCCGAAAACACAACCTCTCGGATGTTGTAAAAGATGTTTTAGAGAACTTTTAACTAGCTCCAAAATCCCCAGTTGCACAAAGGAATCTAAATTATTTCGCAAAATTTAACTTTCCGCGCGCAAACACTTTTCATTTTCATTGTGGCAGAATTAGTTATCGATTTGTTAATTGCTTTGTTGGCTCGTGCTTAAATTATTGTAGATTTACTACTAATTGCCGTCGCAAACCTTCTGAATAAATCGCTAGATTATAAAACATGAAATCACAATTTTCTTGCATGTACGCTGTCAGTCAAGTTGAAACGGACTCGACGCGCCAGATTTTCTAATGTATTTTCTCTGTCGGGGGTGTCATGTATATTAATTTCACAGTGTCGATTAAAATAATTTCACATTCTATAATCAAGAATCTAACTATTTCGCTAATAATTTTCCTAAAAACTGACCTAATGAGTCCGTTTTAAATTGAGCGACAGTCTACTGGACACTTTAATCTCGACGTTGCGTTGTAACGTCTGAATGTCAATTAGAGCACTTTATCTAGTTTGCAGAGCTGTCTCGTCCATATTTGCTCTACGGTTTGAACTTATTTTTTACATCTTGTACCCTCGGGTCTGTTTTTATGCGGTTCCACAGAAAACCGCATAAAAGAAGAGATTTTTTATAATTGACAAAAAAATTACTGAAAATTCGTTCGAAAATTTGAAAATTTATAAAAAGTTTGTTTTAAAATTTTATTTTTAATTGTTTTCAAAAGTAGTAATTTTGTGTATAAACATTCATTACAATTGCTGTTACTATCTGTCAATACCCGGCATTATTTGTGAACTGGTGCGAAATCACTTTCATCACTTGCATTAGGGTGAACTTCGGGTTCGCTTTGTGTGGATGTTTTTCCTAAGACAATATAATCAGTGAGTAAACTTTGGGATGACTTTACTAATCGTTTCTGCAGTTCGCGATATCCAGCAATGTAATTCTTCAGCTCCCTTTGGAATTTGAAGGCTCGTTCTGAATTTGTGTCATTGGCCAGAAAGTGATTTTCCAATTTATTAATAAGTTGAAGTCCTCGAATTGCACTTGTAGTAAGGGGATTAAGTGTTTCTTCCACTTCAATATCGCTTGCTGGATCTTCGACTATATCTGAAGTTAGATCAATAATATCATCGTCACTTATATTTTTATCCACAAGCAATTCGTCGATATCATTATTGTTAAAAATATCAAAGCTTTCTCCTCCAATTTCATGTGCTAACTTCGTAATTTCAAATGTTAAGATCGATCATTCATTGGTTGATTTTTTGCAACACATTCAGGCCAAATTGATTTCCAGCAGGCGTTTAAAGTGTTTGGTCTTATTTCAGTGGGAGCAGATGCCACATGATTTAAACAATCTAACTTAAGAAAAATTGCAGAAAAAACAAAATGGGACAGGGTAAGCAATGATCGCATCAGCGAATTGACCCAACAAGAACCAATAATCAAAAACATAAGAAGAAGACAATTAAATTGGTATGGGCATATAGATTGGATGAACCCGAACAGAATACCAAAGAAAATAATGGAGTCAGGAAGAAGGAAAAAAGGAGAAGAGGTAGACCTAGAAAACAATGGGCCAAACAAATAGCTGAGATAGGAAAGGAAAAGGGGAAAACGGTAGAGAACATGAAAGCTATGGCAAAAAATAGGAAACAATGGAAGAAATGGGTAAAGGAGGAGCCGAACTCATAATCATAAGAAGAGAAAGATTTCCAAAGAAAATTAAATCGTTACAATAAAAATTAACAAAATTTACAATAATGAAAAATGAGCACTAAATACTTGCATGGAAAATTATACTTCACGAACACCACGGCGTGCACTTATACTTTTCTTCAAATTAAGAACCGCATAATTTCAAATCCGCATAAAAAGAAACCCGAGTGTATATTTTTAAAGAGACACTTAAAGCGTACTCAAATGAGCCAGAAAGTAATTACAATTTTCAGTTGTGGAGCATTCTCCGTCTCTAAATCCGACCACCTTATTTCGAATATGTAATAAAACAGTCAACTTTATTGTAGCCATTTGATAAGTGCGATAAGTATGACAAGCACGCGAGGATTTAAACCACTTCCGTCCATTTTCAACTAACATTACTCTGCAATTAACCATCCTTGTCTAGACGAACATGTAAAGAAAGAGCGCTGAAAAAATGTATTATATTGTGAATAATATCAAACGAGGCGAACACATTTCGTGTGCGCCTTGCGTTTTTATCCTCGTTCTTTAGCCTTGGAAGTGACCGATCATTTTTCCCACTCTGTATGTAATGTTTACCAACACGGAGGACATGCAAATATCGACTTTTCCGATCCCGTCCGAATTAATTAATCGCAGAAAATTACATAAACGAAACAGGCGGCCGCAAATGGAGCAATTTTAAACTAAAAAATAAACTATTTAAAGAACAATAAAGGTAATAGTAAAATCTTATCTTTGGGCGATTTAGATTTATCTGCGCGTTTACGTTCATGCAGTAAAATGCCCAGATTGCAATCGGCAGCGGAAAATTTCTTTTTTTAGCTTCTCTAATACCCGGTACATTAGGCGACCCATCGATCAGGACGGTGGAAATTCGCCACGTCCTCAATTTAAAAATCGCCCTACAATCGAATCGCGTGGTTGTTAACTTCTTCTTACGGCCGTTTTATTGTTCATATAAAGGTAATGGGGTAATAATACAGAGTGAGTTTTTCCTCTACGATTGCATATCTGATTATCCATTCATTCAATTAAAATGCAAATGATTCGGCTGAATTAATAGCACTGTTGTACCAACAAAATGTCAAGCAATAAAATTTTTCTTGTAAAAGCCGCAGTTTAAATATTTTATTCAAACGTTTTCCTTTCCCATTATCTTAATTCAGTCGATTTTTTCCGCCGGTAAATTCCGCTTTATCGCCGGGATTAATCTATGCACCACTTAACACAACTGCAACGTTTGCGCCCAAAAAGACCGCGCAATTGACGGATTCCGGTCAAAATTTTGAAGCGCGCTTATCTGCTGCATAATATTTCATGCGGCTATCACATTTCGCGTTCGTCTTTCGACATAAAATATGCGAACAGATAGCGCGGAGTGCTAAAATATGAAGCAACGTATTTTTTAAACGACCCCCGAAAAGAATTCGAGCTTGTCGCTGTTGTAACGGCCCGTTCGTAATTTATTAGCCGACATCAACTATTGACAGATCGCGTTCACGAAACTTGATATTTCCATCAATAAAGTCAACGTCGGCGATCTGATATTGTCGGACGGAAAGATCATCCTGCAACGTCTTTTTTGATGCGTTATTGATTTCATATTAAAGCACCTACGGGGACGTTGCACTATTGCCAAATGGTTATTTGGGAAATCAATATTTCATAACTATTTTTTATGACAATCATAAAATTGGGTCGTTTTGAGTCCGATCGATTGCCCAACCGGCATCAACAATTTTAGTTAATTATCAAATTAGGGAATGCATTTGATGGCATAATTTAGAAGCCCTGGAGTATATTAGAGATTTGTGGTAAGTACATCAGATGTGTACAACAAGAAAACATATTGAACTTTCATTCCATTTTCTCGGTTTTATATTTTTTTTGTTTGTTTGGGTTGATACTGGAAGAATTTCATTAGTGCTGGAGTCGTGAAATGTTTACTGCTTATTAATATGGTCTTGGTACAAAGGAACAAAATTCTTTCCTTGATTTAGAAACTTTGGTCCAAAAATCAGTTTGCTATTTCCAACTAATAATACAGTGGAAACCGCTTATATGAGGTCGCAATGGATCGAAAAATTTTCTCGAATTTCGCAATAACCAGGCACCATCAAATTTTACAAAATTTTATTGATTATTACAATTGTGTTTTAAAAAGTGTTTTATTGCAAAGAAAACTGATTTTTTCTTTTATCAAATAATGAGTTATTTTTGTTTGCTTATATTTTTTTATGAATGCGAAATCTAATGAACTTTCCAGCATTAAAATGGATCGTAATGCACAGACATCCTCTACATCGGTGCACTCGAAAAAGTACTTCAGTTTATTTAAACAGCTTTTCGCTTTTAGCACCGTTATTTTTTCAGAACTTTCATCATCAGACTCTAAAGTTGAATCATCAATTTCTGTAGTTGTTGTTGGATAAAACTTTTCAAAATTTTTGTCTATTATTTCCGCTTTTGTATGATCTTCACTTATTGTCACCATACTATCTATCTTCAGGTGATCTGCCATCGATACATCATTGTCAAGTTTAAGTTTAATGTATTCTGACAATAGCAAGTTATCGAAAAAGTCACAACCATTAACATCTTGGTTTTCAACAGTGGTGTTTAGGGTCCATCCTGCATGTGCATAACAGTTCATGATTGTCTGTTGTGTAACATTTAACCAAACTTTGTGAATAAAATGTATAGCGTGCAGTAAATTTATTGGCTTATTCGCACTATCTAATTCTTCAATTAATTTAAGCACTAACATTTTGCGAAATTTGACTTTCAGATTGTTTATTATGCCTTGGTCTAACACAAGCTTTATATTTTTCAAATTGTTTATTGTAGGATGAGCTCTGCAGTTATCCACAACTAGAAAAAAAATTCGATTTTTCAATTCGTTATCCCATTGATAAATTTCGGAAATAAAAATGTCTGAAGACATCCAAGTTTTTCTATTATGAGTGTATTTGACTGGTAAATGCTTAATGTTTTTAAAACACCTAGGATGTTTCGATTTACCGATAACCAGTAATTTTTGTTTTTCTGAACCATCCAAATTGGCACAGACTAAAACTGCTATTCGTTCTTTTGACATTTTGCCGCCAATGCATTTTTCCTTTTTGAACTTCAACGTTTTATTAGGGGTTAATTTATAAAACAGACCCGTTTCGTCTGCATTAAATATATCAGAATTGGAATATGCAGATCTAATTTCGGGCCACACATTGTTCAGTCAAGCTTCGACAGTAGACTTCTCCTCGCTGGATATTTTTGGACAATGTTGTGTTTAACCTTCCAGCGATTTATAAATCCCATATAACACAAAAATCGTTACCATAGCCCAGACTTCTACCAAATTGTGTAGTCTTTTCTTGTAGAACAGGAATATTGGCATTTCTTTGTTGTTGGAACCATTTTAAAGGGGCAATTTCCAAGTCTTTTTTATTAGTCATTCGCTTCTTTTTTGTTGCACATGTTCTTCCATAGCAATAATGATTTTTTCTTTGTTTTTCAGAATTGTGGAAAGCGTAGAAAATGCTAGCGCCATATTTTTGCAAATGTTGGCTTTTTCTCACCATTTTGGACTTTATTTAATATAGCAATTAGGAAATATTCCGTTGCTTTCATTTATTAGACATTATACACATAAAACTAAGTTACTTCAATAAGAGACTCAATGAAACTAACATTTTTGTATCGAATTTTCAGGTAAATTCAATGTTTGTAAAACGAAAGGAAGAACCTGACAATCACTTGAAAAATTGGTATCGCAGAGAAGGACTGCTTGCTTCTAGGAATGAGCTGAAATTGCATCGCGTTATAAGCGGTTGAATCGTTATTAGATCACTCGTTATATCAAGATTCTCGTTATAACCGATCTCGCTATATACGGATTCGTTTACTTAATAATAGAGGAGTAACCAACCAAATAGGGTAGAAGTCCTCGTTATAACCAGACTCTCGTTGTAACCCGTACTCGTTATAAGCGGCTTCCAATGTAATAATTTTTAAAATTCATGTGAGAAAAAATATGAACATTTCCAATGAGCCAATTTAGAACGACAAAGATAAAATTTTTCAAAACGTCGCAAATTTTAAGAGGATAACTTATAACATTTCGAATAAAGTTTGCAAAAGTCCTAAAAGCTCAAATTAATTGTTCTGATAACAAAGTTCACTGGAAATTTTATTAAAATAACTTTAATGAATAATAATCCAACAAACAAATTTTAATTAACAAAATTCTTGTTAAAAATACAGTGTGTTGAAGTTTATCTGAATCACGAGCACATAACGCAGACTTAGTAACGAGGATGAATATTTGCAAACACGAGTCAGAGACGAGTATTGTAAACATCTGAGTTCATACAAAGGAATGAGGTTGCCACGACAATTTTTGTTTATATTTTGGGTAATTTTTTAAATTTCTCTAATTAGATAGTCATAATATACAACATTTTTAATGGGGTGCGAGTAAAGATGTATCCAAATATTGAATAGCTACAATTAATTCCAAACAAAGGTAGCCAGTTAAACAATCTAATTTTTTATTCAAAAACCATCAGACATGATTTCAAATAGCCGGCATTTAACGGAAAGCCGATTAAGTCAAGGAGGAAAGAAGTTAGTTTAGATTCCTTGGCGATCCCTGATAATCTTAATTGAAAAATATCAGAACCCGTCGCGCGTGGCTGAAATTCGAAACGACAGTCGGCGAAACTGACAGCACGTCACCGTGCAAATTGCGCGATCATCACCGCGGAATTGTACTTTTCGTGATCCGCCGAAAACCGCAGACTTTAAAACGGAATTTCGCTGCGGAATGACGGCTTGTTTATTCGTCAGTCGCAATTATCGAATTGGAAACGGCCGTGATGTATCGCACACGCGTTTTGCATTGACGAGGTCGTTTCACCTGTGTTTTCTGATTAACTTCGTTTCGGGCCGGGATTGAATGCACTCGCGATAATAAAAATGACCTTCCCGAACTTAAATTAATTGATTTCGGGGGAAACACGTAATGCATCATTTTTCAAACGCGCTGGACGCAATTAATCCTTTTCGGGACGATTTTGTAGCGGGTTGAAAAATGTATTTCGGAAAATCGTTAAAAAATGTCGTGAAATTTTTTGAAAGGGTCGTAAAAATGTGTTGTATATTGTCTCCACTTTTATAGAAAATAAAAGTGGATGTGCTGCTATTATCACTTCTAATATGAAGTCCGTCCTTTATTTTGTGCAGCGAAATTCAAAGGATGAAAGCGATCTCTTCCGATTTTCCCATTGTTGCGGTAACACGAGGAAATTCATTATAACTGAGTTACCTCATTATGAGGATTACTTGTTTCTTTTCAAATTTTCGGTTTTGATTTCATTGTCTGAAAATAATTATTTACCTGAATGTAGTTAGGTAGGCACTCTACTAAATATACGAGCCGTTGATATTGAAAGTTGACAAGTCCATTTTATGTTATGTTATGTAAAAATATTGGTAAGCAATAATATACAGGTTGGATAAAGTATGGAACCAGAAAAACAAGGTCTATTGGAAATTTAAATTGGTTTTACCGCGTATCGATAATATAGGTAACTGTCGCACTGTGACGTCACAGACAGGAAAGAAATTTTTAACGCCAGTGCACGTCGTCGGTCAAAGTGACTTTTTGCAAATATGTTGCATTATAAAAATTGGGAAAATTATGGGAAAATTATGTTACAAATTTGTCATCTGTCAAAATTGGATTTGATCTGAAAAATGGGATAATTTTAGGAGACGATGCAAAACCTTTAAGACTTTGTTGTATTTACTAGTGCAGACCATACAACTATAAGAGTTGAAAAAGATATTTCATTTATAAAAAAAAAATTATTTGAATTGAAGGAAAACTACTTAACAAAAATGTTGCATCATCTTTGTGTAAATGAAATAAAGTAATTTTTTACTTCAATAAACTTATCATCCGTTCGGATTGGGTTTGAAAGGTTCACAAGTGCACATACCATTACAAGAATATCATCTGCAATTGAGGGCCCATCCGGAAAAAGGGCCATATCAAAAAATGGTGTTTTGAGAAAAGCCAGTTTCAAAGTTTTGTTTGCTCATATCTATTTAACAAAAATTGTTTGAACTACACACCAAACAAAACTTTGAAGAACAAATTTTAAAAAACAGTTTCTTGAAAAAATTTGATGAAATAACGGATTTTTGTTAAAAAAATTATTGAAATTATGAAAGTATGTTATGGGCCCTTTTTCCGCCTGATAGTTTTTTTCAAGAAATAGGTGGGTTAAAAATAAGGGAAAATATAATAAACAAACATTTTAGTTGCTAAGAAATGATTTACTGTTTAAAAACATGTTTTTGAAAAAAAAATTTCAAAATATTATATTTTAGCCATAAAAATGGAAAAAAGTAAGACTAAAAAATTTATTAGTAAAATGATTTATCATCTGTTAGTAAATAAATGAAAACAAAAATGCACTAAAAAGTAATAAGAGGCAGAACATAACACCCATAACTCAGCACATTGTTGTCATTTTCACTTGAAAATTTTTGAGCATGTAGTTTAAAGTTTAAAATGAACTCCGCAAAAAAAGACCTATCGACCGATAGGCCCTTTTTCCGGATAGGCCCTCAGTTGGTATTAGATTGGTTCGCAAGTGATTTGTCAATATTTTAAACGTTTTTATTCTATGATTATACCTCAATAGCTCAGTGTGAGAAAATTTTTAGGTTCGTTTTGAATGTATTCATGGTTAGTGTTAACACTGACACTTAAAATCTGGCCTACAACTTGATATCAAGCAACCAAATTACAAATTAGTTCATTTCTTCTTTAGAATTATCGAAAATTAATCAAATTATTACAAAACTCCAACAATAACACACGCACGTGACACAACGTGACGTCACGAACAGGAGTTCGTGACGTCAGGCGCTTAGTTGAATTTATTTACGCCAGAGTCGCATGCTTAGCTTCAATTGCCTATTATAATCTGCATGGATATTTATTTATTTATTTATGACCATATACATATGCCTTAAAAAGGCATCCTATAAAGGCAAACAGAGTTGCCTGTACATAGGGATGGCACAACATAAAGTATTCCATTTAAATACAAAACGTTGAGGATATTTCTGGTTAAACCGAAAATACAGTGGCAAAAAAAAAACATTCATCAGATGCGCTAAGTCAAGTTAGGTATTTGCTTGGTTCTTCTATACTTTATCCCAATATTTTTGTGACTTTATTTTATGTAACATTTTTTAATTTCTGGAAATTAATGTGATCGTAGAAAAAGTACGGTATACAACTCTTGTTGTAAAACAATTACGTCCTTGCTTTACGGCGTCGTGCGTAACTTTTTTGACTCGTGCGTAATATGTATCTTACAACTCTTGGTATGTAATATAGTGTGATGATCTTTATGGTTGCATGTTATTTGTTCATAAAAACCGTCATCAATTTTATAAAAAAATTAGGCTCGTACGACAATTAAATTGCGATTCTCTTAGGAACGCTCAGTTTAATTAAATAAAGATTCTCAAATTAGGTCGAAATTTTGCAAAATTCGCAGAGCGCCCATAAAGCAACTTTAATGCGGACCCAACGAACAAATCATAATTTAAAATCTATTAAATGTAGCAGGTACGTACTTATGACTTTATGTCAGGGCAAATTTACGTCCCATTCAAATTATTCATTAGGCTCGCAGTTTACGACCTGCCGGGGAAAATGCAAATTGGAAACGGACTTTATGGCGCGGCTTAAAAAAAGTGCGACCTTTCGCCCTCTCAAATGCCGTTTTTAAATTTTAGATTTTCGGAAAACGACGATCGTTCGCGCAAACTGTTACCTGTGTAACATTGATAAACGACTAAAACGACGATTACGGTGAAATTTCATCCCTTTTGTGTTATTCCTCGATGATTTGTGCTTTGTTTTAAGGATTTAGTTCGTTTTTCGAGAGCATCAATTTTTAATTGGTATTTTGATCCCGTCTCAGTCCAATAAAAATGCAAGTAGTCTGCGTAGGAAGTCCTTTTCGATACATGTGCTGAATAAAGTCGCGAAGTGAGGAGGGTATTGAATTATAAATCACCAAAACTGTGGCTCAACTGCCAAAAAGCCCTATAATAAATTTAAAAGGTCCCAAGAAGCACACGAGACATAGGCCGCGGAACTTCACTAATATTTTAAATAACTTTCTGTATAGTTCTTTCTTGCCTCATTTTATTGTTGAACCAGCTTGAAATGCTATATAAATTGTACAGAAACTTTTGGCACTATCGTATTGATGTAATGGTTTTATCGGAGTAACCGTATCGCTGAACTTGTCGCAAGTCCTCAGACTTGGAACCTCTTGGAGGGCAAACAAGCCGTTGAAGTGGTTCAATACAATCGAATTAATTAAGTAACTTGGTTTATCATGGTCTCGGATACAATCTATCGGTTGACTGAAGCTGTTTATTTGGGAATAATTATTTCTGTGTGACGTGTTATAATTTAGTCTGTTTTAACAATGAATTCCGGTTTTCAAAACAATGCATAGTAATTTAAGAAATAATTGGGTAGATAAGTAAAATATTAATCTATCTTCACCTTTTCCAATTGTAATTCAGATTAGTTGATTCTATTTCAGATAAGTGGATTATATTTCAGAACTAGTCAATTATAATTCTGAAAACATTAATTTATTGGACTTCAGAAGATGTCAATTCTAATTCAGATTAATCAATATTATATTTCAGAAGATGTCAATTGTAATTCTGAAATCGTTAATTGTATTTCAGATGTCAATTGTAATTCAGTTTAGTCAATTGTATTTCAGAACATGTCAATTGTAATTCTGAAAACATCAATTTATTGGACCTTCAGAAGATGTCAATTGTAATTCTGAAATCGTTTATATTTCAGATGTCAATTGTAATTCTGAAATTGTTTGCGTTTCAGATGTCAATTATGTAATTCAAATTAGTCAATTGTATTTCAGAACTAGTCAATTGTAATTCTGAAAACATTAATTTATTGGACTTCACAAGATGTCAATTGTAATTCTGAAATCGTTTATATTTCAGATGTCAATTGTAATTCAGATTAGTCTATTGTATTTCAGCACTAGTCAATTGTAATTCTGAAAACATTAATTTATTGGACTTCAGAAGATGTCAATTGTAATGCTGAAATTGTTTGCATTTCAGATGTCAATTGTAATTCAAATTAGTCAATTGTATTTCAGAACTAGTCAATTGTAATTCTGAAAACATTAATTTATTGGACTTCAGAAGATGTCAATTGTAATTCTGAAATCGTTAATTGCATTTCAGATGTCGGTTGTAATTCAGATTAGTCAATTGTATTTTAGAAGATACCAATTGTAATTCTGAAAACATTTATTGTACCTTACAATAGGTCAGTTGTAATTCAAATTAATCAATTGTATTTCAGAAGAGGTCAATTGTAATTTTGAAAACATTAATCGAACTTCAAAAGATGTCAATTGTAATTTAGATTAATCACTTGTATTTCAGAAAATGTCAATTGTAATTCTGAAATCGTTAATTGCATTTCAGATGACAAATATAATTTAGAATATTTAATTGTATTTGAGAAGAGATCAATTTCAATTCTGGAAACATTACTTAGATTTCAGATAAGTTGTTAATTGTAATTCAGTTAGTCAATTGTAATTTAGAAAATGTCAATTGTAGTACTGAAATCGTTAATTGTATTTCAGATGACAATTGTAATTTAGAATAGTCGATTGTATTTAAGAAGAGATCAATTGCAATTTTGAAAACATTAATTCAATTTCAGAAGTTGTCAATTGTAATTCTAGAAACATTCGTTGCGCTTTAGAATGGGTCAATTAGGTGAAATTAGGTGTAATTCAGTTTAGTCAATTGTATTTCAGAACTTGTCAACTGTAATTCTGAAAACATTAATTGAACTTCAGAAGATGTCAATTGCAATTTAGATTAATCACTTGCATTTCAGAAGATGTCAATTGTAATTCTAAAATCGTTAATTGCATTTCATATGACAATTGTAATTTAGAATAGTCAATTGTATTTGAGAAGAGAGCAATTGCAATTTTGAAAACATTAATTAGATTTCAGAAATTGCCAATTGTAATTCATTTTGTCAATTGCAATTCTGAAAATAATAATTGCAATTCAGAAGGTTTTAATGTAATTCAGAATAATCAAATTGTATTTTAGAAGATTCTAATTGTAATTCTGAAAACATTAATTGCTATTTAAAATATGTCAATTAGTATAATTTAGATTAGTTAATTGTATTTCAGAAAAAGTCAATTGTAATTCAGATTAGTAAATTGTTTATCAGAAATTAAATAGTTAATCGATTACATTTTTTATAAAATCCTAAATTACAATTATTGTATCTTTCTGAAATACAGCTGATCGTTTCTGAAATTCTTCTGACTTTTCTGAAATTCATCTGATTTTTTTGAGATGCAATATAAGGAATCTAAGAAATTTAATTTGTCGCTGAAATTCGTTTCATTTTGGATCTAAGCATTCAGTAAATCACCTCAACAATTCTAGTTTTGAATTTTTTACAAACAAATGTCTCCAGCCATAAAAATTCCAATTACAAGGGCAATTTACAATTTAATTTTGAATCCAAACATTACCAGTTAATTACATTAAAAACCAGTTTGAATTAAAAATATTAAAATTTCATTGCGCTCATAAAAGTCGTTTTAATTAAAATTTCGATTCACAACGATCCGCAAAAATCGAACAAACAAATTACGGACCACATTATTCTTACACCCGAATAAAAACAGCCCGATTCGGAACGAAATCTCTTAGTCTAAATTTTTTCGTAGCGAACGCATTAAACGTCACCGTCACAAGCGGAATTCCGCTCTTTCCGTCAAAAATCTAATTTAATTCCAGCCCTTTTTCGGAGCGCCAGGTCGCAGCTCATCAAACCGGAATTTGACCGATTTCCCATACGTCTTATTTACGGCCCGAAAATCGGCCAAACGCGAGGGCTTTTATGCGACAGGACAAGGTTGAATAATCGCGCGGTGATCTCTATATCGCATTGATCTTCTGTCAAACCATTCGAATTACGATCTGTAACATTCTCCCGCACATTCGAGTCCCATTTTAAAGTGCGGGATCAAGTAGATTTTTAAAATATCGCCCGGGTTTAGGGTCATAGCTGGATAACGATACCTCAAACGTTTCTCCTCCGCCGCGTTATATTTATTCGCCTTTTCCAACAAGATACGAGTATTTATTGGAAGATTTACGCTAACATATTGCCTATATAGTGACATTTTGTTTATTTCCACGGTGACAGTTACGTTAAAGTCATAAAAGAAAAATGAGATTTATTCGGGAAGGCCTGGAGAGGTTTTGCCTCTCTTTCTGGCGCCCCTCGTCGACTTAAAATATGCGACGACCGAACAAAAAATGCAGGCGACCTAATAAGAACTTATTGTTAGTTATATCACCGCTTTTGACGAGTGGAAACGTCATTTCTTTCGCGTTACTTGAACGACTCCAAATCACAAATAGCACATCCTGTCTGGCGAGCTACTGACTGCACGGGTGGATTTGTACGCCCGATTGCCCAGATACGTTGCTCTAACAGAAATTCTTCGCTGGACACATCAAAAATGTACTCTTTTTAAATCATGGAATTTTATTGACAACGAATGACATTATTATGATTTTAGTGTGTTTTTTAATTCCAGAAAAATGTTCTTTTTTACTTACATTCACAATTAACCCTTCAGTAGGCGCCTGTTATTTTGTTACACGTGTAAGCGCGTGGATTACATAATGTAATCCATTTTGATTATTTAAAAAAACATTTTGTTATTATTTTTTTTTAAGGTAATGATACTTTAGTACCCTTTATAATGTGTAAAAAAAATAATTTTGTCTTGAAGTGAAGTTATAACTGTTTAAGGGGGTAATGCTGCAGTAAATTTGTAAGCGTTTCGGGTAAACAATATTGTGCAGTAACCATTGTATATAATCGAGTGAAGTAAACAGTAATTTGTGAATTAAAGATGAATTGAAGTTCCGATACAGAAAAAAACATGTTTCTATAAAAAATTCTATTTAATAATAATGTTTAAAAAATGGCTTATGTTTATCATGTATTTTGGCAAATTCGACTTTCTGCATCTTCATGCATATTTTACCATTAAATCAGATGAGCCGTTTTGACGTAATATTTTTTACATAAACCTATGTTTTTAAATACACATTGCCTAAATTTCAGGCGTTTAAAATTAGAACAATAAGATTATCGCAGAGTAACATGCCAGATGTCCCGGATTCAAAGTGGTCACGCCAATTTCGGAGAACGTACACTGTAAAATCCAGATTTGTGTAAGGAAATCTTTGGTTGTGTTTTTTTGTATCAGTCGCTCATTGACTTTCAGTGGAGCAAAGTTATTAATAACTTGAAATACCGAGAAATTGTTTTTATACAAAGTGTTTAAAAAAATAAACAAAGTGTGATCTTGTGTTGCGTTTCTATTACATTGCTAAAGAGTACTTTAGGTAAATAGTGGGGCATCGCACTTCTTTTTAATCGCAGCATGTCTATCTGCGTTGTTGTTGCTAACAGCGCACCTCATTAAGGCTTTAAAGTTGTGTACACCTCTTCCAGCTCTTCTAAATGATCTGCAGGCATTTCATCACTTTCTCATAACATGTAATTATTAAATCTATATATAAATATATATATAAAGAAAAGTTGACTGACTGATGATCAACGCACAGCTCATACCGTTTAAGATAGAAATGTTGAATGTACAATTATCTATTTAAATTTAAAAAATTGGAAAATTTTGGAAAAAATTAAAGTGATTTTTATTGAAATTTGGACAGGACAACGTCTGTCGGGTCAGCTAGTATTTAATATAATTTACTACCGTATGTATACTTGAAAATACGTAATTTCTGATAAATTTTTATATAAAAACACTGTCTATTGATATTCCAGTACTTTCTTCTACTTCATTATTTTCTTCTTCGTCATCTGTATTTTCTCGTTCACCTGCCAAATCGTGATCACTTGTTGTTATAATACCTTTTTTTTTCAATTGTTATTCTTCTTCATCCAGTTCAGAAAATTTTGCTTTTGGACTGATTTCACTCGACCACGAATTTTACAGCCAAAAATTAACAATCGCGACCTCGTGTGTAACGTACTAAATTTGTCGACAATTCTGGTGTTAGTGTATCAATGTCGAAATATATGGTACCTCCATTTGATCTACGTTTATTTTTGTTAGGCTCGCGATGAATAATTAAAATTTATGCTGAATAGTATAATACAGTGCGACCTCGATAATCCGGCCAAGTTTCAATCCGGTTTGATAGTACTCGGTAATTCTGACCTGGTTTTTAGACGTCTCTATCAAGTAAGAAGTCTTAATTTGCCTGAACGAGCCCTACATGATGTTCTTGAAGATAAAGTTTGAAGAAACGGAAATGAACCAGGAAAGAAGCAAGCAAACAACAATTACAAAGTACTTCACAAAATAATATAAAATTTAATAAATATTCTTCTGTTAAATAATTTTTGTTTATGTACTATTTTCTAGTTATTTTGTATTAAATATTTCTCTTTTCAACAAAAAAATTGTCTCTCTTTAGTAATCCGAATTATTTACTTATTCGGATCACCGCGTTTTTAATTAGTCCGGATTATCGAAGTCTCACTGTATTGTAATGAAAATTGTGTAGACTATCAATACAGTAAAATTTATAGCCAAGTAGTAAACAACTATCGACATATACGCATATTTCTGTTATTAGTGAATCAATACAATCGAAGGAAAATATACCTCATTATCTGATTTACGTTCATTTCTGTTAAGCTTAAAATAACTGTGTAGATGTCAATAGCGAATTCTTCAATGAAACCTCAAACAAACTAAAATAATTACGCGGTTAGGCGCCTGGATTACATATTGTAATCCAGTTGGATAAAATATTTTTTTCGCCAACTAGGTGATAAGAAAAAAATGCTTGATGAAATAATCCTGTAGAATAGTCTTTTTTAGGAAGGTACTGAAAAGATTGTTGATATGTCATAAGCAAAACAAAAATAGCATTGAAAATAAGAACACTGGATTACATATGCAATCCACGCGCCAACTCTAGGGTTAAATTTCCCACTCATACTTTGAGGTTCCGGAATACATACGAAATGACGACACTTAAACCGCAAAGACAATAATTAAAATCCAGCGAACAAAATCGCGCGTTCCTTTCGGGAAAAATTGTTAATAAACATGCAGATTCGATGGCGGGCGGCGCATTATATGGGCGCGTTTTTAATCCAAACAAGAAGCTCAAGGTTCGTGATGGATACATTTCGGATTCAAATAAAAACACGACGATCAAAGAAAATGATGGTAATGCGGAATGGGATTTTTTTCTCACAGAAACGGGCGCACAAACACACCCGCCCGCCCACACACGAGCGATGGAAATAATAGAATTAAGATATGCAAAGCATCGACTTTCCTTTCGGGTCAATCGATCGACTGCTTTGGGGCAGCAGTTTCTCAGAAAAAAATATAAACAAACGGGAGATCTGCAATAAATGCTGTTCGACACGCGAAAT
This sequence comes from Dascillus cervinus, assembly GCA_949768715.1. Taxonomy (NCBI): domain Eukaryota; kingdom Metazoa; phylum Arthropoda; class Insecta; order Coleoptera; family Dascillidae; genus Dascillus; species Dascillus cervinus. Next base: position 33,070,337 of record OX458317.1, on the reverse strand, counting down.
CCATGTAAAGTTGATTTCCGTAAAAAACTCGACGCTAAAAAATTTACTGTTGCATTTTAGAGGCGAAAAGGAGGTTTATTCGATTGTGTTTATAATGTTAGAGATAAAATCTTTTTTCGGTAGTCGAAATATTCTGAAAATTGGAAGCAACATTCTTTATTTGCTAAACCACAAATGGCTCAATTATCATTTTTGAACTTAAATCAGTGGAAAAATTGACTTTGATAGCGATTTATTATCAAACTGTTAAAGCTATCAGAAAAATTGTTTCGTTACATTGTAGGTTTTAATAATAAGCAAATTGGCATTTAAATTTTAATAGTTTTCGAATAAATCGTGTTTTAATATCGTCTACTGTATTTATGGCAAAAGTCTTAACTGACACCCTCTTAAAGCTACGATAAAACTTGTCAGGGTGATTTAACAGGGCGGCAATAAAAACATCTAATACAAAGTGGGTCTTATCAATAAGCAATACTATCCAAAACAGGTATTCTATGCAATATAAAACCATTATCACGAATGCGGCTCGTTTAAATCAAACTTGATTTAAATTTGATTTTGACGATATAATGACAGAAAAATATTTTTTCAGGCAAATTTCAGAAGGCGTTTACTACTCTGCATACAACAAGGTTACCATTTTGAACATCTAATCTAATTTCAAGACAAGGTTCTCAATGTGTATTTACAAGATCCAGTTTTTAAGTCCGGGTCTGAAGTGAAAAATACTTATTTTGTAGGGATTCTGTTTGTGATTATGGTTAGTAACTAGCGCTTTAAGCGACCATTGTACACTAAAATTTAGAATGTTGCAAGAGTAAAGTTTTAAGCACTTATTAATTTGAAATCAACGGCTTTATGAAAATTTTAAATTAAAAATTAAATTCAATTGTAAAATTTTGACCGCGGGTTTTCAATTATAGGGTTTTCCAATAAGAGGTGTTATTTTGAAGAGCCCGTTATTTCGGTAGATGTCACTTTTGGAGCTGTAATTTTTTGACATTTGACAAGTAGAAACTACGCCATTAATAAAAATGGAACGATACACGCTTCAACAACGCATTGAAATTATTAAAATTCACTATAAAAATGGTGAAAATTTGGCAGAGACGGTTCGTAAAACTCGAACATTTTTGGGTCGTCGTGAAGCACCTTGTCGGACCGCAATACAGAAATTGGTGGAAAAATTCGAGCTGTTGGGACAAGTTAGTGATGTGAAGAATAAAACCCGTGCACGTCGCTCAAGAACAGCCGAGAATATTGCTGCTGTAGCCGAAAGTGTTGAAGAAAACCCAGGTTTGTCCATTCCTCGTCGTTCTTTGGAATTAGACATTCCAAAAACGTCATTACACCGTATTTTGCATAAAGATTTGGGTCTTAAGGCTTATAAAGTTCAGTTAACACAAGAACTCAAGCCGGCCGATCATCAACAACGTCGTATCTTTGCCGATTGGGTCCTTGAAATGCATGAAAATGATCCGGAATTCCATCGAAAAATCATCTTGAGTGATGAGGCCCATTTCCACCTGGATGGCTTCGTTTTCCAATAAGAGGTGTTATTATTATTATTATTATTTTCACCATTTTTATAGTGAATTTTAATAATTTCAATGCGTTGTTGAAGCGTGTATCGTTCCATTTTTATTAATGGCGTAGTTTCTACTTGTCAAATGTCAAAAAATTACAGCTCCAAAAGTGACATCTACCGAAATAACGGGCTATTCAAAATAACACCTCTTATTGGAAAACCCTATATTAGAGAGACTAGAAGGATGTTTTTTCCGAAAATGCCATACAATGAACCACCCCACAACGTTTTGGTGCAAATTTAGTACAAACATTAAACAAAAAACATTTCACGTATATACAGGGTACTCAGTCTAACAACATTTTAGAGGCGAAAAGTTTATTCGATTGTGTTTATACAGGGCATAACGTTTGAGATAAAACCTTTTTTCGGCAGTCGAAATATTCGGAAAATTGGAAGTAACCTTCTTCAATTACTAAACTACAAAATGGCACAATTATCATTTGTGAACTTAAATCAGTGGAAAAATTGACTTTGATAACGATTTATTATCAAACTGTTAAAGCAATCAGGGAAATTGTTTCGTTACAGTATAGGCATTTAAATTTTAATAGTTGTCGAATAAATCGTATTCTAATATCGTCTACTGTATTTATGGCAAAAGTCTTAACTGGCACCCTCTTAAAGCTATGATAAAACTTGTTAGGGTGATTTAAAAGGGCGGCAATAAAAACATCTGATACAAAGTGGGTCTTATCAATAAGCAATAATATCCAAAGCAGGTATTCTATGCAATATAAAACCATTAGCACGAATGCGGCTCATTTAAATGAAACTTGATTTAAATTTGATTTTGACGATATAAGACAGAAAAATATTTTTTCAAGCAAATTTTAGAAGGCGTCTCTGCATACAATAAGGTCACCATTTTGAACATCTAATCTAATTTCAAGGCAATTAGAAAGGTTCTCAATGTGTATTTACAAGATCCAGTTTTTAAGTCCGGGTCTGAAGTGAAAAATACTTATCTTGTAGGGATTCTGTTTGTGATTACGGTTAGTAAGTAGCGCTTTAAGCGACCATTGTACAGTAAGATTTACAATGTTGCAAGAGTAAAGTTTTAAGCACTTATTAATTTGAAATCAACGCCTTTATGAAAATTTTAAATAAAAAATTAAAATCAATTGTAAATTTTTGACCGCGGGTTTTCAATTATTAGAGAGACTAGAAAGATGTTTTTTTCCGAAAATGCCATACAATGGACCACCCCATAACGTTTTGGTGCAAATTTAGTACAAACATTTAAACAAAAAGCATTTCACGTTGATACAGGGTACTCAGTCTAAGAACAAACACCATACAGAGTCAGAATAGGCAACACATATTGCATCTTTTATTAATAAGATTAAAATAAATTAGTTACTTATGTTTTACTGCAACATAACTGTCAACAATTATAATTGTTTATATTTAATTTAATTCCTTGGGAGTAAATATGCCACTTTAGTCTTCAAAAAAAGAAACAAAATCACAATTTAATTCCAAAGGGCATAAATATTTACATTTGAAATTTTAATATTAAAATTTTTTATAGTTTCAAAGTGGGTTTTTTATTGTTACCATGGTAATATAAACAGGCGACCATTTTAGTCTCATTATCGTACTAGTTCATAAAGAGGTACATTATATGGACCCTAAACGATATCATAAATCGTGGATTACAACACAGTCAACATAATTTATTTTTTTTAATAATATTTAATACAAATTAGGTTTTATACACATTTTTGATCTAAAAAAATCGTGATCTTAATTTATCGCGGCCATAACAGTGCGTGCACATTGGAGATCGTAAAATTCACCCTCTCCCATAAACCCGAACCAAATTAGATTTTAAAAATGCTCAAATAACGTTTCGATCAGATGCATATCTAACAATTCTTATTAACTTAACCGAAGTCGACGGCGTTGTCCGTTGTGGAACGAGGAGTATGTGAGTACAATACTCAGACCGCGTTAATATTTTACGAGCATATACTCGGATCAGAATTCAGTTTACTGCGCCTCCTGTTTATGGGGCATATTTCAGGGGTTATAAAAGTTTATCTTGTTATCAAACTGATATATGTATAATAAACGAAAGTTTCTACACAAGAACCCCAAAACGAACCGGCGGCCCTTTAACGGCCCTTCACGGGGAAGTCTCTTTCATAAGCTTATTGCAACAGTCGACGGCGTAGAGGATTTAATTAGGGAGATACGCCCACGATGTGTGTAACTGTTTGAGAGCCTAACACGACCGAGTGCATCCAAATATATTTTATTCAAAAATAGAGATGTAACTCAAATGTAGAGTTTATTTGAAATAATCCGGATTATATACGAATCGCTACCCGCGACTCGCAAACTTCCAAAACACAAGTCTCTGAATACTCTTCTCTTTTACAAAAGCTGGAAAAGTTAAAAAGCTCAAAGCCTCACTTCAAAAGCTTCTTTAACCTGAACGTTTTGAAACAAGTGTTTATATCGCGGGATCAGTTTCAAAGTGATCGTAACTGGCGCACACACGCGGCCGCGTGGCCCCGGAAAAAAACTTAACCTGAAAATGTTCACGTTTAATCTCGCGTCATTAACAGCTTCCCGTTGTATCGATTGATCGCTTTATTTTGCGCCCCTTCGGCCGACAGTCTTGTGCACTTTGTGTCAATCGCGAAAAGTTGGAAGTGTTTCATGTAAGTTGCTGGTTATTGGACGAAATTATGTTGTCGAAAGTCAAAAGAACGATTCGGCTATAAAGTTATTTTATCGTTGCTGAATTAAGACCAGAAATGTGTGAGTGCAATTATTGCTCTCATAGAAACCTGCACTCGACAGGTATTGTTAATGCAGCAGATGTAAATGATAAATTATTTATTGACAGCATTTATTTCTAATCAACAACAAATGGCCCAAATATTTAACAATGGACACTGTGACAACGTTATAAATAAAATAAGTAAATAGATCTTGGTATCACAACAATATACAGGGTGAGTTAAGTTTTACTGCCCGCAAAATAGGCCCTTAAAATAATTTGTCAATTCTCATAAATTACATGAGTAATTTTATATTATTAAGCAACCAACCAAGAAAAAATCTTTTTTTTTAATCAGGTAAAATTTTGGCTTTATTTCAATTACTAATTGCTGAATTTTTTAGTTTTTTTTATTTACGAACAGTAAAATATTTTCACACAATTTAGTGTAATTGAAATAATTTTACTAATTTGGGTTTATTAAATAAAGCCATTTTCGTATTAGAGGGTATTTTTTTAAATAATTTACGACATAAGCTGACCAATTCACCTAACAATGGTATTGGTTTTGGGTACTTATGACAGTCATAAAGTTAAGTTAAAAAGTGCAACGTTACATTTTACAGGACCGGAATAAGGGTCTTCGCTATTTCTTTAACAGTTCACAACATCGTAACTAACATCTACACGGTAATTATAATCATAATAAAAAATAATTTTTGCAATATTAGATTTTAAACTTGATACGAAAATCGCTTACCAGCTTCTAATTTTCGTTAGTATATCTGTCTACAATTTTGTGTTTTAATTTTGCCGTCTGCAAAGTCAATATACCTATCGGTTATTGAACCTTCCCATAAAATAAATTGCTTAATTCACCCAAAATTTAAAAACCCTGGTCACAACCCTAGGTCACTTTGTGAATAAATAAACATTCACATTCGCAACAAATCTTCCAACACTTAAACATCGTTGGTAAAAAGTGAAAATTATAACTTTGTTTTGTGGAATAGTGAAAATTTGTGTTTAGTTCAGGTATAATCATGCCATTTCAATACTCAGTCGAGGAGAAGCTTGAAATGCTTTTAATTTATGGGTAATGGGACATCATTTTAAGCATCTTTTATAAAACAAACTTAATATTAACCTTTTAAAAACTTATTTTATTTTTCTCCCAAATTCCAGAATACGGGTCTGGCAACAACTAAAACGCCGTTCCCTTTAGTTTTATGGGTCGATCATCAGGTATTGTTACGTGGTAGACCGTATTATCCATTGTTGGAAAGTCATAAAAAAAAGTATTTTTTGTGCTTCATGTTAAATTTGATTTAACTCAAAAAGTAATAAATTTTTAACGAATCAAATTGCAATTAACAATGCTACGAATAATTTGACAAATTTTTAAATAAAAAACCAAACATGGAAATTTTACCCGAAACTCTTTGTTTTACTTTTTTGGCTTCAAATAAAAATAATTTGGAAAACTTGTAATTACTACTCAACACTTTCTGTTCCAGTCCAAACAGCACCTGGGCTAGAGACGATTTTTTAGTCAGCAAATCTGACACTACTCGTTCGGTGGACCGACAGGCCCTTTGTTTAAAGTTTTTTACGTCTCCCGAATAAATAAATTTAAAAAAGTACATGAGACGTAGGTATTTACCAACTATACTTTTTCTTAGATGATTGGTTAGTAGTAAATGATCAATCAGTTGATTTGATAAGTTTCATTTTTATTTTTCCACATTACCCCATCCAAATTTTTAGAGGTCACAAATTTATTAATTTTGAACCCATTTACCTAATTTTAAATTGCAATAACAATGAGCCCCAATTTAGTTAAAACAAATTAGCATATTTACCCGAAGATACAAAAAATTTTGCGAAACGGAATTGCGTTGAATTTATTCGCCGACTTGAGGCTAAAATATCGCTACATTTCCACTTGATGAAATGTAACATGTTACTTATGAATAATCAATAATGATAACTTTAAATGGATTTTCTCTACGTTTCCAGCGTTAGTGTGACTTTATTTATTGTCAGAAGCTTCTTACGGAATTTTATGTTGGCTTTAATATATTTGAAGATTCTGGAGCTTTATCCTTTGTGTCGGGGTTCTCGCGTTACATTTCGACTTCAACTTTTCGTTTTATTTATTCAGTATTTTTCTTAAAAACTAATTTTATCAACTTTGTGACTTAAAAGAAAAAATTATAAAATGCGGAGAAACTCTTCAATTTAGGAACATTTCACAAACGCTATTATTAAAAGTTTTTATGTTTCAACTTGAAATTTTTTTAAACTAATTTAAATAAACTTGATGCAAATAAAAAGGGCCTCACGTTTGAACTTTTCACGTTCGACCATAATTTTTCCAGCCATTTTAGTGCTTTTCGTTTCGTATTTTAGGAGCGTTCTATTTGTTTATTGTAGCTCTTTTTACGGTTCCGTCGCTCTGGACTGTTTACTGCCTTATGCTAACAGTTTGATTCATTTTCGAACAATTTTCCTAAATATTGGTGGCTCACGAAATTGGTCGCTTGGGAAACCGCTCGTTTCAGCCGAGACATTTTTATCATGGCTCAAGACAAATGGATTTTAAAGTATGAAACCGCCTTTTGTAATTACGGTATTATTGGGTTTGAATGCGACCATTAATCCAAGTTTTTTCGCTCTTTAAAATAAATTTTTCAAAATAGTGAAAACTGCTGTTTTAACTAAGGTGACCAGACGTACTCCTTTAGGGAGTTTTGTACTCCTTTTTTGTGAACCGTACTACTTTTAAAACGAGTACTCCAAAAGTACTCCTTTGCATTCTTTTGTACTCCTTTGTACTTCTAAAAATATAAAAACTTGGCATTTAACTTTAACCTTTAACCTTTAAAAAAAGAGTTTCCATTTATTATAGCAAATAAAGGAAATGATGATTCTACGGATAAATGTACAATCTGCAAAGGAGAATTTTCTATTGCGATTGGTGGACGAAGTGCAATAACAAAGCACATTGATACTAATAAACATAAAACATCTCTTAATGCAGCGGCTTCAACGTCTAAACTAAATACATTTTTTAAAACTGACAGTTTTGGACCAAATGAAGATTGAAATAAAATGTATTTCAAAGAAAAATAATCACTTCTATTCTTGGTTGATGAAGTTTTCCATTTTCTTGTTTTCACATGATTACAACAAGGGTTGAATCTTAAAAGTCGGTTTGCCTAGGTGAAAGCATGCAACTTGCAGTGCACATTTTCATGGTTTTAACTAGGAAAACCGACTTTTAAGATTCAACCCTTGTTGTAATCATTTGAAAACAAGAAAATGGAAAAAAAATTTACCTTAGCAAACTTTGTGAGAATGTGGATCTTAACATAAATCGAAAAAAAAAATTGAAAAAAAATGAACAAAAATTGACCTGAGCACACTTCATGAAAATGTGCACTGCAATTTGCATGGTTTTACCTAGGAAAACCGACTTTTAAGATTCAACCCTTGTTGAAATCATTTGAAAACAAGAAAATGGAAAAAAATTTTACCTGAGCAAACTTTATGAAAATGTGGATCTTAACATAAATCGAAAAAAAAAATGACCTGAGCACACTTTATGAAAATGTGCACTGCAATTTGCATGGTTTTCCCTAGGAAAACAGACTTTTAAAATTCAACCCTTGTTGTAATCATTTGAAAACAAGAAAATAGAAAAAAAAATTACCTGAGCAAACTTTATGAAAATGTGCACTGCAATTTGCATGGTTTTACCTAGGAAAACCGACTTTTTTGATTATGATTACAACAAGAGTTTGCCTAGGTGAAAGCATGCAACTTTCAGTGTGTTCGTTTTAACGTGTTTATACATATAATTTTTGAACTAATAAATTTTGAAATTATTTTAAAAACATAATCGAAAATGGAGTATTTTTATTCAAACCCAATCACCATATCCAATGAAAATTCATTTGTACTCCTTCTGTATAAAAAATAGTTGTTCATCTTATTTTAAATAATTTATTTTTAAATTCATTAAAAATACAATATTTATTGCTTCCAGTTTCAAATTTAGTTTGATGTTTGACATGAAACTTTGAATTAGTGATGGGCCTTGTTCATTTTTTATTATTGAACCATTTTTCAATGTAAACTTTTCTGTGAAGATATTTATTCAAAAAGTCGATCGCGGTCAGAAAATGGCCAATTTAATATTTAAATGGTCGATTCGAAAAGTTTGCAGAATTTATTTCGTTATTAAACTCAGTTTAACCCAAGCAATAAAACCGTCATGAAACTCGACGAGTAGTTACACTGCGTTAAACATCGAACAATTTTCTGCGATGCACAGCGTAAATTCGTGTTGCAGTCTTGAAACATAAAATCACTCTAAACAACATTACATCACTCAAAAACATGCCACTTAAGAATTTATTAAGAACGCGTGTTTTACTTTAAGAATGGATTAACATTTTGTTTTAAGCATAATTATGCTTAGTGTTAACACGTACAATATTAAATAATATATGCGGGGGGGGATGTTTTGAGCTCAACGTTAGGTAATAATAACGACCATCTGCGCAAACTTTTGTAGGATACACTTGGATGGAATGTTGTAATTGGTTTATTGCCGACATTTTTTCGGCGAAGGACACAAAAATTCCATCAAAGCTGAATCATAATTCGAATTCGTTAAATATCATAAAAATGCATTTTTATAAACGCAAATAATTAATGGGCGAATTTTATATACAGCATGCAATGATAATTTCGTGATAACGGAACTGTTTATTTTTTATCGAGCTCGGTTACATTTAATACTCGCATTCTAACACGAAACAACTATGTGCAAAAAAAGCGTTTCTTTTCCGATGCACGTAATGCATTACGACCCTTTAATAATCGCGTCGCATGAGTTTTTCCGGATCGATAAACGGCGAAAAACAAAGAGCGCATAATAATTGCAGAAATGCATATCGTTATAAATACGGCCGGAAAGGTGCGGATGACAAGCGGATTTATAAATGCACTTTTATGTAAAGTCTCGCGGCAGAGTTATTTCGCGGACGCACGCGGCAAAGGAAATAAATAATTTGGCTCGAACTTACACACTACTTCCATCCTCGCCTCGGCCTGCGCTGACAAGAAGGAAGGGGCCTCGGCCGAAACCTCGCAGCGGTAGAGTCCACTCGATTTGAAATTAACGGATCTGAGGACGACCTTCTTGCTGTCCGAGAGGGCCACCTGCGAAAGTTGTAAATTAATTTTACACCAATTGTTGGCGAATTAATTTCGAGTGAACAAAGCGAATTTTGCGCTCGAGAACTTTATAAGTGGTTTGTTCTTAATTAAATGTGGAGAAATTAAGCCACTTATTTATTACCGGATTATATTTTATTAAAATTGTAATTTGCTTGCGGACATTTTCTTCCTGCAGTCATAATCCGTTCGGAGCTAATTTTCTATTAAATTGGAACGGCGTATTAACAGGTGATGTCCCTTATCGGTGGCACAAACCGTTTTAAAACAACATTGCAATTACCACGTATGCGAATAATCTGCATACTGCACTATCGCCGATCCGCACATCACATCGTCCCTTTCAGTTATTGTTCAGTAAATGAGCCGTTGATTATGAAAGTGGAGTAAACTAAACTAAACGTAAACGTAAACTTTTATTGGTAACTAAACAAATTTTAATGTATATCTGTCAGTTCTGGAAGATGTAACACTGAAATTTGCTAATTAAAAAATTAATTCAGAATTATAGCAAAGAAACTTGAATTTTTTGCAGTTACTTGAGTATTTTCTAAATGTCTACAAGTTCAATTAGATTTGAAATTAATTACTTTTAGTTAAGGGTCTGAATTAAGATCAATAAAGGCGAATAAGTTAATAAATTTCGTTTCTTAGTTAAGTGCCACTTATTTTAAAGTGAATCTTAAAGGCTAACAAATTGTCACTTACATAAGCTTGGTAACTAAACAAATTTTACCGTTTAACTGCCAGTTCTGGAAGATGTTACACTGAAATTTGCTAATTAAAAAATTAATTCGGAATTATAGCAAAAAACTTGCATTTTTCCCAGTTACTTCAGTATTTTCTAAATGTCTACAAGTTCAATTAGATTTGAAATTAATTACTTTTAGGTAATGGTCTGAATAAAGATCAATAAAGCCGAATAAGTAAATAAATGCGTTCCTTAGTTAAGTGACACTTATTTTAAAGTGAATCTTAAAGGCTGACGAATTGTCACTTACGTAAGCTTGGTAACTAAACAAATTTTAACGTTTAACTGTCAGTTCTGGAAGATGTTACACTGAAATTTGCTAATTAAAAAATTAATTCGGAATTATAGCAAAGAAACTTGCATTTTTCGCAATTACTTCAATATCTTCTAAATGTCTACGAGTTCAATTAGATTTGAAATTAATTACTTTTAGTTAAGGGTCTGAATTAAGATCAATAAAGCCGAATAAGTAAATAAATGCGTTCCTTAGTTAAGTGACACTTATTTTAAAGTGAATCTTAAAGGCTGACGAATTGTCACTTACGTAAGCTCGGTAACTAAACAAATTTTAACGTTTAACTGCTAGTTCTGGAAGATGTAACACTAAAATTTGCTAATTAAAAAATTAATTCGGAATTATAGCAAAGAAACTTGCATTTTTCGCAGTTACTTGAATATTTTCTAAATGTCTACGAGTTCAATTAAATTTGAAATTAATTACTTTCAGTTAAGGGTCTGAATTAAGATCAATAAAGCCTCATAAGTAACGTGTTACGTGTTACGTGTTACGTTATTTAACCATCATAATACAATGGAATGTGAAAGAATTTTTCTATTAAATTTTTTTTACTTAAAGCTGAAAAACATACTGTTTGCTAAGTTTAGCTGGAGCACAAATTTTTGCAGCTTGCATCATTTTGCAAAAAAATCCAAGTCACACGTAATAGCCCATTGGGGTTACCAGTGACCCCAGTTATTAAATCATGCCATTTCATCATGTTTTTTTATTTCTTTAGTTATTTTGATATTTAAGTTATGTTTAAACGTTTCTTGGGGATGCAGTGTTTTGCAACTTATTCTCCGATTTCTGTGCGGGTAATAGAATTTCAGTGTTTTTGACTAGGAATCTCCCATTTTCCTATTTTGTGGAGAACTCTACGTTCATACAATTCGTACAGTTCTGCAATCATGGCTAGAAAAAGTTTGGTGTGAAAAATATTTTACAACAATGGTTTGAAGAATGTGACAGAAATGGTGAAGGTGACGAGGATGGTTCTGCCAACGCAGATAATAGCAATGAAGAGGAAGACCAGCGTGAACGCAACCAAGGCAAACGAGTTGTCACAGATGGACTAGAAAGATCAGGGAGAAATGTGACTACTGACAATTTTTTACAAGCTTGCAAGAGAACTGGGAAGGAAAAATTTAACATTGCTTGGTACAGTCTGAAAAAATAAATCAGAACTCCCCCAGGAATTAGTGACTACAAAATTTAGTTACCAAGACAAAGCCATGTTAACTTCCTAGTGCCAAAAAAAGAGAAAATCGTTGTTTTGCAATCAACTATGCATGACAGTAGTGAAATTTCTGAAGCTGAAAAGAAAAAGCCGAAAATAAAAAAATTATTGATTACAATAAAACAAAGTCAGGGGACAAACAAATAGATGGCCTGTGCAGTTTTTTATAACATGATAGACATTACTGCATTGAACTCTTATAATATATGGGTTCATCTAAACGAAGAGTGGAAAATAAAAAAAGATTACAAGCGACGAGAATTTCCCAAGCAGCTAGAAGAAGAATTGGTTGCTACTGGAACAAGCGCAGAAGAAGCTTCGGCATCACAAGGCCATCGGCAAGAAACTGGACGATTGAAACGTGGTAGATGCTGGAAATGCCCCAGAAATTTGGACAGAAAGTATTCCAAGAGATGTCAGAATTGCAATCGATTTGTTTGTAATGATCCGATAATTACTTGCTTTTGTAAAACGAACGATTCATAAAACTGTACTAAAAATTTCAGTGGCAATCAATCAAGTAACAAAAGTATTACTTCTATGACGCATAAAGATACAAATTATTTTTATACTGGCATTACGTGTCACAAAAAAATCCTACTATAAGGGTTAAAGTGTGAGCTTGCCTTACTTTACAAAATCATCTCAAAATCGTTGTCGAAATAAATTATTAGTTACAAATTCATACTAATATTAAAAGATATTTATTGTGAGTTGATTAAAAAGATAAATTTTATGTTAATTTGTAACAAGACTTTAACTATTTTTTTCACAAAATGAACTTACCCCACTTTCAAAATCAACGGCTCAACTAATTAATTAGTTAAATCAAATTTTGTACCCCCTTTAATTTGGCATTAAAAAACGACTTTCAATTCGCATGTCCGTAAGGTTACTTCAAAGGTTTATGGAAGCAAACATGTGGAATTTAAATTTAATTACAACGCAAAGTTTCGGAAATTAAATTTAAATACACAAAATCGTAATTGGAAACTCTGGCCAGAAGAGAGAGAAAGCGACGTGGCGAGTGGACAAACACAGAATTACCAACTTGTAAAATGCAGTGAAATTTCTAATATGCGCATACTATTAATAGCTGAAATAGTTGAAAGTTTTAAATTAATATCGAGCACTGCATCGTTACAAGGATCGTTCAGGAAACAGTCCGGCGATTGCATTACCGTGAATTAATACAAAAACCCCGCGCACAATGTCGATACAGTTTCAGTTACTGTTATTACACGGCCATTCGAGTGCAATTGACAGTGTCACGTCGTTTCGGCCGGTTTAATTTTTTTTAATTTCAATAACGACCGACCTGAAAAAATCGGAAAATGGGAAACCGGCTTCGGAGAGGCGGAGATTGATGCAGGTCGCATCTGAAATTGAATAAGCTCCTCAAAAATTATTGGACTGCGAATAAATAAAACATCAAAATGGTTTAACGAAAATAAAGTTTTTCGCAGTCGCGTTGACGCGAATCGATTGGATTAGTTTCTCCATCCAAGTCACATTTTGGCGATCAGAGCAAATTATCATGGAACGAACAGCAAAAATATAACCCGAATTCGGCGCTCGTGGCCTGCATTCCAAAGGAATTTTTCGAGGGCTGAAATTTGTAAAGGGCTTAAAAAAAACATATTGGCCTGATTGGATTGGTATTGGAGCGGGCTTTCTATTCTGCAGCTATTGTTATTTGCAGTTGAATTTAAGTGCAATTCGTTTTTGCGGAACTGTACGATAATGGCAGTGCACTGCTGTATAATGTGAACATTTTAAAGAGTATTACATGTCTCATACAATTCATACAATGAGTTTAGGTATTATTGAGAGTTGTACAACTGGAATTTGTATTCATACCCGTTCTGCTTACTATTTGCCCCTTTTGAAACTTGTGAAACGTTGCAACGGTTTCAAAGGAGTCTTCGTTGCTTCAATCGGGCTTTAGGTGCATGCATTCAAAAATATGTGCACCGGTGAAACTGAAAGCCTTTGAGACATTTCCATTTAATTTGCATCCAATTTAATTCTCCTTTATAAGCAAATGGGCTAAAATGCGTCACTTTTAATATCAATTTACAAAAAAGTACCTTACAGAGTCAGAGTAGGTCACATGTAATTCCAAGACCACTTTTTATTAATAATATCAAATTACATACAAGAATGACACAGTGACTTCAAGTATGTTGCCTGTATAACTACCGTTTTAAAGTTTTAAGAATTTTAATTATTGAAATTTATAAAATTACATAAACTCGGGGATAAAAGGTCATCTTTGACTTGCACATAATGGTTTCTATAACCTCAGATGTTTACAATGCTCCGATTACAAACCCCACTTTCAAAATCAGAGACTCAATTGATGGAAACCGATTTTATTTAAAACAGCATCCAAAGCGGTTAACCAAAATGTATTCAGAATTTAAAATTATGAATATTAATAGTGTCCTTTAGCGTCGTCAAATATCTGTTTTTAATTAGTTTGGCCCCATTAATTTTAGATTGAAATTTTAACCTTCTCTTATCCTTGCCGTTTCGATAAGCAAATGTCTGAACATTTTCTCAACAGTAGAGGAATCGTGAAAGGAAAACTCGATTTTTCTAACTTTATAAGAACCTGAAGTACCTCGAGCTAACATATTTCGCCGACCAGTTTTTGATTTAAGAGGGTGAAAACCCTTCTTGTCGCTATTTTTTATCTCTCGAGCAGCTTCGAGACGAGATAACAGCCAATGAAACAAAAATAAATAAAAGTCTAAACTTTTTAACAAATCAATGTTGCACTTCCCACAAAAAATTAAAAGCTATCCAAAACGCAATTCACCAAAAAAAAGTTCTGTCGGCGTTCCATACGACTGAAACATTCCACCGAAAATTTTTTGCAACCGTAAACAAAAATTTTTATAAACCATCACATTCTCGGTTGAATTCGCACCGACAAAAAATGAGGACAAAATATATTCTTGTACGATAAGGAATTAAACAAATTCGTTTTACAAACTTTGTGCTTTTTCACTGCACAATTTTCAGTCACTTTAACTTTAACTTTAGAAACTGTTTTCAGTTTCATATCTGATTCAAACAAAAATTCAAGTACAAAGATTTTTAATTAACTTTTAGGGCATTTATTTGTTATGTGTGTTTTTTAATTCCAGAAATGGTTAGAAGGCGGTAAATTTTTTTTTGTGTTGGTAGTAACCAGAACTGAATACCATAACCTTTACAATTTTGACAGAATCACTTAAATGTTACAGAATATTGAAGATAAAGTTTTCCTCACCTGAAGTATCTTTGAAAATAGTCACATTGTTTCCTTCGATAGAATCGTTTTGTGCTATATTTTCGCATATTAAAGCTATACTACTAACATAACTTTAAACTGACACATGGAAATTGCCATTACTATCAACATAAAGTAAAAAAATATTTTTCACAACCTTCTAACCGTTTCTGGAATTAAAAAACGTGCAATAAAACAATAAATGTATTACTTCCATACGGAAATTCTGATTCACACAGATTTTGCTGTATTGCTACAATTAGAGAAAAATATGCATTTCCAAATTTCTTGGAAGTCTGATGTGAACACCTCAAAAATCTAACCGACTTTCGCCAGACGTAAACAACTGTCCACTAAATATCGAACATCGCAGCGATGTTGCAACGTTTTTCAACCAGTTGAAACGTCGAGGATACGTTGTAATATCGCTGGGATGTTTTCAACGTTTTTGTGTTTATCTCATCCTAATTTTAAATTTAAAATAATGCGTCGTCACATACCTCATAATATGCACTTTATTAAATAAATGGTTCAAACAAAAATTTAAATGCAATGATTTTTGATAAACGTTTTTTAACTTTTTCTTTAATTTCAGATTTAAATAACTGATTTAAGAAGCAAAGTTGGAGGATGTAATTATGATGGGTTTACACGTCCTGCAGCAATTTCCTGTCAATCACCTGTTGGGTTTAATTAATTGATTGCTAATCACATAACTCGCTTCATTGATATTATTAAGCGAAACCATTTTTCTAAAACAATGGCAATGATCTAATGAGCATTTCCCAAAAGCATTGTAATCTGAAATGTTTTTTTTTGACAAATGCAGTTTCAGCATAAGACGATGATAAGGCACTCTTTTATACCTCCGTATAACGGTAGCATATTTTGTATTTCTGTTTCTATAAATTGGTTCAATATATCTCTGGCACTGCTTCGCTTGAATTTTAAGTATAACCGGAGGGTTTCCTTCGTTTCTACATTTTACATCAAGATCCGCGCTATTACGTTTCCTACTTCCTGCCTTATTTGCACAACAAGAAAATAAAATAAAATTAAAAATTAAAACCGTCGCGATTCCACCCCCGTAAAAAAATGAGACAGTTAAAATTTACTCACATCCACGTGGACACCTTCAACTTTGTAGCTGTTGGCCTGGGGTTGGTCTTTCGGGACGAATCTATAAAATTCTTCGTGCTCCTTGTACCACTTGACGGCGTACAGGGTGGCATTACCCAGCTCGTAGTCGCATTGTAGCTGGGCCGTCTCTCCCGGAGAACGATATTGGGGGACGTTTACCTTCACCCATTTCAGCCCACTGCTACTTGCAGCCATCGCTAAAACAAACAGTCTTACTGTAATGAATTCTCTGCTTTAATATCAGTCCGAAAAACAGGGCGACTTCGCTTAGCATAATCTAACAAATCATAAAAAATTAAGCACCGCGATAAAAGTCGCCTGCAAAACAGATTGGCTAATTTGTAGTGCTGTAAACAGAGTTAAAATTTTCTCCGCGTTTGTGGATAAAAGGACGAAACGACTAATTAGTATGAACAGTGTTGAATTTTGAAGACGCACGCCGTTAGGGCAGCAATTACATGTAATAGCTTAAGTTTGAACGAGTTGAAACGTCTGCAGGAAGAAGGTATCTTTCAGTCTAGTGTCGGTTATTGTGAGACTTGGTTTTTTTGCTTCATTTAAATGCCGCCGGAACTTTCGTCGTTACATTAAAAACTTTCGCTAATAAATTCTTGCTGTTATGATTATGTTATTTTCGTTTTGTTCAAATTACCCGACTGCACGTGATGGGAAATCTTTTAGAATGTAATTAAACATTAGCGTTTTTTTCCTGGATGATTAAATTGCAGAATGTGCAGCAGTCACTCGGAATGGCTGCGCGAGATATACAAGACGGATTAGGACGCATTAGCTGCCTAAGGCGACTCAATTATAAAAGTTTTTGTCATGCCATTATCTGCACGTGTGATTACAGCGCGACGGTAGCAACGTCTCGGAATTCGGATCACATTTAAAAATTAATTGCGTTGTCTTGAAGCGCATTTTCACTGTTTTTAGATGGCATTTATTTGTGCGATAAGTCTGGCAACATCACTTTGATGTGTTTGAAATTTGATATTTATAAGCTTTATGATAACTTTACTTTACTACTTTATTACAACTTACTTCACATGAAAGCCAACTCGGTACCTTTAATTAGGCTTTTTTTTTTAATTTAATATAGTTTTGTTCATAACAACATTCGCAGTAAATTACAACACAGAAATTATTTCAATTAAGTAAAAATGCAATAAATAATGAATAGTTAAATATAAGATCAGGGGAATTCCTCAACTTTCTGAATATAATATGAACTTGGGAAAAGAGATAAAAATTTGAAATAGTGCCAACTTCATTTCATACTTTTGACACACGTGGAATTATGATGTGAAGTCGGTAATATTTCAAATTTTTGAGATTGCCAACACAATTGCATTGATTACTTTTTTCCCTAAGTTTATCTTATATTCTGAAAATTAAACGGTAAATTGACCTAAATTTGGTAGAAATGTTTCATAGTAGGGTAAAGACACCACTTTCAGCCCCTGCATCCTCCACTTTTAGCCACTTTACTGATAAATATCTTATTTATAAGATTTGCGGACAGTAAAGAACCAAGAATGTGCTTGATTCTTGTTTTTGCATACGTTGCCAAAACATTTATTAAAGTTTTCAATTACAAATTTACTTAAACTGGTTAAAAGTGTTGTAAATTTTGTGTTAAAACTTTCAACTTAATTCAATTTCAAAACCCGCAATTGTTAATTCTTAGTGTCCACTTTCAAAGTCGAACTTACTTATTTAAACTCTGTGCAAAAAAAAACAATTAGTGAAGAACAGAAGTCTCAATAATTCAGTTTGGTGGCAAATCAGTAGATATCACTGGCCAATCTATAACACGATCTCTACCAAACCAATGATATGTAAATGGTTCATTTATATTTTTTAACAGTTAGTCGAAATGTGCGGGTAGTCATCTTGCTGGAACCACGTCATTTGATCTTCTCTTGGAACTTGTTTGACCTTAGTTATTATCAGTCCCTCAATAATATTATCAAAAATTCGAGCCCAAATATTAATTTCTTGGGCTGAGCTTTGGTGGGAATATTAATTCTAGTTACCGGAAAATCCACGAAGACTTGGCCACGTTCACCATTCACCTGACACCATCAGAATTCAAAATGAAAATCTTTTAATTCATTTTTTTTTAATCAACAAAACTATCAGGTTGTACTTGTGCTTCATACGTTGGTTCCAGACTGGTTCCACAACGTTCAGTTAGTTTTTGACCTCATTCATGCATGATTTACCAAGTCTCAGCTTTTGGTTGCTTAATTTTTTATAAAAAACTGTCGATTGAAAGGTTTACAAAAAAAATACTGCCAATTCAAATAAGAAAAATCGGTTTGTTCATTTTGAATATACAAAAATTAATTTCCATAATATGAAATGATTTCATTAATTACAAATTTCCAAGACAACTCAAATTTTAACAAGAGGCTTAACGGCCTTTCGAAATTTATTTCTTAATAATTGCCAATAAAGCAGGTTGAGGGTACATAAACAAGGGTTGTTTGTAACATACAGGAGTGTAAATTATTTGTTGCATTGAGCCATCAAATTAAGCGAACATTTGGTGTTAACTCGACTAATTACATGCTTTGTATGTGGAAGGTTTGTGCTAAGTTGGCAATCGAGTTGAATACATCATTAATTGGTTTACTTCTGTTTCTAGTTATTTGTGTGACGTCACGGGGCGAGAGTGAAAATCAGTTTTGTTCCGTCCAAATGACAACTCATTTGCGTCGCATTAAACTACTAATTAACAATTTAATTGAGACAGTTTTTCGTCTCGAAATTCAAATCGAAACGAGTGCGCTCTTCGTTGCTCTTAATTACATTTCCTGTTACATTATTAAGGGCTCGTATGTATGACTACATAATTTAATTGCAACGTAAGCAAAAAATGATAAAAACCTTTTTCCTTTCTCTCCCGGCCCGCATTTTTCCATTCCTTTTTCTAAATTTGTGTTAACCTGATTTTCCCTTCACAAAAAACAACTGGGAAAATCGTGCAAAGGGGTCGCTGCCTGCGTGCGATGATAACTCTCTTCTGAATTAAAAAATTAAATTACTCACCGTAAATAAATCCACTAAGGAAAATATTCAAAAGCTGCATTAACAACGGCCTCATTTTCCTACAGTTCCAGACCACAATTGCGTTAATGGTACTCTTGGTACGCGCGCATAAGGGGCCACTATTGTCACCACGCTCGGTTTTATTCGTTAAAAATGTTTTGTTCAATTGCGTACATTAATAGCGTTCATTAGTATTTTTAATTAGGGTTATCGTTCAGATAAAAAGGTCATTTATGTAACTTGTCCGTCCTTTCGTTAGATCCCTTTTAATCGCACAATTTTTTAATGTCGCCCTTCCACCGGGTTAAACGCTTTTTTGAAACATTTATTCCAAACACTCCTGACGCAAATTTAATCATGCGGCGATGACTTCATCTTCCCTTTGACGATCCCGAGTGCAGCTGTTAGGACCTTCTCGTCCGGGCGTTCTGCAAACAAAAAATGGGTCATTAAACAGGTGAAAATTGTGCCAAGTTTTAATAAGCGGAATTTCATTAATTAGCATCCATCATGCAGTTTTAATGTTGTTTCGCAGACCGGGTTTTAATTGAATGATTTCACAGAGTTCTACATTTCAACTTTCAACGTTCATAACCATACAGCAACAAAAAGTGTTTATGCTAAAAATACTCTATTAAACACTTTTATTCAAAAGAAACAAATTTTTAATACCTTTTCAATAAAATACTTGGACTGTTGTGTGACATCTTTTCTCTATATATTATAAAAAATTGTTTTTCATAAACTTGTTGACACTGAATTTTCTTGAAGTATCAAAAACGGCAAAAAAAACAAGCCCTGGATTCTTTTATTCTAAAAATTCTTCCAAATAAATATATTGTAGCATTACAAAGTATTGAATCAAATTGTTGGAACTTTTGTGTTACATGTGTTTTCAATGGGCAAACGATAACTAAAAAAATTGTTTTCCCTAAACTTGTTGACACTGAATTTTCCTGAAGTATCAAAAACAGTAAAAAGACGAAACCTGAATTCTTTAGTTCTTAAATTTTTTTCAAATAAACATATTGTAGTACTGTAACCTGTGAACGCGTGGGCACTGTGTTGATCCTGCATTTCATCGTACTGTCCTTATTACAGAGCAAAAATATAAAAACGTTTTGATGAACTGGTTGATGATAAAAAGACTACTTTGACACTTTCATTTAAAAGAAACAAACTTTTATTACTTTTTTAATCAAATTCTTGTAACTGTTTTGTTACATTTTTCACTTTGAGCAAAGGATAATTGAAAAAATTCTTTTCCCTAAACTTGTTGACACTGCTTTTCCAGAAGCATCAAAAACAGCAAAAAGACACAGCCCTGAATTCTTGTATTCTTAAAATTTTTCTAAATAAATACATTGTAGCACTACAATGCAACCTGTAAAAACGTGAGCACTGTGTTGGTCCTGCGTTTCTTCGTACTAGAAACTGTCGTATCACAGAAAAATATAGTAACATTTTGAAGAACTGGTTTATGATAAAAAGACTACTTTGGCACTTTCATTTAAAAGAAACAAACTTTTATTACTCTTTGAATCAAATTCTTGTAACTGTTGTGTTACATTTTTCTCTTTGAGCAAAAGAGACTTAAAAAAATTGTTTTCCCTAAGCTTGTTAACACTGAATTCTCCTGAAGCAACAAAAACAGCAAAAAAACAAAGCCCTGAATTTTTTTAATTCTTAAAATTCTTCTAAATAAACATATTGTAGCCTATAACTGAACCTGTGAAAACGGAGCACCGTGTTGGTCCTGCGTTTTATCGTACTAGAAACTGTCTTATCACAGCAAATATAGTAACATTTTGATGAACTGATTTATGATAAAATAACTACTTTAACACTTTCATTTAGAAGGAACAAACTTTTAATACTTATTGAATCAAGTTCTTGTAACTGTATTGTTACATCTTTTCTCAATGAGCAAGAGATATTTAAAAAAATTGTTGTTCCTAAACTTTTTGATACTGAATTTTCCTTAAGTATCAAAAACAGCAAAAAGACAAAATCCTGAATTCTTTTATTCTCAAACTTCTTTCAAATAAATAGATTGCAAAACTTCAATGTAACCTGTGTAAGCGTAAGCACTGTGTTGGTCCTTCGTTTCATCGTACTAGGGACTGTCTTATTACAAAGCAAAAATATAAAAATATTTTGATAAATTGGTCGATGAAAAAGATTACTTTTATTATATTTTGAAATTATTACTTTCAATGGATTATTTCAATCAAAAGGAAGAGTCCCGTAAAGCTTCGATCTGCTAATGGGACATTTCCTTCGACGAAAGAAACGAGGTCTGTTTAATTAAGAGAGGATCACACGAGTGCCCTTTGGCCCACGCTGCGGTCACGCCTTCGCGAAAATCCCGCCTTATTGGATGTATAATCAAATTCATAATAGCATTAAGGTCCTTTTGTAGGAGGAGCGAACGCCGACTGAGGCTGAATGCCTTATAAAAAGCCGATTTCAAAGCGTCCCTTTTAAAATATGTTAATCTTAACGAACAGGCTTTCTTTGTTAAACTATTTTATGTTTCTCCCCCTGTCCTCGAGGAAAATGTGAAATAAGTAAGACTAAAGACGTCGTTCCCTGGGCATAGATTTGAGCACCACAAAATTAATAATGACAAACCGCGTAATTACACCCTAGGGTGACTCGAGCTCTTGAAGATTCGCGCTCATCTTCCGGAACTTCGATGTTCCTAATGCGCCCTTCCGGACCACAAAAGAGTGGCAAATAACCGCTTTATTTAACGAACTACATCTTATTTTTTACCGTCATTAACAATTTTACATTGTATTCTTTCCTTTTGTCTCGTTTGCAGGACTCGGGGAGTGGGCCGCCAATTAAATTTAAAGTTAATAAAACGCACAAGAGAGGGCACTTTTTGAGGTTGTACATAAAATATGTAAATGTCTCGAGATTCTGGCGAATTTAATGTTAAAGGGAAGTTATGATGCGTAACGGTAAATTACCGCTAAGAGCTTGTATTAGTTTCCTACTTAGGGTGTATTTTAAAGCCATAATCCGCGTTTTAGAACTTAAGACGCAGGTAAATTAATTTTGTATAAGTGATTAGTACAGCCTTCCTACACTTCTTTATACCAATTTGCTCTCAAATGAGGTTTAAAGTTAAATTCGTTGCGAACGGAAAAGTTAAAGCGCTGCCTTAAGACCCGCTCAAAATGTTGACGCAATTAAAACGAAATAAATCGATCCTTTTAACTCTTCGTTCCAACATTTACATTAAAAAATCGTTCGACTTGATTTAATTACTGCGATGAATTAATTGCCCGATGGAATGGAAAGATTTGTCACACTGGAATTAGTGAAAGAATGATAGATAGAAGTTGACTCCCCTAATTCGACAAGATCAACTCGTCTGAACGCGTGTCATTGGTCATGTGATGTGTTGTTCTCAAAGCAAACTAACCTTATTCACATAAATACGCAGAAGCAGAAGAAAAAATTGTTGCTTATTGGTACAAAATAAAAATGAATTTTGGTTAGAAACTTTTGTTAATAATTAAAGTTAAACGTACAACAACTTCTGTCACATTTAGAAGTAAGTCGTCAGGTAATTTAAACTCTTTTTTTTAAATATTTTATTGTAAATTTCATCATTGAATGTGTAAGTATAATAATCCGATTTCACAGAATTCAAATAAACTAGAAAATCTGGCACAACTGATTCCCTACATTCCTTCACTGTATCACACTTAATATCAAGAAATAGGGGCTGCTAATGTACCAGGAAATACCAATAAACAGATAATGAACCCGAAAATTTGAACAACAACAGATGAAAGCTAATTTGTAAAGAAACATAATGTTATTTTTTATCAAAAAGGGTACACTCTGCCGCAAATTAAATGTCACACGACGTTCGGGCGCTTGCAGGCCATGTTACAAGGATGTTTGCATGGCTGTCTACAAATTATCAGGTCCGTATGCTAGATTTGATATTGAGGATCAGTGTTATGAAGTCAAAAATCAAAATAAGTAAGGGAATCGAGAGAAACAACGAATAAAATACGTTCGTGTAACAGTCGAACAGTTTCAAGACAACAAGCTCAAATTTGTTACTAAACCATATTTATTAATAATGAAAGTAACAAATCAGTAATTTGTTGTTATTAAATAGATAAGAAATATACACGCATTTAATAAAATATTATTGTAGCTCATCAAAAACCTTAATTGATGTTTTTGGTGCTTCGTTTATGAGAAGATAGAAAATTTTCGCCAATTTTTTTTTAACAGCGTTAATCGATATTTAAAATTCAACCCTTGGTGTAATCATTTGAAAACAAAATTTTTTACCTGAGTACACTTTATGAAAATGTGGATTCTAACATAAGTCCAAAAAAAAATAAAAATAAAAATAAAAAAATAAAAAATTTAAAAAAAGAAAATAATATTTGACCTGAGCACACTTTATGAATATGTGCACTGCAATTTGCATGGTTTTGCCTAGGAAAACCGACTCTTAAGATTCAACCCATTTGAAAACAAAAGAATGGAAAACTGCATCAACCGAGAATAGAAGTGATTATTTTTCTTTGAAATACTTTTAATTTCAATCTTCTATCATTAACAGTTTTTAAACAAACAAACTGCAAGTTGCATGTCTTCACATAAGCAAACTGACTCTTAAATATTTAATCTGATACGAAACAAATGCAATTAATTAAAAAATATATGAACAGTACAATGTTTAACTACAGTACAAAAAATAACATAACTTCATAACACTGATCCTCAATATCAAATCTAGCATACGGACCTGATAATTTGAATACAACCATGCACACATTCTTGTAACATGGCCTGCAAGCGCCCGAACGTCGTGTGACATTTAATTTGCGGCAGAGTGTACAAGCCGCAATTTTTGTAACAAATAATGAAAATTATAGTTCATTTCATTTTATTGCAAACTTCAAGTTTAAAAAAGTCATTGGAAGGTAAGAAAAACATTCCAGGTTTTTAATTTTCAGTTATAATAATTCAGTTCTCTGAAAGCGACTAAGAAAGCACAGGCGTCTATGGAAAAGTGCTCACACTGTACGAGCAGGCGATTACTCGCATAATTTTGAACAATATTCCGGCAACGAAGGAAAAGGTTTACTTATGCAAAACTGTCTAATACAGATGCAAATGTTCATGGCAAGTACCTGTTAATTTTGTTAGAGCTGCATAAAATTTCCCTAGCCGTATATTTAATAAAACGTGCAATTACCCCTCTTGAAATTGAATCCACGTTTTTCCCATGAAATCAATGTGTTCGTTAAATTGCATATTATTATGAACAAACCCCGCGTTTTATTTCGAAGTTTGCATTGAACAAATACAATAACTTGATTGACTTCGTTGCGAACGCGATAGCGATGCAAATGCAATATAAATGCACAATTCCATCATTAAAATTGACTTGCAAAACATATTTTGATGCGCTGATATGTGATTTCGAAGTTTTATGACGGATAAAATTCATAACGGACAGCCCTCCGGACCGGAAAAATCCGGCGCGTCCAACACGTTTAAAAAAAAAACTTGTTCCATTACGTTCAATTATTATCAATGTTGCTGGGACGTGGCAAAATTCGCCATTTTCGTCGGTAAATTGTAGCTGAGAGTGGAATTCAAATTTCTTTTGTAGTCGGAATTATTCGGGTAATGAAAAGTCTTTCAGCAGCACAATCACTTTTAAAGTTGTTGAAAGGGCAGTGTATGAACGAAGTGATGAATTAATTTCTGGCGTGTTAATAACCTAGATTAATTAATTATTTATTTTGCGTTCTTTTTCAAGCAAATTTGTTTTTTGGTGCTTCGAGAGGACCATTAACATTAAAAGGCGCCCTTACATTAAATCTTAACAGATGTTTTTTATGTTCATCAATGTTTTTAAAAAACATTCCTTTGGTAATCATTTTTAAATCTCTTTGATGTAGATTTATTCCAGGCATAATTTTACTTTTCCATCTCACATTATTTCATAAATGTAATTAAATAAAGTTTCTATGAAACTAAATACAGCCAGTTATTAAATTACTGAGTATGTGACATTAAGTATCCTAATATATATTTATTGAACGGTTTACATCCTTATTATGCATGGCTTATTAAGAATGCTACATCAGTTTAAATTATAAAACAAATAATATAGCATAAAAACATAAACTTAATTAATAAATAACATTTCTTTTAAAAAATTAACATAACTTAAAATTTAATTGAAATTAACATTTAACTTAAAACTATAAATAACATAAGGACATTTTACAATAAATTATAATTTCGATTTTATTTCATAATATCATGACAAAAGATTTGGAAGGCTTCAAAATTATCGCTATTCATTAATTTATAATAAACCCCATCAAAGTTTAACTTATTGTGGGGTTGATTATATTTAACACAATTGTTGATCCTATGATGGATGTCATCAGTTACACTACAAATTTCACAAAGAGGATTTGGTTTTATTTTAAATCGAAAGAGGTATGCATTTAATTTCCCATGACCCGTTATGAATTGTGTTATGTAAAAATCTGGTTGAAATGTAGTATTTTGTGTTGTGTGATTAACTGTAGGAAAGAATAATTTTGTAGAAGATGCTTTGTTTGTGTTTATCCCAATTATGTTCCACTCTTCATTCATTCTTTTTTTTCAAATTTTGTTTTATTGCATATATTGTACATTTATCAAATGAAATGATACGATGGGAATTAATTATTAAAGATGATAAATTTAATTTCAACATTTATTTTTTGAACATGAAATTTTAAAGATTGATGAAAATTTTTTTATCATTTGAAGGGAGTATATGTTTGAGTATATGTTTTTTATTTGTTTAATCGCTCCAAAATAATTTAATATGATTGTAAATGAATGATTATTGTATCGTTAAATGTGAAGTATTATGAATGTTAAAATTTCATTTAGTATGTATAATTCAATTTGAGTATTTGTGCATAAGTAATGTATTTTATATTGTTTTTGATATTTTATTATTTTATTCTAGTATAGTGCAAATAATGCATATATCGCGATTTCAAAAATGTTTGATCGCAAAATTTAGGCAACCAAACTTATTAAATTTAAAAGTTTTTCAATTTTCCATGTGGTTACATAATATAAAATCATTTAGTAATGGTCTCGTGGATCATCGGTTTTTGAATATCTGCCACTACATTTTTCCTAAAAACCGTTGATTTTCCAATTGACTTTCCCTTACAATGTATGACTACGGTGTTTAGCTTCAAATCGATGTTATTGTGTTGTCTGAACAGATTGTAATCAATATTTTCATCTGGGTACCGTTGAGCAAATAGATTAATGTGCGATTGTAACGAATATGACCAATTTCCATTCGATTCAAAAGTGCCACTATGATAATGTGACTTTAAAATGAAATAGAACAAGACACAGTAAGTAATTAATTATGTCGACATCAAACGCACGACTGACAAAATGCACAAGTACGTTATTGGTCACGTGGGATTCCAACATGCCTGAAGACCCTGTACAGGCTGATTTATATTAAGTGTTCATCATTAGTAACTTTGTTAATGTTGGAGTTACAAGGTTGCTGAAATAAGAAAATAATTGTTGTTTTTTTCACTGTTTGCCATACTGAAAGGAAGAAAACAATCGAACGTAAACTTTTTATTGTTCTTGTAAAAGCTACAATTTTTAGCTTATTTACTTCTACTTCAGAAAACAATAGTAATCAATAAAATATTTTAATAAATTAATGAATTTATACAAGCAACAAGAATTGGACAGAACATATGCGAATATTTCCCAGTCGTTTTGAAACTTTCTCTGTGAATTTTTCATGAACGTGAACGTTTCAAGGAAACCATTCAAATGTCCGTGCGATAAGGCCCGCTTTGTTGCTAAAAATTCCGCTTATTAAACCCCGACTTTGCATACGCAATATTAAAAAAAGTTTCGAATTCCCCGACTTGTAAGTGCTTCTCGCCAAAACACCGCCCCGGTCGATTTTCCCCAACCCACGAAAAACAAACAAAAATTAAAATCGCTTCCTGGACGCGCAACGTTCGGACGGCAGAATCAAAACGCGATATAAACTTTCAACTTTGGGAGATCATTAGCTCCCGGAATTTCCCAGCCCACCCTCCTCGCGGCTGATAACTTAAGATCATAACAATTATTTCCAAGTGGTCTAATTGAATTCGCGAACCCTCAGCGGGGATTACCGCAATTTTTTAATTTGCTTATGAGTTTTTCCTCGAGCCGGATATTTTTGCTGCGAGGAAGCTCAGGAAGATAATGCGACCATTGTTCCGGGGCTTGGCGGAAAGATTTTCCGACTGGTAGGTCTTAAAATTAGAAATTGAATGGCGACAATAAACCCCTTGAGTCGGAGGTACGGCTTTATTGGCGGAAAAACGCCGAAATAACGTGTTAAGGCTGGGGAACCCAACCTCAAAAAATGCTGAGTTTTAAGAAACTCAGTATCGCTTAGAAAGTACTTATCAATATATAATTTGCGAAGCAACAGTTGTAAACATAATGTTACCGCATCTAATGAAATATTTGCTTTGGTGAAGAAGTGCCTAGTTTTCAAAAATTAACCTCCGAAAGTGCAATTCTCGCAAAAATGTAGTAGTGAGGGTTTTTTACTGAAATCTTTATAGTTACGAAATATGTTGCAATGCACTTTACAGCACTTATAGAGAATATATTGCCTTGTAAGAAAATATTTTTTTTATTGCGAGAAAGTTGATAACTTAAGAAGAAAAAAATTGGCAACAATATTTTTTTTAAAAGTAGTGTGCCAGTAAAAACAGTATAGCTCAAGAAGCAAGTTATATTGTAGAAATTCCTTCAGGGTACTTATACTAAACATATAGTAGTTTAATATGACATGTTTTTTTATGATAACATGGTGAATATCTTTGAAAAAAAATCTAAAAGTTGTGGTACGAAATACAGTATTATTTGATCGCGTTTTTTATTGCTTTCCGAACACAACATCGTCAACAAATTACATAAAAATGTTCCTTTAGCACCTAAGAAATAGTTTCCGTAAACCAAATTGGATAAATGTCTAAATTTTCCTTTTTCGTGGAAAAGTTGTTTTCCCATGATTATTTTAGTCAAATAGTTCGTCCTTTTACTCACAGATGTCCTGTCAAATCTGTACCTTTTTGATTGACGGCACGGATAGAAAAATTTGTATAAAAATACACACTTGATAATGCAAAATATCCATGTTCGCACGCGTAAGGATATGAAAGATTTTCGAGCCTACTAAATTGTACAATATATATTAGTTTCGGATAGCATCGTAGGAAAAATTGTTTGAAGCATCTATTCACAAAAAATTACACAAAAAAAAACAGTAAATAATGCAGCAATCGCATTGACTGATTTTACCGCCGTTATCGCCGCAGACAATAATATAAATAATATTTATCAAATTATGAGCGTATAAAAATGGGGATAAATATTACTCTTTGCATAATTGAAAATGTGTTTGCAGCCTGTTACGGAATTAATTATAGCAGGTACATCTATGAAAACACAAAATTGGCAAAGAATTAGCAAAAAATTATAGACTAATTTTTTTTCCGACTGAGTTTACCGTCGTTATCGCCGCAGACCATAATATAAATAATATTTATCAAGTTACGAGCGTATGAAAAACGCGCAACTCCTTTTTTTGTTCTTTCTCTGTTCAATACTTAAGTTTCAATCCTTATTAATTAGGATACCTCTTTGGTTGCCTAAAGATTTTTTATTTTAAGGGGCAAAATTGGTGCCCCCTGAGCGGAAGAATTGTGCATTACTTAGCAGTTCCCATACCTTAAGTTGGAAAATCAATGTGTAAAACGTTTTTGATTTGTAAGAATAGATCCGATGGATAATTTACCTCCTTTTACGTACGGACGTGTGCATACAAAATTAATGGTCATTTACCGGCACGCAAAGTACACTTTTTATCTATTATCCACTCAAATTTCCTGAAATTATCTTCCACCAACAGAACATAAAGGGCGGGAAAGTGCGACGTAATGGTTATAACGCCATTAATGGTAAAAACGACCTCAAACCACATTTACAAATCTGTTATTTTTAATATTTAATGTCTGTCAGATTACAGAGAAAAATGCGGCGGCGATTTGTCAAACAAAATTAAACGTTGGGTGTCTACACGACCACTTTTTTTTATTCGGTCTACAAACTATAAAAAGGCAAAATGAACAGCGATGATTCATCACAGAAAGCGAATTATTGTGTAAATGTACTGCGCGTTACTTTCGTTGATGTTCGATCGGTTGTAACACATATTTTTTTCCTCGGGTCTTATGCGATTTTTTTCCAATATGCGCCCGGACTCTCAGGGCTGTATCCCCGGAATCACTGGGTTTAGTAACTTTATGGCGGCAATAAAAAAATTTCGTATGGTTCACGAGGCGCTCTTGGACCTTGCCAAATTATTTGTTAACCAAAACGCAGTTGCTGTTAAATGTGAGGCGAATTTGAAAATCTGAAAACAATAAATTTGTATTTATCGAGACTTTTATTCCGGCATTACTGTGGAATGATTTCTTAAATCGACCCGATTGAAATTTATAACATCATCGCTTAACGTGGGCCAATCAAAATGCACTCAAATATATTTTCCGATAATATTAAATTTTTATTTCCTTTAAGTTTTTCCTACAAGATGCTTGTTGAGTCCTGTTGGTTCAACAGCAGATGTTCCGTCAATGATAATGTTGGTTCAAAAAGAGATGTACCGCCATCGATAATGTTGGTCCAAAAGGGATATTCCATCAACGATAATGTTGGTTCAAAAAGAGATGTACCGTCAATGATAATGTTAGTCCAAAAAGAGATGTTCCGTCAACGTAATGATGATAACTGTTTTGTCCCTTATTTCTAACCTTACTGAGAATATATAAATATTTTGAGCTAAAAATTCTAACTGGCCTGAACACGATTTGCGAGAATTCTATAGGAATAAACTTTATGGGTAATAAAACTTTGTGCATGCAAACTATTATGGAGAATATTTTAGTTTTATACTATTTTTTCGTTAACCGATTTAAAAATAAATGAACAACAGTCAAAATCCAGAATCGCTTTTAACGCAAAAGAGATATCCCGACAACGATAAGATTGGTTCAAAAAGTGATATTTCGTCAATAGTGTCGATAAAAAAAAGTTCCGTCAACGATAATGTTGATTCAAAAATAGATGTTCCATCAACGATAATGTTGGTTCAAAAAGAGATGTACCGTCAACGTAATGATGGTAACCGTTTTGTGCCTTATTTCTAAGCTTTCTGAGAGTATATAAATATTTTGAGCTAAAAATTCTAATTGGTCTCAACACGAATTGCGAGAATTCTATAGGAATAAACTTTATGGCTAATAAAACTTTGTGCATGCAAACTATTATGGAGAATATTTTAGTTTTATACTATTTTTTCGTTAACCGATTTAAAAATAAATGAACAACAGTCAAAATCCAGAATCGCTTTTAACGCAAAAGAGATGTTCCGACAACGATAAGATTGGTTCAAAAAGTGATATTTCGTCAATAGTGTCGATAAAAAAAAAGTTCCGTCAACGATAATGTTGATTCAAAAATAGATTTTCCATCAACGATAATGTTGGTTCAAAAAGAGATGTACCGTCAATGATAATGTTAGTCTAAAAAGAGATGTTCCGTCAACGTAATGATGGTAACTATTTTGTGCCTTATTTCTAAGCTTTCTGAGAGTATATAAATATTTTGAGCTAAAAATTCTAACTGGTCTCAACACGAATTGCGAGAATTCTATAGGAATAAACTTTATGGCTAATAAAACTTTGTGCATGCAAACTATTATGGAGAATATTTTAATTCGATACTATTTTTCGTCTAACCGGTTTAAAAATAAATAAACAACAGTTAAAATCCAGAATCGCTTTTAACGCAAAAGAGATGTTCCGACAACGATAAGGTTGGTTCAAAAAGTGATATTTCGTCAATAGTGTCGATTTAAAAAAAAAAGTTCCGTCAACGACAATGTTGATTCAAAAAGAGATGTTCCGTCAACGATAATGCTAAAAACGGTTCTGTCTCTAATTTGCAACCTTATGTAAGACAATAATTCTAATTGGCCTGAACACCAATTCTATATAGGAATAAAGTTTATGGTGAATAAAATCTTGTTTATGTAGAATCTTATGGAGAATATTTTCATCCGACTTCCCGTTTATAAATAAATGAAAAACACTCAAAATCCAGAGATTGTTTTTTACCCAAAGATGTTCCGTCAACAATAATGTAAGGAACATTTTTATTTTTATCGTTAATTAAATTCTTGGACCTCTGTTTTTAAATTTTACTTACTGAACTACAGTTTTGTTTATGTTTACCACTATTGTTAGATTATTAAAATATGGTGCAAAATGCTGCCCCAATTAAATCTAAAAATAGAAATTACACAAAATACAAAAAAAAAACAGTGCAATTTCCATCCCAATTTAAACTTCGTCGTTGAATATGTCCATTTCCGAAAGTCTCTATTTAGAAGTCCCTAGAAAAAATTCGGTTGCAATTTGTTATGTCACGTTTAGCTGTTGCCGCCCTTAACAAAGTCCCGCTGCCTTGTTGCGGACTGGCGCATTCAATAATTTCCCTGGAAGCTTTCAACCCCCGACAAAAAGCCATTAGTCTCAAATTGTTGTGGTTTCCCTTAGAAAGTCTCAAGATCTGTTTTGCAACGGCCTCAAACTATTTGCGGTTTTTGACCGTCTTCCTACAGCGATAACAAGAAAAAAACCCTCACAGCGAAATAATTAAAATATCAAAGTGCTGAAAATGTTTATAAAAGTTTCAGCACGAAATTGAAATTGTTTTAAACTTGAGGCGCGCAAAAAAATGAACCTTTCCATTAGTTAAGTAGAAAAACGAAAAACAGTCATTAACAGGAAAAAATGTTGATGTAAGTCAAGCGAGAAACAATAAACAAAAAGCTTCAACCTTTCGTCTCAAATATTTGTTTCCCATCTCCATATATTTTTAATTCGATTGGAACTTTCGAAGAACTTTCAGGGTTTTGTTTATGTGTTTATTAACAAAGTTAGATGCGGGTTGTTTCCTGGGTCCCAGCAGCTATTAGTCGCAAAGAAATAAACTGCGACTCGGAAGTTACAACTAACAAATTATTAACCGGAAACGAAACTAGTCACGACATATGAATTTTACATTACTTATCGCCTGCATCGTTGCATCTCGAGAACATTTATTTATCGATTGGAAATTAATATCATCCCTTGGTAAACGATTAGATGGACGGGCAAGAACGAATGAGGGCGCAGGTTTATTTGCAGATAACGCCGGTCGCCTCTGTTGTAGACTAACGGCAAAAAAACATCAATATTGACAAGCAAATCCGGCAGCAAATATTGTCGAGTAATTATCGTTCGCAATAAAATTTTTATCACAATAATTTCGATCTGCACGAGCGATTAAAGCTGACGGGGAACTTTCACAACGTCGATATTAATACAAACATAAATTTCGGTGATAAATTATTTCTAAATAATTTTCTCTTCCATTTGTGCTGGGTAACATAAATTAACCTCCCCTAAGTGTAAGTTTCCCACACTAGGATATTTGTCAGTGACACTTTGTTTTTTGAGGTCAATAATAAATTATTGGTTTTGTTTGGGGTTGATTGCGTCTAATTTATGGAAGTTTGCTTAATTAAATAAAAAATGTGAATTTCCAGGCAGCCAATGATTAGGGCGTAATGGATGCTTTATTTGTTAACGAACAACTGCATGCAAATAATCACTTAAGTGCGTTGGTGATTTATCGGCGGTAATTTTTCTCTTTTGCTTTTGCGTCCTGGCGTTTGTTTAATTAAATCGGGATTGCCTTAATTGTTTCCTGGACGGCACACATATTTCTAATTCAACTTCACAAGTTTTGAGCTTGCATCCCGCATCACAAAGGTTTCCTGCTAGCGTTAACAACCCAGTTTTTCTAAATTATTAACAATTTGAAGCGGAAAATTAATTAATAATTATCTCAATTATCTTAATATCACCGAAATTCATTGACAAAGTGAAATTTCCGCGTTGCCATGTCCTGTCATCTTTGTAGGTTTAACCCTATTGAAATGAATGGAACATGATCAAACGACGTCTGCAAAGTTTGTCTCATCCGATTAATAATTTCAATGATTTTCGAAATAACCTTTGAAACGACCTTGGTAATAAAACAGTTTATCGGCTTATTCCGAGCGCATTAATCATCTTTTTTATCACATTTGGGATATTTTTTCAGTCGGTGAAAAAATCCCAATAGATAATTAATATTTAATGTGGGTTCAATTTACCGCAATTTTTATTTCAGTAATGGATGAAAACATAAGTTACATTAAACAGTTCGGATAATGTAATCACCTCCGAATATCTACAGTGCGTCCCAACAGGGACTGCAAAAAAAGTACTTTTATTCTCACCAACTAACAATTTTCTAATCATAATTGTTTTACTTACTTAATATAAACAGAGAATATTAAAAATTTTCTGTTTTGCTACTTCAAAAGTACCTCTGTTGAAAATGTTCTTAAAAATCATTAAAGTTAGTCATTGAACTGCACTTAAATTATAATTATTACTTACATGACAAAGGATTTATCTTGTTCAGTGTTATGGAATTGGGGGAGTGTCTTACATTTAAGCAACACAGAAATTTAACAAAAGTTTTACAAATAGTCACATGCTTTTTGCAATCCTATGGAAAAGTTTCAATGAATAGGTCATAAGAAAGATCATAACGAAGAAGATGTTGCTACAATATTCGTTTTGGGTTTTGTTACTGAGGATTCAACGACGTAGATCTGTCTTTTGTGACTTTTGAGTATGAGCTAAGAAGTTATGGTGAAATTTTTCCTGTGGATGGGAGAAAAAAGGCTGAAAAATCAAAATTCTGAAAACATATTTTTTCCTAATCGAGACTGCATTTACAACAAATCGAACAGTTTTAGTCAAAAGAAAATCTAAATTTCATCATTGCAAGAGTCAATATTTTCAACAAAATTCATGTTTGATGTTGTTCTGCACTACAAAATTATCTGTCCTTATTTTTTAATGAAAATATCAATATTTTGCTAACTGTATTTATTAAGAGCTAATATAAAAACTTGACGTTTTCAACAAGATGGATCTCCTGCCCACAATGCAATACTGGTACGAATTTTTCCATTTCAAAACTTTGTTTAGAAACTGGCTAATATTAGAATAAGCAAAAGCTGTTATAGCAAACAACATTTTTCTGTAAAGTTTAGAATTAAATTTTTTTCTTTTTTTCGTATAAGTGGTCGGTATTTCATTTGGCACACGAGATTAGATTAGAATAGTTCGTTTTGATTAGATTGGGTATAATAACAACAAATTAATATTGTCTGTTACGCAATATATTTTTCAGAAAAGAAGAATATCATGGCTTGCAAACATAAAGAACTCTTCCAATGTCCGGAAGGAATAAGATAGGAGGAGAAGAGGAAGATATAATGCTGATATAATACTGAAAAATACCGACAAGAGTAAAGTGGCAGTCCTAGTGGAAACATAAAGGAAAGTTATTAGAAAAGTTGTAGAAAATATAAAATTGAAATTATTTTATCTCCATACATATTCGATTCGTTAAATTATTCATGGGATGTTCATAAAAGAACAAAAAACGACAAGATCAAGAAACAACTGGGCTTTTTATAGCCGCTAAGGATAGCCAAAGTATTTCAATCAAAATTTCCAGTTTCAAAAATATCATGATCACTCTTTTGGTGAAAGTAGAGCCGAATCTTTTACAGTAAAATTCAGTATTGAGTAAAAATAGCCCTTCCATGCATTTTCCACATGTCACATTTGGTCAACTTTTTATGACGTTTTTTAAGTAATCGCAGTTTAAAAGTGTCGTTTGGTGGCTTTGATGACTTAAACGAAAAACGTCATTTCGATCCGACCCCAATTAGAAACGTAAATTACGCCACACGTTATTGGGCCCCCGAAAATGCCCGCTTTAATTCGTTTCCCTGACGTAAATATAAAAATGTAAATCAAACAGAAGATTTATTACATTTTTAGGATCGCTGCTCGCATAGCGCCGTTATTTGTATAGGCTCGTCTAAATTAATGACCACAACACGATGTTCCCGTGAATATTATACACTTTATAACACATCACCACCTCAATATAGAGTTTGGAATATTTAACCGGACACGCAATTACAACTTTTGGGTTGGTCCGCAGCGGCCCGCTCCATATAAAATTCAATGAGGGATTATCTGTTGTTGATGAGACGCTGAAAAAATAAACACTTTCGCCCGCACTTCGAGGATTCAGTCGGCGCTTTTTGTTTCAGTGCTCAAAAGAAAAAAATTTGCATTGAAGTGCTGTTTTATGTAT
Source organism: Dascillus cervinus (assembly GCA_949768715.1). Taxonomy (NCBI): domain Eukaryota; kingdom Metazoa; phylum Arthropoda; class Insecta; order Coleoptera; family Dascillidae; genus Dascillus; species Dascillus cervinus. The sequence continues at coordinate 33,034,568 of OX458317.1, read as the reverse complement.
ATCGTGCCTCTAAGTATTTAAAAATAACTTAGGCACTCGTCCTCCATCAAAACACTAATGCGGGTATAACAAAAGGAAAGAGATGTGCGGCGCGTGTTGCGTTCCGCTGATTTCTTTTCGGGCCGAGAAAAAAATTAATTAGACGGGAACATTAAGTAGCGTTATGCAAAACGTCGAATACATAAAATCCCCATTAATGTGTGTAAGAAAATCCTTCTTCCAAATTATTTATTCGTGTTGGATTATAATTAATAATTGCGCAGGGGGCGAGTTGGGTCATTCTTCTTGCGAAGGGTTGCCCCGGTGTTTTGTATTTATTTACATAATGCATGCCGGCATGTTTTAATGCACGTTACGATCCGGGGGACGCATTAGGACAAAATATATCCAGTTTTCAAATTACACAACTGGCAGAATGCTGAAAATGACCAACGTAAGCTTTAATATACACAAACGAGCTGTGCAAAGTACGCTGTTTGAAGTCCAAACAGCTTGTCGTCTCGTTTACTAAGTGCGAGCTGCTGAAAATTTAAAGGATCTGAAGAATGCCTGAAACACGCACTTACCCCCTATAATTAAAAATTTGCATTTTTTATAAGGCCAGTTGACTATGCGACGAAATTAAAGATTTAATAAGAAGATTTTCAATTCGTTAAAAGTTTTGTTTAGATCAAACATCGTTGCACTTTCACAAAATGCATAAAATGTTTGCAACCAAAGTTTCTTTGATGCGTTGAAGTGTGGCATATTGTTTGCTTAATCTTATTATGCACGACACAATTCCATGGCATGGGGGGTAACTACAATGCCCTACAATATTTGCTTAGGATCACATGCAATTTCAAATTTATAATTAATTTTTGTTAAAATAATTAAACGGCAATATTTATTGTACTATCTCTTAAGAGTTGTGAAAAGCCCTTAGTGCATTCGTAAAACCAAAACTGTGCCCAAATCTCAGCTTATCTGACCTTATACAGCGTGGTCCATCGTATACCATTTAAATATTGAAATAAGTTATTGCGGCAACACTTGAAAGATCGGAAATCTAATTACTAACCATAATCACAAACAGAATACCCTACGCAGGTATTTTTCACTTCAGACCCGGACTGAAAAATGGTAGATCGACAGAAAACCGATTAAAAAGAAGATGATTGTTTCCATAAAAATGTAGTGATTTTTATACTTAATGCTCTAATGCTCTAGATTTTTTTGCATTATAGAAATGAGTGTAAAATCGTTGAAACACACTGCTGAGGTATTGGATGAACTTTGAAGACATTGCGGATAGTGAAACAGTTGACATATAATATGTCTTGTCTTAATAAGAATAATAAAAAATTTTAACTGGTTAAATAATATTTAATATTTTCTATAGTGAAACCGTCAACATTGCATCTTCTAAAAATTGGTCAGCAAAAAAAATTTTCATAATTTTTTTTCGTCATCAGTACATCATATTATTATAGGATCGCTAAAAAGTATGGAAACGGTTAAATATTTTCAAAGCAGTTTATCACAACCCTTCGAAATTTGGAATATACTTAGAAGTATTTAAATTCTATCATCTGAGATTTTTTTCAATTTTACGCCGTCATTCGTTTTTGAGATACAAGACTAACTTGATTTTTTTTAATGGCATGGTGGGTCAAATTTATTATTTTTGTGTTAAAAAGTAAAAAAATTATGAAAAAAATATTTTCTAAATAAGTAAAACTAAGTTAGCTTTGAAAATGCTGTCAATAGCTGCTTGTCACTTTCATATTAGCGAAAAATTAATTCGGCGACGTAACGCATTCTTATTCCATCCTACAAACAACACTATTCTATAACAAAGGTCTAAAAAAAATTTAAATTATGTATTATAATAATATTATTTAATTAATTGTAGAAATACGTAACACATTTAATTGAAACTAAAACTTTTACAAATTTAAAAAATAATACAATAAATTGCAAAACAAGCAACTATTGACAGCATTTTCAAAGCTAACTTAGTTTTACTTATTTAGAATGCTTAATAAATATAATTTTTTGCAATTTTTTAACATAGTGGCTGTAAATGAGTTAAACCGAACTGTCACTGTCACTTGCGCTATCAACACAATGTTGATAAAAGTCCCTAACTGCGCGATTTTACTCCATTATTACACACGGCGTGCGTAAGGATTTACACTTACTTCACTTATTGTTTGTACAATATTGATCTTTTTCAGTGGTGGTCGTAGAAAAATGTATTTATTCCATATATAAAATATTGCAACTAATTTATTTAAACAAAAATCATCAAAACTTCAACAATCAATATTAATTTGACCTGTTATACTGAACAATGAATCAGCTTACGCTTCACAACAAGTTTCATATTAATTTTAAACAGAGAAACTTTGGTGGGTATTTAAAAAGCGTTGCACGCTAATACAACCACTATTGTATATCAAAAGTAATTCAACGATAAACTGTAAATATTTAAATTTTATTGATCGTAATGATTCAGTCGAGAATGGCTGATTTTCTATTTTATTTTCTCCACAATTTCATTGAACAATCTGTTTCTATCTGAAAATTCATTCAAGTTTGAGATTAAATCATGAACTCGGTGAATAATTAAATTTAAAAATAAATTCAAAATGGTAATTTACTAGATATTTTACAAAAAATTCTCAAGAAAAAACGATTTTAAATAAACGCCGTTTAAAATCAGTCGGACTGGAGCGATCGTTAATTTTTTGCCCCGAACCGCCAACCGGGTTGCAGAATATCGCGATAATGCCACAAAAATTCTCTCGCTGTCGACGAGGGGATTACGGTAAGATATTGCATTATCTTAAAAACGATTAATCTCGAGAATTTTTAATAAAGAAGGATCGTATCTAATCAAATAGAACTGAAATTGAAAAAGCCGGCTAATTAAAAATTTATTGAATATCTGAGACGCCCTGTACATTTTTAAAATTGGAAAACAATTCGCAAGTTCGAACACAGCGATAAAAGGGGTTTGCTTGTTTTTTAATTGAGCGTTAAGCGGTTTGCCGGGATCGATCGGCTCCAAGTCAGTTTCAAAATGAGATTAATTATGCGAATTAAACCGCGATTATCGCGGTAAATAGCATTTGAAAAAAATTTAAAATTAAAATGAAGTTCCACGGCCGATGCGAATATTAACGCGCCTGATTGCATACGTGCATACTTGAGAGGCTGTCGCGTACTGGGTAGCCCCGAATGTCATTTATAATGCATATATCAATTAGCGGGGCGGTATATTACAATCAGATCCTATTTCCTTTGTTCAAATTGGATTTAATTTATTTTGACATAACACTGACGTTGACTGTGAATTACAAATAGGCACCGTCCCTAACACTATTCAAATTTTGATGGACGTGTAATACAAATTTTGGTTTTCACTAATTAATTTCTAATTAACACGCGAGACAAAAGCAATTACGCACTTGTCGCGCGCTGACGTACGCATTATTTACCACACAGAATCTGCGTATTGATGGATTGCGCCGGGGTCCGTACGCCACCGACCGCTGAATTATTGCACCGCTCAATCGGTGTTAATTTGATGCGGAAAAAAGATTATTTACCATCACACAATCGAATTTGATGATGAAAACGACCCTCAGCAAAATTATATTTATGAAAGAATTGCATCAGAATGAGAACAAAATATTTTCTAATGTTGCACACACAGGACAACAACTGAAACCGACCTTACACTTACTTATTCGTAACAAAGGATAACAGTGGCAATTCTAGCAAAGCATCAAGAACCAATATAATAATATAATATAATATAATTTGGGTTTAAATCCAAATAGTTTATTTTCAATTACGCCGCACCCCACCCGGTTTAATTATTTGTTAGCATTGCCAAATGTGGATTTTCATCGGAGCAGTAATATTTATTTTATTTATTAATAACTCCATTACTGGTGAATTTTGGTTCGTCTATCCATAAAATAGTGCCTAAAAATTATGGGTTGTTTTGAAGCTCCTCCAATAAGCAATCAATAAAACTAAATCTGCGATTGAGATCTTGTTGCACCAAATCGACTTTGTAAGGAAACATTTTGTATTTTTTTAATACCTTCTGAACTAATCCAACTAATACTTCCATTTATCGAACTACATGCTTAACAAAAACCATGGATTAATTTTCTCCTCTTTAATTCGCAATAATTTCCTTGATTTCTTAGCTGTGAGGAGTTGGAAAATCCACCCTGCTGCTCTCTCTCCTGAAATTCGGGAGCAGGTTCTATTGAAGATGCGTGTCGGGGGTTTAGTATGTCTTAAAAGGGCACCACTCACTTTCAAATAAAAATGACTGATCCGATTGAACAAAAAGCAAGAAAGCGTTCCATCGAGACGTCAACAAATAAAAAAACTAATTCAAATTCACACTGCAAAAATTATTTACAAACCGCATGCCTAGATACCATCGGAAAAACCCAAAAAAAAAATAATGAAACACATAAATTCAAACAATAAAAAAGCCTTAATATTAACAATTGAAAATTGAGGAGACTGGCATTACAAGTCGCTCCTCCAACAGGGCTGCGGTTGTTGGGGTTGGAACCTGCGGGCGGAATAACACTACCCTTCCTTCCTCCTAGATGTTACTCTTGAGTTTTTTACCTCCTTTCTATCGCCAAACAGAAAGCTCGTTTTTTATGATCCTTTCTACTTGCCCCACAGCCGGCTAATCCCACATGCTCTCAGCGACCAGACGCTCTATCCGATAATTCCCCCCACTTCACAATATAACTTTTTTGAAATTTATTGCTAATTTACATTTTACAAAATACAGAATAATTAATAAATATTATATACGATTGTTGACTCGAGTCAGGCACCGCCCATCGACGGTTCTCTGGGATTTACAAAGCTATGTCTTCAGGCAATTTCCTTTTGAACCTTCTGTCAGTCATTGGTTCCCTTATAAGTTGGCTGCTATGTTCGGTGTTGTGATCTTTATATGTGGTAGCACATGACCTGATTACGCCATTTCCAAAAGGTATGTTGAGGTCATTATGAATGGTTAAGTTTGAGACATACCATGGGGCATTCATAATCATCCGAAGGGTCTTAGATTGAAATGTTTGGAGAATCTTTGTGTTAGAAGGATTAATTTCTTTTCAAGGGATAAATGCGACCTCCTGTTTAGTAGGTAACCAATTCATATTCTTGAGTTTTAATTCGAGTTGACGCTTCTTAGCTTTAACGTGAGCTTCCCAAGGGAGCTTCTCATCAAGGTGAAACCCAAAGTATTTTACTCCATCTTTCATTGATATGGAGGTACTATTTATGCTAAGTAGTGAAAGTTGTTTGTATCGATTTGTTACTGTGAAACGCTGATTTTCCACAGTTTGAGCCAGTCTTTGAGGAGGTTGAGATGATGCTGTAATTTTACTGAAGCTGTGACAGTGTGTCATTTATTAATAAATATAAAAATGGTCCAAGGACGCTGCCTTGATGCACTCCTGCTTTATTCAGTTGGTAAGTTGTATAAAGCATAATTTGACTTGGAAAACTCGGTCTTTTATGTAGGACTTGAATATTAGATAAAATTGACCAGATAGCTGCTTTTTTAATTTTTGTAATAGGCCCTCGTACCATACCTTATCGAAGGCTTGTTGTATGTACAATGTAACTTAAAGAACTAGATTAAATAAGCGCCACCTATGCCCTATCGGACTTTAAACACAGTATATTTTAGTATTTTGGAACGTAACAAGCTAGTTGGTACCTTTCGGGGATACCTTTGCAGGTAGAATTCAGCAGGTTGTCAACAATTACGACTACATTCGTCAAAATTTAGTAACATATCTTTATCACTATTATCCCTGTTAATAAATCAATTGAATAAATTGCATTGTTAAACTGTTATCAAATTTTTAATGAACAAATGATAACGTTTTTTCAAATTTTTTCTTATGCAACCTTATGAAAATTTTATACTTATTTATATTGAAAAAATGAAGAAGAAAATGGGCAATAAAAAAGCTGTTGTACACTTTCAAAAGTAAAAAAAAATATAGCTAAGCAGTTTTTAATGCTAAATTTCACGTTGAAACTTTTTTTGTATCTAGTTAAATAACATAATTATTCATTGTTACCATTTTCGGTGAACACACTGTATATCTCAACCGCTAAGTACGCCCTCTTGTGCTTCTTTAGCGTAGTTGGGATTCTTGTGGCTGTCATTTAGTTTAAATTTGCCCCACCCTGTATTTGAATACTGATTCTTCAAACAACTTCCTTTTAATTTAAAAAAAAATCATTGGTAAGGGGGCACCATTGTATTTTAAAATTTAGCCAGGAGATATTTACTGTGGCTGTTTGCTTTATTCCCTGATAATTTTTTATTGTTCAGGAGCAAGCTGAAAAAACACAAAAGCTCCCGGTAAATACTAGAAAGGCGCTTTGATAATTCTCTATCGGAACCTGTGCTTGTGGATGGGGCGGCTAAATCTGCTCGGCAGGAAACCCAGCATAAATTGGATGTATGAATTTATGGAGTCTCTTAACGTACAGAAAATAAATTAATCGGTTGAAGGTATTAATTTAGAATTTAATTGAAAACACATCGATTCACCTGATATAATGTAACATAAACTAGGGGTCAATGATGCGCCAAACTAATCTAAAATACATGTTCAATTTACATTAAAGTAAAACGACCCGCAATAACTATCGGCACCAGTAATTTATTTGTCTATAATTTAAATGCGGAATACTGCGTGTCGGTGTTTTTTTTTTAATTTTATTTGTCCCATTTTATGTTTTACAAGCCGAGTTTGTTATGTAAAGGGGCAGAAAATCCTGTCGGACGATAAAAAAATTTAATAACGGATGTGAAATTCGCGTTCTGTTTTATTATTATATCTCTGTATTTATTGCTTGATTTAATCGACAGTTTTGTGAATTACTGTGTGTATGTGTGTTTGCGTATTCTGCACTCGTTTTATTATTTGCACTAACGCGCGGATTAATATCTATTGGTCGCATATTCCGTGGCACGAAATGACGGCACAAACGGCCATTACAATTGATCGGATGAAGGGAAAAGGCGTCGTCAATGAAAGCGATACGTTCGAATGTAAATGCAAAAATTAAATTTTGTACAAGCGAACTGTAGCTCCGTAACAAAGTTTTCTTGTTAGTATAAGTTGTGCTTATCGATGCGGACTGAACTTGCAAATTTTTTAGATAAAATTTCTAGAATTTTATTATTATCATAATTTAAATTGAATTTGCTGCCATTAAAGTAATTTCAATTCCGTTACAATTATTTTACAAGTTTGTAAAAATACATTGACGAAAGAGCACAAATGATTTTAAGGTTGGGGAACCCAACCTCAAAAAATGCGGAGTTTTATGAAACTCAGTATCGCTTAGAAAGTACTTATCAATATATAATTTGCGAGGCAACAGTTGTAAACATAATGTTACCGCATCTAATGATATATTTGCTTTGGTGAAGAAGTGCCTAGTTTTCAAAAATTAACCTCCGAAAGTGCAATTCTCGCAAAAATGTAGTAGTGAGGGTTTTTACTGAAATCTTTAGAGTTACGAAATATTTTGCAATGCACTTTACAGCACTTATAGAGAATATATTGCCTTGTAAGAAAATATTTTTTTTATTGCGAGAAAGTTGATAACTTAAGAAGAAAAAAATTGGCAACAATATTTTTTTTAAAAGAAGTGTGCCAGTAAAAACAGTATAGCTCAAGAAGTAAGTTATATTGTAGAAATTCCTTCGGGGTACTTATACTAAACATATAGTAGTTTAATATGACATGTTTTTTTTATGATAACATGGTGAATATCTTTAAAAAAAATCTAAAAGTTGTGGTACGAAATACAGTATTATTTGATCGCGTTTTTTATTGCTTTCCGAACACAACATCATCAACAAATTACATAAAAGATGTTCTTTTAGCACCTAAGAAATAGTTTCCGTAAACCAAATTGGATAAATGTCCAAATTTTACATTTTCGGGAAAAAGTTGTTTTCCCATAAGATTTTAGTCAAATAGTTCGTCCTTTTACTCACAGATGTCCTGTCAAATCTGTACCTTTTTGATTTACGGCATGGATAGAATAATTTGTATTAAAATGCACACTTGATATAGTGCAAATTGTTAGGATATAACCATATTCGCACATCTATATACCGGGAGCTTATCTTAAAAGTAAACATATCCTATGTATACTTTTAAAAAAAACGAGTCAACGCATTGCTTTATTGCGATCTGTAGGCAACCAAGTATACACCAAAATTCTCAACATTTGAAAAGTTGGCTCTTTCAACAAAAGTCAATTAATTTTTCAGTGTCACTTTAACATAAAATTGCAATTTCTGTAATAATCATGTACAGCAAAGACGAAAAAATTGAATTGTTAATGTGGTACCAGCAAGGTAATAGTTTGCGGACCGTGAGAGATTTATTTTCCATAAAATATCCTGAAAGACCAATTCCTTGCATCAGAACTCTGCACAATATCGTTAAAAAATTTAATTCACAAGGCTGCATAGTAAATGGTCATACAAAGAAGATTAAAACCAATCATGTGTTGACTGAAGAATTAAAATTAAATATTTTATGCTACGTTGAGCAATATCCGATGGTATCCTTGCGAGAAGTAGCTGAATATTTCGTTGTATCAAAAACGTCAATATTTAAAACACTAAAAGAATTTAAGTACAAATCTTATAAATTTTCCAATCATCAAGAGTTATTTGAGGAGGATAAAACAAAAAGAACAAATTTTTGTGAAACTTTATTTAATTTGTTAAACGAACATGATGAAATTTTAGCGAAGATAGTTTTCACCGATGAAGCAACGTTCACATTAAATGGAGAGGTCAATTCCCAAAATTTCCGGTGTGCATCATAATTTCTTATTTATCCAATTTATTCTGTTAACCTTGTTCCTTCGTTTTCCTTAGATATTGGTCCCGCACTAATCACCATATTCAAAATTTGACCCACACTCAGTACCAGCAGAAGGTGAATGTGTGGTTAGGGATAGTTAATGCTACACTTATCGGGCCTTTTTTTATTGATGGAAACCTTAATTCGGCCAAATTTTTAGATCTGTTGGTAAACAACATCATTCCGGCAATAGAAAATTTAAACATTAACGAACCATGGTTTCAAATGGATGGAGCCCCTCCGCATTCCACAAATGTTATAAGAAATTGTTTAAACGAAAGGTTTCCCGGACACTGGATAGGACGGTACGGCCCCATACCATGGGCACCACGATCTCCAGATTTATCACCCAATGACTATTTCCTTTGGGGTTACCTAAAATCAAAAATTTACCGCAATATCCAAATTTTAAATCTAGATGAATTAAAAGATCGTATACGAACTGAATGTAACGAACTGAATCCTGACATTCTCAGAAATGCCGTGCGTGCGTTCCAAGATCGGCTAGGATATTGTTTAGAAGTAGAAGGTGGACATTTTGAACACTTGCTATGACGCTATTTGTTTATTTTTTTCTGTTATGTACTTTCTGTTAATAACTTCTCAAATTTTGGGAAGTTATCCCATTTAATAGTTTTATTAAAATTGTTATTATTTTGATATTCAAATGATTTTAGATTCTATTCATAATACTATTCATGATACTTGAACATAACCTTTCACAATGAAAAATAATAACCTTGTGATTTGTGGTGTAATGTTGGTTGCCTATAGTTATCAATACGTTGACGCGTTTTTTTTAAAAGTAAACATAGGAGATATGTATACCTGTAAGATAATCTCCCGGTATATAAAATTGGATGTATGTGTGTATGTGTGTATGTGTGCATGTGTACATGTGTGTATGTGTGTATGTGTGTATGTAGCTTATAGACTCGGAAACCGCTGAACCGATTTTGATGAAATTTTCAGGAAAACTCTAACTTAACCTGGAGAGTGTTCCTGTGAAGTTTGGTGCCGATTGGGGGGGGGCGAAGTGTCATAAAGTCACCAAATTTTGTACACAAGTGCATCTTAGTAGGGGGGACTGAATTTAATGCCAATCGGGGGGGGCGTCAAACAAAAATCGCACGGGGGGGTCACTAAAACTTATTTTCGCATAGAAAGAAGTGCCCTACAGCCAACAAATTTTGTACACAAGTGCATTTTAGTGGGGGGGTGGGCTTATCACCCAAGCATATTTTCGCATAGAAAAAAATGTCCTATAGCTATCAAATTTTGAACACAAGTGAATCTTATGGAGGGGGGATCGTCCAAACAGATTTTTGCGTAGAAAGAAGTGTTTTACAGCTACCAAATTTTGTACACAACGGCATCTTAGTAGTAGGGGGGGGGGCTATCGCCCAAACAGATTTTCGCATAGATAGAAGTGTTCTACAGCCACCAAATTTTGTACACCGAGCGAAGCCGGGTATTTCAGCTAGTAAGGATATAAAACTCTAAAAATTTATAAAAATACACACTTGATAATGCAAAATATCCATGTTCGCACGCGTAAGGATATGAAACATTTTCGAGCCTACTAAATTGTACAATATTATATTAGTTTCGAATAGCATCGTAGGAAAAATTGTTTGAAGCATCTATTCACAAAAAATTACAAAAAAAAAAAACAGTAAATAATGTAGCAATCGCATTGACTGATTTTACCGCCGTTATCGCAGCAGACAATAATATAAATAATATTTATCAAATTATGAGCGTATAAAAATGGGGATAAAGATTACTCTTAGCATAATTGAAAATGTGTTTGCAGCCTGTTACGGGATTAATTATAGCAGGCACATCTATGAAAATACAAAATTGGCAAAGAATTAGCAAAAAATTATAGATTAATTTATTTCCGACTGAGTTTACCGTCGTTATCGCCGCAGACCATAATATAAATAATATTTCTCAAGTTACGAGCGTATGAAAAACGCGCAACTCCTTTTTTTGTTCTTTCTCTGTTCAATACTTAAGTTTCAAACTTTATTAGTTAGGATACCTCTTTGGTTGCCTAAACATTTTTTATTTTAAGGGGCAAAATTGGTGCTCCCTGAACGGAAGAATTGTGCATTACTTAGCAGTTCCCGGACCTTAATAAAACGAAACCGGCTTGACATTTCAATGAATTTTGTTGGCTTGGATCGAGTGAAGCAGGCAAAAACGCGATTGGATTTAAAACAAGATCGGCGGATCTGTTTCTATGTGTAGTTAACTTCACATAATGTTTTTATAAAGTTATTAATTAGATTGCTCATCAACATTTCATATGAAGAACAAAGAACAAGCTACTTCTATTTTCAAAATTGCATGACAAGTTTGTAAAAAAATAGATTAAAAGTAGGGTTATGAACGCATTTGACGTGACGATGAACCAAAACAAAGTGAAGTTGATTTCTAACATTAATCCTGATTCTGGGTCATATTGGATCTGAAACAAGGATTGAATTGACACATCGGAGTTTCAAGCAAGTTAAACACACTCCTTTTAAAAAAAAATTAGAAAATTAACTTGAAACTTGAAAACTAAAATGTTACATAGTCATTTGAATAATTGAATAAAGCTCAGTGCATTTACCCTTTGTGATCAAATCCAATCCCATTTTAAAATCAAATTGCTGGGTTCATAATAGCATCTTCAATATTCGCATGTAAACAACAAAGTGAATTAAAGTGAATTAAATAATAGATTTCAGCTCTGTTTAGCAGGAAACATAATACTGACGTTAATGAAACAAAATTCATCAGATAATGTTCGCATATTGTTTCGTGAAATTTCAGATAATGATTTCGGAATGTGTTTTTAGGGGCGTGTGTGTGTTTATTTTTATATTTGCGGTTTTGTTGCTGGTCATCAGTCATTTTCAGGGACCCCACCCGCTGTCGTTGATAAACTTTCGCGAGTTTTGTTATTAAAAAATATCGATTCGAGCTGTCTATCAGTCTGCCTTCGAACAAGAACGTGACGTTTGACTACACTTGTGTAGACGTTTAATTTTGCATACTGAGCACACACACAATACAAGTGTAATTTCGGAGTTATGAAACATGGAGAAGGAGGACAAGCTTCGGTATTAGGAGCGTAGGTAGTTTCGTTTATTGACATTTATTGGTGAAATTGTGTTTTCCTTTGTTCGTATTGAAATAGCGCTCCTGAATTTTGGTACCGTTTACTTGTCAAATCCGCCTTGATTTTATTATTGCTCAGTTGGATTTTGAGATGCCAAAATTTTTTCAGGAAATTCCTACCCGACTGTTAAATAATTCACTTTGTTGTAACTGACGGCCTTTGTTGCGGCTCAAAGATTGTAGCCCTTTGTTATTAAAGCTCGCCCTCTCTGCAGAGTTTTAATAATAAATAATTGCTGAAATTACCGGATTAGATCTTGCGTGCTACAGGGTGCGAAAAAAGTTACAAAACTGCAATAAAATATCACAAAATAAAATAAAAATTCGTGTCTAAATCTTATTGTAGATATAAGATAAAGAGTATGTTGCAGCTAATCTATAAAATAACAACCCGGAAGAAAAATAGTAAAACATGCAGCTTATAAAAACATTTCTCATACGAGGCTTTCAGTAAGTGCGTCATACAAGGCGTCAGACTTCAAATGGTGACTTTTTAAACTCTCAGAAATTACTGGTAAATAATTAATATTAACACCTACCCTAAGAACGCATAAATGATCACAGGAAAGTAGAGTGCCGTAATACTCCAAACTTCACGGCAGGCACTGCTAGTCAGTCAGGTGCGCCATTTCAACGCAGGAAGTGAAATACACAGCAAATACTAATTATTTCATTTCGAAATGTATTCTAATAAATTAAAAATAACTAAATCTACCAAACATTAATTAAACATTGTTAAAATTACACAAAAGTGACTATCAACTTTCATAAACTGTCAAATTTGCGAGGTTCTGTAATAATAAACAAACAAAAAATTGTTTTGTTTTTTTGTAAATTGCCAAATAAGAAAATTGAGTAGTCTAGTTGCAAAACCAACTATATCCATTTGCAATAAGAGCGTTAATCAACAAAGTAAGTTCTGCAATATTGTACCTTAAACGCAAACGCTTTAAGGTACAATATTGCAGAACTCACTTTGTTGATTAACGCCCTTATTGCAAATGGATATAGTTGGTTTTGCAACTGGACTACTCAATTATAATAAAACTTCAATAGAGTGGGAGTGAAACGAAAACCGACAGCTGACAATTGTCAATTGACGTTTCTTTCTTGTCACACGATCCTTTGTGATCAATCTGTACAACCAATCATAACTGAAATTACCTAACGCAGACAATAAAACAATGGATTGGGTCATTTTGAACAAAGATATTGTATGCAATAAAACAATCCGTAACTAATAGGTCTAGGCGAACTATAATAACGCTATTGCCATTTATATAAATAAACGTAATTCTGATACATCAGTCAACGGTTTAACCTATCATGTAACTTTCTCATTTTTCCAGCCACTCCGCGCTCATTTTCTTTACTCATATCACCAACGCAACCCTCATCACATTCCCGATGAAGATCTCAAGCAAATACTCGCTCGCACTGCTTTCTTCCCCAACTCCATTCCGTTCCGATTACTTTGCCCGTCCCTACTTAAATAATCTCAGAAAATTAATGTATGCACAAACCGGGTGTACATTACGCACAGCTACATAATAATGTTGATTTTACTGAGCCTCGGATAGGAACAACAGAACAGCACTTTTCGCAGCTGAAATGTTTGCGACGAACCCTTAAAATCCATCCAGTAATGTCAACTAGTCGACACTCTTTGTTTATCTTATTTGCGACAACACTTTTTTCACATCACGGGGGCGAAACGCGTCATGCGGTTTATACAGGCTGGCCCGAAGGTCGCGGAATAAATTTATGCGTAGATTTTGATTGAGTAAAAACAACAGTTGCAGCTTTTCAAAACGTTCCTGGAAATAACTCCACCGAACTGTGAGAATTGTGGGAATTAATAGGTCGGCTAAAGCCTCGTTTACATATTTCCAGTGTTTAGTCGACTGCAAATCTTTAGTAGAGTCATTGGAATGGCATGACAAACGTTTATTAATAATAAAGACTCGGTTGAAAACAACTGTCAATTTACAAAATTATTAGCTTTCTTTAAAAAAATGTTGTCCAAAAAAAGTCTAGTGTTTTCAGGAGGGAGGAGATTAATAAATTTTTAACTAAAGCTTGCGACACCGATTATTTGATGACGAAAATGGATAGATACCCATTACTATTTTTATAAAACTAAAAATGACATTTATTTATACACCGTAACATATATTTAAGTTTCATGCTTTTGGAAACTCCTGATAAAAATTACTGTCAAATTGACAATTTAAATATGATCATAATCTACGACGAGCGTCACAAAAATGCAGTTGTTGCAGCCAGTTTATACAGGCATTGTTCAAATTTCAGTTTGATTGCCGATTCTAACAATTTTGGTGACAAAAACAAATCTATTCCTATTAATTTTACCTGTAACAACTGTACTTTAGATTTTAATATAAAATAATAAATGTTTATAATTTATTTTCATTGTATTACTAGAAATATTAGATTCTCGACTGAGTACTAGATTGCTAGTAGATATATTTGTCAGATTCTTGAGAGTCTTCTTGAATGCTAATAAATGTTTCTGGGCATTACGGTGTAAATGTGATATTGTACTGATAGTGGATAGTTCTATCTGAATTTTACTTACCGCACGAGTTAGGTTACAAATTAGAACAGCACTGTGATTTTGCTTGTTTCTATGGAAACAAACATCAGTGTGGTATTTTAAATTTACAGCAGTTGTCAACAAAGTCCGTAAAATCACAAATTCGCACAATTGTACAAAAAAATAATTTCAAACCACTGCGCTAGAATTAGACTATCAACTGCTCGTTGTGAATCTACAAATCTTGCAAAAACATAAATACACAGTGACATCCCAAGGTAAAACGATTTAAAAAAAACTTGAAATTTCAAGTTTTTTAAAAAAGGTGAAGGTGAAATGAAACTACGGTTTCGTATATTTTATATACAGGGTGAGTTAAGTTTTACCGCCCCGGCCATAATACCTATTAATGATTGAGGGGAAAGTATGCAATTTACATGTTACATCAGTTGAAGTTTACGCTTTCGATTAGTGCTACAAATTTTCCAAAATATTTTTATTCGAAGCCAAAAAAGTAAAACAAAGAGTTTTGGGTAAAATTTCTATGTTTGGTTTTTTATTTCAAAATTTGTCAAATTATTCGTAGCATTAATATCTGCAATTTGAATCGTAAAAAATGATTACTTTTCGAGTTAAATCAAACTTAAGATATAGCACAAAAAATGCTTATATTTATGACTTTCTAACAATAGATAATGCGGTTTACCATCCTAACAATAGTTTATGATCGACCCATCAAACTGGACGAGACAGCTTTTCAGTTGCTGATAGAACTGCATTCTTAAGTTCAGTTTAGTGACCGCCATAAATAATCTTTCAAGCACCCCTACATCATTACCATTGTCTGATAAATTAGTCTACTTATGTCGTAAATCATTTAAAAAAATACCTTCTAATACGGAAATAGCTTTATTTAATAAACGCAAATTACTAAAATTATTTCAATTACACTAAATTGTGTGAAAATATTTTACTGTTCGTACATCAAAAAAACTAATAAATTGAACAATTTAGTAATTGAAAAAAGCCAAAATTATACTTGATTAAAAAAAAAGATTTTTTCTTCGTTTCTATGTACCTTAATAATATAAAATTACTCATGCAATTTATAAGTCACTTTTTCATATTTCATATTTTCAGATTTGATGTTTCAATGTGATTTGGAAATCACATTGTTTTGATTGCGAATGATCTGTTTTACTAAAAATTACTTACTTTAGTAAAAAAAGATCATTCAAAATCAAAACAATGTGATTTTCAGATCAAACTGAAACATCAAATCTCAAATATTACAAAATATGAAAAGTGACTTAGGTACTTCTTGCATAGAGCCCTTCATTTGCTTCTCTTTCCTTCATTTGCTCCTCTTTAAATTCCTAGTGACACAAGTGAAATTTCTTTGTTTACTACGAAATGGTACACGTTTGAAAGTTGGGTCAAGCTATTCTATTACCTTGACACGAATTCTTATTTCGCTTATATCTCGAAACTTGTTGAAGTGAAAACTTCTTTAGGCGCGTTAGACGATTTTTGGATGGGGTAAATCTTACGAGTTCGCGTCACCTAGTTACGTCACCTCGTTACCGCGTCACCTCGTTACCGTGTCACGGGGCCACTAATTTGATTAATTCATCGGCAGATTAATCCTCAAAAACAATTGTAAAGCACGTTTCTAAATGTCAGAATTTCCATAATTCGCAAATTGCAGGCCCATCAACGCGAAATGTGCCATATGTTCCACCAACTCATACTGGGGGCCTATAAACACGGAATGAACCATACATTTCAGTCACATTCAGATTATGATGACGAAATTCACAATGATATTCCTTCACAAGTTCAAATTAATTATGTTCCATAATTACATGAGCCAATAATAACAAACTATGAACTAAATACTCAAAATTTTCCTTGTCAAAATATTATTCCACTGTTATTTCATAGTTTTAAGTCTTCACTTCTGTCGGCAGTCCCCAATAACTGCCAATTTTTTTTTTACTTGAGCCACTCTGCTTCTGAGCGCCTCAATTATTGTTAATACAAAATTATGTAACTTTTACCGGTTTTTGTAACCTCTGCTTTAACCGAAATTTCGGTTATCCGAAACAGGTCCGGTCGCGTACATTTCAGATAATGGGAGTATACTGTACTTACAAAGTCATTGTTATAAGACGCTGTAGTTAAAACTTTAGACTTTAAGAGTTGAGTATCGTTCGCTGTATAAACGTCTTTCAAGACACTTCAAGTACTAAAAGTCGACCAATCGAAAGGCAAGTTTTCTGAAGTATGAGTATCAAGAGACTTGCAGCGACTTTCAGAAGAGCTGTATATAAAACTGTCGTATTTAAGTAAATGACGGTTGCGACGCAAATTGTTCCTTATGAGTCACCGTGCATTTCACATTACCCCGGAGCAGATGTGACATGTATGAGTAATGGTGGGCCGTAATTTTCTTTTCACGTCATTCGAGTGTGTCTTAATTTTTTCATTGAAATCGACCCTCCGCGTGCGCTTTGAAGTGTCCCGCGTCACGAAACAGGAAAGTCGACCGAAAAAATAATTTCGGTAACGGCGAAATCAATTAGACCCGGTTGATTTGCTTGTATACGTAATAGGAATCCATTTGCATATCAGCTCCGGTTGTTTTTTCTCATCATTTATTTTATTTCGCCCTCCGGTTATCGCGTTCGATAATTTGCATTTTGCATACCGAATATTTAAATTACACAAAATGAGATTTAAAACTTTCATGTTTCGCTGTTTAACTTATTCCGTTAATTAAAGTCGAAAATGTCACGTTATGTAATTATTCTCGGGCACTGTTCGTCTTCGGCTTACTTCCTCGACAATATCCCTCGGCTGCGGCAATCGTCACGACTGTGCGGCGTTGCTTGTTCAAACTGATTGATGAGGTTTTCAAATTCGGTTAGTGCGACAGAATTAAGTTCGTTTGAGGATCACTCGCGAACTAGCGACACTAAATATCGCTACATTGTCCCGTGCAGCTGAAACAGATTTCAGACGATAATGGAATCACGAGGATTCGATACGCAGGAGCTGAAATGGAATTTCATATTATGCCGTACATAATACGCTTCATTGTCTCTGTATGTGGCAACACAATGACCGCCCGGATAATTCATCAATATTTCCAATAGTCATTTTTCCTTTATTTTCCTTTTAATTCCGCACTAATTGCTTTTTTCCCTGAAAAAACGGTTCGGGGATTTTTAATCGTTTCACAAAGAACACTGAACGTGGCGCGCGCGTTTTAGTTAATTACAAGTTCGCCGATAATTTTTTTTTTTTTCATTTTTGGACGGAATTTTCAAGATTCGCATGCTGCAAAAATAATGGGCCATTTGAATTGAGGATGATTCGAGACAATTCCCTTTATTGTCCGTAATAACCACAATTTAGCAATCACGGATTTAGCTGACTATTTTAAAACTTAATTGGAAGACGTCGAAAATTAATTGTCGCCGGATTTTCGCGCAAAAAAACGGCTACGGAATTTTCGCGTGACGTTTGCAGCTGCAGGGCGTAAAAATCTGCAAACTCGGCACAAAAAATGACGTGCTTCTATGCACGGACCTATCAATCAAAAAATGATGTGAAATTATTTGCAGTTAGAAAATGCAGCCTTGTTGATGTCAATTATTTGAGGTTGTGCAAAATGACATACTTTTCCAAAACGGTTCAATTATGAGGCAAATTTGGATAGGCATTCAAAAACACAATCCTTTTTTTCAAAATACGAAATTATAATTTTAAAATTTGATTTGATTTGGTAAACACCAAATACTTAACACAAAATTCGACATAGAATTTATCACTAATATTAAATTAAAGGTAAAATATCGCGCCAAAAGGTTGATCTATGATTGGCTGCCAGCAGGCCGGTTTTACACAGATCAAATTATGGAAAATAGGCAATCGCCATATTGTCGAAACAGCTGATTAGATTTGCGTGCCATAATTACTAATTTTCGTAAATTGCATTTACCATATATAAAAATAAAAACAGTTGTACGTCTGAGCAGCTTTATTCCATTGTATTACATTTATGTAAGTAATAAAAACAGTTCTTATCGGAATTTTTGTGTTTCGTGTGCATCAGCGCACCTTTTTTGGTTTTATTACAAACGGTTCTTATCAGTTCGTATTTTCCACATTGTACAAACGTTAAAAATACTAAAAATTAAATTTCTAAAAATATTCTAGTGTAATTTGTTTTTTCAATTTCACTCCTAATTGAAAAATGAACGATAATAGAATTAAACGCAAATTATGTGTTTTATGCTAATAAAACTTAATTTAAATGAAATTTTTATTAGTGAACCACTTTATTGACCAGCAGTGTATGTATGTAAAATGACATACCATATTTTTGCCTTAAAATGCATCCATAATATGTGTCATTTTATCGAATAACGATGTATCAAATTTATTCGTGTATTGGCCTAATTTTTTTCCAATTTTTGAACCTTCAAAACACGGATGCAAATTTCACACAAAATATTATGTTAACACCGCACAAAAATACTTTAATATTTATTACTAGCAGAACCCCTTTCAATGACTATTTCTACTGGGTTAAATTATTAAATAAAAAAATTTGGTTATACGGTATGTCATTTTACACACAACAACACCAGCATAACAAGTATGACATTGGGCGTTTATAAAATATTACTAAAGAAATAATCCGCACACACACGGATCTGTTTCTAATAAATTATATTATTATCCTAATTGGCTAAATTTGACAATATCAACCTTAATACGACTGAAAAAATAAATATCAGGAGCAAGAAAAATATTTTCTTGCTTTATAAAACCAAATCGTTTGAATTCACGTTTCGTCGCCATGCAGGGTCGCCAGTAGATTGACTTCTTAAATCTCAAAAAATACAGTTACGAACTACACCATTTTACACAACTTTCCCCTACAAATCAAAAATTCTAGTTCACCAAATCTTTCAAAATTTTTCTATTTCAGCAAATCCTTTGATGAAACTAACCTGTTTTGATTTTATTGGCCATTAAGTCACAGAAAAACAAGTTGAATCGACTATGTAATTAATTTGCAATATTTCTAATCGCAAATCAATTTAAATCTCCATATATGCAAAATTTAGTTATGCAATTCCAACCCATTCCGTACATCAAACTATACGAATCACGTGCCCTGTTAATTAGGGATTACCAGTTATCTGATTCACTGGAACCAAAATCGTCATAAAAAAAATAATTTAAGCTATTTTGAGTTTCCCAGCCCAAGTTTAATTCTCGAGCGTAATCACATCACGTTTTCCATAATCCTTGATCAAATCGAAAATTATCCGATGCGATTTTAAGAAAGAGCGCATAAAATTTCCTCAAAAATAAATTTTCTCCAAATCCGCGGAATGTGCCAGTTTGATCCTCTCGCCACTTGTGAGACCGTAATGTATTCAATAGCGGCCGTGCCAAACCGACTGGCCGATCCTTCGCTGGACGGGAAAGACCAAAGTAAGCAATTATCGATTGGCCTAATCCGACCTAATCTAAATCCACCTAATCAGCATTCGATTTGCGGCGGCAATTTTTTAAGCAAACACCGATCCCGCAGGTCGGCGAAAATTTTCAAAGTCATATGTGAACTTGTCGTGTCATTACGAGAGGTCTTATTACTAACGTTTCGAGAAGTTTAACGGCGCCCAATGGAAATGTAAAATTTAACTTGCTGCAAAGCCACCGAGGGAACCATAATCAATGTCGCAGCGACAACTTTCAAAAATTGAGCCGTTGATTTTGAAATTGGTATAAGTCCATTTTATGTTATTGCTACATATTTAATGGTTTGCGTGTGAATGAAAATATTGGTAAGCAGTAATGGGCTTTTTTATATTTTTGTGATCTTATTTCATGTATTTTTAATATGCAATAAATAGTTAGTATTAAGGCTAGACGCTCAGACACGAAATCGTTTTTTTAATTTCATAAGCTTATTTTTTATGAAAATCTTACCAAATTTTTACGAAATTACTTTAAAAAATAGCTTTCAATAGGTACAGCGCCTTTTTTTCGAAATTGTCTGAAGGGCCCCAAAAAAAAAAAAAAAATTAAAAAACTCAAATAAACACCGCTGTACAAGAAATTTCGTAATACTTAACAATACAACGTTTTGTTTTTTAAAAAATTTCACGAAATAAGGTCACGAAATTAATGTGTTGACGGACTGGCAGGATCGCAATGTATTGGCGGGGTATCGCAGGTTCGAATTAGGATACACAATTTAATACCTTTCTTTTATTACACCGATTGGTCATACACTAGTATCACACTATCTGACTATCTATCAATCATCACACTATACGCAACTATCACGACTATACATCATCTGCACCACAACTAACTCTCCTCTCTAGTCTATACCCTATTTATACTATTCTACTGTTTACCTAAGCTTAATTATTAATTCACTACTCACTACATTAAAAATAAAATCTAGATATTCTGGTTACGTACAGACAAGCCTAGAATCGTCGACCTTCTTTTAACATTGACGAATTTAATATACTTTGTCGTAGCTTAAACTTTTATATCGAACACGTCCGGTTGAAATAATAATTTGACGGAACTGAGCGTATCGCCTTAATTGAAAAAATCATTGTTTTGGTACGCACTTTCAAAAACAATGAATTGTTGAAAGTGCTGATTTTCTTTGGATCGAATGTCATTATATTGACAAAAAATTGAATATTTTATTTATTTACTTATTTTATTTCAAAAGCTACAATAAAACAAAAAATAAATTTAATTTTATAGGAAAAAGTGAATAAAATAATAAACGAAAGAAACGAAGAAAAGAAAGGAGGTAAACGGTGAGCAGTTTGAACATTTGAAATGATTTGGTTTTAGTTTGATAGTTCTAATTTTGTCTTTAATTTGCAATTAATAAAATTAATGGTTTAGTAAATATGAAGTGCTTTATCTTTTTACTTGATACAGATGAAAGTACTAAACCCTGTACAAACGAATTCAGAAAAACAATAATATATTGGAAGTTCCATTTAAATAAAAAAAAGTTGAAGATATTTTCTGTTAAACCCGAAATACAGTAACAACAAAAAACATTAATCAGATGTGGTATGAGTCATTACACTAAACTACAAAGTTTCATTAATATTGTCTCGTGCATTTTCAAGATATTTGCTTGGCCCACACTTTATCCTAACCCAGTATTTCTTAGTTTGGATAGTGCAGCTTTTTAAAGTATTCGTACTGAATGGGTGGTTCATATGGTAATAAAACCATCATATTCTTATATTTTCTTTTTTAGTAAAAGACCTAATTTTCGCATTTAATAATAATACAATTTTTCTGAAACTACTTGGCCTACCCCGTTTTAGTGATAAATCAATAGAACCCCGCTCCCACACTGTCGTTATTCAAAGTGGACTTGTCTCACTTCCAAAATCAACTAACAATTAACAACCAATTAATAGTAATATTAAAATTAATATTAATTGATAAATTTGTAACAAAAATTAGTTTTAACTATTCTTTTCACTCAACTTTCAAAATCAACGACTCAATTCATAACTTTTGTATTTTACTGACAATTGTTAAAAATTCAAAATCAACGATTCGTATTTCATTTTGGTGGAAACTTCAGTCCAAGAGATTATCGCGATTCATAAATTCATTTGATGAAAAATGTCTATTTTAGAAAAATTCAATTACGAATTTTCCGCAATCAAAAGGCCGGCTCCCATTGTGCCGTTTTAATTTCATTCTTTCTTTATGTAAAGCTCGAACCGAAAATTACACCTTTCAGCCATCGGGCATAAATCGAACGAAGCCGTCACTGTCATGACAGAACACAGAAAAAAACAACACACGTCAGAAACGAACTGCATGCGACCCGCTCATCAATAACGACAAATTCAATAAGTCGAGCTCCTTTTCGAAAACCGTAATTTTTAATTTGCGATCGATACCTTTATTTACCCGAGCTAATGATTTTCCCAAGCTGAATATTTAACGCGGACATAACACCACACATTCGGTAATTATAAGAAAATAATGTAATTAAAGAAAGCGACGATCGATATCCGATTACGGACAACCGCTGCCACCAAAAAAAATATTTTATCAATTTCACCTTGTTACTGCTTTATTAATGAGCGATTAACGATTCTGTTTTTTGTAAGCGGGCCTACAAAACGGTTTCATAAAAGTTTCATTCCACATGCGTATCGATTTTGTTCGTTTATTAAAACAATCGTGTCATTCACGCACAAATTTCGGCCTTCCGCATTTTAATTACCAAACTAACTTACCGGCTTTAAATTAATTCCAACGGTAAAAATTCGCAAACTTTTTCCTCCCATCGCACTGTTTCGACGTTTCACATAATTAAAAAAAAATGGGGAATTAAAATCACGACCCTCTCATCGCGCGATTTTATTTTCAAGTTTCACAGTTTTATTGCGCGTACTGTTACGTCGACGTGCGTCGTCGCTCTCGAACAATCCGCGCGCTATTGTAACCGAATTGTAACTGCAGTACCCGGAATTCCATGCCCGGAGTTGTCCGTTAACCGGAGTTTTGCGAGACATGCGCGTTTTGTTTTTATGCCCAGAAGGTGCGTGTGTATATCATTATGAAATATTGTACAAGTAAATGGTTATTGTGTTCTGTTCCTTTTCTTTCATCTGTAGGTACATTGGTGTGGCAAACTCAGGAATGCTTCGTCGATAAGTGCTTCCATTTTTGCCAAGGGTTCACTCCGCGTATTTCGGGTTCGTCGCATTTTTCATACACGTTTCCCGCTAGTTCCTCCAACTTAAGTTCCTTATCGCTCTGCACTAATAAAGCTATTTCCTTCACTTCTTTTTTTATCTTGGAGTGGAATTGCTGAAAGAAGCGGTTTAGAAAGATCCCTTGCCAAAAGTTTTGCTCAAGCAATACTATAAGAAAATTATCTGGTCAAAATTTCCGTAGCTAACTTAAACCATGAAACAATTTTTTTCATTCTTCCGATGCCAAATATGGTACGGACCTCTTTATAAGCTACGACCCCTAAAATATATCGTAGCATTTAACATTTTGGGGATAACAACTATGAAAATTCTGAAGGAAAAATATAATGAATACAAAGTTTCCTTATACTTAGCATTTGTAAACTATGAAAAGGCGTTTGACACGATAGAACATAGAGCAGAGATACAAACCCTGCAAAATTCTAGAATTGATAGTAGGTACATAAACCTAATAAAAGAATCCATAAATGAGGCCACAACAATATACTATCTAGATGAGAAAGAACAAACTAAACCTGTTAAATTAAAACGAGGAGGTAAATAAACTTTTCACTTTGGTTTTCGAAGACATTTAAAAATATAAATTGGATCAACAAAAGATTAAACATAAATGGAAAACGCCTTAGTAATTTACCAAATGCAGACGACATAATCTTGATAGAAAATGATCAACAGGAATTGTAATTAATGCTCCAAGAATTACAAGCGGTCTGGGAAAGTGGAACCGAAAATAAGTACCAATAAGACAAAGGTAATATATGAAGAAGAAGAATAAAAACTAGGTTGCGAAAGCTGGACTTTTGATGTCCCAGAAAGGAAAAGCCTGGAAGCGTTAGAGCTATGGTGCTACAGAAGAATGCTTAAGATAACCTGGATGGAAAGGGTAACGAATGAAGAAGTTCTCAGACGAATAGGGGAAGAAAGAAAAATACTCAAGAAAATACAAAGAAGAAGAAGCCAACTTGTAGGATATCTCTTTCCAGGAAAAGGCATGCTGAGCACAATTATGGAAGGCAAAATAGAACGAAAGAACCAGAGTATATCAAACAAACAATGAAAGATGTAAATGTAAAAAAGTACAAAGAAGTGAAAGAAATGGCCCAAGATAGACGTATGTGGCAAACTGTGACAAGCCAATTGAAATACTAAAAATGAGAGAGAGAGAGAGAGAGAGAGAGAGAGAGAGAGAAAGAGATTGAAAAAATTTTTTTTTAAATTTAAAAACCAATTTTAATTTTTTTTTTTTTAAATTGACCTGAGCACACTTTATGAAAATGTTGATTCTAACATAAATCGAATTAATTAAGTAATTATTTTTCTTTGAAATCCTTTTTATTTCAATCTTCTATCATTAACAGTTTTTAAGTAAACACGTTAAAACAAACACACTGCAATTTGCATAGTTTTACCTAGGAAAACCGACTCTTAAGATTCAACCCTGAGCACACTTGTGGATTCTAACATAAATCGAAAAAAAGAAAGAAAAGAAAGAAAGAAAAAAAATTCTCCTGAGCACACTTAATGAAAATGTGGATTCTAACATAAATCGAAAAAAAAAATATTTTTTTAAATTTGACCTGAGCATACTTTATGAAAATGTGGATTCTAACATAAGTCGAAAAAAAAATTTTAAAAATAAATACACAAAAGATTGTTTATATTGTGACGATGCAGTTTGGAAGACAGCCTTCGATGAGGCTCAACAACAAAGAAACAAATTAAGAAAACTTAAGTACTTGGCCCGTATCAATCTAGCTAATTGACAGAACTAATTTGCTGACACTTTTTTGATTACTTAAGAAATTTTTTGCAGATTTTTACAAAGTTGACGACAAATCGACCAATAACTGACTTTAATTTTAATTACAATTTTCTTTAATGATAAAGCAACTGAATACAATGTAATAATTCGTGTGATGCAATTGGGTATCAAGTAATCAAGCAAAAAGTTTAGTAAGCGTTTGAGTTTTAATCGCATTTTGAAAAATAAACTTCAAGTCTGGAGTATCAAAGAAAACTGAAACCAATTTGCACAAAATCTTAATTTTAACAGGCTTTCGAACTTACAAACACTCCCATGGTATTAATTAGAAATACTTTTACTTTAATAACTTTCAGCAAGTTGAGGCAAGTTGAGGCAAAATCTTGTAGTTCTAACCGGATTACAAAATTTATTTTAAATAAAACCGTTTCCCTTCTAATTCTGACAAACGTAAAACAGTAAATTTGTGTTACGAATTTTTAAAACTTGCTCCTCTTAATAAAACATCACAGGACATTGCCATGAAATAAAACGCAGCTAATTTTAAAGCCTAAAAAGCGTTGTAAAATAAAAGTTCACAATACCTTCAGTTCTTCCCGTGAAGTCAAATTTTTCTCGACCAATTTCGTTCTGAACGATCCAATGGGATCGGAAGTTTTTCTCTTAGTTTGCACCTCCTCCTTTTTTCTGTACGATGTCCCCGGATCGGACATCGAGTGTCCCGCATACCTAAATGCAACATATAATCTCGGCCTAAAGTTAACGTATCACTCACCGGTAAGTCAAATATTCGATAATAAAAGGTCCTTTTCCCGAGCGGCAATAATCGAGCGCAAACCTGGCTGCTTCCCTCGTGGCCAGCACATCCATACCATCAGCCTAAAAAAACCTAGTTAAAGTTATCCCCATCATTTTGACCAATTTACCAAAATTCCTGGGATGTAATCTCCACGTTTGTAGTATTCTGTGCTGGCAGAAGATCTAACCGCAGATGTTCCCATCCCATACAAATTATTTTCGCAGATGTAAAGGCAGGGAAGGGACCAAAGTTTTGCCATGTTGAACGACTCAAACGTTTGGCCCTGCAACCGTTCAGAGATTATGTCTTTCGAAATTTTAACTTGTGGTTTACTTGATTGGCGGAACCGTCCCCGTACATAGTGCAACAAACGCCTCCATCGTTTAAATACTTGCTGGCAAAAGCGACACCCGCTCCAAGCGGCGCGGTGGTCCCAACAATCGCTTGCCCCCCATATAATTTTTTATGGTATATGTGCATCGAACCGCCTTTTCCTTGGCAAATTCCCGTTTCGCGACCAACAAGTTCCCCAAAAACCCCTCTCATATTATCCGTCATTAAGTAACCCCAGGCATGGCAGCGATATGTTGCCATTACCGAATCTACGGGCTTCATCATGCTATGAACTCCAACAGCACAAGCTTCCTACAAATTGTTCTAAATTATATTGTTTGAGTTTTGAGATGAATTTTGTGGAGAAAGCCCAAAACATTTGGGCAGAAGAAGAAACGATTTCCATTTTACCTGTCCTAAATATAGATGGCAAAAGCCCCTCATGAAGCGATTAAGGTAGAGGCTTCTGCAGGCCTTCTCCATCTGTCTGATATAATCCATTTTTGTTAACAACTTTAAAGCTTCGTCACGTGTGACGGTGACCTGCGTCGAAGGGCCACTGTCAAGCTTGTGCAGCTTATAAGGCTGCAAAAAAACGATTCAAATTCACATGTTCTCAAAAAACAGTTCACTTGCCTTGAGTTCAAAAACCGCCTCATTATTAAATTTTTTCGCGACTTCATCTGCAATCTTAAGTTAAAATCTCGATTACACCTCGCTTGGGTAAGTAATGTAACTTACTTTTTGTACTAATCTTGGCCTTGATAATTTCATTTTACAACCTGTCACCAGCGATCGACGCGTGACTGACGGACGTCAAACCTATATTCTTATTATAACCTAATTACAGCACTCCACGATTTAGCGATTAGTAATTCCTAACGGGGTAAAGCCACATTTAGCATTTTCTAATTTCAAAACTTTTTTACATAACATTTAAATGTATTTATTGCTAGAGAGTATGAAAAATGAATCACTTTCTTCACTTGTGAGAGAAAAGGTTACTTGTCGGTAATTAGACAACCAAATCAATCAAATATCAACCACTAAACAATAGCGTATCTAAGGAAAATGGCAGGGCAGCGTTTTGTAATCCACGATCCAACGAACTTGGTTTGTAGTCGAGGATAAAATAACGGTAAATTCGAAAGTACTGTGAGCCGCTTCACGTAATTAATTCGATTATAGCATCAAATCGATTTGGTCGACCTCAGTTGGTTTCTCTATTTTCCTTTCACACTTTTCGCCGCTTGAGAAAAATTAAATAAGTAGAAAAGTTAAAGTAGTTTTGCAGAATTTTGTCTAAGTGAATTTTATCGTTTGCTTAATTGCTCGATTTAATTAACTTTATTCCTAACATTTAATTACTTTGTGGTCATAAAATGCGGTAAACTTTCAATTTTAGTGTCCAATAGCCTCTTCTAAGTCTCCCTGTCTTTTAAATGTGCAAAAATTAAAGTAAAATGATGAACCGATATTTTTCTATTAAAAAAAGTTTTATAAATTGACATACTTTTCCAAAATATTTTTTTTATTCGGAAACGGTTTAATTTGAAGACAAATGGCGATTTGCAATTGGCAACCTAATATAATTTCTATAAAAATGCAGAATTATAATTTCAAAACAATAGCAGTAATGTCATTTCGCCATGGCGTTGTAATGTGTCTAATGTGTGTAAAATGGCATACCACATTTTTGGTTTAAAATGGTGTTGAAAAATAGTTTCAAAATATGTAACTGATAATGAGATTTATTTCAAGCCTCATAAGAACAAATATTTTTAAATTAAATATCTTATTTTGTACGAACTTGTTTGAACCATTTTGGACTATTAAATTAAAAAAAAACTAAAAACAAAAAGATTTTATTGCTAACAGACCGTGGTTTATAATTCCGTTCAAAACAGTTCCAAAATTCAAAATAACTTCAACTAACTTTTTTTTAAATCCTATTGGGATAAGGAACATTTCAGAGGTATCACTAAAACAGCCCAGAACTTTGATGTTTTTAATTTTCATTAACAAATTGAATCCGATTCATAATAAAATAAAAATCTATTCGGTTAGGTACTCAAAAAAAATTAAGTTAAAATTATTTATTAAAACCGCCCATAAGATTTCCGAGACCTCCCAATCCTCCAGCCGCTCCCGCTTGCAGCTGTCTCATCATGTTCTGCAAACCGGCCATTCCGCCCATCTGTTGCAGTACTCTGGGATCCATCATTTTGGCCATTTGTTGGTTGAGTTTGGCCATTTGCGCTTGATTCACGTTTTTGGCCATATCGCCGCCTTTGAACAAACCTTTAATGCCGCCCATTTTCTTAACGACGGCCGCGAATTTCGTGTACTGGGTGATCAAATCCTTGACTTCCCTTTCGGTAACGCCGGAACCTTGCGCCACCCGAATGACCCTCGACTGCTGCTTGGTGAATAATTTCGCCCCGTCGCGATTGTCCAACTCGCCGTCGTTCATGCTGTCCATGATGGTCATCAAGCGTTTGAGACGCGCCATTGATTCCTGTTCGCTTCCTTTCGACATAAAATCTTGGCTGAATCCGGGAATCATTCCCATAATTTGAGAAAATGGTCCCATTTTCATAATGTTCTGGAACTGTTCGTACATATCTCTGAGTGTGAATTGGCCGTGTTTAATTTTTTCCAACAACTCCTCATTATCTTCTAATTTCAATTCGTTAACTTTATCGATTAAACCTTCAATATCACCCATTCCCAATAATTTACTAATGAACGGCTTTGTTTTAAAGGGCTCTAAATCGTCTATGTGTTCCCCTGTGCCAATGAATATAATTGGACTGCATGTGGCGGCCACCCTGTAATTTAAATACCCAGAAAATAAATGTCAAGGTAATTTAAAACTTCAAGGAGGAAACGTTAGAGGGAATAAAAAATAATGCAAAGGAAGTTCAGAAGCTGATGGAGGAATTAAGGAAAGGGAGGCCCAAAAATTGGAGAAATGAAAAATTTAATGATCGAATTGAAAACCTCGAAAACAAATGTAAAATGATGGAAAAAAAGGAAGAATTCGGCGACTGTTTTCTACCTTGAAGTTGAAGTCAAAAAACTTCAAGCCACCCCCGGGAAAGAATCTAAGACCAAGAAGAAAGGTGAGAAGAAGGAAGTGAAGGAAATGAAGAAAAGTGAGAAGAGCTCAGCGAAAACCGAAAAAGAAAAGGATGACAAGAAAAAAGGCAAGAAAGATAAAAGTGAGAAAGGAAGCAAGAAAAGGGGAAGAAAGGTGCTGCAGTTGAAATCGTGGCTGTGATCAAAGAGGACAAAGAAACGCAAGCTCCAGAATTGGAATTGGAAATTGAGGAAATCCCGGTCGAGCCTCCACCACCTCCAAGGCCAGGAGAGGAAGACTGGGAGTATGTTCACGTTTTGATTCCTGACTTTTTTCAAGGTACCCTCGCGGTCCTTTGGGAAAACACCGAAGGCGTTTACATAATGCAATTTTAAGGAATTATTGGAAATTGGGAAAATGAAGGAGTGCAAGAATTTTTAAGAACAAAAATAGGAGTGTCGGCGAAAATAACGGAAACTCAAACGATAAAAATGACGAAAGGGGCAACCATGGTCATCGCAAAAGTGCTAAAATGGGAGGAAAATATGGAAATAATGAAGAATAAAGCAAAGTTAAAAGGTACAAATCTATACATAGATGATGAATTGAGCCCATAGGAAAGGAGCAGGAAGAAAACAGGAAGGAAACTAAAGTGAGGTATGGAAATTTTTTTATAGACGAGGTGCAATGGGATTGGGATCACAGAACAAAAAGTTTAACAAAGAAATCAGATCAACTGCAATCAAAAAACTAAACCAGGACGATAATATGACGATATGGAAGAGATACAGGCTAAACGAGTTAAATAAAACGAATTTCAAGAAGAAAACAAAAGGGAGAGAAGCAATTAAGAACAAGGAAATTGAGAAAAATGGAATTGCAAAACATAATGTTACTTTAGGAATAGAGGGACATGGCATGTAAGAGAAACATTTGTAGAAGCAAAGTTAAAACAGGTTGTCAGTGAAATAAAAAAAATCTACATTTATTAATTTCCACGCACTCTTAGGAAAAGGAAATGGAAAAATCAGCAACTGGAAGGAAAAGACACGAGACAAAAAAGGATGGAGACAAACAGTCAATCAGGCCATGGGCCAACTAGGCCTGTAGCGATAAACTATATATACAGTGCGTGCCTGGGAAATGGAATAATTTAATTATCTCAATTATTGTGCATATTGAGAAAAAATCCCGAAACACGTCATATGATATCCCTAACCTCAACCCCCTTCGAGTGACAGTTGTAACCCGCAAATTTTTACTAAGAACGAAACGTTATTAGTTTTTAATTTTTTTGTATGTTGTAGCAAATTTCGTTAACAGATTAATTTTTTTTTCATCCTTCATTTTCGGAATAAATTTTTAAACCATAGCATTTTTGAATAGAGCATGAAGAGACTTTTCAAATGAGGTATCACAACTCGAAGGGGGTTGAGGTTAGAGATGAAATTTTCACTTTACAGGATTATCATGTGATAGACTAAAAATGACATGTTGTAGGATTTTTTTTCAATATGCACAATAATTGGGGCAATGAATTTATTCCATTTACCAGGCGCGCACTGTATAATTTAAAACTCCACTTACGCACTAAGTGCACCACCACCCTTAGCATGTCCGTCTAATTTCGTGATTATAACCGACCCAATGTCGACTTTTCCTTTGAAAGCCTTTGCTTGAGCTTCACAAGCCTGTCCTATTGTGGCATCCATCACGAATATAATATTATCAGGTTTCTAGCAAAAAACTATTCAAATCTTCTTATTTCAATCTTGCGCTATACTTACAACCGCATTTGAAACAGCCAACATCTCCTCAAAAAGAGATTCTTCTTGTTTGTGACGACCGCTAGTGTCCACAATAATAATTTCAAAAGACTCCTTTTTAAACATTTCCACGCCATCTTGCGCAATTACAACAGGATCGACCTCTGTGTAACTGCAAATTGAATCATTTAAATTCCTCATCACTGATGAGGAATGGAAACCCACCTTCCGTAAAATGGAATTCTTGCTTTTGTACAATTCTGTTTGACCTGATCGTAAGCACCGGCTCGGAATGTGTCAGCACAAACAAGGCAAGATTTCCAATTCTTTTTCTGGAAGTGATATGCTAATTTTGTACAGGTTGTAGTTTTTCCGGAACCTTGAAGACCTACAAACATGATCACATTGGCTTTTCCCTTTGTGGGTTGGTATGGTTTAACACCGGGGTCGACCAGCTACAAAAACACCGCATAAGTAATGTTCCCAACTGATGCAGCGATGAACTGACTTTTACTAATTCCTTGAAGACGGCACTCTGAATCATTCGCCTTTTGTTGAGGCCACCGGCCATTTCTTCGAAATCAATGACGGCTCGGACATTTTCGCGTAATTTCTTAACTAACCTAATATTTACATCTGCTTCTAAAAGGGCAGCGCATATTTCCTTTAGCATTCCATTTAAAACCTGAAGTAAAAATTAATGAATAAACATAACCAACATCTGTTGTCGTTTACCTCTTCGTTTATAATTGTGGCTTTGCTTAACGACTGCAGAGCAGTCGTTATTTTACGTCCTAAATCTGCTAAAACCATTTTGTTGTTGTTACGGTACGGTTAAATAAAGTTTTAATTATTTTCTAATTAAACCATGATCTGTCATAATGCAGCACAAGACACAATTTGATGACATGTAAGCAGTAACGCCAACCTTTAGAATTTTAAATCTTACAATGTCCCTAAATTTAAACGCAATTACTTCGACTAAACTAAATATGAGATTTCTTTGAAATGAAGCAATTATGTTACACTGATCCATTCACACTTAAACTGCGAAGAAATTAAAAATGATCGTCCAGTTAAATTAAATTCATTGCATCAAGTATTTGTTAAATGCGAATCGCGTTCTTTCGCTTCGGAAATCGTGTTTTCGGACTTTACAAATGGCGGAGTGTCAAATTTGAAATTAATTTCAGGTATGAAATTGAACTTTTGTTAAAATATTTCTAAAGTGACAATTTTAAATAAAATAAGGACAAGGTTTACAATAACATTTGCTTGAAGTGTTCAATGGTTTATTACCGTAAGATTAGGTAAAGATGGTTTTTAATGTACTCCTACATTTATAAGCATTAATCGGACAACCGTCTATCATTAAAATCACAATTTAAATCACATTTTCATAAATGCTAGTTCAACATTTACAATTGCACCGAAACAGTTTATTATAAGAGTTAAATAAATTTCAGGGAAGAATAAATTAATTTGTGCCGTATAAACATGTGCCAGAATGTAGAAAAATCACCCCTCGTTTTTAAAATGCAACATGTGTAATACTGTACTCCCCTTGCATATAAAAATATATATTTTAGAAAACTCAATTAACAAAACGTAATAAAAACCAATTAGCGGGGTATCTTGTCGAGAAAATCCATTTCAATGACCTTATCGATTTTTTCTAGGACCATATTAAATTTTTTATCAGTCTGCCGATCGTGAATGATGTAATCATTTGAAATTGCTCCGTTGCATTCAGTCCTGTGCCTGTTCGAACATAAGCTTAATGTTTTAAAAAATCCGTGCAAGTTTTTTAACTGTGTGATTGAGTTCATAGTCAGTAGCAACTCGTTTTGTTTAGTTGGCAACGTTTCAATTTGTGTGTCGGGGAATTTTTGGTCCATTGAATTTGCAATCCTGGTCACGTGAGGTGTAAATGTGGGCACATCTTGCGCACTCTGATTTTTTAAGTGAGTCAAATTATCTCCAACAAACGCCCAACGATACCTATTTATTGAAAAAAAAATTAATTTTCAATTTACTATCGTTTGAGGGACTTACATTTGGAATTGAGGTAATGCCGTGGCTGGAAGCAATAAAGCCAAATCTAATAATTTGGCCGTGGCTAATTGTAACCTTAAGAAATGGGGATGTCCCAACGCGTGCAATCCATTACTGCTGTTAGTGGCCCAACTTGCGTCCAATGCAGACAGTAACTTTATGTGTGAACTATAAAATTATTTAGATACAATCAATTTTAATACAAATTTTAGTTAATAAAGCATAAAATAAATTCTTACAGTGAAACCTCTTTAACCTTCCGTTACTAACGTGCGGTTTCAGAGACCGCATGGAGATAATGTTGTTGGACAATGTACCTGTCGCAGATGGATTGTAGAATTCGCCGCAATACAAACCGGCTAGCCGCGTTATAAAACGTTTGGTTAATGTTTTTTTCATAAACGTTATTATTTTATTAATTACAATTTTTAAGATTTTGACAAAGAATTAACTTTTTCAATTATTTAAAATTATTTTAATATTTTGTTGTTGAAAAATCTAGAATTTTTGTTATTTTGTGGTAGTTTTTTAATTTTATGAAAAAAAGAATAAAATTTGTTATTTTATCACAAAAAAAGTATTTTATTGAATTCCAGTGAAAAAGTTCAGAATATAATATTCTGAAACCAGAATTTTCTTCTTTAAAAATATTGCTCTTTGAGACCGAGGTTAGTAACGAAGTCCTATGTCTGCATGTTAGTAACGGAGGGTTAATGGACCCTTTTTCTGGTTTCACTGTATTAAAAAACTACTAAAGCACAATTCTGAAAAAAGGGTTAGCATTGAAATGTGTTAAGCAATTGCAATTCTGCACCCTTTGTTAATAATGTTAATACACAACAAGGTAATTACCTGCTATTGGTCCTGAATCGGATCATTAAGCAAATCCCCAGCAAGCCATAGACAAACAAACCAATTGTTAGAGATCATACCAATACACAAGACATAAATACTAATGTTACAATTCCCAGATGCAATTATGAAATACCTCCAGGATCACCCATCGCAATAAACACTTTAACATGCAGATTCGATAAGTGATGCCTGCACTTGTCAACCTCTTCAGTTAGTTCATGTCAAAATTTGATATTAGACAAATTTAATCTTTTACCTAAATTCCTCGGTGTCGGTGCTCAGTTCCTGTTCAATCTGTAAGAACACTTGCAACATCTCACTTATGATTATAGGCCACAATGAAGTGATGTGCAATGGAGACATTCGTATCAACAAAACACGAAAACACAAAAAAACCTGAGCCTGCACTCCCGGCACATTTAATCGCAGACTGCTGGTTAACTGTTCTGTAAGTGAAAAACAATTAAATTTGAGAATTAAAAATTGCAAAATCGTACCCTGCACATCGGGCATGTATTTGGCGTACTGGTCAGTTTCACTGCAGAAAATAACGAATGCCAATCGCTTCAATAACTGCGCCTTCTGTTCGTATTCCTGTTCCCTTGACGTGAATATATTTAACCCGCCACTTTGCGTCATTGAAACTCGACCTGAAAAATTATAATTAAAAAATTTTAAAGTAAAAATGAAAACTTACTCATTAAATCTCTAAAAGTTGTATTGTCATGTGTCATTAGATTATCAACGATCACCTTCCAATATTTGAGGCAGGGGTAGTCCATTTGAAACAGGGCATTGTCTAAAAGGAGATCAAAAACGTCTTTCTTCCATGCCTTCCTTGTGTATTGGTAGCTACTGAGGCTCGCCAGCAGCTTCGAACAAGCATTGAAACTTGGCATGTTACGAATTGTATGTGTTTTTAAATACGGAACGATATTGTACATTAAAGAGGTCAATATTGTGTTAACTTTATCCTTTTCTGAAGAGCCGAAACAAATGTCTAAAATTGGTGCTAAAATTTCGGAGAGAACCTGCAAAACAAAAATAATTTCTTGGATTCAATTTACCAAAATTTACCAATTGTGCTTGGACACTGTAAGTGTTTCCTGCTGATGCTTCGGCATTACTGCCACCAACCACAGATACAGAAACCGTGACATCATCTTCTTGTTCCTTGACTGCTAAATTTCTTCTTAACCAAGTTGTTTGCTCCAAACATGAGCCACAAACTTGGGACACGCATTCAATCAACTAAACAATAAAAATAGATATTAAGAACTTATAAACCATATAGTGTGTTTTTTAATTCCAGACACAATTAGAAGGCTGTGAGGCTGGTAAGTTGGTAGTAATCCCATAACTTATTAAATTTTGAATGTTAAATGTTACAAAATATTGAAGATACAATTTTTCTGATAGGAAGTTTCTTTGAAAATTGCTTCAACAGAACCATTTTGTGCTATATTTTCTAATTTTAAAGCTACATTACCAATACAACCTTAAACTGACTGTAAAATGCCATTACTATCAACATAAAGTAAAAAAATAAAAATTTTATAGCTTCCTAACCGTGTCTGGAATTGAAAAACGCGGTATACTATTAGTTATTGGATAGAAATTAAAAATCAGCCAGTAATGAAATAAAAATTACCTTTGCTGTAACATCCTGCAAATCCTTTTGGTCTTTGCGTTCTTCAAGTGGACAGCACTTGATCATAAGTTCGTGCAATAAGGCAGCCAATAAAAACTGTGCAGGCGGGCTTAAGGAGCAGCCTTCCCTAACTAGTGCCAACAGTGAACTCCAAGCTTCTGAAAGTTGTGTAGCAGAAGCATTGCGCATGTAACAATAAAACAACTCTAAAACTGAAACATCCAGGCATATATCAGAAGTAAGGCCTTCCGTTGGTGGTGGATTTTTAATCACGGCAGTTACAGTTTGAACTAAATTATCTAAGGGTATCACTCGAATCGCCGAAATTAAGTAAACCAAATTGCTTTGACTTGCATTTGGTTCTGGAAGAACCTAAAATCATTTAATTAGAACCAAACTGTTATTTTATATTCAACTCACAGATTTGACGCTAATGAATGGATTTCTTCTTTCGTACCAAGCGACTGCGATTGCTGCAAGAAAACTAGCACCGTGATGGATCGAAATTGGACTTAAAAATTCCAGGAGGTGTTGTTTAACTAATTTTGAATTCCCAAAAACTCCGTTATAATCGCCTTCTATATTAACAATCGTTTGCCACAATTTGGCCACACTGTATATAATTCTCGGCATGTGACTTAGAACAGTTTTTCGCGCATTTTGATAATGATCAAAGTTCTGCTTGTTGGACGGATTCAGTTCATTCGCAATCGGTGAAAAGAAAGCATTGACTAAATTATTTATAATCTTTTCTGGATTTGCAGTCGGCGTGCCGGCAGTCGAATTAGTCGCTTGATTGACCGACTGTGAAGAATCAAGCAGACAATAATGGCACAAAATTGTTAACGAGTTCAGATGAGTCACAGCATAATCTGAACACAGTTCTCCATTTAATTTGTTGCTTCTGTAATTATCGGCGATTTTTTCGATGTTGTTGCAAATTTGATGGATAACACTCAGTGTGATTTGTTTCAAATTTTCTCCGAAATACGGTAGACAAGTTGTGATCATATTGCACCAGCTTTCGTGTAAAAATTTCATGTTTTGATGACGCAACGCGCTCATGATTGCAGATAAGAACATCTGCTGTTGGGGGATTAATATTGTAGGGGTGTAAGTTAAATGTTCCCCACCGTCAATCGGTACATTCTGATGTGGAGCATTAACTGCTGAAGATGGGGATGGAAATACATGATACTCGAGGACTATAAGAGACTGTATCAACCTGTTCAAGAAAAAAAACAGAAAATAATAGTATACTGTAAGACAAGTGAGGAAAGGTAGTCATTACACAACTAGAATGAAAAATTGATTTCAGGTGATGTAAAAGTATTAGTTTTTTTTGTGTTACATTAAGGTGACCAACTATTTTTTATACAAAAGGAGTATAAATGAATTTTCATTGGATATGGTGATTGGATTTGAATAAAAACACTAAGTCTTCTCCATTCAACTATATGTTTTTTAAATAATTTCAAAATTCATTAGTTCAAAAAATTATATGTATGAACACGTTAAAACAAACACACTACAAGTTGCATGCTTTCACTTAGGCAAATCGACTCTTAAGATTCAACCCTTGTTATAATCATTTGAAAACAAGACAATGGAAAATTTCATCACCCAAGAATAGAATTGATTATTTTTCTTTGAAATCCTTTTTATTTCAATCATTAACAGTTTTTAAACAAACACGTTAAAACAAACACACTGCAATTTGCATGGTTTCACCTAGGAAAACCGACTCTTAAGATTCAACCCTTGTTGTAATCATTTGAGAACACAAAATTTTACCTGAGCACACTTTATAAAAATGTGGATTCTAACATAAGTC